>OY759158.1:7275215-9675215 GCA_963662125.1 Diplazon laetatorius | reverse complement strand
CCACGGTTCGATCGCACGGTTATAGCCGTCGGTCTTTTTAGGCCTGCGTTTTACGTGGAATCTGAACCACGGGGGTTAGGGTGTGGGGTTCGAGTATTAAAACCACCCACAAAATATTGTCGTTATTGAAATTTCATTATATTTCTCGTCAACAATGTGTTTTTGTTCTTAAGGGGACTGAGTCACCTAAAAATCGATTTAAAAAAAAAAAAATTTTTCGAATCTCCATACGATTTTCTACCTACGTACCAAATTTTAGACCGCGATCTTCAAAAATAAAAAAGTTATGAGCATTTGAATAGAGTCGTAAATTTTTAAAAATTATTCAATATTCACATCTGTACTCGAGTACGCATAACTGCTTTATTTTTGAAGATTTCGACCTCAAATGTGTAACCTAAGTAATAATCAGTGAACGATTTAAAAAAAAAAATTAAGAATTTTTTTTTAATAATTTTTTTTTGTTTTAACCCTCAGCCTAAATTTATGGAGAATCGTGCTTGGGTCTCGATACTCTTTTTTAAAAAAAAACGGTGTTGCTTTTGTTTTTTTTAGTTTGACCGCGATCTCGCAATATCAAACGATATGGCGATGCCAGCGCTGGCGACCGAGATGTGTATACAACGCTGCGGCGCTTAGGGGGTTTATTGACTTCACCCACTGTACAATCGATTCTTCTAAGAAATATAGTGCAGATTTTCGCCGCTACTGATCAACGCTCCATGGCGTAAGCACGGCCGAATTTCGAATGCACGTACGCACTCGCATCGGCATGAAATATCTCGAAAACATCACAACAACACCGGTCACCGTAAACTGTTTGTTATTTTTTGAATGTAAAATATATATTTTTTGTGTGCCTACAGTTTCTGTGTGAATACAGTTTTTGTGTGCCACCGAAATCGAAAATATATATTGGGAAATTATCATTCACTGGTCTATTTCAACGAGGATATAGAAATTTCATGTTGGGACACCTGACCTGAATTTTTTGCATCATCTAGTAAAAGCTATTTTTCTAGTTTTAGGAATAAGAATTTGATAACGAACTTCCATTCTCTGAATATTCGACAATTTTTTTTTTCATTTTCATTTTATTTTTTCAAATTTCAAGGTTTTTTTTCGGGTAATTTTTTCTTCAAAAACAGGAGAAATGTCCCCAAAGAGCAAGTGAAACAAAAAACAGGAAAGAAGTACCATGAATAGGCCAGCGAAGTGAATTTTTTTCAACTTCATCTTTGAAATTCGTTTCCCGACATTCCATTTTTCTTCGCTTGTCGTAACTTTCGGACCGCACCGATGAACGGATTTTGGATTCTGACATCTCATTTTGTTTTAAATCGCAGTCATTCTCGGATGAGTGTAGGAATTTTGGATGCGAGGTAAAACGAATTTATGGTAACCTATTATTCAACCGGTTTTTCAAAAAGTTACAAAAAAATTGTTTTTTTTTCGCCATAATTTCCAGAAAGCAGATAAAAAAAATCCCACGCTCATCCGAGAATGAGGTCTGTTACGAAAAAAATAAGACGTCAGAATTGAAAATCCATTGAGTCGCAGGGTCCGAAAAATTTGAAATGATAGCTAAGTATACGTACTTCGTAAGGGTAAAATCGATTTTCAATTTGCATCGGCCGTGTCACGGAAAAAAAAATTTAATTTTCGAATTTTTTAGGTGACTCAGTCCCCTTAAGGTGATGGAAGACTTATTCGAGTGCGAGAGAGACATCGCTATAGGCGCTCGCGGCGGAGCGAGAGAGACGGAGAGTTTATGTCTTCCATCGTCTTAAGGTAGTATCACACAAACCGTAAGAGTCAAAGCAGGCCTTAAGATATACCATCTCCAAATGAGTTACGTAGTACCTGTGTGTGATGAAGACGCGTGGTATGATGTCGATTAGAGAGAAAGAGAGAGAGACGATATTTTCCGATGTTTATTTGCTTATTATTATCATCACCGTCTCCTGATCTCTATACTGTCAAGTGCCCAAAATGTTCTCCGAATATTCAACTTGCAGCTCAAGTGTTTCTAATAAAATCTGACGGCGACTTTTTGTATTATATCAAATTGAGCGTGATTCTCCATAAGGCTCCATGTTAAATGTGTGAAAATTAAAGTGTTGATATCTTTTTTCTCGCGCTCCGGAGAGCCATAAAAATTTAACTGTACCTTTTTCTCATCAATACCTGTATGTATGTTTGATTGGGGGCTGGCTCCGGTCGCTACTTTAAAAGCAGCCTTGACCATACGGCCATGGACTGAAAAATAATGCGTTGGATCTGAAACAAACAAGAAAGGAGAACGGCACCCCTACCCGGTGTTACCACCGAGGCGACGGTGCCGCCCTCTCACTTGAAGGAGGACCTCTATGTGCGAGGCGTGACATGGTGCTTAAGTATGTTTAAAATTACGGATCGAATATGATTGACAGTGGCAACTTAACTTAAGGGAAAAAGAAGAGAAAAGAGAAGAAAAGAGAAAGAAAAAAACTAGAATGAAATCTTACAGCTATTCAAGAAAACCGAAATTAGCTTAACGATGCGAACAGAAGGGGACGCGATGAGAGACTCAATATTGTACGGAGGAAAGATTTTCAAAGAAATTAAGGAGTTAATGAGAGTTGTACGGAATCGACTAAACCGAGGGCAAGCCCAAAATATATGATTGAGGTCCTCAGATTCAAAGCCGCAAATGCAGCTAGGAGAACTATTCATTTCTTTTCTGAAAAGACTGGCGGCCAGGTTGTAATGGTCAGAGCGCATTCTATTGAAAAGGACGATTGATTTTCGGTCTAGACGAAGGTCATGGAACCATGTTTTATTCGGTGATGAACGGTGGAATAAATTAAAGTATTTAACGCCTTTGTTACTATTACAGTAAAGTTTCAGGGAATCGTTAGAAGCTGCTAGACATTTAGTTCGAACAATCGGGAAAAACTCGGAAGGTGGAAGAGAGAGGTCATAGTCGGTTCCATCATGGACTGCTTCCTTAGCCAAGCGGTCAGCTATTTCATTCCCCGAGATGCCAGCGTGACCTGGGATCCAGACTAGGGTAATTTTGAGATTTAAGTTAGAGGCTGAAATGAGCGCTTGTTGTGCAGCTATGATTGTGGGCGAAGGGTTGCTTAAAAAGGAGGGGGCAAGAAGAGCCTGTAGGGAGCTTAGAGAATCGGAAAAAATAAAGGCGTTGTTTATTTTCTTGTAGATAATTAATTCCAGAGTGAGGTGAATTGCTAAGGCCTCCGCTGAAAAGATCTAAGCAAGGCGGGAGATGCGGCATTTGAAGGAGAGAGCAAGGGTGGGGCAATGAATTGCTAAGCCAACGTGATTTCCCTCTTCCATTTTGGACCCATCTGTGAAAAAAATTGTGGAATTGTCGAAGTGTTGGCTAAAGTCGGCGAGAAATTGTGCGTTGGGATTTGCAGCGGCTTGTATAAGTTTCCCGGAGGTAATGTCGATGGAGGCGTCCGGAAAGTGCGCCGTTGGAGTAATTAGAAATTGCGGGGGAAAAGGAAATGATTCAATGTGTTGCCTGTATTGTGATAGATTAAGGTAAGCTCGAATGAAAGGAAGGTCGAGAAATTCAGAATACCGGTTAGTAGAGCCTAGAGTGCGTATGAGGTCTGGCACGGAACTGAGTGAAGGGTGCCAAGTAGTTGAAAAAATTTTAAGAAAGTATTTCTCTGCGAGGAATTGTAATCTAAATTTAAGGATGGGTTATTTGGCTTCGGCCATGACAATATTATTAGGGGTCGAGTTTCTGAGACCGAGAGCCAACCTCAGAGCCTGCCGTTGAATAATTTCAGTTTTATTGAAGAGATCTGAATGTTGAATGGGTAATACCGTTGCACCATATTCAATTGAACTGCGAATCAGGGCTCTATAAATGGTGACGAGGGTGCAGGGGTCTGCACCCCACCAGGTTGAACGGAGACATTTGGTAATGCTTAGAAGGTTTTTACATTTGGAATTTAAGTTTTTGATATGCGGTTTCCAAGAAAGACGGTAGTCTAGAGTTAGCCCGAGAAATTTGGCCTCGGAACAGGTTGGGATAGGGGATGAGTTTATTGAAACGGTGTATTGCGAAGGGTCGAAGCGCTTGCGCGAAAAAATTACAAATTTTGATTTGGATGGTTCTATTGATAGGCTCTTATGTTCTAAAGATTGAGAAATTCTGTGAAGGCTATTTTGAATTGATTGGGTACACGTTTCCAAATTTCCGGATCTACAAAATAGAGCGATGTCATCCGCAAATTGAATGACGGCACAGTTGGGGTGGAGGTATTCTTCGAGTCTATTTGTGTAAATGATGTAGAGAAGAGGACTTAGAATGCAGCCCTGAGGGACGCCTTTAGTTGAGTTAAACGGTCCAAGGATTTCTCCAGCGATGTTAAAGAAAATTGAACGAGAGGAAACAAGATTGTGGACGAATTTGCAAATAGGCCATGGAAAACCCATGTCTCTGAGATCGTGCGTGAGAATGCCAGCATCTACATTGTCAAATGCACCCGCAACATCTAAAAAGGCACATGGCGTAAATTGATTTTTCGCAAATCCAGTATAAATTTCCGAGGTAAGAATGGCTAAATTATCGGCACACGATCTAGACTTACGAAAGCCGAACTGAGATGCTGCAAGTTTCGAGTTAGATTCGAGCCACTGGATCATGCGAGAATGCAGAAGCCTTTCCATCAGTTTAAGAAAACATGAAGCCAGAGAGATGGGACGAAATTTGCCAGGCACGGATTTTGGAATAAAAAAAACCAAAAATTCGTTCCACGTTTGAGGGAAGAGACCCTCTTTGAAGAGGTCATTAAAGGTTTCTAATGTGAGTGTTTTGACGGATTCTGGAAGCTTAGAGATTATCTGAGAGTCTATCTTGTCGAGGCCCGGGGCTGCTTTAATTTTACTAGCGTGAACAGCTGAATGAAATTCCCTAGGTGAAAACGGAGCGCTAAGCGCTGCGTTGGCTGAGAAATAGGTTGGAAAGTTTGAGGGGGAGTTCGAGGAGGAGCAGATAGTGGGAATAAGCTTCTTCATTTTATCTATCGTTTCCGAGTTGTTGGAATAAACGGTAGGGTTAGCCAGATTTCTATTTTTAAATCGTTTAATTTTGGACCACACGAAATGAGGAGAAGAGTGAAAATCAATGGATTCGGTAAAATTTTTCCAAGAGTCTTTTTTAGCTTTCCGAAATACTTTTTTGGCCATTGCCTCAGATTTTTTTAAATTGTTGAAGTTGTCGATATTTGCGAGGTTTCTATAGGCAACCCAAGCAATTTTACGTGCTTCGTTTGCCGTTGTGCAATCGGTATTCCACCAAACTGCGGG
Organism: Diplazon laetatorius; assembly: GCA_963662125.1. Taxonomy (NCBI): domain Eukaryota; kingdom Metazoa; phylum Arthropoda; class Insecta; order Hymenoptera; family Ichneumonidae; genus Diplazon; species Diplazon laetatorius. Next base: position 9,669,884 of record OY759158.1, on the reverse strand, counting down.
ACGTGATTTAAAGGATTTAGGACGCGGGTTGTGGTTAGATTGAAGGTTAGAGATAGACTTAGAAAGTTTGGGGCATGCACTTATAATGGCTTCGTGGATGGCCTCCACTATGTTATTATATTGTATCAAAGGGGAAGGGTTAGCTAGGGAAGTCACACGAGATTCGAGGGAGGATTTGAAAGAAGGCCAATCAATTTTATTAGTAGGGTAGCGGACTGATGAGTACGGAAGAGTAGAGAAAATAGAGAAGAGTAGAGAAGAGTAGAGAAAGATTCCTAGAGAGAGCGAGATTGGGAAATGATCGCTACAGAGTGAATCTTTTTGAGTTTCCCAAGAACAGAAGGGCACTAGATGAGATGAGATAAGAGTGAGGTCTATGGCGGAAATATTACTGTTTGGAGGAGATAGTAGGGTTGGAGAGCCGTCGTTGAGTAAGGAAAAATTATAGTTAACTAAAGCATCTGATAACCTGTTGCCCGAAGAGCAATTATTTGTGCAGCCCCAGGATGGATGGTGGCTATTGAAATCCCCTCCAATAATCACATTACTTACTGTTGAAATGGAGTCGAACAAATGCTGCCAGTCAGTTTTGGAGACAGTTTTAGCAGGTGGCTTGTACAAAGCGACCAAAAGCAGGGGACCAAACTGTGATTCGATAGAAATGGAGAGGGTTTCAATAAAGTTTGGGGTATGATAGGTAGTATTGAACATGGTAAACGAAATATCTTTTTTAAGGTAAATAGCGAGGCCGCCGCCCCTGCCAAAAACCCTATTTTTTACGATAGCGTTAAAGCCATCCAGTGCCGGAACCGATCTATCAGAAGGAGAGAGCCAAGTTTCGCAGAGAATTATGACCTCGTAAGGTTTTGCAATTCTTGCCAGTAAGCCGATTTTATTCCTTAAGCTGCGGCAATTCCATTGAAGAATTTTTAGTTGCCTACGCGCGGCCATTTTGGGTGTGTGAAAGAGCGAATACAAGCGAATTCAAGCAATCAAAGACGGGAGAGAGTTTATCTGAGAGACCTAGGGCGGCGAGTGCTGGAGAGAGTTGTTGAGTTATAAGCTGAATGAGCGATGGAATCAAACTCAAAACCTGTGACGGGTTTGCGTCCGTCGGGGAGGGGAAGAAAGAGTTCGTGGGTGAGAAGAGGGACGGGGAAACCGGTGCAGAGGGTGATGTGTTTAGGGCGAAGCCATTTAGTGTACCCGAAGAGTAAGGGGAATGGCCATGAGGGGCCAAGAGAAGATTCGCATGCTCTCTACGAGTAGCGAGAGTCGAAGCCGAGGCAGCGTATGCAGCACGGGCCGGAGGAAATTTGTGCGATTGAGATCGACCATTAGGGAAGCGAGAGGTTATTGGTCTGGAGTCCGAGAGAGTGGGGTTTGGCGACAAAAGAGGGGTTGATGTTTGAGGCGGAGTACGTGTGCTGATGGCTTGGCTGTAGGAGCGGGGTCCAGGCAGCTGAAAAGGCGAGTTATGTGATGAGACGTCCGAGCGAGGAAGGGCGGGAAAGTGTGTTTCCGTACGAGAAGGAGCTTGCAACATTGCGGTACGATTGGTTGAAGAAGAAGGGACCGACAAAAGACGTCTAGCTTCGAGAAGAGAGATATTGCGTTCAGCGGCGATTGCTCGAATAGCCTTTTCGTGCTGAAAAGCAGGACATTTTTTGTCGGTGGGAAGGTGAGAACCACCGCAATTAGCGCAGCAGGGAGCACTATCCTGGCAAACGCAGATTTCTCCTTCCGGATGTTTTATTTGGCCACAACGGATACATTTTGGTCTGCTCTTGCACTGGATAGCGACGTGGTTGAAGATGAAACATGAGAAGCAAATTTTAACGGGGGCTTCCCAGGGGTTAACAGGGTGGCGAGCTCTGAAGAGGGAGATGAAATCGGGACGGGCTCTGCCCTCAAATTTTATGTAAAGCGTTTGGGTGGGGACAAGTTTCGTCTGAGATTCGACGGAGGTTTTTCGATTTTGACGTCTGACTTCCAGAATGCGAACAGGAGAGTCGACGTGGAGAAGAAATTCTTCGGCAGAAATATCGACTGGCACACCTCTGATAAGGCCTTCGCAAGAAATGAACGACTCCGGGATGAACGCGATCAGATTGTTTTGAACCAAGGTCGGCAAAGAAAGAGATTGGTTGGCTGCGGCGGCGGAGCTGAACCTGACTGTATTCTGGCACTTGCCGGAATTAAAAACATCAATGATTTGGTTGCCTGAAAAATGTTTGAAAAGAAGTTTTCCTGTGTGGGTGGCGTTGAGCCTAGGGGAATCTCTCTTTACCTCAGTTGGACGAATAAGGACCATGAAAGGGCCTACGCTGTCCGAGGTATACTTATTTTTACGCAGTTTGTCTGGGAGTGTCTTCGAAGATGCATCCGCTGCTCCTGAAATTGAATTCTGCGCAGATCCTGGCTGCGACTGCGTCTCAATGAGATTTCGATTTCTCATCTTCGCTGGGGGTACGGTGTCCTCTCCATGACTCTCCATGATGTCCAGTGGACGTTTACCCGGAAAAGTTTCGTTCCGCAGATCCTCTTCGTGATTTTCGAATTCCAGTGAATGGCTAAAATCTCCTAGCTGCATTTTATCCGCACGATCATCTGGGTCGCCTCCACCGTCCCCAGAACAGTCCCCGTCGCCTCCTAGGGTGTGCGAGGCCATGCCTCGCCCACTAAAAAGAAACCGAGAAGGGACAGAAATGGGTTAGGAAGGGACAAAAGTGAGGTTATGAAATGAAAAAGAATAGATAAAAAGAATACTAAGCTTCGGATCACCAAAGCGTCAGTACACCTCTGTGCTTCGGGCAAAATAAAAGAAAGAAACTCCGATAGTACAAAATTAACGCATATAAACTGAAAAAAATACGATTAAGTGCAGCGAAAAACGATCGGTCGGTGTGTCTGCCAACGTGGTCGATTCTCATCAATACCTATAAGTATGCAAAGTTTCATGAAAATCTGACGGTAAACTCTCGTATGGAGGGTACTACCTTAAGATGATGGACGACATCAATTCTCTTCCTCTCGCTCGCTCCGCTGCGAGCGCCGATGGCGCTGTCTCTCTCGCACTCGAATAGGTCTTCCATCACCTCAATAGTACGATTTTCAATCAACGATCTTTTACAGGTTCCTTTTTACGTGCTTCTTCGAACAACGTCGTGATAATAATCATAATAATACTTTTTTTCTTCGTTTCCGGTTGGCAACCCTGCTTTTGCGGACTCGACGCCACATCTATTACCCCCCCCCCCCCCCCCCCCCAGTGACCTGCCAGGTTGAGAAGGGAACGATACAGTCTTTTCTTGTTTTCTAGCATACAGAATGCAGCGGTGGTTTCACCGCGTCGTTCCTGAGATGTACGTGCGAGCATTTATATATGTCCTTTAGTATGAACATGCGAGATTTGTTGTGATGAGCCGTGGGAGTAGGTCGAATGCCTCTCATGTGTTTTCGAAATTTTTCAATGAAGATCTGAGGATCCGCTAGCATATCCTGGCTTATAAAAAATTTACCAGAACCTCCGAGGGTTGTGCCGTATAACATTTCTGCACACGATGCTCCGATGTCTTCTTTGTACGCTGTTCGTAATCCTAGTAACACCGTCGGTAGCAAATCCATCCAAGGAACTAGACGACTGCACATTAATGCTGCTTTTAGCGTTCGATGAGTCCATTCGATTGCGGATGATATAGCGTTGTCCGAATTCTACTTGCGCCGACCAAATTTGTTAACGCTTTGAAGAGTTGAGATGCGAATTGGCTTCCTTGATCCGTAGTTATTGTGAGTGGCGTTCCAAAGCGGCAAATCCAATTATAATAAAATGCGTTTGCAACAGTGTCTACGGTTATGTCTTTTAATGGAATCGCTTCGGGCCATCTCGAGAATCGATCCATCATTGTCAAGCAGTACCTGTAACCATTTACAATTGGCAATTCGATTAAGTCCAGATGTATATGATTAAATCTGTTTTCAGGAACTTCGAATGCTCGTGGTTGTAGACGGTTGTGACGCTGAACTTTGGATTGTTGGCACGGTAAGCATGAACGAACGGATTCTATTGCGTCTTTTTTTATTCCTGGCCAAACGTATTTTTCTTTGAGTATTCGACACGTACTCGTGCCACTTGGATATGAGAGAGAGTGTACCGAATCAAAAGCTTTTTTTCGTAGCGACATTGGGATATATGGTCGAACAATACCGTGTGAAATGTCGCAGTATATTTAATAATTACTGTCAGTCGAAAAAGGTATCCACTTTTTCGACTGACAGTAATTGTAAGTTGAGCGATGTTTTTTTTACGATACCTTCCAATTCGTCATCTTCGTTTTGAGCGTTGTAGATTTCTTGGGCGGATACGACATTCGGCATTTCGATTTGCGAAATTTCTTGAATTCTCGATAACGCAGCAGCCACCACGTTGTCGTCTCCTTTGAGGTAAACAATTTCGGTGGAGAATTGCGAAATGTAGTCGAGTTGTCTCAGTTGCCTCTCTGAAGTTTTATCTGAATTACGTTGAAAAGTGTATGTGAGCGGTCGATGATCCGTTCTGATTACGAAATTTCTTCCATCGAGGATGTGTTCGAAGAATTTTACGGATGCGAAGATTGCGAGTAATTCTCTGTCGTGCGTGCTATATCTTTTCTCTGTAGGTGTAAGTTTACAAGAGAAAAAACCGACGGATTTCCATTCGTTCTTTTCTAGTTGCTCCAGTAAAGCTCCAATCGCCGTGTTCAACGCATCTGTAGTTAATCTCAAATGTGAGTCCGGTAAGAGTGTTGAACTGGTGTTTAACGTAGCTGAAGCCACACTTTCTTCACAGCGTTCGAGTGCGTTTTTCGAATCTGGCGTCCATGGCACCGGTCGTTTATCATTTTTTTTAGAATCTTTCAGGAACTCGTTCAGTGGCACCTGGATCTCCGCAAAGTCCGGGATGCATCTTCGATAAAATTTGACCAACCCGAGGAATCTGCGAAGATCTACGATGGTTTCCGATTTCGGATAGTCGATGATCGCTTGGATTCGATCCCTGGGAGGTTTATGACCTTGTTTGTTGATGGTGTATCCGAGGAAAATTAGCTTTGGTTTTCCTAGAACACATTTGCTGAGATTAATTGTTAATCCGTTGTTTTTGAGTCTTTCGATTACGATCTTTAAATGTTGTCTGTGTTCCGTCTCATCTTTTGATGCGATGAGAATGTCGTCTATGTAAACGATTACGAAGTTCAAGTCTCTAAATATGGAGTCCATGAATCGTTGGAATGTTTGAGACGCATTTCTCAGTCCGAAGGGCATGACCAAGAATTCGAATAGCCACAGCGGTGTCGATATCGCCGCCTTAGGGATGTCGTCCGTAGCCATTGGGATTTGATATGCTCTGGTCAAATCGAGCGTTGAAAAGATCGTTTTGTCGTGAAGACCCGTGAATATGTCGTGACTGTGTCCCGTTGGATATCGATCTGGAACAGTTTTTGAATTAAGTGTACGAAAGTCAACACATAGCCGCCAACCTTCTGACTTTTTCGTTCGAAGGTGTATTGGGCTGGACCATGTACTTTTTGATGGTCGTATCACTTTCCGTTCCAACAGGTATTCGATTTCTTGTCGGAGCGCTTCTCATTTTTGTCCAACGATTCTGCGCGGTCGATGTGAAACAGGTTGGCCTGTTGTTTCGATGCAGTGAGCTACGCTGCTATTTTCTTCAGTTTTTGTTGAGTCCGATGGCTTCGTAATTTTAGAAAATTGTTCGAGTAATTCGGCGTACCCAATGTTGCTGTTGATCGTTGAGATGCTCCGTATCGAAGTTCTTCGCATGACACCTTTTCACGTCGGCTGGTCGACCGGATCGATCAAGCATTCAGACCATGGCGTTTGATAAAGTCAGCTCCGATGATTGGAGATCTAACTTCTGCGATGATAAAAGGCCACCTGAATTGTCGACGCAGACCCAAATCGAGTATAATAATCTTCTTGCCGAAGGTGCTAATTTCTGTCGTGTTTGCTGCGTAGAGCTTAAACGTTTGTCGATTGAGATTTCCCTTGACGAAATCACGAGGCATGACTGTGACAACCGAACCAGAATTTGTAAGAAAAGTCAGGTGAATGTTGATGTCATTTATGAATAAGCGGATTTCGACGTCTGGAAAGTTTTGTTCGCTGTCCTCGATCGCTTCGACGTGGATTAGCGTGTTTAGTTTCCCTGGTTTGTCTGTTTCAGCGGAGGCTGGAACGAGCAAGGCAGTACGCACCGAGTCGCTGACGTACCAAATTTGTAGTGATAGTAGCATATACCATTCGTCGACGGTCTGGATCTGTTGCGAGAATTCGAACGTGGCCTGTGTCCTTGTCGAAAAGGACTGTTGTTGTTCTGTCTGTCTTGCCTGTCAATTTTCGAGCAAAGTCTATCTACGTCGAATCGCAGTGCTTTAATATTTTTTTCCATGTTCGCTCTCGATTTCGCATTCTCCTTTTCGGACGTATCCCAGCGAGGATCGATTGCATTGACCGTAGCATCGCTCGCTATATCGGCCAGCTTCGTTGATGACAAATCGGCATGGCCAAGCAATGCCGTTCGAACGTTTTGTGGCATGCAATAAAGAAATCGAGAACGAAGGAATTCCTCATTTACCATGTTGCTTCCCAAATCAACCATTTCGCGTAGAAGCTGTCACGGTTTTCGATTATCGAGATGCAGATCGTTCAGGAATTTTCTGATTTGAGTTTCCTTCGAGTCCGTGAAACGACTTAATAACCTTTAGACTGCATATGGGGTCATTATGACCCACCAATTTTCCTTCCGTCAATTGTATCACAGAGGGAGGGGGTCTAATCGCCCAAATCTCGATGCCACATTTTGCCCCCACCCTTTCTCTATAGCCGGATGATATGGCCCTTCCCCGGACCTCATCAGTATACCTAAGACAGCCGCCCAAAATTCACGTTGGGTCGTTTTGACCCATGTGTGCAGTTTTGCGTTAAAAGGTCGATTTTTTTTCTGTGAAATTTTGTTCAGAATCTCAAAAAGTAAGTGTGTTATGATAGTAAAAGTTGATAGAATTTGTGGTATTTTGTTCTATTATAATAAATTATGAATTTAGTATGTCGAATGAGCAACGAATTCGCAAGTCGGAGCGCTTTTCGCTTAAAGAATCAGCCGAGGACGACGATTTCGGGAAAAATATGTCGAGTGAAGATAAAGATTACGTGTATAATATGAGTAAAGATCCAACTGTGATGAAAGTGATGAAGTGATGAAAATGAATTCGAGGACGTGGGTGCGCAAACTAGCTGCAAAGAAAAGCGTGCGTTGGATGTTCAAACTCGCGGCAGACCGGTCTCACGTTTGTCGGGGAAAAACGGTTACACGTGGAATTTAAAACCTTCACGAACCTCAGGTAAGTAATGTAAACAAACCGTACAGTCCGTGAACGCTATACAATGTACAGTAAACTCCAAAATGATCCGCTAACCTCAAATTTCTGTATAATTTTTCACTCCAAAAATTTTCCGGTGCTATTCTTTATAGATTCTTCATTTTTATTTTTTAGATCGCTTTAATAAGTTCACGGCTCATATCCCGGGACCCAAAAATAATGCAAAAAACTGCGACTCCGTTGAGGAATTTTTCGGTGTTCTACTCACAAGAGAGATTAGAGATTTCATAACGCGGTACACAAATATAAAAATTCAAAAAGTCATGGACGACCTAATCGCAAGCGGAAACATTTTACAAACGTACCACAAGCTTACCGATTCGCTAGAGGTTGACGCGTTCATTGGACTCGTTTTTTATATGGGAATTTGGAAGGCCAGTCGTGTATCCGTAGAGGATCTCTGGTCCGCTCAAGCAGGGTACAATATTTACCGTTCGACGATGCCTTGCAGGCGCTTCATGTTTTTAGCCGAATGTTTACGCTTCGATGACATATCAAATCGAACGGCCCCAACGCGCTTCTCGCTCATAGCAGAAATATGGACCATGTTCATCGAAAATTGCAGCAAAAATTACAACCCGCACAAACTGTGCACTGTCGGGGAACAGCTTCAGGGATTGTTGCGCGGCTAACGTAGCCGAGTGCTTGGCACGTATTTTATCTTTGAATTTTTCCTTTGTTATTTTAAATGCGACTATTGTAGCCGGGACGCTGCACGTTATGTTTGCTTTTTTCAGGTAAATGAATCACACGACACTTGTTATTTCTTGTTTAGTTATTTATTACAACGATCTTCTTGTTTGGTTAAAACGTGTCGACGCGACTTGCAGCGTCAAGAGCTGAGATGGTTCTGATTCTGCGCCGAGCGTGGCTACGACGCTACAAGAGAAGGGGAAAATATGCAGGGGCGCATAAGCGATAAGCGGGTCCCCGGGAGCGGGAAGTTTGAAACGTATACTTTTGGCGAACAGCCGAAACATACCGCGCGCCTTGATGTGACTAGACTCATCAATATAAATCTTGATATGAATAAGTTAACGATATAACATTTATATATGATAAACGAGATAAACTTGAGATATGAACATATAAAATTAAATATAGTAACGCTCAACGTTCAATTGGCAATATGCATAGTCTAACAGCTGGTCGTTTAAAGGAGCCTCGCGCTGTGTTGACGGTAGCCGTTCTGACGTGGCCATCAGGCCCGGGATGCAATGTGATTACACGGCCCATGAGCCATGATTGAGGTGGTAAGTTGTCCTCTCGGACGATGACCAATTGCCCAAGCTGGAGTGCTGGGCCGTCACCTTTCTTCCACTTCGTGCGCTGTTGGAGCTGGTGGAGATAGTCTACGGACCATCTTTTCCAAAAGTGTTGGCGAATCTGCTCAATGCGTTGCCAACGAGATAAACGATTAATTGGCAAATGTTGCAGGTCAGGTTCAGGATATGAAACAAGCGAGTCTCCGATTAGAAAATGCCCAGGAGTGAGAAAGGAACAATCTTCAGGTTCAGAGGACAGGGGTGTTAAAGGTCGTGAATTTAGTATAGCTTCGATCTGCGTTAACAAAGTGTATACTTCTTCGAATGTCAATGATGCGTCCGAAGCCACGCGAGAGAAATGATGCTTCATCGATCTCACCGCGGCTTCCCAAAGCCCACCAAAATGCGGGGCTCGAGGGGGGATGAAATGCCACGTTATGGATTCAGCGGCAGTTTCGTTTACGATACGACGGCGAACCTCCTCCTGATTGAACAGGTTCTGAAGTTCTTTTTATTCGCGATTGGCACCTACAAAATTCGTGCCGTTGTCCGAATATATATTTGAGGGTTTTCCTCGTCTTCCGATGAATCTCTTTAAGGCATTTAGAAATCCATCCGTAGTTAAGTCTGAAACGAGTTCGATGTGAATAGCCTTGGTTGCTAGACAAACAAAGATTGCAATCCAGGCCTTCGATTTTTTGGCATTACGACGCTTCCCTTCACGAACGAAAATTGGGCCGCTATAATCGACTCCCGTGTTGTTGAATGGCCGAGACGGAGCCACACGAGAAGCAGGAAGATCTCCCATGATTTGTTTGGATGAACGAGGTTTCGCCTTGAAACACGTCACGCATTTGTGTACAATGGTGCGAACAATTCTTCGAGCTCCCAAGGGCCAATATCGCGATCGAACGGCTCCCAAGGTGGCTTGAGGCCCAGCATGAAACGATTTTTTATGCTCGTACTCAATGACAAGCTGAGTGAACCAATGTCGCGAAGGTAGCACCAACGGGTGCTTAGCTGCATACGAGAGCTCTGAATTTTTTAGACGGCCACCTACTCTGAGAAGCCCCTCTTGATCGAGAAATGGATTTAAACTCAGCAGCGGACTGTCTTTTTTTATAATATTTAGATTTTTTATAGCATCGATTTCCTTGTGAAACGCTGATTTTTGAACCCTTTTGACAAGTATTTTTCGAGCTATCTCCAACTCTCGTGCTGTGACGGGGCCGGAGATCCTTTGGGCTGCGCTTGAACGTGCATTGTGTACGAGCCGGCAACATATTGCCGTAGTCTTGATTAATCGCTCATATGACGAAAATCTTTCGATGAGTTCGGTCTCTTCTCGCACAACCGCTGTTGCTGTTACGAGAGTTTTCTGTTCGGGCAGAAGATTAAGATCTGAAGCCGGCCGAGCGGTCTCAGGCCACGAGGATTTGTCGTTCTTCAACCAATCCGGACCATTCCACCATAGATTTGACTCCATGAGAACCGATGAATCGACGCCGCGCGAAAGCAGGTCCGCTGGGTTCTCCTTTGTATTGACATGATGCCACATTTCGATGCTTGTCAACTCCTGGATTTCACCAACTCTCTTTGCAACGAAGGTGTGGAAGCTACGGCTAGGAGATCGAATCCAATCGATGACTATCGTTGCATCCGTCCAACAACATATGTACCGTATTTGCAGATCCAGGATTGGCACGATTTTGTCTATCAATTGCGCCAAAAGCTGCGCACCGCATAGTTCTAACCGAGGAAGAGATACCGCCTTCAAGGGCGCTACGCGTGATTTAGAACATAGCAGCTGCGCTTGATGTCTCCCATAGCGATCGGTAATTCGTAAGTAAACGCATGCTCCATACGCGTCTTGACTCGCGTCACAGAATCCATGAATTTCGACACGAGAAACTTCGTCAGCTGCAATTACCCTGCGGGGAATTCGAAGCTCATTCAAAAGCTGTATTTGATCCTTGTAACGGATCCATTGTGTATATAGGTCTATAGGCAGAGATTCGTCCCAACCTAGCTGTAGCGTCCACAATTTTTGTATTAATAATTTTGCAGATACAATGACCGGACCGAGAAGGCCCAGGGGGTCGAATATTTGTGCGATACACGATAAAATCGCTCTTTTCGTCGTGCGCTGATGCTGCAGCGCGCTTGTTATGATACGGTATTGGAACACGTCATCGCTTGGATTCCACTGAATGCCTAGCGTTTTGAAACTGTCGTCCTTGTCAAACGCTCGTAACGCGTTCGTCGTTGATGCATGAGGCATATCGGCAAGAAGCTCCGGAGTGTTCGTTGCCCATTTTCGTAACGGGAATCCGCCTTTTTCGAGGAGTCTTGTCGTTTCGTCGCGAATTTGCAACGCTTGCTTTATGGAATTTGCTCCTGTTAATAAATCGTCAACATAGAAATCGCGTTGAACAATTTTCGAACCAACGGGGAAATTATTTGATTCAATTTCCGCGAGGGTTAGGAGGCACTTGGTGGCCAAAAACGAAGCTGGGCCCGTTCCGTAAGTAACCGTCAACAGCTCAAATTCCCGTGGATCTTCGTCGATATGATCGCGCCAAATGATTCTTTGTAACGCTACCTGGGACTCATCGACCAGGACTTGCCGATACATTTTTGCCACGTCAGCAATCAGCACATGCTTGAACGTTCTAAATCTCGCGATTATCGAAAACAGATCTTGCTGGAGTACGGGTCCGATCATTAGCGCATCGTTGAGAGAAATACCTGAAGTAGTTTTGCATGATGCATCGAAAACTACCCTTAATTTAGTCGTCGTATTTTCCTCTTTTATCACGCAGTGGTGCGGCAGATAATAATGAGGCTTCGTGGCAGACTCTTCACCTTGAATCTCCCTCATATGACCGAGAGATAGGTATTCATGTATGAAGTTCGCGTATTCGGTTTTTAGTACCGGATTGCGTTTGAGACGCTTCTCAACGCTCTTGAATCGACGCACGGCGATGTCCTTGGATTCACAGAGTTTTGACATTTCGTCTTGCTTCACCGGAAGTTGAACAATGAAACGCCCTTCCGAATTTCGTTTAACGGTGGCGAAGAAATGCTCTTCGCATTTGCGCTCGTTGAACGATGCTTCGTTTCTACGCATGCAATGCTCGATTTCCCAGAATCTTTTTACTGAGACATTTAAATCGTCGTTTACTGCAACGTTGCACATCGTTTGTCCCGGATGCTGAATTCCGGTGACAATTCTACCAGCCGCTATCCAACCCAAATGCGTTTTTTGCCACACGGGTTGCGTCTCGGTGGCCTTGATTTGCCCTATGCATGTGATATTCCAAAAAACATCTACACCGACTAACATATCGATTTTCGACGATTTGAGAAAGTCGGGATCTGCCAATGTAATTCCTGCTGGAATTCGAATGTCCGATTGATTTAGCGAAACGGACGGAAGATTTTGCGTAATTTTATTTAGGACGAGGCAATTGACTTCAGCCTTGAACCCATTGAAACGCGATTGGATCGACATTTTTACCGAAGCACGAGTTTCCGATTTTGAATCCCCGACGCCATTAATAGGAACGCAGGTTTGTATTTGTCGAAGCCCGAGTTTTCTCACGAGTTCCGTGGTTACGAAGTTCGATTGGGACCCATTGTCGAGAAGCGCTCTACAATCGTGTATATGTCCCTTTGCATCTCGAACGTGCACGATAGCAGTCGATAGCAATATGTGTTGACCCTTTGAATGTGTCATGTGATTTGCACTCGTCGATGGTGCAGACATGTTCGTACGCGAATCCGCGTGGGTCAAGTCGGCAACCTTTGGCGGTTGATTATTTTCCAGGTGCAACAACGTGTTGTGTCGTTTATTGCACTTTTTGCATGAGCCGCTGCTGCATTGTTTCGCCCGATGATCGGTCGATTTTAAACAATTTATGCAAAGTTTTCGATTTTTTACTTCTTGAACCCGCCGCTCAACGGGCAGCTCGAGAAGTTTGACGCAATGAAAGATCGGATGATCACCCTTGCAAAAATAACACATAGCCCTTTCCGTCGATACGTGAGAGGACGTATGTTTTTTCGAACCTGTTTTATCGAAATTGCTTGCCGTTACGATTAGCGGTTTTCGATCGATAGCTTCGAGAGCGCGGCATCGATGCTCGAGGAAATCCGTCAATTCCTTGAGCGTCGGAATATTCGAATCCTTAAGACTAGTTTCCCATTCTCGATTGGTAATGGGTGCTAGCTTACTTGAAATTATGTGGATGATAAGATCATCCCATTTGTCGGTATCTCTTTTCATTACCTTTAACGCGCGCAAATGTTTCAAAATCGTATCCAAGAGCTGTCGCAGCTCGACGTGATTTTCCTTATTCAACGGAGGATGATCGAAAATTGCCTTAATGTGCTTTTGAACGATCACGCGCTGGTTATCGTATCGCTCCTTCAACATAGCCCACGCCTCGACATAATTATCGGCCGATACCTCGAGTGAGCTGATAATGTCGGAAGCTTCGTCTTTAAGAGACGCCTTAAGATAGTGCATTTTTTGCACGATCGGTAATGCAGTGTTCTCGTGTATCATCGAATGAAATACGTCATGAAACGGACGCCAATCCTCGTAAGCACCCGAGAATTTCGGGAGTTCAATTTGTGGTAGGCGCATACGCGAGTTTGGTTGATGAAGGTCATCGCGCCCTTGCTGTCCTAGCAGCCCGAAGGGGTTGGGACCCGCCAAAGCCACGTCTGCCTCACTCGCCGCGATCAGCTGATCGAGCTTAGCGGCTACCGCGATCCATTTTTCTTCGAATTCGTAACGTTCGATATTATGCGCCTCTACTTGAATTTCCGATGTCTCGAGAATTTCGATCTCCGACTGAGACTCCTCAAAGGCTTGCCAGCACTCTTGAAATTTCGAATTTCTTTGTATTAATTCAAAACGCGTGACGACTCTGCCCTCTATACTCTCGACATACGTATTACCGCGCGTGCATGCTGCCTTCGCACTTTTTCGTTTTGCCTTCAATATTTTGATTCGCAGGGCCGCCGCCTCTTCGTCTTCGAGTGACATTTTTATTTTTATTTTTTCAGATCGAAGCGCAATGGATTTTTTTATTTATTTATTTATTTATTCACAGGATAGGATTCATTGGGAACGATTGGACATCGGAGACTCACCTGAACATTTCGCCGGTGCTGCCGGTGTCAGCGAGCCTATCGCCGTTGTCGCACGATTCGTCCCTCTCTTTCGCCAAGACGCCGTTGCGTCGCTGCCGATGCTAGCGAGCTGCTTGCCCCTCACGTGGGCCTTGCTCCCCTCTCTCGCTCGAACGAAGGCGTTGCGCCGCTGCCGATGCCAGCGCGCTGCTTGCCACCTCCGTGTGCCTTGTTCCCCTCTTGCGGAAAAAAAGGCGCTGCGCCGCTGTCGATGCCTTGTTCCCCTCACGCGGGAAAAAAGGGTGCAAAGTAGAACCTTGCACATTGCTTCCTCATAGTTTTGTACCGTTTTTAATTATTGAGATGTAAAGTAGAACCTTGCTCATGGCTTCCTTATCATTTTACACAATTGCCGGAGCATCCTCTATGAGGAACCATGTGACGATCAATTTCGGCTTCCTCATAGAGGAAGCTTTGGCAATTGTGTAAAATGATAAGGAAGCAATGTGCAAGGTTCTACTTTGCACCCTTGTTTGCTTTTGTGATGTTGAGGGCTCGAAATCAATATACATGGGGCAATTCATGTGAAATTTGAAAAATTATAATTCGCATAAAATCTGAACTCCTTGTTAGATTTTATCCAAATTCAATAGAAAATCCCTTTAGATGATAGTGCAACTTCGTACCAAATTTCAGCCGGATATCTAGAAAATTATGGAAGCTAGAGCACTTACATTGAATTTTGGAAAAATTTCAAAACGCCATAAAATCTGAACGTCTTGTTAGATTTTGTCCAAATTTAATACGAAACCTCTTTCGATGGTAGTGCAACTTCGTACTAAATTCCAGCCAGATATCTCAAAAATTATGGAAGCTAGAGCAGTTACATTGATTTTTGGAAAAATTTCAAAACGCCATAAAATATGAATGGCTTGATGGATTTCGCCCAAATTCAATCGGGTTTCTCTTTGGATAATTGCGCAACTTCGTACCAAATTTAAGTCCGATTTTTCAAAAATTGCTCCAGTTAGAGTGTAAAGATCGTTTTTTTCACATTAAAAAACGCTTTAAAAGTAAAGTAATGCGTGGATTTTTTCCAAATTCGGTTCCGAGCATCTCCCTGTACTCGTACAACATTATACTGAATTTGAGCTCGATATCTCTAGAATTGTGGGAGCTAGAGACCAAAAATAATTTTTTGAATTTTGAAAAAATGATGTGAAAACAAAATAACTTGATAGGTTTTTCCAAAAATTAAATTGTGCTATGCGCCGTGAACCCTTCACATGTGTGACAAATTTCAGCTTGATATGTTGAGCCGTTCTCAAGTTGTGAGCGGTCAACCATTACTACACACATACACACACACACACACACACACACACACATACATCCGGACATTTTTTCTAAATGTGTTTTTTAGGTGTTTTGAGACATACTGAACACGTTTTCATGAACATCTCGAAAAAAAAAAATTTCACGAAAACAAAGCTTCCTCTATGAGGAAGCAAAAAAGGCGCTGCGCCGCTGTCGATGCCTTGTTCCCCTCACGCGGGAAAAAAGGCGCTGCGCCGCTGTCGATGCTTTGTTCCTGGTTTGAACAAAGGCGTTGCGTCACAGCCACGATTTTCGATGGTACCGCGTTCCCGCCAATTCGACAATTCGTTCGGGAATGTACGGCCTTGAATGGTTTTTCCGTGTGTCGATGCCTGTGCTGGGTGCGATCGAAGTAGTTTTATCGAAGACGCACGCACTGATCACGACAAACACTTGTAAAATTATGAAATGATGATTGTAGACAATCCGGCTCGAAGGACCAAATGTTGCGCGGCTAACGTAGCCGAGTGCTTGGCACGTATTTTATCTTTGAATTTTTCCTTTGTTATTTTAAATGCGACTATTGTAGCCGGGACGCTGCACGTTATGTTTGCTTTTTTCAGGTAAATGAATCACACGACACTTGTTATTTCTTGTTTAGTTATTTATTACAACGATCTTCTTGTTTGGTTGAAACGTGTCGACGCGACTTGCAGCGTCAAGAGCTGAGATGGTTCTGATTCTGCGCCGAGCGTGGCTACGACGCTACAAGAGAAGGGGAAAATATGCAGGGGCGCATAAGCGATAAGCGGGTCCCCGGGAGCGGGAAGTTTGAAACGTATACTTTTGGCGAACAGCCGAAACAGGGATACCGCGGAAATTGTAGTTTCCGCGTGTACATAAAAAGTAAACCGGATCGATACGGGCTGAAACTCGTCACATTAAATGATGCCAGAACATTTTACTTGGTAAGTCAATACCTGGTATTTTCTCGTAATATCAATTTTTGCTTCCTCATATTGCTTCATCATAGAGGAAGCTTTGTTTTCGTGAAATTTTTTTTTTTCGAGATGTTCATGAAAACGTGTTCAGTATGTCTCAAAACACCCAAAAAACACATTTAGAAAAAATGTCCGGATGTATGTGTGTGTGTGTGTGTGTGTGTGAGTGTGTGTGTGTGTGTGTGTGTGTGTGTGTATGTGTGTAGTAATGGTTAACCGCTCACAACTTGAGAACGGCTCGAGATATCAAGCTGAAATTTGTCACACATGTGAAGGGTTCACGGCGCATAGCACAATTTAATTTTTGGAAAAATCTATCAAGTTATTTTGTTTTCACAGCATTTTTTCAAAATTCAAAAAATTATTTTTGGTCTCTGGCTCCCACAATTTTAGAGATATCGAGCTTAAATTCAGTATAATGTTGTACGAGTACAGGGAGATGCTCGATACCGAATTTGGAAAAAATCCACGCATTGCTTTACTTTTAAAGCATTTTTTAATGTGAAAAAAACGATCTTTACACTCTAACTGGAGCAGTTTTTGAGATATCGGACTTAAATTTGGTACGAAGTTGCGCAATTATCCCAAGAGAAACCCGATTGAATTTGGGCGAAATCCATCAAGCCATTCATATTTTATGGCGTTTTGAAATTTTTCCAAAAATCAATGTAACTGCTCCAGCTTCCATAATTTTTGAGATATCTGGCTGGAATTTAGTACGAAGTTGCACTGCCATTAAAAGAGGTTTCGTATTGAATTTGGACAAAATCCAACAAGACGTTCAGATTTTATGGCGTTTTGAAATTTTTCCAAAATTCAATGTAAGTGCTCTAGCTTCCATAATTTTCTAGATATCCGGCTGAAATTTAGTACGAAGTTGCACTATCATCCAGAGGGAATTCCTATTGAATTTGGATAAAATCTAACAAGGAGTTCAGATTTTATGCGAATTATAATTTTTCAAATTTCATATAAATTGCCCCATGTATATTGATTTCGACTCACATCACACTCACAAGGAGCCCTCAACGTCACGAAAGTGAACAAGGGTGCAAAGTAGAACCTTGCACATTGCTTCCTCATAGTTTTGTACCGTTTTTAAATTATTGAGATGTAAAGTAGAACCTTGCTTATGGCTTCCTTATCTTCTTACACATTTGCCAAAGCTTCCTCTATGAGGAAGCCAAAATTGATCGACACATGGTTCCTTATAGAGGAAGCTTTGGCAAATGTGTAAGAAGATAAGGAAGCCATAAGCGAGGTTCTACTTTACATCTCAATAATTTAAAAACGGTACAAAACTATGAGGAAGCAATGTGCAAGGTTCTACTTTGCACCCTTGTTCACTTTCTTTTTTTTATTTTTATCTGTAATATTTATCAATATATTTTGAATGCAGATAAATGCCGTACCCTACACTGGGAAAATACATGTAGCAAAAGGCGAGTCATTACCCTCGCACGTTTTTTAAAAAGTGACGGAGCCAATCCACGGGACGAATCGGAGCGTCACGTGTGATAACTGGTTCACATCGATCCCTTTGATCGAAAAATGATGGACAAACCGTTCGACATAACGGTCAGCGGCACTATTCGCAAGAACAAACGAGAAATTCCTCTGGAAATGAAAATTGCCGACGCGGAGGTGGGATCAGCTAAATACGCTTATCATGGGAACATCACTCTATTATCGTGGACGCAAAAAAAAATGAAGTGGTGCTCGTGGCTTCATCGTATGTGCTCAATAGTCGAAATAGCGATACCAGAAAACCATTAATGATAGAACATTATAATTCCACAAAAGGTGGAACTGATACGTTTGATCAATTATGTCACCGGTACACCGTTGCACGGGGAACGAGACGATGGCCTATGCGATTCTTTTTTGGCATTCTCGACCAGACAGTTGTGAACAGCCGCATTTTGCACACGTGTGCAAAAGTAAATTCGAATAGGAATAAAGAGAAGTTGTCGGGCCGTCAATGCCAACAAAAAATTGCTTATTATTTACTGCGGCCTTTTCTTCAAAGGAGGTTGAAGCAAAACTCCACTCTAAGATCCGGTATTGTAGCCAGCATAAAAATGATTCTAAACGAAGAAGAAGAGCCCTTGGAAGACTTAGATCAGAGGCCAGAGTTCAAAAGACGCGTCAGATGCGGTCTGTGTACCCATACAGAAGATCATAAGACGAAAAACCAGTGCCCGAACTGTAAGAGAGCGATGTGCAACCTCCATAGAATGTATTTATGCGTTGATTGCGGTGAATTGGAATAATTCAATATTATAAAAGAGAAAAAATAAAAAATAAACGTTTTTCATAGTTAATCAGTCGTACGAGTCGTTTTTTTCCCATTTTTCACTACTCCGAAAATGCCTATTTTCAAACCTTCCGATAGAGTATCGTATACAATGTTATGTCACAACGTGTGTAAACGGGGATTTGCCCACGCGAAGCGTGGGTAAAACCGCAATTTACGCACGGCGTGTCATAAAATATGTTTTTTGAAGGGTTGGTCACCATTATATTTTTTTTCGTATCTACGTACCTTCCTCTTGAAAAACCCCAAAGGGTTTTTTTTTAAATTGATATGAAAAAAAATACGATTTTTTTCGTGTAAGCATTTATTTTTCAACATATGCTCCACTTTGGACGAATTTTTTGGCATTTAATGATCGGTTTCGGCCAAAATCAAGTTTTGGGTCATGAAGTATACATAATTGGCTACAAAAAAAGACTACAAAAAAAACGAAAAAATGCATATTTACCGAGATATAACGGTTTGAAAATCGCGTTGGGTCGTTTTGACCCTGTATGCAGTTCTAGATCGGTGGCGGGAGTGTGCAGTCGAAGGGTTAATAATGCTTTGATAGCTTTGTACTTATCTTGTTCGGGAGGACTTCGCATGAAATCCGTGATTTGCTGTAGCGTTTCTGCGCTTAGAACCTCGAGAACACAGTCGTATTCTCTTCGATCGCTTGTTATTCTCCGGTTGTTAAATGTGGCGTCGATTTGGTCGAATCATCTCTCCGGAAGTCTTGACCGAAATTGTGGGAGTCCGAAGTAATCGACCGTCTCCACTCGATTCACGAAATTTCCTGCACGAGAATTATGTCTCAGCGTCGTCGAGAGTGGTGGCTTCTCGTTGCGAACGGTGGTCGTTGCGTAGCCGGGGTTTTCGTTGTCCGACATAGCTTGAGCACGTTTTTTACTTTTGAGGTTAACGCGTCGGCTTTTAATCGTGTTTAATCACGTCGGGGTCACCAATTTTATGGGGTTCGAGTATTAAAACCACTCACAAAATATTGTCGTTATTGAAATTTAATTATATTTCTCGTCAACAATGGGTTTTTGTTCTTGATAGTACGATTTTAAATCAACGATCTTTTACAGGTTCCTGTTGAAGATCAATGCGAACGCATTATCGACGACACGGTATAACGGAACCTTACTTACCGGTAGACACGTAGACACTACTTCCGCCTACCTACGCTCGACGTGTGAAAACCACGTTATACAAGTTTTCTTTCCCTCGTGTAATCCAATAGTAATTATTACATCTCAATTAATAAATATATACGTGATTAATTAACACGCTGTGCCCAGCAAAAACATTATTTCGCTGCCCACGCTCCAACGGGTTATGGGCCCAGGACGATTAATAACTGCATAATAAAATTGGTGGGTGTTTGAGGTTAGGTTTGCACGTGTTTGTTCCGAGGCGAAAAACTGGATACGAAAGACTTTCCGAAGTGTTGTTTTCGAATCATCGAAAGTGCAACAATGGCTGTAAATACTGTTGGATCTGTCCGAATCGAAGCTTTGACGAAAGAAAACTACGATACGTGGAAAATGCAAGTCGAAGCATTGTCAACCAAAAATGACTTGTGGGAATATGTCAGTGGTGAGACCCTGCTGCCAGACCCTGTTCGAGGTGACACTAATGCCGTTGCTGCTGGTGTAGCTGCTCAAAATGCCTGGAGGAAAAGTGATAAGAAAGCTAAATCCGATTTAATATTGTCGATCCATTCTTCTGAACTTCAACAGGTACGACTTCGCGCGAGGTATGGCTCAAGCTTGAGTCAGTGTATGCGTCGAAGGGACCAGCACGGAAGGCGACGCTCCTGAAGCAGTTGATGCTCCAACGTTTGCAAGAGGGAGCCGACGTGAGAGAACACATGACACGTTTTTTTGATGCTGTCGACAAGCTCGCAGCGATGGAAGTAGAAGTAAATGGAGATTTGTTATCCATTATGGTGTTGTACAGCTTACCGGCTAGGTTCGATCATTTCAGAGTCGCAATTGAGTCCCGTGATGATCTCCCCACTCCTGAGGCTTTAAAAGTCAAAATTCTTGAGGGAAGCGAGGTTCGTCATCAAGCGGGTATAGTCGAAGCGGCCCGTGCGGTTGCTATGAGTCGACGTGGAAACAATAACAAACGAAGACCATGGAGACGAGCGATCAAAACAAACGGTAACCAGTCAGAGTCTGAAGATGCGGCGACAATACGCTGCTATACTTGCCGTGAGCTTGGACACAAGTCGCCAAATTGTCCCAATAATAAGTCGGACAAATCGCGTCCCAAGTCGAAGCAGGCCGCAAATACAGTCGACGACTCCTATGCAGTATGCCCGGTTGCAATTCCAGAGGTCAGTCACGCACTCAGAGATGTCGGAGCATCTCCTGCGCGCCCATGGATTCTCGATAGCGGTTGCACGTTCCACTTATGTGCAGAGAAGAATAGCTTTGACTCTATAAAATCGTCGACACAAGGGAAATTGAAACTAGCCTGTCAAGCATCAACCGATGTTAAAGGTTCCGGTGCCGTAAGGCTATCCGTGACTGGTAAAACGTCTCCACGATTAGTCGAGTTTAATAATACTCTTTTTGTTCCGGATTTGAGGACAAATTTGATCTCGGTAGCAAGAATCACGGATAAAGAACATAAAGTCGTTTTCAACGATGATTCCGCCGTGGTAACTGATCGTTCGGGTCAGGTTAAGCTCATCGTAGACCGAAGAAGTGATTTATATTACGTACGTGAAGACACAGTGTGCAGCGGCTACTCCAGAGATAGGATTTTCGGAACTGAAAAAGTGGCATGACCGCCTCGTCCATTTAAATATCAAGGATTTAATATAAGGAAATTTTTTCGAAAATCTGGAAAAATCAGATTTTCGGAAAAATTTCCTTGTCTCCGGCCGAGAATCAAAATTGAGGTACGAAATTCTGTCAAAGCCGGAATTATTTTTTTGTCTTCCTCACGTGGTAATTCGAAATACAGGAGTCCAGATTTTCTCAACTAAAGCTCATTCGACACAGAATTCTATAAGCTTCTCAACGGTTTTTCGAAAAAGTCGTAGCTTCATTTTTGACGGAGCTACAATCGTTCAAACCCACGACTGGTTTTTCACGAGGTGCACGGCAAGTGGTCTGATACTTTCTGGCGGTAGTGAAGTTATTGTATTCGAAATCATGAAACGAAATTAATTTGTTTACTGTGCAGCGCGGCTATAGGAATTTTTACGAAAACTCGTTACTGAACTTCAGCCGAAGAAAAGGAAAACGGGGTGCAAATTATCCCTAACATCATTGATAATCACTATTTTGCCATTTGCCATTAACCTTTCTCTATGTTGGAACAAAATTAATTTACAAATGAATGATTATAAATTATGTAATTAATACACTCCAAACTACAAAAGTAGCCAAATAATAATAAGTATATGAAACGCGAAATTATCGCGAAACCACAGCCAAAAATTCAACATAATTCCTTCAAAATATTCATGCTTCCTATAAATTTACCATTTTACAAATCAATAGGAAGAAAGAATATTTCGAAAGAATTATGTTAAATTTTTGGCTATGGTCTAGCAATAATTTTCCGTGTTATCTACTAATTATTATTTGGCTACTTTTGTAGTTTAGAGTATTGATTACATCATGTATAATCACGAATTTGTAAATAAATTTTGTTTCAACATAGCGAAAGGGCAAAATAATAATTATCAATGTTGTTAGGGATAATTTTCATTCTGTTTTCCTTTTTTCCGGCTGAAGTTTAGTAACAAATTTTCGTGAAACATCCTAATCAGCACATTTTCTTTCACAATAAAGATAATCGTGGAAAAATGGCAAGAAAATCATGGAAGTTTTTTTTTTTCAATCGTCTTTTATAAGTTAAGAATTTTCAGCTGATAATTTCGTTTCAGTGTATTTTTCTATGTATTATAATTCTCTTTTTCTAGTTTTTACATTTTTTACAGTTTAATTGTAAATTTTTGAGAAAAATATAATCAAGATTGGGTGAATTTACGTCTCATTTTCATGCTCGTCTCATTCCCATTCCGATTATTTCTTCTCCCATCTATTTCAGGCCTGAAAATTATCAGTCCAACTTTATAAACCCAGAATCCCATCCTTCAACAACCGTTGATGCGTCGTCTAGATTTGATACCTCAACGAATCCAAACGCTCCTTTGAATGATCCTTTCACTTCAACGATTTTAATGATGCGATTATCAGAATTGTTGCGTCCTACGATATGGGCTGGAGCAAGCGAGGAGCAGGTCGAAATTACGATAGCTTGAATGGATATGGAACTGCCATTGGGGGCATGACTGGTTTAGTTTTGGACTATTCCACATGTAATCGGAAATGTAAAAAATGTGATAACAATAGCAATACTCCGGACCACGATTGCAGGAAAAATTTTTACGGTTCCGCCAAGGCCATCGAACCACATGTCGCTAAGAAATTGATTGTCGAAAGTTCAATTTTGAATGAGCAAAACATTGAGGTGGGTATATTAGTAGGTGATGACGACAGCTCTACCATCGCCGCCTGTCGAGCTGCAAGTAACCACGATATCTTAAAACAACCGGATATCAACCATGCTGCTGGCGGAGTGAAAAAAGCACTCTACGATCGACAAAAAAATCACGCTGAATTGAAGAAAGATTCAATTACCTATCTCCATAGATGCTTTACGTATGCCTTGGCACAAAACAGAGGCAACTGCAAAAATATGGCAGCTGCAATTCGGTCCATACCTTATCACGTCTTTAATGATCATACACAGTGTGGAGAATGGTGCGGTTACGTTGAAGATAAGGAAAATTACAATCACACAATTATCCCCGGAGGTTTTCACGATCCAACATTATTTGAGGACTTGAAAGATATTTTCTATAAGTTAGCTAATAATGCGCAAAAATTTTCGTCTGGAGCCTCAAGTAATAGAAATGAGAGTTTGAATTCTTCGATGGCAAGTAAGGCACCGAAGTCAAAGTGTTACAGCCTCTGCAGATTATCGTTTTGCATGTGTGGTTGCTCAAAAGAACCTTGGCGCAAGCTATACACAAAAAATTACGA
Organism: Diplazon laetatorius; assembly: GCA_963662125.1. NCBI lineage: Eukaryota > Metazoa > Arthropoda > Insecta > Hymenoptera > Ichneumonidae > Diplazon > Diplazon laetatorius. Next base: position 9,646,346 of record OY759158.1, on the reverse strand, counting down.
AACGACTAACAATGTCTCCAGGGAAACATCATACGCGGCATGTGTCAAAAATACAAGAGATAGCGAATCGAAATCGTGTACGATATCAGGGTCCTGCCCGGAAGAGAAGGCGAAATAGGTTGAAGAATCTTCGTACAGCACTTCGTCATAGAAAGGAAAACACTGAAGGAATCACGTATCAATTGAATCGTGGACTGCTCACTGAACCAGCGATCCCAGTCATCGAAAATCATTCTGAAACTGAAGATGAAAACCTCGATGCTACTCGTGTTGTTTTTTTGGATTTAGAAACGAGTGGCCTTGAAAGAAACTGCGATATTTTACAAATTGCTGCAAAGTGCGGATCTAAGAGCTATTCAACGTATGTCAAACCAGTAAAGCCTATTTCTGAATCAGTAAGTGCAGTCCACGGTCTAACAAATTCCTACGGTGAACTTTTCTACAATGGTTTGGCACTGGATTCTGTTCCGCTAAGAGCTGCGTTAAGTGATCTGCATCAATGGCTGTCATCATTCGACAATAAATGTTGCATTGCAGTCCACAATTTGAAATTTGATGGACCGAGGCTGATCAAGGCTATTCAAACCTGTTCTTTGTTCGATGAATTCACAGAGGTGATTGAGGGATTTGCTGACACTTTACTTATCATACGACGAAAGACTGAAAGGAAAAAATGTTCCATTTCCGATTTGGCAAAGGATCTAAATATCTGTCTTACAGGTGCTCACAATGCTGCACACGATTGTGGAATTTTGTCAACAGTTTTGAAAAAACTGGGCGTCACACATCCCATCATACGTGAGCATATGGTATTATTCGCTCATCAGATTGAACATTGGATGCTATTGGAAAACGAGAATCGAATACTGAAGAGTTTATCTCCGATGAAGAAGTATGTTGGTGAGAGTATTCGAAGAAAATTAGCAAAAGCTGGATTAACAATAGAAAACTTATGTGATACCTACATTGTTCATGGCAAAGCTGGTTTAAATCAGCTGATTAGTCAGCCAAGTTCAACGGGGAAAAAGATGAGCTTTCAAAGAAAGACAATAATGAACGTTTGTCATTATTTCGAAGAAAATGTAAATAATGAGACCGCAAAATAAATATCACATTAATTAATCAGCAATTTTATTTATTGAAAAAAAAGTAGTCAAGTAGCGTGTTGGGCACGCACACATGATAAGGTTCCGTAACCATTCTGTAGTAGTCATTGACATTTGGATAAAAAAAAACATTTTTTTTCTCCAAAAATATTATTTCTGTTTTTGGGTCACCGATCTACGTCTGTATACCAAATTTATAGGTTATGGATGGTGTAAGCATGGATTCACACCACGGTATAACGAAGTGTTTCTACTATATCGACAAAAAATCAAAATCAAGACAAAATCATCATAGTACTCTACAACGTTGCCACGTCTACACAGCATAATTTAAAAAAAGGCGATATTCGTCACTACTTTAATTAATTTCTCGATAATTACGTAGTCGATCCGGTTGAAACTTAGCGCAATCTATTGCTTGAACCCAAATCTCAATGATATAATATTTTCAGAATTTACTGACATTTAGTTCTATTCGTTTTGCAACCATTAATGTCTACAAAAGCTGTTTTCCCATAAGAGACCGTGTTAAATCCCAGAACATTCATAAATTTATACCTACTAAACTATTTAGTGAAAAAATCTGAAATAATTCATGTATTATTATTCTAATAAGAACTATCATTTCTCAAATTTTCGAGAATTTCTGATATTTTCGATATCCATCCAGTAAGACCTTAACTCCACCTCCAGATCCCGGATCCTTCTATCTTTTTCCGCTGATATCCGTTTCCCTACCTCGTGTCCCTCCTTTTTTTCTTCCTCGAATCTGTTCAGAAGTTTCTCCATTCCTCTCCACGTTTCTCTCACACCGTCTTGTGCGGCTCCTCTCCATTTTTTCTCTTGTTCCGCACTCCACTGGTGGAACATCTCGTGGCACATTTCCTGTACCCATTGCTGCAATTCTCCTCTGCTAGCGGTGTGTATCTCCCTCTCATCACCGCTCTTTTCCCACCTCAGTTCTTCAACCATGTCCACCGACTCTTCTTCGGCACAGTTTTCGATATCACTATCTTCTTCTTCCGTTCTGTGAATGTCCACCACAACTGTCACTTCCCTTCCACCATTCTCACCTTCGCTTTCACCTGCTTCGTCATTTGTGCTTTTTTCCTTCGAATTTTTCTGCTCCGCATTTCCTGTTTGGGGCGACATATGTATTTTCGATTTGCTCTTGAACACTTCCCACTTGTCCATTTTCTCCAAGCACCCATCCGGGTCTTGCGCGAACGAATATTCTCCCTCGTCATAACGCTTCCCTTCTGTCTGCTGACTTTTCCACATTTGGTCCAAGTTTTTCGTCTTTATCGTGTCCTTTTGTTTCGTTGTTTTGGTAGTCGAGCGTTTTGGTCTTCCTCTAGCCTTCTTACCAACTGTATTTTCTGTAGTTTCCTTCTTACCGACTGCAGTTTCGTCGGTGTCAATAGGTTCTTCATTCTCCCGCTGGCTGCTTGGCGCTTCGGCTTCTTCCCTCCCCTTGTTCTCCCCAGCCATCGTTTTTGTCGCTGTTTCCCTAACCTTACTTTTTCCTGCCGTATATTTCTTCTTCAATATCTTTTAACTCATGTCTATCCTACCTGTGTTTATTGTTTCGGCGTATTCACCACACCTTGCTTTCCTATTCTCAACCAGTTTTCCGTATCACTATTCGTTTTTTCTTTCCGTAATACCGTTTTTACGAAGTGCCCACAAACACGCGTCATGCCACGTCGGCGTCCCCTCCTAGTCTGGTCAAAATACATTTTTTTTTCATAAAAAAATCATTTTTTTTCCTGCTACAAACGAAAGTTTGGTTACCAGAGACATATACACGGGTATCTGTATGTGAATCAACCGTTAGATCACACATACAGAGCCATATCCATGTGAATGAACCGTTAGATTCGATTTTCGTCAAAATTGGGGGTCCAAAAACCCTTGAAAGTCCGAAAAACTTTCTTTCGGCTTGGCTACAAACAAGACGACGTTCACTACAAACCTTTTCACACCCAACTGGTGACGATTGACGCATAAGAATCAATTTTCCAAACCCATCGATTTTCGTCGAAAATTTTTTTTTTTTCGTCAAAATAAATTCGATTTCATAAAAAAATCATTTTTTTCGCTACCAAAAACGAAAACTCGGTTACCAGAGACATAAAGAAGGGTATCTGTATGTAAAACAACCGTTAGATCACACATACAGCGTCATTTCCATGTGAGTGAACCGTTAGATTCGATTTTCGTTAAAATTGGGGGTCCAAACCCTCAGAAGTCCGAAAAACTTTCTTTCGGCTTCGCTACAAACGAAACGACGTTCACTACAATCCTTTTTACACCCAAATCTTGAAGATTAACGCATAAGAGTCAATTTTCCTGACCCATCGATTTTCGTAAAAAAAAAAAAATTTCGTCAAAATAATTTTTTTTTTTATAAAAATAGTACATTGAGTAACACGGAGGGAAAGTGGCTGTTTCCAACTGAGCGCGATGTTCGAAAGGTCCGAAAAGCGCGCAAATTTGGAAACGGCCTCCCTCCACGTTGCACACGACACTTTATATAACCAAGCCGTGTTTCCGAGCTGAAAGCACCTGAAAGCGTATACCTCCCGGGGTCCAGGGGCGGAGCCCCGGTGGGGTCCAGGGGCGAAGCCCTGGTGGGGTCCGGGGGGCGGAAGAGCTTAAGCCCGGGTATGGAGTAAAAAGGTGGGGGCAAGGGGGAGGGGGAGAAGGGGGGGGGGGGAAGGAGGGGAGGGGGTAAAAGGGGGGGAGATAAAAAATAAGAATAAAGTGACTACGATTTGACGGTACGATTTTTTATTTCGCCAACGCGAAAACTGCCGCTCGTTTCGAATTTTTTGCGATGAATTCGTTTAATAACACATCAATGTCCAATTGATCCACCATGTCCGCATATACGTATAAGATAGCTACATGATTGAGCCTTTTTTGCAGCATCGTAGAACGCAAATAAGTTTTCAGTCTACGTAGAGTTGCGAACGATCGTTCGTTCGAACATGACGATCCCGGTATCGTCAGTAACAAACGAATAAAACGTGCGTATTCCGGGACCAGCTCGACGCTCCATTCTTTTGTTTTTAAAAATTCCCCAATTTCTCTCAAATTCTTTACTTCCGTCTTATTACGTTTAACCACGTCCAGAAATATTTTACGATCTCCTAGAAGTGTTTCCACATGAAAATCTGTTTTATAAAAATCTAAGATTTTGTCCTCATCGGTCGAACCCCCGATTGCGAACAATTCCAAAGATTTGAAAAATCGATTTCCGTCCGTGTCAAATCGTGCTTCTAACGACGTCGTTACTTCGTCGTAAATAGTAAAATATTTTTTCCGGTCCCACTCGCATGGATTTTGAAAAACATAATTTTGAGACGAGCCTTGATCGAGGCGCTTCGGAATTTTGCGTGCACGTGGAAGAGTTGGACCACTGATATCGAAATCTTTCACGTTAGCGATTGCTTTCAGGCACTTTTCCCAAATCACGTCGAATTTCGAATCACGCGACGAATTGAAGTGGAACGATACAGCTTCCACTTTTTCCAAAGAATCACATACGCTCAAATGCGAATTTTGTAAATCCGTGTTTAGAATTTCGATGCGTTCAAAAATTTCGATTAACGTCGTAAGCGGAAAAAAAATCGAAACAGAGCGTTTGCGTAAAAATTCCTGATGCTCTCCGTGAGACGGAGACGTCAACGTCAGTGCGGGTTGAAACATCCTCGAAAAAATGCAGCAACCGAACGTAGTTGTCCCGGATACTCTTCAGGGATTTAATCCGCATGACCCATCTGGAATAACATTTTCCATCGACTTCAAAATATCAATAAAAATTATCTTTTGTACGATTGATTCGTACAAAGTTTTGGCGAGCTCAGACCTAATTTTTTATAGCTATTTTCTTAAGACTTCTAAATTCAACTCATGGTCCGAGTTAGAGAGTTTTACATCACCTACCGTCGAGGCGGGCTATTCTGGGACACGGCGGGCTAATATGGTACACGCTAGATTTTTATGTCTAGAATCGTAATGATAGAACGATTCAACTCGCCGGTGGGCCAAAGTGTAGCTTGAAGTGTTGCTAAGAGATGGTAGAAACCGTTGTTATGATGTATCCAAGGGGAACGGAGAAAAAAAATCGCAAACGAACCGAAAAACGGGTCGCGAAATTCAGGTGCTCCAAAAATCCGGCTCGACCGGGTCATCAGTCAACGCTATATGCAAAATATCCAAGGTAAGTGTAGACAAATCAGTTGTGATCATGTACGTGCAGTGGCGTAATTTTTTAACCAGTATTCTTGGAGAAAAATGTAGAAAACTAAAAAACCATGATTTGGCGGGCTACTATGGTACAAAATTAAAAGTAAATATTTAAAAAAAACTCATGTGGCATTAAATAGAGTGGATTTTTACGGTTCGTTTTCATATATGAAAGTTTCCTTTTGGTGCTACAGTGTAAGAGATACGTAAATATGAATTTCGCAGCGTAGCATTCTAGCCTCAAAACAGAGAGCTTATTCACATTTTGACATTTGAAAAAAATATAAAAGCTGGTTTTCGAAAAGCGGGGATATACCCATTCAATCGGGAGCCTGTGATAGCCAAGGTTACTCCAACGTCGACGCCTGATAAGGATCTTGTTGGTGAGTCGTTTCTGGAAAGAATCCGGGAAATTCGGAAAAATATCAACCCTATCGGAGTTAGACGGAAAAGGAAATTGACCGTTCCTCCAGGGCAAAGTATCCTGGCTCGAGATATCGGAGCAGTACTGAGTCGAAAGAAAATCGCGACCAGATCGTCAAAACCGCGGAAATCGCAAAAAAAAATGGCAAGAAGCGTATCGCCTGCTCTTCCTCGTCCGGGGATGATGGAGAAGACATCGAATCTAGCTCCGCAGAAAGCGGAGAGAAAAGCCTCCACGAAGCTCGTCATTTTTATTCGAAGGATGATTACGTTATTGCATCATTCGACGGAAAACGTTTACCCGGTCAACTCCTTTCAGTTAGCTCGGATGGGGCTGTTATCTCCCTTATGGAGCCAACGAAAAAAGCGTGGAGGTGGCCGGAACTTGCAGACGAACAATTGATTCCCCTGGATGCCATATTCAACGTGATTGAGGCTCCAAAAAGGAGGGGAAAAGGGTTTTATATTATCAACGTTTCATTGACGACATAATCTTAATTAAGTATTTCGAAAAAGTTCCCCAAGATTTGTTTTTCTGGCATTAAACTGAATTTCGAAAAATTACCGTATTTTTCTTTCTTCTTTTATACACCATTCTCACAAAAATCAATATTTTTCGATGATTTTCATTTAAATTTACTCTAGAATATCTACATAAACATATCCATATGATACATGACAGAAAAAAAATGGTTTACTAATTTTTATTAACGACTACAAAACTTGTACCATAATAGCCCGACCTGCCGGGCTATTATGGTACAAACTTAAAGTCGATGTAACTTCGCCATTTTTTTTTTTTTTTAATGAAACCTATCGCACACCTTCGGAAGGATGTCCTCAAAGTGCCTGAGGCCTTGAAATAATTTTTGGCTCAAATTTGGATTTTAGACGAAGCACGGAAGAAAAAAAGTACCGATTTTGTCCCAGAATAGCCCGCCTCGACGGTACGTACATTAATATGTTATTGGATAGCGAATACATATATAATTTTTTACTTTATTTCTTTTTGGACAAAAATAATTTTCGCTGATCATTCTTCTTTGCCCAGTCAACCCATTTAAAGTTACACGTTAATACGTTAATTGTGGTTTGTTCTGTCAATTCTTAATGGGTTGATTTGGAAAAAAGTATGATCAACGTTAATTTTTTTTTTTTTTAAAGCAACCAAGAAATATATATATATATATATATATATATATATATATATATATATATATATATATATAATATTTGCTATTTAATAACATCGGTATGCAGGACTCTCTCGAACTCAAACCAATCGTACAAACGGTACAAAATATAATACAAACAATCAGTCAAAGCAAGATCACAACAATGATTCAAAATTGCAACAGTATAAAATACCTTGTTGGGCAATAAGCTGCGAGAGCAAGATTTCTATTTCTCGAGTTCTTCGTTGGCTCTGAATCCTCCGAATACTCAATGTCTTCGTTTGCATCCAGATCCAATTCGCGAAACATTGCAAGGCGCTTTGGGGAATCTCTTACAAAAGTCACAAGGTCCTTCACCAAACCAATAAAATTCCTGGCTTCCGGGACATTTTCCAGACTATCTTGAACAACGAGATTAAGGTTGTTCATGAAAACGTGTTCAGTATGTCTCAAAACACCTAAAAAACACATTTAGAAAAAATGTCCGGATGTATGTGTGTGTGTGTGTGTGTGTGTGTGTGTGTGTGTGTGTGTGTGTGTGTGTAGTAATGGTTGACCGCTCACAACTTGAGAACGGCTCGAGATATCAAGCTGAAATTTGTCACACATGTAAAGGGTTCACGGCGCATAGCACAATTCAATTTTTAGAAAAATCTATCAAGTTATTTTGTTTTTACAGCATTTTTTAAAAATTCAAAAATTTATTTTTGGTCTCTAGCTCCCACAATTTTAGAGATATCGAGCTCAAATTCAGTATAATGTTGTGACACGCCTCGATTTGTGTGGTTGTGGACGAGGGCGAGCAATTGATATTCCTTGTCGTTGGCGAGGTGGACGCTGGCGTTGGTCCGAAGTCGGTGGCTGTGAATTGAGTTTTTTTGGGGGTGGCCCTGAGAAAGGCCGATGGGTTGTTCTTGCTCCAATTAAGTTGGAGCGAGAGACTTTGCCCGCTTTACGGGAAGGGGATCATCATCTGGTCCAAAGAGGGCCATCAGATTCACCTTCACACGTCGCGGATCGCTCGCAGATGCCTGGGAATAGGCGTTGAAGTCGGTGGAGGAGGGGTTATCGACCGGGATGAGGTTCCGATCGATTGGGCATAGGAAGGAGCGAGGATAGGACGGAGCGGCCAAGAAGTGTCTGGGGCCAACAAACCGTAGCGGCCAAGTACTCTTGGGGCCAGCGGTTAGCAGCGACCAGGGCCTCCTGGGGCTAACGTCCTCGGGATGGGAGAGGGGGGGAGGTTGCAGCGGCCAGGAACGGCCTGGGGCTAGTGAATCGCAGCGGCCAAGTAGACTTGGGGCTAGCGTCCAGCAGCGACCAGGATTCCTGGGGCTAGCGTCCTCGGTGCGGGAGAGGATACCCGGGTCGAATATCGGCGACCGAGGGGCTCGGGGCCGTCAATTCTCACCGGGGGGTGAGGGGAGAGTCTTCTGGGACGAGCACCCGAGGTGGGGCCGCGACCATTCGAGTCTCGAACAAATACTGGTAAAGCCACCGGAGTAGCGGGTTATGAAATAACCTCGTTCGAGTGAATTGTCAGGATGGTGTAATCCGGACTTGTGGAAAGCAAAACTCGGAGACCCGAAGACTCGGCGAAACGTAGACCAGGGGAATTTCATGACCGTGGAAAGTTGGACCTGGGGATGCTCACTCAGCTTGGCCCCGCCCCCCGATCCCGACCGAGTCCGACGGTGCGAGGGATCAGTGGGTCTCAATCTTCGCCTTTCCATCGAAGCTTCTTACAGCAAATCCAGAGCGCGTAGTTGGCGCGATTTTCAAAGCAGCGCGTCCGGACATAATCATTAGAATCAAATGTATTTTGAATACACACGCACACGCGCGCACACACACACACACAAACACACACATATATATATATGTGTGTGTGTGTGTGTGTGTGTGTGTGTGTGTGTGTGTGTACCTGAATTTTCGAAGAATTTTTCATCTATTATTTTGCCTACGATTATATCGGGCATTTTGTGATATTTCCATTTGATTTGTTTTCTTCTCAATTTTGGTAGTATTTTATGGCTGAATAAAACGCAAGCAAAACGTCGTTTAGAACGCGCATACCAAACACCAATGTGGAAAGTCCTGATACGAGTCGGACACAACGCGGACCGACAGTAGTCTCACAGAACGAAGTACGGAAAATTTTAACTGAAACGGCACCAATGGTACGGCAGCACGACTCAAATATTGAGTCACAATCATTGGGAAAAGAAAATAAAGAACCTAAAACCCCATCGTCAGAACGTCCGCGGACAAAAAGGTGGAGCTCGTCATCGACGAGTTCGTCTCCTCCGTCACTCAAGAAATCGGAAAAACGAAAAAAGCGATCTCGAGTTTTATCGGAAACATTTGATTCGAGTTCGCAGGAAAGCTTAAAGAAGACCCAGCCCGTCAATGGTAAGCGGTCCGAAAATGTCGATTCTTCCGCCGAGGATGAGGTCGACATATGTGAAAAGATTTTGACGAGCGAAAGTTTCGACAGATCCCAGCTCGGTGAAATTAAAAATGCAGTAATTGGTAAGAATGCTGAATAAATTATGTGCAATTCGTGTTACAATCCGAGCGACATTATAAATGTTAAATTTTGAATATATAATTATTTTTTTCCTTTTTCTACAGATGAAGTACGGAACACGTTGAAAGTCGAGGTAACGGCAGCCGTGGTTGAAATTCGCCGTCTCATCAGATCAGCCAAGGAAAGTATTCTGTACAATGTAGAGCAAAGGACAAATGAGTTAAAACTTGCGGTTCTCGCAACCAACGTCCCGAAAATTCCACAAATGCCACTCGCCGAATTGGTGGATTCCGTCGGCGTACCGTTGCCCATTGAAGAATTGGATCAATTTCAACAATTCGAAGAAATTTGGCCTATCAGTCGGGATGAATTTTGGCCAATCCTGCAATTGAAAATCGGGCCCATATTGGCAGCGAGCATCGGCCTTATGGACGGGAGCGATAATCGACCCGGTGTTATCATCCAGGGTTCGGGCGAAGATCGCGCCACTATCGCCGCGATGCTCGCCAAAATCGCGCCGAGCTTGGACCGATTGTGAGGCCAATCTGGCCACCCTACGTGGGGTGTCAAGCCCGATGCTCGCTGCGAATATTGGCCCTATTCTGAATCGCGTAAATGGCCGACGTATAGCCGATTAGTCGGGGCGAAATTTGGCCTATCAGTCGGGATGAATTTTGGCCAATCCTGCAATTGAAAATCGGGCCCATATTGGCAGCGAGCATCGGCCTTATGGACGGGAGCGATAATCGGCCCGGTGTTATCATCCAGGGTTCGGGCGAAGATCGCGCCACTATCGCCGCGATGCTCGCCAAAATCGCGCCGAGCTTGGACCGATTGTGAGGCCAATCTGGCCACCCTACGTGGGCATCACTGATTCTCTTGTGATTAAAAATTTGTTAAAAACGTGAATAACGAAACGTATGTAACGTAAACGTTCGTGTTGTTGCATCATGATCGTGCGATTCACGATCGGGGAAGAAGAAAAAATAAAGGAAAAAACAAAAAAAAAATAAGAAAGAAAGAAAGGACGACGAAGGGTGGTGGAGTACGAAGAGGGATGCGTAGAGCCCCGAAGGGCACTGGCGAAGATCGTTGACACAGCCGTTTGTTGACTGACGGATCGAACGAAAACGTTTAGTTCGATCAACGTAAATTGTCCGATCCAATTTCATTTCCCGCTGCGCACTGAGCAAGCATCGCACGCGCCTGTATCGGAAACGCGAGTGGAGAACGCACACGTGTCCCACTATCCACAGGCTTTCGCTTATATATACATATATATTACATATATATATGTATATATTAGGGTGGGTCAAAAAAATCGACTATTTTTTTTTTAACTTCTTTACCCGATAAGTAGGTTTCTAGACACCTTTAGATAATTCACAGCAAATTTGAGCTTTTTATTTAAATGTTAAGATCCTCCGCCACGCAATTTTTCATTTTTTTTGCAGTATCAGAAGAAAAAATTCATATCGCTCTATCAACTGGTATTTTGAAATAGCCCTCCTTCTATACTCGTAGGAAATTGTCCGCTCTACAAAAAAGATCTCTTACAATTTTTTCGTAGACCTCACTGTTTTGAAGATATTTACGGTTCAAGTTTGATCATTTTTAGACAAATTCCTGTTTTTCTTATGAATTTTGTAACTCGTTAACAAAAAATCATTTCGGAAGGCGCAATACTTAGTTTTGTAGAATGTGCGCTGCTCTACAAAAATGGTCTCTTATGAATATTCGATTCAATTAAGCGTTTCAAAGATATTCATCGTCGAACTTCAATGCACGCCAATTTTAACAGTTTTTGATTAATAATTCGGAAAATTTTAATTTCATTCATGAGTTTTAGGGAAATTCATACAAATTTGAGTATCGATCGTAAGATTAACTATTATAGAAGTTCCTTGTTCGAAAATTTATTTGAAACTTTTGTTCTGATAATATTTTTATAAATTATATCTCTAATAATTTAAAATGACGATCGTGATGTTATTTTATTTTAAAGCGTGTGTTCAGAACGTATTTCAAACCTTTTTTCTACATAGTATACATAGAATTTTTCGTTCTAGGGGATTTTTGCTTTGAATTCCATTACAATCTGATTAGGATCTAATGGAATTCAAAGCAAAAATCCCCTAGAACAAAAAATTCTATGTATACTATGTAGAAAAAAGTTTTGAAATACGTTCTGAACACACGCTTTAAAATAAAATAACATCACGATCGTCATTTTAAATTATTAGAGATATCAGTTATAAAAATATTATCAGAACAAAAGTTTCAAATAAAATTTCGAACAAAGAACTTCTATAATAGTTAATCTTACGATCGAAACTCAAATTTGTATGAATTTCCCTAAAACTCATAAATTAAATTAAAATTTTCCGAATTATTAATCAAAAACTGTTAAAATTGGCGTGCATTGAAGTTCGACGACGAATATCTTTGAAACGCTTAATTCAATCGAATATTCATAAGAGACTATTTTTGTAGAGCAGCGCACATTCTACAAAAATAAGCATTGCGCCTTCCATAATGATTTTTTGTTAACGAGTTACAAAATTCATAAGAAAAACAGGAATTTGTCTAAAAATGATCAAACTTGAACCGTAAATATCTTCAAAACAGTGAGGTTTACGAAAAAATTGTAAGAGATCTTTTTTGTAGAGCGGACAATTTTCTACCAGTATAGAAGGAGGGCTATTTCAAAACATCAGTTGATAGAGCGATATGAATTTTTTCTTCTGATACTGCAAAAAAAATGAAAAACTGCGTGGCGGAGGATCATAACATTTAAATAAAAAGCTCAAATTTGCTGTGAATTATCTAAAGGTGTCTAGAAACCTACTTATCGGGTAAAGAAGTTAAAAAGAAAATAGTCGATTTTTTTGACCCACCCTAGTATATATGTATCCATACATGTATTACCTGTACAGCTGGAAGGATGATGCAAGGGTTGGCCGTTCGGTTGTCCCGAAAGTTTCGTCAGCCCCATGCAACGTTTCAACGAAGACGGATTATCCGTAAATTCAGCTGTACAGTGATAAAGATGCGATATGTGATCGTCCAATGTTTCACGATTAATTTTCATTGCTTCCACATTTTATTTCAGTATTTGTTCCCGGGTTTTAAGCCGCGTTTGTGGATTTAGACAGGAAAGTCGATTTATCTCATTCGTCATCATTAAGATTATGGCTTTAACAATGAAATAAGAATAAATATAAATAATCAAAAATTGAAAAAAATAATAATAATAATAATTTCTTGTTGCATTTATTGATTTTAATTTGAGCCTTCTGACGCAATGAAATTGCATTGCAAAAACGTCGGAAATAAGTACAATGAAATTAGAGATAAAGAAAGCAGACGAAAGAAGTGAATTGAAAATTTTAATGGAACGAAAAAATCAAAAATTAAATTGCATGGACATTGAAATAAATTAAAACGTGATTCTTGCTGTGTTGACAAATAAAAATCTTAAAAGATCGTGCGCATGAAATATACAATATAAAATTAAAAATATAGAATATAGAATATAAAATATAAAATATAAAATATAAAATATAAAATATAAAATATAAAATATAAAATATAAAATATAAAATATAAAATATAAAATATAAAATATAAAATATAAAATATAAAATATAAAAATGTGCAATATAAAAAATTTGAAATCGGCGAAAAAAAAGTAATTGCTGATCGTACTCTATCGCCCTCCTCCTCCCCCCCCCCGCACCATCCAATGTTGTGGGGTTTTTTTTCAACCAAATTAACCGACAAGTTTTCAATTAGCCGCGAAAATCTTTCAAACGGCGTTGACAACAGCATACAAATTTCTCGGTTGTGTAACGCTTTGAATTGTGGCGAGAAAACAATTGAAACGGTGAAAAATCAATGAATTTTTATCTTCCCGTCCTAACGCTGGCTAAACAACGCTACGTAGACAAAAATTTCACACGAACAATGTTGTGGAGAATTCAATTTCCGACAAAAAAGTTCCCGGACGGCATGTATCTAGCGTTGATAGTTTGCGCGTGGGAAAGCTCGAAAGTCGGGCAATGTGGGAAACCGCGCGACTGGTGGACGTTCGGAATTCTGTACGTTCGAAACATTGCCGTTCGAAGCATATTGGGCGTTCCGAATCTCGATCGTTCTGAATGTTAACATCTAGCCCTCTTACTTTTCCCACGAAGAAATAGTATATTAAGCAACGAGTGCGGAAAGCCGGTGATTCCGGCTTTCCGCACGAATAGCTTATACTATTTTTCTTTACAAGTGCGGTCAAGATTAAGATCTAATTGTCTTTCTAACAATAGATTAATTATTGTATTGGACAATCGCTTTCGAGGGCGGCGTAAGCCGCCCGAGTGCGGTGAGGGCCGGGGGGGGGGGGGTGAGGATGAGCTGGGGTCCAGGGGCAAAGCCCTGGTGGGGTCCAGCGGCGAAGCCCCGGTGGGGTCCAGGGGCGAACGCCCGGTGGGGTCCAGGGGCGAAGCCCCGGTGGGGGGTGGGGGGGGCGAAGCCCCCCCAAAGAGAAAAATATAATTTGTTATGAGTTATGATAATACTTACATCAGAGACATAACCATCATTGGAAATATAACCTCGAGGAATAACTTTATCAACACACACATTTAAGAATAATATTTTCGGAAAAATAACATGTAAAAATAAATTTATTAGGTTGTAATATAACATTCTTTTTTATTTAAATGATGCATTTTAGCTGCATTTGATCGATTTAATTATGCTTCTTGTCGTTGAAAAAAAAAGATAAGTTCGTACAGTTCGTGAAATTCAAAGTAACGTTTCGTCCTTGGCAAAAATCTTTCAGGACGTTATTTCCAATAATATTGTTCACGTCGCTGTTCTCTTCGTCCTCGAAATTCATTTCCGTTGATGTCAATTGTGTTGCTGGTTCGACAACATCTTCATGTGGCGAAGGGTTGGTGGCTGCTGGTGTATTCAATGACGATGTGCTCGGTTCTGGCAAGGTGGGAACACCGACGAAGTTTGGTGCTGATACATTCACGGCTGTTTCAGTTCGTGTTTTTGGGACGATTGTTCCAGTGATGTGTCGACTTAGTTTTTTTCGAAAAAATGCTGATCGGTCGACATAACCCTCGGCAGTACTCGTCGATTTCCATCCGCCAGCACGCTTTAATGTAAGAATATCTATTCCGGAATCGGCCAAGATCGTTGCCGAGCTACGGCGAAACGAATGGCCCGTGAATTTCTCTGGCTCCGGTAGCTTCAAGTACTGTGCAATAATTTTTGGCATACTGCCAAAAGTATTTATGCCGATTACTTGATTCAAGCATTTGCCCTCGGAACATCGTAAAAAAAAACGTGTTGTTGTCGATGATTTCGGCCGTAGGTTTGCGTAGCGCTTAAAAATATCGTAAAATTCGTCTGCCAATTCGAAAGTCTTCGCAACACCGGTCTTCGTTTTTGGAATGTGGATAACGACCCCATTACCATTGTCTGTGACGTTTTCTATATTTAAATTCGTTAATTCCTCCCTCCTGCAAAGTCCGGCTATGCCAATGACCAACGCGGTCTGTGAACGCGAGAAACGAAACCCCATCGAATAATATCGA
The DNA here is from genome assembly GCA_963662125.1 of Diplazon laetatorius. Taxonomy (NCBI): domain Eukaryota; kingdom Metazoa; phylum Arthropoda; class Insecta; order Hymenoptera; family Ichneumonidae; genus Diplazon; species Diplazon laetatorius. The sequence continues at coordinate 9,631,255 of OY759158.1, read as the reverse complement.
TAAATTACTAAATCCCCAAGACATTCACGGATTAATTATTACAATTTACCAATAAATTACATTTATAATTTATTTACCTTTATCGCTAAGTATCTTTCGTCGGGAGCGTCCTTTAAAAATTTATATATCTGCTCCGACGTCAAAACGTTCGATTTTTTCGGCTGGTAATTTTTTGATTTTCGTTTTAAGTAACCGACCAGCTCCGGATAATCGTGGATGTTAATCCCGTGTTTTATGTTGATTATACTTTTCAACATCGAATAGTGTGCCCAAAGTGTAGACGGGGCATGATCGTCGGCGAAATGTTTAAAGTATGCCAGCAACACGGTTTTCGACAGGGACTTGACTTTATTCTTTCGTCTCCATTCTTCGAATACGCTGTATGCTTTCCAATATTTTTCTTTGGAAATCGCAGGTAACGTTTCAAAAGCTGCAGCTTTTGCGGCTTTCCGAATTTCGAGCGGAAGAGTTTCATCGTCGATTTCGTTATACGTTGCTTCTTCTTCGCACATTTTTGTTGCACTGAATGATCACTGTTAATCTTAATTGCCTGGCAACTGCCCGTCGCTATCATCAATATTTCAATGGAAAGAGGCAGTGGGTTATGAGTGACAGGCGTGCGTTTTTGGCCACATTACCCACGCTATGAAGTTAGTTACAGTGGGTAATAAAAACAGTGGGCAATTTCGTATTTTCCACACGCAAAAGAGACCGGTAATATGCCCAAATTCACGCACGCGTAAAGAAAAATCGTATTTCGTCGAACGAGAAATAAAAGAAGTGGATTTTGGAAGTAAAAAAAACAGATATCGATCCTCGATAAGCAATATCGGGGGACGACGAAAAAGTTAACGTGGAATTCGTCACGTATGTGTCATGGGCTCGGAATGATAAGAGACGGAATACGACGGAAAACCCGTGTCGAGTGTGTCACTGAAATTCTCATTCGTAGCGATTGGACGTGTGAAAGATTTTTGTCGATGCCAATGGTAAAAATCCTGATGAGAAAGAAAAACAAAAAATAATAATACGAAAATCGATGTGGGCCAAAAATTTTCAGTCGACTCTAAAAGTTGGTCGAAATTCGGTGTAACGCCACGTATGCGTGGATAGAGAGCCCACGTAGGGTGGCCAGATTGGCCTCACAATCGGTCCAAGCTCGGCGCGATTTTGGCGAGCATCGCGGCGATAGTGGCGCGATCTTCGCCCGAACCCTGGATGATAACACCGGGCCGATTATCGCTCCCGTCCATAAGGCCGATGCTCGCTGCCAATATGGGCCCGATTTTCAATTGCAGGATTGGCCAAAATTCATCCCGACTGATAGGCCAAATTTCGCCCCGACTAATCGGCTATACGTCGGCCATTTACACGATTCAGAATAGGGCCAATATTCGCAGCGAGCATCGGGCTTGACACCCCACGTAGGGTGGCCAGATTGGCCTCACAATCGGTCCAAGCTCGGCGCGATTTTGGCGAGCATCGCGGCGATAGTGGCGCGATCTTCGCCCGAACCCTGGATGATAACACCGGGCCGATTATCGCTCCCGTCCATAAGGCCGATGCTCGCTGCCAATATGGGCCCGATTTTCAATTGCAGGATTGGCCAAAATTCATCCCGACTGATAGGCCAAATTTCTTCGAATTGTTGAAATTGATCCAATTCTTCAATGGGCAACGGTACGCCGACGGAATCCACCAATTCGGCGAGTGGCATTTGTGGAATTTTCGGGACGTTGGTTGCGAGAACCGCACGTTTTAACTCATTTGTCCTTTGCTCTACATTGTACAGAATACTTTCCTTGGCTGATCTGATGAGACGGCGAATTTCAACCACGGCTGCCGTTACCTCGACTTTCAACGTGTTCCGTACTTCATCTGTAGAAAAAGGAAAAAAATAATTATATATTCAAAATTTAACATTTATAATGTCGCTCGGATTGTAACACGAATTGCACATAATTTATTCAGCATTCTTACCAATTACTGCATTTTTAATTTCACCGAGCTGGGATCTGTCGAAACTTCCGCTCGTCGAAATCTTTTCACATATGTCGACCTCATCCTCGGCGGAAGAATCGACATTTTCGGACCGCTTACCATTGACGGGCTGGGTCTTCTTTAAGCTTTCCTGCGAACTCGAATCAAATGTTTCTGATAAAACTCGAGATCGCTTTTTTCGTTTTTCCGATTTCTTGAGTGACGGAGGAGACGAACTCGTCGATGACGAGCTCCACCTTTTTGTCCGCGGACGTTCTGACGATGGGGTTTTAGGTTCTTTATTTTCTTTTCCCAATGATTGTGACTCAATATTTGAGTCGTGCTGCCGTACCATTGGTGCCGTTTCAGTTAAAATTTTCCGTACTTCGTTCTGTGAGACTACTGTCGGTCCGCGTTATCCGACTCGTATCAGGACTTTCCACATTGGTGGATTGGTATGCGCGTTCTAAACGACGTTTTGCTTGCGTTTTATTCAGCCATAAAATACTACCAAAATTGAGAAGAAAACAAATCAAATGGAAATATCACAAAATGCCCGATATAATCGTAGGCAAAATAATAGATGAAAAATTCTTCGAAAATTCAGGTACACACACACACACACACACACACACACATATATATATATATATATATATATGTGTGTGTGTGTGTGTGTGCGTGTGTGTGTGCGCGTGTGCATGTGTATTCAAAATACATTTGATTCTAATGATTATGTCCGGACGCGCTGCTTTGAAAATCGCGCCAACTACGCGCTCTGGATTTGCTGTAAGAAGCTTCGGTGGAAAGGCGAAAATTGAGACCCACTGATCCCTCGCACCGTCGGGCTCGGTCGGGATCGGGGGGCGGGGCCAAGCTGAGTGAGCATCCCCAGGTCCAACTTTCCACGGTCATGAAATTCCCCTGGTCTACGTTTCGCCGAGTCTTCGGGTCTCCGAGTTTTGCTTTCCACAAGTCCGGATTACACCATCCCGAATTGTCAGATCTTTATTCTGGGAGAATGCCGAAAAGACGAATTGACAATTTCGTTTCCCGGCGTGGTACTTATTGCCGTCCGGGCAGTCGACCAGCTACGAGCGCCCGAGCTGCCGCTCGCCTTCTATCGGCAGAGTTGGTACTAAGCGCGGTAGGCGCTGCGGCGCGCCGTGGCTCGGGTCGTCGACGGCCCGTGCGGGTTGCCTATGGTCAGGCGCGCGCGTGTTGTGTGTTGGGTAGCTGTGGGTGTTGGTGCGTGTATGAATGTGTAGTTGTGAGTGTGCGTGAATGTTTGTGTGCATGCTTAACCTAATATCCGATATGTTTTCTTTCAGCGTACAACAGTTGTACGAGTACAGGGAGATGCTCGATACCGAATTTTGAAAAAATCCACGCATTGCTTTGCTTTTAAAGCATTTTTAAATGTGAAAAAAACGATCTTTACACTCTAACTGGAGCAATTTTTGAGATATCGGACTTGAATTTGGTACGAAGTTGCCCAATTATCCAAAGAAAAACCCGATTGAATTTGGGCGAAATCCATTAAGCCATTCATATTTTATGGCGTTTTGAAATTTTTCCAAAAATCAATGTAACTGCTCTAGCTTCCATAATTTTTTAGATATCTGGCTGAAGATTAGTACGAAGTTGCACTACCATCGAAAGAGCTTTCGTATTGAATTTGGACAAAATCCAACAAGACGTTCAGATTTTATGGCGTTTTGAAATTTTTCCAAAATTCAATGTAAGTGCTCTAGCTTCCATAATTTTCTAGATATCCGGCTGAAATTTAGTACGAAGTTGCACCATCATCGAAAGAGATTTCCTATTGAATTTGGACAAAATCTAACAAGGAGTTCAGATTTTATAAGAATTATAATTTTCCAAATTTCACATGAATTGCCCCATGTATATTGATTTCGACATACATCATCACATCACACTCACAAGGAGCCCTTAACGTCACAAAAGTAAACAAGGGTGCAAAGTAGAACCTTGCACATTGCTTCCTCATAGTTTTGTACCGTTTTCCAATTATTGAGATGTAAAGTAGAACCTTGCTCATGGCTTCTTTATTTAAATTATTAAGATGTAAAGTAGAACCTTGCTCATGGCTTCATTATCTTCTTACACATTTGCCAAAGCTTCCTCTATGAGGAAGCCAAAATTGATCGACACATGGTTCCTCATAGAAGAAGCTTTGGCAAATGTGTAAAAAGATGATGAAGCCAGGAGCAAGGTTCTACTTTACATCTTAATAATTTAAATAAAGAAGCCATGAGCAAGGTTCTACTTTACATCTCAATAATTTGAAAACGGTACAAAACTATGAGGAAGCAATGTGCAAGGTTCTACTTTGCACCCTTGTTTACTTTTTTTACTGATACTTACGATTCTGGCGATTCTCAATGTTTTCCTTTTCTTTTTCGTTTTCGTCGGCTACTGTAATACGTTCATTTTCACATGGACTTTTCGAATTATTAATCGAATCATCATAATTTTCATCCGCACGTCCATGCGGCCCATGAGGAGGTAAAGAAGGCGACGCACTACTGCTCGCAACGCTCTCTTCCTCAGAGTGTCTCCTTTTCTTTCTAGTCGGGATAAGGTACCTCAACATCGATTTTTTTTACCACAGGTAGAGCGTAGAGAGAGAAGAAAAGACCCACCTGGCCGGCACGAACAGGCACGAACGGAGAAAATAGACAATAAAGGCTGCTTCGCTTATTCTTCACTGTGTTCGTGCCCTTTAACGGCACCAACAACAATAATACCGCACTGTACATGTGTAGTCGCACAGAACTGCGTGCTGCGTAATATATATACATATATATATATATATATATATATATATATATATATATATGGGTTTCGCTTTCATTCTTCCCGCTAACCGATTTCTGATTGGCTGTGGCTGTGACCGGAAGAAAGCGAAGCAAGATAGACTTATAGTTTACATGATTCGTCACCGATGCAGAGCAGCACAAGCGTGAGGTGCTGTTAGAAAAAAAAAATTTCAAAAAATAAAATTTAAAAAAACCAACGCTCGAGAATTTCGGGTATGGAATTCCATACCCAGAAATTTTCCGGGTATGGAGTTGTCTATACCCCCCATAGGTCTCATTTCGCCGGCCCTCCGCGGGGGCGAAGCCCCCGCACTGAAAACATAACAAATTTAACTGCATCAAATATTATCAAAACTATTAACGTTTTATCTCCATTTTTTATTGCACAACACGCTTAGTTATTTCTCATTACGTACGAACATAACAAACTCAAGTAAAAGCTAATAATATGGTATTAAAAACAAATAACTCTATTTCGTAAATTTATATTTTTAACAAAATCACGCACGTTCTACAGAGTCGGTCGTTCGACGTGAAATGAAAGTTAGGTTATGGTACGACGTTACGATGACAAGCAGTGACAAGAACGATGTTTTTTGGGTGGGGCTGGCGTTAGCGTCGCACAGACTAGCCGCCCGGCGGCGCTGTTGATCCGCTCGAGTTCGGTCTCGTGTTTGCAGGACTATTCATGGAAAAAAAATGTCGAAAAAAATCTTGCCGACCGCCCAACAGCGATGAGTCATGGACTTTCCAGTACTAGGACTGGAAAGGGCACTTTCCAGTACTGTTTTGGATACCGACAGTCGATAGTCACGAAAACGCCTACTTTCCCTCCCACAAACACCCCCCGTAAAGCGAGGAAACCACGGCTGCGTTATATAAAATCATTTATGACACGCCGTGCGTAGAATGCGGTTTTACCCACGCTTCGCGTGGGCGAATCCCCATTTACACACGTTGTGACATAAAATTGTATACGATACTCGTGCGAAAAACGTTTTCTGGACTCGTGTGATTGCAACACTCGCCTTCGGCTCGTGCTGCAAACTCACACTCGTCAGAAAAACTTTTTTCGCACTAGTATCGTAATATATTATTTTTCTTCTACTACAAACGAAAATCTGGTTACCAGAGACATATACGAGAACATCCCTATGTGAATCAATCGTTGGATTAAGGTAGTATATCAGTTGTGGGCTGAACTCAAGTAGGCGACTATATGTATATTTTGCCTTTGTATAGAAAGCTTCAAACTAAAAAAATGCATTGAAATTATATACACGATGGTGAAATAGACCATCAGCTATTAATTGCACCGGAGAATTTGTTATATTCCGCTTACAATCGATCGATTATTTTGCGTTATGTAGAGCGCTTGACTTGCTTTTCAACCGATACCACTCCCCGAACGCTAACGACCGAATACTTCATGATAGTTAAAATCAATAAATAATGATGAAAAATCAGTCTTGATTGGATGATTTTTAAGTATTTTCAAATAAAAAAAATTGTTTCGGCGATTATAATGATTATACATTGATTTTAATTATTATGATAACGTGCCGAAATGCAGCTTGAGATGTTGCAGCGCCGCACTTTTATCAGAGTGGCACCACTAGCGTTACGTCACATAATACCTAGACTTCGATGGCGGTTTATTTTGAATCTGTCAAAGAGCTAAAAAAGTGAGGTTAAACATGGACCAGGCGCGAGAAAAAGGAGGACGCGCGCGGCCGCAAGGCTCCGTTGTCACGTTGCTGCAAAACGGCGTGACGTCACGAATCAGTTCCCGGGAACCGAATTCTAAACTTTAACCAACAAATACGTAATAACTATGCGATAAAACATCCTGAAATTTTGCAATGATGTTCAAAATTTCATGATGTTTCCCGTGGTAGGTTTTTTTTATGGGCTTGCACGACTAGGTTGCTCGTAATCTCATTGATTCTGCGCCGTACCGACCCATGCTCCTATACCGCCCATGTTAATTTGCCAAACTTTAACAACTAATATCTTAAAAACTATACGATAAAGTGCATTTTTTTTTCTTCCAAAAAATGCAGAAAAATTCGCTCTTTAGATAAGTCGCAAAAAAAGATGGGGTTCAACGACTCGTCGTTTACTGATATACTACCTTAAGTCTACATAACTTCCATCTCCCGCGCTTTGCAGCGAGCGCCGATGGCACATCTCTCTCGCACTCGGCGTTCGTCCATCGCCTCAAATCGCTGTAGAAAAAAGGTAGAGCCGTCGTAACCTAGCACGAACTCGAGCGTTGAGCCCATGGGGGTGACACACAACACGCTCGCATGCATCCTTAACCCTTCGACTGCACACTTCCGCCACCGATCTATAACTGCATACAGGGTCAAAACGATCCTACGCGATTTTCAAACTGTTGTATCTCGGTAAATATGCATTTTTGTGTGAACATATAGACGAATAACCTCAAACGCAGTGTCAGAAAGTTATAAACTCTTTCTGTCACATTCGCATCTCCCGCCTTCGGTCAGATCATGCGCAGAGCGAGCCAATCAGAACGCTACGTTCATTACCGGCCCGAGCCAGTCTCAACGCACATACGTCTGCTATCTAGGCGTAGAAAGCCGAGCTGTCCCGAGCATTTCCGATAAACCCGTGCTCTCCCCCGTATGTATTTCTCAGCGAAACACGATTTTGCGGATTCTCGCCGGCAGCTGTTCGGATGGTGCGGAGATTTGGCAACCATGAGGTCACATCGTTGCCAAATCTCCGCGATATGATATAACGGTTCATGTCTCAGAGATATGTATACATACATATATATATATATGGGGAAAAACGGCCGAAATCACCGGACTGAAACCCTTCTATCCTCCGATGTGGTCGCTGATTTTTTTCTAGTATCTTTGGGATCCCACGACCTCACTAATTTTTTTTTAGTTTTTTTAGACCCCTCCTCCCCCTGCCCCCACCACCCTTTTTTTGAAGTGAAAACTTCTATAGGCGCACCGAGCACTTTTTCTGTGGGTAGTGAAAGAGACTGAGCCGTCACGCTCGTTCGGGCGTCACGCTCGGCTATGTAACGCTCGTTCGGGTAAAGTCGGCTCGAGTCGACTTAGGGAGCGAGAGAAGTGTCGCCACGCAGTGGTAGGGGGTCGGTTCCGCTCGGCTGCATGGCGGAGCCGCGGTTTTTAACATTTCCTGACTTTCGAGCTTTCCCACACGTAAATTATCACAGATAGATATATGCCGTCACTGACTTTTTTATAGGAAATTCAATTCTCTACAACATTGTTTATGTGCACTTTTGGTCTATATAGCGTTATTTATCCAGCGTTTGGACAGAAAAAAATAAAACGATAAGAAAATTGATGCATTTTTACCTTCCCGTCGCTATATATATCTCACCTAATCAGAGCATACAAAAAATCATTGAATTCAGCCATGAAAATTTACTTGTTTGTACAAAAGCAGGATCTGCTCTTCTCAAACAAAACCTTGATGCATTGCCAATGATTTTGAGTGGAGATTTCAATGTTGATTTCGCGAAAGGCACATCGAAGCCGTTAGTGGATTTTTTGAAATCAGAATTAGATTTGGATATGTCGAATGATCCAAACGAAAGCACGACAAAATGTGGAACAACGATATTTAGCAAATTTTCATTCCAAAGTATTTATTTCATATTTTAGTTACCACAAACCTATTGTTTCATTTTTAAAGTCCGATACAAATGATGATCAGTCCGAGCAAAATTTACCAGAATTGAAAGAATAAGGTATACACAATAATAGTAATTATATATATTTTAAGTGTAATATTGAATAAAAATGTAAAATGGAAAATGTAAATGTAAATGAATATAGAACGAAAAAAAATAGTTGTATTTCGTATTATTAACCTCGCCTTGATGAAGTTTTCACTTCCGTCTTGTGGTCTTAAGCACACACCTAATTTTTTTATCAAGGGGTAACTGCTATTTTCCCCCTTTTTATTTTGATACATTTTTTTTCCTAGATACTTTATTGAAATTGAAGAACTTTTTTCATAAAATTGGAGTGGGTGTCGGATTGCTAATATTTTTTTTTCTTTTTTTTAATTTTGGAAAAATTCGAGTTTTTCCAAAATTTCAACATATGATAATGGATTCCTATCTCAAAAAAATAAAAGAAAAATAAAATCTGTCTTGCGAAAAATCGATATTTCGATTATTTTCGAAAGTAAATCGATTTTTCGAGTATAAATTGATTTCATTATGAAATAGTATATTACGATACTAGTGCGAAAAAAGTTGTTCTGACGAGTGTGAGTTTGCAGCACGAGCCGGAGGCGAGTGTTGCAATCACACGAGTCCAGAAAACGTTTTTCGCACGAGTATCGTATACAATTTTATGTCACAACGTGTGTAAATGGGGATTTGCCCACGCGAAGCGTGGGTAAAACCGCATTTTACGCACGGCGTGACATAAAATATATTTTTTAATCGATTTTCTATCGAAAATAATCGAAATATCGATTTTTCGCCAAATGGATTTCATTTTTCTTTTTTTTTTCATAGGAAACTATTATCATATATTAGAATTTCGGAAAAACTAACATTTTTTCAAAATTAAAGAAAAAAAAAATAATATTAGCAACCCGACTGCCACTCCAATTTTATGAAAAAAGTTCTTCAATTTCGATTAAGTATGAGGGAAAAAATTGTGGTGGAAGTAAAAAGGGGGAAAATTGCAGTTACCTCTTGATAAAAAAATTGAAAAAAAAAAAAAAAAAATATTAGCGATCCGACTGCCACTCCAATTTTATAAAAAAAGTTCTTCAATTTCGATTAAGTATGAGGGGAAAAATTGTGGTGGAAATAAGAAGGGGGCAAATTGCAGTTACCTCTTGATAAAAAAATTGAAAAAATAAATAAATAAAATATTAGCAATCCGACTGCCACTCCAATTTTATAAAAAAAAGTTCTTCAATTTCGATCAAGTATCAGGGGAAAAATTGTCGTGGAAATGAAAAGGGGGAAAATTGCAGTTACCTCTCGATAAAAAAATTGAAAAAAAATAAATAAAATATTAGCAATCTGACTGCCACTCCAATTTTATAAAAAAAGTTCTTCAATTTCGATTAAGTATGAGGGAAAAAATTGTCGTCCCAATGAAAAGGGGGAAAATTGCAGTTACCTCTTGATAAAAAAAAAGAAAAGGGGTCTAAAAAATCTGAAACAAAAAAATTAGCGATGTCGTCGAATCCAAACGATACAATAATATTCTTTAGATTTTTTAGACCCCTCCTCCCCCTTTCCCCGCCACTTTTTTTTTTAATCAAGAGGTAACTGCTATTCTCCCTCTTTTCATTTGAATGACATTTTTTCTCCAGATACTTTAACGAAGTTAATGAACTTTTTTCATAAAATTGGAGTGGCAGTCGGGTTGTTAAGGTAGTTCTGGAGTTTTCTCAAAATTTATAGAATCGCCTGAATTTGTAGTATGGTATAGATACAACCTTTATGAACCGGTTCCTAAATTTTTTATTCGATCCACCACTCAGTTTCTGAGATAATTGCAATCAAAAATCGGTTTTTTTTGTACGTGATGCCTATACCTAACACGTGAATGGATAGGACTTTATTCACACTTTTTATTATCGGCGCTAAACGGAACTATACATTTTCAAATAAAACCGCCGGTGTATGCAGTACCAGTGTAGGATTAATTGAAAAAAAATTGCAATATTCCACCACTTAGTTCCGGCGATATCGACTCACAACAAATATTTATTATACTCGATACGAACGGACTCGATACGGAACGGAATTTGAAACGGGTTTTTTTCTGAGTTTTGATAATAAGGAATATGTAAAATAGAACTTAATCCCATTCGTGTTTCTTCCACTGCTTTTCTTGAAAAAATATCTTTTTTACACTGAATACACTTTAAATGCTCGGAAAGATATTTTAAATCAACAATCCGTCGCCCCTCGACAGCAAACTTCTGTTGCTGATCGTTGAGGTTATGGTCGTTGAGGTTATCACGTTTAGCAGCATTCGCTCGACACATAGCCGCAACAGCTCTTAATTCGTGATCACAATTTTTTTTTTCGCAAACCGACCCTTATCCCTCACACGGCTGGACATTTTCTCAATAATTCGTTGATAAAAATTCACGGCCACTGGTACACGTTTGAAGTTTCTAATACTAGAAAATTGCGCTGTTGCCGCTTTTTCAGCGCCACGCTCTATGTATGTAGGGGGCCTATCCATGCACGAGGTGTGATTGTGTAGGCTGTGCAAAGAGTACAAGCTCTGTCAAAAGTTTTCAACCGACAGCATCATATGAGATTGGGTTTTACTGTACACTGCGGTCGAAACTTTTAGCTGATACGTGTACCTCCAGAACTACCTTAATATTATTTTTTTTTTCTTTAATTTTGAAAAAATGCTAGTTTTTCCGAAATTCCAATATATGATAATAGTTTCCTATGAAAAAAAAAAAAAAGAAAAATGAAATCCATTTGGCGAAAAATCGATATTTCGATTATTTTCGATAGAAAATCGATTAAAAAATATATTTTTCATAATCAAATCAATTTATACTCAAAAAATCGATTTACTTTCGAAAATAATCGAAATATCGATTTTTCGCAAGACAGATTTCATTTTTCTTTTATTTTTTTGAGATAGGAATCCATTATCATATGTTGAAATTTTGGAAAAACTCGAATTTTTCCAAAATTAAAAAAAGGAAAAAAAATATTAGCAATCCGACACCCACTCCAATTTTATGAAAAAAGTTCTTCAATTTCAATAAAGTATCTAGGAAAAAAAATGTATCAAAATAAAAAGGGGGAAAATAGCAGTTACCCCTTGATAAAAAAAAAGGGTGGTGGGGGCAGGGGGAGGAGGGGTCTAAAAAAACTAAAAAAAAATTAGTGAGGTCGTGGGATCCCAAAGATACTAGAAAAAAATCAGCGACCACATCGGAGGATAGAAGGGTTTCAGTCCGGTGATTTCGGCCGTTTTTCCCCATATATATGTGTGTGTATCTGCAGTAGGCCTCATGCGATGACAAAGACGGAATGCAAATGAGAAGGTGCTATTCAAGATTAACGGTGGTGCGAGAGAGCCTAGTAAACATACATAGCTACAAGGTGAGCGAAACGCGCGACTGGATTGTCGCGAACGAGACGCGAACGGCGAAAGAATTCTTCCAACCGAAGCCGTCATCCACAAGCTTTTACGTGCGCGCGAGCTATATCAAATATCGATCGACTCCGTCGGTAATTTGCCGGTTGGATTATTCACGCTGACTTTGTGCGCGCGAGCGCAATATGAAAAGCCCTCGAGATTGCTTGGTTGAGCAGCATCAGCACTGTTGTTGATCTCTAACTTACCAATTTCGCCGCACCACGGCTGTGGCGCTTATCCACGCCCACTGCGTGCGCGCGAGCGCAATCTGACGAGCGCCCAAGATTGCTTGGTTGAGCAGCATCAGCACTGTTGTTGATCTTCAACTTTCGGATTTCGCCACCAGGTTCGCAGTCTTCCATCCCAACCACAAAAAAGGCCTCCACCAGACATCTCCCAACTCATCTCTGGCCCAGACTTGTTTATAAGACCGTGGCACTGGCCATCTCCCAACCAAGAAGACTAGAGACCAGGAGGCAGGAGACCGAACTCCTTACAAATTTGGTGGTGAGCGTGAGTCGAAATATAGGTGCAAGCGGTGGCGCTGCGGTCGAGGGGGTACCGACCAATCGGTGCTATCATGCTCACCATTTGCCAAGCTGCCCTCACATACGTGTAGAGCAAGCGAACATAACCCTTGTGTGTGACGCGTTGGCATTTTATACGCAAATTGTTTGAAGCCGTAAGGTGTGATTAAAATGAAAGTAATATAAAATTGTAATTAAAATGTATGATAAGATAATTTGAAAACATTTTCTTCCTTGATACATCTGGAGAGAATAAAGAGTACTGTGAAAGTCCATGTAAACGAGATACATATGTTTTAATTACATTTTTTTTATTATTAGAGGTTTATTCAATCTTTTCTAACTAAAAACACGTTTCAAAGTGATTTTGTATATATAAGTATGATTCATTCACGTCGATTGGAAAATGCACTTACTTTTGGAAACTCAAGCAGTATTCTCTGACTCAAGCCACTGCCGAGATATTTGCTTCCGCAATTTACCATAGAACAAGGTTTGGGCATTTTCGCACCTCATAATTATTCATGAATCACGGAGAAACAACTATTGAGAATTGTTAGGGGTTATATTGACGTACCGTAGAGACCCTCGCGGATGACTTGAACTAGCCGGGTCAATGGGAGGACCTCATTGGTCGGTACCCCCTCGATCGCAGCGCCACCAATGCAGCTATGTACGGTTTTACCCGAACTAGTGGAGTTCGGTCTCCTGGTCTCTAGTCTTCTAGCTCCCAACTTATCTCTGTCGAGCGCGAGGCTAAAAAACGTCCGCAAAAGTCTAGAAAAAAAAGCACCGCTGAACTTCGAAGAAGACCGAGATGAAGTTAGCAATATGAGGGCTAGACCAATCAACCATTCCCGAGCGAGCGCGAAGGCCATGGAGACTAGAGGTAAGGAGTACGCACGGACCGCTGAGAAACGTGACCGAAACCGTGTATAATTTCTGGGGACTGAGCACCCCTGAACTTAAATAGGTACCGAGCTAGACCAATCAACTATGGAGGTGAAGTTAGGGTCATGAGGGATAGACCAATCAATCATAGAGACTGCCAACGTATCGCTCACTTCACTTCGGTACCTATTCGAAGATTTTTTCACGTTTCGGGGAACACTTTTCAACCACGATTTCCACGGTCGTGCGAACTCCTTACCTTTAGTCTCCATGCCGAAGGCGCAATGGATCAGTGGATCTCAATTGTCGTCTCCACGTCTAAGCTCCGTGTAATAAGTTCTGGATTACCCATAGGAAGCTTAGACGGAGAGACGAAGATTGAGACCCACTGATGCCTAGCGATTTCTCGCTCGTTCGGAAAACGGGGCGGGCGCCCAGCCCGACGTGAACTTCCACAAGGTAGACTTTCCCGACGTAGCCGCCGACGCCGACAATCCCGTTCGAAACTCGTCCGTTTTTTTCCGATGCTGGCGGAGTCTTGCCAAGTGGACATGTTATGAGTGTTATGATAGGTACGTCTTGTGACCGCCAGTGTCGCGGCGCTGCAAAAATTTAGTTACAGCGATTCGTTCCACACGACCCAATACTCGATTGAATTAATTATCATTATTTATTTTCCATTTATTCGTGCTTCGTGCATTCGTAACGCTCGATATTTCGTTGCTCGTTTGTTTTCTTTTTGCCATTATTTCGTTGGACTCGGGAGAAATGCGTTTGGCCAATGCGCAAGCTCCTTCAGATCGGAGCGACTTGGTCCACGGCGCGCGGCCCGTCGTCGGTCTATTACGCGACTGAGCCATGACTCTCAACCATTCGATGTGTACGTGGATCGTGAAATTTCGGGTTGCATTAATAACGTGGTAATTAAAAGGTGGTGATAGAGGCGCGCGAGGTACATTGGGCTCCTGGCGTGTTCAACTCGGTTGAACTTATAGAACGGCGCCGGATAGTGCAAGTGGCAAGGGTGGTGACAGAATGGGAGACACGAAGCCGCAACACGGCACCCAAGAGATGAAGGGTTGGCTATTTAAGTGGACAAATTATCTGAAAGGTTACCAACGACGATGGTTCGTCCTGTCAAATGGCCTCCTGTCATACTACAGGTACTTTTGATTGTCACTATATCGTACTATCTAACACCCATTCAGCCGCTGGATCTAATTGAACCAGTTTGACAATTTTTGACATCGCGACACACTCGCACAATCCGCTTCATCACCGATGAACCACCTTTTTAACTTCCTTTATCACTATATATATATACATATATATATTCATATATATATATATATATATATATATATATATATATATATGTCTCGCACATATATATGTCTTTCTCACACTCTAACTGACGCTCATAACCCTTTTTATTATTACCCACTCTCATGTTCCTTCTACTGTCAGACAAGTTCCTCACCAGTCGATTGCCAAGGACACGTTGATCGAGCTCTCACGTTTTTGACACTCACTTCCGCCTTACCCGAACCTTATTACCGAGGCTATTAACTTGCAACTCGTATTATCGTGTGTATGTGTGTCTGTATATATATATATATATATATATATATATATATATATATATATATATGTTATTTATGTAGTTTCCGTATTATTGCAGCATTACGATATGTTTCAAATTACGTCAGGTCTAATTATTTGGAACTCAGTATTTTTTTTGTCTACCCTGTCAAGCATGGCGTTCGACCGAGGCTGTTTCATGCGTGTATCGATCATACATCTTTACTTCATTTGTCGCATGATTTTGTCCGTTCGAACGTTCATGCAAGCTGTGTACGTAGCCTGAAGATTTGATGCTCGGTAAATTTGTTACACGCGTTCTCTATTGTACACTGCATTGTCATTGTTTACTAACAATTGTTGTTGAAGGCTAATTTTTTAGGTGTCTTATCTGGACCCGGTAGCATGAATGATCTTGTAATTTTGGTTTTATTCCCTGTATTCTATCAATGTCCTACTTATATTCTATTCCTTTATTAACCTCTTCTCGATTTTAATCGTGTGCGTCGTAAGTGAAAAATGTATTGAGTCAAACATAATTTTCATCCAAATTCATTTTGTTTTTCACGATCGTCTGTGTAGTTTGACATTTTGTACATACTTCTATCGTAGCATGTTGGACGTCAATTGTTTGCATGTCGGCTGAAGTGCAAATCAGTTTTTCTCGCCGGTGGCAACAATTTTGTTTGTAGTGTGACGATTTGATAGCAATGCCGAATCGTGTTAACTGGCTCTTCGAGCTTTACGGACCTTGGCATGAGCCACAGGTACATACACATTCGCACCATTCATTAGCTACAGGCATTTATTTTTAGCCTGATGTGTTGCTAATCATCATTCATTCGTTGGCGTACCATCTTCCATTGGGACGCACCGTTTCTATATTGGTCATCTGTGATAGATTGATGTTTACTTATTGTTAGTGGAGAAAAGGGTAGGAAAGCATACTATACCAATGTCTGATCTTGTTCAAAAGTCCAATGACTCCAAATACAATATTGAATCTTCAGTTACGTACTTGGCTTGCGAATAATTTGTCTTCAAGTTCTTAAAATTCATTGGCATTCACTTAATTGGAATGAATTTGACGAGGGAAATAAAATGTAAAAAGAAAAAAAAACAATAACTCTCCTGCACCCGAGGCCTCAATTCCAAATCCAATCTAGACAGAGCTCCGACCAATACGAAACTCCATTAACAAGTAAAAAAAACCAAAATAAGATACACAGAAAAAAATATATTTATACAACACCTTGAAACAATGTGCACAAAGTGAATGTGGGCCTATTTGTTTTGTGGACTGTTTAGGGCTGAACCAACGGGGGGGCCAAAGATTTCGACGCGACGCAAGCGGAGGGCTGGCAGAGCCTCCGAGTAAGTAAAAGAAACAAAGAAAACAGGAAAAAAAATTATGCGATTTCAGGAAAAAATAAAAACGATTAAACACACAAAATGGTGAACACCAAAATCCCGACCCTCACGTACCGAGTCGTAAAACATGTGAGCCAGATAGACGATTTCGTTGGAATTTTCATTTCGCACCATCTTTTTTGGCAATCTTTCTACAATAATTCGTCACACAATCGTTGGTTTTTTTTTCTTCACTCGTTTTCAAAACCTTTTTCCCCTAAGTAGATTAAATGCTCCGGTCAATGATTGCTGGTTTTTTTTTCTTATCTTTTAAATACTTAAAACGTTGCACAAACCAATATCGTGATAAAAAAAACATTCAGACGCATCAAATTAAGTAAAAAACGAGTTTTCAGATTTTTCTCGTAAAACCTGTGTCTCGCGTTTTCACTGTTTATGCGGCACAGTTGTTTCTATTAATTTTTTCGTCGCAGTCACGATGTTGCATAACGTGTAGTCGTATTTCCATCGGACATACGACTACATGCCGATAGAATCGAGTTTTGAGTAATTTCCGACTGCAGGCCGGAAGCTTTTCCGCATTCGTGACCTCTCCCCTACATTTTCATCACCCAATTACACATCTCGTCGGTCGTTTCACTATAATACTTTAATTGCACCAGTATTGTTGCATCTCATTAGAAACACTATGAATCCGAGTGTGTCTCGATGACTGTGGACGATGAGTCATCGAAAAAGTCATCCAGACTAGTTCGAATTTTGCCCATTCTCGACGTTCAACAACGGAGACAAGATTTATTTTTTTGTTCGAGGCTTCCGCTTCATCGTGCAATACCTTGCGGATGCTTTCTCTGTGATAGGCAATGGGGATGTCCAGAGATTCGCAAAATCCACCCACACATAAATACACTCAATTTGCTCTGATCAATCCTACAGACTTGTCTGATTAAATCAATTGATCGCCTCTCGAAGACGCATGCATCAATTCCACGCACTTTTTTTTCGTTGTTTTATCGTCCCTTTTTATTTTTTACCATGTCGGTGATGTACAAGAGGTCACATTATTCGATCATTCATGAGTTTTCTTTTCTGCGCTTGTTGAGAACGGCCGAGTTCAAGCAGCATTGAGCGTTGGTAATGGGTTCATCTACAATCATCCTCACGAACATACACATACAGCCCGATCCTAGTGCTTCAAAAGCTAAATTCTTAGTCACGGAAAATATATTCTGAAGCTGAGGCTTTTTTTTTTATTTGAACAAGAATAAAATTTTCCAATTCTTTCTTGATGTAAGTTCGATGTTTTTTATTATGAAATCTCCATTAAAAAATAATTAATTTGCAATTAATATCCGGAAAACTCGTTGGAACTATGACAGGGTGTCTAATGATCTGACAAGTCATGAAAATTCCGAAATGTCATCGAAATTTCAAGCAAATTATAAAAAGTCATGAAATGTGATGAAAAATTACCTGTGGTAACTTGAAGTTTTTCAATTCTTTGCGTAAAATCAGGGAGTAATGTGTAATATTGATAACTATTGCTGAAAACCATTCTTTCATTATAAAATAATAATTGTATTGATTTGACTTTTCGAACAAGGATAAATAATCGAACGGTGATAAAGTGTTTGCTGCTTGTAGCGAGCGGGATTTATAAAAACTTATGTTATACATTCATTTTGTGTTGTTACGACGAAACATCATTGACTCACAATGCTTTACACATGCATATTATATTTTTGCATACATACACCATATCTATATCATGATAGTTATTGAGATTCTTCAGATTTTCTCAATTTTCATGTTTTCTTTTTGGTTCTCCAAGACAACCTGATTCCGTCAGAGAACAGAAATGAAAATTTATCGTACAGAATAATTATATCGAATATTTATCATATATCGAGGTTCAAGAAAAATTCCTTTTTCATGCTCAAGAAAATTCTTAAAAGTCATGAAATTTTAGTCCGGATCAAAATTAGACACCCCGAATAAATATATTTTGTTTTCACAATCGTTATGAGAGATTCTTTATTTGAAGATCTTGAGGATTTATTTTGGGTTCATGAGCCAACAATTGTACAACAATGGGACAGCACTTTGGCACTTATGTATTATTGCGTGACCTTTTGGTATTCCCATACCCATCGCTGACCAGGCGAGTAGCATAGAGAAACTCGTGTGTTCACGTACTTTGTTTAGAAATCCAGCCGAAATGGCACACACTTGCCGAGGGACGATATCGTTGCACGGGGCGTTGATCCACACCGTCGACGCGTGTACCTTCGTGGTGAGCAACGGCGGTACTCAAACCTTCCACATAAAAGCTGCAACCGAGGTTGAACGACAACAGTGGGTCACTGCTCTGGAGCTGGCCAAAGCCAAAGCCATACAAGCCATAGAATCAGGTTCGTTAAAATCCATCAGAAACAATTGTGCAATAATCATAATTTTTGAAAGAAAGAAAAAAAAACATTTGTTTGTGGGAACTTTTCGATGTAACAATAATCGCTATATGGGAAATCGTCTATTTTCAGAAGAAGAGGAGGAAGAGTTTCAAGACAACGAGAATTTAAAGGCCGAACAGGCGTCGATTATCAAGGATCTCTCAGGTCGTTTGGAAGATCTGCAAACGTGCAACGAGTTAATTGTCAAGAGAGGGACAAGTCTACAGAGAGCACTCGCGGATTTGGAATCTTTGGAAGCACCGTGTCCAGAATTTTCGACGAAGATCAAAACCGTTCACGAACGCGCTATCGCTTTTCGGATCGCTGCGAATGCGATGATCAACGTAAGTTACGAGCGAGAATTTTGCGTTAATTCGCTTTTGCGCTTGAGCTGTAAAAGAAACGCAATGTGCGTCTGTTAGGTGAGCACAAACCATTTTATATTATGGTTCAGTTCGATTTATATCAGGAATGCTCACAATTCGAATCTGTGAATCACTTGGAAAGGTTTTAAATCATATAAAACGCGCGAGGCTCGTGTATTTAATTGAGATCGATGGTCATCTTGAGGTATGGTTGTTTCTTTGGAGTTGGTGAAAAGAAAAAACAAAAAAAATATGCTGGAAGATGGAACCTGCAATTTGTTTCCTCTGCAATTTTTTCTTAATTCTTTGGCTTCCTCGTGGAGAAATCTTCATTTTCTGCCTACGATTCGAAAGAAGCAAATTGCGAGTTTCAACTTGCAGCTGGTTTTGATATTGAAATATTCATCAGTGGGTCTTTGAAATTTTCAATTTCTTTTCAAATTTAAACGTGTACACGTGGATTTCCACCGAATTTAAGACTGAACGAACCTAACCGTTAATTCATGTGAGTCCTTGAGAGTGAGCATGGCAAGTCAAATATTTTTGAATCGTGGGAAGCTCGAAATTGAAAAACTTGAATTTCTGTCAAATTTGAACGAAGTTCAGCTCATCTCCGCCAAATTTCACCCATATGACGGCTGAATGATGTTCTATACTTTTGTAAAGTTGGAGCTCAATCGGTCAAAGTTGACAGGAGTTCTATTGAGAAATTTAGTTTCCAAAAAAATTCAAAATATCACAAAATCAACACTTCTTGATGCATTCGACCCAAACGCAATACCAACCAACTATTCGTTAAGAACTGTTTAGACGAATATCTCGAAATTTGCGATCGCTATAGTATAAACGTCCTTCTTTTGAAAATTTAAAAACGTCATAGAAACCGAGTTGCAATTCGAATCATGACGAAAATTATAGTCAACGTAGGGATTATAGAGCTGCAAATGTCTGCAAATTATGGGGAGTGTAGCTAAAACCGTTCTCGAGTTACACACGTTTGAATTTTCTTGGGTCACACACACACGAATACACACATACATTCGGTCATTTTATCCAAATGTGTTTTCTCGACGTTTGCGCACATTCTAAATATGGTGACATGAAGATCTCGAAAAAAAAAATTCCACCGTCACATAGTTTCCTCTATGAGGAAGGAAAAACAGTTCTGATTCCTTCCAGACGACAAAAGATACAGCAATATAGGTTTGAGCTGTCCACCACATGATCTTGAGAATTTTTTTTTTTTTTTTTTTTTTTTTTTTTTTCAGACGAGTTCGGACTATCTACAACTGGCCCAACAACAGGAGCCAAAGTGGAAGAAACTGTTGCAACATGAGCGGGATCAAAAGGTTCGGATAGAGAAGATGGTTGAACAATTGGCCCGGCAACATTCTCATCTTGAGGAAGCTGCACAACACGCTCTACCAGCAGCTAACTCAACTGGAGGACACAGACCTCGTAATGTCATTTTACTTTTAACGATTTATCACCGGCAAATTGCTGCAAAAGCTAATAAAATTTCGAGGAAAATCTTTGATAATTTTCAAGATTCAAGTACAGTTAGATTTCGACTAAAAAACGTGCATAAGCGTTAGATTATCGATTGAAGGTAGCCGTGCTTATGACACGAGATTAATGTGGCGCGACTTTTGACGACTAAGAGTCGATGATTATTCACAAATCTTACGTCGAGGGCTAATCACAATAATTCTCAATGACTTTTCCAATGCCAATGATTTTGTGACTCGAGGGCTCAACTTTCGGTCCTGTTTTCCTTTTTGACGTGGGCCAAGTATCCCGGTCATTAAACTTTCGGTTGTCTCGCGATGATAATCATGCATGGTCGTCAACTATGACGTCGGAACCCTACGGATTACCCATAAAACACGACGATTTGCCGTATAATTTCGTGATTCTCTTATCAGTGTTATAAATTTTCGAAAATCACTCATCACGAAATATTTCACAGAAACAATCACGAATAATAGTGAATAATTTACTAACCAAAATTGATAATTATGGTTTTATTTAAGGGGTCTGAGCGACCTAAAGAATTGTATTTTTTTTTTGTGACATGATCAATCTAAATTAAAAATTTACCTTATCTTTACAAAATACCTATACTCAGCTACCATAAAAAAAAATTCATATCCATATAAAGCATCTAAACGCTGTAAGATTTATTACAAAATTTGTCACTTGTCGAAGCTTTTGAACCATACGACTCAACGGATTTCCAATTCTGTCGTCTCATTTTCTTCGTAACAGAGCTCATTCTCAGATGATTTTTTTTTACGCTCTCTGGACAACCTATAACGTGAATAAAAAAAACAAGCTTTCTGTAATTTTTTAGACAAACAGTTGAATAATAGGTTACCACGAATTCACTTCACCTCGCGTCCAGAATTCTCACACTCATCCAAAAATGTAGTCTTTTACAAACAAAATAAGACGTCAGAATTGAAAATCCGTCGCGTCGTATGGTCCAGAAGCTACGACAAGTGAAAGAACATATATCCCAAATTTCATGTTTTTATCTTCAGTGGTTTAGGTCTGTGCGTTGTCTGTCAGTCAGTCAGTCGGTCAGTCACGGAACAGTTTTATATATATATGGATAATCGATTTAAAATTTGAATTGATTATGTCACGACAAAAAAAAAATTCCAATTTCTATAGGTGACTGAGCCCCCTTAAATGCCATCAGCACTGAGATTACCGTAAATTAATCGTTATTGGTAGCAAAGGGAAAAAATGGAGTAACCTCATTTCGATCGTCATAAAAATGAAGTTTTTTTTTTAATCGGATTAAAATTTTTATAAACAATTTATTCTAGTAGCTCCTCCATCGTTAAAAAAATTCAAATTTAACCGCGAAATCCGATGCAACGTTTTATATCCCGCAAGATGGCGCTCCAGTCTGTGTTCCGCCAATTGCTACGAATCTTTTTCGATACTACATCGAAACATTAACATCGTAAAACACAGATTCATAGTACTGGTGTAAATTAGTCCAACGCGTTTGTGTTCGTGCGTCGAAACGGATTGAACGCGTGACAGAATGACCCGAAATTGGCTCATTGCGACGTGACACCGACGTAGATGGCATTGAGAAACTGTTGCGCGTGTACTCTTTGTTTCCGACCGTTTTCGTTGCGGTTTCCCCGGGCTTATCGATGATTCAGTGGTAAATTACACGTCAACCGTTCGAATTGAGCGCGGGTCGTTGGGAGTCAGAGTGAAAGGTATGAGGTTGAGGGTATTGTGCTGCCGTTGTCAGGCGCGATAGACCGGATTCTATCATACATTAACGGCCAAAAAAGGTTAATACATTATTTTCAATCAAATACATTCATGATTCACGAGATGTCGCTCAAGGTTTTATTATTATTATTATTATTATTATTATTATTATTATTCAGTAAATTTATAAAGTAATAATGAATGGGCAAGAATACGGTTTCCGTGGCACCGCGATCTGATGCACTTTTTTATGTATAACACCTCCAATAAATCGAAGAATCTAGTATACCAATTTTCGAGTTTTCGCTTAATTTTCGAGGTATCGAATTTTTTAGGTCGATATCAATTTTTTTTTTTAACACGATATCCGTGGCCGCACCATATGGTGGTCGATTTCCATAGATTTCGACGTGCTGAGCAAAAAACCATGAATGAAAAATTGCGATATCTTGCTCAGGTTTCGAGATATTGCATTTTTTGTCAATCAAATTCGAGTAAAAATTGATAAAATTTCGAAAAAAAATACTGATTATCACGCTAGTTTACGCGAATGTTGAGATATTGACCTAAGTAATTGTTGGGAGTGGTCACGATGGTATCAAACTAAAATGAAGTACTAAACTGAACTAACCAAAAACCCAAAGAACCCCAAACCCCTTAAGAACTGAACGTTTGTTTTTCTTCCATTAGTTTATTTTAATTTAGTTTGTTCAGTTGAGTAGTTCATTTTAGTTTGATCCTATCATACTTGAATATCATCCAAGAAGTATCTAGACCGATATCTCAAAATTCACAGAAGCTTGCTAAAAGTAGACCAATGACATTCTATCATGAATTTAGCACCTCTAATGGCTGTTCACTATATTCGAATTTTGTACACAAAAAAAATCGATATCTGGAAACCTGAACGAGATATCGGAATTTGTCATTCGTGGTTTTTTGCTCAGCACGTCGAAATCTATCGTAATCGACAACCAGATGGCGCTGTCACGGAAATCGTGTGAAAAAAAAACATTTTTTCTACTGTTATTATTATTATTATTTCTTTGAGATGTTTTACGATAAAATTGCATCAGATCGCGGTACCAAGAAAATCGTATTCTTCCCTGGATCAGTAATGCAAAAATTATGATCTTCCGATTTTCGCTCACGATATTTTGTTGCAAAATTTATTTTCCATATCGCAGCGAAAAATTTATGTTAATCGTACCGTGCAGACGCGACAACAACAAATTCGCCTTCGGAAGACGAGGAGGATGGAGCAGAATTCTACGACGCTCAAGAGTCCGACACTTTCACTCTGAGCATACCCAACGACCCGACGTCCAATTCCATATCCAGAGAGAGAAGCAGAAACGACTCGCAGGGCAGCGACGATGGATCGAGTTCCGAAGGTGATCCCGCCCCAATGTCCGCCAACGATTCATCGAGAACGGATTCGTACCAGATTGTGACGGAATCGACGTCGGCGGTTCCCACACCGGCCAAAAGTGCTTCCAAGACTGAACTGGATAACGTGAGTGCCTCTTGTAAGGGATGCAGCAATGATTCCTCAATAATCGCAACGAATTAAATCTGTCGCAATGAACTGACCCCCCCCCCCGTGCGTATTATCGGGGCACTGAACATTGCAATTTCCCCGTATGTGTCTGATTATAAACTTGTTCCTTGTTTTTTCGTTTGAGGCTGTAAAATAGCTTTAACGAGATAAAGCTATTTAGTTGTACTGCGTTATCGTTATTCGTGAAATTATCGTTATTTCACAATGTTCCCTTCGTCCGTGGTCAAAGTGGAATAATAAAGAATTTATCATAATTATATATAACTACTGGTGGTAAATTTACTTATTGATTTTAACGAAGTTTTCAAAAAAAAAAAAAAAAACCATTTTTATAGAGGAAGCTTTTCAGTTGTCGAACGTAGATATTGTAGAAAATAAGACGGCTGAATCACAAACAGAAAAAAAAACATCACCTTTCCATGTTAATATTTTTGTTTAAAAAATATATTTTTTTTTTAATAAAACCAACAACGAAGCTTGCTACATGAAGTAAAATAAGATGTGATCGCGTCGAATCGAATACACAAATGGCGTAAAAACGAAAAAAAAACCCATAAAGTTCAAATTGTATCTCTCAGAGATAAAAGAAAAGAAAAAAAAATGGTGAGATCGAGGGTCAACTTTGGTAGCTGTTTGTTCCGCAGACGGCCTGGGAATCGAACAATGGAGGAGGTAGCTCCGGGATAACGACGGTATCGAAGCGGAAGAGAAGAACGCGGGTGCCCGAGAAGCCAAATTACCCCCTTAATCTTTGGAGCATTATGAAGAATTGTATCGGTAAGGAGTTGTCGAAGATACCGATGCCGGTTAATTTCTCCGAGCCTCTCAGTATGCTTCAACGACTTACCGAGGATTACGAATACGCGGATGTTCTCGACAGGTACGAATTACGTCGAGTTATTTCAAAGACGTATAAAATTTCGCGAGTCACAGATTGTTTTTTGCTTATTCGCGTTGATATAATGTTTTAATACAGGGCGGCTGAATGTACGGACAAATTCGAACAAATGGCTTACGTTGCCGCGTTTACGGTGTCGAGTTACTCGACAACCGCCACGAGAACCGGCAAACCCTTCAATCCTCTGTTGGGTGAGACGTACGAGTGCGACAGAACCGATGATCTCGGATGGCGCGCAATATCGGAACAGGTGTCGCATCATCCGCCCATGTTTGCTCTTTATTGCGAGGGAAAGAAGTGGCGAAGCTGGCAAGAGTTTACCATGGGATCGAAATTTCGTGGAAAATATCTTCAGGTAATTGTTCGTTCAATTTTCATCTTATTATTTTTTTTTTTTCAAACTCAACATTGTTGTTCCTTCGTATAATATATGAGTGTCAGTTAGGGGTGTAGACGAATTTGGAAAATATGAAAAAATATGTGCAAAACCTCAGCAAAGTAGTCCAATGAAAAAACGTGGCTGTAAGCTCGTTTTGTTTCCCATTTGAATAACATTGGATTTTAAGAGACCAGTGCAGTAATTATTTTTTCGAGTTGTCCTTAAGCACGGAAAAAAATTCTTTACTCTCTCGCCTCCGATGTTTGACCTGGAACAAAAAATAATTTTCATTTTTAGTTGTACATAAGATTAGCTAACGTAAGAAAAAGAGTTTCGATTTTTGGACGAAAAATCACGTGGAAAATTGTTTGTATAAAAAAAAAGTTGATGATATATCACAGAACTCTTACGTGATTCTCTGATTAATATAATGCGGAAGCTATACTGGAAATACGTTCTTCTGCTTTTCTTCCTTTTTGTGTATCTTTGAATCTTATTGTACCATTATTGTCAAGCAGTAATGGGCATCCATTCAATAAAATTGTATTTTCAATACTTTTTTTAACGAATAACTATGAATAATCCTAATCTTAGTCCGTAAATCTAGGTCGTTTTCGTACGATATTTATATTTTCGTCCGTTATATTCCGTATAAAATATATATTCAGAAAATGTATTTTTTACAATTTTATAATTGAGAATTTAAATTCAAGGCTTAAAGAACCTTCGTGAATTTCTTCAGATTTTTAGCAGCACTTTAACAGTTTGAAAAAACGTCATAACCCACGTTTCAAGCTGAAGGTACCAAAAAAAAAAGTTTCCAGATTAAGGGTTAATCTCATGCAAGGATCAATACTTCTACATTTCTGTATAATAATTATGACCAATTTACGTAAATTATTATTATATGATGAATTGAAATATTTAATAAATCCGGTAAAATTCATTATAATTTCGTCCGACAAGCATTCGAAGTACATTTTTAACAAACGAATGCCCATCACTGCCCTGATGTACAATTCGAGGGAAAAAAACCCCAACATCTATAATCGCGATTTTCATTCAATAAAATCATAGTTACTATTGTGAGTTCACCAAGTTGATAGATTGACATAAATTGATAGGTCAATCCATTGGGCACGACACATCTGGAGTTCAACAACAGTAAAAGCCATTACACCATGCGAAAAGTAACAACCACGGTTCACAACATAATCGTTGGAAAATTATGGGTCGATCAAAGCGGCGACACGGACATAATAAATCACACGGAGGGAATAAAGTGTCATCTAAAGTACATACCGTACTCGTACTTTTCGAGGGACAGTCAGCGTAAGGTGAAGGGTGTCGTGATGGATTCGAACAAAGAGGTCAAGTGGGTTGTACAGGGTACCTGGGACTCGAAAATCGAGATTGCTCCGGTAATAAGTGTTTCCGGTAGTCCGGACAATCCTGTGTACAAAACGGGACCTTACACCCTCGCGTGGAAACGTCGTATGCCTGCGTAAGTCGAGGGAAACAAAAAAAAACAGTATTTCCAGGTTTTTCAACAGTTCGATGATGCGAATTTTATTTCACAATGAGAAAAATTTGCATTTTCAGGGAAGATTGCGAAAAGTATTATTCTTTCACGGAATTGGCTTGCCAATTGAACGAGCCTGAGGAGGGTGTCGCGCCGACGGATTCACGTCACCGACCCGATCAGAGATTGATGGAAAACGGATTTTGGGACGAGGCCAATGTGGAAAAGCTTCGACTCGAGGAGAAGCAACGAGTGGCCAGACGTGCCCGCGAGAGTGAAGCGGAAAAGGCCGCGGAGCAAGGTATCGAACAACCTGACTCGGGTACTTGTTATTTGCTTTATATTTTTATTCATGATCATCTCACGCACGCATTATTCTTCGACACTGATTATTTTTATTGAGTAGGGTAAGATGGGGTTAAATCGCCATTTTTTTTTACTTTTCACGATGTGAAACCCGATTTTATCAAAATATTCTCAAAGATAATTTTTTTACTAAAAGTACAAATCTATGAAGCTGAAACTGGCAGACGTTTCTGGCAGACGTTTTGCGGCCGGGCAGTAAGTTTTGGATGGGACTGTACCCACTAGGCCGTGCCGCGCTGCCGTACGGTGCTCGACGCACGGCGGCCGCCCTTTCTCCCGAACGTTCATTTGAAAAATTCATAATAAAGAGAAAAACGTTTGTCGGAGGAAAAATTTGTGTTCTATGTGATTGCTTGATATCTCTGCAATATTTCCGTATGTCCGAAACATTCTGCATAAATGCGTTCTAGTATTTATGAAAATAAACGTAAAATAATTTCAATTCCAACGAGTAAATATCTCGTTCCAATCTTTTTTTCTTCGTATGATCCTGGTTATTCCCCGGAATTAGACTATTGCTAATCGTTTTATATATGAATAAAGAGTATTCACGAAAATTTGCAACATCCGCAGCACGGTCCTTCGATATTTCATATCAAATTAACAACAATTACGATCGCGCGCTCGAAATATCGAGCTTAATCTTTTTTTCTTCGTATGAACCTGGTTATTCCCCGGAATTAGACTATTGCTAATCATTTTATATACATATAAAGAGTATTCATGAAAATTTGCAACATCCGCAGGACGGTCCTTCGATATTTCATATCAAATTAACAACAATTACGATCGCGCGCTCGAAATATCGAGCTGAATCTTTTTTTCTTCGTATGAACCTGGTTATTCCCCGGAATTAGACTATTGCCAATCGTTTTGTATATGAATAAAGAGTATTCATGAAAATTTGCAACATCCGCAGGACGGTCCTTCGATATTTAATATCGAATTAACAACAATTACGATCGCGCGCTCGAAATATCGAGCTTAATCTTTTTTTCTTCGTATGAACCTGGTTATTCCCCGGAATTAGACTAATGCTAATCGTTTTATATATGAATAAAGAGTATTCATGACAATTTGCAACATCCGCAGGACGGTCCTTCGATATTTAATATCGAATTAACAACAATTACGATCGCGCGCTCGAAATATCGAGCTTAATCTTTTTTTCTTCGTATGAACCTGGTTATTCCCCGGAATTAGACTATTGCCAATCATTTTATATATGAATAAAGAGTATTCATGAAAATTTGCAACATCCGCAGGACGGTCCTTCGATATTTCATATCAAATTAACAACAATTACGATCGCGCGCTCGAAATATCGAGCTTAATCTTTTTTTCTTCGTATGAACCTGGTTATTCCCCGGAATTAGACTATTGCTAATCGTTTTGTATATGAATAAAGAGTATTCATGAAAATTTGCAACATCCGCAGGACGGTCCTTCGATATTTCATATCAAATTAACAACAATTACGATCGCGCGCTCGAAAACCCGAGCTAAATCTTTTTTTCTTCGTACGATCCTGGTTATTTCCCGGAATTCGACTATTGCCAATCGTTTTGTATATGGATAAAGAGTATTCATGAAAATTTGCAACATCCGCAGGACGGTATTTCGGTATTTCATATCAAATTAACAACAATTACGATATGAAATATCGGAGGACCGTCCTGCGGATGTTGCAAATTTTCATGAATACTCTTTATATGTATAGAAAACGATTGGCAATAGTCTTATTCCGGGGAATAACCAGGATCGTACGAAGAAAAAAAGATTTAGCTCGATATTTCGAGCGCGCGATCGTAATTGTTGTTAATTTGATATGAAATATCGGAGGACCGTCCTGCGGATGTTGCAAATCTCCATGAATACTCTTTATTCATATACAAAACGATTAGCAATAGTCTAATTCCGGGGAATAACCAGGTTCATACGAAGAAAAAAAGATTTAGCTCGATATTTCGAGCGCGCGATCGTAATTGTTGTTAATTCGATATTAAATATCGAAGGACCGTCCTGCGGATGTTGCAAATTTTCATGAATACTCTTTATATGTATATAAAATGATTGGCAATAGTCTAATTCCGGGGAATAACCAGGTTCATACGAAGAAAAAAAGATTAAGCTCGATATTTCGAGCGCGCGATCGTAATTGTTGTTAATTTGATATGAAATATCGAAGGACCGTCCTGCGGATGTTGCAAATTTTCATGAATACTCTTTATTCATATATAAAATGATTGGCAATAGTCTAATTCCGGGGAATAACCAGGTTCATACGAAGAAAAAAAGATTAAGCTCGATATTTCGAGCGCGCGATCGTAATTGTTGTTAATTCGATATTAAATATCGAAGGACCGTCCTGCGGATGTTGCAAATTTTCATGAATACTCTTTATTCATATATAAAACGATTAGCAATAGTCTAATTCCGGGGAATAACCAGGTTCATACGAAGAAAAAAAGATTAAGCTCGATATTTCGAGCGCGCGATCGTAATTGTTGTTAATTCGATATTAAATATCGAAGGACCGTCCTGCGGATGTTGCAATTTTTCATGAATACTCTTTATATGTATATAAAATGATTGGCAATAGTCTAATTCCGGGGAATAACCAGGTTCATACGAAGAAAAAAAGATTAAGCTCGATATTTCGAGCGCGCGATCGTAATTGTTGTTAATTTGATATGAAATATCGAAGGACCGTCCTGCGGATGTTGCAAATTTCCATGAATACTCTTTATTCATATACAAAACGATTAGCAATAGTCTAATTCCGGGGAATAACCAGGTTCATACGAAGAAAAAAAGATTAAGCTCGATATTTCGAGCGCGCGATCGTAATTGTTGTTAATTCAATATTAAATATCGAAGGACCGTCCTGCGGATGTTGCAAATTTTCATGAATACTCTTTATTCATATATAAAACGATTAGCAATAGTCTAATTCCGGGGAATAACCAGGTTCATACGAAGAAAAAAAGATTAAGCTCGATATTTCGAGCGCGCGATCGTAATTGTTGTTAATTCGATATGAAATATCGAAGGACCGTCCTGCGGATGTTGCAAATTTTCATGAATACTCTTTATATGTATATAAAACGATTAGCAATAGTCTAATTCCGGGGAATAACCAGGTTCATACGAAGAAAAAAAGATTAAGCTCGATATTTCGAGCGCGCGATCGTAATTGTTGTTAATTTGATATGAAATATCGAAGGACCGTCCTGCGGATGTTGCAAATTTCCATGAATACTCTTTATTCATATACAAAAGATTAGCAATAGTCTAATTCCGGGGAATAACCAGGTTCATACGAAGAAAAAAAGATTTAGCTCGATATTTCGAGCGCGCGATCGTAATTGTTGTTAATTTGATATGAAATATCGAAGGACCGTCCTGCGGATTTTGCAATTTTTCATGAATACTCTTTATATGTATATAAAATGATTGGCAATAGTCTTATTCCGGGGAATAACCAGGTTCATACGAAGAAAAAAAGATTAAGCTCGATATTTCGAGCGCGCGATCGTAATTGTTGTTAATTCGATATGAAATATCGAAGGACCGTCCTGCGGATGTTGCAAATTTTCATGAATACTCTTTATCCATATACAGAACGATTAGCAATAGTCTAATTCCGGGGAATAACCAGGTTCATACGAAGAAAAAAAGATTAAGCTCGATATTTCGAGCGCGCGATCGTAATTGTTGTTAATTCGATATTAAATATCGAAGGACCGTCCTGCGGATGTTGCAAATTTTCATGAATACTCTTTATATGTATATAAAATGATTGGCAATAGTCTAATTCCGGGGAATAACCAGGTTCATACGAAGAAAAAAAGATTAAGCTCGATATTTCGAGCGCGCGATCGTAATTGTTGTTAATTCGATATTAAATATCGAAGGACCGTGCTGCGGATGTTGCAAATTTTCGTGAATACTCTTTATTCATATATAAAACGATTAGCAATAGTCTAATTCCGGGGAATAACCAGGATCATACGAAGAAAAAAAGATTGGAACGAGATATTTACTCGTTGGAATTGAAATTATTTTACGTTTATTTTCATAAATACTAGAACGCATTTATGCAGAATGTTTCGGACATACGGAAATATTGCAGAGATATCAAGCAATCACATAGAACACAAATTTTTCCTCCGACAAACGTTTTTCTCTTTATTATGAATTTTTCAAATGAACGTTCGGGAGAAAGGGCGGCCGCCGTGCGTCGAGCACCGTACGGCAGCGCGGCACGGCCTAGTGGGTACAGTCCCATCCAAAACTTACTGCCCGGCCGCAAAACGTCTGCCAGAAACGTCTGCCAGTTTCAGCTTCATACAAATCTGTAGCCACAAAATTTATATGGAACATTTTGTTGTTCTTGTTTTACTTATTAGCGATAGCGATTTTTTTACCCCATCGGGTAGGGTAATCCACTTATTTTTCGGTCAAATATGCATGCAAACTTGTTGTTGAAATGTTTTTTAAAATTATTTATAACTTACTAATTTAACCTTGCAAAGAATTAAAAAAATGATAATTTCCAGCATTAATTGTCGCTGTACTCCTGGCTGTGTGCAACGCAAACATTTTTTTTTGGGACGACCACGTTTGGGGCGGCTAGAGGCAGTTTACGTTTTTTCGATTCCTATTTTTTTCCCCAACAACTTTAAAAAAATGTCCTCGATTCGCTCAGCTGCCGCAGATATTTGTCTTTGCTATGAAAATAATTTTATGTTCATTATTGACTTGGACGCACTTCAACGTTGCGGGGACGCCTGGCTTTTTTGCCCCACCGGTTGCCTGGTTATTTAACCCCACACACCCTCTCCCGCGAAAGCTACGTGATTCGAAAACAAATGCAAATATCGGAAAATCATTTTGGAATTCGGGTTAATCACGAATTGCTGCTCCAAAAAAACAATTACCAAATTTTTGAAGCCCAATTTTTACAACGACCAACCATTTAAAAAAAAGAATTTTTTTCACGTCGCTCAAAATGCTTATTGCTATTATGGCACTGTAAAAATGATCAAAATGCAGATGCGGCAGTCCAGCCAAATAAACTGGTTCAAATATAAGCCCCAAATGTTTGTTTTACCCTTCAGCGATTCAACCCCATCTTACCCCATCGATAATTCATTAAGTAACGATAATCATCACTACTAACTATAATTTCGACGTTATTGCCGGTCGTGTATGAGAAAATGATTATATCTCGTCTTCAGGATTATCTTATCCGGCCTACGAGCCGCTGTGGTTCAAAAAGGAACACGATCCCCACACGGACAACATGTGCTACATCTACAACGGTGAATACTGGGACTGCAAGAGCAGAGGCGATTGGTCCCGATGTCCAACTATATTTTAAAAATTTTCACGGTTTCCGAAATAAAAAGTCGTCGGCCACATGAGCGTGTTCGACGATGAAAAATCTCTGAACGCGTCATTCTCACGAGTCGAGGCTACGATTTCGGTTCGATATGCGCGGTCAAAATAAAAAGAAAAGGTCAAGGTAACGATGACAGGAACTCTGAATCTCGTTTACGTTCTCCACGAAAACGTTTTCGATTTTTAAGAAAACATACGGGAACGACATTTCCACTAGTCCGAACGGAACTCTGCAGTCCGCGATGATAAACGAAAAAACAAGATAAATGACCGGTCGTAGAAATTTTCATCGACACGTATTCCCAAACGTAATGGCGTAGTGACTCGTTTGATATTTATTTGAAAAAAAAAAAAAAGAAAAGAAAATTAAACGACCTGGAAAAACACAATTAATCAGTTATTTCTTCGTTTGAAAAGTAATAACTTGCCAGATTTTTTGTTTTTGAACTACCCAAAAGATTTGTACAGAATATTGAGAGAAATAAAGAAGGACGTGTGTTATGGACCCGCGGCAAATGATTTTCGTGCAAATAACGCGAACGATTGAGCAAACTTACCAATGTAAACTACGAAACGCGCGTACGAGCTTCCAAAGAAAAAAAAATACACATACACCGGAAGCTTACAGCTTTGTACACAAGATTTATTAGGAATTAATATTTGTTATTTTTTTTTTTGTTTCCCACCTGCAATTTATGCTCGTTGATATTTATATATCTATATACGTGCGATATACGAGATCGGATATATCAACGTATGTACATAAAATAATGACACAACTGGAATGGATCTATTGTACATCCTCCCGATCACTCGAGGCTGCTCATAACCGTTTCGTCCGACACGTCTGCCGTATGAGGATTGAAAAACAAACAAAAAAAAATAGTATATTATGACACTAGTACGAAAAAAAATTTTCTGACGAGTGTGAGTTTGCAGAACGAGCCGAAGGCCAGTATTGCAATCACATGAGTCCAGAAAACGTTTTTCGTACGAGTGTCGTACGAATTTTCATGTCACAAGGTCCGTAAATGCGGTTCGAAGCGAATGTAGTGAGCGTAAAACCGCACTTTTACGGGCAGCGTGACATAAAAGTCATTTTTTTCGCTAGCTCACAAAGACACATTTGCCTGACTAACGTCAAGCGAAACAGCAGTTCGACTAGCCAATGTTCGCAATTTACAAGTACGTTAAGGCCCCCCCCCCCCCCCCCCCGCAGGCTGTACTATAATTTTAATAGGCGATTATAACCAAGGAAGATGATATATTACTTGTAAACACTATAAATACAAATGGATTATTGAAAAAATAAATAAATAAAAATATATACATATATATATCAATGTATATATATGAAAGAAAATAAAATAATTTAAAACAATATGTATACAGAAATATTAACAAATGTATAACGGGGATATAGCTTGCGTATTTGAATTTTCAGCGCTTGTGCATCCATTGTTTAGTTTATCTGAATTGAATTAAAATGGCTTTGCGATAACGAGAATCCGAGAAAACTCAAACGCGAGAACGTGAGAATGAACGAAACACGAGTAAATTATACACAACGCTTGTATTTTGTAGACAAATTTTTTTAAATTCGACAGATGAATAATAATCCGTTGTCATAAGTGCCTAACGGTTTGTCCGTTAATTACAGATCGACAGAGTTCAGGGTATTTCAGTTTATATTACGTTTTCCGAAGGTCACTTGAAGAAAAAAAATATTAAAAAAAAAAAAAATGTATAAAAAAAAATAGTATCGAAAACGTGGGCCAGCGTTATTCGCATTTCGTCGTTACACGTATTGCCCGACAGTAGCGAGACAAATATAGACAAGTTAGAGAATCGTAATTTTTCTATTCGACTAGATGACAACGATGTTCCAAGATTTTTTACATTAATCATTATTTTCGAATCTGCACACAACAAATAGGGTCGACCGAATCGACGATTATATATATATATATATCGTACCGCAGTTTTTCATCAGTCAATATCGACCGACTGTTACAAAAAAATTGCTGTCACACGATCTGTACGCTGATATTACATGTATAATTGTATATACATTTGACAATACGAGGCTTGATTTTTTTGTGTGTATCAAAATCGATTATCCCACACGCATCGCGACTGTGCAGCTACATGGTACCATTTCGAATCATCCGCTAACTTATGACATCCGAATTTTTCAATTTTATTAAATTTATTGAGAATAATTAACGACCTTTTTTTTTGTTTTCTCTAAAGCTATCTCGTCCAATTGCGTTTGTTTTACACGACACATGACATAGTTTTACGTGTCGCGATGACACTTCAGTGGCGTCGTTATATGCCTAAAAAAAACCATCTCGAGTCATGATTAATGGAGTATTCGACTAGGGGTAAAAAAAGTATTTATTGTTTAGTTCCGTGTATATAGTGACAACTATTTGTCGTAGATGTGATGACTGTCGAAACGTTTCACGCGATAATGGCTAAATAAAAAGAAAAAGAAGAAGAAAGAAGAAAGAAGAAAGAAAAAACGAATTCTATACGAAAATAAACGGAATAGCATCATCGCTGGAACATCGAACGATAAAGCACCGACTAGATCGTGATTGTTGAGTATTTCGGTTTAATATGTATGGTTATATATCGGGGTGATATTGTCGTTCGTCCAGTATGTACCTGTGAAGTGCACAATTATTTTTCATTTCTCCAATATTCACGAGTTAAAAATAATGCGTTCCAACGGCGACACAATGTAAATTAGTTTTGTCGTAATAAACAATTTTAACGAAAGACAAAATAAAAATAAACAAAAAAAAAGAATCACCATCCAAACGTATTACAACCTGCAAATTAAATTTAAAGAAAAAAAAAAGTCCTCAACGTTCGTAAATGATATTTCGAAATTCCCGCCGCGAGTCCCACTCGGCGGCGATCCCAGCCCGCAACCAATGACCGTCCAGCGTTTGTTTTCATTGGTCAAAACGTTTTCTTCGATCTACGCGACTGCAGTCCCCAGACCCCTCGTCCGTCGTCTCTACCGGCGTCAGTGTTCTCCAGACATTCCGTATCGCACGCGATTCAACAAATTCGTGCATCGCAGTCCGTCGTTGGTTCGATCGAACAATATATATATATATATATATACATAGGCCCTCACGTTTCCCCCATAAAAGCCACGCGTGCAAAACGATAATCACGAAGAAGAATAAGAACCCCCAAAAACAACAACAAACATAAATATCATAATAGAACAAAGATAATTTTGCAAAGGATTCACCGGACATTCGAGTGTATTCTTAACGTCTGAAATTTTCACGATCTTCCCCCTCTCCCCCTCCCCGCGTGCCCCGGACTCGTCCAGTGTGAGCGGTAGCGGTAGTAGCGGTGTGTGACGTCACGCGGAGTAATACACCAGGATCGGGGCACGAGTGAGAGAGAGAAAGAGAGGGAGCGGGGCTTGGGAGCCGTCGTTGGTACGTGCGCCGCGCCGGTGGGGAACTGCTTTCGATTGTTGGCGGGCGCCGCCATCTTGGTCAGTGAGCTCGCGAGCGGCACGTACGTGAGAGTAACCCGTCGAGCCACACGGTAACCCCCCTTTTGGTGCGTCTGTCCCGTCGATTTAACATCGCGAGAATCCAGAATCTACGAGGCCGTGTTTTAATCCGATCGCATCGAGGATGTCGGAACGGGAGGACAATGTCTACAAGGCGAAGCTGGCCGAGCAAGCGGAACGCTACGACGGTGAGCACATATTTCGTTCCGGCGATCGTCCGGCATAGCTCCATGAAATTCGTGAAATTTTTTTTTTTCTTGCTTCTCTTCGCGGCAATAAACCGCTCGCCCGTGGATGGACACGGCGAAAGGCTCATCCGTTCGATTCACACGATCAAATAACGTTCAACGTACATTTACCGATCATACATTATTCTCAGTATCGAGTAGAAAAAAGGAAATCCTCTTTCCCCCCTCCCCTCCCCTCCTCTCTATACGGAAGAACGGTTGAGTAAAATGGGAGAAATGTTTGGCGGGGGAGGGAGGGGGAAGAAATATCTGTGTGTATATATATATGTATGCATCCGTCTCGAGAATTCGCGATATATGTTAAATGGTGGTTACGATTCTCGACAAACCGGAATGATCTGTCAATGAGTTTTCGCGATAAACGTCAAAACGTGAATTATTGTACACGGCCCTGCGCGCACATATATACATATATACAGAAATATGTGTATGTATGTATAGGAAGCCGGGTTTTAATTCATATCTGCCGGAACCTGGATTCTCCCTGATCCTCCGGAGGAAGTGGGAGGGGGGGGGGGGCAAATGTCGCGTGATTTTTCGGAGCACCCGTGTCCGCGTCGCCGCGTCTCACCAACCGTTCGACGGTGTACCTTCGCTAGATGCCAAATAAAAAGAAAAAAAAATCGTCTGACAATTCGGTTTGTCGCACGGATAATGAGTTATCCACGCGTGGAAGGTTCTCGCTTGTCTCTGGCGCTCTTGTTTTATCGGTTATTTACCGAAACGGAGAGTCACGGTGAAGGAAAGACGAGAAAAAAAAAAGAAATGGTCTCGGGGTCTCGCGACGGGGATGGAAGAACGTTGCTAGGCGTGCGCTCCGCTGGCTGTGTGTGTCTCTTGCTCCGTTGTGGAACGCCAGGGAGAGAACCGCATATATAGGCTTCGTAGATAACCCGCTCAGACCGAGTAGTTTCTTTACTCGGTGACGCATAGAGAGACCCCACCGAACACCCACACCACCATCACCACCGCCACCTTGCCCCCCCCCCCCCCCCCCGCGCTTCCTGGAGGCTCTTACTACGTACGTAGTAACGTGCGCGCCTGACTGCCCGCTTCGCTCGCACTCCTCTCGCCCTCGGCCTTGAGCCACCGGGAAAATCCGTCCTCGATATATAAAGCTACCCTCTCATTTTCTTTTTTTTTCTTCTGAAAAAAAAAAAAAAAAATTCTTTTTTTAAAACTTTTTTTTTCTTCATTGTTCTCACACAAGCTTTTCTAATTCTACCGATCGTATCGACGTATTTGCACAGGCGAAAAAAAAAGATATGTGTATATTATAAAATATATGTATATATGTTTATTTCAATGAAATCCGTGTCGAAGAATTTACATCGCAATTTCGTCGTCCACACCGTGGGCGTTACTTTCTAAATTACGAGGAAAAACTCCCCTTTGGGAACGGGGCGGAGGGGGGGGGGTATTTATTGATCTCGTCGAAATAACGATTCTCGATTATTCGCAAATTCTATCGACTTTTATTTTTTTTTGTTTTTCTGACGTTTATCGCGTGATTCTTCAACGGTAGACACCCCGTAGTGGGGTCATTCGTATCTTTACGAATTTTTATGATGCTCTAACCACGTTTTACCGGCCATTTTTGATATCTTTACGATAAATATTTTTTAAAATATAAAACAATGATTGTTTTGTAAAATAGAATGGTTATGGAATATTTCTGGATTTTTACTGAATACTTTGGTATACCATAAGTAGCTGATCCAATGGACACGAGTGACCCCATGACGGAGATAACGTTAAAAAAAACAGTGATCTAGGGGTTAATTTTCTTTAATGTAGTCTGCTTTCAAGATGCACTTTCCACGGTTTTGTCTACCAGGCTCGCGCGACCTTGCAGAACTTTAAATTTCTCCTCTACGACGCTCTCCAACTTACTTTTAATTATGATGATATATCACGTGCTTTTACATACTCAGACGTGATTGGTGCGATTTTTCGCCGCACGCGTTCTATCCCTCTGACTATAAAAAAGAGAATCCAATTTTGTGTATATACATATGCTTTTCTTTTTTCAAGGCTAGACTTTGAAATTTGGAAAGTGGACCTGCTCGAGTGTTTTTTTAATTTTTTTTTTTTTTAATTGTTTGTAAAATTTCGGTCGGCCGGGCATTAGCGAGTGCCGCACTCGAGAACCCTCGACTTTGGCAATTAATTTACGTGGAAAAAGTGAGGTAGAAAAAAAAATAGTACTTCGTTGATCGAAATTGAACATTCGTGCGGAAAAATTGTAGAATACCATATTTTTTTCCCCCATTCATTGCTTTCGTGTTGTACGAACGCGTTTGTGGAACAATTGATCGGAGTAAAGTGAAAAAGGAAAGAAAAGAAATGCAGGCGGATAAGTTTGCAGCGTAAGCATGAGGAGCTCGAACGACGAATGTATGATTTCGGTGGAATAGGCGTGAAGAGTAGGGGACTAAATTTGAGGGTCCTCCAGTGGCTGGGGAAGGAGAAAGGGGGAGAGAGAAAGTGAGTGAGAGAGAGAGAGAGAGAGCTAGCGAAAGCGGCCGCGAGCCGGCGGAGGGTGCGCTTGGCAAGGGGGTGAGAGAAGGGAGGTCGTAGCTGAAGGAAAGTATTGATCTGTACCCGCCATCCTCTGTTTCTGTACACCACGGACCTTATACCACCTTCATACTAATTCCCAAGCCTCATTACATAAATTTAATTTCACACACTTAAATCCCTTCAAGACAGCTGCTTTGACGAATTATTTCATCGGTTGTACATGAAAATGTATTAAATTATTACTCGATGAAATAAATTCGAAAAAATTTTTTTTAATGTTTTGTGTGCTACTTTTGAGGAGAAAAATCGTTTTTCACAGAGATGATAATATTTATCGCATGAACTGATGTTTTTATAATTTAATTATTGATATTTTTTTTTCTATTTTTTTAATCACTAAATTGAGAAATTATTTTTACGAATAAACAGGATTGGGAAACTCTGTCTGGTTGATGCAGCCGATGAGAGATTAATTTTTCAAGGTTATTTTACAAATAATTGATGCTGATTGATGTTTTCACCATTTGCAGAAATGGTTGAAGCGATGAAGAAGGTTGCCTCTTTAGGCATCGAATTGACAGTGGAGGAAAGGAACCTGCTGTCGGTGGCTTACAAGAATGTCATTGGAGCAAGAAGGGCTTCCTGGAGAATAATTTCCAGCATCGAACAGAAGGAGGAAAACAAGGGTGCCGAGGACAAACTGGAAATGATTCGTCAGTACAGATCTCAAGTGGAAAAGGAACTTAGAGACATTTGTGCAGACATTCTTGGTGTATTAGACAAACATCTGATTCCGTTCGCCTCCACCGGAGAGTCTAAAGTCTTCTACTACAAAATGTGAGTCATAAAAAAACAATTTAATGAGTTACATCGTCAGACTTTATACAACTTTGACAATTTTTAAAACTCATTTTGGAGATACAATATATCATTATAATAATTTGAAAAAAAAAATAACTGTTTAGTATAATTAAAATATTGATTCCACAAAAGTTATGAAAAACGTTTGAGATTTTGTCATTATGAGTACAA
This sequence comes from Diplazon laetatorius, assembly GCA_963662125.1. Lineage (NCBI taxonomy): Eukaryota > Metazoa > Arthropoda > Insecta > Hymenoptera > Ichneumonidae > Diplazon > Diplazon laetatorius. The sequence goes on along the minus strand of OY759158.1, from coordinate 9,591,359 downwards.
ATCTGCTTAGCAATTGAATTTCCACAAACAAAAAAAACGCCTTATTGGTGCAACTGGCGAAAAAAAATGATTAATTATAGTTCACGAAAACAGAAAAAAAAATGCCATTTTCATAATTTTGTTCATAAGTTTGGGATTTTTTTTTCAATTAAAAGAAAGTATATCTTGAATAATTGTTAACGAACGATATTCTGATCGAATAACAGGAAGGGCGATTACCACCGTTACTTGGCGGAGTTCGCGATTGGCACGGACAGGAAGGACGCTGCCGAAAATTCGCTCATAGCTTACAAAAAAGCGAGTGACATCGCGATGACGGAACTTCCCCCGACCCATCCGATTCGTCTAGGATTAGCCCTCAACTTCTCCGTGTTCTACTACGAGATCTTGAACAGTCCCGACAGGGCGTGTCGCCTCGCGAAAGCAGCCTTCGACGATGCCATCGCCGAACTCGATACCCTGTCCGAGGAGAGCTACAAAGATTCCACGCTTATAATGCAGCTCCTGAGGGACAACCTTACACTATGGACCTCGGATATGCAGGGCGATGGTACACACCCCATTAAACACCATATATTACGTCAAATTTCACAATTAACTGCCCATAATCGTTTCAATGATGAAATCACATCGATACGCCGTATTTTTATGATTGTCAACTGATTAATTTTCTGGTTTTCAACTCTATATGTGATGCTCCGCGAGAAAAGGGACCTTGAGCGAAAAAAAAATCATTTTCTGATTTTTTTCATCATGCTACCGATAGTCTTGGACCAGTTTTTTCATACTTAAGAAAAATCCAATTAATTTTCCATGAATCCAGACCCTCTATTTACCACCACATCTCGATCTGTCCGTGTTGTCCGAGAACTTCGGGTCTCGTCGGCTGTATTCTCATTTAGTCTTTTACGCAATCATTTAGTCTTTTGAAAAAAATCAATACACACATTTATTGATTTTGAGGGTTCTGTAGAAATCTACGAAACTGTAAGTCACAGTCCTCCCATTCTCTTAGTTATGTGCCGATTGAGATGAAATTTGGTACACAGACGCAGATCGGTGACCTAAAAACAGGAATAATATTTTTGAAAAAAAATTCCGAAATTGGCATTTGAATTAAAATTTTTTTTTTTTATTTTTCAAAAAAAAAATTTCCACATGCTACGGAATGCCTACAGTACCCTACCACGCACGTGGCAACACGCTACTTGACTACTTATTTTTTTCAATACATTTTTTTTTTGTATTGATTTTTTTTCAATACTTCTTTAGCTTCCTGTCCAAACGCTGGCTGAACAACGCTGTGTAGACCAGAAGTTTGCATGAACAATGTTGTACAGAATTAAATTTCCCACAAGAAAAGTCAAGTCAAACATTGCGCGTTCCAAATTCTGGACGTTGCGAATTTCGAGCCCAACTCGGAAAACGAACACGACGCCCTGAAGTTCTAGTTCGTAATTGGCGGGGTGAGATTTTTAGAGGCTACCCCCCACTCACCGACTGTGAATCCGAGCCCTCTTCGAACGTCCGTCCCGAAAAAGTTTGCCCCAAACGCTCAAAGTCCCTTTTCTCGCGGAACGTCCATGAATTGCTCACATAGCAATCACATTTCATGGTCTGTCGTTCTCAACTCAATGACTGAGTATCCCATACAAAACGTTACAAAAATCCAGAAATTTATTCGTTGACGAAATGAAAATAAAAAAATTGACCCAATTGTCCGCAAATCCCGATATTTGTCCGCAGATCTCGAATCCGATCTTCAAGTCCTACAAGTCTCCAATCCCGTGCCAATTCCCACCGATGCAGAACCTTAGACCTTTTTTTTCCTTTCATTTCTCGTAATTCATCAACGGTACAATAGTAATAATAATAATAATAATAATTTTTCTCTTTTCATTCAAATTCGTTCGAGAAAAAAATTGCTAACGAATTTTTTTTTTCGTTTTTTTTTCTTTTTTCAAACTTTTTCTTGTCGATTTCGCAGGTGAAGGCGAACAGAAGGAGCAGACGCAGGATGTGGAAGATCAGGATGTATCGTAACTCTAGTTGCAGTGAGTGTTATTTGCGCATACAAATGAGACACAAGAAAGAAAAAAACAACAACAACAACAACAACAACAAAACAAACTCTTAATACCTTTTAAGCAAAACAGAATGAAAAAAAAAAAAAAAAAAAAAAAAACGATTTAGCAGGTGGGAGATCGGGGTGGGATTGTGAGAAGAGGAGCGAGGGGAGGGGAAGGGGATGAAGCGACGGTGGGAGAGGGTGGAAAGGGGAATCTAGCGATTGCGTGATCCGAAATACGTATGTATTGTTATTCCATCAAAACGCGAAACAATGAAGAAGCAAAAAAAAAAAAAGAAAAGAAAAAGATAATAAACAAAAAATTGTGTAATGATAAATCGATCGAAAAATCACTAAAATACCACGTCATGTTAACGGTGCACGCAGCAAAAAAAAAAAAAAAACGGCAAATGGAAAAATATCACGCACCAAACGTTCAATATAAGTGAGGTCGCGCGGTTTGAGAGCGTTCAGCGATAAGCGTGACGAATTTTTTATTATTTTCTTTTTGTGTTTTTTCTTCTTTTTTTTTCGACCAATGACAATTGTGGGTAAAGAAAATTCGACAAACGAAATAAATAAAAGTGAAAAAAAAAAACAATCGAAACGTTGTAGCAAAACAACAACAACAAAAATCTTGTACACGGATCGTCGCTTTGCCTTTTGCATCACGTAATTTCCCGATTGAAAATTTCACGATCAAAAAAACTGCAGCCGTGATTTGAGAAAAAAAAACAAACATCCACTCGATCCCTCACGGAATAATCGCCGAGATATTTGAACTGTCCAGTGCCCGGCGGACGATAGCGATCGCGAGCCCATGCGTGATGATCCCCCTGTCACCCGGTCGATCTTTTCTCGCTTCCTACTTTCTCTCTCTCTCTCTCTATATATCTCCCTCTCGAGACACGAGCTTTTTTTCGTAATTGTACGGAGATCTGTCGATAATATTAAGCTTCGTCGTGAATCGACGAAGAGTTCCCGGTGAGTAGTTGGACGTACGTCGTCGGTAAAGATCTCTCGGAGTGTTTAACACGCTGCATTTCTTTTTTTTTTCTACTCGTGGAAGTTTTTTTCTTTTTTTTTTCTTTTTTTTTTATTTCAATGCTTCGACTGTTCCGATCTGTTCGAAAAACAAAACCGCGGCTTTGGCCTGTGAAGAGTAGAGAGATTTCAAGAACAAACAAAAAAATAAAAGTCATTCCAGACATCACGGAACGCTATCGTCCCACGTCGATATCAGCGTGAAGGCACAAAAGAAAAGAAAAATTAAATAATTTAATGAAAATAATTAAAACAACCATAACCGAAAAAAATAAATTAAAAAAAAAAAAAAACAAGAGAGATGAAACGAAAGTAGCGTATAAGGATCTCGAACCCATTGCAATAAATAACAATCTCGTCGGTATTCGTTAGCTTAGCACCTGTAATCAAAGATAGAGCTTGCTACGGGACGGACTTTTTTTTCTCCCGTAACCCGTTCGACAGCGTTTGCCCGAAACGAGATAAGAGAGAGGGGTATTTAATTTATATCACGTAGTTTGAATTTCGGGCGACTTAGGCAAACCGCAACGAAAAATAAATGAAATTTACAAACAAATTTCTCATCGATTCTGTAAAACTCGAATGATAATGATTATGTGCAACAAATAACGTAAATTTAAAAAAAAATTAAAAAAGAAACAAAAAACGAAAGAAACAAAGAAAAAAAATCAAGCAAACAGACAAGAGAATTAATGAAGCGGAAGCGTAGGTATGCGTTTATGGTCTCGTTTTGTTATTTTCGACGAGCGCTTCTAACGAGAACGGACAGATTGTCACGCAAGTCCGGAACAATCGAATTTAACGAAGATTTAAAAAAAAAAATATGGAAAAACAACAACAACAACAACAACAATAAAAACACACTATCGTGCAAAATAAGAAGAATAAAAAGAAAAAACGTTTGTCATCGCTAAAGAGAAGCCAGTTTAGCGCTCTGAATTCATACCATGTAACAAAAAAGGGGGGGGGGGACATTAAAACTGATTATGAAATTTTGAAAAAAGAAGAAAAAAAAACCTAGCGAGCTAGGTAGCTTGTAATTGTGAATGTACGTTTGCATATGTCCACTCATGTGAACTGTATCCGGTAGCTGTGGTATGAAAAAAAAAACAAAAAAAAAACACAAAACAAAAAAAATAATGACAGAATAAATGGCTCTCTGTACCCTGGTTTTTTTTAACTCTCATTATCTCTGTTAATTTTTCGACGATTTTTTTTTGTTCTCTTCTCACTCTTCCTCTCGTGTACGTCCCCGAACTCCATTCACGTCTCGACGCTTGTCCCGGAGGGATTGAGCTCGCCAAGCGAGCATAAAGGATCTAATATAGTCGAGGTTACCGAAACGTGAATATTACTCATCGAGAGTCTCACGCACCCGAGATTATTGGCTGTCCGAGTTTTTTTTTTTTTTTTCTTCATTCTATTTTGCCCCACCCCCTCCTCCGAAAGATTTTTGTTCTCTTGCTTCGTCGCGTTGTGCAACTAGTACTTACGTGCGTCGCGTAAAATTCATCAACGAAAAAAAAAAAATTTCATTAACGACGAGTCACGAAGAACAAACGTTAGTGTAGGCAAATTGGATCGACACACATCTCGAAATCTACGGCAGCATATCTTTCGGTTTTGAAAAAAAAAAAAAAAAAAACTAATTTCTTCGGCATATCGTCAACGCGCAAATTGAGAATTACCGAATAAAGAGGGCATAAACGTTTGATGATCGATTGTCAGAGAGAGATACGTCGGAAAAGAAATAATAAAAAATGAAAAAATTATCGACGAGAGCAGTCTGCGCGACGTGCCCCTGCATTTAAGTATTATATCAGTAATATTGATAATTATGTTATAAATATATTACAAAGAATAACATTTAAAGTAATATTGATAATACCGTAAGTAAGAAGTACGAGTTAATATTAATGATGTAAGGAGTCGAGGAAGAAAAAAATAAACAAAAAAAAGAAGTAACTGAGATTTAACTATTGCGACGGCGGATAATTTAAAGCGACGAAAGAAAAAAAAAACGTTGACACGAGCGAACAGCATCGGACGATTGTGAAATTACGAAAAGTCTCCCCAGCTCGCGAGTGCGCCGAATTTGCACGAATGAAATTCAATCGAGTGCGCCTCAACTGAAATCGGAAATTGTGTGTTAACAATTCAATTACAACTACATAAAAGTGAGAATTTCAAAAACAATTAGCTAATTTCTATCGAAAATTCAAGTTCGCTTTGTATTAGATTCTGCCGAAAAGAAAAAAAAATAATTAAATTTACAACAAAAAAAATGCAAATCCTTTTTTCTGTAAAATTTACGAAACTCAAGAGAGAATAATGGAAATAATAATAAACTGACTACAAATCTGTAAATCGACGGTGGCGTATCGTCCCATTTTATTTATTTTATTTTTTTATTATCACAATATACGAAAATTCTCAGACATTTTATAAAACGATAAATCAAGTCCTGTCATATAGTATTTTCATGATTATCGATAAATATCCATTCACGGCGTAAAAATCCATTTTTTTTCAATAAATAATAAATAAATAATTCGTTTCAAGTTCGTAACAACTTGACTCTTCGTCCCTCGTGTTTTAAGACTTAAAAAAGAGACAGACCTGCGTCTCGTAATTATCGGCAGCAGCGAACCGTCTTGCCGCTTGAATTTTTCAACGAGACTCGTGGTTCGTTCGTGCGTTATTTATGCTGCATCGAACAGCTCGGTCCTTCTCTATTATCGTGTAACAATAAATAATACAACGAGTCCCCTAATTATCCCGACTCGAAATTACCGCAGAGATACGATTAATCACGCAACGATCGAATGTGACTTGCTGTGTCTGGGAGTGTCAAACTTTCGCGGACTCTCCGTCGTCAGATCGTTCTCGCTGTGGGTCGGACTGGAAAATCCTCCCTTGGATCCGCGTCTTCCGCATCCATCGACCTGCCGCAGAATTCGGCCGAGGGGACTCTCCGCCACTGACATGATCGGCGAAAGACTGATACACGAAGCCGGACGATTCTTGAGCGAGTGAGCGCGTCGCGGCGATCTCATGTTATCGTTCGATCGACGGCGCGCAGATTTGAGCTTAACGCTGCGCAGCATGTCCAATGATACCACTGGACCTCGGGGTCCTGGTAACACATTTCTTCGGTTCTCCTTCGAAAATTTCCGGATTATTTTACGGTCATAAAAATAATGACAAATTGAACTTGGTGTTTTTGTTTTTACCAATCTACTACACCGAAGGGATGGTTGAGGTCCGCCTTCGATCAGTCTGACTATTTTTATTTTTATCTCCAGTTCTGCATTAGCCAGTTGAACTTTTCCCAGTTATACTTTTCCCAGTCATACTTTACCCAGTATAACTCGCCATTGGTTGGTTGGTTGGTTCATTTACTTGATGCTGGCCCAAGTGAATGAACCAACCAACCAATCAACGATGAGTTACACTGGAAAAACTATGACTGAGAAAAGTAGAACTGGGAAAAGTAAGAATGAGACAATTAGAACTGGGAACAGGAATGGGCATCCATTCAATGGAAAAGTATTTCAAATACTTTTTGAACCAAATGATAATCGATTTTAATGGATTTATTAAATATTTAAATTCATTCGAAAATAATAATTAACGTAAATTGGTGATAATTATTACGGAAATATGAAAATATTGATTTATACATGATAATTAATCACAGTCATTTGTTATAAAAAGTATTTGAAATACATTCTTATTGAATGGATGCTCATCCCTGACTGGGAAAAGTGGGAATGAGAAAAATAGAACTGGGAAAAGTGGGAATGAGAAAAGTAGAACTGGGCAAAGTAGGACTGATCGAAGACAGTCTTCAGCCATTCCCACCTAACACAACAATTGAGGTGGAAGTGAAGTTAATTCGATAAATAAAAAGCATATTTTAGATAATTTTTTTTGACGACACAGTTAATATATATTTGTTTCTATAATTACTACATAATAAAGTAACATTTGAAGATTGTTCTATAAATTTTCATTGATTTTCATAGAAAAATGAGCCATTGACAGCGAATTTCCGCAGACGTCTGGAAAAAAAATTCATTGCGGTGCCCCTTATAACTCATCACTGTATCATCGGAAATAATAAAACAGAAATTATTTTATTAGTTGATAAGTTTCCACTAGTAACAACGTGGAGTTTTTAAAAATTGATTTTTCAATTTTTTACATCACTTAGAAGTCCAAATACTGAAAACAATATTTGTCGAAAAATCAGTATTCTGACTTCTAAGTGATGTAAAAAATTGAGAGATCAATTAAAGAAACAACGTCGTTACTTGCGGAAACTTATCGGACTAATAAAATCATTTTGGTTTTTTGATTTCAGATGATCTGATTCATGATTTCAGATGAAACTTCTTTTTTATACGTCCGCGGAGATCTGCTGTGAGTGGCTCATTTCTTCATAGAACTTTATTAAAATTTCATAGAATATTCTTTAAATGTAACTTCATTATGTAGTAATTATAAAAATAAATATATATATATTAACTGTGTCGTCAAGAAAAGTTATCGAATATATGGTTTTTTCAATCGAATTCACCTTACTCCCTCCTAAAAGGTTATGAAAAAAAAATCCTAAATCTTCAGGTGATTTTCATATCCTTTCATTGTCGAGTCTAGTGTATCATCGTTTAGGAGTACACACTTTTGTATGTCAACTCGTACCTTCTGATTATTTTGCGGGGCCTTTTTCAGCGTGACTTTGAGAAGATCTTCAACGGTGATTGGCGGCCGACCACCGAACAACGGTGTTGAACACTTTCTCGTGGGACTTCTGATAGTTCTGCTTCGGCTGCTGTTAGGCGTTGTCGGCGTAATAGGAGGTGGAGGTGGTGGCGGTGGCGGTGGTGGAGGAGGAGGAGGTGGTGCAAAAGTCGGTAAGGATTTTGCATTCGGTATTGTCTGCGATTTTTCGAGCGCTTTTCCAATGGACTTCAATTCATTCGCCAATACGTCGTTATTGTCAGCAAGCTTGCTGCTCACTCCTCTCATTTCGCTGATTTCCGTCGTCAAAGCCTGGAGAGCTGTTTCACTAGTCGCGCGAACCTTCGAACAATAAAATTTGTTTAACAACAATTTCGTTGAACATAAATATATATTTTTTATAAATGCGTGACTAACTTGGGCAAGTTCGGTGGACAGGACAGTCACTTTATCCGTAAGTGCGGTCAGCATTCTCTCGTTTTCCGAACGTATTACCGTCATAACTTGCATCAACTCGTCTTCAGCAAGAAGAGGCTTTTTCGGAGTCAAAAGAGTAGATGCGAAGATCCCACGGGTTGCTCTGCAGCCCTATTTGCAATCATCAAATTAACATCGGTTTCCTAACTGCCTCGCTCGATTATCGAAATAATTACAATTTATTTCTCACCCTTGTGATAAAAACAATTATTTTTTTCGTCAACCATTCGCAAAATTCGGTTATTTTTATTATCGAAGCTCCAAAATTTCGGATTCGCGACATCACGGATTTCCGAGTGCCTGTTAACGTGAAGCTCTTCAGCGTGGAGCTTGGCTGTGTCGACACGAGTGACTCCATCTGAAACGAAGAATTCAATTGAGGATTGTCGCGCACCAGGGGTATTTACGTACCCCGGAAAATTTTCGAGCGCGATTTTATTGTTTGGGAAATGTGAATTGGGACATGCTGCGATCTGCATGTGGCCTCAATAAGTCTCTTTCAAATTTATTACATGGCATTGTCCATCTGGGATTAGTCGGCATTTGGCATCCGTGCGGAGTTGACTGATTCAAAATCCGAGGTTCTTTCTACCCTATGTGCACTAGGGTGGTCCTCAATGGGGGGTATTGACGAATTTCGATAGTTGCACCCCCGAGATAGGTTCAAAATAAATTAATAAAAATATGTGCGAAACCTCAGCACTGTAGTCTAATGAGAAGACGTGGCTGTAAGCTCGCTCTGTTTTCCATTTGAATAACATGGGATTTTCCGACTAATTCAGTAATTATTATCTCGAGCTGTCCCTAAGCACGCAAAAAATTATTTATTCACATAAATCTATCGTTGATGGGTATAACTACTAGTACACTTTTTTTACAAGACCTCACCTGTATATTATGAATAACAGCGAACCGATGAATGATGATAACAACTGATAAACGATTTCAACATAAATTGAAATTTGTTTGTGTTTATGTCTCGTAAAAACATGTACGAGTAGTTTTATTCACATAAATCTATTGTTAATACTCATTAACAATAGATTTATGTGAATAAAAAATGTCTTGCTTGCTCAGGGACAACTCGAAAAAACAATCACTGCATTAGTCTGAAAATCCCATGTTATTTAAATGGGGAAACAAAACACGCTGACCGCCACGTCTTCTCATTGGACTACAGGGCTGGGACTTCGCACATATTTTTATTCATTTATTTTGAACCTATGTGGGGGGTGCACTCGTCGAAATTCGTCGACACCCCCTTTGAAGTATACCCTAATGTGCACGGTACGTATGTTTTCTTTTTTTTTAATGTGGGTTTTTTGTTCTCGTTATTTTTATTTTATTTTGAGTTTGAATATTCGTGTAAAAGTGGCCATTTTTTTTCAATTGTAACATCTTTAGCGGCGAGTAAAATTTCAAGGCCGTCGTGATAGTCCGACACCTTGATCAAGACTCAGCATAGAGTTCAGTGCTACAGGAATTCGGAAAACATTATCGATGCAGGATATGCCCACGCAAACCAGATAAAAAAACTATATCCGGATGCTCATTAGGCCTTCACCCGATGTGTCCAGATCATCGCTCGCATTTGTGTGTAGATGTTGCTTACACAGGCTAAGATGAATCAAATAATATATATATTTTTTTCATTATTTTTATCCGTGTTTATCAAAATGTATGATGTCAGATATTTCAGAGTTTGAAATAGAAACCCCACTTGTTTCTATTTCAAAAACTTACGACTTCATACGAATAAATAAATATCTCTTTTGAAAAACCACAAATTAGACTTCATATTTTCCTCATTAGATAAATTATTGTAGACGTTGTTATCCGGTTCATCAGTTAAAAAACACAAACCCACTTTGTGTTATTCTCGTGAAAAATGAATAATCGTTATAAAGGTGAGCTGCGCAGTCGAAACGTGAAAAAGTCCCGCTACGCAAAACTATTTTTATCAATGTTGGCTTTCTCGTATTAAAAGCAAAGTGCATCACCTTCATTTTGGAGAAAAAGTTTTATTAGTTTTGATTCCACGCTTCGTGGAAATGAATGAAAGTTAATTAATATAATATTCAAACCACGCGCGCACGCGACGCTGCGCTGCCATGTTGCTTCGGAATCGCGTGACGTCACAAATAATATGGAGGGCACGGACAATTGATTTCTTAAAAAACTATTGTAACCGAGGTAACTAACTTTGCGTGAACCTTCAGTAACACGTGCTTTTTTTGGTAATTCATATTTTATAAGCTCAACTAGTTGGGTTATTTGCAATCGTATTTTTAAAATAGTATTTATCTTTTTCGTGTTAAACTGCTCGATAAAAACGAATCTCTAAAACTGTACCATGAAGTCGAATTAATTTTTTTCAAAAGATATGACCTACCCTTTGTGCTTTATTAAAAAAATTGAATCAAGTGTACGCAGCTTCACCGCTACACTTTCTCAAGCCAATGTTTGTCGCTGCAACATTACTATTTCAATAGTTATTTGTATAAAAAGAAAATTGTTTATGGTGAAAAAATTATTACCAGAAACCAAGGATAAATATTGTAGCATTTGCAATTGTGGCGATACGAATAATTATGATGTTACCATTATACCAAATGTACTCACTTCCACAATTTTACATTCAGGTTCGGCAACGGTCGGTAGATCTGTAACCATCGACAATACCGTTGAAGCATCAGAGCCAATTTTCATGTCCTCAACAAAGCGTTCTTCGTTAAGAACCTTCGACACAGGAACAACGGGCTCGTGTACTTCGACCGGTGAAATCGGCAAATATGGATTTTTTTCATCCTCGAATCTCAGAGTCGTTCGGCATCTTTTCGACGGAGGCGAATCTGTTGTTTGTGCGCAACGTTGGTTGGATTCGCTATCTCGTTTTCGTATTTTCTCGCAACTTCTGGATTTTCTTGAAGCAAGAATTTTATTCCTCGAATCTGAAGCGTTGGATTTTATCTTCGAAGGCATTTTGAAAATTTGCAGACGTTGCGTCTTTGGATAATTGTCATTTCCGATTGCTGTGTAGCCATCAATTTTGCTGGGCCAAGATCTATCTTTGTTCGGTTCATTTTTCCGATCAGTGTCGACGTAGAGATGAAGTTGTGGGGCATGTTCGGTGGGAAGTTTAACGTCGATGCTATTGCATTCGCTCATCTTGTTGGAAGCTTTGGGAACGTTATTGAAAAATGGTAGCTGGGAGGCAAGGTCGATGGGACGATAGCTTGTCTCTTCCATAAAATTTATTTTGCTCAAAGACTGTACATCTGTTTGAGCCTGTCCATTGTTCAAAACATCATTCGCAGTATCGTGGGCTACAAGAGCGTTGGACGGTATTATCAAATCCGAGCTGGTCAATCGCGTAAGAGATTCTGCGTCCGTATCGTCCAAACCGCCCTTGTGTATCACAACCGCCATGCATCCCGAATCCATATCGAAGACCTTGTCTACAGAGACCGTTTTCTCAAGGACATTCCCCTTGAAACTCTCATCCAAAATTTCAATCGCCACGCATTCGCACAACTCGTTCGATTTTTCCGTCATGGAATTTGTTTTATCGGGAATATTTTCATTCACGTTTGTCGGAACCTCGCAGAGCGCGCTCGTTTTTTCCGTCGGTAAATTTGTTTCCTCAGATTCATTCTCGTGTTCGGGAATATCGAGATTGAGTCGAATCTTCGGAGGCCTCTGCATGATTTTTGGGCTCAGGTCCTTGGAACAAAGAAGCTGCGCAGGAGCCGTTTCGAAGAGGACCGACTCCGGGGACCTATGCTGAAAGTGCGTAACGTTCGCATCTTGCAGTACTTGCGGATCGGTCTCCTCTATTTCTCCTGACGCTACTCCAGCAAACCCTTTTTGCAAAATTTCTGCCGCTCGGAGACAACTTACCGCCGACGGTTTTTCCATCTTGGAGTCTGAATTCTCACGAATTAATGTACCATTAATGTCCAGTTGATGAATGTGAAAAGGTACCTTTCGAATCGATTTTTGGCGATTTTTTCGCAAATTTCTTCGTCTCCCCATGTTGCTCGAGTCTCTAAATCTGATAGATCTGTAAATTAATTTTCCATGGTAATTACGAATTTATAATCTTTCCGACTATGCTTATCAGCGTCAATTTAGGGTATATATACTTATTAAAAAAAAAAAAAAAGGATTCTCACGTTTCAGCAGTAACTCGAAAGTATTACACGATACTTTCGTGAATGTCCAGCAAAAAAAAGTTATGCTATAAAAAGCTTAGCCCGCACATCCCTCGATGATGTGAATTATTTTATTTTTCGTGTTCGGCATGGACAAGTGACTTCGTTGGAACTCGTGGAATTGAAAAATCAAGCCAAACTGATTTTGCCGTTACTGTTCTCACTCGTCGGTCGATTAGAGGACAAACCCGGCACATGTCGTTATATATCGTTCGAGCATGGTAAACAGTTACGTTTCAATGTTTTTTTTTTTTTTTTTTTTTGTATCCAATGAGCACGAAGCTCGAAAGAAAGTTGCCGAAACAAGACCGACAAATCATACTGAGATCCTCGTCGGATATCCAAAAGTTTTGTTTTCAAATTTCGTCAATCATGGCGTGCGTGTATAGTCTTCGAGTTGGTATGAAGTACGCTGCAAGAAAACAATACGGAGCAGCTGTGGAGCCCAAACACGTCGGCCAAGTTAGCGAAGAAACTTTGAGCTTAGGGGGTGGATCCGTTTTTTCCGAGCCAACATTTGTCAAAAGTTCAGACAGTTATATCTCTGCTGAAGACGGTTGGATTTAGATGATCCCTTCAGCTCATTCGAAAGCTTGAACTTTCGAAGTCTTCGAATCGCAAAATCAACGAATTTTATCGTTTTTTTGCCGCTCTGTGCCAAAGGTTGAAAGAGATAAAAAAATGTTATCCCTCAGATTTGAAACACTTCGAAAGCTCGCTCGGGGCGCAGGAAATTTTCATCCAGAAATCTGAATCTAGAGTTCGAAAGCTTGTTCATTTATCTTGGAAATACTTTTTTTTTTCATGTCTGTACGATTTATTTTGGACCAAGTTATTTACTGTCGGGAAAAAATACATTTTTCATTTTAAACTCTTGTATCTCCTGAAATGATAATCGCACGAGAATCGGCCTGAGATCATTGGATAGCTGAATTTTCCCTCGTTTAATTTTTCATTCATAATTTTTATATTCAAATGTTTAAAAAATTGTAAATTTTTTATTTTTCGGTTATCTGGCCGCCATTTTGTGAAAAATAATGGCGGAATCTTGAATTTACACATTCGATGTTTTTAAAATGAAAATTATGAGAGAAAACTTTTTTTTTTTGCGAAATCGCATGTAAGCATTTGAACGAGGACAATTCAGCTTTCCTCCGATATCAAACCAATTGTCGTGGGTTTATTATTTCAGGAGATACAAGATTTTTAAGTAAAAATATATTTTATGACACGCCGTGCGTAGAATGCGGTTTTACCCACGCTTCGCGTGGGCAAATCCCCATTCACACACGTTGTGTCATAAAATTGTATACGATACTCGTGCGAAAAACGTTTTCTGGACTCGTGTGATTGCAACACTCGCCTTCGGCTCGTGCTGCAAAGTCACAGTCGTCAGAAAAACTTTTTTCGCACTAGTATCGTAATATACTATTTTCCTTCGACAGTAAATAATTTGATCAGAAAAAATCGTACAGGAATGAAAAATTAAGTATTTTCAACAAAAATGAACAAGCTTCCGAAAACTGGATTTGGATTTTTTGTTAAAAATTTTCTGCACGCCGGGCGAGCTTCGGAAGTTTTGTAAAATTATGGGATAACATATTTGTCTCTTTCAACTCTTATATTCACAGAATGTTGTGCAATACATCATAACCTCATCACATGAAGTTATAAGCAAGAAAATAAATAGTCGTGGCAAACAGCACGAGCCAATTCATAACAAAGAATAATAAGCATGTTGATCAAGTATCGTTAGCTGAAGTAGCCGAACGTTTGTAAATTCACACGAAAGCGTTCGACACGCGTCGAGTCTGCCAAAATATTTCTTCCACGCTCAGCAAAATTTAGATGTAGCCCGTCAAATCGAAAATGTAGAGCACCTCCCAATAGTCCAAAATAAGGGGTATGAGCGGGACTGGACTATTGGAAGGTTGATAAATCGACCAAAAGCAAAACAATTCAATTCTATTTCCAAATTACTTCGATTGGAGGGTAAGTGCATTTAACCACTATTAATTTATGGTAAGTGCATGTAATCACAATATGATTATTAGATTGGAGGATGAGGGCATTTAATCATAGTCCGGGAAGGGCGCCACATTGTGGACTATTGGAAGGTTTTACTGTAGTTTGAATTTTTTGAATCGATTTGAGGTGCCATCTGGCGGTAGGGACTGGCTTCGCCGACGGTCAGGTTACCGACTGCGCAGCCAGCCTCTACCCCCTACCGCCAAAAAAAGGGAACACGATCTCGTACATCTCGGTTGGATAGACAGGTTCCGTACCTGTCGAGTGTGGTGGCAGTTGTCGTTTTGAAGACGAAGGACCACATTTACTCTCTCGTCCTCTCTCACTCCGTAGCGAGCGCCGATAGCGCTGCCTCTCTCGCACTCATAAATGTCTTCCATCGTCTTAAGGTGATGGAACACCTATTCGAGTGCGAGAGAGACAGCGCTATCGGCGCTCGCTGCGGAGCGAGCGAGAGGGAGAGAATTTTTGTCTTCCATCATCTTAAGAGGATCCCGAACGTTTCGCGTCCGCAACGAGAGCGAGAAAGATAGCGCCATGGGCGCTCGCGGCGGAGCGAGAGGGAAGGAGCTCCAAACGTTTGGGATCCTCTTGAGACGATGGAAGACATAAATTCTTTCCTTCTCTCTCGATCCGCAGCGAGCGCCGATGGCGCTGTCTCTCTCGCACTCGGCGATGTCGTCCATCGTCTTAACGGCTCCGAAATGAGTTTGCGACAAAGGTGGCGTTTCGATCGTGGAACCCATGGGCATCGCACCCAACAATTTCACGCACACAAGTTTACTCAAACATTGAATTATATCCACAGAACCGAGAAAGGAAAAAACAGCGAATAAAATGAACCCTGTGGTCGCGACCATTTTTTGGCGCCCAGCCATTTTATATGGGGCTATGGGTCAATGGTGACCCACGTGTTGACCAGAGAGTTAATATCCTCTTTACGCGTTCGAGTAATGAGTGAATGAGGTTCTGACTGACCTTACTCACAATTCCACCCCACACAGCTCGTCATCATACCATTAAAATCCGGCTTTGTTCCTGTACCTGCCTGTATGACCGTGGTTTTGTATGTAGCACAACACCTTGAAATGTGCCACATGATTCAAGGTCAAAGAAGTCTTATCAAGCGTCTCGAGAATGGGAATAATCAGAATCTGGGATTCAGAAGCTTCAGGTACTCACTAATGGAAAAAATACTTTAGATCGCGTTACCAATTAGGTACGCAAGTGGAAAGTTTTTTTTTCTTTCAAGCCTTGATTGGCTCGTTCCTATGAAACCTGTGCCACTCTCATCAAGTGGAAAGTTTATCAACACCCTTCAACAGTGTGGGATATAAGTTTTTGTCGTTTCCTCTCGCTCGTGACGCTATCTCACCCGCGCTCGTTGCGGTTCAGTGAACCGCGCCCACTTAACCGATGATATCGATGACATTCTATTCGTTGAAAAAACAATATCATATCACAATAATTATAAGCTCCAGCGCAACATATATACGGGATTTCAATCTGACAATTACGTTGAGCAGCTTCGAAGTAACATAGAAATTCCATGTTTCAAATAAATAATCCACATTTGAAATTTTTAACATTACTTTTATTAATCGTTATCAGTGTAATATGCGATGTACGTAGTACTCGACAATAGCGATTGTTATAAATTATCTACAGTCATGTGTGGGCGTGTCACTGATTCGTGTGTGTGTGTGTGTGTGTGTGTGTGTGTGTGTGTGTGTGTGTGTGTGTGTGTTTTGTATATCTCTTTACCGGTATATCAATATTCCGTTCCGTTATTGAACCACACAATTCATTTTTTTTTATCTCTCATCCATCGTCTCTCCTCTCCCATGAAGATCGAATCGCCATTCTCTCAATAATAAATAAATTATTACTTATATAAAACATTCATGTTTCTCATTATTTTCGCAATATTTACAATCGTTTCGGGGGCAAAAAAAAAACAAACAAACAAATAATAATCTAAAGATCGAGTTAAATAATAAACACTCATCATCAGCCTTTGATTACAATTGCGAGCTAGTCTCGTAAACGTAACTAATACAATCCCCAGTTTCGTCGACGATCCAGTTTTATCGTTTTCAACTATTCCATGTGTTTCTTTTAATTATTTTTTTTTTTCGTTTAAATTAAAAATGTTTACGCTAAAACTCGCCTCGAATCCTTACATTGATATGGATTACTTTTACGTGGCTCTAGCTTTCTCTCTCGCATCTAGCCGCCAAGTCTAATGTTTAACGTCTCTCCGAACTTACATACTTTACAAAAGTACCTTGAATTTCAAGCGTTTTTTTTCTTGTTTTTTTTTCTTTATATTTTCATGTAAACCATGCAAGTCGATAATCTCAGAATTATTACCGATTGAATTATTTGCAAAATTCAAGGAACTTTCGCTGAAACGCTGGCGTGATTTGTGGCGGGATATGAACTACGAGTACGGATTACAATATCCCGTTCTAGAGTTATCTTCAGCAGCGTATATTATGTTATTCATTTAAATTTCTTTTTCTTTTTTCTTTTTTTTTTTTTTTCATTCGCATTCATTTACGTGCTCCATAATCGTTTCATACTGCCTAAGTGTTTTTCTGTTTTGTGATCGTGTTAGTCTGCTGTTTGTGAGTTTTGTCGTGTGCGCGAGCTCTATGCACCTATATCAATTAATTACACAACGGGGGATTTCGGTACCGCGGTAAACTCAACTCGATCAACTTATCACACTGTGTTATATTATCATCGGTATTATCGTGTAATATTATACAAAACTAATCGTGCCATCGTAACAACGCGTTTCAGGATTGTAAATTATAAAAATAATACATTATGCTTATTCCTGACGGGTTGAACGATGGCTCGCAATTATCTCGCGCGATTTTATCAATGTCGACCGAAACGAGAGGGACAGAGCGCCGTTTCCCATTTTCGGTGACCCTTCCGGCGGTCCTTGTGCCCGATCGATTCGTCGATCGAGCATACCGCACAAGAACCATTTTCGATCGACCGAACTCGCCAACGACTGCAAGATTATACTCATCGGCAAATCTGCATAATTGATCTTCCATTGTGT
This sequence comes from Diplazon laetatorius, assembly GCA_963662125.1. Taxonomy (NCBI): domain Eukaryota; kingdom Metazoa; phylum Arthropoda; class Insecta; order Hymenoptera; family Ichneumonidae; genus Diplazon; species Diplazon laetatorius. The sequence continues at coordinate 9,573,703 of OY759158.1, read as the reverse complement.
TGAAAACATTCGGTCGGTCACGATTTCATCGACCCTCGAAGTATCAAGTCCTAGCTACAATGTATTTTTCTTTTTTTCTTTTTTTTTTAAATTTTTTTTATCGCGCCTACACAAAACTCTTTAGCAATGTTAACTTCTTTTAGTTCATCGGATCATCGATAAACGAATTATTATTTTTTTTTTTCGTTTTATTCTACGTATTATCTCGATAAACGCGGTTCTCTCTACAAACGTTTTTACTGCTTCGGCTCGCTGGATGGACTCTTTACGATTATTACATATTTATTATCTCGTAATTCTAGCTAATCACGCTTGTCGTTTACAATCGGCGTTACAAACTATTATGATTATTTTTTTTCTCCATTTTTTAAATCGCGGAATTAGGATAAAATGCTCATGCGACTGTCTCGACGGTAAAATATATCGACATTCGAGGATTTGCATCGTGCGAAAGACGAAATCGCGTTATCGGTTTTTTTTCTGACAAAAAAAAATATTAAAAAAAAAATTATTGTTTTCTGAATAATCACGATTGTGATTCGGCAGTGATTTTAACGAAATTAGCACCGGGAACGCGCGGGTTTTGTCGTTCATCGTTTTCCCCGTAAACAATACTCGTCACGGGCTACAAGAAATATTAATCTTCGATCGTGGGCATTAAACATTTTCACCTAAATCGTATCTTCTAATTAATTACACTGAATTTGAGCGATTACATGGTTTCTCTGAGTGGGGGGGGGGTGTTTTCTTAAAATTGATTTATTACTCGACCCACTTACGCTCGATTCATTCGCTCGTTTTAACTACAAGATCTTTACATCGTTATAAATCACTCGCTCATTTATACGTTACTTTTTTTTTGCGCTATTAATACCTAAAGTCGCATGGACATGTATTCACAAGGACATATCTACAGATCGTGAGATTAAAGGGTTGAAACTACGTCGGCGCCGGACAATCGCAGATTGGGTTTTGGCATCTCGCGCATCCGGGACTGTCGGTCCGTGTCGTTGTTGCGGCCGAAAGTTTGTTCATCACCGTTAATCCGTTTGCGAGAGCGCGGGGCGGCGTACAACGAACAAAATTATAACCGGGGGGAGTAGTGGGGTCGGGAGGCGGGCGCTGATTAAACGACACGGTTGCTCACGCGCGCTAACTGACTCGTGCAACTGCAGTTTCAACAAAACCCTCTTTTTGTTTTTTTTTCTTTCGCCTTTGTTACACGAAAGCGTTCCCAAGTGCTTTTCGAATGGGCAACGTTGCGAGCTCAAGAGACTTTTCACATTACGCCCGCCCATAATCACATTCTCACTTATTTGTCAGGGCATGCTTATCCCGCGGTCTCGGGATTTTCATATTTCCGTTTAATCCCGGCACACAAGATCGCGCTTACACTATTTATATATATGTATGTGTATATATATATATATATATGTGTGTGTGTGTACTTATGTATATATTAATTGTTAATGATACGTAAATTAAAAGCTAATGACTAAACTTGTTTTTATAAACTTTGTACAATGTATACAAAAAACCACTTGATATGATTATACACCTTATTCTCTCTATACTTATCCGCGTTCACATACTTCGTAACTTTATTTTCCTTTATTGGGTAAGTATTTTTTTTTTGTTTGTTTATTTTTTTGTCGTTTTTTTGTGGAAGAAATATACGTCGATTATTCATCGCGATTAGGTTTGCGACTTGCGTTTTTTTTTTTTTTTAGTTCTATCTCTCCCTCAAACATTTAGGAACGTTACGTTGAAAATAAAGTACGTTGTCAATCGCATCGACGGAGAGATTTTTCATACGCACGGGCAAAGTGAAAATAGGTTGATGACCTTTTTCTTTTTTTTTCTTTTTTTTTTGTTTTCGATACAATATTTTCGTTCGGTCATTCGTGAAAAATCAAGACGCCACACTGTGTATCGCAGTTCGGATAAATCGTACACACGTGTCGAACATAGGAATCGTAGAATTTATCAACGAAATCGTACACCGTCGACGATAAATGCAAGATATCGGCAATGCGACTTAAATCACGAAATAATCACGCTGAGACGCGCACTCCCATCGCGAATGATCGATCACGAAGGATCCATCTTGGAGCGGTTCATTCGTACGGGATTCGCGACACCCGGTCGTCGTCGCTGACGTAATCTCGCGAATTTTACAAACTTTTCCCCGTGGCTCGACAATCGTCGCCGGTATAATCTTTTCCTGCCCGCCCGGCCCCCCCACGACTTCGAGGCACTTAACTGTCGCGGTGATCGCTCAAACGGCTCGTTTCATTCGGTGTAATGGGATTGTTTCCTGCGTTCATGAACAGACTGTTGAGCTTGTTGTATCTCTGGCTTCCGGAACTGCTCATCGTGTTCGAGGCCGAGGAGTTGTGCTGCGCGTACCCACCGGACCTCGGAAAACTAGGCACTTTATCTGTCGACAAAACAAAACACATACCGTTCAATTTACACGCACAATTACAACCTGAAGTTGATTGAAACAAATATTGTATATTGTATAACTGACAAATTGTTAATCGGAAAATTCAAGTAATCGGAAAATTCAAATAATCGGAAGATTCAAATAATCGGAAAATTCAAATAATCGAAAAATTCAAATAATCGGAGAATTCAAATCGGAAGATTCAAATAATCGGAAAATTCAAATAATCAGAAATTTCAAATAATCGGAAAATTCAAATAATCGGAAAATTCAAATGATCGGAAAATTAAAATAATCGGAAAATTGAAATAATCGGAAAATTCAAATAATCGGAAAATTCAAATAATCGGAAAATTCAAATAATCGGAAAATTGAAATAATCGGAAAATTCAAATAATCGGAAAATTCAAATAATCGGAAAATTCAAATAATCGGAAAATCCAACTAATCGGAAATTTCAAATAATCGGAGAATTCAAATAATCGGAAAATTCAAACAATCGAAAAATTCAAACAATCGGAAAATTCGAACAATCGGAAAATTCAAATGATCGGAAAATTCAAATAATCGGAAAATGAGAAAGTTTCTGTGTGAATGAAAATCTATTTGACCTCAATCGACGATTGAGCGACGACTATTTCAAATAATTGAAAATAAAATTATCGATAAAGAATTTTGGGAAAAAAAAAATATTAACCTTTGCTACGGTTGTGCCTGAGCCTTTCCTGTGAGTTGACGGGTCCGCACTGTCTCTGAGGAATGCAAGAGTAGTTGCTATCGCTGCTGTACGTAGGCGACGCAGTGCGATTGTTCCTTCTGCGTGGACTCCTGTTGTTCCGGTTTCTCGAACCGCTGCCACGATTGTGGGCGCACCCAGGACCAAACTGGTTGTTGTATTCCATGGTGTCGGCGTAAAGACAACTGGATTCCGAACACGAGCAACAAAGTTCCGAGTGGGTGTTTGAGTCGCAAGATTTTCTATCCCACTCGTCGTTTTCCGGTTGATAAAGATTGTCGTTTCTGAACATCTCCTCGTTGTGACGATAAACCTCGTCGTTCAAGGTACCATGATCCATATGAGAATTCGGATGATTAGTGCGACTGTAACCGGGTTCGTGCGTTCTGTAATCCTCGGCCAAACCGTTCTGATGTCCGTATATCACAGATCCGCTTTCGTACTCATTCTCCTGACTCTTGTAATCGTAATGATTGAATCCCTGTGGAAACGAAGGTACGGGCGGTGGATTGGTTTGCGGGGGTAACGTCGTGTATCTTCCCTGTTGATGAGTTCCGTGATTCACCTCCAATTGCGGATTGATGCCGTTCCACGGGGTGGGCGACGACGAAAAACTATTGCCAACTCGAACCGGTGGGGTCGGTGGACTCTGAGAATTCGCGGAATTCGTGCCGTCCAAGTCGTTCGTGACCGATCGTTTGCCCAAGTGCGGACTGAAAGCCGCGACCTGCTGCTGCATCCTCGCGGACAACGACGTTCCCGGAGGCGGCGGATGTTCGGGCGGCGGTGGCAACATGTCGCACCAATTCGGCATACCCGGTTGGGCATTGTCGCTCGTCGGAATTCTGTACTGAGGCCTTCTCTGAACCTCCACGTTGTCGTCCGTGTACACGCTACTGGCGTTGTCGCTGCTGGGCGACATTGTCGACTGATTGTGATCCTGATTGGAATCCAAATTCGAATAATCCGGTTTAACGCACGAATCGCTGGAATTGGATTTTTGACCGCTGGTTTCCATGGAATCGGGACTGCGATTGCCCACGCACAGGGTCGTCGTCGCGTAAGGTTCTGGCGGGGCTTGAAGTTGTTTACGAGCGTTGTAGAACGTTGTGAGATTGACCTCCGCGTATTCGGAACCCGCCATGCTAACTATACCCGGAGCGAGCATCTGTTGATTGTTCAACAATTTTGTTTCGCAATCTTTGTCGTTGGAACCTTGAAGAGTGTTCGTCGGTCTCCAACCACGTTCCAACCAGAGTGTGTCTTTGTTCAAGGGTCTTATGTCGTTGGCCGTGCCAACGGGCACGCTCAAGTGACCGAGTTGCTTGCTCATGGCTTGACGTCGTTTCACGTAAACAGCACCCACGAGCCCGGCCACCACGGTGAACACCATCGTTATCATCAGAATGAGAAACCAAGTTTCCGTGAATACGGAAACTCCACCGTGACTCGGATCTGTACGCGGTGGCAATTGCGTTAATTGTCCCGGGTCCATGTTCAGGCTTGTTGGCAGGGAGAAAGGTCCGAGACCGGCTCTCGTGAGTCCGGCCACTCGAGCTGTGTACAGTCCTCCGGTTGTCAGACTGTTTATTATCACTGATGTCGTCGATGCGTTCAACGACATCTGACCCAAAATTTTGTTACTGCTGTTGCTTTTGATCTGAATCTGTGAGGACAAGTGAACAACGTTGATTTTATTATTTGGAATTGATTCGATGAATTTATTATGTGTGATTTGTTCAATGTGAAGGAAATTGTTAATTGATGATTGACATTGGAATATCTGGCAGATGGAAGCTTTAATTGAATTTCTAATATTTCGTCGGGACTGTTATTTTAATTTACCTTGTAACCAACTAGTTGTCCATTCTGCTCGTTTTTGGGTGGCGGTGCCCAACGCACGAACGCCGAAGTCATGTTGATCATGCCCACGTGGACGTTTTCCGGAGCCCCGGAAGGCACATCCTCTAGTGTTGTGGCGAGCTTCACGTTGCTCGGTCTTCCTTCTATAGTCTTGTAGAAGGGGACGAGGAAGAATTCGTAAAGCGTGAATTTCTTCAGATTCGTCAATACGTAACTCGTTGCTCCGGCGTTGAGCACAGTGACCATTTGATACTCCCGCTTGTCGGATATTTCGCGATAACGTATGTATAGGCCCTCGACCAAATCCGCTGCGCCGAGAATCTGCGAAAAACCATTGGAATTCGATTGATGTTAATTAGATGTTTATAAATATTTATTACATCTAATTATGGCTTGTTAGCTTCAGTTTTGTATTCTCTTCTATTTGATCTAAGAAGATTCATGAAAAAAAATTCTAAACAACTTTTTTAGCAAATTAAAATGATTTTTTGTTAGAAAAAAAACCCTTTTTTTGCAAACTTGAGAAAAATTTCAATTTCACAGTTTTTTTGGTTGTTCTAAGTTCATCTAGAAGAAAAATATATGACAATTGGAATTTTCTTTGGTTTTTTTTTGTTTCAGACGAAAATTACGAGCTGCATCTTTCCCGCCGATTAGAGACTGCAATTGCAAGGTGTTGCACAAACGTGCATAAAAATCTGCTGCGTTTGAATAATTTTTGCTTCACATTTTTTTTTCAAATTTTTAAATATGCAATCAAATAATCCAAAAAGTTCGCTAGACTTGCTTATTTTTTTCTGTCCTGAAAAAATCCCTCACAAACGCTTTTCTTAGGCCTCCTAAAGCAGGCTCCGGCCTTATCGAATAATTAATAATAACGTTGAAGTTACTTACGTCCCACATTATTTTTACACTCGTGCTGCTCAGCGGTTGAACCTCTCGCAAATGCAGTATTTCACTGTTGAGTCGATCCCTCGCTCGTATCAATTCAATCTGGGGCACGGAAAATTGATTGATGCTCGTGGTATGAGCGACGTCCGACAGAGGTCCGGGGAGTGATAGTCCGTGGCTATTTTCCGCCCGAACGAGAAATACGTATTTCGTGTCTTGCTTTAATTCCGTTACCTGCCGATTCAAATAACGACGATTTTATTAAATCGATTCATTTTCCGTTTCGAGATAAAGATTTATCGTCCTACTGTTATCAGTTGAAAAAAACGAAGAACAAATTCATTCGTTCCATAATTCAATTGCAATTTGTAATTTAATGCAATTTCGGAATTCGGAACAAGTGAATCACATTCTTCTTTGTTGAAGTCAAGCACAACTTCTGCGTATCATGATAAAAACAACAACAACAAAAAGTTGAAGACCAAAGTTACAGATTAAGATTGAAACTTACAGTGTAAGTGTCGTCAGTGACGCCTGTGGCAGCGACGACCCATCCGGTGTTCAAATTGCTGCTAAAGTACTCGATGTTGTATCCAATAATCTCGCTTTTGCCCTCGAGGCCGGGGCTCCAAGTCAGAGTCACGGAATTGCTCGTGATATTGACGATTCTGGGTTTGCTCGGATTCTGTGGCAGTGCTTGCATATCGGGAGTTCGGTGTAGGGTCGTGCTTGCACTGACGCTAAGGGTCGCGGACCACGACGTGTTTCCCGATTCCGAGGACGCAATACACGTGTATAATCCGGAATCGGCGGTTTGCAATTCGTCAACCACGAGTGTGCCGTTCGCGGACATGGTTATACGATTTCCCAATTGTACGAGAACTCCGTCTTTGTGCCATTGGACCTTGGGAGTCGGGGTGCCAACCGCACGGCAGGGCAAATAAGCAACGGTCTTCAAAGGTAATGTTTGATTGGCCGGGCCCAACTCGATTATTGGCGGTGGAACTTCTTCCACAGGCGTCACCTGAAATTCGTCAATATACACGACCATGAATATTACATCACCCATCCATATCACCTTCTTTTGTCATACGAATTATTCAAATTTCGGCAAACTTCGTTGCACGATAATAATTCAAATTTGTCGAGATGTGATTTAATGGAAACTTCAAAGATTTCTGAAGTCGAATTATTACCTGAAGAAATACGGTGGCGGTACTGGCTCCGGCTTGACTGATGGCGCTGCAAACGTAATGGCCTTCGTCTTTTTTTATGGCTTCCTTTATGTGCAAGCTGCCGTCCTCGCTCACGGTGTACCTCGCTTGATAGATATTCCCGGGAAACATGAGCTCTTGGGAACCCTCACGAGTCCAGAATATAGACGGTTTCGGTGCGCCACGAGCGGAACAAGCGAACGACACGTCCGAACCGGTGCTGACGGATTCGTCCTTGGGGAAGTTGGTGAAGACGGGTCGAGCTGCGAATGTCAAGACGAAATGTTGTAACGGCTTGTCTAGTTTCATCAGTTTCCATGTCTAGCTGTATTATTATTATCTATAACCTTGAAACTTGGAACCACATCAGAACTAAAGTATAATCTTATTCATTTCAAAACCCACACAAAACACAAGTGGTTTTTTGGGCCGATGGCACTCATTTTCAAGATTATTGAATGAACTATCCCAACTTCGAACGGTAGGTACTCACATTGAACGATGAGAGTGGCACTCGCAGAAATAGCACCGACTCCGTTTTCTGCGTCGCATATGTATGTTCCCTGATCCTGAGAAGTCACCCTCTCGATCCGCAGACTCTTGTCGTCCATTATGTGACCCCTGCCGATTGGCATCTTTCCGTCGTTGCGACGCCAAAGAATTTCCGGAGGCGGATCCCCACCGACCCGGCAGGCAAACTCGGCAGTTTGGTCGGTCAGAATCGTTTGGTTCATCGGCGTCGCCAGGAAATAGGGTTTGACTAGAAAAAAATAATAAAAAAAGATCATAAGACATAGGTCCGATAATAAACAATTTATCAAAGAATTATTCGATAAATTACAAGTGATAAGAACACGTGCGATGATTTTTGGATTGCGGATCGAAGTTCCGAATGTTCAATGGCCCGAAGGCCTCAAATTCTGAATATGCAATGCTCCGACCGTTAATGTTTCGACTGAGCACAGCACCGACGGCTCGTGGGTCCGAACGAGCAAAGTCTCGAATGGTCATAATTCCGAAGAAAAAAACATAATTCGAAATGCATTGTATCGAAATTACAATTTCCCGAAAGACCACGACTCCGACACGACAATGTTCCGAATGGCAATGTCTCGACGGATCAAAGTGTAGAAAATCTTCACGCAGTTGAACGAAATGCTACGTCACTATACCTATATATATACTTTGCTGAATATTGATCAGTCGAGACATTTCCATTCGAAGTCTTGTCGTGTCGAAACATTTATTTTCGGGACATTTCGATTCGATTTATTGACCTGTCAGACCTTTAACCGTTCGAGTTTTCAAATTTCGCTGCATTATCCGGTCGGAACAAAAAAATTCGGAGATTTTTGATTTTCGAGAAAATTTGAATAAAATATTTTCGGAATCCTGAGCCATTCGGAACTGGTATCCGCACTCTGCGATTCCAACGATCATACATACCTTGAACGGTCAACGTTGCAACGGCGGATTCCTTGTCGCCGACCATATTGTGAGCGATGCACTGATATTTTCCCTGATCGGCTTGTTTGACGTCGGATATCATGAGGTTAGTGCCGTCAACCAAAGCAATTCTGTAACAAAAGATTCGTTTGTCAATGCGTGTCAACAAGTGTTGTTTGCGACGAAACACATAGATCGTCGGATTGTACCTCTCGTAGATCCGGAATATCTACACGTCGAATCGCAATTAAACGACGAGTCAAGTACCGGGTATGGGTATTCGAATTCGCGGAATGTCAGAGGTTCTGTGTGGCTTCTCTATGTCTGGCCGTTCGCGGAATACGGATGAGAGAGCCAACGGCCCCGGGGGGGGGGGGAGGCGCTCGACAACGGCGTTGGAATCGATGGCTCCTCGATTGTGTCCTCTAATTTATCGTATCAATTAATTCTGGGTGACGGGGTTGCAGAGAGACAGCGGCGGGGAAGTACGGACGGAGACAGAGAACGAGAGTGAGAGAGAGAGAGAGAGAGAGAGAGAGAGAGAGAGAGAGAAAAAGCGAGAGGGACGGTGAGAGTGAGGCGGAGTCCCTCGAGGTCTTCCCTGTTCACTCAGGGCCTCGCCATTGCGACCGGATTTAATTTCTATCAGTGGTTCTAATTTATTGCCTATTCAGATCGTCCCACCGGCGCGCACAAGCGTCGGTTAGCTCATTCGCTTCGAGGGCTGTGCCGATCCACATGTACCAATCATCTTTCTTGCATTTCCGCCAACCGGCGGCAAACTCTCCCCCGAGTACGAACGGCCAAATCAAATGGAGCGGAGAGATAAAAAAAATATATATATATGACAATTATTTAACCTCGAACGGTTGTGAGATGATTGAATGATGTAAAATCATGATCAATATAATGTCGAGTGAAAAAATATTGTGGCTCGGAGCGTTTGAAACGGTCGAACGCGATGAAACGGGGTAACTGAAAACAGAGAGCGTTTTCTTGTGCGCCGCAAACCCGGTCTTGCGGTGAATCTAAATAACAAGCTCGTCCGGCCTTGGCGAGGGTGCGAGAGAAATGGAGAATATGACCGTGAGAATTGGGAGAGTTGGAAAGAGAGAGAGATAGGGATTGGGGGCTTGAGAGGGAGAGAAAGTACACGAAGATAACGCGACAAGAATTATAGAGGACATCCTTTAGCGCCATTCTCATGCAAATGCGCGGTAGATTACGGTGGCCCTTGTGTCTTCGGATTATTACCATTGGCCATGCGCACAAGCCTTACCGAAGCTTCGCTTGCTCGCTCTTCTCTCTTTCTCTCTCTCTCTCGCTTTTCCGTTTTCGCGGTTACAGCACCCGAGTAGAAGGAACGAAGGGACGTATTACAAACCCGTGAACGTCTCCGCTCTTCTGAAATTCTCTTCGTGGTATGCAAGAACGAGGAAAATTAATAGTAGGAAATTACAACGCGACCGTGGCCGGGGGTTCGGCCTTTTCGAACCTACTTTCCCGTTGCTGAGCTATTCAACGACATTTTTCGCTTATTTCATTTATTATTCAACCGGTCGGGATAAATGGAATGCGCTTTAAACCCGGTAATTCAACGAAATTTAATTTTTTTCATGAATTTCGTTGCATCAACGAGGAATGTAGAGTGCCACTTTGATTTGCGAAAAAATTCCATCGTTGTGAAAAGTGAACGTTGTGACGAATTTTAACGAGTATTCAAAATATTTGTGACCGATCGCGTCTTCTTCTTTTTTTTTTTGAAACGGTTATAGCACGAAAAAGTTAACAAAAGACGGACGATGAATTCTCGTGCTGGCGTCTATCTGCTGGCTCGCGCTCTCTCTCGCGCGACTTTGCTGTTGGCAGTCGACCGGAAAATTAAAAAAAAAAATGAGTTTGTAAAATTAATTTCGTGAAATTTATAAGACCTGGACTTTTGTTATAGTTTTCCGGTGAACTTCGAGCAAGGCTTTGTATTCCCTGATTTATTTTTATTATTAGAACCGGTAGTTTCGAAAATAAGGGAAGAGGGTTGGCTCTATTTGCGCATATTTTGCAGAATATGTTCTTAAATACGCTGTTCAAAATTGTGAAAAAAACATTTTTGTCTTCCATATAACAAGCCCTTTCAAATGATACCCCACATGATACCTGAAATTAAATTTTTTTTTTTCGAGTGTCTCATTTGCCCCCTCTTTAAATCTCATATGAATATCTCAAAGTGTTAATAACTAGTGCAAAATATGTCGGTTAATGAGATATAAGTAATAATTACCGTGACAAATTTCAAGTTTCTACGTCGCATATTATCCGAGAAAATCGTCTATGACAGACGAACAGACACGTCAGTGATCTTATAAAGGCTTTCGTTGTTTTTTTCTTCAGACGTACGGAATTCTAAAATAATAACTAAATATGTTGGATAAATTGTTCAAGTAACTCACCTCTTGGTAGCTTCGAGATCTATGACGTGTCCATTTTTCTTCCATATCAGAGTGGGTTCCGGATGACCTCGTGGCGGTCCGCATTCGAGAAGGGCCGTCTCGCCAGCGGCGACCCTCGTGTTCTGAGGCTGTGCTCGAAACTCGTCCCGCAACACTGTTAACAATCGAGAAAGTGCAAACGGGATTAGCCGGGTTATACGGCCGGTAGAAAGCAATTAGTCGTCGTAGACGTCGTGGAGAGTCTGGGCAAGTCGGGTGGCAATTTCGTTCCACCGCGAACATTCGGGCGGGCGGTTGGCAAAGTCCTCCCCGTGCGTTTCTCATCGTAGCTATGCCACATAGTCCAGCAAACTTTGAGGAACATCGAGATATAATAAAGCGAATGTCGGGGATCCGTAGTCTCAAAAAAAAATTATATATATGTATATATATATATATATATATATATATATATATATTCGACAGGGTCACTGACCCCGATATATCATACGCTTCCCGTGTACACAGTTTCAATTTATATATTCTCGTGAACTCTTCATCTCGCCGACTCGGTCTGCCGGGTCTTGTTCAAATAGAATTCATATATATATATATATATATATATATATATATATATATATATATACATAATATAGATTTACTCGGTCAATTAGCGGATAGAAAAAATTTGCTAATTGAGATGTTTCGTTCGTGCCGAAAGCGCCGGATATACACGCTTTTTCACTTATCTCAACGATTGCGATAATTACATTTATATACACTCGTCTGACATTCCACGGGTTTGCGAACTTGTGACCGGACCGAAGAACAGACTCGACATTCACGAGAACCAATTTTATATCAAATTGTTCCAATTATCAAAATTGCTTATCGAATTATAACCGATCTTCGCTTATGGTCTAATCTTCGTCAATTGAACAAAAGTCTCGAGACGCGATTTTCGCTTTCTCATAAATCAATGATATTCGGATCCGAGAATAAACGCCGGTCTGTGTCCAAACTCGGTAACCCTAATTCGACATACATGAGCTGGTGACTGCCATCGTCATAATCCGATATATATATCTCGACAGGAATAAAGCAACCGGCGATAACCTCACGACACTATTCTCATAAAATCGAACGAACCACCACTCTCAACTTCGCTATTCAATCCAAACGCAATATTTTTTTTGAATACGAAAAATGAATGTATATATGAGGTATTCCACCCCATTTCGAACGGTCAAAAAGTTTTGCACTCCCAAAAAAATTGAAATTTGGTCAAATTATTCAATTAGACGAAAAAGAGTAGTGTGAATTTTTTCAGATTTTTTGGATCGCATTTTTTTGAGTTTTTCAACATTTCAAAATTTTCTAAATAACGCTATATATTGAAAGCATACGATTAAACAGAAAAATGTTTCAGACAAAAAAGTTGCAGTTTTCCATAAACTTTGTGAAAACATTTTTCTTGGAATTTTTCGAGTTCAAAAAATGACCATTTTCATCAAAAATATACGAAAATAATTTTTTTCGGTCGGTATGTCACCTTCGATTTATCTCAAAAAATTCCTGAAAATAATCTGAAATGTGTAAAATACACACGTATTTTTTTTGTTATGGCTCGATTAGTTGTTCCTAAGCTATGCCTTGGTTTATTAATAATATTTATTAAAGTTTTTTTAGAAAAATCCATTATTATGGAAAATCATATTCTTCCGAATTGTTTTTCTCAAATTTACAGATGAAAGAACATTTACAATGATGATATTAATGTTTTGGAGCTTATTGGAGCATAGATAATCGATAACGTAGATGGAATCGAGATTTAAGCGAGTGAAAGCTGTACCGAAGACCCAAAAACACCTTTGCATTATACCAGGACCGGATGGGATTCTCCAATGCAAAATATATTCGCTCGCCACGGACTTCGTAACTCACCGAGTCTGGAAAAATAAATAACTCGAAACGATCTGTTTATGCTTCACTTTTTCCCAGTTCTTACGTTGTGATTCATTTACACAACAATAATAAAAAAATATGATGTTAGGACAGAAAATTATTCACTTAATCATTGAATTTTTTGAACGAGTGATTATAGAGCGTAGCTTTCGAACGAGTTCAATGGAGTTCCATCTACGTTATCGATTATCCAATAAGCTCAAAAACATTAATATCATTATTGTAAATGTTCTTTTATCTGTAAATTTGAGAAAAACAATTCGGGAGATTATGATTTTCCATAATAATTGATTTTTCTAAAAAAACTTTTAAAAATATTATTAATAAACCAAAGCATAGCTTAGGAACAACTAATCGAGCCATGACAAAAAAAAATACGTGTGTATTTTACACATTTCAGAGTATTTTCAGGAATTTTTTGAGATAAATCGAAGGTGACATACCGACCGAAAAAAATTATTTTCGTATATCTTTGATGAAAATGGTCATTTTTTGAACTCGAAAAATTCCAAGAAAAATGTTTTCACAAAGTTTATGGAAAACTGCAACTTTTTTGTCTGAAACATTTTTCTGTTTAATCGTATGCTTTCAATATATAACGTTATTTAGAAAATTTTGAAATGTTGACAAACTCAAAAAAATGCGATCCAAAAAATCTGAAAAAATTCACACTACTCTTTTTCGTCTAATTGAATAATTTGACCAAATTTCAATTTTTTTGGGAGTGCAAAACTTTTTGACCGTTCGAAATGGGGTGGAATACCTCATATATATATATTAGGGTGGTTCTTAAAAAGATAGTATCGCTACCCACCTTTCAAATGATTCTAGACCATGAAAGAGGAATTTTCATAATTTTTTCCGACTTTTAAATTTACCCTCTGCGTTGCCTGAATTTATTTGAAAGTTTTCAAAATCATTTTTTTTTTTTTACGAAATAGGCCGGGAAAATATATTTGAAAAAAATATATATTGTAAAAAATTATATCACAAAGAGACAACAAAATTTGGCAGCTATCCGGCAAACATAACCTAAAAAATAAAGATCAAAATGATTTCTATTTTTTTTCAGGTTATGTTTGCCGGATAGCTGCCAACATTTTTAGGTGTTTTCGTGCTTTAGTTTTTTATAATATAGGATTTTTTTCCGATTTTTTTTTGCCAACCCTTTTGTATTAAACTCAGAAACATGACAAAGGATTTTAAAAACTTTCAGATTAATTCAGGCAATGAAGATGGTGAATTAAAAAATCCGAAATAAAATATGAAAATTTCTTTTTCATATTTTATTTCATATATATATATATACGTATATCGTTGAAAAAACCTGTGGCTTGTAAAAGCTCGAAATAACAATAAATTTATTTAAAAATCTGGCAACGAAATGTATCGTAAATATTGTTGGCACGATATAAAAGGCCGAAAGAAACGTACATAAAAAAAACAAACAAACAAACAAACAAACAATAATAAAAATAATAACAATAACAAAAAAATAAAAATAAAAAGAGCTCGGTGAAATTTTATTGCTAATTGGCTGTCCCCGGGAGTTTATCCGGTCTCTCTTGACCGTCAGCGTATAGAAACGTTATCCCCCGACATCCAGTACACCGTCCCAGTGTGGTAACATATCCTATACCGCACAATACGATACCATATACGATGCATTGTGCAGGCGTTGCCCGTAGACCGAAGCATTGTACGGTATTGCGCGTAATTGCGCGAATGGTGAATGGGGCACCGGCCAGCGCGCGCGCGCGGTGTAGTCGGTTGGTGTTCATATAGAACCCGATGCGAACAACACGTTCTGCACAGCGAATCCGGTTAACAACGGGATACGTACGTAGAGGAGGGAGGAGAATCGAACGAATCGTGGGTGTGGGGCAGGGGATGAGGGGAGGGGGTGGTATATACCATCTCGTTGTTTTTCGGACGTGTACGAGGCTATTCGAAACCGTCCGGAATGCGAGAGAAGAGCGATAGATTGCAAACTGGAGATCCTGACGCTATCGTGTGTGGCCGTATAAGTCACGCAGTCGTGGAATAGGATCCTGCGGGACACACGGGCTACGGGGTTGAAAGCGCACGACTACGACGGTCACCGGGGCCTGTTGGCTCACAACCAAGACCCGCAATATGAAACTTTTACGTACCCGGATTTCCGTAAATCACACAGACACACGCGCGAAATTTTTTTTTTCAATTTTTTTTTTCAACCAATCGGAATAATGTTTTTTTTTCCGTACGAGTAATTCGATAACGGTGGTTGAGGATGAATGTGCAAAATGAACATTTGAGTTTTATGTTAAATCGAAATAATTTAGAGTCGGGATCAGGGATGGGTATTCAATCAATGAAAATGTATTTCAAATACTTTTCGAACCGAATGATAACGAATTTTACCAGATTTATTAAATATTTTAATTAATTGTAAAATAATAATTTAAGTAAATGTGTGATAATTATTACGCAAATGTTAAAACATTTATTTACGCATGATAATTATTCATCGTTATTTGTTTTGAAAATTATTTAAAATACATTTTCATTGAATGAATGCCCATCTCTGGTCAGAACGAGTCAATGAGCATTTTTTATGGCACAATGAAAAAAATATATATATAAAATATATATCGATTATTGGGACCTTCAGTTCCTACAACCTCCAAATGTATCTAAAGTAATTCCTACAATGGGTTTTAGATTTCTAAACGCTTGTATCTTGGAGTCGAATAAACGTGGGATAAAGTTTTTTTGTGAATCAAACGCCAGAATCTAAGGAAAACAAATATGTAAACCAAAATTTCCGAATCTGATAGTTTATTTTTATATTTCGAAGAATATGAAAGAACTTATTCGCAATGTCCCTTTTTCCGACAAAGTGGGTCCGACAGACCCATTGCATGAGTCGAGAGTCACATAAAAAAAAAATGATCCAACTAACCCCGGACTTTTATATTTATGGACAACGTACGTTCGTGACCATGCCGCGCAGTTCGATGTAGGTACACACACATATGTAAGTTCGATTTCGTATTCGAGACACACGCGTCTCCACGACCGTGACGTACGATCCACACACGTGACTGTCTTGTCCAGTTACCGGCATACGGGTGGTGTGTCCACGGACCAGCACAGAGGATATGCAGTGTGACAGTGCATCGACGAGGATACGATACACGCTGTCGAACGTGATTGCGAGACACACCGAGTGAGAGTCGAACCGAGATCGTGAGGAATATGGCGAGTGAGATGAGAGAGACAGAGAGAGAGAGAGAGAGAGACCATAGGAAACCCCGGGACAGGGTGTCGGAATGAACCCCCGTGGCGCGGGATGCTGGACCGGTAGTGGGTCAGGGCCAGTGTCGAGCAACGATAGCCGATTGTTCCACGCTGATCTTGACTCGACGGACCAATCGTGATCGCTCAACTGTGCTATGATACACGATCTTCTAGGTAAGATATATCTATATATTTATGAGTATATATGTATGCGAGATTCGAGGTGGCACAATGACACAGAGATGAGCTTTGTCCGTGCGCGGGATTTGGGAACAACGTATAAGCGCGTGAAAATGTCGGAAATTGTATGGCACAGCAGTTAGATCGAATGAATGTAATGTGGGCGAGGCTTGAAAATCGTAGAACCGTGAAGAGTGAATGATCGTGCGACGCATCGTGTACGATTGTCACGTTAACGAGATCACGAAGAATGGGGAAATGGCAAACAGATAATTCGAATCACGGAAATCTTTTCGAACGAGGGAATACGGAGACAACCGTGCGAAACTGTCGCGGCGGGTTTATTGACTGTGGCACATGGCACGATTGATTGATGATGCGTTGCTGAAGAATGAAAAGAAATAATGCTTATTCGATGTACTCGATGGGATAGGAAAATTTGCACGAAAATTTGCGTGGGGGACGTAATTTCGAAGTACAACGGATAAATCCGATTTTTATCGCTTAAATAAGTTGAAATATGGAGCGAAAATTTCGACTCAGGATAATTTCATATTTTCCTGAATCAAAATTTTCACTTTATATTTCAACTTATGTCGCCTTGTGACACCGAATTGCAAGGTAGAGTGAGTTTGAAATATTTTTCACCTTCGTTTCAACCTCGATGCGATGTCGACATTTTTTTCATCTTCGTTTGACCTTTCGAGAGAGGGTGATCTTTTTTTCATCGGTTATTTCACCTTCATTTCATCTTCCGAATAAAGGTAAACATTTTTCTTTCGGTTATCTCACCTTCGTTTTACCTTTCAAACTTCGAAAATAAAAAATAACTGCGTGTTTTTAGGTCGAAATGAAGTTGAAAAGCAGACAAGACTTGCCCATAACTTCATCCTACTTCCAATCTCCTTCGCCCTAAATTTGACGTTGAAACACGTTGAAATGAAGGTGAAAATTTCGACTCGGGATGATTATATCTGAATGGCGATGAAGGGCCGTTTTCTTCGACCGCGCTTTGGACTTTCCAAAGTAAACCGAACTGGATTCAACCAACGCTCGCCATATCTACATTGCTAATGAAATAGTCATGAATGTTAGAAAACTACACAAAAATAAAATTAGTCGATACAACCACGAGCTGAATATCAATTTTATGTATGCGCCAATTAAATTCATCAATGGTCAAAAATCAAATAACCAAATTGGTGACGACAGACTGGTCCACGAAACATTCGTTTGGCAATTTAAATTGTCAAATGAGCGAGAGAGAGAGATCAACCGGAAGAGGAAGCGATCAAAGTCACGACCGCGACACACCGAAGTGGCGGATGGGGTGGGGTGGGGGTGTCTTTTCGGACTCAATGGAGTTGTAGTCGCGGTGTACGGTCGATTTCCCGATGCGGCTCGTCGAGTTTGTTGGAAGCGCGTGTCGAATGCACCGACGACTACGAGACGGAAAACGATGACAACAGAGAGGACCATGGAGGAAGCGGACGACGCTCCGTAGCGGGCTGCGTTTGGTCGAACGTTCACGAATACGTGACTACCGTCGATTAGTGATTACTACCGGTGTGCTTCGCACATATATACACTTGCTCTCGCTAGCGCTTCTGGTGATGCGCTATAACTGCGCGTCCGTGCACTGCACCGACTAGACCATTTGAATATCTGTCTCCCGCGTCCCGATTATACGTAACCGCAAGCCTCCCACGTAACCCAACCTCCTCCAACGTGCAAGCTAACCCCTGCCCCCCCCCCGCCCCCTGCCCCTCGCTTGCCGTTGTACCGCACCACAACCACCGGCACCTCGCTACCTCCATTGACTTTACTACGACGGATTAAATTGCAGATTTGACTCGCTCGAATTTACCTAATGGCGAAAGTTCGCCTCTCCCCAGACCGGGGCCTGTGCTTACCGAGCCATCGCATATTTAGCACACGTTCGGGCGACGGTTTAACGTCACGGATCGTTTCCGGCTTCCTACGGGTTATTATACGAGCTTCGGGAAGTAACAACCTACGCACTACACTGGAGCACCTAATAACATTAATTTTTTTGGGGTTTTTTTTCCGTCATATTATATGGGTTAGTCGAGGTATGGTATTTCTGAGGGGATTTTTTTAATCCGTTTGTTTTAATTTTTACCGGAGAGTGAGGGTTGTAATATGTGATGAAATCGCAATTTGGGATTTTTTTCTTTGGAAGTTGTATTTTGATGATAATGACGAATGTGTGACGGGCAACAAACTTCATTTATTCTTCCGGTCATTTAATTTTCATTCATTCTGTAATAGCAATTTTTTCATTCTTTGTTTCCAAAAAATGCGAAACTTACAGATGAATTTTTACAGATTAGTGTTTTCTCAATAAAGCAAACTACGGATGGCTAATATTTATTGTTTCCCGTATCTGGCAAGAATTTAGGCTAATTTTCTCCGTAGCAGCGGTTATTCCTATTCAAGACCATCCACAATCAATCATAATCCATTTCGAAATTTGCCATCAATCATCGTATATTTTCGATACAATAGAATTTGCTTTATGAGAATCGGTAGATCGAATTTTCCGAATAAAGGAATACGTTTCAAGCCTTTGTGCGTTACTCGTTGATTCTTCGTGTTCCACGATATTGTATTTAATCGTGTGTGCGTGTACTACGAGCCTGTCGAGGAGGAAGACCGTGCAGCGGGGTAGTTGATGCTATAGCCTAAGCCGTACGAGACTCGACGAACTGTGTGTTGCTAGTGGGTAAAGTTATATCAAAGCAGGCGTGCAAGCGCGACGAGTTCGGAGCCTGCGTTAGCTCTCTGTCCTCACGAAGGGTAGCCACCCCCGCTCCTGGGAGTAATACACACAGCAGTCGGCTAATGCAGCCACTGCGTTACATACATATATATATATATATATATATATATACGTGAAAAGGGGGGCGGGGGCGGTACGCTACAGCCAGACTGTGTATAGTTACCGACTCGATGTTTATATTAATGCCAGCAGGAAGTAGGGACAGCGGATGAGGATTTGAAGCAGCATCGGGGGTAGGGAGAGAGGAGGGGGGGGGGGGGGGGCTATGCGTACGTGTGGCTCTGTACCCTCTTAAGCGTTACGCCCTTGCGTGTATTTCGTAATCCGTAAACTCGTATATATACCAACGCAATAAGCCTCCATGGGTTGCTCCGGTTGTTTGAACGACCGGCCGGGACGAACGTGGGGGAATTCGTAATTCGCGACATTTGTTCGCCCTTACCGCGGAAAACATGTACAACCCCGAGCAAGTTCAACCCCGAAGCTTCGGGGGGAAAATTAGATTCTCGACGTAAATGGGGTAAACTTTGGGCCAGAACGGAGTCGTTTCGCCCCACTCACGTACGAGTCGTGTGAGTGAGAAAATCCCCGAATCGATAACCTCGTTCGAGAATACTTATCAATTATTCATTTTTCATGTTGATGAAGATAAACATTTGTTTGTTTTTTTTTCGCAAAAGAGCCTTTTTCACCTAAATCGTGATTGAACGAATTTTGGCTGATCCGAATCTTGGATTCTCGATTGAATTGTAATTTCGAGGACAGGAGAGCGAAAAAAAACACAAATTTGTAGTTTGTGGGAGTGGAGACACTCGGATATTGGAAAAAGAAGGTATATTTGAATTTAGGGTGCGAGTGAAGAGGAAATAGAGGTGAACGAGGGAAGTAAGGATTAAGTCGAGCCGAGTTATAATGGGCCCCGATGATGCCCAATTTATAGCCAATTAAGATTAAATTCGACGATTCCCTGCATTGCATACCGTAGGTACGTATATATAAATATATGTATATATATATAGGGGGAGATACGCATGAATGGAAAATGTAAACTCTCGGAGCTTATACCTTCGGTATATTCATATTATTCGGTCTAGACCGGAACTACGGGGAAGAGTTGAAAGCCTATACATACTCGTAGGTTGGGCGATTTACCTCACGTCCTTTGTTTCATCTTCGATTTCCTATTAACTATCACTTTTCGATATTACGTTGGTAATACCCTACCGGCTTTGGTCGAGAGCGCAATTACCAACATTTTCAAGTGTTATCCCTATGGCGCGAGTACAATCGCGCGGTCTAACATTGTTGTTCGGTCGTCGTTTGAATTGAGTTCGTGATCATTGGCGAACGTTTAATTCCCCGGTATAGGCTCATTGTCGAGCACGCAATTTCAACGGTGCAACGGCATTGCATAATAATGCGGATTCGAGAAAATTATGAAAAAAAAAAAACGATTCACGTTATTACCAAGGAGTTTTCTCCTATTTAACTATTTTACGAATAATCAAAAATATTATGAGTTTTTTGTTTGCACGAAAAACTTTCAGTTTTTTACTATTATTATCTTAATCGACATTTCAAATTTCTGTTCACGTAAAAAACTTGATTTAATCTTTTATCAGTACAAATTATCCGATGAAAAATTAAACTTTTACCGAAATCGCTCGTATTCCTGTTGGGTGCGGATCGAAGTTCCGAATGTTCAATGGTCCGAAACCTGAAAATTTCGAATGTGCAATGCTCCGATCGTTAATCTTTCGACTGAGCACGGCACCGACAGCTCATGGGTCCGAACGAGCAAAGTCTCGAATGGTCATACTTCCGAAAAAAAACATAATTCGAAATGCATTGTATTGAAATTACAATTTCCCGAAAGTCCACGACTCCGACACGACAATGTTCCGAATGGCAATATCTCGACGGATCAAAATGTAGAAAACGTATATATATATATAGGTATAGTGGCGTAATGATTGCAGAAGCTGCAATCTCCACGCAGTTGAACGAATTGCTACGTCACTATACCTATATATACTTTTCTGAATATTGATCAGTCGAGACATTTCCATTGGAAGTCTTGTCGTGTCGAAACATTTATTACCTCGACATTTCGATTCGATTTATCGACCCGTCGGACCTTCAACCGTTCGAGTTTTTAAATTTCACCACATTATCCGGTCGGAACGAAAAAAATCGGAGATTTTGATTTTCGATAAAATTTAATTCGAACAAAATTTCTTCCGGACTGTTGAGCCGTCGGACCATTGAACATTCGGAACTTATATACGCACCCTTCCTGTTCCAATACGAACAACATTTTCATCATCGCGTTCCAGATAAGCAGATCTATTCTCGGGAAACAATTGCTCGTTCGAGTATGAACACATATGGAAAGACATTTTGTTCGAATGGTGCGTGACGAAATTTATTTTTCGACCGATCACCACGCAGTTACGGAGGATCAGTAAAACACGTTGTTATTGGATCTGTGCGGCATATTGTGTGCGTTCGGTAATATTGCATCGGTTGGATAGGGTCATGCAGGAAGTCGGGAGTCCGGCTGTGTGATAAGCTTGAAAGGGTGAAATTATAGTTCATATAGCTGGAGGTACCTGCTGTATCCACAGCGCATAACCACCGCCGTTCTAAAATTAGTCTCGTAGAATTATCTAGGCTGTTGGTCGGTCGGGCTATACGCGGGCAGCCACCCGCATTTACATAGGAATGGCGAACGTTGTAAGTAGAGCTTATTTATGCCCCATAGCGGGGGCCGGGTCGCGGAGCCCCGACGCCGCGGGCACGCGATCCCGTTTTGACACGATAGCCCACAATACGACGGAGCAAGAGAAAGAGAGAAATATAGAAAAAGAGAGAGAGAGAGAGAGAGAGAGAGAGAGAGAGAGAGAGAGAGAGAGAGAGAGAGAGAGAGAGAGAAAGCAAAAGAGTGCGCGGGGGAGTGACCGATCCGGTGGTTCTCTCCGAGCAAACATTGTTAGCAAACTTGTCGTGCCGCCCGAGCTCTCTAATACCCCGTTATACCATTGCAGTGGCGCTCGTCTCGTGCTTAAAACGGCAATGAAAAGTAAAAAAAAAAAAACAATACATTTGATTGTACAGTCCATAAAAGTATATTAAGTACGTACGAGTCACATTCATCGTTTTTAGATGCCGGCATGGAATATTTGTGGAGGGAGGGAAGAACCATTCGTTCGTTACATCTTACTTGAATTATCGATGGAACAATGTATCCGTCATTGCTGTAGTGTTATCAATGTGATCTTGCGACCGACAATTTTACATTCGATCGTCCATTGCGTGTCACCTTTACCTACTTCAACTATTTTCAACATCGCATTTAGGATGAAGGAGATTGAATGTAGGATGAAGTTATAAGCAATTCTTGTCTGCGTTTCAACTCTATTTTATCCTAAAAACTCGCATTAATTTCACATTTTTCGAGTTTGGAAGGTGAAACGAAGGTGAGATAACCGAAAAAAAAATATCACCCTCACTCGGAAGGTGAGGCGAAGATGAACAAAAAAATGTCGACACCTCATTGAGGTTGTAACGAAGGTGAAAAAACATTTCAAACTCACTCAACTTTCGCAATTCAGACTTACAAGGCGGAATAAGTTGACATACAGAGTAAAAATTTCGCCTCGGTTCGACCACGATCACAAAAAATCGCGGCTTTAAATCGAAATTTATTTCTCGACGATTCGCGAACTCAAACCTCAAATCGACGCACAAGCGAACAAAAGTTGATACCCAAATTCTCAAAATATCTCCAAATATAAAGGGAATACACAAAACATCAGCATCAGCGGAATCACATTAAAAGTAATTGATGACTGATGTTACGATAGGATGGATGCAAGAAAGCTTTCGGATATATACAGAACGAACGTGGCTTGTTTGGATAATACGATGGCAAGCGGAGCAAACGCTACTACACACAGGCCCGCGATTATACCGTCAAACGGGCCAGGATATCCTACTTAGCAGTGTACGTACCCCTCGCGGAACGAAACCTTATCACCGCCTTCGATGCACACAACGAGCAGCAGCAGCGAGGGGCACCCCTCGAGGGCGTCGCTTACTTTGAGGTTTCGATCTTCACAACGAAGCGAAGACGTCGACGAGAGAGACCTTTCGACGACAACGACGACGATGACGACGACTTCGTGGCAGCATGCAGCAAAGTGACATCAAGGGATGAAGTGGTCGGGGGGGTCTTCGTGCTTGCAAATACGGTAACAAAGTTATGGCTTGTGTGTGCCCGAGCGAGGATGTGTCACGGCCGGTGCCTCCCTTCGAGAGGCCTCTCTCTATCTCAAAAGCTCCCTCAACGTGATTGGGTTAGCAAGATCAACTAACCGGGAACGGAGTCACGAGCGGATGGGGAAAAAGCTAAGGGCGCGTTATGTACATACGGTAACCGGGAAATGTTACGAAGATCGCGCGGGGGAAACACGTTCGCTAAGACGTTACGGATTATTTGGCTCAGTATATTTGGTCACTTTTCGATCCCCTCCCCCCTTTCCAACCCCCACAGAGTTTGCGTGATTGCTGACGGTTACCGCGTGCTCTTTATTATACTAACGTGCCCCACAACGATTATCGAAACAATTTCACAATGCTGTGCCTTTGAGTAGAAGAAATGTAAAAACAAAACAAAAGAAAGAATGAGTTGTCCCAGCGTTGAACAATTTGTGACAGCCCGAGTCGAAACGTTCACTTTATGTTTTAACTTATTTCGACTTAGAAGTCCGAATTGCAAGGTTGAGTGAGTTTGAAATATTTTTTTTACCTTCGTTACAACCTCGATGGGGTGTCAACATTTTTTTATCATCTTCGTTTCACCTTCTGAGTGAGGGTGATATTTGTTTCTTTCGTTACCTTACCTTACCTTCGTTCCGAGTTTTTAGGGTAAAATGAAGTTGAAACGCAGACAAGAATTGCTTATGACTTCATCCTGCCTTCAATCTCCTTCACCCTGAATGCAATGTTGAAAAAAGTTGAAGCAAACGTGAAAATGTTGACCCGTGAAATTACCAAATGTATTTATTGTCGCAGAACCGATGAAATTTCAAGCATCTTGATAACGGTAAAAACGAAAAAAAAAATTGTATCGCGAGTGACGAATGACAAAGGATTCGTTTTTTTTTCTTTCTTATTTATACTATTTTATTTGCTTCGTTTTTTTTAAAGACAGTTAATTGTCGTGTGATTTAGCACAGGCTAGAAATACAAACACGACACGAGTCCTCGAGCGTCGTTAGCGTGTGCTTGTAAATATAATAACGCGAGTTTCAGCCATACACACACACACACACACACACACATATATATAAATATATCAGGTATATGTGTATAATCGTCACGGAGGGATCTTGCCACGCCATGTAACAAAAGCGCACGCGGATAACCGTAACGTGCCAGAGTTATGTCGTTGAAGTGAAGTGCACCGGAGTGCACTGAAACCGCACGTGCATTACCTCAAATTCACGTAGGCCACGCCGACATCGTCTAAACATCTGGCTAATTAAAACGACGACGACGACGACGTCGCTAACCCGGGATTATAGTAGCGTTCAAGATATATTAACCGCGAGAGTCACCGCCGACCGGCGAGAGAGCGTACCCGCCATTCGTTTTTCATCACTTTCCTTCTCATTTTATTTATACATATATTGTATATATTAATTTTTTTGCAACAACGATAAATAAAAAGAAGAACTAGAATGAAAAAAATCAGAAAAACCGCAACGGCACTCTTTGGGCTCCGTGTGTGTACAGTGTACTTGCGGTAAATATTCTTGTGGGTATAAATACCGCACGTACAGCGTGAGTTTATCGCTCGTACTTCAAATCTCTGTGTACCCAACAACTATAGCCGGTGGAGATAGTGTCTCTCGTCGCCACGGCACGTCAACCAACCGGCACGACTCACTTCACGATCGCGTGACAACGATTTCTCGCTTTCCCGATGCTTGATCTTTTTTTTTTTTCAATAAATTACTTTCTCATTCGTACATTCAATTTTTGATAAAATTATTTTCGTCCGTTGAAATGATTTTGCTTTTATATAGATTCGAGCTGTGTGATTGTGGGGCATTTTTTATTTCGAGATCTTTGTGGCATCGGGTTTAGAATGTGCTAAACGTCGAGATAACACACTTTGAGAAAATATCCGGATGTATGTGTGTGTTTATCTAATGGCCTTCCAAAATTCAAACTGGTGTGAAACGACAACGCTTTTGGCTAGAGCCACCAAATTTTGCAGGCATGCACAGTTCCATACTCCCTTCTTTGACTATAATTCTCGTCATGATTCAAGCTGCGTCTCGTATTTGATGTCATTCTCGAATTTCTAAAAAAATGACGTTATGACTGTAGCGATCCCAAATTTTGAGACCCTCGTCTGAATATTTTTTAAGGAAGACATTTTCGCCAGGGTTGGTTGGTTATTGCATTTGGGCCGAATCCATCCATGAGTTTTGATTTTATGATATTTCGAATTTTTCGAAAAATCAAATTTGTCGCTATAACTGTCGTTAACTTTGACCAATCGTGCTCCAACTTTGGAAAAGTATACATTCGGCTGTGATATATGTAAAATTTGGCGCAAATCGGCTGAATGTTTCCGATTTGACGGTAATTAAAGTTGTTTGATTTTGAGCCTCTTCCGATTCAAAAATATTTTACTTGCCATTTTCGATCTCATGGATTCACATGAATTAACCAACAGGGTTGTTCAGCATCAAGTCTGGTGTAATCCACTCAAACGTTTGAATTTGCGGAGAAATTGCAATTTTTATTCACCCACTGACAAATATTTAAATATCAAAACAAGCTGCAAGTTGAAACTTGCAATCAGCTTCCTCCGAATCGTTGACAGTGAACAAAGATTTTTTCATAAGAAACCCAAAGTATTTAAAAAGCAGCTTCAAAGCCAAATTATTAGGATAAAAGTTTTCTCATAGAGCAAACTTCGTTGACCACCAACGATTTGGAGAAAGCAAATTGCAAGTTTCAACTTGAAAGCTTTTCACAAAATTTCAAATTCCGATTACATCGGACGCTCGGCAGATAGTCTGAGCTCGATATTGCTTTTCGAATTTACCGACTTGGAAATATATATATATACATAGCGCCATATGGATAGCACGGTTGTGTAAATATAGATGTATGGTAAAAAAAAAAAGATCATGGCGAGTGGTCGGTGCATAGCCGGCGAGTAGGTCTGCCGACGCCGCTGTCCCGGGGTGACTTAGTGGCCCCCGGAAAAATATGGGCCTACCTATATATTTCGTCGAAAGCGTTATCGTTTGCCGGACTGGCGAAATGGCGAACGGCCGCGACTGCCCAGCCGGTCGACGGTGCGTTACGCGACTACCCGAAATAACCCATAAATTCAATGGTCGCAAAAACTGCGTCTGACGACCAGATCGTATGACTGAACGGTTCCGGGCAGTACAACCCGCCCCCCCCCTCCCCCCTGACCTATGTGTTCGTTTTGATGTCGGTAAGTGCTTTACAGCCTGACTTTTTCATATGCTTAATGTACCGTGTTTATCGAGCAGTTGTGCATACCCGCTATACGTATATGTCGAAATAATAAAAACTACGGCATTATCACGTTACATCGTCCATAACTTCGTTATGCACAATGAAGTCTCCATTTTTTTTCCACCCTTCGATTCGTTCATTACAATCGGGGTGCCCTTACTTTGCGTTTTGAGATTCATCGATGTGCTCCCCTGCAACATCAGCTCTGATTCGTTGCTCTCGCCCCCCACCCCCTCCTGTCGCGGTCGCAATTTTCTTCCACCAGCGCCGAAGCGAGTGGGGGAATAATGCTCGAATCCGGTGAATAACGGTCTGGGCAAACCGTTCGGAACATTTGAATTTCCGGTCTGTGGACCGCAAATAAGATTTATGGGTCATTCGTACGTTTTTTTTCCGTCGAATGCCATTGATTTTTTTTACAACCGAAATTCACAGAAGCTCCATTTTTACCATAAATTTTTCGGAAATTATCATTTTAATGGTTAAAATACGATTTGCAGGTTTTTGAAACTTCGAAACCTTTTCCTCGGCAAAACCATTTGCGAATAATTGCGGAAATGCAATAATTACAAATCCAATGCAAATAACATGTAGAAACGCGAGGGGTCTGGTCGAAGCTTTTGAAATAATTAACGAACGAGAAACGGAGTGTTGCGAAAAAAACTAAATAAAAAATAAGTACTTAACGTTCTTTATCAAACTAGGGAAGTACAGTCCTGTAGGTAGTGTACGTGTTCGATTTGGTTGTGTATAGACCGTGATAGAGAAAACAAAGACCGTTCAGGAAACTTGCCTTTCAGAAAAGTTTTTTTTTCTTTTTTCTAATTTTTTTTTTTTTTTTTTTACAATGTGAAACTCTTATACCTTAGCGAATGGGGCTCGAGGCGGGGTGAGGGGGTTGGCGGGTTTGGTCGCTTTGGTCCTTCAGCACAGAGAGCCCGAGCTTCTCGTTACTCGTTTAATGGTATTAGTCGAAGTGAGGAAGGGAGAGAAGAGTCGAAAGAGAAGGGAACGTCGAAGAGTCAGCGTTCCGATTCGATGGCCCGAGAGATGGTAGAGAGGAGGCCTTCGATGGCTTCGATGCGGCTCTCGAGACCTCTATAGTTTCTCGAAAACAAACTTTCCTCTCTCATCGATCAAAGGAATTTGATTTCCTTCTCGAGCTCGCTTTCGCACTTTTCGTTTTTCTTTCTTTCTCACTTTTTTTTTGTTAAGCATCTCAACTTCAGAGGCAGATCTCCATCGGACAGAAATGCATTTTATTCCCCAGAGTTTAACGGTAATACGAAACTTAATTTTTCTAATTTATCGTTACGTTGTTGTATCAATTTGTCCAGAAGAATGCAGTGAGACTATTTAACGGTTAAGAGGGGAAGGCAAATGAACGAAAATACTGTAGGCGATGATTCACCGAATGCCACGAGAAACAAACGAATTATTCTTTGATTGTAACGATTGGCGATGATGTCATTGATAATTTTGGCGAGTGTTGAATTGGTCGACGGGGGTCATTGTCCGATCGAGTACAGAATTCGAAAGACTTTCGAGAGACAGATCAGTGCTATTTCGGTGAATGACAAGCAGCTGTGCCAAAAGTGCATCGACTAGCAGCCAGCCCCCACAGCTTTGTATCTAATCCCCTTGCGGAAACCGAGCACTGCAGGATAGTTTGGCCCAAAGTGGAACAAGGAAAATCAACGACATACGACACCCAGCATAGTGGCTGAAGCAGCAGCAACAGCAGTGTGACACTCTCGTTGTCGACACACCATCGACGACTGGTGCTGATGTGGCTGCTGTTGGGCGAGAGAACGAAAACAAAAGCCAAGTGCATCCCGAAGAGTGCTGTTTCTGCAGGGTGTTTCTCTTATTTGCAGCGTTGCAACCGATAGGACGTTTCAGCTTGGTTTTCTTTTTCTTTTACCGTTTTTTTTTTCATCTCTTTCTTTGCCCGGGTTTTCACAGTGAGCTTCTCGTTCCCCAGGCTCTGAGTCATCTCCCCATCTCCGAAGATCGTCCCGGAACCCCCCGTCGTACATGCTTGTTTCATCATCGTTAGCGACGCTGCTGCCGGCTATCAACACACACACACGGAATGCGCCGCGCACACATTCACGAGCATCGGAAGAAGCGAATTGCTCTCACAATTTATATCCTGGCTTTTCCACGCCCACGGGAGCACCACCTTGCTCTATCTCTAATCCTGTAGATTTTCCACCGGCTGCTCGTGAACCACGCTTTCGGCCGCACGTGACTGGTCAAACTAAGAGTTTTATTAGGACTCGATCATTTAAACGTGACTACCGCGTTGGTTTTAACACCTACTCCCGTGTATTTTCTCGCATTTTCTCCGATTACTCATTTTCTTTTCGCCCGACGAAATTACTTTATTTAACGTTTTCGCTAATTTGTGGACAGCACGAAGTCGTAATTGTCGTGAAATTTATGCTCCCTTTTTTATGGATATGAACTTCGGCGAGTCTTGCCTTTCTCATAACACCAAGTTATGTGACGGTCCTAAAACTGTTTTATCGACATTTTCGTGTCAATATGTTCGCAATGTCGTAAAACGTCCGGAAATAACACTTTCGGAAAATTTTCGGATGTATCTGTGTGTGTGTGTGTGCGTGTGTGTGTGTGTGTGTATGCAGGGAATGATCTTCCAAATTTCAAATGTCTTTAACTCGAGAACGGTTTGAGCTACATTGCTCAAAATTCACATCTGTAGTGCCTTATGATCTCTACATCACCTATAGTTTTTTGACAACAATTGACGCATCCGCTCGGATTTTATAGTCTTTTGAAATATCTAAAACATGTCGTTTGGCACTCCAGCGTTCGCAAATTTTGAAATATTCGTTCAAATATGTAGTCCTTCAAAATACAGAGTTATGCCTACAGATATTTGGTACTGCTTTTCAGTCGAATCCATCGATAAGTTCGGATTTTA
Source organism: Diplazon laetatorius (assembly GCA_963662125.1). Taxonomy (NCBI): domain Eukaryota; kingdom Metazoa; phylum Arthropoda; class Insecta; order Hymenoptera; family Ichneumonidae; genus Diplazon; species Diplazon laetatorius. The sequence continues at coordinate 9,543,926 of OY759158.1, read as the reverse complement.
TGAAATTTTGAATTTTTTGAAAAATAAACTTTGTCGCTTTAACTACCGTTAGCTTCAACGAATCGAACCCCAATTTTCCACAAGTATGGAAACCCATTTAGTCGTGATATATAATATATATATGTATACATGGAAACATTGGGTAAAGATCGTCCAAAAAAAAATGTTTTCTCACAGAGAAATCTTCGTTCACTACGTAAAATTCGGATAAATCAAATTGCAACTTCCAAATTGTTTCATATATATTTTTTTTCCATGCTACCCATCGGAATTTTAATTTTACCGTTACAAATTATTCGACAAAATACGCTATTCAAGGTTTGGGTCGGTATCTCAGGCGCATATGTGCAATTGGGGGATCGAGTAATCACGATCCTCATCCACTTGTCTTACGCCGCCATGTCTCTTGTTCCAGAAGCACCTAATCCGGCTGGGCATCCACGAGCCCTTAACGAGAATTCGCACACGGGTGAACGACCACTTCGTCGTGGAAGAAGCACGAGCGAGACACGCACACACAAACACACACACACACACACACACACACACACACACAACGGGTCGACCCTTCGCATTCGTCGAAGCACGCGCGTGTGTACTGCACTTGGTACGTCATGTACCACGGCCGGGTTGGAAAACGACCTCCAATTAACAAACGGTAGATCTGGAGCGAAAGGATTGAAGGGCTATCCGGCACTGGCCTCTCACCCTCGGCCCCTCTGTATACCGCCCGCCCCTTTGCCCGGCACATCCTTTCTCTCTCGTTCGTGCAGCACACACACGATCATATATACATATACATATATATAGACCAGCACACACGCATTCCCACCGAGCTCGTCGGTTCTTAATGAGTGAGCGAAACTTTGGCACGCGCATATATTCGTTATTCCCCTTTCGTTTTTCACGACGGTCGTACATATATATATATCTATATCGTACATACAGCGAAGGGTCGACGGTGACATCTCGAAGCCGTCGGCTCGACATCGTGTCGGGGGGACCCCGCCTCGTTTTGTCGAAACAATTCGCACGATGCCCGACCCCCCCCCCCTTTCCACGCACATATTTCGCTTTCCATTCTACTTTCGAGGAATTGAAGGACCTTACCTCGCCTTCGGGGCGCATGCGCACACACACACACACATCGTTCATCGACTTGGCGAACAATTCTCGTCTCCGAAACAATAAAAATCTCGGCCGAGTGGCCCTCGCACTGTTCTCGCTCATAGCCAGACTCTACGAACCCACCCTTTCGCGAATGAAATTCGCCGGGACGACTATACACTACCATGGCGGCAGCAATTTAAGATTCGAAAAAGGGAGAATAAGGAAGAGGAAGGCTGAGTGTGTGCCAATAGGACGAGGGAGGTAGGTTCCGAGCCCGACTGGATTATTCAGCAGTTTTGCTTTGTGGCAGTGAGATGTATCAACCCCCGAAGGGGTTGGAGGCTCGGCGACCGAGCCGGTATGCTGCATGGACGGCTGTCCCGCAGGTATTTCCTTCGAGCATGTTTGTAGCGAGAGAATGATGTGTGTGGGGGGGTCAAAGAGAGTTCTGTGGTGCCCCGAAGGCTTCTGTGCATGCTTCTTTTTTCTTGTTTTTTTTTTTTGAGACCTTTCGAGATTGCGTATTTGAGACTGTAAAAAATGTAGAGCTTCTTGCGAAAGCTTGGCGGTCCGTGTGGGGAAAGGGTGTGCAAGAAACGTGAATGTGAGGAGCAATGCACCTTTCAAGTGCAGCTCGTTAAAGACGAATGCTTGATGGAGTTACATTATATCTCAACAATTTTGATGCTGACATTGTGAAACAATGAAAATGTAAATTTATGTTCACCTTATCTTTATAATTGTTTCGTACAACGTTTTGTACGAATCCAAGTCGACATTTTTATTTTATGTTTCAACATAGTTTACCTTATAAGTTTGAATTGCATGGTAAAGTGAGTTCAAACTATTGTTTCATCTTCGTTTCACCTTCCAAATGAAGGTAAACGTTTTTTCTTTCGGTATCTCACCTTCGTTTCGCTTTTCAAACTTGAGCAATGGAAAATAACTGCAGGTTTTCAGGATCAAATGAAGTCGAAGCTCATACAAGAATTGCTTATAACTTCATTCTACCTGCGATGTTGAAGAAAGATGAATCAAGGGTGAACATTTTTACTCGGAAACCTTCGCATCGAGTATTCTACGATTATCGTGCTTTTGAAAAAAAAAACTAATTCTAAAATTCAGATAACTTTTTTTTAATTTCAACAATTATCGAGATATTCCACTGAATTGTCTTTTTTTTTTGTTTAGGGCGAGCTCTGAGCAGGAGAGTCGGCTTGCACAATAGAGATCGCACATTTTTCTGATTACTCTTCAAACTCCCCCGGAAATGAGATAAATTGCAATAAAGGCGTTCTCGAATATTTTCGCCGATTCGATCTCGGGGAGGAATGGGGTATTAAATGTGGAACAACATTTTGCTTTTGTCGAGGCGCGGGGTTGCGCACTCGGTGCCATTGTGTATTGTTCACCGTGTACGGAATCGCCGGTGGGTATACAAAAGGGGCGCGGATTTAACGCCATTTGCATCTTGCACTTGAGCCGCATCGGCGGCGACGAAAAAATTGAAATAAGCGTAAGAAGAAAAACGCAGAGACGGAGAACGCAGCCGGGCCACGAAAGAGAGCCGCGAGAAGGCTCCGATTCTCGCGCGGAATATAAGGAGAAGTTGCGAGACCGTGGAGGCGAGAGCAAAGCCGGCTAACGTTCGTCTTGATAAACATCGAGATAAAGGAGAGCACATGCCGGTGCGCGCTGGCCCAGTTGCGTTTTCCTTTTAAGGTTCAGCGGGTGCGCGCGACTACGTACGAGCTCAATACGGACGCTGATTATTATTTTTTTGTTTTGTTTTCCACTTATTTTTTTTTCTTCTTCTTCATTTCCTTTCTCTCATTGCAGCTGCGTAAGATATGCGCGGTTCAACCCCTTACCGCTGCGACCCGGTGTTTTAATTAGCCGCTCTCAACTGAATGAACAATTGGCGAATTTTCGACACACACAACGTTCGAAATTTCAATGGAAATACAACATTGGTCGAGGGCTTGTGGTTCAAATAGGTTGACCTACAAGGTAGGACAAAATGGGGTGAGTTGGCACACCCTTTACATTTTTACGTTTTAATTGTGCGAATTTCGCGTCATTCAAAGTTCAATTGTGTTTTTGACGTAAGTGACTCGAGGTCAGTTAGAGAAACATTTTATTTGCAAATATTCGCCAAGTTGTGATTGAAAGCTTGCAAGATTGAAAGAAGCAATGAGGTCTAGCATTATTGGTATTTAAAAAAAAAAATGTAACGTTCTGACTCGTTGAATTTGGGTGTTAAGTAAATAAGCAAAGTTGCATTGTGCAATAAAGTTCCGATTTTCATCAATGAAAATTGAAAAAAATTGTTTTAATCAAATTTATAATAATGTGCCATATCTCACGAACAATTTAGCCGATCTTGATCTTACAATTTTCTACAAACCGAAATCATAAGCTTCTCAACAATATTGTTTTTATGAAACTAAATGCACCAATATAGATTCTCAAAGCCTCGTATGAAGACTTTGTTCACACATTTTCACAAAATAAAATTTCACATAATCACCGTTTTAATTACATAAAAAAAAACGTGTGCCAACTAACCCCCTTTTACCCTACAACGAAATAACCAAAATGTTTGCCAATACGTTCGATATACATTAACTCATCGATAGTTCCAAACAATTTCCAAACAACAAATCGTGAAGTTGGTCATTAAACAAAGTCAAAATTATTTACCACCTCAGAATTCGAACATCCTTCCTTCCTTGAGAAAAGAGGTTGCTACCTTCGCCCGTGACGTAACAACACCAAGTGCCCTACGTGCACACACTACGTTAAGCGCGAAAGACCTAGCCGTTTGTGCAGAACGCAGGAACTTATGGGTTTCTTGGTTGCGTTCCGCGGATCCTCCTTGCGGGCTCGTAACTGTTGCTCATATATACGGGTTACACGTACGTATATACACGAAGCCATTATACACGACGCGCCCGGGCTCTCTCCCACACCATATTTGATATAATTAAAGTCCATAAATAAACACAATGGTACAAGGTACCGGCCGGGTGCAGGAGCCCCAGCCAGGGAAGGCAGACAGTCCTCCTGCCCAGCAGCATCAGCCCATGCATATACTTCGTCCTTATACAGGGTGTAGTCGTGAGTACTAGTAGTAGTAGCAGTAGTATTAGTAGTAGTAGGAGTAGCAGCAGCAGTAGTAGTGGTAGTGGTTGTTGTAGTAGTAGTCGAGACCCGGGCCCATGGGTAGCTAAGGGTATTCAATGCAAATGCCCGAGAGGCATTTTCCCTCTCTCTCTCTTCTCGGGTTGCCTAGATATTCCCGGCTCGTTTCCACCTCTCCCCTCGTTTCACCATGGTCCGGCTATATAACATTACCTGCTTTTGCTCTACGTTTTAGCAACTGCTAATACCACCGTCGTTGCCGAACGTACGTAGAACGACGGCCGCGGGAGGCCATGATGCTTCAGCTTCGAGCTTGGCGTTTCCTCGCCATCGAGAATTTCCCATCTACCAAACTGCGCACATCAGTGTGTGAAAACGACTTGCACAACCGATGAACAAACCAGCATCACCCCACACATCACCCTTTATCACTACATTCGGTGAAAGTCCGTGGCAATGACGGTCTGTTTCAGGTGCGTATATGCAAACCCATAAGACTACTAGGATCATTATTATCGTTATTATCGCGGTATTATTATCAGTCCCGAGGCTTCGTAACAGCACGTATCAACTGAACTAAACTGTACGGGCTATCGCGTGTGTAATTATTACCGTCGTTTTGTCGATACAACACTCACGGATAATAATAACCAAGACGACGTTTTTTTCCCATCTTTTTTTTTTTTAATAAAGTCGCGGAATTTATAGCGACTGGGTTTAATAATTTGCAAATTCTTTCGTCCCCGAAGATTTTACATTTTTTCGGAATTCGCGTTACTTCGCTGGGTTTGATAAGATACAGATATTTCTATCTTATCCGGAATTGAGGGATGATGAAAAAAATGTCTTTCTCGACGAATAATACGTAATATAAACGAAAAATAAAAATAAAAATGTTTAAATTCTCTCGACCCCGAAAATTTAAGAATGAAGGGTCCATTTTCATTTCGTCCGGTGCCATCTGTTTATTTTTATCACGTCTGTGAAGTGTCGAGACGTTGGAACCCTAAAATAACCAAAAAGTCGGTATATAATGAAATAAAATAAAATAACGGAATTCACGGAACCTTTATTTTTGTTTTGTATTTTTTTTTTCCAGCAGGGCACGAAGTGGTGGAAGCTTTCTAGCGGAAGCTCGCGGATATACAGACGAAGAATCGGTGAGCTATCGCGTCAGGGTGGAGATTGTGAATAGCGCGCGGTGGTGTGAGTGAGCGAGAACCCGGAACGTCGTTGCCCCGGGTACCCAAATTGCATCGCGAAACACTCGGCATTTTTTCCTTCAACCTCTTTCTCGTGACGGGAAGCTTCCTCCCCCCGCCCCTCCTTCCCGGTCCTCGTCCTTTCACCCTCGCGCTTCCCTTCGCTCGTTCGCTGCCAGGAATGAATTCCTCTCTCGGTGGAATGAAAAGTAGTCCGGGGTGGTACGATGAGCGAGAGAAGCGAGGCCCGCAGGACCGTTGGGGCAAGAAGGATGCATCGTAACGGTGCGTTCAGCGGAGCTCTCGGTTCTTCGCGTCTCAACGTCGTAGCCGTGTGGAGTGCACGCCGGAGGGACGACACAGCGCTTTCCGTGGCGTTGACGGAAGCGTGGAAAAGGCGAACGAGCCGGAGGATGGCACAGGACGACGGAACACATCGGGGGGGGGGGGGAGAGTCAGCTGAGTCTGCGGGAGGACGGATTCAGGGCTGAGTAAAATATATATAGATATATATGTATTAACGATTGCGGTGGAGGGGCGGAGGAGAGGAAAGGAGAGAGGAGAGAGACTGTGTGCTTTGTCACCAACCCTTTGATGCGTGCCGCCATGTTTAATCCGCTCTGTATATGAAAAATCAAGCGGATATGGGGATAGGGACGAGAATACATGTGTACAGGGTTATTCAAAATTAGTTGTGAAGGTTTCGTTGTTTTTCTTTAACAGTTTTTCGTAAATATTTTTTAATTATTTTGTGGACATGTGAGTGGCCGAACGAAAGTACTCCAATTGAATGACGACGGTTGTTTGACAGTCGGGTAGTGTGCATTATTGTTGCGCAGACGCCATTACAGGACTACGAAATAAAATTCGGTGCTAACTATAGTCGTGTGTTATGATTGTCAGCGAACATGAAATGCATGCGTGAAAAGAAATGTCAATATGCTTGGAGACGCTTTGAAAGCTTGACAGAGTTATATTATTTTGCTATTGATTCTAGCCGACTGTGTTATTCTAGGTTCAAGTTCAGATGAGAAATATTCACAATTTTCTAAGCGATGGCAATATAGTGTCGCGATATTTACGGTGACATAGATGTCTTAACGTAATTGGAGACTCAGATAGAAAAAGAGAACGAACAAAATAATAAGTCAAAGATTTGAATAGCCAAAAAAGACTGTAAAAAATAAAAGTAACTCAATGAAACGAGATATGAAGATAAGAAGGATGTAACGAAGATGTATTTAAGGAACCTATACGAAAAGATTGGATTAAGTGTCACGTAGTGCCAGTAGTGGTGGCACGAAAAATGTTTCGATTACATTGATTTTGAATACTTTGACGATCAGTCGCACGAATCACATTGATCAATCGTCCATAAATGATTCCTTTACGTAATCTTAATTGTTATTCACTCAAATTCTAATAGAATTGAATCATCATAGAGTATGAAAACTTGTTACGAGGTCACTAAAGATTGGCAATAAATTAAAAAATCTCAGAATAATCACACGAAATAGTGTTCTATCGGTGACAGATCGAAAAGTGCACAATCTCTCGACACCCTGGCGCCTGCCTTGACTCATGAAACTGTGTTTTGAACATATTTCTATAACATACAAGTGCATAACCCACAAATCTCAAAAATTTTATCATAAAAAATGTGCTCAAACTTGAAACGAATACTTCCAGTGTATTTTGTTGTAAGAAAAAAACCGTTCAAAGTTTATTTTGCATCACTCTGCACTGTAAAAAATCGGTGTTGATATTAACACCGTTTTAACACCGTCGCGGTGTGTATATAGGTCCATCAATTTAGTGTAAGAAGAGCATTTTGTCGTAGTGTAAACTGGCGGTGTAAAAAACTCGGTGTAAATTAGGAATGTCATTTTAACACCGTGGTATCAACACTATTTCGTGTAAGACTAAAAATCAAAATGGATCGTAAAATAGCACCAGGTGGTGCTATTATTTGCTCATTCTGGTGCTAACATTAAATTCTATAAGTTTCGTTATAAGCACATAAGGGTGTCATCCACCAGCATTCCCAACAGCTCGAAAACACCGGAATGTGTCGACTATTGACACTAGTCTGAGTGAAAATGTTCACCTGTGTGTGTCAATATGAAATCCATAAAAAATATTTATTCACACATTATAGGTATTATTCCTAAGCTGTAAATAAATAGCTTGCATATTTTAAAGAATAATGGTAAATCCGGTGTGTTTTGTCTTCTTCGCCGCAGATTCACTGTCACTCTCGTTGGATCGATCACCGACATCCATTTCTTGTTCTGTTTCGAAGCGTACTCGCGTTCGATCCACGTCCGACCGTCGATAATTTCTGACTATGACTATTCTTCCCGCTTGGACTACAGAGTTATAGCTATAGGTATCGTATGACGATGAACCAATCAGGGGCCAGAAAGCATATTTTCTGCTAACTTGTCGGTAGTCACGTGATTGCCATAGAATGAGAGAGGGGTTCAAAACAATTCCGTCCGGTGTAAATAGATCATCACCTCGGATTTATCAGAACGGGAGAGGTGAACTCACAACAGTGTCGAAATCGTAGAAATGTTAACACAGAATTGATGGACCTATATATACACCGATATTGGTGTTGAAATGGTGTTTATTTTAACACCAAATTTTGACAGTGATATACCCATATGGCGTTAATTTCCTTCTAAACCATATGGTGTTAGATGGAATAAAGTAACACCGAATTTTTTTCTTACACTTTACACGGAGTACATTTTACTCTATAGTTGTGTTGTTATCAACACTCGAGTTATTTACCCCGCACACCGTGGCAGTTTACACCGAACTATTTTTTACAGTGTGTAGATATACATTAGAGAGTGCGCAAAGGCGGTGATGAGTCTGTGCGCGCAGGGGAAGTGATCTGTGTGCGATGGTTCCGCAGGAGAGAATGAGCGGTCGAGCGAGATGAATTCGAGAACGCAGACAGGAATAAAGTGAGTGATATACGGATTCGTATGGCTGGCCGGGATTACAGCGGCAGTTGGAAAACCCCGGGCGAAGCTTTTAATTGGCCGGTATATACGAATGGTTTGTACCACCCCGATATACCCTTGGCTACGTGTGTTTCCCCCGATGCACCCCTCGACATTCCGTGAAATGACGTTTCATCTGCAAATTAATATCCATGATTTGCCGGATTAAGAGACGGATGAATGGAAGACACGACGAGTGGACGGTGCAGACACGCGAACCGTACGTCGCAAAGTGCCCGCCGTAGGTATGCATATATATACATATACAATATATATATACATACCCATGGCGTACATTCTCCGTGCACTGATATTACGTTGTACAAAGCGAAGGGGGTTCATTGTCCGCTTCATCACACTCCAGACTGATAAATCCTTTGACTCTAACGCGGTTACGTATACCCTAACAATAATAATGAACAATTTGTCGTATAGCATTCAGAAATGCACAAAGATATCCGAAATAAATTTAAACAACATTTTTTTGCAATCAAAGAGTAAAATGAATTTCGCTCGTTAAAATTATTAGAATCCACAAATTATTGTATCGATTGAATCCACACGATCACGAGATCTTCCGGATTACTGATTCGGATAAATGTATTTCAATTTACAACTTTGTGTGGTCACACTCTCGTAACTTGATCCTTCACTAAAATTCCAAACGTTATTTAATTTCCAAATGCCGAAACGACTTTTTCTTTCATTCAACACTATTTGCCCATATAACAATCGAAAACAAAAGAAAAAAAACAAAACAAATAAAACACCTTTTTTTTCCATCTGACAAGGTTATGGACGCACGAGTAAACGCACTTTGTGTTGGCGCATTGCGTATCCCTTATCCGTTTGAATCTCGTCGAACCCGTTTGGCCAGTTGCATCGTCACTCGTCGGCGCAAATCTCGGTGGAAGTAATTGGCATGTACGGTGGCGGTGGGACTTATCGGCAAAGATGCTCGAGCGGGCGGCTCAGCATGTATATACATATATATATACATGTATATACATGTATTCCAAGGTATTGTCGAGGGGGTTCCGTGGATGCACCCGGTTGCCTCAAAGGATGAGAATCGATCCAGGTGCGCGTGCGGAGGGAGCGCCCGACGAGGATCACCATCGTACGGATTGTCATGGACACACATCGAGAACGAGAGAGGCAATCGAAGGACCAAACTCGGATGGCTGCGACATTGTACACCAGAAACTGCTGTACGGATCTACTTACATGCATATATATATATATATATATATATATATATATATATATATATATATATATATATATATATATATGTATACCGAAGATGGAGGTCGACACAACGTTCAGGCTCCCATGGAATGGCTCTCGCTCTGTCTCATATCAGGGGCCAACTAACGTAATCTACCCTAACACGTGACACGTGACCGGGTCTCCGTTCCCGTGACGTAATTGGCGCCTGATCCGGTGCACACAGCTCAGACCGTTGTAGCGCGGTATTCGAGGGTTGCAGGGGGGGGGGGGGGGGGCGACGGTGTAGGTACTGCACAGTGCGTTGTACGAACGAGACGTTGAAGGGGGGAGAAGCAACCGGGCCGGACGTTATCTTTCGTCGGTCGAAGCCGCTTATAAATTACATCGATGTCGTTCGACTGCTTCTCGCCTCTCACTCCTCCGCCCCCAACCCCCTTCCCCCTGAGTTTTGCAAATCGTGCGTAGCTTCTCTCTCACACACAGAGATATATATCGTGTATAACGCGCGGTCTATGTGGCAGAGACGATGAGGCTCCATTTTCCACGGGTGTTTAGATAAGGCGGGGACACGAGAGACCGGCTTTAATGCCGGGGTGCGATTTGTTCGAATGTTTATCCCGCGTCGAAGGTCTCATGATCGGGTAGACGACGATGATTCCCCGAGGAGATGCGGTTTGCCAGCAATAAAAGATCGATTGTGCGATCAGTTGCGTTACATGTCCCGGTGGTTCGTACGTCGTATGTGGTGAGGGTGGGGGAGGGAAGAGGCGAGGGGGGTTGACGAATGACGTTGAAGCTTCGTTGCACGTAAAATCGGAATAGACTTACCGAATAATGCGTTGGCGTACTATTAACGAATGAATTTGTATCGAATAATTTCATTGTTTTCCGTGAGATAAATACCTGAAACACATAGAAACAAATAAAACAAATTAATATTGTGAATTATTTTGATTGATTTTGTTTATTTTTAGATGGGTAAATTACTGGAATAATGCTGGAGAATTATTTTGAACGATTCAACTGCAGATAAATAAGCGCAGTTTCACCGAGTCGAATTTTTCGCCTTGTTAACCATTTTTTTAAGCATGAAATTTCGAGTAAAGAAGATTGAAAGTTGGGTGAAGTTGTAAGGAAGTCTTTCGTCTGCATTTTAACTTAATTTTTTTCAAGTTTGGAAGGTGGAACGAAGGTGAGATAACGAATAAAAAATGTTTACCTTCATTCGGAAAGTAAGATGAAGGTGAAATAACCGAACGAAAAAATATTACCCTCTCCCGGAAGGTGAAACGAAGATGAAAAAAATGTCGCAACTGCATTGAGGTTGAAACGAAGGTGAAAAAATATTTCAAGCTCAGATTACCTTCCAATTCGGACTGAAAAGGTGAAATAAGAAGAAGTATAAGGTCAAAATTTCGACTCAGGCATCCTACGATGGTGCAAAAATTGAGGTTTGTAATGTTTCAAATAAAAAATGTAAGAAATAAAAATGAAAATAGGCTTCAATAAAATTATCCGACTCGCCGATGATTCGATAGCGTTGAGAAATCCGTGAGAAAAAAAGGAAGTAGCGTGAGCGAAAAAAAAAAAGAAACCAAATAAATAAATAACAGTTTAACTGGGTGAGTACTGATTTATTCAAATGATAAATGAAAGGTAAGAGGCTGGTAAATGGTGGACATAAGGTAGGAATGAAGATGGGGCAGTGGCGCTGGCGCGCGGTCGCGTGCGGGGATAGAACCGCAATTACAGTCGACCCATTTTCCGGACAATATAACGAACGCGGAGAGCGAGTCACCGGAGAGCTCTCTCACTCTCGAGCGTTTCCGTAGCTAGTGGTTTGCTGCTGGAGCGTCGCCAAATCCGTGGAGATAGGCGGTGGAGAAGCGGAGCGAACGTAAAAGCTATACCGCGTATCAGAGAGGGCTACCTATATATTCCCACTATGGCGAGAGAGAGAGAGAGAGAGAGAGAGTGAGAGAGAGTGAGAGAGAGAGAGAGAGAGGATTGGTTAAAGCCGGCTTAAGTTAGACAAGGTCGTCTAGGGTTGAAGAGAGAACAAGTAGAATTTATTGCCCACGGTGTACTCTCGCTCATGGTCCTCGTCGAGCAAAATCCTGAGTCCTCCTCTCTCCGATGTACAACGGTTGATGTTAGCCAAAATAAAACCTGGACTATATATCTACCACGGTGCTTTGTGTAACACACAGCCTCCTGCACCCTATCCCCCCCCCCACCCCCCTGCACCGCTCTTGCAGACCCACTCCCAGATCTCTGGAATATTGCTTCTGTACAATGTATCCGCATGGGAAGCAAAGTGCAATGGCATTTTTATCATCCGAAGCTCCACACTCGAATGACGGAGTATGTGGATCAACCAATGCAACGTAGATAAGAGTTTATTACCGTGGCTTTCACGATGAGAAAACGAACAACGACGATGCGAGCATTGACTCTCTCAACAGTCGGTCCGAAACTGGGTCGTATTACATTTATTACCACGAAATCTGCATTTTTATTTGTTCTGACCGATAAATTGAGACAGTCGGTGCACGTATTTAATCATCATACATATGGATACAAGTAGTTGAGGTTTTTATATGTTACGATCAATACACGAAGACTCATTTGAAGTAAGCAATTAAATATCTAGTGGATTTACATGTAAATTGTAAATAGGATTGGGTAAGTATATTTTTTGCGTGAACCATATATAGTTCATACTTTTTTTTTACTTGAGGCATGTGTAATAACTGAAGTAAAGGCATCAACACTACAAAAATAAACGAATTGTCGACCGATACAGTATAATTGCTTTTCAAAAGACTTTATAGTCGAGCTTTTGGTCAGTTACGTAACAATTTCGAATTCGTTCCGACATCATTGAATTTACGATGAATTTAGTTAATCACCCTGATGGATACGTGAAATTATACTCAATTACTTATATACTCATTTTTTTCCGGAAATCAAGATTTTAATAGTGCAACCCTCACTCTGGTGGGTTGGGGTCGAAATCCAGAACGAGCAATGTTTAGAAAGGGCAAAAACCCGAACGCGCAATGCTTCGAATGAAAATGTTCAGAAAGGGCAAAACTTCGAATGAGGTTGTAGCGAACGTATTATATGCCGAACGCCTACCAGTCGGCGCAGTATTCAACATTTCCCGACTTTCGAGCTTTCCCACGCGGAAACTATCAAGGTTAGATATATGCCGTCGCGGACTTTTTTATAGGAAATACAATTCTCTACAACATTGTTTATGTGAACTTTTGGTCTATATAGCGTTGTTTATCCAGCGTTTAGACAGAAACAAAATAAAACGATAAAAAAATCGATGCATTCTTACCTTCCCGTCAAAACGCTGGTTAAACAACGCTATATAGACCAAAAGTTTACATAAACAATGTTGTAGAGAATTGAATTTCCTATAAAAAAGTCAGTGACGGCATATATCTAACTGTGATAATTTACGCTAATTTTTAAATTGAAGATAATTTAAAAAAATAAAAATCCGCCGCGGTTTTTGACTTTTTCTGACTTTCGAGCTTTCCCATTCGTAAATTATCACAGATAGATATATGCCGTCACTGACTTTTTTATAGGAAATTCAATTCTCTACAACATTGTTTATGTGAACTTTTGGTCTATATAGCGTTGTTTAACCAGCGTTTTGACGGGAAGGTAAGAATGCATCGATTTTTTTATCGTTTTATTTTGTTTCTGTCTAAACGCTGGATAAACAACGCTATATAGGGTGGGGCTCGAAGTTCCGAATGAGCAATGTTCAGAAAGGCCAAAATTTCGAACGCGCGATGCTTCGAACGACAATGTTACGAATGGTCGCGGCGTAGAATGAAATTGTTTCGAATGGTCAAAATTTCGAATCGGATTGTAGCCTTCCGAACGTCTACCTTTCGAGCTTTCTCACGCGTAAATTATCAAAGTTAGAGATATGCCGTCGCGGACTTTTTTATAGGAAATTTATTTCTCTACAACATTGTTTATGTCAACTTTTTGTCTATATAGCGTTGTTTATCCAGCGTTTGGACAGAAACAAACAAAACGATAAGAAAATCGATGCATTTTTACCTTCCCGTCAAAACGATGGTTAAACAACGCTATATAGACCAAAAGTTCACATAAACAATGTTGTAGAGAATTGAATTTCCTATAAAAAAGTCAGTGACGGCATATATCTATCTGTGATAATTTACGTGTGGGAAAGCTCGAAAGCCGGAAATTTTGAAAACCGCAGCGGTTTTCTATTTTTAAAAATTATCGTTAATTTAAAAATTAGCGTAAATTATCACAGTTAGATATATGCCGTCACTGACTTTTTTATAGGAAATTCAATTCTCTACAACATTGTTTATGTGAACTTTTGGTCTATATAGCGTTGTTTAACCAGCGTTTTGACGGGAAGGTAAAAATTCATCGATTTTCTTATCGTTTTGTTTGTTTCTGTCCAAACGCTGGATAAACAACGCTATATAGACAAAAAGTTCACATAAACAATGTTATAGAGAAATAAATTTCCTATAAAAAAGTCCGCGACGGCATATCTCTAACTTTGATAATTTACGCGTGAGAAAGCTCGAAAGGTAGACGTTCGGAAGGCTACAATCCGATTCGAAATTTTGACCATTCGAAACAATTTCATTCTACGCCGCGACCATTCGTAACATTGTCGTTCGAAGCATCGCGCGTTCGAAATTTTGGCCTTTCTGAACATTGCTCATTCGGAACTTCGAGCCCCACCCGCTATATAGACCAAAAGTTCACATAAACAATGTTGTAGAGAATTGAATTTCCTATAAAAAAGTCTGCGACGGCATATATCTAACCTTGATAGTTTACGCGTGGGAAAACTCGAAAGTCGGGAAATGTTGAAAACCGCGCCGACTGGTAGGCGTTCGGCATATAATACGTTCGCTACAATCTCATTCGAAGTTTTGCCCTTTCTGAACATTTTCATTCGAAGCATTGCGCGTTCGGGTTTTTGCCCTTTCTAAACATTGCTCGTTCTGGATTTCGACCCCAACCCACTCTGGTAACTATAATTACTCCACTTATACTACCTCAAACGCATTCTATTCGACACGATGAAAATTAAATTTCAAAATCCATCAGGCCCCGTTTCATTGAAACTAACTCAAATTATAATTATTATTTCATAACGCTTGGACTATTAATATTTATTTATACGTTAATTTTGTTTACATTTGCGACATTATAATGGTCCTTCGATGAAAAACCCCTTACTGACGCACATTTAAATCATTGCTCCTGTATTCGCTAATATTTCATCTGCTCTGCACCAAACCCGGGCGTAATTCTCGTGACTACGATCTGCACGTTCGTTGGTACACATATCGCATCCATTCATATGGTTATACCAGTACGTTGACGTCGATTATCTACTTTCTACGAGCGAAGAATATGCCTCGATCTCGATAACCGTGCAGCGAACTCGGTACATAACGGACGATCTGATAACGCGAATTATTCCAAGAACGACAATGTACCGAAGACAGTAACAACTCGAATGTTCGTTGCAGGAGGTGGCCGCCCGGTTGGGAATCGTTAAAAAATAAAAAATAAAATAAAACACAAACACACACACACATATATATGTATATCTATATATTTTTTTGAAAGTTGCATATAGCATAGTTTTATGCTATTGCGGGAGTGCAGTCGTTGTATGGGAGCGATCATTAAAGCGCAATAATAACAATCCGGCAGTAGCAGCAGGGAGCGCGATGGAAACTAAGTTATCTGTGTATGGTCGATCGATAATCCAAATAGATAATCGATCGGATCGGAGCTACGTCGAATTCTATGGTGGGCACGCGCTAGCAATATTTTATTCATCCCGCACGGTAAATACGAGCGAAATACGTGTTGCATATATATATATGTATGTGGATTGAAAAATTTATGTATTACGAACAATAACCGATAAATAATCATCGTGGTGTTTCGAGCTCGTATGTGGTTATATTATTTCAACGTGTAAATCATTCGGTTTGCGAGAGGTGATTCGAGCATCGAAAACCTTCGATATTACACGAACCCATAGATAACGATCGTCGATCGTGTGCGCCTCGTTATGCGGGAAGCGACGATTCGACCGAACCGAACAACTTCCGCCTCTGACGCTCCTGCTGCTGTTGCTTCTGCTGAATATTGCCATTGCTGCTGCTTCGCAAAGTTGACATCTCCACGGCGAGATCCGATAAGGTATGAAATACTTTCTTTGATGAGAACATACGAATATATATGTTCCATCACAATAATGGACTCTCGGCAATGGTATGGGGCACCTTACAACTATTCGATGTAACAGAAAAATGTCACATCGGAAGAAAATACATGTCAAATGTTGATCACACGCTTTTCTACTTATTTACATCCACCTCTTCTGTATCGTCGAACTAACACGAAACTCTAGAAGTTTGAAAGATAATGAGTTATTTTTTTATCGGGTGGTTTTTTTTTCATAATTCTCATGTCAGTTGGATTGAGGATGGATGACTTGATACAATCCAAGCCAAAACTACGCCAATCTGAGTGATTTCGGTTATAGCTGCTTTGTGAAAGCTACAAATTCATAATCGTCAAATATCTTCAAATAGATGTTATTACGTCTTGTATCATGTTTCATCTTGTATCTGAAAAACTTCAAATTCGGCTAAATTTCCTATCCTTCTGCGTGCATTTATCGGGAACCAAAAAGACGATCGATCTGAATTTTTTTGTAAACATTCATCGATCTTTATTCTACACACTACATTTTTTTCGAAAATTCTTTCGATGCTAATCCAATACGTTTATCGTCAATAATAGCCCGAATCGCCTCATTTCCCATAAAAACACATGTTAAATTTCATACAGCTGTAACTTCCAAACCGGACAGACCGTCATTTCGAAATTTTACACGTTGTTTGGATATTGTAAAAGGAACTGACTGTAAAAATTACAGAATTTTCTTGATACTGTGACACACGTGTCATACATCCTCAATTGATGAAGAATCTGTTGTCGTTTTGAAAAAATGACAGATGAGTTAATACGTGTACCAATGTTACCGTTTGACGTTTAGTTATGAAGGGGCTAGGGGTAGACGTAGGTAGCTAGATATGATGGACTACCAGACCAGGAGAATAAACTGTTCCCACTGACTCTTGTTTCCCCGCTGAATAGATACGAATCATTTTTCTTTGGAATCATACGTAAGGACATAAAAAAATACAAGAGATTTGTTCGAGGGATGACGTGCGGAGGGCGCACTATTACAACGTGTCGTATATATAGATATATATATACGTGCCGAAAGAGAAAGTTCAGAAAAACGGGGGCGCTAGAGGGCGACGTAATTCTTTTTTCCTGGATCATTAATCTCCGGTCTTCCACTCGTCGTCGTATACGTCGACGCAAAAGCTCGGTCGGTACTCCTTCGTTATTTCGTTTTCACGTTGACGATGGGTCGTCGCGTTGTTGCTGCGCAATCTACAGAAATTAGAAAAAGTCCGAAGAAACGGGCGTCGAGGCGGACGAAGAAAAAGGGACGAACAAGGAATGATGTGGAAAACAGCCGAAACTCATTAGTACCGCCTTGGTCATTGCTATCAGGGGTCGGTCTCCCTCTCTCTCTCTCTCTCTCTCTGTGTGTGTGTGTGTGTGTGCCACTGTCGTTCGCGAGTTCGCTGTCATTTGTCACTAACTTCTCTAGCCGCTTCTGTTTCTCCTCTCGTGCTCGGCGCAACCTTCCGACCTTTAATAAAATTTGTCAACGACAGCCGGGTGTAACACCGGTGGCCACACGACACACTTGGTACCCCCAAAAACTTTTCCACACTCTTTCTCTCTGACTAAAAGTCGACACTTTTTTTTTCGACATTGATGAACGAAAAACGAGGCTCGTATAATATTTTCTATATCAATATCGGCCAAATATATTTCTCTCGTTCATCTCGAAGAATTACATTTCATATTTATCACCGAATAATAATAATAATAATAATAATAATAATAATAATAATAATAATAATAATAATAATAATAATAATAATAATAATAATAATAATAATAATAATAATAATAAATCTCGATTATGGTTGATCGGTTACGCAATAATTTTGTTCATCCTAATTACGAGGATGATACTTTCTTCGTAAATGTGGAACAGGTCACCGTCCTTAACTGTGCGTGAATCCGGGTTAAAAATGATAAAGCGACGACTGGTCGTGATCGAGACAACCGAGCACATAGTAGGAGCGTAACATCGTCATTTTATGCGTATAGAATATGCACACACCCACACACACACACACGGAAACACGCATAAACGCTGAGAAAAACGGCTTTGAAGTTCGCCTTCGAGATCTTAATTAGTGGACCACTCGCTGTGGGTAATTATTTTTGTCGAATGAACGCGGCGACTTTGCAGTGATACTCCACGCGGTGTCGAACCAGCGGTGCACCTCTCGCATTTTCATTCCGCATCGCGTACATACCGTTGGCCAACCGACGCCAACGCCTCTCGCACATATTACTCTCACGTGTTTTTCCTCACATATTCATACGGGTTTGGTATATTTATCGACTTTTATATGCCCCCTCGGTAACAAGAGTAATATATCTTTTTACAGATATGAGATCGCGGGAGATTGCACGGCTATTTACTGTACCGCGGGAGTAGCCAATCTATGTGTGTGTGTGTGTGTGTGTGTTTGCGCGAGAGCCAGTCCACAGCAGCAGCGATCTAATTTATTTTTTTATGTCTCGTTGACTTGACGAAATTATCAGGCGCCTCTCGCACGATTTATATCGAGCTTATATGATCGTGCCACTCGTGACCGGTAGCCGAGTCGAATTTCGTTATGCTTCTCGGGCTACATTCAGAATACACCATACCTTGATTCACACACATATGCATATATGCACATATGGGGCATTTCATGACATTTTGATCAACTTCTGGCGATCATTCTTCAGATCGTTTTCATAATTTTTCATTCAAAGGTACTGATCGAAAAAAACGCACTCAATTCTCTTTAAATTTTCTTTAATTTTCTTTTTTGAGATATATTTAAAAACAAAAAAAAAAAATAACGGACATTCTTTTTTTTTTTTTTTTATCTCGAAAAATAAAGTTTGAAAAAATTTGAAAAAAATTAGGTACATTTTTCTGCGATGATTACTTTCGAATAAAAAATTATGAAAACGATCTGACGAATGTTCGCCAAAACTTGATCGAAATGGCATGGAATGTCCCATACACATGTATACACACGTATATGAAATACCAGTATATTCATTCAAGATTTTTACGATGCGGCAGAAGTGACAGCAGTTCACTTATGGCTGTGAGACCCGAGGCCCATATAAGCCCGGTATTAAAATAACATTATTACGATCTCGCCACCAGAGCCTATATATATGCAGGTATATCTCGCCGGCCAGATTAGGACGAATCTCATTGATTATTCGGAGCAGCAAGAGATTCCAGGCCCGGTCATCCACACGAGTCTCATGGTGAGCCGGTGTCACGGGTTTGTAATAATCGAAATTCAAATATGAGAACATATTCTCCGAGAACATGTACTTTCCGGTCGCATCCCGACTCCACGTTTCGAACCGAACTTTACGATGTCAGTTTTATTGGTCTGTCAACCACTTAACGGCTTGGCGTGGGGTTCGCGAACGGACACCGATCGGAATCGTGGACCACGCGAGGGCCCCCCGTTAATGGACACTGACTTATCCCACCTGAAAACCCCCGCTCCCACACACCTTATACGCCTTCGCGACGACCGAAAAGGCTTTACGAGCGAAGTGAGGTGCTCAAATCTTCGCACGTCTCACTCTTCTTTGATGCTTGTGTTTATATATATATATATGTGTGTGTGTGTGTGTGTGTGTGTGTGTGTGTGTGTGTGTTTCCAATCGAATTAACGAAACAGCCGATACTATTGTACATAAACGTCGTCATGCGATCATTATTCACTATTCGGTCCTTAGTTAATTCGTCGGCTCTTAAATCATATTATTTTTCCATTGATGATTTTTCTTTCTCTATCGTGTGAAACTTTGTTGTTGCAGAATTTTTGGTTAACTTTTAACAGGTTCATTTTCACGAGTTTATTCTACGTTATAAAATATTTTAGTAGGAGTAGTATAGTTGTTTAATGATAATACCTGGCTGGAATTTATTTATTGATTTATTTATTTATTTTTAAATCTTTTTTTTCTCTTCTTCTCTTTTTCTCTTTTACGTCATTAAATATAGTGTCACCCTATATTGCCAATGGGCCATCGCCTTGAGTCCTTCAGCCCATGATTTTTTGTTCTCCTGTGTTTGATTTTATTTTTTGTTTGGGTCTCAATTTTCTATCTCTTCTATTTCCATGAGATCGTTGGCCATAGTCACCAGTCGTTGATGTATGGTTTTGCATTGCAGGTTACATGAAGTAGGGGTTCAGTTGTTCGATATTGTTCATTTGTTTTTTTCGCGAATTTCCCGCTGAGCTGTTTGGCAGATAATATTTGAATTCGCGAAAGACGTGTCAACCAACGTGAACTGTCGTTCGTCCACTTCGTCGCAAAGCACGTTCTCTTACGATGCAAGTACTTCGGCATTCGAAAGACACAGTATTTACGATGCGTGCGTTACTTTACTGATAGAAGCTGCATCGATATTTGTTGTTTTTATTTCCGGTCTTCCGTGGTGAAAAAAAATGCGACTCGTTTTATTATTCTCAAAAAAAAAAAAAAAACATTTATGAGATATTGTACTTTGAGAGTTGTGACTGTTAAATTGCTAATAGAATTGCCAAATTTGACGTACGGTCGGGCCGTTGGGTGTCTTCGTGCGGCTTTCATATTCACAAAACTCATTACACAAGCTAAAGGCTTCTCCGACTTATTGAGCCGTAGACAATGCCTCCCGGTCTCCCGGGCTATTTGCAATTCCGAGCTGGAAGCCACTTGTGGTTCCGTGAGTTATCTTCATTGTTGTTATTAACGTTGTTTTCCATTTTTTTTCTCGCCCTTTGGTTCTTTTGCATGTTTTTTTCGTCATCACAAAGAAATACCTTTGCCGGGTTATTGCTGACTTTGTCAACTTACATTCAACCAGATTCTACATTCCAAACCCATAATAAAGTGTTTCCGCGTTATCGAGAAGTTTGAGTGAATTAAAAAAATGACGTGATCTTAAAAAAAAAAAAACACGATATTAGTTTTATCAAGACGGTCAAAATAATTTCCCAAAGTATTCGGTATGTATTCGTGTACAGTGGAATTAATTCGCGAGTCAGAAGGGTTAATAAGAATACATAAAAAAAAAAAAAAAAAAAAAAAAAACGTCGTGACGCGGTCGAATGATGTTGGAGCCGTATGCCGAAAAGAAATTAACGCCTCTCTTCTCCTACATCTTCTTCATTTGTCGGCTTGTGTGACTGTGGCGGCGGCAGTGGCGGCGAGTTTGTGTGTCTCTCGCCCGGGGATACACACACGAGTTGTGAAGAAAGAACGTGAATGGCTCGCGCGCGCGCGCGAGGACTTTCATGTCGGATCGAATTCCAGTCGACGAAAGATGATTCAGGTGGTTCATGGATATATAGATATAGAAACAAGCGGACGAAGAGCGAACCCGAGGCTGATGTACGACCGATGGGGCTCAAAATCCTCGGCCAATTTTCAATCTGGATCGATAAAGGGCCGCGGTCCACGTCTTGCTGCGTTGTTCAAGACCTTCGCTGTGTCTCTCGAAGAATTTTCTCCACAAAAAGAACACATACAACTGCAGATTTATGACGACGTGCACACTTTACACCGTGGAATACAGAGTTTCACGTCGAAACGAAAGATTCCAACGATATGATGGATCATCCGTTGGAACTAACGTAACTTTCATTCCGAAGAAACATATATATATGTATATATATATTATATATATATATATATATATATATATATATATATATATATATATATATATATATATATTCCCGGACATTGAAGCAAATGAAGTACGGTACAAGACCGAACAATGTGACCAAGGGGCGACTGTTCAAAATGACACGATGAAAATCTCGGTGCAATTGTTCGACGTTGCCTCGAGAGCGCCTGCATAATATTCCATTCTTCATGACTCAAGACGCGCGTGGCACATACACGCATTATACATACGGGCTCATTGTAAAGCTCGATGACGCACTCGTCGATACTTCGACGATATAATGCGGCATGGACCGGTCATTGCGACGAAAAATCTTCATTGAGACTAACGACGCTCAAGAGCCCCATGCATAATCGTGTGCGATAAACGTTTTTCGTGAATAGCAATTACATCGACAATGGCAATATATTCATCGGAAATTAAAAGAATATGCGCCTGTCACTAATATCGATCGACAGTTGAGACAGCGAAAAATCTTCGTGATTACGTCATTCAACGTTTCGCGCGCGCGCGGACTTCTCGAATTCAAATTGGTCCCCATTTCGAGTTACGAGACAATATGATGACAATGCACAGCATCTGGTACCAAATCCGATTGTTCGTGAACAGTTTTTTCGCAACGTCTAAGAAAATCTCAAAGCATGGAGATTCGTGCGTGTGTCCTTGTTGGGCGGAGGAGGGTTTTGTTACGACGAGAGACGAAATAAAGGGCCATCTCGGAGTGAGACTTCGGGGTACATCCTGTCAGCAGGGAAAACCGAGAGATGGAAAATGTTTGCCGAAGAGCTGAGTGCGCGCTCGTACTACACAAACCCGATGCTGCTTGTGTACATGAATACACGGATCGTGATATACATATATATCTATGTGTATCGCAGTGAAGGAAGAAAGCTCGCGGGAGCTCGGCTCCGCGCTAACTTTATTGGGCCGCGTACTGTATATATATATATATATATATATATATATATATATATATATATATATAGTATGGGGAACGAAGAAGCTAATAGCTCTTTCGCGTTCGAGCCGAGAGGCCACTCGCGCGCGCCCGCTCGATCGCGGTAGCCTCTTCGGCTTCTCTTCGAGGTCGTGCATCCAAGGGGCACATTAATCTCGTGCCTTCCACGCGCACCCGCGTCCCGGCTAAAGTGCTTCCGATGCTTGCTGCTTCCCCTCTCCCCCCTCCCCCCCCCCCCTCCCCCGACCACCCGCCCCCATTCCGCTGCTCGCTGCTTCTGGGTATCACCTCAAACCCCTCATCGGTCGGGCCCCATGGTCTTCTTCAAGGTGTGCGCATCAGACTTTTCTCCGCCGTACCTACTTTCATATACCCGATTGGAGGTATCGCAGATATACAAGAACGTGAACACCGCCCGGCCTGAAGGAACTGTTTTCCCTGTAGCTGTAACGCTCGAGACCAGCACATAGAACTTTTTTTGACATCCGTGTGAAAGCACATTGGAATTTCTAGCCAAGTGGCGCCGCGGTGGCGTAATTCCGCAAATCGCGTGGATGACATATATCACAGTGACACATAGGCAAATATATTGCGACGATTTGTTTCCATTAAAGAATTTCAATATTTATATGAGAATGGTTCTCTCAAGATAAGTTGAAATAGAGCAGTGCTATATACAAAAAATTATTGTCACAGTACTAAACATATCAATTAAGTTCCTCGCTTTTTTTCATTCTGGTTTGGGGTTGGGTCATTACTGTCAAACTTTCGGCAGTGTGAGCCTTATTGCCTTACGAACAGGGTTTGGACCTATCACTCGTGATATACAATTCAACCCGGGTGCGATTCTGAAGGGGCAAGCTCTGACTTATTTGCGTGTGATTCGTGTCGAAGAGCTACGCAATGGAAATGTAAGCCTGATAATAACAGGCAGTATCATACGACAGACGTCTGTGAATGTGACTCTGTACAAAGTACAATTGCATGTATGTCTAACAAATTGAATTGAAGTAAACCATAAACGAATCAATAAAGTATTTTGAAAATTAAGATAGAACATGTAAAAAATCACTCTATAACAATGTTTAATGTTGGATTTTCATTCTCCTAAAAAAATATACTTACTTCTTTTTTTTAATCCAATTTATCCACATTTGTCTTTGAGCGGTTTCCTAGTTCGCTTTCGGAGAGCCATGAAAGTTTATTTTTTCACTCGCTGATCTCCTTAGATTTTTACGCGAATTAATACAACAATTAATGTTGCCTTTACGTCGCTTTTCCATTGCGACTGATCCTCGCGATTTGCCAATTTCGGCCACCATGGGCGCCCTAAGTTCTACCCAGACGCTATCTTGCTTAAAACGTTAGCTCGCTTACAAAATCGAACTCTCGACTAATCTGATTTTTCGAACAGCTAGTTCGATATTTGGCTGGAACATTTTTAACTTTGCACAATTTCCTTGGTCGTTTCGGGTTCATGATCTTCAATGATTAAATCAAATTGCACGACCCACTCCGATTTCTCATCAGTGCAATTACGACGATTTTAAATTTATTTGGGCGATCAGCGATGCGCGCCTGTTGACTCGCGAATAAGGCTCTTTGACAATTCTCGCACCGCGAATATCAATTATGGACTCTCGCAACGCTGGATGTTGAATTCAACGGGCGCGTGTGTCTCAGCGTACACGTCGACGGGTGGTTCGGTTAAATTTAGACCGAACTATCGACGCTTCGTGTGACTACGGCTGTCGGAGAGTTGTGCTGCCACTCAGAATCACCTCTCAGCCCGGGGACACCCACGTGATGGTGTCAACGAGCTGACACCTCCCTGCATATAACTCAAGCATCGACTTCAAAAACAGACGCTTCGGGTGACTGACGAAGCCACGCGAAATATACCGGGCTGGCAATATTATTTTTATTATTTTTATTGTCAACGTTTCGACGCTCGGAGGTCTGGCGTTACGTTCGTGCCGGATATCATCGACGATCGAAATTGATTCGGTGGGACGATTTGCTAGTTGTGATGCGCCGGGCGCTGTGAAGTTCAGTCAAAGTGATTTCCATTGAAACGATGGGGAGGCGACGACAGGGCTAAGGCGTACCCCGGATATGTCAATCAGGTGGACTCCCACTCAATTCCAATCACTCGCAAGAAGGACTTGTATAACGATATTGACATCGCCAAGCTGAATTGAATATTGACGTTTATCTTATGCCGTATGCCGTTTTTTTTTTCAATCTTGCTGCTTTCATGGACTTTTGAAAACAGTGGAAACCTTCCTTTTCATCGATTGGAATACCTTTTGAATAATATGTAATTGTTTGGCCTCGATCGAATGTCCAGGTTATTTTTTTTACATCGTCCTGCTCGTGTGAATGAGAGCCAAACCGTTTGATTTTTGTCCGATCACCGCGAAAGTCTTTTAAAGTGCACGCGAGAGGATTTCGGGAGAAAACAATTGCAAGTTGCGCATCACAGACTGTGGTGGGAGATAATGAGCCGACGTTATCCGATTGCATTTATCCACGCGTGTTGGGTTAACCTATCCGGAGTCTCGTAAATTTTCCGAGAGACATTGGTCGACGTTAGAAGCAATTACGACGGAACGGACGGAGGGCGCGATATAAAGCATCGTTTTCTTGGTGCCCGCTTTGCACTACTCGCTTCTCGCCCTCACAGTTCTAGTCTGAAAGATTTGCATTTTCGAAGTTGTGTTCGTACTCTCGTTTCTCTCTCTCTCTCTCTCTCTCTCTCTCTCTCTCTCTCTCTCTCTCTCTCACTCTCTCTCTCTCTCTCTTTCATTCTCTCTCTTTCCGTTTCGTTCGGTGCCGAGCAACGCGATTTACGGGAGCCTGGTGGCCCCTGCATCACAATCAAATATGTAAATCGTCAGGCGGAGGGCTCGATATTTGTCGAACGAGAGAACGAGAGAGCCACGCGCGAAGGTCGTTCGCTCGCTCTCAGTTTTATTCCTGCTATGCACAAGTATATTCCCTACAGTTAGCGAAGTGCAGCGAACGACCACCCACCCGCACTGATTCTCTCTTTCTCCGTCTCTTTCTCGTTTTTTTGATAGATTACAACCCAAAACCAAGATAAGTAACTGATGAAACAGACGGAGGAATTGAAAGGGTGATTGAAAGAACACTAAAACATAATATCAAGATCGTATATAAAATAAATTTTTATTGTTTATTCGACATTAAAGAATCGTCATTCATACGTAGGTCGAAGGAAAAGTACCACCCGAAAGATGCAGAACAACACATAATGCCTGATTGAAAATTACAGGACACACATGATAGCTTGGCTTATCGAAAAAGTACACATAGGCAGTTCACCTATCTCGAAGGATTTAGTTCTGGCATTTATCAAACGAATTTCTATTTACCACGAGTTGTAGAAAAAAAAAGCGTCGAATCATCGTTGCGTTAATCGATCGAACAATTTTCAAAACTGTGGGAACGCTTTTTCCCCACAACCACGTATCCACTATGATGAAAAAAATGTATCGATTTCGTCATTTCTCATATATTCTTTCCTCACCGCATCTGTTTCTCTTTTTTCCCCAGCTTTTTATTTTCATTACACAGAAACGTGTGCGTTGTGGGTACACAGATGGCGCTCTCATTCACGATTTGACATCTCACTCGACAACACGAATATAGCTATAACACATCATTCTCGAAACACGGCCAGGCGCACATAATTTTTTTTATTTTTCGTTTTTTTTTTTCGTTACATTCGTTCTCTTTTTCTTTCATTCACGACCACGTATCGCGTTATTCCCTCTTGGACCTTTGAGAGAAGGATGGCAGCGTGTAACCGAGCAGGCCACAAGACTAATTTACTGGGACACAGTTTTTACGCTCGGGTTACCCAACAACGAGAGACTGCCGTGAAGTCAAACGACGGCGCCTCGACGGCTCGCCGCGTGGTTAAGACCTCACAGACGTCTCACCCGGCTCGTCCAAAGAAATTCAAAAGTTTCACATCAATTGAGACTACAAATTGCTCCATTAATCCCGGAATTTCTTTGTAATCCCCAAAGCTGATGCGCACGCACGTGCGACGAATTTTTTATTCGACAACTTTCACGCGAAAATCGATCAATATTTTAATGACAATTACAGAAACACGTACACACACGGATGAACGAAAGTCGTGAATGTGGTTTACTCCCTCGTGACGATTGTAACATCGTTGTAAACATCGAAGTGAAAGTGAAGACGAGAAAAGAGAAAAAACGTTATTTTTTTGAGGTACGAGCGAAGCGATATATAGTAAATAGGAAACGAACAAAACGAAGAATGAGCCCCGAGGGCCTGGACCATCCCCGCAACTTTCCAACGACTTAATTTCAACCTCGGTTCATGCATTTTTCACGAACTATATTGGAAATTTCATCTGAATATTCCCCCACTCGATTATTCGAAACACGAGTCAACGCGGTCGTTTTTATTTATCGACGGTCATGCTATACCGACGAGAGGCTGCGAGGGTCTTGTACACTTCTCATTCTCTTTATTCATTCTCCCGACTTCTCTCGGGTTTTTTTTTTTTTTTTTTTCATTCTCACTTTCCACGTTCGTTCTTTCGTGCCACGTGATATTTGCAAGTCAATGGAAATTCCGAAAAAAGTTATCGGCCTATCCATGTCGCTGGGGTTATTTTCTCGTCCCAAGAAGAAGGTGATCTTTGGGGTTGTGGTTCACCATCGTGTGTACGTCAGATTATCACGAATCATTGCCAAGTTGCAACATTTCATCTCGTCTTCTACCGGATCAGGATCGACAACTTGCTTCACTTGAGACGCGGTGCATATGCGGGTACGATAGGATACTGACGATTTAACATGTATAAATTGTGTTTTCGGTCGGATTTATGAGCGGATATTTATATTTGCAACTCTATCAAGCTAACAGGTGTAGTTTAGGTGTAAATTCGGTGTAGTTTAGGTGTAAATTAGGTGTACAATTTATAATTTAGGTGCAATGAAAATATAAGCAAGACAGCATTTTGAAAATCTCGGATTGCTAGGTTGATGTCAAGCTGGCAGCGAACCCTATAAAGGACTGGAATATTATGAACTTTCTGTGCCACAGAATTAGGTGTAATTTGAGTGTTTTAATAATACGTCGCTGCTAGTTTGATATCAAGCTAGCCAGTAGGATTTTCGAAATGCTTTCATTTTGATTGCACCTAAATTTACACCTAATTCCGATGCAGAGTAAGTTCATCATTCAGACTTTTTGCTACTAACTTGATGGAGGTCATATTCACATGCCCCCGATTCTATTTTTATCATCTAATACAAAGTTCTCGCTTAAGGCGAGGCCGCCGATGTTATCATATACATTTACAAATGGGAAACGGTTCGCTAACATCCACTTTCTGTGGGCTTGGAGTAGTCCGCCAGTCATGTTGATCTCTATTTTATTCACATTAACCTTGACAGAATGGCAGAAAATCAGGAGAATAGTCTACTCCAATCCATCCAGTGAGAGACCTGTCAAAATATTTCGAGACCTTCGAAATCCAAGGTCCTAAAATATATCAACAACGGTTATTATATCAAATACGTTTTTTTACGTACAACGGATATACATTGCATATTCTGACGTATTTGCATAATATGTTTATTGTATGCATGGACATATCGTATAAACGTCCAAACGGTATGCAAAGAATATTGAAAAGTAGGAAATAAAACCCATGATTGCCATGTCACCCGGCAATATAAATGTATCCACGTTTATGAAATCGTTTTCTCACTCATCCGATTTCATATCGATGATACGAGAGCTTCAGATTTTACGACGTACAGGGATGCATGGGCATCGAATATTTCACAAATGCGTGTGGGTGCAATATGTCTGTACATAGATAAATAAAGTATATGCCCATACCATGGAATTTATACTATGCATGGACTATGTTAACATTGTATGCGTGTTTTCAGGCCGATATCATATTTTTTCCACGTTCTCGGTACGTCAATTATTGATTTCCTGTAGAATGTGAAATCGTTTCACGAAATGATTGCATATCTTTCAATCGTTGACCCGACTAATTGTGCCCGGCCATGTCAAAATCTATCCTCGAATGCGTCGGATTCTTTTTTTTCTTTTTCATTCCCCACGATTTTATTATTCAACAACTGAAATCGACGGTTCGGTAGTGACGGGGGCCAACACGATAACGTTCCGTAATGACGACGAGTGTTCGATGGGATCGCGGATGTTGCGCCGGGGGTTTATCGGGTCCGGGCTGTGCCAGCTCTGTATATGCATGTATACGCGTTAAAATTTCGGCTGATACAGCCGTAACTGTCATAAGCGGTTTCCATTGCGAGCCAAAATCGGGAAGGCCGAAATTCACGCGCGTCTCTTTCGAATGGACCATCGTCGTATCGATCGCGGAAAATACAACGCGATCTGGCACGAATATCAAGCCGCGAAATGGAGTATAACGATAACGCCGCGCGGAGAGCGCACTATGGATTAAACCACATCGTGATCCCTCGCTCCCTCTCTCTCTCCCTTTCTCTACCGTTGCCCCGGAATAAATACGTGAAATATTATCACGGAAATACCACGGATAATACAGAAACACGCACGTATATTCGATTCACACACACGCGTTCGGTATTTAATATACTTATTATTCCGACTCATTAATCCGCTTTATAAATTTTCCATATCTCGTGTCCTCATGGAGGCTGCCCAACGATTTTGCTATAAATAAAAATCTCGTGTAAGCCACTAATGAATTCCCGGAAAAAAAATAAAATTGATGTATTTTATCGAGAACGGCGATTACATACCTTTCCAGAAATAATTATGTTGGTAAAAAAAAAGAGAAAACCATTTTTCCAAAAATTATTTCACTCGAACGAATAACTTGCTAGAAAAACTTAAACTAATAATTAAATATATAATCGCGAACGATGATCAAATCATCTCCCAAAGGAAGATTATGCTAGTATAGCAAATACTGAGAACTATTCTTCGAGAAAAAAAAAACGAACCATGGATTCACTCTGTAAGAATATCGGACAAGTCTTGATCAATTACCGCGATCGTTTATTTTCCCTCGTAGAGATTGCGAGTGATAGCATGTTCCGCCGTGACAGCCGTTTCGATATTCCGCAATCAGCAATGACGAGTTACTTAGCGTCAATTAGCAAAATCATGACCGACAATGAGGCGCGTGTGTTGACTTTGGATTGGCGTTTGGTAGCCGCCACGTTCGAGGCGTGGTCATATTCGGATCGGCGATCAACATTATTTCTATTTCTCATTAATCGCGAGCAAGTCTGTAGTCGAACACGTTTAGCTGGCGCCGCGACTTAACGCGTCAACGCGAGACCGTTGCGGTATCAATTCACTTCGTCAAGCATCAACGAGTCTGTGCACTATCTCTTTTCGCGTGTGAAGGACCATTTCCATTGACGCACGAATGCTTCGTTAGATGCTAGCTTCTTTAATTTTCGCTCCATGACAGTGAAGTCAAAACTGTTTCAACTTTACTTTGACGCGATTTTGGTGACAGGATCGGAAGTGCATGTGTTATGAATAATTGATGAATTCGTATGTGGAGAACATTGAACTTGGGTTTGTAATAATGATGACAATATTAACTATCAAATAAATGAAATTATTGATGGGGAATATTTTTATCTTTGCATCTTAGAATTAATCAAGACTGCAGGATATAAAAGAGGTTATGTCGTGAAGCAGCATCGGAGATATTTCACGCGGCGTGTCTCTTAAACTGTCTCATAGTTGACGCAAAACGTTTGACGAAGCATTCGTGCGTCAACAAAATGGGGTCTTAAATCTTGAATTATTCTCGACGCATGCAAGCCAAGGATGGGACTCGATTTTCGCAAGTACTATATAAATTTCCAGACCCTTATGAAACTCGCGGCTAATTTCCGGAGCACCAGCGGAAGCACCAACAGCACACCAGAAGTAGACTCGAGATCCTAATTTCTAAGGAAAATTTAGCCAAGCCGGCGCCGGTGCACCTCAGTTCTATGATTTATCGGTCTGCCCTCGCCCAGTTCCGACTCTCTTCCATGGCAGAATTGCTCCGAGGAACGGGGGCATGTGCCTCGTTCCGCGCGCGTGTGTGTGCGTCTGTAACATCGGCGTGATAATAGCGTCGTTACGTAGCCCACATATCGTATCCACGTACACCGTACACTTTCTTGGGTATTGGCGCGTATCTGAGATAGCCTGCGTTACGCCCGAACGAATCAACGACTAGAGGCGTACACATATGGGATAAATACGCCTTAATTCGAATGGGTTGGAAACCCACTCAACCCTTCACAAACGATCGTCAATTTTTCTCGTTTTCCGTTTGAGGTAATCCAAAAACAATACCTGATTTTTTTGAAATCCCCCCGGCCTCGTGAACCCTAAATAAAATTTTAAACAAAAAAAATTATGGAAGACAGACATTTTGCTGTTTTTCAAATTGATAGAGTTGTTTTTTTTTCATATTTTGTATGAAAAAAAAGTAGTCAAGAGCGTGTTGGGCACGCATATCAAAGGATTCCGTAGACATTCTGTAGTAGTCATTGACATTTGGAAATTTTTTTCTTAAAAATTTCAATTTTGGAAAACAAAAAATTTTTCCAAAAATATTATTTCTGTTTTTAGGTCACCGATCTACGTCCGTGTACCTACCAAATTTCATCTCAATCGGTACACAACGAACTTGGCAACACCATAAGGGTTTCGTATATTTCTACGGAACCCTAAAAATTGAAGATTGTTTATAATTTTAGAATTGCCATCTTTATCGTTAATATTTACCAATAAAAAATCAGATAGGGAGATAGGGAAAGATTGGGTAAAACTCAAAAGAAAAATTCAGAAAATAGTTCTGGGTTATTCGAAACAGAAAAAAAAAATTGACGACCATTTCTGAAGGGGTAAGGGAGTTTTGCACTGAAAGAAAGAATTGGATGGTGGATCCTTGAATTCGGTGTGATACCCAACTTTGTTGGTCGCTGGGGAGCCATCCCATTAGTTGGCTAATATTACATTTTTTAATGGTTGCGGTAAAGTTGGTTATATCGCCTATTTCATGACGGTCGATGCAGCTAGATCTTGGTTGCCTCATTCAACTATAGTAGAGGATGAGACTATACTATCAGTCAGCGCATCTCGCTGGAAATGTGGTCACGTCAGTCAGTTCGCTCGTGTGTCTATTTTTTCTAGACGATACATGTTAACTATGCCACGTGCAAAGAATATAATTTTGAGGTTAGGACGTCGGTTGGAAATGTTGGTTGAAGGATAATGTGCATTATTTACGGAAGATCCGAAATAGTATTGACTAGAATGGCCGCAATACTAGAATGGATAGAATAATTCCCCGCGTTACATGCACAATTACACCAGCGTTAATTTGTCCGAAATACTTGACACTGATTCTGAACGCTGCGTCGAAATAAACGGGAACGATTTGTCCTACCAAATTCGGTTTCTGCTCGGACCACCGACAGTCACAATTAAAAATTGTCACGGTGACAATGCGCAATGACTGGCTTATGCATCTGAGTTGATGTTCCGTCCAACTATTCTTTGACCACTAAAAAATGGCTATTTCAGCCAATCTTTTCTTTCAGTGTGGACTCATTCGAATTGAGGCGTCTTTCCCCATACACATATATATGTATGTGTTAACATCTTTTTCCATACTCGGCGCCGGTTCTTCGTCTCCTCTCATTGTTTTTTTTCCCGCTTCTCAGTCGTTCAACATTGCGCCAAAGCGTTTGCTCCGAGGTCTTCATCGGGTCTCGAACGATCCGAGAGATCGCGATCTCAAACAGTGCTGCTGCTGCTGCCGCAGAAAAGCCACATGCGCGGTCTCTGGTTCCGTGCATTCAGAACGCGGCCCGACGGAACTTATATACAGGCTCTCCGTTGCGGTATTCGTCCCGTTTGTGATCTACGGGGGCCCTGCGCGCGGTGTTTTTGCGGAGCCCCGGCGGGACAACGCTCGGGGGTCCCGCAGAGGTCGCTCGTAAAAGTTTGACACCGAAAAAAAAAAAAAAAACAAAAAAAAATGAACCGGAGACGAGACGCGAAGCGAGAGGAAGCGCGAACGCGCCGGTGAACGGTGCACGTGAAAAAGAGTGGGGAAAAAAGCAGATCAGTCCGTGGTAAGACTCATCGAGTTTTATGAGTTTAGTTTTCAAAGAGGGCGTGGCTCGTGCGACGCCTGTACCGCGAAAACTTTGTTTTTTTTTTCTTTAATTTTTTTTTCGTTGTTTTTCCTTCCTTCCTTTTTTTTCAAATTTTTTAATTTTTTTTCGTTCCCTTCTTCCAGACTTCCTCCTTGTTCTCCTCACTCCCGGCGCTTGCGACGCCGGAGACCGCGCGTTCGACCATTGTTCCCCTCAGTTTTTCAACGGGTTTGGGTCATAATACATTATGACAAGGCGTTAAATCGAAAGTCAAAAGCACATTAACCGCGGGGTTTAATCAATTTATCCGTCGCAATATCGCGCCTCTTAGTCACGCTGATCACCGACGTTTTTCTTTTATTTCTTTTTATTATTCCAATTACGTTGTGATGAATATAATTGCTCAATTATTTACGTTATATTATATCCACGACGACCGTCGATCTGATTTATCACCCCACGACCATTACAAACCTGTATTTAATTAATTTTTTATAATAATAATAATAATAATAACAATAATAATAATAATAATAATAATAGTAATAAAACGCTGCAGTCGGGTTATTAAATTCGCGAGCGGAAATGCAGCTGCGTGGCGCCAGTTTACATTTCTGTACATTTTAATCACCCGATAACCACGAAGTTCATAACGCGGGTAACGTTGATGAAAATAGTCATAGCTTTTTCACGGCTATATTCCGCAGCCAGAGTTCTAAATGACGTTGGGCAATTACGAATGCTCATTAATGATTGATAAAATTTTACGATCCCGTGAGATATCAAGCGAAATGATTAAATTTTGGACAAAAAGTATTTTGTAATCACGGATTTATTTATCGATCGATGGTAAAAATGAATTACCGTCGGGCGGTAAATGTTATTCGAATATCGTCAGTTATTAAATCACTTGAGCATCCGGTTATTGAACCGTCGTAATTTCGACGTAAAATCGGGCCAGAAATACAGAGAGTCACTCGTCCAACGAATATGCGCACGCTCTATATATATATGTGCGTGTACGTGTAGATATATATATATATATTTAATATCTGTGCATGCCGACAAGCGGTGTCGATCGACGAGCGAGAATGAGCCTATAGCGTGCCAATGCTAGCCGGACGCGTTGAAATCCGAGTGAGATTTTATTTTTGGCTCATCCTTCCCTCTCTTTCTCTCTCCCTCTCTCTCTCTTACGCTTCAGATCCCGTTCACCCACACGCAAATATTTATGCGATAGAGTGCACGCATATTTGTGTACGCCCGTGTGCGTACGTGGTACAAAGAGGCGGATTGCGACCCGTGGGACCGAGATATCACGAGTGCCCCGAGAAGAATAAAAAAAAATTCAAAAAAAAAAAAAAAACGAAGACGAACGAGTCCGAAGAGTGAAGATGGAGAAATAAAATAAAATCTGGGAGGGCTTCGTAGTGGGGATCGAAAAGATGCGAACATTGAGCTACGCCACAACGCCCGAGCATGCACATACCTCTGTCGAAATGCACGGGTCGGTGTCGGCCGGTATCTTAACAACGTATTCTCCGATAAAACTGCGAGGGTTTAGAGAAAGGGCGAATGAAGATCGAAAAGAAACGAAAAAAAAACGAGTTAAAAAATAAAAAATAAAAAATTCAACGGAAAAAGGCGAAAGAATTGAGGATGAGGGGTAGAAGAAAGAGATCGTCGATTCGCCGAACCATCGAGCGAGCTCCGGTTACTCGCGCTAAATCCCGACGAGACCGCGAAGACTTATTCCTTCTGGGTTCTTATCTCCGCGGTGAAATTTTTTTTTCCGTACCCCTTCGTCCCGGCACCCTAATTTATAATTGGCCGCCGCGGTGGGAGATAATAACTTTGAAGGGGCGGGGGGTGTCAATCGCGGTGAAATATAACGAGTCGGAGATTCTAAAAAAAAAAAAAAAAAAAACCGCAAGGTTCGAATATGCGCAGTGTCGTACGATAAGAATTTTGGGAATTTAATTGGCCATCTCAAAACACAAATCAATGTGATGAAAAAAATTTCGCCCAATGTACAATTCATCGTTCGATAAAATAATCATCCCGAAACTTCGTGACTAAAAATGATTGTCAAATGATAAATCGAAAGTGTTACGTCAATAATTCTGCTGAGTTCGATTTGACGTCGATAAACATAGTTTGGCGAGAAATTTGCTGTAGATTCATGTATTGGAAGAGTTTTTAGCATCGAGTGCGTGCGAATGAGAAAATAATTCCGACATCGTTGACGCGGTTGGAAAAGTGATTCTGCGGGAACGCGATGCTCGTTCGGCGATCGAGCTTTCGCGACGATCATCGGACGTTTCGACCACAGCAGGATGAGAATAATTACACGTGCTTGAGAGCGCATTACGAAGTAACAACATCGCGTTTGATGCGAAGAGAACTCGCGGAGCTTCACGGAGTAAAGCGGGTGTGTAAAAATTGCAATATAATATATGCAGATAGGACGGAGGGGGGAATATAGGCGATAATTACGAACGTTTAAGACCCGTGTCTCACTCTTTCACTCGGCGCGCTATCTCCCGACTCGGTGCACGGCGAAAGAGGTTCCGGGACTGGGTGAGCGTGCTTCGGGATCGCGTGGGCCGACTCAATCTAATAACACGTTTTGCCAACTTGATATATCTGTGTGTATGTAGATACATTATTGCCGTATATATATATATATAAATATATATATGGATGTATATTAAATGCAACATATACAGCACGAGACTCGTCCGCGAAAGATGTTTTTTTCTGAGTTTGATCGTGGGTTCTCATGAAATAACTCCAGCTCGAGAGGAACGGCGTCGAACGGTCACCGAAGTCACTCTTCGACCGGACGGTGAAACTCATCACGTTTAACCACCGACGGGGTTTCCAACTTTGCGAATGCTGAATTTCATTAATATTAGACACCTCGACGAACTCCAGCCACGATTGGATTCCACTGGGACAGCAGAAACTGCAACTATTTCAGTCATCCATTGACCCACAGTCTCCCACAGAGCTTCACAACTGCCCTAAGCTCACTTTCGGCTATGTACATAAATTTCATCCTATTGACACATCGCTAACGAATGATGATACGTGCTAGAGATTTCAGTGTCACGAGGCATTGTTCTGTAATATCATTAGAACATTGAAGGTGTGTTGAGTATGAAGTATGTTTTAAGGTAGTCCCCTCCACAAGAGAGTTCCTCGTCAGATTTTCATGAATTTTGACATACTTATAGGTATCGATAAGACAAAGGTTCAGTTAAATTTTTTCTGGCCTTCCGGAGCGCGTGAAAAAATATATCAACACTTTTATTTTCACACGTTTAACATGGAGCCTTACGGAGAATCACCCTCAATTTGATATAATACAAAAAGTCCTCGTCAGATTTTAATGAAAACACTTGAGCTGCACGTTGAATATTCGGAGAACATTTTGGGCACTTGACAGTAGATATCAAGAGACTGTGATGATAATAATAAGCAAATAAACATCGGGAAAATACAGTTTATATGAGGAGTTGTTCGTGATCCAGTAGACATGGCAACGTTGCGCGGATGTTTCCCATCTTCTCTCTCTCTCACTAATCGACATCATAACACGCGACGTTGTCACATTAAAGTACCACGTACCTCAATCAGGAGATGGTATATCTTAGGCTTCCTTTGACTTTTACAGTTTGTGAGATACTACCTTGAAATGGAATCACCACGTGACGTCGATCAACGATAATCATCATATATCCGATGTCCGAGATAGTAATTCGGAATCTGGAGTGTTTGCCTGTTAATTTCAGAGCTTGGAACGACATATCTCGAAACATTCGAGGTATATAGCACGCGCTGCAGCAGTTGGACGACGGTATGCGCTGCTGCCACACATGTTCGTGGTTCAACTGGCATACTCGAAGCCACTGGGTGGCTTTCTCCCTCGGGTTCTCAGACTGCGGAGTGACGGTTGGCACGCGATAACACCCGGGGAATGCACTATAAAGCGGAAACAAATGACCGTCCGTGCTGGTATCACACTTGCTCGTCTCGCACTGTGCGACAGCATACAGCGTCTGTCTGTGGGATGAACTCGCCTTGGCCCCAGCTCAATGGCCGTTATTCGCACCGTGGAAACTCACACGACATTGCTTCATGAGCTTCACGAGGATGCTTTTTATGCATAT
The DNA here is from genome assembly GCA_963662125.1 of Diplazon laetatorius. Taxonomy (NCBI): domain Eukaryota; kingdom Metazoa; phylum Arthropoda; class Insecta; order Hymenoptera; family Ichneumonidae; genus Diplazon; species Diplazon laetatorius. The sequence continues at coordinate 9,506,902 of OY759158.1, read as the reverse complement.
CCTCGTCTATTTGATCGTTTTATCTTACGCGCCACTACTATTTTTTGCAACACGTGCGCGGTCGCAGTTGTTGAGAGTATTGCGGAGCTCTGGAAGTCATTGACAATCACATACACCATGCACATGTATGACGAAAAAAGTTATAAGATTTTTCATGATGATTTATATAGAATTAATTATCGTGTTAGGACGAATGAAGAATATATAAATATTGCCTCTTCAAATAGTTTTATCTACAGTCAATTTGACTATATGGATCATCGTATATTCAATATATTTTAATTTGATTGTTAAAAAGTGATTATTACTGTCAAATTAGTTGAAGCGAATTAATGTTAACAGTCATTGAAGGTCGGGGAGACTGTATTCCAACCATAAATGTAATAAAAGTCACACAACGTTTTTGCAAATACTGTACGTCCAGAGTACATTCATTAAGCAAAAGGTTTGTGGATAAGAACCTGCCACGAATGATCTCCATGCTTTTATTCACATTTGCGAATTACGTGCACAGTAATAGTATTATTCGCCGACTTAAGATGTCGTTTAATAATCAATGGGGCGGTTGGATTCTTTATAAATGATTTATGTGAAAGAGCTCCATGCGCAAATTATTCTGAATTTTTTGTGAACAAATAATGAGGTCTGAATAAGTGAAAAATAACGTTTTGATATCATAAAAATAATTTCCAGGAGCTGTGAATTGTGAATTATTGGATGAAGGCTATTGTCACTATATATCTTTCTTGTAGAGAATTGAATTGTCTCTAACACGTATGCCTAATTTTTCGCGTAGAACGAAGAGTTTAGCTGCGAAACTGATTTTAAAATGAATTTTCGTCAAAAATCGGTTTAAAATGGCTGTATGTATTAGAGATGAAACTTCCAAGACTTGGAGCTCGTATATTTTTCGGAGGAAATTCATTTCCCTAGAGAGCGGTATCCGGGGGATTCAGATTCCAATCATTTTTATCGGCTTAAGCATTGTATGAGGCGAAAAATATATTTTTTCCATGTTATTTAAACGGAAATCGTCTTTTTTGGCCCCCGTGCGATGGGCCAAAAAAGATGATTTGCGCGAAAAGACGAGTGTGCTCTTTCGGAGAATCCTCTTTAGGCTAAACACTGACTCTTAAGACCACTGGGCACAATAAAAAAAAATTGATTTCTCGACACAGTCTAAAACACATATAGCCACACTGAGGATGGCCTGCAAGCTCGGCACGAACGAACGATTTGTCCTTCACTCTCGACGAGGAATCACGAGAGATTTCGCGAGTTACGTGGAGCAAAAGAACAATGTGAGCGTGTAACGATTTGTCGGAAATTCGAACGAGACTTCAATGTACAAACGTTCCCGTCCTCGAGGGACACTCGAATATGCATAGTCGCGGCTAATCGAATTGGAAAGATTTTCGAAGTCGAAAGTTCGATCTGATATCTAAAATATGGATAATATTGACGTTCCAAATGCAACAAGTGGAATAAAATTGAATGCAAAAAAATTAATTGAAATCGATCGTGGCATTCGTATTTCTGAAATATGAATTTCCATTCCGATCACCGTCAGAGTCCACAAGAAAAAATAAAGAAAAGAAATAACCCGTCGAGTCTCGATGAAAAATCAAGAGTTAACCTGAAGATCGTTTTTGCGGAATAAGAAGGGGCCCTTCATTCTCGTGCAAAAAGGTATTACATATCGTCGATATAGAAATATGGTAGTTAAAGGGAGTGTGTTGCACAGAAGGTTCGAGAGACGGGTTCTGGATCGTCGTTCGTCCCGCTTTACCGTGGGACGATCCATATACGGTGCGATCGAGATTCTCCCGAGTCATTCTCCAGACCGCATGATCTCCGTACCCCTGGTATGCATGTGATCTCGTGACAACCGCAGCTTTTGATCTCAAATTGCGAGGTGAGCTTTGATTCCGTACGGATACACATTGTAACATCAATGTGAAAGTGAAAAAAAGTTCGTCGTTGAGATACAAAAAAAAAAAAGGTTTCATGCATAGTACGTAAAACAAACTGTTTCAATAACAACAATATTCAACATTTCAAATATTGCACGAAACACTTGGGACATTTTTTTTCGAACAGTTTTATTTTCTCGACTTATCCGTCGATTTTTCTTTATTTCATCACACGTATTCAGTGAACGTTCACACAAACCGTAAACGTCATTGGTTAGTGCACCGGGAGAATTAACAAGCCGTTTCCATCCCGACTGATCGACGTAATGTCCGAATCGTTCGTCGATGGTTTAATTCAACGCGGTTCCCGCGGAGTGGACGAGCAAACGAGGGATAGAGAGAAGGAGAAGGAGAAAGAGAGAAAGAGAGAGAGAGAGATCGACATTCGCGAGGGGTGTACGGTGCATTGCTTGACGGTGCGGTTGCCGCTACAGAGGATTGACTGGGGGATGCGATACTCCAGGGTCTCTCGCTCTCGTTCTGTCTCTCGGACTCGCTTCGCTATTTGATTGGATAATGTCGAGCGAATTAAACCAATCGTGGGATTAATTGTCTCTCCGGCTCGTTCTCTCATCGATGGTACACGGAGAAACGAAGTTCGTCTCCCACATACATCTGTCTGTATTTTTTTCTCTCTCTTTCTCTCTCTTTCACTCTTACCCAGTCCGTTCAATTCACGTACCGGAGCGCGTTTCCCGCTTGCTCGACAAATTGTTCGCGCTAATTGGGAACGACGAAAAAAAAAAAAAAAAAAAATCCGCTACGCTCGCTCGATCTCTCACAGGGTAGACACTGCGACGCCTAGACAAGTGCGATTTTGCCCGAAGTGATTGCGATTCGTCCAACCTTCGGTCACGTACATGTACATTATATATCCACGTGTTTTGCCCATCACGGTAAATCAACCATGTTCAAGTGTGGATTGACATAATAACAGATTGAAACAATGACGATTGAAAATAGTGTATCGACTCGAACAATTGTCGAGCATATCACAAGCCTCGACATTCTTCATTTAATACAAATCTCGGCGCAGACGGATTCTCAAACTAACGTTATAATTTAGCCATTCTTTCATAAAAAATATTGTACAAATTATGAGGAAAAAATTAGTTAATCAAACGTTGAAGTAACAAATTTTTGGATCCATTTTGCTGTTGAAAAAAAAAAAAAAAAACAACAACAAGAAAATTTCGTTGCCCACGAAGATGTATATAGTTTCTTGGATAGTTGTCACTGAACGTGTATACCATTAACTGCGGGATTTCGCCATCATTGCGCTGTAACGCGTGTTTGTTAAACCCTAAACACAGTATTCCACCGTAGACCGTCTTGCTCGGAAGCGTATCCGGGCCTGCGGCTCGCCGTTACTCGCTTTGTTTTCCTCCCGATGGCGTTTTGCACCCTCCGCCAAACCCCAAACGGGTCCGGACGAACGGTCGGACAGACGCGACGGATGGGGTGCGCGGGCGCGCGAGACAGAATAAACGAGCGGAGGTTCGATTTAACTGCCACGCCAGAGGAGGCTCTCCGGGCCCCGTCGGTGCGCAGAGAGCAGAGGACAACTCGACGGGAGCGAGTGCGAGTTATACACGAACGCGTGATGTTGTACAGTGTGCCAAGCGTGCTAACCGGGATATCGTCCTGCCTCTGCGCTCTCCCTCGTCCGCTTAACATTTAAATTGCATTGTTTCAGTCGTGAGCCGTGTGCCGTTCGACCTCATACTATCCTCGAGCTTCTGCCCTCTCCCTCCCTCTCTCGCCCGCGCTACAACCGGATGAATGATATAACTAACCGGGGCTGCTCGCAAACCCTCCCCCATTTCGTTTCTCTTCCACCGATCCGAACGCCCTTCGCCAGCTAGCCTAAACGAGAATGCATTCCGCAGTTCAACTGATATGTTACACTATAAATGTATATATATATATATATATATATATATATATATATATATATATGTGTGTATATGTATATGTATATATAAAACCCCACATACATGTCTAACGGGCACACACACACACACACGGACGAGCACGCGCTCGCCAAACAAGAACGAGGGGGAGGAATATGGTGAAAAAGGTTTTCCTGCCTGGAATTATTCCCGGGAGCTTTTGCAGGCATTCGCTCGCTACCGCAAATCGATATACAGAGAGAGGAGAGAGAGAGAGAGAAATATGAAACTCTGCATCAAGTTCTTCAGAGTTGAAAAAAAAAGATTGAAAACAAAACAAAAAAAATATAGAATAAAAATAAATAAATAAACGTTGAAACGTATGTTGTGCTTGAGATGGGGGATATGATATAATGCGCCGTGGACGTAACGACGATTGTTACGATTCGATTGCACGTATCGATCTGGCAAACGAGAGGAAGGGCCCCGAGGATTGCAACGTGAATTATCGAACGAGAGTCGAGAGAGTCCACGTCTGCTACATACGTCGGATATACTATATATACCTTGTGTGCATCGACGACTTGACGAGCCCAGCTGTGTTCGAAGTGAAATTTTTTATCGAATAAATTGCATCCATACGCGGAGACCCCGTACGAGCGCACCCTTGGCCGGATTGCCTCCTTCGATTGCCTCTTCTCCAACTCTTCTTCTTACTTTTATCATATTTATTTCTCGGGTTTTTTCTTTTTCCCAGCGTGCCAAGCTCCATTACGCGGCTCGGCGTATCGTCACGCCCGCAGGGCAAAAAGCTCGGATCGACCGAGAGCCACTCAAGATCGGTCGATCTCGACCGATCGGATCACGGCCCCCGAGCGGAGACGGGCGTTATTGGTTCTACCTCGTGGAATCTTTAATGACCTCTGCCTTCGCGTTTCCTCCATTGTGCTTCCGTCTCATTATTTCACATCATTTTCCGGATTTTTCATCCGTCCTTGTATAAACATTACAACCTCTTCTTCTTCAGTAGCTCGAAGCTAAAAGTATGAAGATATAACGGAAATTAATCTGATACGACTGAGTTTTGGGTTTCACAAAGGTGGAAAAACCAAGTGGACGTTTGTTAAAGTGGAATTTCCGCACCCTTCCGGATTCAACGTGAAAACTCCATTCGACCACCATGTTGAATCCTTCGGTTAAGGCCAGACATTGTGAATCGACAAACTTTGACCAGAATCATGACGCCATGAAGACGGCACAACCGATCGCTGTATTATCAGTGATTGCAGATCGTTATTGAATAATTGAACGAGTGTCCAAAGTCAATGACGTTTCTGTGTTCCACCGAGTTTCGTACAACAATAAAACCGTCTCATTGCATTATGTGTTAAAAAAAAACTATCCCGATAATCAAACCGTAGTTGTTTTTCAATTTCGAAATCAGAAATCACAGTTGGATAAATATGGATGACGATTACTAACTACACGAAGCCAATGTAATTTCAAGTGAAACCCATGATTTATTCAGGAATCACTCGGGCATTCGCTATTTCTCGTCCAGGCTTGAATGGACAGCAATTCCAATACTCCGGGCTCCTCAATGTGCGTCCTAAACTTAGATCAGAAATGCATTAGAAAATAGTTCAGAAGCTATGCGCTCTCCGGAATTATGCGAAGACTCCGCTGATGCATAAATGCGTAGTAACTCGTACATCTACCGAGTCCCCGGCGATGATGGACTTGCACTATCGTGAAAGCTCCGGGCATCCGTAACCAGGCAATTAAGATCGCCCGAGATCATTCATTCCCCGACAGCGACGCTTTCAAAATATTGTCACTAGTTCCGGAATCGACGCGACGCGCAAGGTTGCCTTTATAGCGGTCGGTCTTCAGAGCGTCATGTTCCATCGCTCGACGATGGAAAGCGAGAAACACGGTACGATGACTAGAGAGAGAGAGAGAGAGAGAGAGATAATGTAGAGAATGCACAGCACCCGGTGGTTTCTCTTTCGTTCGTGATATTCTTCACGAGCCTCGACGGAATAAATTCACGATTTTCCTCGTAATATGACACAGAGTTGTCACCTACGCTCTGGCGGGTCCTCGGTACATTGGCGCGCGCACAGCCTGTACGCACCTCCTGTGTGCCACGAACGCACAAGTATACATTGTACAATACGGTATGCGCATATGTTGACGTTCGTGTGCGAGCGAGATTACGTACACTTACATCTGTAAAGGCACAGGCACAACGGAGCGATAACGTACGAGCTCATAAAGCTGGCAATGTCCCGGGTTCGCCCGCTCGTAATATAATGTATGCCTCGAGACTAGCTGCCTTACCGTCCCCCTTGACTTGACTGCCCTGACTGTCTGCTGGTCTCTCCCCCGGTTCCGCAGTGTCGTCACATATACCGTTTTTCATAGCACAGCCCGCGGAGACACCGGCCGGAAAGCCGGTCTCGCATTATTGTGAACTCTCGAATATCCACGTGTCCGCAACCAACTGTCTGTTCCATGTGTTGCCCGAAGTGTGATTCAAAATTCTATCGAATACCATTCGGCACGCACTGACTCCACAACCAAGCGTTGAAAGTTCGGATAAATCTATCAGTTTGATACGGGTAACACAGAATGGGATGGACATAAATATCTGTTATTTATCATTACCACATTGTTCTCATAATACGTATATAGTGGCTTACTAAATTCCAGGTTGTACTGAGAAGTACCTCTGTAAGCGTATCAGCTGCGCCAGAGGTTCGGACGAGTAAGCTGGCCATTGACACGTCCAGTCTATATGTTGAGCCAGAATTCAAAATCGTTCAACATCTTCAACATTAAACGCGCATTAATTAGCGTCCAGTTCGCATGACGATCACCGAGACACGAGAACGCTGAGTATGTCGTGACATTGGGATCTCCTTATTCCGCGGGACATCCCAACACACTCCATATATGCCGGAACACAGCGTCCCCATCGTTATCCTGAGGTGCCAAAACCGCAGGGCCACTCGATCACTCAATTAGGCTGTGGTGTTAGTAGGCGTGGTTCCCTCAACGATGTGTGTCTCGTGTGCCCGTACACATATGCTTCCCACACCAAAGTTGAGACATACGTATGAGGTATATCTATATATATATACGCGGCTTCTGAAGCACCCCGGCCGAGACCGTATACCACGGAATACAGGGTCGTGTTCGTTGCTGACCAGGTTCTGAATCACCGACAGCCGTCTAGAGTCGCACCATGAATTTACTTCGACGTCGCCAACCGTAGATTATTACACGCGTCAGGTGGTCTTCGGAAGTCCCCGCGCCACCCAACCCTCAACCGTGTCAGCCGACGGTCTCTTTGTCTTCCGCGGGAACCCCCTCTCACCCGATAACTCTGACTCCTGACGCTTTTCCAAACGAAATAATCAAGACTCCATTCGTTCCCCGCATCAACGACGAAACTGTATAGATATATAGGAACGACGTAGGAGTATAATGATCGTCGCGACCTTAACGTCAACGTTGATTGGACTTCCCGCAATTCCTTTATATCGTTTCTGGGTATACTAATGATAGGTAATGTACTTCGGGGGCTTTTGACAATTGAAACACGATTGCAATGATTTTCGTAATTTATTTTGCGTTGATGGGAAAAGACGCATCGTGACTGATATTTTGATACATGCGCGCTGTAACGGCGAAACGAAATGTTTTTCGTCATGTCGTTTGTCGTTCGACGAACCCGACGGGCGACCCAACCTACGAGTGGACAATAAACGACGAGAGCTTCCCCCATTACGTTTCTTCGCCTCGACGTCGTCGTCACTGTCGTCGTGGTACGTCGTCTCCATCGTTGTTGCTGCTGCTGCCAAAGTGGAAACCGCCCACGTTATGCTCCGAAGTTCTCTATCCCTCTTTCTTCTGCCGTCTACGTTGTGTCGCTGCTGTTCTTGCACTCCGGTTATTTCGTTCGAGTTGCCTCAGTCTGGCCGCGTCTTCGAGACTCGAGTTCTCTCGCTCGTCTCGCCGTTGGTATCGAGCTCGCGGGCTGTCGCGGTAATTAATGCAATTCTAAAATATGCTAATTCACCATTCCAGTATCGCCAGCTCATGGCCCGCCTGACTATACCCATCCTGCTTTCGCGTTTCGTTCTCTCGACATAGCTTCGTCTCCGTTGAAGCGCTTTTCTTCGGTGTCTCTCGTCGCCGGATACCGGCGCCGCTCCGCCACATTTACCGTCTCGAGATTTCGTCCTGGTGGTCGCGTCTTTGCGCTGCGCGCTCTGTCCATTTACATATTTCGCGCACTCCCGCGCTAGTTCCGGGTCCAAAGAAGATCCACCCTCTTTGCCTCGCCATCCTCCTTTCTCTTGTTTCTTTAGCTCGACACAATAGGGCCACGCCGAGTCTCTTGATAGCCTCAGCCCCCGTAGACGCAGTCTCTGCTGTGTGTGTGCGTATTCTCTCTTCCACTCTCGGTCGCCCGCCTCTTTGTACCTCGCACGAGGATTAAGCGATCGAGTATCGTTCGCTCTTGCTAGCCATCTCTTTTGCTCAAGCCGTAACAAAAATTTGCTTTGGTAGAAGCTTTTTTTATTTTATTTTTTTCGTTTCTATGCCAGTTGTAACATTTTTCGCAAAAATCGTAAAATCTTGCGATCCACTGAGTATATTCGCGAGATCCTTGCGGCAGATTGTCGGTCCATGAAAAAAGGCCTTAGCTACAACGCTGACGACAAAACGCCTAGCAACAAAACGCCGATCATATATCTGCGAAAATATTTTATTTGGAAGTTTGTGAAAAAAAAAAATTAACACACATGTAATATATGTGAAACCGGTCCGTGGATTGATAACGATTGGAAATGAAAATGGAAATTCGGAAGAACGAAACGTGAAATATTGATTGCAATCAAAAAACTATTTCATGAAAATCTACAATTATATCACCTTTTTTTAACGAAACTATATTTATTTAAAACCACTGAATTGTCCCGTCATCCCCTTTTCTCATTTCGCACCCGCGACACCTCGCACCACTTCACCCAAATTGGATTATTTCCTCGTGCGGCAAATTCAATAATAGCACTCTTGCAAACTTGGACCACGCATTTCATTTCCTTACTTGCCGAGATATCGTACTGTTACAATCTACCCCGGTCTCCCCAACCTCACATTTTCGTTTTTCAATATCATTATCCAGGATCACGACCCCACTTTCGGATCTTGCGCACTACGCCCGGCGATATTCTCTCCACCAATGAGATTCTTGATTAGTTCTACGTATTGATCAGTCGTGGATTTATTATAATCAATGCTATTATTATCTCGAGGCGTAGCGTGTCGATCGAAGTTCGCAGGCACTTCCCACACTCTGATGGTCCAAAAGTTCGATAATGTATCGGAGCATATTCCAGAACCGTGGAGCCCGATATTACCGGGCCGCCATCAACGTGAAACGGATTTGACGGAACGTAGAGGATCGGCAAATTGGTTCTGAGTAAATTGGGAGAAGCGCGGAGCAATCCAGAGTTACTGGGCTGCTGGCTGTTATGGAAAGAGGGAATTTGTGGATATACACGATTGGGGAAAAGAGTTTTCCGAGTTGAAACTCTCGGGTTCGTCGAGTGAGGACCGAGTCGCGCGTCACCGAACGAGGCGATAAGGACACGGGCGTAGGGAGTGCGCGGAGGGAGAGAGCCCTGGGTAATTGCGATAGGTAAGTGTCTCGTATCCGGTCGGGCGTAACCGTACTGGATATTGGAAATTTGTTTCAGTCTCCGGAATACCGATGGTTACATATAGGATGGGGCGAAGTAGACAGACAGAGATAGTGGGAAAGAGAGAGAAAGAGAGAGAGAGAGAGAGAGAGAGAGAGAGAGAGAGAGAGAGAGAGAGAGAGAGAGAGAGAGAGGGAAAATTTGAGTGGGGATGGAGAGCGATTCAAGAGAGAAAGAAGGAGGGAGCTAATTCCTCGATACGAATACTAAAATATCGAGATAACCCCGGTTTGAATTTATGCCGGGGATTCTCGGACGATTATCTCGGGTTCTCTTTCGTCACGTCTTAATGCGGCTATCCGGATATCGTTCCTAGCCCCATTTATCTCCTCGACTTTGTCGTATCTATCGACCATTTCGTAAATTAAGACTTCGATCCTATTAACCGAACCAACCAGTTTTTCACTCGATCCACCTATCGTGACATTCATTATCTTTATCTTTCCGCCTGGCGATTTTTTTTCAGGCCAAAACTATCTGTTGTGACCGACACTCTAACCGGCTGAAAGTTACACCAGATTTAACGTATGACTAATGGCTATTTATCGTCGCGAGTGTTGCCGTTTTTCATCCATAGTTTCGTACGAACATATATAATAAGTACCTGATAATTTAGACGTCATACATCGAGCCAAAGTGATTCCGTGGAAGGTGCAATTCCATGTCGAATAAATTTCATCACGTGATATCATGGCAAGTCGATTGTACGATGTTCCGATCTATAAAGCGTACACATCGACGGAGAGTGAATGTGGCAGTGGCCAACACCACGCCTCAGCGCGCTGTCGGGGTACAATATAAACCAATTTTGTACGTACGTCCCACGGAGTGAAGGCGACTTGGCTGCGCTATTCGGTAATTGATACATCAAAGGCCCTCGCTTCCTGCGTACATCCGCTTTGCTCTTTCGGTCGCCACCGCGATACGCACGACGCGACCCGCTACCCCGATGCGTTTCGAAACGTGCACATCTCCACACACATAGGTAGTGAAATTCTCGGTGAGCGCAATCATTTCCGTCCGGCAACGTATACACCCACTGCATCGCGCGCTCGTTCAAACTCCAAATGCAGCGCGTGTGTTCACGCGACCGGAAAATTCGCTGTTAGTCGTTTTGTAAAATATGTTTGGTTATACGGAGAGAGAAACGAGAAACGGAAGAGGGAGTGAAACCGGTGGAAAATGTAATAGAATGATAGACCGGTAGATAAATTTCATTCGAAAATTCCTGGAACTGGCGTACCTGAACTCGTTTCAAGCTGTATTTAATTAAATGAAACAATGCATATGCATGATAACTAAATATCGATAACCGAAAACCGGTGGGCTTTTCATGGTAGGGGGAATCGGCAATTCGAAAATAATAATGGACTGATCGAAATAAAAATGGCCTTGCATGTCAGCGTCGGTTCACCGGTTGGGGGCTCTGCTACGATTGGGTCATAGTTTGGTTTGTTCGCGGCTGAAAGGAAAAGCAAGCTTGAATTCACTCGTACAGGGAGAGAGAGAAAGAGCGAGAGAGAGAGAGATCGACTAGGCCAATTCTCGGATCACGCGATGTACGCCGGAAATATAATAGAAATTCAGGCGGCTGGCTCGGGCGCCACTCCTATTTTCGAGCTTCATTCCAGTCAAGTTCTGTTCTTCGTTCTCCTCCCACCTCTGGCCCCTGTACGTTGTGTATTCCAACACAGCCATGGAGGTCGGTCTCCTTTCCGAAACCCCCATACCAACCCTCACAACCGCGTCCATCAGTCGCATCGATTGCGCAACGCTGATGTGGTTGAGACACGCGAACGGTCAGAGGGCCCGTGGGGTTGTACGGTACAACAGACCGCGGCTCCTTTCCTGCTCCGTCTATATATATATACATATATATAGACACGAGTATATTCCTCTTCCTCATCCCTTTCTCCCTGTCATCCTATAGAACCGCCTCCCATTCCCCCTTTCCATATACCAATATAATTATAGCTATTGAATCGACTTTACGTTACAATTCGATGAGATCCTAGGTTATCGCTGTAAAAAAGGTTATTTCCCCGTTTCTGGATTGTGCGGACCATTCACAGGCACAATGGAAATAAAGAAACCAAGTTGGACGATGAAATAAACTATCGGCATGCAAGATGATATTTTTGTATCTAGGACCTTTTGCGATTGCCATGGCTCGTCTGAAGAAATTATTTTTTTATTCCACAACGATTGAAATAGAAAGTCCGAGGCAGAAAGGATTTAACCGTTATTGAGAGAATGATCTGTGGAATCAATGACAATTTCATTGATTCAAACAATCTCATTACGTCAATGAATATTTATTGCGCTTGATTTCCCATGCGAGCTTTTGTTTGCCGCGAATCCGGCCTTCCACAAACACTGATGTCTCGTTTAACGTTCACTTTACGACCTTTTTTTTCAAGGCTACACTTTGTCTTCTCCAACCCAACTGCTCCGATATTTTTTTTTTCTCAACTGTGATGTTTTTGTTTTTCGATCTACGTGGTGACGACTTGTAAAACAATCTGCGACGATAGTCACCCAATTTGCACTACGGTTGGGATGTTATCGAGAGCACCGTCGATTTCCAGTCCTGCATGCTTCTCCGGGGGTCCTTAATTTTATCTACAGTGGCAATCTGGATTTTCGCAGATAGGAGTAAATACTCTCGCCCAAAGCTCCTCTAACGATCGGAATTTCATCGCACGAAATCGTCACGGACAATTCATTCTGATAATTGAGAATGTAACCATTTTCACAAGTACGTTTGATGCGTTTGAAAAAAAAAAAAAAAAAAAAACATCAGACGCTGTATAAAGTGTCTTAGTCTTTTTTATAACCAAGAAAATCGAACTCCTACCAATTCTCATTTACTGCTTTATCTCCGTTGACTAACGAGTGTTCGGCATATAATCTTCCCTGTCGATGAACAACGGATATGATAGCACAACCACATAATACTAGACTAGAGTATCGATTGACTGTAAATTTGCGGTCAGCCCGAAATAGCCAAGCTACTTCCGGCCATCATATCCCCGCACATCGATCCACGAAAGACCTCGTTTGTGTCTGGCTTCGAATTATATTGTTATAATCGAGGTTGAACCGAAAAAAATAGTTCACTCCGACTCCTTCGTGGCCGTCACCGGTTATTAAACCAAAAACTTCTCGCAGTTTCATCAGCACGGACCGTTAATAACGGTGAGAGAAAAAAATTGCCCGGCTTTTGTGTATATACGGCTGGTCAATCGCATAAATCACAAAATAAACACCAGCCTCGAACAATTTGGGTGATTCCCCTCACGGTGAATAGCCCGGAGCCACGAACAATAGCCGTTGGGGCCCCTTCGTATGGTCCAGCACGCGCTCAGGGGTAGTTTTGGCCCTTTATCGTTAATACAGCCATCTTAATTAACGCCCCGGATGGATCCAGACACACAAACTCACACCCACAACGTGCACCCTTAACGTCCAAGTTTCTTCGTCGAAATCGGGGAAAATAAATGCATTCGCCACGCCCCGGTGTTTACAAGAATATGTCAGTAAACAAATTGACGACAGAAAAAAAAAAAAAATAAATGCTTGGGCGATGAATATGCGTGTTAAAATCTACCCAGATCTTTCGAGATTTCTAACTAGTTCACGAAAGACGATTTAACGTGTCGTGGAACGAGTGAAAAGTGAGGGAAGAAAATTCCAAAGTCGAGCTTTTCGAAAATCTGTCGTACTTGTTAGCCAACAGTCAGAAGCGCCCTCGATCAATCCACGGGGGTTTTCACGAGACTCGTCGTCAACGCTTTCGTTCGTTATATATACATATATATATATATATATATACATATATATATATATATATATATATATATATATGTACGTCAGGAAGCAAAACCGGACTGGGCCGCGACGCGATGTCACGGCCGCGACGACAACGAGCGTCGATCGTTACTCGCGATACGACCCAATAAAGTTCCCGTTTATTTTACAGGCCTGTAAATCGCTTTCCAGCACTGCATGGCGCTCTCTCGTACATGTAGTCCCCATCTTTTTTCGTCATGCGCAATGCTAGTAGCTATAATAGAATCCATTGTTATTATCAACACTATGATGAAGCCGAGTCGAGACTGAATCATCCATGCGTTTTCCTGCAAATACATACTCTTGGTTGTAACGTGTGAAAACGACTGTGGGATCATTGAACGGATTGAAACTCGACAAAAGATATTTCTTTTTTCGAGACTGTTTTTTGCATGTCCCTGAAAAATCTAACCACTTTGTATCGTTTCATGAAACGTACCCAGGACAATGAACGTGTGATGGTATCGACAAATTCTTATACGTCGATAAACGGGACACACGTTGCCTCGGTGGGAATGAAAATAATTCATAGACAAGAACTGGATGGAGCCACTGGGAAGTTTAGGACTTTCGATAACCAGTTGCGCTTCGTTGTTGGCGAGTTTCATAGTCGGCGAAACGCCACACACGCGGATAGACTGCATTAATCCTCCGATGCAACACGGTTCGGCCATTAGTAGTGCATTTCTGGAGTCTCGGGGGACGCGACCGGGCATATACGTATGGTTGAACCGAGGGTCACTCTGGCTTACGCGATTCTCCACCTATCGCTACAGTGGGCCCGTGTCCGCAGATAGAGCCAGTGGATACACCACTCGCTGTAAGGCAAAGGGCAAAACGGAGGATCACCGGGGCTCGATGGGGCCCTTTTTGCCCTGCGTGTGAAATGACTTGCTCCGCTAAATTTTACAAAATGGCTTTTTGCCCGCTAATGGCCGGACGCCGTTGGTAGATATATCCGCGTTGGTGAACGAGGGTCGAAGGGCGATTCGGTGGTTCTTCTTCGTATACACCGATGTTACGCTTCGTACCCGCAGCTCTATTCGTTTTGCACGTGCAGACTACCTTTTTTTTTGCCTCGTGGTGTGTAGCCTGCAATATACAATATGCGTCTGGATACATTGGCCCTTACCATTGTATGTTTGAAAATGAAACATTTTATCGAACATTTTTGTCAGTGTGCGGTATGGACACCCCATCTGGACCCACTTACTCCACATTCGGGCCAGAGTGCACACTCTCGATACTGCAGATTTATGTGTCCAAGATTGCTCGCTCGCTCGCTCGCACGCATCGTTGTATTATATTTTGCGCCCTAATTGGCACACAGGCGACCGAAGGGTTCTTAATTGCTACGGTGCAATTTTGGCGACACGTGGACACGCAACGGCGACGAAAACGATGCGTTCGTCGTGCGAGGAAACTACAAAAAAAAAACATGAAACAGCAGTGACGCATTTTGGGAAAGTGTCGTGTGTTAAAAGTGCGAAAATGATTGATTCGGGGCCGGTCATCATTTTTATTCTTTTATTCAGATCGTTACGATATCGACGCTAGATTGATCGATTTGCCGCTGAAACTGATTGAAACACGTTGCGACCGAGCTTGGACAGCTATAATGAGCTGTGCCTCGAAAGCTTGTGGCTAATTAACCACAAGTTTTCGTTGTGACGACCTTTCTTTTCGTACGTAACATTTTGCTCTTGTTCCTTATATGGCCCCTCAAAGCCTGAGTTGAAAAAATTGAGGTTCTTTTGGTACGAGAGACAAATAAACGTCGACGGTACGTGCGAGGTTTCTGTTTTCGTCCGGCTCACCTGTTCCGGTTTTTTTTCTCAGCGTTGTTTCCTCGCTCCGTACCTCAAACACTTCAATTTCTTAATTTCTTAACGATCCTTGTGTTGTTAACGAGCGCACTCGTTTCGCTTATTTTCCGTTTAAAAACGTATACTCTGTGCCTTTGTGGGTTTTTCCATTGAAACGAAATAACACACTTTTTTCTCTGACGAACGAACGAAACTTTGTTGGGTTGGTATCGATGTTTTTCTTGAGACCTGTACATTGACTCTGATGGGACGATAATTACTGGTCGTAATGGCTGAAACCTCCTTGACAAGATATCAATTTTCCGATTTGAAAAAGAAAGATAAAAAAAAACACGTATGCGGAAGTTCTTTCATAGGAGAATATTATTTTGAAAAAATCGATCGTCCTGTGACCCTCTGTCACCGAGGCCGCTCCCCTATACCTACTCGAACGTAGATTTCCACTCCTTCGTTCGGTCTCACGTATACGTTCATGTGCTCTCCTTTTATACATGCTCGAAGGCTTCGAAACGCGGTTGCCTGTGCGTGGGTTCGATAAGAGCACCGAAATGCGATTAACCGTGCGAGATAGCGAATGTGAGAGAGGCTTGCATCGTGCTTCTCCCCGTCGGCCCCATTAAACGGATGGGTAGCTTCGACTCGTCGTTGAAACTTCGTGCGTGCGACACTTGCCGACAGCAAAACGAGGAAAATCGTTCGAGTTACGGCCCGAGAGACCATAAACGGCACAAGCCCCAGGCAAAAAACTCTGTCCAGTCATGTATACTGTATATATATAAATATATATATATATATATATTCCGTTGAAGGTGATCAATAATATAATATCGACATCAAAAGCGAAACAATATACAACTATTTCGCACGAGAAAAGATTTATTTCACGAAAATTTCGCAAATCGAGTTATTCAATCTTCCAGAGTGAATTCCTTCATAAAAAACTGTTTCTCAATGGAGTCAATATTTATTTTTTAATTTTTTTCTAAAAACAAAACCATATTTTTCGAACAAAGCAATTCATTTCACCATGACGTACGATTTCTTTTATCATTACAAAATCATCGACCACGCAGACTGGCAAATAGGAACCAACAATTATTATTATTTTTTTTTATCAAAGGTCTTCTTGACAGTTGGCGGTTCTTTCAACCTATGCAGGGGTTGTGAGCGAGGGTGCAGAAACACCGCGGGGCGGCGCGAGATCGCAGCTACACAGAGCAGCAGGTCTTGCTGGATGCATTGAAAAAAAAAAAAAAAAAAAAAAAAAAAAAAAAAAAAAGGAGTGAGTCGCATATCGCGCTCGCAGCAACGCGTGCCACGCGTCGATAAGTCGGAAAGCCTGTTGTTCGTGAAAAAAAAACGTAGCTATTGGTTCAACGCCTCACTGCAACACGAACTATCCTCCCATTCCCCATTTTCAGCTATTCGTGTGACTCAACGAGGGTAGATACGACCGATAGAAGAACCCCCCGATCACCACTCCACCGTGGAATATGCACGCGCGTTAACGACTCCGCGTTTGCTTGTAACATTGTAAAAAAGTGATTTGAAACGAGAATTTTTTTCCATACAAAACTGTTCGGATTTAATCGTGACGATATATCGCACGCGAAAAACTATAATCGAGCCAACGAAATATATACCGGCTACGGATTTTCATGCATATGCAAAATTTAATTGTCTCTCGATGTCAAACAAATGAGTCAACAAGGTCAACGCTTGTTGACAACGACAAGCGACTATCAAAAATAAATATAACATTTTTTTTTAAATTCTATCGGTAGGGAAATTTAATTTCACGAAATGTTAAAATAGAAACGTCGAGCGTATTGGAACAACAAACCGACAATTATTTCGCATGAATTTTTTCAATCAATTTTGCTCACCGCAGTGAATGTTATTATTATTTTTTTTAGTAATGCAGCTGTCAACAAGCACTGCGATCAATGTAGCAATAAGAGTCGGTCCATTATCGATGAATATATATAGGAATCAAATATTGGCTTTGGGTGTCGTATATCCATCGATCTCCATCTGTAACGACATGTCGGATCATTCCGAATCGATCGGAGTCACCGTTTATAAATTACAATAACCCTGCAACGCGATTGGCGACTCGGAGATCGAAGCCTTTTAGTCGAGCCTGAAAGTCTAAAGTCTGAACATTCGTTCGGGATGGTGTGTGTGTGTGTGTGTGTGTGTGTGTGTGTGTGTGTGTGTGTGTGTGTGTGTGTTTGTGTGTGACGTTCGGGTAAATGGATCGTCGCGGAGTTTTGAGAGAGTGCAATACATTAGTCGCGAGACCGTAGAAGAAGCGTGTGGTATAAAGCGAAACCAGCCGGCGGCTCATCGCTTTCCTTGAATATTTGTCAGTCGACTTGACGTATCGTCCTCGGGAAAAGTTGGTGGGCGAGTGTGATACGCATGCGATTCGTACGTCGACGAGCCGGAGCCTGCACAACCCACGTTACTGTATCGTATACATCGTGCACCGTACGGCATATACATATATATATATAACGTTCATCCATGTGCCGCCCAAGAGGCTGCTGCTGGCTGCTGCTGCTATTGCTGCAGCGGCCGACAAACTTTTCAGTCTCGACGCGACTAACCCGGTGCAAGTTCGCTGCTTCCGTTCTGTCGTGCGACTATATTCCCCAAATAAAAAAAAAAGACAAATCCGAGACGTCAAAAAACGACGAAGAAGAAAGCTCAAGTTTTTCGAACGTCGTGACATCTTTTGTTAACAAAAAAAAAAGGAAAAAAGAAAGGACTTAGATATCCAAGCGTTTCACATGGCTGAGGCATTTACCAGAAAGTAATAGTCGCGTCTTGAACGCGAGTCACCGATGAAAAATACGAAAAGCGAATAAACCAAACGACGAAGTGAGAAGTACACGAGAAAGAAAACCTGAAGACAGAATAGGATTAAGAACGTTTGCATTTTTTAACACGCTTCATCGCTGTGAATTGCGTTCGTTCTTGGGACACGACGCGTGTCTGCGAGGACTCCGTTCGAGAGCATGTAGCGTGTCACGCTCACGGACTTCTCGAATGCATAAAAGCCCGGGGCAATCGATTATTCAGCGTTTCGACGTTATGTTATGTACCTCGCGGTTTTTGCCGCACACCATGGCGCCTCGGTAATCTTTGCTCGTTCCACGGGAAACCGGGGCAGCGTGGATCAATTTCAACAACTTTCTCGACGTCGGAAGTTCACGGATTGGAATCACTTCGATCCGTTCAACCAATTACTGTGGAACGAAAAAAAAAGAAGAAACAAAAGTTGCCAGCCGAGTCTTGTTTCCCGCTTAACAGCTCGACCAACAAAAATATTTACCCTAAGCCAAAAATTCACTTGAAAGTTAATTCAACAAATGAATCTTTCAAAAATTATGTATTTTTGAAACACGGTGAGCAACATTGTAAATTATAACGAGTCAAAACTTTTGCTTTTGGAATGTCGAAAGATTCTCGGCCACAAGAAGTTGATTTTAGAATCTTGTTGTTCCAACTTGCCCCGATCTCGGGTTTCGCGGTGAATTGTTTTTCTTTACCCTCGAAGTTATCGTACATGCGTGCATGTTTCGCGAGAGCTCCCGAGACGGCGTATCATTATTACCATTGGTAAGGCCACAAGTACGAGGAAATAAAAAAAAACGACGACGGTTGGGGGGGGGGGGAGTACGCGCGCAGCGCTCCAGATAATGACGCGTGCCCGACGGGCAGCAACCACCACCACCACCACCGGTACCTGTATGGAAAAGAGATAATATACGCGAGAGGAAGAGACGGAGAGTGAGGAAAGGAAAGGACCGGTACTGCGCCCGCGAGTCCAAAGGGAATTATATTTGCGGGAGAGACGCCCTCGATGTACGCGAGACGAAGCAGAAGGTTATGGGAGAGTAAGAACGTGGTTACTCCCGCTCTTATATACATATATATTATATATATATATATATATATATATATATATATATATATATATATATATATATATATATATATACATAATGAGAAATGAAAAGAGAATAGAGAATTCTCGACTCGACGTTCACGGCTTTTTATCCTGGGAGGACGCGCGAGCACGGCCTCGGGCCAAGTCCATTATAATTAGAACAACGATAATAATTCTCACTGTGCAAGGGGGCGGAGGAGGGGGGGAGGGGGCGCGTAAGCCCTCGAGAGCACCACGGTGTGCGTTCCGCGCGTCTGTAACGCTGCGACTTCTTCTTCGGTCCACACAAATGGCTGAATGATCATTTTTTTTTTTTTTCGTTCGTGCACTTTGTATCGCACCTCGCACGATACGCACCAACGCATAATATTGCCAGCATTCTTTTCTTCGTTATCGTCGCCTCGAGAATATTGTATACTGTCGTGAAAAAATTATGAAACCCCACCGAGGCGGTCGGCTACGTTTTTGCTTAATTTTATTGTTTATCATTTTTGTTATTTTAACACTTCACTCTTTACTCATTCGCCCGAGAGACTTTGTCTATTTTGTTGTTGTTGTTTGTTCTTGGTTTTTTCAAATGCGCAGAAGTGACGTTTGGCTTGTGAATGTGGATATAATTTATTTGGTCGTTTAGCGAGGGGGGGAAATGTGTTGTGACGAATATTTCTGTCGGCCAAGGAGGATGTTACTCGGATCGCGTTCCGGTCGACGCGGGGTCATTCCGTGACAATCGCTTGTCTATTTCGAGAGTGCAATCTCCCCTCCCTCCCCTGGGGGTGCATAGTGGCGCATAGCTTTGGGCCATGGTGAATCGCGACACGAACATCCCCGTCGCACGACTCGCATACACTCCGGACCTTCGTCACCCGCGGGTCCCGCTAGCCCGTTAAAGCTATTCCGAGAGACCGTTTGGGTTCGCACGTGAACGAAGAGACTGACAAAAGCTGAGGATCGGGATGCAAGACACGTCGCGGGACAAGAAAAAAAAACCAACGGAAAATAAAGGAGAAAGAATGGAGCTAAATGTGGGCAATCGTTTCATTTTGGGGTTTTACCGCTAATAGTCATTGTAGAACAATTTTTACTCGCTTGTAATGACAAGTCGATTTCTTTCAACTCGATGAGTACGCGAGTCCACAATTTCATTCGGCTTGTGAATTTTTTTTTTTTTCGAAGTTACTCGTTCGAATGACATTTCGTTTTAATGACTTTTGTATATATGCGTAATAAAAATGGCCCGTATCAACATCGTCACAGTTCCACATTTGAAGAAATTATTTATTTACAACCGCATAAGTTATGCACGGAGTCCGATATGCTCGTAAACGAGTGTATTCGGCCTGGTTCGCGTCGTCCGGGACCAATAAACGTCCCAATAATAACCGAACCCGCCCGTGTGTGTTACCCGTTATTCTTGTCTACTAATATTTACCGAGAGAAACTCCCACGCGAGTCCTAACATCGCACATCTCGTCGGTGGCTCACGGTTTTCATGGAGTTGTAAAAAGATGAAAGACCGTGTCCGAGCGCGGTACGCGAGGCGTTCGACGAACCTGCAGGAGGCGGTAACGTGCGTTCCACACACCGTCTTATGTACTCTTGTCGGGATACTACATATAGCTATACTCTTGTACAAATATATATGAGAAATTCTCCCAAATCAGGACGTCGTTTTGGATAAGCTATGTTCGGAAGTTCATGGAAAAATGTTAGGATGTTTTCCTCGATAGGACATATGTACCTGCATTTTTTCTAAATTTTTTTGTCCAGTATTTTGGCTACAATTATAGTATATGACATTTCGTGACCGTTCCATTTTTTTTGGGCTGCATTTTTTAGTATTTCATCGCGAGATAAAATTCACACTTACTGTGTATTTCTATGTGCAATCGTCTCAACTTTTGGAAACAAAATTTCATTTTTATTTTGGACTAACAAAATGATCTTGGAAGCGAGCTTCAATTATGAAAAACTATTTTTTGGGCGTTGCCGGTGAATGGAAATTAAAAACAAAATATTTCAATCAGAAAGCTGACAAAATTTCACAAAATCCATGTACTTTTCGAGTTGAATTCTATGTGAGTTTTTTTAGAATATACATATATTCATAAAATACATATATTTTCCGGTGGACACAGCCGATATCCCAATGTATCTACATCCGATGGATAATAAGACCTAGACCTATTTTATACAATGTGGTTCGATGGCTGACGGAAACAAGTTCCGCAATTACACGATTTATAACTCAGAATTTTTTTTTACTTCTACATTCCATCGAATTCTGTTGAGGAAATATTCAGCCGGATTTATTTAATTTATTCTTATGGTAAATTGAATATGCTCACCGAAGATTCAAGCCAAGTAATTATTGAATATCATTGCTTAAGTCATCCATAAATAACCGATGCATCGGCAGTATATAGTTTTTTTGCCATTGCCAGTAGTTGAATCTTGGTTCGCCTGGTGGCCGTGAATTGATTCAACTTGCCCCGGGCTCCGGTACTCGGGAGATGTATGAGTATTTGTAACCCAGGATATAAGTCAGGTAAACTAAGTATACCGCGTATCGATATGATCGCTCGTTAAATCGAATGGATTGTGGGTGTCCGGCGTGGGTGTCGGGGTATCCGGGCATTCGCATGCCGGGTATTATGCGTTTTACTAAACGGCGAGACTCTTCTCTCTCTCTCTCTCTCTCTCTCTCTCTCTCTCTCTCTCTCTCTCTCTCTCTCTCTCTCTCTCTCTCCGCGCGGTACAAAGGTCATCAGCGAAGAATCACGCACGCAACTAACCCGTGGGCATGTATTATAAAAGACGTCAGTGCGGTATACCGAGTCCGGTAGCGATATATTTCTCTGATGATTTTTTTTTTTCATTCAGCGGGTATATCTGCGTATATATATTATTTAAAATAATTTCTTCCTTCCTCTCTGTGCGTATCCTTGATTTTTTTTCTTTCTGTCTATACGCCGAATTCTTCGAGATTTCAAAGGATCGTTTCAGTGATTGAGAATTTTCCTGTACCCGGCTATTATGGCAAATACGTATATATATATACATATAAATGAATATATTGTATACAATAAGTATGTATAAATATATGAATTCATTTAACATATATTATATATTATTACCAACGTTGGGCAAATCTTCATACTTGACCTCCGACCTATCCTCCTTTATCTCACTGACCCCGGGGATGAGCATTGTCATTGTCCCGTGTTGGTGTAACGCGAGTTTCGCCTAATGGTGTAACGTGTAGTCCATGAGCAGCGGTTGCGCTCGTGGCATCAGTTAAAGTTCCGCAGAAAGGCTTACAACCGGTAGGCGTATGGTTTGAAACGCACAGTCGGTTATATTCGTTCTGTTAGCTGTTGGAGAAACAGCTAGCAGGACTACCACCGGTGCTAGCAGCAGCAGCAGCAGCAGCACGGTCCGCAGAGTCAAGAAGACCGGTAGATCGCTTATGGGCTGCTTGTAGGTTGTCACAGCAGCACAACCGACTCCGAGTACAGAACGCTATATCCGCGTATAACAGAGTTAACTCGCGATTTTTTTATTTTTCTTTCGTTTCCTTCTTTTTCCCGTCTTTCTCTCGCACGTTCCGCACTCCCGGCGTCCAGATGATGGATGCTGGTTCGTCTTTTGCGACGCTCTCGCATGAGAAACGTTTCTCCGTTCTCTGTTTCCCGTGACAACCACCTTCTACAGGCTCATCCATCGAGAGCCCTCGGTCGCATGTACGGACACGTTGGACACACACAAAATCGACGGTGCTAACCGTCACTTTGTCGTTTTTCCCAAGCTTCTTGGCATTATAACCACGCGTGATACACATCAGCTCGTCGTGACTCTCCGTTCGAGTTTGCGTCCTTGTCGCAGCCAGATCGATCGATATTTCAATGAAAGCATTAAGATAATGCTGAGCTTGTGGCAATGGGATGCAGAAGTTATTTCATGCTCATTGCCGAAGGGATTTAAATACATATGTACATTGTTTGGTATAATTATTTTCAGGTACCGTGTCGTTAGATGACTCTCAGTTATCGCGAACATGGAGTATGAGGCAGGATCCTGATTCAAAAGGCACGGAAAAAAATGATTTTTTTTTATTGCTTACATATTTTCTCAATGTGTATCTGAGAATGCGTATATCCAAAGTTATAAAGGTTAATTCACAATATTTTCAAATGTACATCACTAAACGCAGTGGGGTGTCGAGAAGGTATACGAGCGCTCGGGTAGATATGGCGCGCGCTTTAGTAAACTTTAAAGAGCGTTTTCTCGAGTTATCGTTTTTTGGATTTTTTTAGATTGGCCGGCGTGATTGCAAGAAAACTAGGCGACCGATCAAAACGAACCAAGGCTTGCTAGCTTGAGTTTTGTATTTTCTTTTATTTCATCTGAAAAGATTAATAAAAATAACAATTCTGAACAACTTTTTTAGCAAGTTGAAATGATTTTTTTACAAAAAGCCTATTTTTTTTTTAAACCTGAAAAAAAAATGTAATTTTACAATTTTTTGGAGTTTTACTCAATTCATCTAGAATGAGAATATAAATGACAAAAATTACGAGCTTTATCTTTCCCGCCGATTGGAGACTGCAATTGAAAGGTGTTGCACAAATGTGCATAAAAATCTGCTGCGTTTGAATATTTTTCGCTCAAAAAATTTTCTGGTTTATCTTCAAACTTGCAATAAAATAATCTAAAAAGTTCGATTCTTTTATTTTTTTCTGTCTCAAAAAAATCCCCCCTAAAAGTGATTTTTTAGGCCCCCTGAAGCAGGCCTTCTGAATTATGGAAACGGAAATGGACACGAAAATCTTTATTATCTTTACTAATAGTCTCAAACGCGAATGGGAAAACAGTTTTTTATTCTTTTTTAATTCTTCGAAATTATCCGTTGCTGAAACGATTCGTCTGATGTAACATTCGTTAGTCGACGTTTAAAATTCTTGATGAGTAATAATAAAAATTTTTCGTTGATTAAAAGCCCCGGTAAATTCGGTGTAAATTAGGATAAATGGAATTTTGAATGAAGATAAAGATTTTCGTTGGCATTCTTTCGCGGGCGGTAAAGTTTTTTTCCACATAGCGAGTGGTATGCATAGGGTAGACCCGGGAGTTTACTTTTCTAACGAGGAATCCGCGGCGCGTTTACCCAATCTACTCGTGGGTGCTGGTTATACGTGTTCACCGCTCGAGCGTCGAGACTTTTCCCCTTTTTCTTTTCTTTCGCTCATTCTCGGGGAGTTTCTTTTTTTTTTTTTAGTTTTTTCCTTTTTTGAAGATCCTCGCCGGCGGCCGGAAGTCTCGTCTGCACGAGCACTTAAGCTCTCTCGCGCTCGTCGAGTACGAAACTCACGGTCTTGTTTTATACCTGCTTGCTATCAAAGAACCCGAGAGACTTCTATTGAGCGATGCATACAGCATAGAAGTTACACGGTAACAAAATAAGACGAAAAAAAAAAAAAAAAAAAACAACCAAGGAAAAAGCTCGGACATGCGCCCCATTCTACGGTGGAAGAACGGTCGTACATACGCGTATATTACGTTTTGTATATCCACTCGCACGAAACCATCTCGTCTGGGATTTTAATGCTTTTTCGTTTCGACTTTTCTTTTTCTTTCACTTTCCTCACCCGGTGCTAGAGCAAAAAAAAATGAAAGGTTTAAAGAAACAAGTGAAAAATATTTTAAAACAAAATTATAGCCATTCGGTTCCAATAAATTGTTTTCACAAGCGATGAATGTTCAAAATAATATATAATACAGGACTCAAATTTCGACTTTACGTTTACGAATAATTATGAAAAATGTTATTCGATTATTTTTTAATTTTATCTTCACGTTATTTTCCACAATAATAACATTTTAATTTTTTTTTCGTGCTTCTGACGAGCAGAGCGAATGACTTACAAGTCCTTCGGACTTTGATAAGCTCGTATTTTCTCAAAGCGACGAACAAAAAAAGTCCATCGTGAAAAAAATTGAAAAACGAATAACTTCGAGATTGTGGAAAATTCAAATCCATCTCAACGATATTCCGTTCGCACATCCGCGCATTAATCTCGTTTCTCCACTCGTATAATTAGCGTATGCCGTACAGTATAGCATACTCCCCTATACATGTGTATGTGTATAGATATACATATATTCTACACAACGGATGGACCTAAAAGCTCAGCAGCAACTTCAGACGAGAAGGAGGAGAGAGGCATAGCAGCTGTGACATTAATCCACGTATGTGGAGTGTCGCGCGGGTTCCGATTCGTCGACGATAGTGCGTCGACACATGTGTGTGTGTGTGACATAGACCGAGAAAGACAGAGATGGTCAGAGCGAGGATAAGTGAGTGCGAGATAGAGAGAGATAGAGATAGAACACGTTACGCGAAAGTAACGAACCAAAACTGCATCTCGTTGACTGCTCTCTGGGTGGCAGATGAAAAAAATTTTCACGACGTATCTCCGGCACGGTCCCAATTCGTTTCGGCCATTAGGCCCGCGGTGAGCGAGTTCGGGAATCACGACGAGAGGGTGGATTGGGTCGTGAAATCTCGGATCTATATATGCATGCCATACACTGTGTTTTGCTATGGCACACGCGTTACATATAGGTGGAACAAATGAGCGGGTTTGGTCGAGGAGGGGTCGCGCACCGCGCATCTTAATGAGACTCCCTCCTGTCATAACGAACCGCGAGCCAATCAATTATGTGGCTGGGCCCCAGCGGGGGGCGGGGGGCATGCAAGTGGAAACGGCGCCATCGTGCGAGGTGGAACAGCAGCAACAGCAGCATC
Source organism: Diplazon laetatorius (assembly GCA_963662125.1). NCBI lineage: Eukaryota > Metazoa > Arthropoda > Insecta > Hymenoptera > Ichneumonidae > Diplazon > Diplazon laetatorius. Next base: position 9,480,816 of record OY759158.1, on the reverse strand, counting down.
AACGGCCGAGACGAGATCTGCATCGGGAATAACGAACTGCCCAGCATCACGGTGAAAACTCGTGTACGCCGTGCGGACCTTTGGAATATATACATATATGCGGACAGACGCCTCAATTCGCATGGACCAAAACCCTCACCCCTCCAGGAATGTTCGCCCATTTTTATTTCAGTTTGAGTTTGAAACAAGCCTAAAAAAAACCTCCGATTTTCTTCAAAATTACATCGCTGATACATATTTTTTTCAATTTCGAATTTTCGGAACTATTGAAATTCAACAAAACTTCGAATATAATATCATTTTCTTATTTTAAACAGAAAGTAAATGAATAAATCATTATTATGGAAAAAAAACGATATCTTGATTTTAAAAAATTAAATATTGATAAATACTAAAACAAAAATGTTTGTCAATTGAAAAAAACGGCACAATGCTTGTTTTCTCTGATTTCTACTGTTATAATTTTTTTAGGGGGTAGGGGGAAAATTTTGAAAAAAATTAGGAAATGTTTTTGGGTTACACCGAATCGAAAAAAAGTCGATTAACATTTCTGAAGGGGTGAGGGTTTTTATTCCATTGAAATTAAGGCATCTTGCTCCGTAGTAGATATCTATATATATATATATATGTATTGCACAACGAGAGAGGCCCCAACCGTCGCGACAAGGGCGTTTAAATACGGTTCTACTCCCTTCACGGATTCTCGATTGTGGCACCGTTGCCAACAGCGCACACCACACGCGTCTCCCGCAAATTCTCTATCGTTGCATTACCAGCACCTACGCTGCATTAAAGCAATTATCGCGATCGTGCGAGCGAACCGGCCGTTTATCGGCTCTGGCCAATTGACGCGCTCACGATGAAATTCGAGGGTCGTCGAGCTTGTGTCGCATACCGCATGTCTGTGTATATGTATATTGCGCACGTACGATAAGGCTACGTGAATTGTCAGTTGGGAACAATCGCGACAGCGAGAAACGTCCCTGGGGGTACGTCCGGGACGTGCGCGCTCGCGTATTATCCGATAATTCGTCTCGTTTTCCGTGAATAATTTTCTTTCAGGTGCGCGGACACATGTCGCTATGATAATGTCGCCTGACTCGATTTACATTTTGATTTCTGTAAGATGATATCCCGAATCGGAATTTTCACCTTATATTTCTTCTCATTTCACCTTATTAGTTCAAATTCGAAGGTAAAGGTGATTTTGAAATATTTTTTTCTCCTTCGTTTCCACCTTAATAAGGCGTCGACATTTTTTTTTTTCATCTTCGTTTCACCTTCCGAGTGAGGGTGATATTTTTTCTTTCGTAATCTCGGCTTCGTTTAACCTTTCAAACTAGAAAAATGTAGAATAACTGCAGATATTTAGGGTGAAATGAAGTTAAAACGCAGGCAATAATTGCTCATAACTTCATTCATCCTTCAATCTCTTTTACCCTAAATATATGATGTTGAAAAAATTTGAAACAAAGCTGAAAATTCCGACTCGGTATGATCCGATAGTTCGACGATTCGAATACAATTATCGAATTAATCGCCGCGATAAGATTGTGCAATTTGTAAAGTTTCAATTTGATTTTGTGAAAAATTAAAATAATTCTATCGTAGATACGTGATACAACGACCAGATGAAATTGTGATAATACATATATATCTGGTTGGGATGCTGAGGCTAGATGCACGGATTCACGTCGGGGCAAATTTCACGGTGCGATTTTGCACCCTTTCCCACTTATCCCACTTACGCGAACGTGAAAATTACGGTCTGTCCGTGGCACATTCGTTCGTGGTACGAAATTAGAAAGACCGGGTGAAGATTCTCGTATAGTGTCTCGCACGGAGAATTACGAATGAGATGAGAGACCATCGTGGAATGAAGGTACGTGCGATGGCATGCTATGTGTGTGTGTGTGTGTGTGTCTGAGAGAGAGAAAGATAGAGAGAGAGAGAGAGAGAGAGAGAGAGAGAGAGAGAGAGAGGGAGAGAGAGAAAGAGATGAGACAGAGTTTGACATCAATGTACAGCACTAGTCCAGATGAGGATCTATTATGGTTTTATGAACCGTACATCTCGTTATAGGCGTTAAGAAGAACCCTAATCTATTCAGAAAGCTCATTTCTTTTTCCCATATTTTTTACAATATATTCTCTGTGCCCTTTTAATCTCAGGTGGGTGTCTATTAGATACCACCCCTAAGTATTCTATTTCTCGTATTTTTTCTTCCTCAACTCCGTTGAATATCATGCACATGGCTTTGTTCGCATTTATTTTGAGCTTATTTTCAATTAGCCACATTACAACTTTCCATAATCATTCATTAAATTTGCTTTCGATCACATCTGAATCCTGACTGTCAACATACACAATATCATGTAGTCCGCGAACAAAACTATTTTCCCCTGATCACCAACATTTTCTACAATGTCGTTAATGTGTAGTATAAATAGAATGGGGCACCGACACTGAACCCTGAGGCACCCCATATTCCGTGTTAATTTCCGTCGACACCCCTTCTTTTACGATCACTATTTGGGAACGCTCTTCAAGATACCAGAGAGGGAGATAGAGAGAGGAGGAGGGATAGAAAATTTTACAGACGCAGCTGGTGCTCCTGGAGTCTGTGGAATCGGCGAATTATATCCTTCACCAGTGTGAAGAAACAGGAGAGAAATGGCTGAATATAGGACGGAGAAAGAGACAGAGAGAAATAGAGAGAGAGAGAGAAAGGACACGACCGTACAGTGGGTATAATCCTCGTACAGGGTAGCGGCTTCTTCTCGCTCTTTGACGATCTTGTTCTCGCCATCGAGCCTGTCGACGCTTCTTCCCTTCTCGCAACGCACGACCCCGCACCGACGTACCTAGAAACTCAACGTAATATATTTCGTATACTACAAGTAAGCTTCTTTGGTCACACCGACGTAGTCCAGAACTTTGGCAAAACGTCAGGACATGCAACGGGGTGTATCGCAATTTTTTTTTAAAAACTATTTGCCATTCTAGAGTCTTATAAATTTCACTGCCCCGTTATTTAGTACAATGAAATACCGAGATCCGTCTGGGAGCTATTTTCTCTGATTATGGACTGTTGAAAAGGAAGATCTCGCTTTCGCGATACGTATTTCAGTCTGATTCATGTGCGACAGAACCGGCAAACACGGGCGGACTAAATTATTTCGAATTGCAACATTTATTCGCGGTTATTCAAAATACTTTTTTTTTTTTGCGATTTCGTATAATGACAAATTTTTTTCACGACTAACTCGTGAAGATTAATTAATTTCTTGCGGAACAAGAAAGCAGTAGTTTGTAAACATTCAACGCTTTATGCTTCCGCGTAGAGAAAGCTGTTTGTCACCACGGTGAGACATTTTTTCCCCGAGATCTTTATCTCACCATGTTCGGAATGTGCCAAAACGTTAAGACAACTCATTCGAAGAAAATGATCGGATTGTACGATTCAAATGTAGCAAATTGCAATTTTAAACTCACAGTTTCTTAAATTTCGTTAGATCAAATTTATCAAAATTCACTCAGTCGTATAATTTTATTTTCTGTCGTCGAATGGCGGCAAAAAAAAAACAGTAACGGAAGGTCAACGAAAAGTTGTTCGTGCAGATACTGGACCGGCGTATAAGAGGATCTCTCCGCAGGAAGGATAGAGAGATTTGCTTCTGTGTTTCCGACGCGGCAAGTCGAGTCGCGGTACATGACGTGTTTCCGGCTGAACGGTCCAATGCCCCGCTGTTTGCCGGCTATTTACGCTCGGAGGAGAGATCGGTGCTTCGATCCTCTCAACCCCTTTCCGTCCCTCTCTCTCTCTCTCTCTCTCTCTCTCTCTCTCTCTCTCTCTCTCTCTATCTATCTATCTATCCTTCTTGCGGTGGACAGCCAGAGTGCCAGTGATGCCCGCTACTCCGCTTGTGACGCCTGCGTGCTGTGTATGCATGTCTCTTTATCCTTCACACAGAAGCATTTGACTACCCACGTAGTCTCGATTGGCTCTGTGTATAGCCGCTTGATGTGTGTTATACCCAGTTGGGCGTGTGTGTTATGCGACTGGACTCGCGTGCATTCATCTAATTCGTATATATCTCCATACATACGTTTTCCCATGGACAATTGCACGATATGTGTACCATCAGGATTGACGGTTGTTAATGAGTGTATCCCACTGCGAATGACACATTTCAGTTCGATTCCACTTGTCATGGCAAGTACGTCCCCATGTAGACGGTTCCTTTTTTTTTTTTTTTGTTTTTTCGATCGATCGTCATGGAAATCGATATACGATTTTACCACACGGTGAGTCCGATTGTTTATGGAACACCGATAATAATTTCGTTGCTTCGCCAAAGCAATAAAATTTACAGCCAGTTATTCGATAATTACACGTCGATCGTTTCAGGTCGATCGATAATTCATTCGAGCTTTTTGCAACCATCGTCGAAAGCGATTCCTCGTTCGGTCGACGAACGTTGCGATTAAATTGTAGTTTATGAATAAGCTCCCACGCTAATGACGTCCGTGCGACTAATCCCGCCGTCGTCGTCCATCGTATTGGCTCTCCGGCGAACCGCATCATAAATTATGGATTAACGCTTGCGAGAGACCGGACAACCGATCGACGATGACGAATTATCATCGATAACTTTAACCTCATCATTTGTCATGCATGAAAAAAATTTGGTTAAAAGATGAAAAAAAAAAAAAAAAAACATAACGACAAAACAAAACAAGCGATGACGCAATTCGATGGGGTCGATGGAATTCGGGAAGACACGAAAACAAATGATTGTTCGGTTGAGCGGCGTCCATTGAAATTCGCTGAATAGCCAGACGTCACGCCTTCGACGATGACCCGTCGGGGTTAGGCTTCTTCTTCTGCCGCAACTCTTTTGTAAAGTCATGTGTGACCGTGTGTGTGTGTGATGCGATTTGTTAACGGTCATCCATTCGGACTCTTGCAACTCTTTCGGTCTGTCGTTAATCATTATATTCGCATTAAAGTAAAAAAGTTCTATTTCCACTTCAAACCTTCATCTATGAAAAATCCGCGAACAACTAATGATTAAATTTCGATCATAACTCGCTACACCTGAGATAGGGAAGTTAACATTTTTTTTTCGCATGGTCAATCTTCGCAAGGTGGCAATTTTTTGTTTTCTTGCCAGGTTTTTTTTTTTTTTTTTTTCTACTAGCGTATTGCGCAGATTGCGGCCCCAATCTTTTCTTCTTATTTAGAACTTCGAGTACGGCGTGATGTCACGGGGGTTAACGTCTGTATTTCGCGTTGCTCGTTTCTACAGTTACGCGAGACAACGGCAAAGTTTTATCTGGCCGTGATGTACGGCCAAAGTCTACAGTTTTCCGAGTATCCAATACGCGTGGCGAAGCAGCGGAAGCACCGGTTGTAGGGCGCGCGGAGAAGATGCAACTTATAGCTGTCCGCTTGCTCACCGTGAGATCTTACTCGTATCACCGGGCGAGATAATATATATGTATACATATACATATATATATATATATATATATATATATATATATATATATATATATATTTTTCAACAATTCCGCGATACTCTTATCTTACCTCGAAGATGTACGCGCGAGAATGCCCGGCTCGGAATTTTCTTTTATTTCTTTTGTCGACTATATACAGCGACCGAGAGAAAGAAGGAGGACTCGCAAATTTTTCTCGGACTTGTAAAAAAGTAGTTGCAGAAATATCGTCTACGTGCTTGATCAATGCCAAAAAATACAGCGACGCCACGCCGTTTATCATAAATTCATCTCTCATCGTATAATTTTTTTTGTTTTTACGTTCCGTTATAGTGGATGAAACAATTCAATGAGAAAATATTGCAACAGGGACGTCGAAATTAAAACAGTCCGAATTAAATATTATGAACTGATGTATGAATTTCATGGGGTCGGATGAAGAGGCGTTCCCATGCTGTGGCTGAAAATTCAAATTGAAAAAACTTAAAATAATGCACGTCTGTCTACAGTTAAGGGATTATACGCAGTTCCAAGGCGAAAATATAGTTTTCTTACGATTTTTTTAAAAAGGATATTTATTTGTCAATCTAGGTATTGATCGAAAGAAAATAGTCGAAATTTTGACTTTCGAAAAAATGACGGCTCCATAAACAATTTCAATTGACGTTCAAAATGTTTTCGTTGAATTGTTTTGAATAAACTAGAAATAATTATCGGACATTTTATTCCTTCGAGCAGCACCCACATCTATCTATATCCACTAATAGAATCTTTACGGTTTTTTTCGATTTCAGATAATTCAAACCGAAGATATCGTGCTCACCGACCAGACACCTTTTTTCGAATGACCTCCAGGCGGTTGTCTACAGAAGAGCAGTCTGCACCAATATTTGTGCAGACGAAAAATGCCGACATAAAGTTGAGAGCTTCCACCACATTTACCAATACTTCGTGTATTCGTCGAATAAAAATCCTTTAAAAAAAAATAATTCGTAAAAAAACGAACTTTTTTCGTCCTCGCAACTGCGTTCATAACCCCTTAACCCGCGAATTGTATGGCTGAACGGTCAGACGCGACATTGAAAAATTAATACGCAACTTTCATGCGCATTTCGTCGCGCGTGACCGGTTCGCCGGTTTTGCAAGCGCCCGATAGAGCCAAGCATTTAATTATCCCGTCGTAAATTGATAGGTTACAACACGGTCCACCCTTTTGTTTTGTCCGGTAAAATTTGTCGAACGATCGGGTGAGTTGACGGGGATCGGTGCGACCGCCCCCCCCCCTCTCGTGCTGTCGCATGTGCATCAGTTTATTCGTTCGCACAGAGTCGACGTACGATATATCCGCTCGAATATATTCCAAACGTTCGCGCGTGTCCCGTACTCACTGCTGCAGTTCGATGAAACGTTACGGCAACGGAATACATACGCGACGGGTATATTTAATGAAGCGTGAAATTGGGGAAATTAGTGAAAATCCGTGTGTCGCACACACACACACACACGAGGGCGGGGCCCCTGCCGTTCCTCATCCTCCTACGGCTCGTTTCCCCGTGCGTCGCGTCGTCGCAGTCGCATTGACGATGTACGCCAGCTGCATTCGTTGAAACAACACCACGGCCGAAGCTTGTGCGGTACCGCAAGCCGGTTCGACGAGCCATATACCGACATTTAACCGGCATTCCGTGGAACGACGAGCGTGCGTGATCACACGCGAGCATAAGCGTGCGCTCACGCACCCAGAGAGACAGCCGCAAACCCGCGAGAGGAACATCGCGGACGGCTAACTTCGTTTCGGCCAATTATGGCTCGCCCCGAACGTGTCCACCCGGATCCCACCCTCCCCCGTGGCCGTTATTTCGGTCAATCGCGGTGTGGCCTCGCGGTAATACCAATTTCGATTTTTGACCACGACAAAATATATATGCATTACAGCGTCAGCGTTATCCACGGCTTTACGTCGGCACGAAGAGCGCCACGCCAACAACCTACGGTTGTCAAAATTTTCACGGTCAGTTAATTATTCCGATATGTTCGAAGCACGCACAGGTAAAAAAAAAAAAAAAAAATTCCACGAGAATATTCGCGACGATCAGGATTTCATCATCGAATCGAAAATAGTCAATTGAAATGCCGTAAACTCTGCGGAATTATATTACACGTTTATATTTTATACGATCCTTCGTTCATCGATGGAAAACAAATTTCAACGATGAATCAAACACGAGTGGAATAAAAAAATGGACAATTCAGCGAATGTATGAAAAAAAAAAATGTTAAACTCTCGAAGAGATAATTCAACGGAGATGATATATCAAAGTAACAGGGTAAAAACGTCGTGATACGGGGCGAGAGGTGAGGTTGCGGATAAAAGCGAGAAACCGTGAGGGAGAGAGCACGTGTCTAATCGTTTAACGATGAGAAAACGAGCCAGTCTCGTCGAGCCATCCAGAACGAATCTCCGTCAGGCTCATCTCTCTTCGGCTTGTCGGCTCTTCCTCTTGTTTCTCTCGGTTCGTGTGTGCGCTACGGGCGCCTATTTTTACGGCAAAATAAGAAGTGCCGGAGCCGCGCTTCGCACTATCGAAGAAGTGTCGACTCGCTTAGTCTTTCGTTCGGACGACTTATACGCGAGCTCGCGCGCGCGCGCGCTCGAGGCTCTATTAATTCGAGCGTACGCCAGCTGCGAAGTAGGCAGGATTTATCACCCGGGACTCGTTCGGTCTCTGTTCCGGCGGTACGACGACTGACGACGGCGACTACGACGACCGGGCGGTTCTCCTCGCCATCTCCGATTCTTCGCCTCTTTTTTTCATTCGTACGACTCGACTCTCTCTCTCTCTCTCTCTCTCTCGAGGCTCGAACAGCCGGCACCGGCACTCTGAACGCGGTTAACCGTGTGATTTATTCCTGCCCCCGCGGTTAATCTTACCGATTCAGCATAAACGAAAAATAATGAAAGAGAGACGGAAGTTGATGCATAAACAAGAAAATGTGATACACGGTTTTTCGATATAGTCGTAATCGAAAACGAGCAACGCAGTTATTTCTGTGACATTCAAATCGTGCCAATTGAAATTCCATTGTCATGATGAAATTGTGATTGTATTATTGTGTTTCAATGTCATTTGATATTCGGTTGACATCGAAATAATTAATTATTCGTGACGTCAACGTCACGATAATTTTCATAACGATTAGCGATCGTGAAATTGTTGTTATGACAGAGTTCTCGAATTAACGAATCACGGTAAATTTGCCAAACTAATAAAGTTATCTGGACACGTGAAAAAGAGTTAAAAGGACGAAAAAGAAAAAAAATCGATGCGAAAAATCCGTGACAGCATGTGTGTTTGTCTTATCCGCATATCGATCTGGCTCATCGCACTTCTCTCTCGTATCGTGGCGAGCGTGCGCTCGCGTCAACGAGCACACGTGAACCTCAGAATGAGCGAGTAGTCGCTCGTTCGACTTCATTAATCATTAGAAAGTCACGCGCGCGCATCGCCACGACGATATCTTCGCTAGCGAGTCTCTGTGATGCGCAGCCGAAATATAATGAGCTCATTTGAATCGATATCTGATGCGGCTAATGCAACGCGCATCACCTATCTCTCTCTCTCTGTTCGCGCTATCGCCAATCGCTCGATCTTCGTGTGTGTCGCATTTTTACCGAATGTTTATTTTCGATCAATTCTATCTTCGTGTCTCATTAAATATTTATTTTACGAGCTTATTGCGACGATGAGTTCTCCGAGTAGAATTGAAACTGTACTAAAATTATTCGCGTAAAATTAAATGCCCAACCGTCAACGGCTATGCACGATGCGCTTTTTAAATTGCATTTTATCAATTTTATAATTCGAATGGAACAGCTTGATTACTCGATTGAAAATTGGGAGGTGCGAAATTGGTATTTTTTTCACTTACTGATATCAATACATCCGACGTGAACAGACCGAAGCTTTTTCATTACAATGACATACCTGTAACAGAAAAATATAAAATACGTTAGTGCAATGAAAATATATGACAAATGATCGGAAAATAATTTTCTTTTTTTTTTTGTTTTTTCATTCATAGTGGTTTGGTGCGAACAGTCGAGCGAAGTTAGTATGGCAATTCAGAATATTCTAAATACCAAAATGCTTTTCCGAGGGAGAACAAGAGCGTGTGGTATCAAAGGAAATCTTTATCTGTTATAACGCGAGAGACTTTTTCCACCAAGACCAACGTTCGTTCGCGGAAAAGAGCCCGGAGTTACGTCTGAGAAATGGAAATAAAGATCCTTTATCTCGCGCCTTCCAGCAACGGTTTCTCGGGTTTCTTTTTTGCTTTGGGTCGGTACGGAAAGTGAAAAAAATAAAGAAATGAAAAACAAAGTAAAAGAAAAAAAATGAAACACGTAGGAAGAGGCGAGAAGGAGCAAAAAATACCTCACCGGAGGTTCCAAGAGGCCGAATACACGAGAATCCCTCGCCGTTATATATTCATAATTATATCGCAAATATCTTTCGCAAGGAGATGTATTTTTTTTTCCTACAAAGTTGAATATTACTACGAGACGGCTTAAGCTTCGTATATTCGATGTAATTTCGAGTGGCTGGGTCGTTGCAATTAGGACAATCATCAAGCTTCACATTTTTTTTTCTTTTTTGACGAACGAAGCAAAGTTTGCCCTTGGAATGCCGCGCAAAATTTTTTTGATCTTTCCCCGGTCGGGAGTCTCACTTTTGGTACTCCCGGAGATGGCGTGGAGGCGGTGGAACGAGCGAAAAAATTGCGGGATCGCGCGTAAGATAAGATGCTCGGACATGCGATCCGTACATAAAACGAAGGGGTGTGCGGGCGGGGCCTCTCTCTTGCTCACAAAACTGCCCCGCGAGAGTTATACGGCACATGCTATACACTGCGTTCGGAATGGCGCGCGTTGTCCCGAGAAAGGCCTTAATTATCTGCGTGACTGCTGGAAGAGATTGATAACGTGTTGGATTTTCTAACCATCTATACGTGTCTGCCGCGTGTGGCTCAACACTGGTTCCATTTGACCATATACCGGGTGTCCCGTTTTCATCGATGACTTGGATATCCACGAAAAATAAGGGTTCAATTGAAAAATAGTTCGAGCGAAGCTTGTAGGGTTTACAGTGGGACAATAAAAAAAAATTCATAAAAATTCAAAATGGTGGCGCGATGGCAGGCTTTTTTTTTTTTTTTATTTTTTTATTTTTTTTTAATAGAAACCATATTTTCAAAAAATTTCAAAAAATAGTTCTGATTAGCACTAGCAACCTTTGTATGGAAATTTTTTTCCGATTACATTTATATTTTGTAAGATACATAGTGAATTCCAACATTTCAGCGTTATTTCGTATGAACTGAAATTTTACGAGATTGCTAAAAGTATAATCAACTCTGCGGAATCCCGAAGATTGAGAACCTCCAAAAGTTACATAAAAAAATGGTTTCTTCTCATTTCACGTTTATTAACGATAACATAAAAAATGCTTACAATAAAATAAAAATGTATTTCCTATAGATTCAATTAATGAATTAATTCGATACTTAGTTTGAAAATAATTTTCAGATCGGTAAAGCCCGATGGCGACGCGTCACCAGAATGTCGGGCCGTCATAGTTTAGGAGAGGATGGGGGGGGGGGGAGGGGGCTGAAACATTCGGTCGGTAAACTTCGTGGAAACTGTTCGATGGTGAGCGAGCGACAAGGTCCCCGATTGGCGAGCCCCCGGGGGGGGGGGGGGGGGGGTTCACCACCATGCGTCGGCGAAGGCACAAGACAAGCCCAGAGAAAAGCGTAGACGGGTCTCGCAACGTACAAAGACTATACAGCCTCTGCCATAACTGCGAACTACATGCATATACATATGTATGCGGATCGTCCGAAGTTTATGCTCGGATCCTGGAAAGTTCGGGAATGGTGCCCGTAATCAAGAGCCCATACCGCGGTCACGGCGTGGCCTCTGAGCTCGATTAAGCCCGTGGCTTCGGATCACGCAATTCTCGCATAGTCTTGAGATATTCTTGCATGTGGTGTAGGTACGCCCGGCAACCCAAACGATAATGAAGCGGTGTTGATTTGACGAACTGGCAATGATTATATTCGTGTTAATTGAAATTATAATAATCATTGGACGTCATTTGGAGCCACGGAAAAAATTACGAAACTGCGTATGGAAATGCAAATTGAAAAAAAAAAAAAGAAAAAAAAAGTTATAACGATCGGAGCGCGCCGGTAGTCGAGTCGTCGATCGAGATCACGATGGCATTAGCACGCGATTACCACTACCGACTTTACGACTCGCCGTACATTCTGCCTCCTCAGTGGCCGTAGTTACATGTATAATACTCATACGGCGAGAGCACGTACGTGCGATTCGCTATATACCGTCATTGGTGGAACCGAGGTTTGGCCAACGACGTCGACGGCAACGGGGTGTCGAAACCCGTTATTATATTCGCACACGGACGAAATCGTCGAAGTGGTATATAAGTCGGGTGGCGGTGGTACAGCCGATATATACAGCCGGTACTCCTGCCATGCGAATAGACTAATGAGCTTGTTAAGGCGTGTTGCGCGCCGACGATCGTAAAGCCGCGCCCTCTTCCCTTCTGCGGACACCCGATTGTTGGGTCACCCTCTGCCGATTCATTCAGACTATACGCCGTCGTCTAATCCGCGGTCAAAGATTTTTCCATCGGCTCAAAAGTTTTCGTTAATTAATTCGGCTTTTGGTCTTTTTCCTTTCATTAATCTTTGAAAATTATAGCGTGTTTATCGTTAATGACGTTCGATTGTATCATTTATTCATCTGCTTCAACGTTATTATACTTATTCAATCAATATCGGTAAGCAAATTACATTAATTCTCGATAATAACGAGTATTACGATCGTTATTTCTCAATGAATTGATTGATCTGAATTAGTTTTTCTTGTAAAACATAGACGGAACAAACCTCAATGTTAGTACGTGCCATTCTGAATCGACTCAATAATTTTCATTCAATCTCTATCAAGATCTTTCCAACAAATCGAGATAATACGTTTTCAGTGTAACGCCTGGGGATTGTAGCTGTGTGATCATCAGTGAGAGAAACGACTTCCGCGCGCTACGGCATTTGGAATAGACATTTGGGATACCGTGGGTGTGATAGACATACACACATACATATATATATATGTATATATATATATATATAAACACGCGAATTCAACGGGAGACTCGTGGAACGAGTATCATCGCGGTCTGGCGCACATAATCGCGGGTCCGAGGTGTGCGATCGTAGGCGTGCGCGCGTAAATCCCCCGCACAGGTTATTTCTTATAACGCAACGGTCGTTGAGGATGTTAGCCTCACCCAGTATAAGTCGTCGTCTCCGTTGTCCGTGTGGTTTGTCCTCGGTTGAAATCGGCATTCAAAACCCATCCAGAGACACGATGCTCTTTCGTCGTGCTGCTGCCTCGTTCTCATTCTTTCACGCTGGTATCCGATCTTTCTCGCGGTGTGCCCGAAATCGGACAAGTCCGACGAGTTGAACGCGCGCGCGTGGGTGACCGGCTAGAGACCGGCGATATCGGTTGGCGGAGGGAGAGACACGAGAAATCGTGGCTGAGGTGGGGGCGCAGCCGATGGACATCCCATATGGATGGGACACAAGACACCGCCTCGGTGTATTACCAATGAGAGTTAAAAGAATAATCATCGCCGTTCCTGGACGCTTATCGGCGTAACGACTCTCGTAAGTTTTCACCCAGAGACATCTGGAATTGATCGAACCGATCTGGCGCGGTTGGATTTTTTTTCTTTCGTAAATTTACCCTCATCACTACCCTTTGGAATTGAATTGTTCTCGTAAATCTGCAAACGCATTGGCAAGTCGGTGCCGTGATTTGTGGGTCGTGCTAACTTAATGGGGTATATCTAACGGAGAATTGATTTTTTTTAAACTTTCGTAAATAAGAAACATTTCCGAGGAGAAGCGTTTCAAAGTATTTTTTCAGGTGGATGCCATCGTTCTATAACCATCGTTGTACATCACACTTACGGCATCATCATCATTGGCTATATAATCATAATGATTATATATCATAATCATATATAATAATAATGATAATTATAATTATTACTCATAAATATAATTATAATTATAATTATAATCACAATTATAGAACCTCCTTGTAGCCCTCTGTGGACAACGTATTTCAGTATACTACACCACTTGCAATGCCACGCACATGTATCTACAAGATACTTTGGTGTAAGTGTAGGTGTCTGACCGCGAATGGATGTAAATCATATCGTGCCTGGTTTTCAACCAGAACACTGTGTACGCATGTACCCACAGTGGGCTTCTTAATTCTTTCTCACTTCGTCCAGTTCTTCGTTCGCGAGGCTATCTCGGTGTTGCAATCTTCGCGATAGCGGACGTGTCGGCAATCTGTTATGACGATAGGGTCTACTGGCATGTAATATAAGGGTATACCGGTATACGGCTCGACTCCTGACTCGTTCAGGCCCTCGAGCCGTTCGAATCAACCAACGACCGAGGTAGCCCTGGAGTTTCATCGGGACCTCCGCTTTTTCCGCCAACGCTTGAAAGCACGCAAAAAGCATTGGACTTGTATAGCGCGAGAAATCGGTTCAAACGATATCGAAAACAACCGTGTTAATAGGATAATAGAAATGATTTATCACAATTCCCATACTAGTTTCATATCACCCGCTGAGAATATATATATATGGATATATATTCGCAATTAAATGCCTGTATGCAGAAGTAGAATTGCAGGAATAACTGGGTGGGCCGTTTTTTACGACCGAGAGACGAGTACCCCGTATTTCTACCGGGCGCCGCATGTGTTCCATATATATCCACACACCCGGATAACGCATAGTTGAAAACAACCTGCGATAAAGCGATAAATTGCTCGCAAAAGTGTACATTTTCCACTGATAACTTAATGCGGATAGATTGAGACCGCACAGTGCATAACATTAACCGGGAACCTTCTCTTCGTGCAACATAGTGTAGGAAACAATTTTCTTTCATAACAACGTTCTATAACTTGTACAACCCGCGTTTGCTCATAATTTTGCATGTTATTCAGTGTCCCCTGTCGCATGATTTGTTTGAGGAACGCGAGACACACAACGCATTTGGTGCGCGCATATAAGCGGTCAGGCTCCGCCCTGAGTCCGAGTCGTCGGGTAGGCGTTCATGGTGGCTTACGTAAACGCGTGCAGCACAAGCCACTGACGTCGGTATGAGCGATGATGGAACGTCGCGTACGCGTGCACATATACGCGTAAAAGCCTCGGGATAGGAACGAAGGACGTGTATGGTTCTGTGTGCGATGGATTTTGCCCGGAGGAACAAACGCACGGGAATTGCACCTGCCGCGGTGCATTAAGGTGACGAAAAAAAATTGTTATGCAGATGAGATGGAAGATCAGTGGTATTACTCGTCATGATGTTGGAAAATCCAATCCTCAACGCGATATCATTTTGATCGAACGTAGGATTACAACGCCGAACGAAAGATTTCACACTCGAGCGAACAGACTGTGTCGAAAGAACCCGACAATTTCCATTCGTATTTAGGCCCTCTGTCACCCGGGCCAACTCGAAGCAATCTCCGTGAATTCACGAGGCGAAACAGGTTTTACGGATATTTTCCCATTCGAGAGGGAAAATAAGAAGGAACGAAATCATCGAACAGTTGCGAGGTAATGGACTACCCGAAGGTGAGAATCGATTTAGTTTCGATTACGTGAATGGGAGAAGTGGGAGTGTCGGGTTAGCCGAAGAAAGGGATTAAAAGGGACGCGAAGAAGGGCCGGAGGAACCGAGGTCCGGGCATCCGAGAGGATATATATTTCTTTGCGACAGCGAAGCCCATTATCGTCGTCGCGTAGCGGCCATACGATAGCGTTGTTTCGATTACCGATATATAAAGCGTGAGATACGCGGGACGTGCCTCTCGCAATAATGATCCTTGAACCAGAGGTGGAAAGAAAGATATATAAGTTTCTCTGATTCTATCTCCCGGGACACTGCCAACGGGAAAGATCGTGTGTCGTCACCCGGACGGATTGCCTCGCAGTACCTTTTTAGTTCCCTTTTGCTCCAGAGGCTTCGACTATGTGTGCGAGAGTGACGAGGGAAGGCGGGGAGTAGTAAGGAAAAGGTCTCTCCGTGCGTCTCATATTGCGACCCATTGTGTAGCGTGGACAAGATCGTGTATATGAACGACGATCGGTGAATGGAGGGTCGAAGATGACGTCGTAGAGAAAATAAGTAACTCAAGTGAATAGGAGAAACTGCTGCCCTAGGGAGGTTGTTCGGATAAGATTCGTGACCAGTTTCGGTTACATTGACTCTCAGTACCGATTGACCGGCACGTGTCGCGAAAAACCTTTTGTTCTTTCGGACCAACGGATCGGATAATGGTCAACCCTGTGAAACGTTCGTAATTAATCAACATTGTCGCAGCAACATGATTACAACGATTGAATCGTATGCCATGCCATAAGATGGTTACCCTCTGCAACAAAATGGAATTCACGGACAGATCTGTTCACGGGTTGGGACACAACAACCCGATCGTAGAACACCATTAGACTGTACCACGCGGAAGATCGGGTAATTTTCCAGAGCCCGGAGGGTAGGGAATCTAGCTAAACTCATCTCTCGTGACTTTGTATCTCGACGAGATTCCTGGTTACCGTGGACACGGTACCGATGCTACGCGGTGCGCGAGAACCACATCTATTTACTGCGTTCAGGATATGCTTCGGTTTC
Source organism: Diplazon laetatorius (assembly GCA_963662125.1). Classification (NCBI taxonomy): domain Eukaryota; kingdom Metazoa; phylum Arthropoda; class Insecta; order Hymenoptera; family Ichneumonidae; genus Diplazon; species Diplazon laetatorius. The sequence continues at coordinate 9,464,490 of OY759158.1, read as the reverse complement.
ACGGAGCACTCGTTCCCTTCGATCTCACGAAGGGAGAGACAGAATGCCGAGGGCTAGAGGTATACCTTTTCCTATATAATACGAGAGAAGCTCTGACTCGTCCTATCTCTCGGTAGACCTGGTGGATCCATCGAGTGCATACCGTTGATGCCCCAGCAGGGTCTCTCGTCGCCTGCTCACGTTGTACCTACACGAAGACCAGCGGTATGGAACAGACAAGGAAAACTCGGAGTATGAGAGGTTCGGGCAAAGGCGAGACAGAATCCAACGGAGTAAGGTGCTCTTCTCCGCTCACTCCACTCCCCCAAGAGAGAATGGGTACTCTAGTCGTGTCGTTATTTCACCGCCGCGAGGCCAACCTCTATCTCATCTTCTACGGGACGTAAAGCGAAGTGGAGGAGGAAAAGAAACGAGCCGAGGAGAAGCGACGAAGGGATAGGAAGGGGTTTTACGCCGGCAGACACGGCACGCAGAAACTTTTCTTCGCTCTTCTCCACCCGTTCTCTGGTTGCATCGCCGTTCCTCACTTCTCATTCGCTCTGTACACCGTGTCCTACCATACCCGCCTTTTGAACGACCCGCTGGTGTGCAATCTCCATCGTCCAGCCGAGACGGCCCTTTCCAGAGTTTCGCCGATGGTAGCGTTCCACAGGGGGATCCCAAAGCCTAAGCCGGTACCGGGCAATTGCATATTACGTGCATTATAATCTATTAAGGATAAAGGCTTTGTGTCTCGCTTCGGTTCGTCAGTTGTATTGCGACGCGATGGATATCTGGGTTGAAGTTGAATTACGGGTATGTGAAAAATATATGTCTGGAATGAGAAGTGATAAAAATGCGATGTATCTGAAAAAATGAATACATTTTTCTCGCTCGTTTATAAGTTTCGAGCACTTCTGTTTCCTGTCCTGCAGCCAGGGTATGCCGGTTAGTCCGCACGGGAATCCGTTCGAAGGAGTCGTTGGAACTTTTGGTACAGCGTTTTCCGCGTCGTGAGTCGACCCTAGCTGCGCCTCTCTAACCTCCCTTTTGCGGACAGTGTCGTCGCAACGCACATACGTCGCAGGGGGGATAACGCTGGATACGTTGTGCATAAAGACCCGCCAGATATTTTTAACAAGACGAGGTTTCTCGCGCGAAACGCGGATGGAAAACGAGCTTCGGAATATAAAGCACGCGACTTTCAAACCGCCGCAGGAGTCTCCATCCGTAGCCCGTGGTTTGCCGTTGCTTCGGATGCGCCGAGAACTCACTGGATGCGGATAGAAGAGAGGAACTCGACTCCGCGCGCTTATTCTGCGTCTTTCACTGTGTTGCTGGGCACGGGTGCTCTTTGGCGACAGAGAGAGAGCGAGAGCGAAAATGAGAGAGACAGAGAGAGAGACTCGGGCGCCGCGGGGGCTGTGAATTATGGCACCACCGACCACGTTAGGTCAAAGCTGCCGCTTGCATGCACTCTCGCTCTCTGTCGCATATCTTCCTGCCGTCGTTCTGCCTCTGGTACGGGATGAATACGCATTAAGGCTTCTCGATGCGAGGAGGATTCGTATCCATATACTATAGCCTTGTAAGCATGGGCGTAAGGATTTCCGGGCACGTCATTCCTCCGTAATTCGCGAGGCGTTGAGAAAAATAAAATCAAGGAAAAAAAATATAATAAAGAAGCGCGTCGGGACAAACGTGAAAAAATGAATGTGAGTTTGTCTATGTGTCTGGATGCATGAGAGAGGAGTCCGCGAGGATTTCTGAAGGGGTTGACGATCTTTCAGCAGCCCAGAAAGAAAGGAACGAGTCGAAGCGAAGACCTTCTTCGCCGCGTTCATCGTTCTTCTTATTCCTCATCTTTTCTCTCCTCCGTCGTTCATGCTGCAGAGTCGCGCGAATCTTTCGCGCCTCGTACGTGGGAACTTCGAAGTTTATTAATAGGATCGTGCGTGCCAACGATAAATTAGGTAGTTCACTGTGGGCGCTCGGGACTGTGCGTACTACACGTAAGGGCTACCACGAGGAACCGAAGACGAAGGGAACGAAATTCAGTTAAGGTGTCGAGACTGGTTCTATACCACTTCGCTTCTCGTCTCTCTCGTGCTCGGCGTTTAGTTTTCGTCAGGAGAAGCTATACGCAAAGCTGGATATGGCGTGAATAATGCTCTCGGCGGGATTCATCCTCGCGGCGTCCTCGACTTCGCCAACGAGAAAATCGTATCGATAAAACGTTTCTCAGACGTTGACTTATACTGTGCAGCGTTATATGTAGTTAGGGTGTTCGTGTGTATCCGAACAAACGACCATGTTCTAAAGGTACAAGAGCAGCACGCCCAATTAAACGAATTCAAAGGATGCTATTGAGAGATCACCCGCTAGGGAAGATGTATCTCGATCAGCAGCCAACACGGACGCACGATCGTGTAACACTTTCACAAATTCCGTTCCACCCGAGACGATATCGATTGTGAATTTCGTTAGCACATTCACATCCCATTCGAGAATTCCGTTGTACCCGGTCTCAATGTAAACCATTCAATTTCGATCAGCGCCCCATCGTTGAGCAACTTATTTTGCCCGTTCTCCAAATCCTGTTATTTTTATCTACGTTTTTATTCTTCTTCCTTCTATCTTTCACATAGAAAAAGCATTATCCCGTAGCCGTCGCATAATGTACCGCTTCGCATTCCGACAACGGGTTTGCGGCTTATCTTAATTTCTTTCTATCTACGTTGTCCGCGAGTATATATATACACGTAGTTTTGCCGGGCCGAATCGGGCGAGCGAGTCATCCGACCACATGCGCCGAGAATAGTGCGACACAACACTCCTAAACCCATATTTTCCTCTCGTTCTCTTCTTTCTTTCATCTTCTTCTTTCACAAGATGACGACGACGAACAGTCGAAAATTCTTTTAACTGTGCGACGATTTTACAAGGGCGTTAACATCGATTCTCGGATCTTGCTGTTTTCAACCAAACCGAATGAATTCACGACTCTATTTTCGAAAATCCGCGACGATCTCTGAGTGCGACGACAGAATCCGTTGCTACTAGCATTGTTAACTGCGTTCGGCGAAAAAAACATGGAGATTCTCGGACGAAAATAGCATCTAATAACGTATTTGAAGCTCACGGAGAGCGCGAGTGAGAGCTTGAAATTTCGGTAGAGAGTCGTTTTCATTCGCCGATTCTCTCTTGTTTCGTTTCTCGACGTAATTCCATCGCCACCTCGGCATAGTGCGCGGGATTTCTGGCTCCCATCGAATATCCTTTATCGTTCTTGTTTCTCCCGTTTCGAATTTTCGCTCGGCTTCCAAAGTCCGTTACACGGCTGCAAATTCATTCACACCACTCGCACGCATTTTCGACGAATGTCAGACCTCGTGTTTCTCGGGACGAAAATAATTGTGTCACCGGGATGAACACTTGGGGGGGGGGGGGGGGGGAGATAAACAGAGTGAGACATCGGAGTTTTTATTAAACTGCCATTATCGCCTTTGCTTGGCTATAAACTTTTTGCTGTAAAACATATGCAGAGAACGACGGAAGGCGGTAAATATACCACCGGAGAATTCATTAAGATGTCCAATCGGCACGTCTTGATCTCATTCACGTATAGTTTGCGTTGACGAGAATAGTCCCTCGGTTGCACGGCACATCAGCATCGGAGCTTTGGTGGACTTTTCTTTTACTTTCGCCGAGCATTAAGTAAACGCAACGACTCCACGTTTCGCTTCTCGAAACGAGACTCGGTTTCATACTCCGTACAGCAGCAGCAGCAGCAGCAGCAACAGCAGTAGAAGCAGCGGGTTCACAAAGCGAGCGTTTGTCGTAATGAAGGAAGAAAGAGAGAGAGAAAAAAAAATCGAAGAGAACGACGTTATAGCAAGCCCGCTGTATGGATCCCGCCGAGTTTATTGTTACAAGGAGTTCATTCGTGGCAATGGAATGAGGCGAGACGGAAAGACGACGACGAGAGAGAAAGAACAGAGAGAGAAAACGAGAAAAGAGCCGTGGCTTCGTGAGATGATGAGAGATAGCGAGAGAGTAGAGTAAGGAGGACCAAGCGCGACCGAGAAATAAGAAAAAAATTGAGAAAGGGGTGCAGCGAGAATTTGCCCGCGAGAGCTTCGTGTTTATTTCCGCTCAAAATAGATGCTTTGTAAGCGATGCGTGCTGCACTAGTTCGCACCGGTGCAAAGTAGTCGGTACAACCGCGCCATCTGCGTTTCATATAGCAATACAGAATGGTAGATGAGCTAGAGGGGGCTCGAGGCTCACCTCGTCGATGTACCATCGGTTACATCGTCCGACTTGTATCCGCGCGCGCGCACGCGGACGATCCACGTTGCTTCGCATGCAAACCAATATACACCAATTATCCAGCTACTACTAATTCAAACGGGTGTTTGAACAACTTTGACAGTTATAAATTATTGGACCGTTTGCTCGTTCGTTCATTGGCATGGGGTAGGTGGTGTATCGCACAATCCGTGCGAAGTCCGAGTGCGAGAGGGATGCATTGCGTGGCCCGCCACGCGACGTGCATGTATATATGTACATATATACGAGATAGCATAAGTTAAAACGATATCGATAGCGAAACTGCATGCACCGCTTGATTGGTCTCTCTCCACCATGTTTCTATCGCTGCTGCTCCTGCTACTCTTCCACTTCGTCTTTTCGCTGTGAAAACATTTCACGATATCGCGTGTCGACGTTGCAAATCTACCGTTCCGGCTTTACGTCCGACCACTTGGCGGTACGAATTATTAGATCGCTCGGTATCTATGCTTACACCATGTGCCTCCACTATTTCAGATTGGCAAAGAAAACACGAGAGGCAAAGCGAGAATCAGCGTGCGATGAAGTTGGACATTGGAAACGAGAGATGCGGGCTTTCTTGTGATGCATGTGTGTGTCTGTGTGTGTCTGTGCCCCGAAGCATTGGTCGAAGGATGAAGAGATGTGATTGAAAAAAAAAAATCCCGCGTGCTTTTCAATAGTTTTTCCAGGGACATCAATAACCAAGTATTTGCACTCTTCCCGCGTGGCTGGTTGCTGCGCAATGAAACGTCGGTTCTCATCTCCATAATCACTCGCGAGCATACATTTTTTTCTGGCTTCTTCCGCGGCTTGCTCATCTCGAGGCGATTATGGCTGTCCCTTCGCAAACCTCTTCGGCCGCTTCGTATTTTTCCTTGGCACCGAAACTGCGTGTGCTTGCGCGCGCGTGTATTTGCTTTACGTATTCTCTATTTTCGACGCTCATGTTTCCGAGCTCTCGCGCTTTGGCTCGATGGTTTTTTATCCTCGACACTCCGGCCCCGTGGTGGGGTCTCGGTCTGCGATGGTGCGGGCCGCACGGATTACAAGGCCTTAATTATACGCGGCCCCCTCGCCCCCGGTGTCGAATTTCGCGTCTGAGGTCCAGCGACGCGAAGTTCGCGTCCGAGTAGACGAATGGAAAACTTTCTCTCTCCGAGTGTTCCGGCTTTTGCCCGGACAAGCGTAGACTCTTGTCTCGCCAACTGTGGGAAAGACGGAGAGACGTGGGGTACGGAGTACACAAGAGAAAGACGGACTGCGGGATAGCGAGGAAGACGGTAAGGATCCTTCTCGGAAATTTCTTGTTTCGTGTGCGTGTTGGTATACGCGCGTTTACTTTGGCAAGGAGGCGTGAAAACGTATTCCGCCAGCGCGAGGCAGCGCGTTGCACCAACGGCGGCGGCGAAGAAGAAGCCCCGTGCTCGAGCTCGCCGCCGGCGTTGATGGCTATATGCGACACACGCTGGTGGTCCACTCGCTATTCCTTTCAATTCTCATCGCGGGACAGCGAGGGCGGTCTACCGGGGTCGTTAAGGGATTAGCGGGGGAACCTTAATTAAGCGCGAACCGACGTTCGGACCTATCGCACAGGATCTATCTTTATATTTCGGTATTTGGCAACCTCGGTTATTATAACTAGTCACGGGGAAAGATTGAGTAAGTTTTTTGCGACTTTATCATATATCCTCCAATGATGGGTGGTGTCTGACGTATTATGTTGATCTATCTTTAAACTTTTGCATCGCTAGTTCTGTACAAATTTTTTTATTTTTATTTCCGATGAGACAAGTTGCTACGATTTCGCGGTGGATCATACATATTCGTCCTGTTTTTTTAGTTAGGAACAAAGGAACGTTATTTCGAAATTAAAATATCCAAAAATTTTGTTATGAACGAGAGAGAATGGCGAGTATTGTCAAATTGTCCGGTCGATAACGAGAGTCGGAGGCGTACGCCTGCTTCCCGGATAATCCAAAGTGCTAGGAGCACGAATACCCCCACTTATACCGTTGTACTCGTACGAAGGTATAAAGCGCACGATCTCCGATATGGAATTCCAGCAACGTGGGTGTTTCGAAATACCACACTTTGCGAGGCTCTTACACGAGGACTCCCCATTGCTTTTATTCGTTATCACAAGCGTCAAACTGTTTGTATTATCCGCATCAATTTGGCTCTCCCTTCTCCGTTATCGGCAACACTATATAGCAATTCATGGATCGGTCGATGAATAAGAGATATTCCCGTGATTATACACAGTTCAATGTACCAACCCTCGTCATCAAATAAATTTTATTGTGACTTTAAACGTCGATTTTTGTTGTTACTCAAATCTGGCACGTATGATATATTTTTCTGACCGAATATTTTGTAGTTGAGATTCACTCAAGTTCGCATGTAAGCGAAGGGCAGGAGATTGAGTGACATATGCATTTCATATTTAATAACAGTGCTTCGAACTCGGTAATAGAGTTCAAAACTAGATAAGAGAGACACATATAATAAGCAAGAATAGAAAACGATGACAACAAAACAGCCACCCAGATCTGTTTATTTTTTCATGTCCCTTTCTCACCTTCCATTCATTGTCTCATCGTACCATCTCTATTTTCCTCTCCGTAGCTAGCACGCACCGTCCCTGCGTATATTCGTAATGCTCTTTGCGTCCACATCGGGGTCCACTGGGCAACCCGGGAGTATAGTTAACGCGAGTTTGGAAGGGGTGCATTTACACAGACGCCGAATGCCAACCAGCGAAAGTGCTGGAAGTGCGGAGAACGGGAACAGCAGGATATAAAGTGAGGGGGGTCTCGAGAGGGAAGGAAAATGACGAGGAGCAACGCACTACCCGCGAATAAATAGGAAAGGAGTGGAACTGTAGAGAAATAAGGGTAAGTAGCCCTCGTGGCTTATGAATATTGTATCAGCCTAATCCTCCCAGATTGTGGATAAGTCAGCCGGGAGCTCCGGTTTTGAGACGGGGAAGAGCCTCTCATCCTTCGAACCCTCACCGCGTCAGCACCCTTTCTCCGGGGGCGGTAAGGGTTTTCTGATCGTTTCGTAGCCGTTTTACATCAATACCTTGTATCTCTGGTATTTTCCTTAAAATCGCGTCCCATACCACTACTTCCTCCCACACTGATGGTTGTATTCAGATAAAGTATTCTTCACTGCCCCGACTTATCGGTCATCGATAATTCTCAGATATTTTGATCACTTAGATGGAGACATTACGGAATATATGGAAAACAAGGAATGTTTACATTTAAACGACCCATCTTAGTCAACGTGTGTAAGATAACGCTATGAAACTAATCGAAAGAATACAATCTTTCGTTCACAAGCCATCGACGATAACGTCTGTATAGACTATCTAACAACATACGATCAAACTTACGGTCTTGATCCTTCCCACAGAAGACTACAAAAAAAAAAATGACCCGATCGAGATCCATTCGGTGGGGAGATATGTTCTCCGAGTCCATGAAAGACTCTTCTTATCGGACGTAAAGAAGTTGTGGGAGAATTGAGATGAACATAAGGCAATGTATTATACGTAGCAATGTACACGTACACTTACCGATTGGGTGGCCCAAGGTGGACAAGGAGAAACCCGCCCACACCGAGTGTCGACCTCTTAGCTAAACGCCTTTATCGCTTCGATATGCCGGGATCTCCGGGATACGGAAACGCGTTCGGTTGAAAATTTTCTTATTCTGCTATCGCAGCACAACGGCGTTTAGTGTCCAGCACGTAATGGAAGAATCGTTTGTAACGAGTAGCCACGAGGCTTATACGCGTTACGTGTGGGAGAGTCGAAACTTCTCAGTCCGCTCGGTCGCAACGTTTGGTCTGTTGCTTTGGTTCGCGCTTGTGAACACTCGGTTCAACAGCAATGATTGCCAGATTGCTTGTAATTGCGAGGAGCTCTCGAGACGAGTCGAAAGAAATCCAAGAGGGTGGATCACGACGCAGTCCGGATAACAAAAAGAAAAGAATAAGAAAGGAACGGGGGAAGAAAGACGTGGAAAGCCGAAGGAGATGAGTGGTGATGCGAAGGACTCATGACGTATATATATATATATATAATATATATATATATATATATATATATAAATGGAGGAAAAGGATGAGATAAGGATAGACCGTTATTAGCTACCACTAGACCGACCAGACAATACCGCGTACGAAGTGGATGTAGTTTCCACTTCTGCTCCGGCTCGTCCTTTCCCTTAAAGTGAGGCAGGAATAATGGTACAGTGCCATTGTTTTTTCTAAAGAAAACCCATTTCCTGCGACCAAGGATGAGCACACCCCTCAGTCTCGATACACCTGCATTATTGAATTCCATGCAGTCCTTCCGAGAATCGCGAAAGTCTAAGAGAAGTGGTAACGGGAATGACGGTAGAGAAGCTAGTAAGAGCGCTTTCAGCCCGGACCTCCAGCCACTTATTATAGACTATCGGAGTTCATATTAATCTTAATTTCTCAGTAAAGATAAATACGAAAGACATTGGTGTCCTGAAGTCTGCGAAAGATACGTCGAGTGGAACTATTATTTGGCGGATTGACATGTAGACGGTGGAAGAGTAACGGACGACATTATGTGCCTTCGTGAATTATATCAACTGTTCCAGGCTGGACTGTAACTGCGAAACTTGATGCGAAAGCTCGAATCGTGTCCGTGTTCCGGACAAGCAAAAGCATAGCAAAACACAGGAGTGGACTGACGAAGAGGCGGGGATGCGGGATGAAGGACGACGAGAGGACGGTTGGGACGGAGGTGGAGGTAAAGCGCACTGGAGTGCAAAGCCCAGGAGCTTCCGAGGGTGTCCGAGGATTAATAAACCAGTGACGCTCAACGCGGCGACGAAGCGGGCGTTGGAGAAAGCTCGAACCGGATATCCGTCGAACAATGGAGGGAGAGAGCACGGTGTAGCTCGGCCGGGCTACAGTTCACGGTTCTGGCCCTGCTCGAGTGATATATCGCACCCAAAATTGCATTCCTCCGCCATTTTGCAGGCTGGCACAGTGAGGACAGAGAACAAGGGAGTCCTCCTGAACACCTTTCTGTTATGATTATGGCTGTAGGACCCGGAGAAAGATGGCTCGTCGTCTCGATGAGTTCGTCGTCCTCTGTATATATAAATAGATATATACTCCTGCTTTTCCATATGACCAGTCCCTTTACGTAATTGAAGTAACGTAAGTCATATTATTATATCGAGAGCATTCAACCGACTCTTCATCGAGTGGAAAACCGGAATGCCCTTTTGTACAGTTCGTTGATTCCACTTCTCTCTCTCTCTCTCTCTCTACGGTAAACAACCAAATTGTTGAAAGACAGAAGAGTCATGAATGCCATGAATTGTCTTCGGCAGTCGAGACCGCTTGCATTTGCGATCCGAATCGTATAGACAATCCTTCGTACCGAAATTCGTCGAAACCCTCTGTTCGTTTTGTCCGTCGCGCTCTCGACGTTGTTCTCTCGCCTCGGCGCTATAGTAATTAACCGAGACGGCCAACAAAGCAGCATTTAACGGCGTTTAGCCGCGGCGTCGGTGGCGGCGGCAGCGGGCTTAGCCAACATAAAGCTGCCCACGGTGCTGCTGCCAGCGTGCCGATAAGGTCCGTAACAATGCCCTAAATCCCGTATTGTCCCACTCAATATCCACAGACGGCTTAATTACGACGAAAAATTCTATTCCCATCCACTTTGTTCCTACCAGCGCGATATTGCTTAAGGGGTAGTATTCGGATGTATTAGTCTTATGCACATGAGTACACCGAACTCTATTGCAATCTCGTTGCCGAATACCCGAGCCAACTTGGCTTTCGTATACCATGATATATGATACGTAACGTGTTGTATATATATATACATATAATATTCGTATCTTTGGCATTCGTGCGAGCATAAAAGCTCCCAGGATTTGCCCAAAACCTCTCTGCGCTTGCAATTTCTGCCACGCCAGCCCTTTATCCCTTCCCGTTTGATTATTATTCTAATCGGATAATCGTCACGATCCCCGTTTCCCGATTTTAGCGTGAGGGTCTGATTCGGAATTAACATGATCAATCGGATTGTCCCGATGTTTCTGACGTTCTTCAGACTCCATCGCATCACCCCACCGACCGATTGTCTAGACCGCGCAGGGCTATGCAGTAGTCACCCTTTGTCATCGAGTAATTCTGAAAACATGCGACACATGTAAAATTTGTCCAGCCATCCATCATGTTCACACGAATTTGGTCAAGTAAAATATAAATATTACATAATTCACTCTACAGAAGAAACATTGTTGCGGAGACAGTAAAAGAAGTAAACTTAAAGGTGGATCGTTATATTTTTCGTGAAAAAAAAATTATAACGAGTCGCTAAGTAGATCGCTGACATTTTATACGAACGAGTGTGAAAATGGGAAACGAAAGGAAAATATCACAACCGAAACTCGACAACGATCTGGCCGTGTCGAAAGTATAAACGCGTATAAACGAGTTATACTTTATTTTACGTGCTCGTAAAGGTGGAGAGGATATACCTATCATCCACGCTCAGCAGCATTCTCTGCAAGTCCTTGTATTCGCTGGGCTAGCAGTCGCCCGTTATATATATATATATATTCATCCGGCGATGGTGTGGCAGCACGCGAGTTTTACGACGTGTGCCTTTCATAAATACGATATGTCAGAGACGTCGTCCCCGTCGACGGATAAACGCGGATAGAGCGTTATGCAATAAAAAATGTTGATGTTTTTATTTTCATTTTTCTTTTTTTTTTTTCATCCTTCAATAGCTGCCTCGTCTGTCTCCCGATATACAAGTCGCGGGATAACTTTATATCAGAGACCGAGTCGTGCGCTGTCAGGATCGTTTTCCTTGAGGGAAATCCCGAGTTTCCTTGCGGAGTTACGAGTGGAAAAGAGAATGAGTCTTTTTCGTCATTCCACGCTGTCACGAACGCGACGAACGTCTGAGAGACCGAACGAAAAAAAAAGGAAAAGCTCTTACACGTACTCGTCCGGAATGGAGACGGATAGAGAGTGCGGAAGACAAATAGAATGCGAGTGAGATAGGAAAGTCACAAATTGTGCACGGTGAAGCGTGCTATCCGAGTGACTGTACCTACTTTTTTGTTTTTTTTTTTTCAACTCCAGCACCGTCGCTGAATTAATCCCATTCTCCGGACAATTCTCGTACCATTTGCCCTGACGAATGTCGTGCTCCCGGGCACGAACGGGCGCTCGAGAGAGAAACTTTCGCGGTTTAGTAAAATATAATAGGTGGTAAACAGTGTTCATGAATATTTTACGAGCTGTCTACAACAACGTGCAGCAGAAGCGCAACCATCAGCAGCATCAGCGGTAGAAGCAACGCAGCAGCAGCAGCAGTAGTAGACGCGTTAGCATTGACGATGGCACCAACGGAAAAAAAAAAAAAAAAAAAGCCACTGCGATTTCCCGTTCTCACCCGCAATCCCTTTTTCTCGGTCTCTCGCACTCCGGACGCAGCCGTAACTGTGAAATACATGAGTGATTCAACGACAACGAATTCACGCGTCGACCTTTTTTTTATTCTCCACCGGTCTCGCGCTTCTGCAACGCTGAACTACGCGCGAGTGAAATAGTACAGATACAAAATTGTGACCCCGAGATGAGGTGAAAAATAATTATGAGAATTTTGTCGAGTGAATATTCATGGGACCGGCAAAGGGTTCATAATTTTTCTTTTATCCTTAATCCTCGACGGTTACTGCCCAGCTTTTGCTGCATCGACTTCGGGAACTTTTAAACCCGCGGCTCATGCCTGGCTCCCTACCAGCGAACCCTCACTTCGCCTTTCTTCTCTTTTCTTTCCGCTACTTTCTCGTTCCCGTCATAACGCGAACTCCCTAAGTTCGGACACCGGAGTGCCCTGAAAGCTCCGAGGTAACCGCAGGGAGTGATTTCGTTCGAAAAGATTCTCGAAGAATTTTCATCCTCCTTCCCTCGTAGACCGGCCATCAGTCCACTGTACCCAGCTTCCGCTTCTTCACTTCTCATCCTCTTTTCTGTCGTTTTACACGTATATATATATATATGTATACCTTCTTTAATCTCCAGCAGAGTTCTCCTCGTTTTCCTTGTCCCTCGTTTTTCTACGAAGTATCATCGTTCAACAGCCACCGACATGACCAGCCCCTTGGGTTTTTTCGTGTTTCCTCATCCCGCGATACTTCATCTACGGGGCTCCGTCTTCCTCGTGATTATAGAGATACAACGAAACACCAAACACCATTCTGTTCATCCGATGGTGCCCGTTTTGCGCATACCTCGCCCGTTTAAGGTTAAGAATTCACGGTGTGCAAGATAGTGCAGGGTTTTCCGGGCTGAGCCCTCAAAGCCTCGCTCACCGAGAATAACTTTGTTAGTCTAATTTATTGGAGAATTCCACGTCGAATTATAAATGGCTCTCGTTCTCCTTACCTCCTTTATCTCACAAAGGTACAGCTAAGCCGACGAGACTTTGCAAACCCTCGTGGGGAATCCGGGAAGCTTGCAATAACGCGGCGAACCCGTTGGATTCTCTCGTACTCTCATAACTTAATTCTCGCCCTCTTAGAATCGTTCCGGAATTAACGAATTCATTCGGGCAATCGAAATTTAGGTGTGACACGAAATCAAATCGTAATGAGCAATGTTAATCAGACACGGGGTTTTTCGAATAAATATAACCATGGCTGAAAACACGAGAACTGATTTGGAAAAATCTGACATGAATACCAAGTGAATGCTTGTTGCTACATACTCGGGGCCACTGACCGACGCTTTCGTCGGAAAAATTCGCACAGCAATAAAAAAAAAAGCTGATGAGCTCCGTCAGCTTTTTATCCTGGAACATTTTCAAAGCTCCCTGCTAAGCAGTTTTACACGATTTATTTTGTACATACTATCCATTGGCGACAGTATAAGCGAGCTCGAGGTATTGCAGTTTGTTTGCAAGCAATACTGCAATTGCGTAGTGTATTACGTTGGATCGAGTTATCACTATTGTACTACATGTATCAAGAACAAGCGTCGTAGGCCGGAGTGTCTAGAGTGTCTGATTCGATAGTTTCGAAACGCAGCGAGAATCAGAAGTTGCTATTACCTTTGAGGTACAGACACAGCTTGCGGGCCTCCGATAGTCGTCGGTATATCTCTCCTTGCGGCGGTGGAAAACGGGATAAAAGCGGGTAGGTGAATGGACGAGTGGTGGTGAATAGATATACGATATCAACGTGCCCGGCAAGTTGTGCTAGCACGAGCAAGAGGACGCAACGGGGGACCGGCGGATTAAAAGCTACAACCTTCCCCACACCCCCTTTTTATCCTCCCACTGCTGTTCCACCCAGCCGACGCGCGGACCACCCTAACCCTGGCACGGCAGTCGGCACCCCCGCTAATCAATACACGCACAGCACGACTCTGCGCGTGGTGGTAAGCGCTACAGTCGAGTATAATGTGGAAGCGAGGGAGACGGAATGACAACGAGAGAGAGAGAGAGAGAGAGAGAGAGAGAGAGAGAGAGAGAGAGGGAGAGAGAGAGAGAGAGAGAGACCGAGGTAGAGAAAGGAGGAAGCGGCTGGTGTTATCTTACTGTGCGATGCGACTCCCCGCTGACGGCGAATTGGGGGTCGTTCGTGCAGCTCCTCATCCGAAAGCTCACATCAACGTGTCTGCCTGGCCACTGTTGGGCCAGAGCAACAGCTCTCTGTGTACAACGATACTTCCATACGCCTGTTCATACATCCAGCTAATTGCCTAATTTAACTCACGGAGTTATAATCCCTTCGTAATTGATTGATTTGCAAAAGCTTATTGTGCTTACATAATCATCTACTTGATGTAACGTTGTACATCGTTTCGAGTTAGTGATTTGAGACTGAACGGTGTTCGTAGTCACGATCGAAGTGAGTAAATTGTTTCCGTGTCGAACGATAATTGCACTTCTATGTTTGCTTGCAAAAAGTTTTGTATTTACGTCGTAAAATCGTTGAGCGAACTTCGATTTAATGTTCGTACGGACGAAGCGAATGAAACTATCAACTTTTCTTTCTTATGAACTAGTATTTCATTGGATAACTTGGATTCGATTAACAATTTGGTAGTTGGCAAAAACATTTTTGAAGCGTTGAACATCCTACTCATTACTCATGCGCGTATCACTTTTAAAGCTCGAAGCAGACAGTTGGCCCAAGGTCACGCGGACGTAGGCAAAGGGGTTTGCCGTCGAGAGTGTAGACTTGGGTGGATTCTACAGTGAGGCTAATACGTGAAGCGAACACTCCAGAACACTCCACAAAAACCTCTACGCAATACCCGGGGAGCCCCTTCACATCCCCGAGTGAACCTGACGGCGCGTGGTTCGCTGTAACAGCGTAGTGTCGGCTTTCATGCAGACTTTTCACCGAGTACCCGTGTGCCGGATCCGGGTTTCGCGCGCGGGTGCGACACGCGGATTGAGTCAACGACGCGGCTTTGTCAATCAACGGGCCGCAATTGGATTAATTTTTCGCAATCCCGGCTGCGAGGCTCGTCGGTTTCGATCGACGAGACGAGTGATAAAGTAATAAAGTAATAAAAAATATATATATATATATATATATATATATATATATAGGTGTAATGCACTCGTTTTAGTTCGCTCATACTCGACCGAATTGATCTTGACAGTCCCGGATTCTGAAGTACCGAGTTTCATGGGAATAACCAGAAACGAATTTTTATTCTTCGTCGGTCGGTGAAAATTTCTATTTTACCGACGGTTTCATCGATTAGTACTGGCGTACGGAAAATACACGTACGAGAGAGCGAGACCCATGGGGACTGTCCATCGTCCGTTAAGGACCTCTTTAACCCCTCGTACGTGCGTACCACCGGAGCAAAACGTTGGAGAACGAAAAAGCGGAGAGAAAGAAGAGGTTAGAGAGGTGTAGGTTATAAGTACGTACATAACGCTTGGCGCATCGTAGCTCTTCGTACGTGCTCGCGTATCCTCGTGGCCCTAGCGGTAGCTCATGGGAAAGGAGTGAAAGACGTGGGTTTGAACAAGAGCGAGACAAAAATATTGGGAAAGTTGGGGAAATGGGCGAGCAAGAGGAAAGCAGAGGATAGAGAAGCAGCATCGGAAACTCCAGCGGAGGGTCAAAGGGGTTGGCGGCCGTGTATTGTGCCCTGGTAATAAGGAGAGTGTTTTCATGCAGGTGCTTGGATACCTGTATGCGTGAGTTTGTGAGTCTGTGCTCACCATCTTTCACCGGAGCTACACACCTACATAGTTCACCCACGAAAGTCTCACAAACCCATTGTCTCGCTCTGTGTGTGTGTGTGTGCTTCGAAAGCCCGTGCTTGTATACGCATGTTGAAGATACACACAGGTTGGAAAATGGACCCCCTGGGTACCGTTGTCCATCTATCCACACACTGACCAACCGTCTCCCTCCCACACGTACACCCGGACCGCCTGACCCGTGGACGCTCGTCTTACGACCCCCGAGCCCGAGACTCGGTCCCCATTCATTCCATTGTGAAGCTTCGCCATACGGATACCAGGGTGAAAGCGGAAAAGAAGAGTAGAATCGACCTGCTAAAATTGCGACTTTCAATTGACTCTATGGGGCTTTCGTGGAACGTGACCGTTCAGAACGAGTTCACTTTCCACGTCGAGTTTCGCTTGTCGGAGATTATCAACTTCTTGAACCTTTTTTTTTTTTTTTTTTTTTTTTCACGCCAGCCATTGCGATTTTTCTGGAATAAAGTAGGGTAATATTTCGACCGGGCTTAAATAACGGGGCAGTGAGGATGCTATGAAAGTGCAATAAAAATAACGAAGTACGCTATTAAAATTGATTGAATGGGAGGCAAGTGAAAGGGGTGAAAAAGAAAAATGTGGAGATATCGCGAGTGCATGTTGTACACGAGAAGCGCGAGAACATCGATGAGCATGGGATTTACGTTTCAGGTGCTTCGTTCCCAGAAGTTGAACAGGAGGGTCGGGCAACTCGCCATCCCTCGCGTATACCCTCAGCGATACGGTATGTGTTCGTCGAACCCGGGTTCGCGGTTAGGGGTCGTGTTTCACGTTCGACTCGTGACTCCGTGATTATGGGCCGAATCCTATGCGTGCACTCACCACTCGCGGGAATCACAATGAGAGTTGCACCGGGGGAATGAGATAGAACGCTCGCGACGTCGAAAGTCACGTTGTATGACGGGGTGGATACAGACACGTATTCATTGCTGCAACGATCTCGTCCGTATTCAAACTCCAACACTTTTGTAGGGATGTGGAATAAAAAAAAACGGGGTGAATTATTTTTGCAAGCTAACCACGTCGAAGCATTGATTGTTTTTTTTTCGGCTAACGCGCGACATTCTTTGTTTTCATCTCTAACAAAATGTTGTTCCTTCAAGCTTGAAGAATGTTAATTTTTTTCGATTTTTCGATGAAAAATCTTTCACAATTTATATCATTAATATGGTCGACGAAAAAAAAAAAAAAAACGGGCATTGCATTGTGCCAAGCCAAGACCGTTCAATTTCGTGAATAGCTTTCTCGGTTTCGGTTTATTCGATTCAGTCGGGTCGGTGATACGCGGACTGTGTACCGTGGAATGACAGGGAAGAACGAGTGTCCGATGGTTTCAAGTGAGACGCCTTTGGTCATCGTGGTTCTTTGATCGCCGATCATTCGTGAATATATAAATGAGATATATATATATACACTAAATGAGAAGAAAAAGACTGCGGGTATATGTCGTGTAACGCACGCTTGGCCGAAGCCACGAGATACACACCGGCCTAGTGTAAAACGCTGAGGCAGATGTGAATAGCCTGAATGACGGGATATTCTGACTCGTTTGCTCCGTGTCCAGTCGGGTTTTTGTCGTTGACCGCACACACTCGAGAGACGCGAACAATCCCTCTGATGTCGAGCGAGCTAAACCACTGGTCTCGCACACACGTACGGTGGAACGACGGTGAATCGAGAATGCATTTCGTGACACACAAAGTTATTTTTCATCTTTTTTTTTCATTCGCATTCAAATTTTGATTCCTTTCGTTTCGCGACTCGTATAATTTTATTTTCCGAGCGACGCGACGACGATACTCTTTGTGCCTGGGTGAGGGCGACGAGGCTCCAGTTGTTCCCCCTGGTCTGACTCTCCACCACCGTTGTCACTCTCGTTCACGCGCGACATGACAGATCGCTACATCTTAAACGATTCCCACCACTGCTACGGTCGAAAATAAAAAGTCAACCGTCTTACGCTTCTTGGAGTCAGATGACCTTCGAATCCAGAGCGATGCTGGGAGCTCAGTGTTTATCGTGGCAAAAAAAAAAACAGCTCGTAAACTTTCGTGCTGATGGAATTTACACGCCGCGCCAGTCTTGGCGCTGGGGATTTAATTAAATAACGGCGAGTCGGAAAATAAATGATGGCAATCGAGTGAAAGGATAAGACAAAAACATCGCTGATAATTTTCTCACTCATTTAATATGTTTCAAACTTTCGATATTTTTTGCTTGTCGAATGGGTTGTCAATGTGTGCGAAAGAGGGACGATGAGAGCATAAATAAGCTGCCTTTATCGCTGCTGTTCATGGTCTATTGGCAAACGTACACGAAGAAGAGACGGCCAAAAAAAAAAAAAAAAAAAAAAAAACGTCGTCAACGAACGAGACCTTTTTTGAAACGTTTTGCTGGAAATTGCTCGTGTGACTGCCGTCGAGATTTCCTCGGCGACTCGTAAAACCCCGACGGTTTTTCGTTCATATAAACCTGGGGACCTGGGGCAAGGACAAGCTCGTTTGGTCCCTTCCTCGTTCTATTTCGCTCTCTAAGCCCTCGTCGCTGAAAATTCCGGTCCTCGGTGGTTGCGCCACGTCGACGTGCTGTGCGTATATGACGAGATCAACGATAGCGGAGGACCAGCGAAGTTGACGAAGCGTAAAAAAGCCCGGAAAGTCAAATTACCTTCAGCGATTTTTAGATAGCCTTTTTCGAACTATCAAAAGTTTTTTCACCGGAGCTGTTCGTTGACAATGAAACCAACCATGATAATAGCCAAACTCGCGAGTAATTCGGTAAGAAGGGAAAACAAAATGAAAAACGCTGACGCTCATCCAGAGTTGCGCGATGGCGATCGATCGACGGAGAATGAATATATATATACCTCATGAAATCGGGGATGAGGGTGAAAATTACGATTCTCCTGTTACACCGGGTTTGGCATCGAAGCTTTTGAGGGCATTTATTTTTCCCTCTCCACTGTACATTCATTCATTTAATAATTGTACCGGATGGCACGGGGGTGAGTTGAATCGACGACGGGCCATTAGTTAGCCGTTTTGATGGTTGACGAGAGCGCGACGGGCGCGCGCCACCCGGACATTGTAGCCGAAACGAGGGAGAGATTCGATAATGCCCTGTCATCAAACCCTTTTGAAGAAATTTTGCCCGAAATAAAAAAAAAAAAAAAAACCGAAGCAATTTTTTTTCTTCTTTTAGGCCAGACGAGAACGGATTATCGCTCCATAAAACGCGACGGAACGAAAAGCTTAAAAAGAACATAATATTTTAATATTCTGCGTTGTCACGTCCAGTACTGTTCGTTTTACGCAGCGCGATAGGGTCGAAAAACGAAAAAAAGAAACGAAAGTTGGGAGAACAAGCTGCGGGATCAACCTTCGAGAAGGGTGAGTTGATCCCTTAGGTATGCTTGACGTTGTCTTCGCGTTATCTCGCACGACTGCTTCTCTTATATACGTTGATATACCTATACAGTATAGATATATAGAATACTGCCTACTCGGGACGAATTTTGTGCAAGCATTGTGGTTTTACAGAAAATCACGGGGCCCCTTCACGCACCGTCGCAACCACCGAGATATTTTCCCCGTTGATCCATAATAATGGCACACGCGGAAATCTACGGGAAAAAATTCCCCATTGTTGTCGTGAACATGCATCTTGAAAAAATGTTTCCCGTAAACGTTGACTATCATATTGATTCGATTTGAACGAAGCTTTTCGGCAACCGGAAGCCGAAAACAGGTAGAGTCACTGAGCAATCGGAAGCGAGGCTAGCCCTCCGTGAAGTTTGACACTGTGGAAACAAACTGGCGCGACGGGTTGGGTTAAAAGGCCCGACAAACCCTCGCATTCCTAACGAACCTGTTATCTTAGGAACAGCGGGTTTGGGTTCCATCTCTCCACCAGGCTTTCGGTAAATTCGCCGGAGGTTTGAGCGTTGAGTTAAGTCGGTTTTCAGGTCCGCCATTCTCCGCTATCCATCGCTCTGATACTCCAAACGACGTCTCTAAATTCACGAATATTCATCATTTCGGTACTTACGTTGGAGCGTCAGAAATTTTTCAAACCCCACGGTAGGCTAAAATCTGTTCTTACCTGTAACAAAGATAAATGGGGGATATTAGCGATAAATTGCGAAAGAGGGGTGAAAATGATTGAATATTCAATTAACCGAGAGGTTGGAATTAAATTTTATGGATCTCACGGTGAAGATAAACGGAAATAAACGATATCGATGAAGGTCTTCGGTTCGATGAACGCTTGTTCCGGGACGACATCTCGGAGCGTCTTACGCTTGGGCTTCGATAAAGGCCTGTATCTCGGTTCCGAACAATGGGCTTTGTTGTGACAAAAATAACCGCAGCGCCGTGGAAAGAGGTTGGTATAAAGCAGTGGATATACGTGTGTGTCGCGGTCGGGCGAACCTCTCGCTGAGGATTTGGACACACAATGTCTTTTAAAAATAATTTATAGCGAGTCTGTGGTGGTTGGAAAAAGGATGGATTAAGCGTAACTGGCGTTTGTTTCGTCCGGACTACCGCTGCCCGGGCATTAAGATTTTAAACGTCGTCGACATGCGAACGCTTCCTGGCTTCGGCAACCGCGATGAATATACTTTTTATTTTCTCACTAGCCGAATGTCGCGGAGTGAGAACCGAAGACGGCGGATAGACGAGAGCTTTTAGCGAGGAATGTCACTTCACGTGTCCGACCGAAATCCCCTTGGCGCAACGACTGACTACACTTTTGCTTCAACGGCGAGCCAAACCGAACAAAACCAAATAATTTTTCAAATGTCGCGTCTTTTCATTGCGGAAAATCTCGTTTTATTCCCCATGGTAAAAATAATGAAAGAAAAGAAAAATTGTGAAAAAGACAAATATGTTTGTGGTGACGAATGAAATTCCGTTTGGGTGGTTCGTTCAAAAAATGGGGGAAACTCGGTAGGGTGCGAGTCATTATTTTTGGTTTGGTGACGTATATAAAAATTCCGATCACCAGCAACAACAAAGTCCGTAAAGTCGGCTTGCGGGTTGCCATGTTTGCCAAGCACTCGAAATTCGACTTCTACCGGCCAAAAATATACAGGCCCTTTTTCAAGGGGCGCGCGAGATCACGTTCAACGCGTAAAACGCTTTGACCGTGTGCGTGTGTGGCACAGTATGGCTTCGGAAAAAGGTACGGTATATGTACACAGCTGAGGGAACCCTTTCAAAACAATCGTTCGACCACGGTTGAATCAAACGAATGCTTCGAGGGAGAAAAAGATAGAATGTTACTCGATGCAGCCCTGAATGTTTCAGATAGTAGATACCCTATATCGAGACGCAATGAAAAAGGAAAAAATAATAAGTTTAAAAAATCACTTTTACTTCCAGTATACATCGGACAACGCTCCTAATACAGATTTAAAGGATCCCATGACAAGATCGATTCCGGGGATAGAGAAGAGCGCTGTTGCTTTACATAAAATTCCGGCGATTCCCGCTAGCGACGACACAAAAACCGAAAAAGAACTCAGATCAGACGGAAATAGGAGATAAGAGGCTCCTTTTCATCTTGAGCAACAAAGACGCGTTAACAATTGCCCTCTTATACATTACATTGCTCGGTGACAAAGTTAAAACATACAGAAAACATACGATTTTTTATATTCAGAAGGAAGTCAATGTGATGCGACACATAACCCGTGGGCGTGCATGTCAAACCGACGGTAGCTGTTCTGCTGAGAAACGAGTTGGTTTCGAATATTGGATAGATTCGAGCCTAGGGCCAACGACTGAAAGACTCCTGACTCCCTAAGCCACAATGAATCCACTCCGGTACGGTATATATCAGAGAGCACGAAACCCGGACACAATACACAATGGCCCATGTACATACGGACAGGTTACACGCTCTTGCGCGCTTCCTGATCTCCATATCCACAGTATTTATCTTAGTGCCACGCGGCATGAACCGGAATGGCCTCCGTTTCGTCTGTTCAGCAGCTTGCCGAGTTCCAGCCACTGCGGACTTCATTACGCTGTATCACCTCTGGCTCCGTTTCAAATGCAGCTCCACCGGATAGAATAAACCCTTCGTTCTCTTCTTGCGATACCGATCCAACAGCTTCCCGACGCATCGAGTCGAACCAGAATATTCCATTACGGTTCCCGATGCTTTTTTAGTGTATCGTAACGCAAAAGATAAATATTTTGTTTCGGGGGCAAAAAAAAAAAAAAACAATGTTAGAGACTTGGAAAGCAACCCAATTGGTATCCTGTAATAACAGTACACAATCAACCTCCTACAATAATAAGCGTCGGTCTGGAACGCACAGTTCCTTATCTTGGTTCGAAGGCTGATCGGTAACCTGGGCATCGCTGCCTCAGGCATTTTTGTTGTGGAAGTAGAAAGGTTTGAACCACGCGGTATGAGATGATGTTGTTACGAAAATAACGTAAAAAAGAATAGCTCGAGAACCAATGCTTTGCGCATTTCTATGTACGCCATAGAAATAAATGTCCTGCTTGGGTGAATGTTCCATATCGTCGGGTCCCGGCTTCACAACGTTATTGCTGGGTAATCGACAACAACGACAAAGAAAAAGAGAGGCCAGACGAGATAATCTCCCAATTTCTGAGGAACCTTCGAAGTAGTTTCCACGCGTGAGCATTTTTAAAACGGGTATCTCGCGAATCGGGCGAGAAACTCACCGAGTCGTGTGGGAAGCAATGGGAGGTTGGGGAAGAGATGCCGAACGAACCGTTCACGTTCTGAGGAGGCGAGGCATCTGGCTACGACGCACCCAATCCCCGAAATACGTTGGACCACGGAGATCAGCACGAAATCTCTCCATTACGGAATTCCACACGGCGCAAAATGGTTAATTAGTGTCTCCGTTCGTTCAGAGTTTAAAGCGCTGTTTTTGTCACTGTGGAACATATCTCCGGGCAGTTTGGACGATTCATACGGATACTCAGTTGTGAGACGCGATCTCCAAGGCACTCTTTGCTTGCCTCGGAGAGTTATGAATCACTGCATATCCGTTCGAGAAAGTGTTTGCGATTCGTTTGGCTCCGGGGACTTCACGTTACAACCGAATCGGTAATCTCTTCTTATCATCGGGAACTGCTTGGGCTCGGAAAAACGGATAATTAGTGCATCTTTGTTTACTGTCTTTGGCTCGGATCTCTTCTGAAACGAAAGGTAGGGTAGAGGATAGGCAAATATATATAGACGATTCTTGGCCGGACGAATTCAATCTCTTTGCTCCGTACGTTTGCTCTCTTTGGCCTCTCATATACCTCTTGGTTACAGAGTGTCCGTCAAGAGGAGTTTATTTCGGTATCGCGAATCTTCTGAGGAAAGCGGAGTGCCCGTCTTCAGAGGATGCGTAACTGTCCTCGGTTGTGCGTTTATATAGTAAAACCGTCCGTGAGACGTAGAAACTTACAAAGGTCCATTCATAGGAGAGTCTCGCGTAACCGCACCCTCAACGTCTCAACTTCTCGTACAGCTTGGCATATTCCACGGAAGGAGCAAAAGAAGAAACGGAAAAAAACCAGCTAGGAGTCGAGTTTGTCTTCGTCTTCGAAGTCGACGAGGCGAGGCTTGAAAATGTAAAAGTGGCCTCTGGACTGAGACCGAAGCACAGATGTGAACAGCCACGGCTGTCACTCACCCGCGTCAAAGGATCATTCCGCTTGTGGCTCGTGACTCACGTTATCGTCTTTCCGTCTCTCTATCTTACATACTGATGGTGCACGGAGAAACCGAGAAACGGAAGAAGAGCTGATCATTTTTACTTAGCACTGTATCACGGAATATACAGTAATTGGTACTTCAAGAGCATACGACAGAACGGTTATTAGCACGAGTCGTTCTCTCTCGTCGAAAACTCTGTGAATAAACAATTTATCGCATATTTGACAACAATTGTTGAAAGAGCCAATGATGATTCATCTTGTTTTTTTTTCTTCAAAATACAAATCTACTGGACGAGACTAACGAACGAACCTTGTGTCAGAGGCTTTCGTTGCTTCATAAAATATCAAAGCCACGCTGTCTCTCAGAAAATAAGACCAAAGAACTTTACGTAAATCCCTATTCAATGACGAATCTCCGCAGAATCCTCCCATTGTCGGGATATTGTATGTTTCGGATACATCTGTTTCTGACTGTCGTCCGTAGTCGTTTTATAAACGTAGTCAAGCGTATTTACGTAATCGTAATCAGACTGTTGTTGTTAAGGGATATATTGTTTGTCGTGGCCGCTCGGAATTGATCCAATGTATATAGGTGAACGTTGTGGAAAACATGGCCGCAGGCAAATTGCGTGTGCGAGTGGTTCGTCTGCGGTCGTCTCGCTCCGGCGCGTTCACGTTCTCTTCAGCAGTCTCTCTGGGGACCTTCGATTTAAAAGGGCCTGACATGAGCCAACGGCTGAGCGCCCACCGCGTTTTCCCCAAGGATGATCTCATTCGGTTTCGTATCACCCGCAGCAGACGGGGCACCCTTCCAGACTCGTTTCATTCAATTTACCGTTGTCACTCGAAATTCTGTATTCCGACGACCAGCCAAGCTGTAATCTTCGAGTTATCGGACAGTCGAAACAGTGGCTATCGTCAACTTGTAACATTTTTGATTGACGCAATCTCAAAATTCAACGATTCATATAGGTTGGTTGGATGAGATAAATGACGATAAATTATCTGTAGACTGAAATAAAAAGTGTGTCACAGCTGCTGCACTCCTGCACAACTTATGAGCGACAATGGGCAATATGCGAGCAACGAGACAACGTGAAAGAAAGGGACGTATAAGACTGTCGATATTGCGATTTCATAATCCCCTCATTTTCTGATCGATTAGCTCTTGTCTTGCACCCTTGACTCTGGCAATCTTTGCTGCATATAGGGTAAAAATAAAACTGCCGGAGTAGGGGTCTAAAAGTATATCGAGAAGAAGAAAAAAACGCGTGAGGTGAAGAACGTAGGCAGGCAACAGTTTAATACAGGGCGCGCCATATTTCAAGGGTAGTAAAGAAAGGCGAGGGTGCTCCGAAGGGCGGCTGAGATCGCAGAGGGAGACGCGTCTCGGATATATTTTAGTTGTGCTGCTTCTCAGGCTGGAACCTCTCAACTACGAGCGATATACACGTAATACGCGAAGCCGGCCCTTGTCGTTCGTCTTTTGTCTTGCAGCGCCAGCGTAGGAAAACTAGTCGAAGAACGAAGAGGTTGAGGTGAAAGCTTGAGGGTCTTTGAACCCAATACGGAGACGACCCCCAAGTAGAAAAACTATATATCTCAAGTAAAAATATTATGTATAAACTATATATGGGATTGGGCATATATAATTTATATAAAGATTATTTATACACTATATATGTCCAGTCCCATATATAGTTTAGATATATATATTTTTTTACTTGGGCCGTAGCCGTTTTTTCACGACATCACCAGGTTATTATTAATTGACCGAGCTTTGCGATTTCCTCCGAGCATTTCAGCAAATTTGAAAAGTATTGTTGTCCGATCGCGGAAGTTTTAAGCGAAAATATCGAAGTTTGTTAAAATTGGGAATTTCGAGTTTCCCAATTTTAATAACCTTTGAAATTCAAGGAAAAATAGTAAATATTATTCTCCCATTCTTACTAGAGGCTCATAAGTTCCGTAATCGGGCAACGGATTTGGAAAAGAATCGCTAAGAAAATAAAAAATGGTGGTTTTTCAGAAAGTCGACTGTATTAGTTCCTGGAAGTGTTATTCAACACGCACATTTGTATCCCTACGATTGAAATTGAAATTGTTCGTTTCAAAGATATTGTGCGAGTTTCCTAATTTCAAAAATTTGTCTTGAAAAACCAACTCGAAACGCACATTTTAATGTGCATGCAATACAATCTTGAATATTTTATTCCAAAGATATTTGCATTTCAATTTTTTTTACGGAATTCCCGAAAATTCATTACTGAAAAAAATAGCAGAATAATTCTAAACAAAAAGGTTGTATGCTTATTTCATCAAGGACTCTTGAGGAAAACAATTTCATCCAAATCAAAAGCTTATCAGGTTGGAAGTCGGCGATCAGCTGTGGATTACGGCATGTACATTTTCTATTTATCAATATTTTCCGCTGCTGCGCCACAATCCGTTATCCCAAAAGAACGCATGGGCTTATCCATTTCGCAGAGCGCATCGCATTCTGGCTATATCAATTTCTTATTTAGCTTCAGCATCGTTGGAGTCCTCGGGTAGATCGTGACGAATCACGTAGTCCTTGTCCGTCGTACCTACTCGCTCAGTGTATACAGCAATGGCCCGATACGTGTGCAACACAAGCGAGATTGCAGTGTACGTGCGGAATGAAAGAAATTCTATGGGGTTGCAATGAGTGTATGGAGCATATACCGATGGAAAGAGTGCCGACAATGGAGATCGGTTCAACCGGGGGGCGCGGGTGGCACTGACGGGGAACATAAAGAAGGGGGGAGGGGGGGGGGCGAGAGAAAAAAAATGAAAAGGGAGTAGGTGGGTCGAGAGTGCCCGGGTGGACGATTTTGTTGCTGCTGTTGCGTCGCTGGTGCGACAGATGTAGGCACCACGTGCCCCCGATTCGCACCGCGTGCACAATGTGCGCTGCAAGCGTGGAAAATACGAAACGTTCTCTAATTGAGTAGTCACTAGTGTTAGGCGGGTCCGATATAGGCGCGTTTATGTATTTCATTTCGCAGCTATTCAAATTGTCGCCCTGGTCGACATAATTTAATTTGAAGAACGTATATAATGCCTGTTAGGTTTTTTTTTTTGTGCCGACGAAAAAACCATGTATAATTGTCGCAAGTGAAAGATCGGCCGAAATTGAAAGTCTTAAATTTCACCGAACAAAAAAAAAACCGAAAAATAAACACCGAAGATTCAATCTACTCAAACGCGTCAGAATAACTCAGCCTCGGCATGAGAGATAATGCCGGCACTGCTGAAGATCGAGCTGCTGCCAGGCTCTCTATTACACGAATTTAAGCCTTATTTACTTTAATTTATCTTTGTATCCATCATGCAAGCGCGCGTTGGGACTGTTCGTGCCGAAAGTCAGATTGAATGCCTCGATTAATTCCGGTTGCACGAGCTCTGCAATATTCGATGGACTTCTTTAAAAACGTAATTCTCAGTTTTTTCACACGCACACACACACATATATGTGTATATGCTTAATCAGATATACGTATATGAAATATTCCATTTCGATTTTATGACCAGCTTAGTCTTTTTTTTTTCAATTATCTATAAAACACATTGGAATAACGGGGGTCGACGAACGAGATCCCCTTTGCTCATGGGCGCCGAGTGAAAAGGGGGTGCGCCGATGGCTCGTCGCGACTCGATAATGGGAAAGCATCGGGGTGGGCTGTCCACACTCCACTATTCCACGATAACTCCGTAGTACAGAAAGCCGAGAAATAAAGCGAGAAACGGTGAATGACAGTCACGGATGGGTGAGGGCGGGGAAGAGGGGGGGGGGGGTCAGAGAGACTCGGCGTATCCGCGAGGCAATGGAGGAAAGGGAGAATCAATCTTCCGTAATCGGATGAAAGCATCCGGATTGTTGGGCGGGCTTGGAAAGTGCGAGTGACTGTATGAGGGGGAGAGATCCGAATTGTCAAAATCAAAATCCTAAATTCAAATATCGCACTCGAAGTAATCACGTCCTACTCGTCACGGTCGCGATTCGCGGTCTGACGTTTCGTCTCCGCCATGGTAGTTGGGTTAGTCGTGTATGTGCGTGCGTACGTGTGTAGCGTGTCTGTGTGTGATTGCAAAGGCAAGAGGGCAAAAGGGATGAAGAGCAATGGAATATGGAGGGTTCTGTGGGTTGGGTTAAAGAGCCCGGGGGCACAATGGCCCCTCGCTCCAGCTGCGGCTCGTTCTCGACCCTTCGCGACCCTACCGAAATTATTCTAATGACGGGTAGACTGCGCGGGGTATATCGCAAGGTAGTAGTCTGTGGACGCTAGAGGCTGGGATGCCACTTTATATGGGTTCTCGTGAACCCCGGGCGAGTGAAGACGCTAAGCGTCTCTCGTCCCTGTAAACTCGCGAGAGTTCGCTCCGTGTGCTGCTTACTCGCAAACTCCGGCGTTTGCTGAAATTCGCACGCACTTTACCCCTTTGCAACGTTGTAGACGAGAGTGTCGTTTTCCACGATAAGCGCTAATTGGACGAGGGAATTAAAGGCATCCTGTAGTTCGTCACGTTGAACCCTTGAAAATTTATGTCTGAGCGGATGTAACGCCGTATGATAATATCGACCCCGTAACTATACATATACTTATCGATCGAGGCGCGTGCTTAAGAACCGTCATAGTCGCAACGATGGGGACACCAGTGGTGAATTCCAATCTAGTGACTTTCGTCAGCTTCGCACGGCGAACGAAGTATCACGCGGTTTGCAGGGCGTGGTATCTAATACCTACCATTGCTAATTACGCAGCGAAGCGCCACCTCAGAGACCGTATACCTACTTGCGTAATGCGCGACAATGCCGATATTTCCCCAGTGATGTCGCGAAGCTTGCGTTGCAGGCCCCGGGGATACACATAATTATTCGCTATCCGATATGGCCGGATGCCACGGCAAGGAGCCTTCACGGAATGTATATCTGTATATGGGTATCTATGGTGGCGCCGAGGGTGTTCAATTACCCGGTTAATTCATTCCCAACGTAATTGGTACGGTGTTGAAAATTTATTTTTTCGCGAAAAGATGTGCATCTACATTCGCAGAGACGCAAACTTTTTTGCTCGTGGGTGGATTTAATTGCTCGGTGAATTTTCGAGACCAGGTTGAGCCAGAGAGTGCTTCTCCATTCGCCAAATTTTCGATCAATTCGATTTATATTTACAAATGAACGAAACGTCGATTCGTACTGAAATGGGGTCAGCAGCAGTTTCATGGGCCTGCAAAGAGATGATCGAGCGTGAGCTCAAAGTGCAAATTGATTTTCAAGGGTTGACTTTCGACGGCACATAGAACCCGGTGAAACGATGCGAACGCGCGTGATTCCTGACCTCATTTGCCTATCCACTCTGAAAATAACGAATAACACGTTACAAACGGCGATCCTCGATGGTTACGAACGAGTTTATAACGATGAAACGACGCGCGTGTTATATGGTCCATATAAATTTTAAGCACACGCGGAAATATTTACACGATCGAGTGCACGGCACGTGATCTCGTTTACGCGTCGTTGGTCTAATGACGGAGTAATACAGAGAAACGAAAGAGTAACACGAATATGGGACACGCGCACCACCACCGGACATTCGGTCTGTCCCGCGTTGACCGTATTGATTTTTACGAAAGCTTATTATTAAAAATCCATTTGTGGCAAGCGGGCCAGTTTGTTATTTTCCCCGGCCAGACCCTCGGGAACTGCTCATCCGCGGGCTCACACGGCGAAACGGGCTTTCGAAATGGAAAGTTGCTAGAAATCTCTCTACAGCGTTTTTTTCTCTGTTTAAAAATCGGGGACAGCGGTATTCATCTACTCTCTGCACCGCAATATAATACCGAGTGTATTGCGTATACCGGCAATAATAAACTAGCACGATTCAACAGAGATAAATAATATTTTACGAAACTTTATCACGATGCGTTATGTATATATATATATATATATATATATATATATATATATATATATATATATATATATATAGTTATAATATAATACTGCGAGTGCATCACGATTAAGGAATTTATGGCCTGGCATGAGAAGCTGCAAGGACGGTGACCTCTCCTCGCGCCTCCGTCGCTCGGTGGACTTAAAAAAATAACAAAAAAAAAAAAAAAAAACAAAACAAAACAAAAACGTATCACTTCGCCACGGGCCAAGATCTTCGGTACTGGTTCTCTGGCATCAGTAGGATCGCCTCTCTTTTCTCTCCCGCGAACCGTTCAGCTGCCAACTACACCTCTTCGTCGTTTTTCTCCCGGTGAGAGTCCGAGAGATCTCGATAAAGCGGTCCAACCCGAGATCGATTGTCGCTCGAGATTCCTCGCTACCGCCGATTTATTACATACTCCACCCTCGATCTGTCGGTGATTCTGTAGCCCTCGAGGCTTCCCAGTTTCCATCTTCCGCGGTCCATCGTCGCTTTTATTTCTACCGAGCTTACCGCGCTTTAGAGGCACGTATCTAGCGGAAAATCGATTTGTTTTTTTTTTTTCTGCATTTTTGGAAAGAAAAACTATTCAAAAGAATTTCCTGAAAATCTCATTGAGTAACCGTAAAAATTGGCTGAGTTGTAACTAATTTCGTTGTATCTCTGCCGCCGAGCCGCAGCTATCTTATTTTCTACTTTTGTTGATGAATAAACAAAATTTAGCCGCTGTTTCATGAAACCTGTGTAATTACTCATGTGCGAAATATTATAAGCTTGAAATTGGTAGTCAAGATATCTGAAGAACCATTTGACCGATATTGTTCGAATTTGAAGGGTTTTTGTAAAAAAGTATTTTCTAGAGATTAACAAAAGCTTTTCTGAGAGAAAAAACTCTTCTAAAAAAACTATAAGCAATCATTCGTTTTAATTTTAGATTGTTATTTTGAGAAATAGGGTCACTACCAGAAAAAGGATCGCCAGGAGAACTAGGATAACTCCGCCATTTTGTGATATTTTTACTCAAAAATAGAATCGAAGCATCTTCGATAAATTTACTAAGCACTTGAAAAAATAAAATCGTCAGTATCTTTATTCGTTTATTCAGAAACAATTATTGAATTTTAGGGCCGTCACGCTAGACATGTCACCTTAAATCATCCTGCGTACGCTCTGTGATAAGCAAACGTACATCCCCAACGGAACTAGACGTCCCCTAAAAAAATGACAGTAATATCAGTTCGCTGCTATCTCTACCGGAACAAAAATCACGGTAGATCACTTTGTTACGTGAATT
This sequence comes from Diplazon laetatorius, assembly GCA_963662125.1. NCBI lineage: Eukaryota > Metazoa > Arthropoda > Insecta > Hymenoptera > Ichneumonidae > Diplazon > Diplazon laetatorius. The sequence goes on along the minus strand of OY759158.1, from coordinate 9,433,887 downwards.
TTGCATAAAGTATCATTGGGGCGTGCCCTACGCCGTTGTACGGAGATGCGAAAAAGAACTAGAATAGTCAGAGTCAAGTTTCCGTTCCAGGCCACGAGTACGCAGAGTAAAGTACACCGCGAGGAGACGGAAGAGTTAAACGCTGTGTAGAGAATAGAGTGAGCGAACAGACTGGCCGAGCTACCGGTATCGCTCATCTCGGCGCCATATTTCATGTCCTATCTACACACTCTCCGGGACTGCGCCTGGTAACGTTGCGAGACTCCGAGTCTTGGCTGCTGCTTTTTACGTACGGACTAGACGGTAATACAACAACGTGTGCTATGGCAAAGGCTATGTAGCACGCGGTGCCCCTGGAGCCACCGAGCGAACCAAGGTGGCCATTGTGTATCCTCTCATCCAGATGACTCCTCGATCTGGCAGGAATGTGACCAAGGCCCGCCCCGCACATTTATATCCCTCGCTTGTAGCCCCCTGCCCCCGCCCGTTCCCCGACTCTCTCCAGCCACGGAGAATCTTAACGACAAAAATTGAAAAGTTCTCCCTGTGCCGGAGGGTGAACTCTCGACTCTACGAACTAGTAGTTGCGGCCCAGGTGCGACGATCGCTGTTGCCTTACACGTTAAACCTGGTTGAATCTTATATACCGGATGACGCCACCGCTATTCCTCATACCGTCTATACTCGTATTCGATTTTCAAAGCGATATGTGTGTATATATATATATATATATATATATATATATATATATATATATTCCATCATGACGATTTATGATCCCCAATCGAACGCGATATGCATCCTTCGGATGCAGCCCATTGTCCATTATTATTCATGCGTGATGTTTCTTTTCCCAGCGTTTGGCTATCACAATAGCAGATATTTCGATTGTGAAGGAATAATCGTAAAAATGAAGTTTGATTTTATATTCTACGGGTATTTTTAGTATCACGTATAGGTGCGGCCCTCTTTCTCCTTTCTCGATTCTTCGCTGCCAAAAGGTTCGTATTCCAAAGTTCTGGCGTTGGTTGTTTATCTCATCCTGAGAGTCAATTTAATGGCGATAAACGTGGACCTTTTGTATTGTAGCAACGTTATTTTTATTTCTTCGCTTCGCTCGTGGTCAATCGGTAATTTTATTCGCATATCCTGTTCCCATAATGGAGATAGGTCGACGGTCATCGGCCAGTACGGAATTCGACCCAGTCTGGCTTCTACAACGGATTGTTCGAGTCGTTTGAATATTCAATTTTCTTATATAGTAAATTGATATCAATATTATAGTCATCACTCATCGGCTAGTAATTACCGTGTCAAGGCTTCGACGGATCCTATGACAGCGGCCTTTCAGGTGTTGGCAGTGATCGCATTCTGCATCAGCCGATAGTTATACCAAAGATAAATATCGGAGATCGTTGAGCCTCGATGTCTGAAAGCGATCGGTGGTCAGCCGAAGCCCGTGTTTCTTCCGGATCGTCAAACGCAGTGGATGCCGAGTAACTAGATATCGATTGCAAACCAGTGATGCCGACAAGCCATGATGAGAAAGGGGTATACCGGAGATAGCTATATCGCACAGGGTTTCTCAGCGAACTCTACTTCGCCTCCGACGGCCTGAAGTATTGTAAAGGAAGGAGCATCAATTATCGCGGCATCTCTATTAAGCGCGGGGGCCCTCTTTAGATGCGTAGATAAGGAGTTTTCGACGCTGATGGAGAAGCCAACCGAGAAGGGGGCCGAAGATGGAGAAGAGGCCGGCAATGCTTCTGCACAAAGAAACCTTGCCGAGACGCCCGCCTCTCCTTTTCTCCTTCGTCTTTCTCCTCTCTTGTACGGACTAATGAAGGTAAGACCAACACGACGAAGAGGAAGCTCCAAGATCTGTGTCGATTTGCCTGCGCACTATACTTCGCGCAAAGTTCGTTGTGATGGAAGATTGAATCATTTCGTGGATCCTCCGGAGATTCATTTTCTGGCTCCTGATGCGCTAGCGAAGGTCGCAAAGCGGGTGGTCGAAATGATCGAGCGAGTGTTGTCTCGAACGAGTAATCTCTTGTGGCATCAGTAACTACGTCTTACATCTTTGTGTTGTTTTAACGTAACGTCATTCACGCTCAGCAAATAGCGAAGTACGTACCAATGTTGATTGAAAATTAAAAGAACGAGAGAAATGTATAGCTTTCCAATGCGTCCGAACAATCCTTTGAATAATGTCAAAGTATTATGATTTCAGATGTGTGAGTACAAAGTACATGGATACCTGTCGCAGCCGTTCGTGATATTCGTTCTCGCTCGATTGACTGAGTGAAAAAGCAGTTCAAGCGACTTCTGTTAGCTTGGCCCACTCGGGCGAACACTTAGTTTTTCATGCATCAACGGAGTCTTCCGGTTCTTCTCTCAGACGCCACCGTAGCCTGCGTGCGGTTCACGAGAGCCGTCGCCAAGGCGCACGAAAGATAGACTGAATCTCGTGAGTTTCGTGCAAAGAGCTCTTAATTCTTCAGAGCTCGTAAAAATCTCTCCACACAACTGTCGACTTGACTCTCAGGTTGTGTGTAAAAACGCTAAACCCGCGAATTCTCGTGTACGACTCAATACATCAAGCTGACGCTCGAAGTTTCGCGTAAAAAAATGTCTCGCGTGTGCCACATTTCACGGTAAATACTATCTTCGTGTGTTCTTTTCTTGTTACAATCTGTTGAATATCAGACTATATTCAGTTTGTCTATTTTCTTATGTTTATGTTATTCCTACGTTGCTATGACTTGTTTATTTAACTGTCACTTCTTTTGAAACCTTTGTAATTTTCACGTCGTTGTTCTTAATAAAATATCATTTATTCAATATATTCATCAGGTTATGGGCCCAGAACGTTAATATTATATTGGAAAGTGATAAGAATAACGGCTTGAACAGTGTGTCACCGAGTCATCTCAGCGAGATGTCTGAAAATACGGTGCATTTGACGAAGTTTGATGGAACAAATTTTCAGCTGTGGAAGTTTGGGATAACGTTTCTCCTGGAATCTAAGGATTTGAATGGAATCGTTGATGGTTCAGAGAAGGAACCAAACAAGAATGAGAATCTTGAAGCATGGGCAAAATGGAAGAAAGAAAATTCGAAAGCTGTCGTGATTATTTTGAGTTCGATCGATCAGTCTCAACATGCATCTCTCGTTGCTTGCAGCAAAGCATCTGAAATGTGGTCGAAACTGCTTACTCTACATGAACAAAAAACTGATATATCAAGACAGCAATTATGGCAGCAGTTTTACGAGTTCAAGATAAATGCTGGTGAGTCTATTGCTATGCAAATCGTTAAGATAGAGATGATTGTGAAGAACTTGAAGGATGTCGAGGAAACTGTTTCGGATGCGGCTGTAATGTCGAAAATAATTAGTTCTTTACCGGCAAAGTTTTCGGCATTCTCCATGGCATGGGATAGCGTAGAAAAAACTGGTCAAACGATAGCAAATTTGACGGCTCGATTAATCAAGGAGGAAGCACGATTGACGAATTCTGAAGATGAAACATCTAAGCTTGCTTTGCAAGTACAAGCATTGCAAATGGAGTTGCACAGAAAATCGAAAAATTTTGATAAGAGAACGGAAAGCAAAGGCGATCAAGATGATATTGCTCAAAAGAAAGCTAATAGTAACTGCGGTTATTGTAAGCAGAAAGGACACTGGTGGAGGGAGTGTCCGAAACGCAAGTCAATGGCAAGTGAATCTGCGATGATTTGCGATCTATCGGCTCTCTTTACTACTTCAACTGATCAAGATGAACAAGTTTGGTTATCTGATTCCGGAGCGAGCGTACATATGACGTATCATCGAGATTGGTTTTCAAAACTTGAACCGGTTCAGCGACAAGAGACTGTGAAAGTGGCCAATAATAAGATCATTCAAGTAGTTGGAGTAGGAGTTATCGACATTGAAGCTTTTGTGAACGGAAAATGGGTTGATCGGCAAATAACGGATGTTTATTACATCCCAGAGTTGAGAAGAAATTTACTTTCAGTGGGAGCTTTATTGAAACGAGGTTATCGTATGGTCTACGAGAACGACAGCTGTGAAATTAGGAGCAAATCGAATAATATAACTGCGGTCGGTCAGATGAAGAACGGTTTGTTTCATATGAAGATTCGAGTAAAGAAACAACGAGAATGTAACTCAGCAAGTGTCATAGATATGAAACTTTGGCATGAACGACTTGGACACATAAATGTGCAATCTTTGAAAGAAACAGAAAAACTTAATGCTGTGAGTGGTATGAAAATTGATAATTCGACTGATTTCTTTTGTGAGGCTTGTGAATATGGAAAACAAGTATGCAAATCTCATCCCTCGAGTTCCAGAATGAAGGCTGCGAAACCAGGGGATATGGTTCATTCGGATGTATGTGGACCTATGTCCGTTGAATCGCCACGAGGATCGAGATATTTTATCTTGTTTAAAGATGATTGTACCGGATTTCGAACTGTGTACTTCATGCGTCACAAGTCCGAAGTTTTTTCAAAGTTTAAAGACTATGAAGCTCTGACATACAATCAAACTGGAAATGAACTGAAAATCTTACGGTCGGACAACGGTACAGAATATTTATCGAACGAGTTTCAAGATTTTCTCCGAAAGAAAGGAATAATTCATCAAAGAAGTGCGCCGTACACTCACCAGCAGAACGGAAAAGCTGAACGAGAAATTCGCATATTAGTCGAAAGTGCGAGATCGATGATTTTCGCAAAGAACGTTCCGACAGAACTCTGGCCAGAAGCGATCAATACTGCAGCCTACACACTTAATCGGATTGTATTGAAGAAAGGTGATGAGACAACTGCTTATGAAAAATGGTTCGCTCGAAAACCATCAGTGGCTCACATACGTTCGTTTGGAAGTACTGCATATATGCAAATTCCGAAAGAACTTCGAAAAAAATGGGATCCGAAGAGTCGAAAGTTACTTTTGGTTGGTTATGAGAATAATTCTCCGAATTATAGACTGTGGGACGCTGCTCGACGCAAAATTGAGATTAGCAGTGATGTAAACTTCGATGAAAAAAGTTCAGAAGAAACCGGTGCAACGAGCTGCAGCAAGCAAAGGATATTTGATTTTCCTTTAGAATTCGGCGAAGATATTGACGTATCCACGAGTGAAAAACGAGTCGATTGTGGTGATGAATCAGATAATGAAAATAACGGAATCGAGGAGCAAGAAGAAATCGGCCAGCAAGAAGAAAATATCGAGCGTGAAGAAATGCTTAATCGAGAAAGTATCATCGAGCGAGAAGAAATCGTCGAAAATATGCGTCAAGACAAAAATACTTCCGTACCGGATGAATCGATCGGTGAATCATCGGAGAAGAGATATTCTCTGCGAGATAGAGCAAAAATTGGAAAACCAAATTGGTTTTCGTGGAATGCCAACGCTGTCGAACTTGAAACTCCGGAAAACTTTGATCAAGCAATGTGCAGTCCCCAAGCCAGTAAATGGTGCGAAGCTATGAGGGAAGAAATGGTCTCATTAAACGAAAACAAGACGTGGACACTCGTCTCTCTCCCGAAGAATAAACATACAATCAATTGTAAGTGGGTTTATCGAATAAAAACTGATGCGAAAGGCAACGTTACTCGATATAAAGCGAGATTAGTTGCGAAAGGATATGCTCAAAAGGAAGGTATTGACTACAAGGAAACTTTCGCCCCTGTTGTCAGGTACGACTCAATAAGATTACTTTTGGGGCATGCTGCTGATGAAGATCTGGAGATAGCACAATTCGATGTTAAGACCGCATTTCTTTACGGAGAATTAGATGAAGAAATTTACATGACTCAACCCACAGGTTTTGAAGATAAGACAAGGCCGGATGGAGTTTGTAAGCTCGAAAAATCTCTTTATGGATTAAAACAAGCACCTCGTTGTTGGAATTTGAAGTTTCTGCAATTTCTGAAGATCTTCTCTTTTCAACAAACAAACGGGGATAAGTGCGTGTTTGTTGGAGAAGTATTAAATTCGAGAGTGTTTCTCGCATTATACGTTGACGACGGATTAATCATTTCGAAATCGCAAGCGGCGATTGATACGATTTTGGACAGATTGAAGCTGTATTTTCAGGTGACACTTGATAATGCGACTGAGTTCATTGGTATTGAAATAATGCGCAATCGCGAAAGAAAAACCATAATACTCAAACAGAGTGGTTATATCCGGAATATCCTCAAAAGATTCAACATGACGGAAGCTAATACATCCTCTATTCCCGCTGATCCTAATGTGCGACTCAGTAAAAATCAATGTCCACAAACGAAAGAAGAGATTGAAGAATGTTCGAAAATTCCGTTCAGAGAAGCTGTCGGTTCGTTGCTATTTGTTGCAACTGTGACACGGCCGGATATATTATATGCTGTGAATCAAGCAAGTCAGTTTCTAACAAACTGGGGTCAAGAGCATTGGACGGCACTAAAGAAGATAATGCGATATTTGAAAAAGACCCAAGAGTACGGTATTACATTTTCGAAGAGTAATGGAAACTGCGAAGTAATTGGATACACAGATGCGGATTACGCAGGAAACGTAGATACGAGGAAGTCTACGAGTGGGTATATCTTTCTGTATAATGGAAGTCCAATCACTTGGTCCAGTCGACAACAGCAAGTAGTTGCTCTTTCGACCACGGAAGCCGAGTATATTGCGCTTGCTCTCGGAACACAGGAAGCACTGTGGCTACGCTCGATACTCTCAGATCTCAAAATCATCGATGAAACTATTGAGATCAACGTTGATAATCAAAGTGCGATTAAGATCGCCAATAATCCAGAATATCACAAGCGAACAAAACACATAGATGTGAGATATCATTTCGTCCGTGATGTATGTAGCAGCGGAGCCATTCACATCAAGTACATCGAGACAAAACTACAACTTGCAGATATTTTAACAAAATCTTTGGCAAAGCAGCCATTCGAGGATTTGCGATTGAAATTGAACATAACTGAATAGACGGTCCTGAATAAGGGGGAGTGTTGAATATCAGACTATATTCAGTTTGTCTATTTTCTTATGTTTATGTTATTCCTACGTTGCTATGACTTGTTTACTTAACTGTCACTTCTTTTGAAACCTTTGTAATTTTCACGTCGTTGTTCTTAATAAAATATCATTTATTCAATATATTCATCACAATCATACATTTCAAAGTCTGACAAACAATGTCCATCGCATGCGAACGAGAGATAGAGAAACGTGGAACGACAATCGTACGACGATTGTGATTTGTTGTGAGGGACAGAGTAAGCAGAACTGTGATTCTTGTTGGCCAAGACGAAACGTCGAGTTACAAAAGTTGGCGCTGGACACCCTCAGACGCGGTCGAGATATCAGCGGTAGAAAAAGTTTTGCAGGAGAGCAGATATCTTGCCCGAGAATACCGTTGTACGACCAAGAGAAGCACGCGATACTTTTATTGGGCACCGAGTTGGAAGGTAGGAGTGTCACGATAGATCCCGAATCCGGAAGTGTGATAGCGAAAAAACGTAGCTTGTAATTTTTTTGTTCCTGTTCCCATCGACGTTCCGACCCCGAGAAACTATCGGCTTCCGATAAAAACGACCCAAAGGGTTTCCGGAGATCGTGATAACCTGGCGCGGAATCGTTTCCACTGCGGGAAATGTACGAGGCTCGCTCCTTTATTCTCACTTTGCCAGCTTTTTCGTCATTCTCAGATATGTCATTCCAACTTTCGATTTTTATTGCTCACATCTTGAAACTTTCGAGTCGCAAGGTAAACTTTGTTTTCATACTTTTCGACCTGCTTTCGATCTGTTCAATTTTATAAACGTCTGATTTTTCTCGAACCCGATTCAGAATGTTGCCAAATAATACTCCATGCTGCTTGTACAATGTAATTTTTCGTTTCAGCAGCGATCGACGTTGAACGTATAGTACTGCTCGAATCCAGGCCACTGACGGGATGTAAATTGACTTCTTTTTCCAGTTTTGTCGTGGAAACGTTTTTTTTCTTTTCACGAACGTCTCACAGGCTGACAATCACTGCCTCGAGCAACAGTAAGAATGGTAGTCGGGAGGCTATTTCAAATTCTTGAGACGAGCAACCCATTTATCCGTCGAAAGGTGGAAAGTAGCGAAGGAGGCAGTGGCCAAACGATTCGGTGACATTCATGTACGTCTGCTTGCTCTCGGAGTCTGACGACACGTTCTGTTCTTCTGATTATAACCGTTCTTGACTACGCCGTCATTCTCTTCTTTCTCCCTCGCACCTTTCTTACAAACCTCGATTTCTCTTTCCGTATCTACGTTTCGTTTCTTCATCTTTTCTCTCCGTCTTCCTCTTTTTCCCGCGGCGTATCTCGCGCACGTTTGATAAAACGATCACGTACGGCTTCCTGACGCATGGTTGGTTTCCCACGCACCCTCGGGATATGCCGAGCTCAGAAGGTCCCAATCACCGAATACACCGGGAACAGACACAAAATAGTATAGTCAACGAATTGAAGGAGAAATGCCTTCAGGCCGATGAAAATACAATAACATCGTTCGCATTCAGCAACTTGTGAAGACGTAAACGCCTTTGAAAAAAAAGAATGAATTATCGATTATCGATAATCTTGAACTGTCATCCAGGTATCTCGGTGAAAAGTAAATATAAAAATTGAATTAACTCTCTACAATTCATCCAAGCGAAACGAAATTACTATCTCATAGCAGAGAGCACAATCGAACTTCGATGAAGAATCGAAAGGAAGACAGAACGGTAATGAAATTCCTCAATGATTCTCATCAACACGTCGCGTTAGCGAGAATGACGACGTAAGATATTTTTTTTTGATCGGGTACGACGCACGTTCAGATCGGTAGAGATATTCCTTGGAAGATCCGTCGATAGAGATATCGTACGAGAATTTGAGTGCGTCCGCGTGCCCATTCTTACGGAGAGCGGGATCGTCGACGGGGGTGCTCCCCGCTACTTTCCGTAATGCAGACAAAGTCCAATGCCCCACAGTACAGGGAGCATAGACTTCATTAGTCAACACACTGGCGAGGGTTGCCGGGATGCAGTGGTGGATGGTGGAGCAGCATTAACGGGACAAAGTCCAGCCGGGGTGAACCGGGAGCCCTTTTTTGGCAAGCTGATGCTGGTTGGAGTACTTCACCACGTCAGGAGTACCAGACCGTATCAGGAACGTCAGCGTGCAACGACTGACGAGGTTTTCCCATTGGTCCAGAGCTTTTCCTGGAAACGTCGTGCCGTTGTACAGCAGCTACTCATTAGTTGATGGACTTCCTGGCAGCCAGAGCGAAGCGGGTTATCTCACCTCGGCGTGAAAATGGTGACCAGAGATCGGGCCGGTGAAAGCCAGAGCAGGAGGGTAACCAGGCTACGTTCGCAGCTTTTGCCGCCTGGCTTTACGCTACAGTTGGTCGCCCATTCGCTATACACTCGACGTACTTCACATTGCGTGGACCATCCAGCAGCACGCGTTATTAGCTAATGGAGGATAAATCCACTACGCGTGATGGACCGAGGCGCTAACACAGCGGTTTTAACGAAATTATGAAATAATAAGGACGTCCGCGTTTCATCATCTCTTCCCGATTCCTGTCATCAGTTTCGCCAAAGCTGATGATGAACACGGACTGTAAACCGCATCGAGGTTCGACGTCTTAATCTCACGATAATACGACCCCACGAGTTCGGAGTTTTCCTGTGTATCGATCGCCCTTTTCGAGCGATTGAGAAATATACCCACTACTACTCTGAAGTTTTGCCTCACGCTATTTCGAACCTCTTCGACCTTACTTTCAATAGTTTGAACGAGCTTCAATTGAGAAATCACCCGGTGGCTGATAAGAGATCTACGGAGTACACATTCATAAGCCGCGTGAGAGGTTACGTTCGGTCGATGAATCGAGGTTCATTGATTAAGCCAGTCTGTCCAACAACTCAACCGGCGATAACGACTATCCGTGCAGCTTCTTCCTTACGTCCCGCGCAACTCTGTTTTTCGCGTTATCCTGTTCCGATCTAAATAGGCCATTTTTACAAGGGTGTAAAACGTCTTTAATTTCATACGTTCTCACCAGCTGCTCACTCTCATCCTTTCTATTGTCGGCAGGACCTGTGGTCAAAAGAAAACGCAAAATCATCGTTACAACAATTTACAACCGGCGTAAGATCAACGGAGTTAGCTCCATCAAGACGACGTACAGTTCTGCGTTGAGAACGTGTCGTAATAAATGCGCCTCGTCATTTTTTTTTCTTCCCTCTTTTCATGCCCACAAAACCATCGTATTGTTAGATTGGGTTATGGACTCCGAAGCTAATGTCTAGTGAATGTACAAGAATTATGTGTACACGGGTACGTTAGTTTTTATCCGTTTGAGTGATTCACTTACGACAATGAAACGTCGCAGTCATCCGTTGAAATGCAACTAGTAGATTAAAAATACACATTTGAATATAATGACATTTATATTCCTGTTATTCGGATAGCTTTAGAATTGACGGATATTACATAGTCGAGAATTGGAAAATTGGCTTTGCACTACGATAGCGATTCAGAACCGCAAACGTGAGTTTGTCCACTTCGTGAGGCAAGAACGGGAGAGGCTGCATGGAAATTGCAAGGCTGCAAGGTTGGCGACCTCGGGGAACCTCAAAGGAGCGAGCCCGTCGTCGGCATCGGTGGAGGCGAAAGCGAGCTGCCAAATCCGCTCGTGTTACCAGCACCGTACGGCGGAGTAGAGCAGGGCAGCGCAAGCCTTCTTAGCCCCCCGGCAAAGGTATCTTGGGTTACCGTGCGCGCCGGCGTGTGCTTCTCATCGTGCCAACTCGCTCGTACTCGCGCATCTCTCGCTGGTTTTCTTCCGCACGCTCCGAGCTCCGGCGTCTTACGCCGGGGCGTATAATTCGAGTATTATGCCCGGCACTTGTCTCGCGAGACACGCGATATCTGCAGCTCGCAAGGAGTTACACACAGGTCCTTCTCTCCCCGAGTCTGACATTAGCCACGATATGGTTCGCAGGCGCTCAACGTGCAATGTCGGTGAGAGGTCTTAAAAGAGTTGATCGTCGTGGCCCGAAGGGATGGTGCAAAATAATCACGTCTCTCGTTGAAAATCATATTCCCAGACTCGGTATCTCCCCCCCCCCCCCCCCCACGCTCGTGCTAATGATTATACAATTTTTGCTCGTGACCTCGAACATGCAAATTTACGGTAACTCCGGTCTCGTTCAAATATCGGCGTACGCGTTCGTATATATATATATATAATCTGCTAATCCGCAGACGGTCAGACAGTGACACGAGCTACGGATTATTATAGACGTACGCGCCGAGTGAGAATATTTTATGAGGAACATTTAGAAACGTGTCATTAAATGCACGCGGGGATGCAAACTCGACGATTGTCTATACAGTGAACGAGAATACGAGACGACGGGGTGGGCGATGATGGTCCAATGAAATGAAAAAAAAAAAAAAAAAAATTCGCATGTGAAATATAACAGCAGGGGCAGCGCAATGGTGAGGAGAGCGGAGGGCAATGCCTACCCGTGACAGTGGTGGTGGTACAGCGTAGCAGCAGGCTCGTTAGATCTCGCGGGAGGTCCGATCTGAAGACAATGGGTTGGCGCCCGGTGGAGCAGTGCCGTTCGAGCTCCCCTTCCTTCCATTCTTTACCTTTCCAACCACCGTGTCCTCTCCCGTGGTGTGTACACAGAGCGTGTATGCGAATACGCATATATGTATGGGGAGCGTGGTCAGGTGAGTCCAGGAGAGTTTTACGCCACGGGACAATGCCGCTCTGGCTACTCCTATATACGTTCCTATTAAAGCAGCGAGCCGCACGCATTATAATGCCTGGCGAGGCGGCGCGAGACTCCTGCATGTGTGTGTGGGTGTGTGTGTGTGTGTGTGTGCACTCGCGAGATTCATAAAAGCCATGGGACAGGACTGAATTTACCATCGGTGCTGGTGTCTATGTACCGAATGAAAGGGTCGGTGTCGCACATGCACTGTCCCTCTCGTACAGGGGACGCGTTGTACTACATCCGCAACCTGTTTGTCATGCTTTATCCAACGTCGGGGAACCACTCACTGTCGTATAATAGTAAATTCCAAATCGAGGTATCGCTGTTCTGGCTCAATTAACCTTTCGTGAGCCTTTTTTTTTTCAATCCGACACCTCTGCTCGACACGACATCAACGACGCAAATCACAAAGGTCAAAAAGCCTTTGGACGCTCGAAAAACGCATGAAAACCGGCGAATTCGAAACAAAAAACTCGGCTGAAATAAAATTCATGGAAATAAAATGTTGTGATGCCATGACTGATTGGCCATTAATCTGATCTGAAAACCGCCACCATTTTTACTGATTCAAAATAGCAGGTTCCACCTATTAATCTTTGCCGTAGATTTTTCATTCTCTCTTTTATCAAGCCCCATTGAAATATCGCTCCTGAATGAAACATCCTGATGCTGCAGATACGCCAGATTTTTTCATTTCTCACTACCGCCACAGCGTTTTTCCCTCATTACACCCTCGTTCTTCTTCGTCCATCTCGTTCGGCCGGTAGTGGTAGCGGCATTATACACGACACTCGGGCACTACCATCACCAGTTGGAGAGTCCTGCCACGACCAATACCACCATCATTGCTGTATCCACGTGCCTGTGCTGACTCATCGGAAATTACGGAATTCCGGTTTCCCCGGTGTGTAGTGGCTCCCGGCGGCAGAAACACCCGAACGGAACGACTGAAAACGGGTTTGTAGTAAAATGTCGAGCCCGCACTTACTCACCGACCGAGTACGAATTCGCGAGGGCCACCGGTTTCCCGAAATCCGTTACATAAACACATTTACAAAAAATGCTTATGGAAAAACTTATGCGATGGAAAGAAACGAATAAAAAAATGTTTAAAAATATGAAAAGCGCTGACTTCCGGCCGTGGGGTTGATGGACGAGTATCGGGTGACCCCAAGAGTATCGATCCTCCTCGACAAGAGGTGGAATCGAGAATTCAACCCCCCCCCCCCTCCCATATACAAGAAGATAGGAGCATTGCCCATCGCCCTGCGAGTTCGACTCCATGCATGTATTCACGAACAGAGCCCAGCTGAGTTCTCGGCATCCCACATAAATCAGAATTATTTCACTGGTGGGGCTGCTGCTGGTGCTGCTGCCGGTGTTGGTGCGGTTTCTATCTCTCGTTTTACCGTGCGAGGCGCGACGATATACCTACGCCTGTGCTTGGCTCTATACTGCTCGTGCTATTGGCATATTTACCGCAGCCATTGCCGAGAACGTATTGCCAAACTGGCGCGTCCCTCTCGCAAAACCGCCGCTGATACACGGCCCATAGCCAATACTACCCTTTCGATGAACCATTACTCCCCAATCTCTTTCCTTCCTTGTATATCGAGCCTTGTAAACCGTGCATGCACCTACCTGAAAAATAATTGTTCTACACACGTTCTAACACCCACGGAACATCTATTTTTTTTTTTTTCGTTTCTTACTCTTCTATTTTCGTGGATTACATTTATCGCTTTCCAGCGAATAATTCGTAAGTGAACGAGTTTTTTTTCTTTAATTCTTTTATCCGCTAAAACGATTGGCTAGTGCGAGCATTTCATAAACCTATTTATTTTTGCCGAGCATTCACACCGAACGCAAGAAAAATCGGATGGAAAACAAACAAAAAAAAAATGTTTTGCTTGTGCACGTGCACTGTGACGAATCAGCGTACAAGGTAACAATAGAAGAGGGCCAGATGCCCCGAATTATGAAAAAAAAGTGTGTTTTCGTTGATGCATGAGGAAGAAGTTGGAAAACTAGGACGTGGGGCAATGAAAAGCTCCGGTCCATCGAATGGGAAAACGAAGTATGCACGGAGTTGCCGGAGGAGAGAGACGTGAAACGAAGTTTTCATCGTTGCAAGAACCATTTATATCGCACTAAGCGCTCTTTGACTGAGGAATCTGGGTCTCAGCTGGTACATCCACGGCCCGGTCGTGTGCGGCAGTGAAGTGAAAGACGGGGCAAGCAGAATGCACATAGTCGCATCTGTATATCAGTCGGAGCGGTATTTCCGCACCGGATCGCGTACCCGGACCTTTTATCTTTCGCTGCAAAACTCCCTCGACATACATATTAGTCACAGAGCTCTCGTTCAAAGTCCGAAGGATTATAGCGATGCACTCTCTCTGTTTCTCCACGGTTTTCTCTTGCAATAATTCCAAGTGCTGTGCGAACTCATTCTTTCTCTTATTATTCGACGTTTTCGCGTGATCTCGACTATTGACATTTCGCTGTGGCCCGCGCACTAACGAGGGCACTCATTAGCAAGTAGTTGACCCTCTTACCGGCTTCAGAATTCACGAAGAACCAGTCCGCTTACATAGAAAAAAAGTTCTTGTAAGGGTGAAAAAAAAATCCCTTACGCTGGCTATTTCTCAACGATTGTTGTACCGCCCATTGTACAATCGATCGGTTGGTTAGCCAACAAAAACCGTTATACCGAAAAAAATGATGGTTCATCATTCATGAGCCAAAAAGCTTGAATGGGTTCCTCATTATGAATAATTATGTTCATCATGATTTTTCAAATCCCGTTCAGCAATATCGCGATAATACAAATGTAAAATACTCTTAACAACTGCATTATGACGCGATGTAGGTACTGTATAATTCAATTGTAACAAGCGAAACTAATGAACATATCTACGCATATATTATCCATTAGTTTCCATTATCCGGATAACAAAAATGATTCTGCGGTAACGAAAAAGTTTTTATCTCGTAGTTCGTTCGTGAGTTCGTGAGAGAGAGAGAGAGTCCGAATCAACTAGGGTGGTCTAACGGTAAAAATAAAAAGAAACGACGGTTAACCAGGGTGTACAAGGATGTATGAGCGAGCGGCACACGAGGGTGGTACGTGTCGGCGTGCCTCGAGGTGGCGTGGCGCGAGAAAACCGCGGGGATAAGATAGCAGCAACCCCCCCCCCCCCCTCTCTCCGCCCTGCGCGGCCTTAACGTGTACCACGAAATTATATGCCAGCACGCTGCCCAGATATCGCGCAAAATTGTAAACAAGCACACCGTCTCTCGTCGGTCTTTCTCGCTCACTCTTCCACACCCGACAGCCAAAGCGGTATCGTAATTAATGCTAATTGCACTCGCGAGCTTTTACGTGGGAATTATGCAATTCGAGCGATAGCCGAACGGTTTACGTATAACGCCGGGGAATAATATAACGCGAAACGCTACGAGATTTCGATTATTTATTATCGTCCGCGACCGCCCGTTTCGTACTGGCCGCAACGATTATACTTTTTCACGGTTAATTACATTCGCGAAATCCGACATATCGAACAAACATGTACCGCGTGAACCGAAGTTATGGTTTGCCATTTGGATATACCTAACCATTTTCATATCGGCTTAGCTCGTTTCGGTTTTGATCGTTGGTGAACGGTTTACTCATATCATCCCAGTTTGTTGAAGATATTCCGATCAATCCACCGAAATTTATCGCATCTTTGCGTAAACTACAATAATTCATTCTCAGGTAAATACAAATATTGTTGAAAATTCGACGTTTCCATCGAATTGCATCAATTTGGTTCCTCATAGAAGAAGCTTTGTTTTCGTGAAAGTTTTTTTTTCATGGCATGATTGAATTTTTGGAAAAATCCATGCAGATATTTCATTTCTACGCGATTTAAAAAAAATTTATTTTCAAATTTTATTTTTTTTAAATCCATGCATTTTGTTTAAAGTTTTAAGAAATTTCGAAATGTGTAAAAAAACAGTGTGCGCACTCTAGCTGTCGCAATTTTCTAGATATTGGACTAAAACTTGGTACGACGTTGCACTATTATTAGAACGTGTTTTGGATTGAATTTGGGCAAAAGCCATCGAGCTATTCATATTTTATGTCGTTTTGAACATTTTCAAAAATCGACGTATGTGCTCCAGGTTCGACTATTTTCGAGATACTTCGCTAGTAGAGTATCTTAGTAAGCTTCCTCTATGAGGAAGCCAAAGATTGTTCGACGAATAGTTTCTCATAGAGGAATCTTTGGCAAATGCGTAAAATGATGAGAAAGCCATGAGCAGCGTTCTACTTTGCATCTTAGTAATTTTAAAAACGGTACAAAATTATAAGGAAGCAATGTGCAAGGTTCTATTTTGCATCCTTGTTTTCAAATAAAATCCGCTCGTAAATATATCGAGAATAAGTATACGGGGAATTCCATGTTAAATCTAAAAAATTTAAAATCGTATGAAATATAAAAGTCTGGATTGATCTTGTCATAAGTCAATACCAAAAAGCTTTCGATAATAGTACATCTTTGTACCAATTTTGTCACCCCACATCTCGAAAATTGCGTAAGCTAAAGCGAGCACATCTATTTTTGCAACTTACATAAAATCTGAACGGCTGGTTTTAGAATATTTTTATGAGGAAAAGTGAAATCATACGTCAATCATGATTCGCACGTGGGATTTATCAGTGAAACGTCTTTGGAATCAGTGCGACAAAATGAAAATCTCATGGTTCGAAAATCATGGGACTCTGAGGAACGATGATTTCTTAATCGATTGGGGTGAACATGGCAACTGCGCAATAAGCCCGATCAATCCTTGCGGTTAACTGAACGATCGGCTGACACGGAGGAGCGTACGATTGCTGGCGCGAGTATACCGACCTCTCTGGCCGACCCTGAGGCGACTGCGCTGATATCGCAACACATATCTCATATCGCACGGCAACGGAACGTAATCGTAGGTCCCGATCCAACTACGATCGAGGAGATGAACCGGCACGGTGCTATACGTATCTCAGCTACGCATTGCACTGATACAGACACACGTATTAAGTACGTCTACGTATATATATATACATACATATTCAAGATGGCATTCGACATGCTGGCACTGCATTTCATGGGGATACGGAACAGACCGAGAAAACGAATCTTCGATCAGACGATCCGGCATTTCGAATTTCAATGATTTATCGGGATCACGACTCGCGGGCATGCATAATCGATTCGCATCCGTAACCCTTTCTTTTCTTCGGTCGGCCACTCGCGCAATGACCGGTTCATCGATAATCACGCCCGCGTTAAACGGTATTCGTAACGTAAAATTTTTTCACTCAAGCAACGAAAGCACCAACATCACTTTTACGACTACACAAAAATCGAAATTCGCTTATTCGTAGCCCAATGATGTAATTTATCGTAACGATTAATTTCTTACCTGCAACTGTGAGAGTGGCGTTTCTGCTGCTGACGCTGCCCGCCTGATTCTTCGCGACGCACCAATAAACTCCGCCGTCCTGTTCCTTCTTGCCGTGCATCACTCGCAGAAAAAATAACGAACCCTTGGGCAACAGCACTCGGTGAGATTTCACATCGCCCGGTGACGTTTGCACGGGCTCACCGTCCTTGTACCACTCTATCGTAGGTTCCGGTTTACCCTCGGCTTTGCAATTAAGCGTCACCGGTTCGTTCTTCGCGACTATTATGTCCGATGGATGCTCCGTTATTCTCGGCGCTCTTAGTTGAGCTGAAACACAAGAAACATGGACGAATTAATCAACGTGCGATAATAATATCGAGATTTTTTTTTTTTTTTAGAATCAAAATTCATTCGTCGTGACGACGATGTTATCGATTATTGTGTTATATTGTGATCGTTCGAATATAATTGAATAAAAAAAAATGTGTTTGACGGAAGAGATGGGTCTGAGGTTCGTGAGATCTGGGAATATTCACAGCGTCCGTTGTCGGTAAGTACCGCGACTGCGGATGAACGTGCATGCACCTTAAGGTCATCGGGCACATCTTGCACACGGCCAGTGAGAAGATTCGCTCGTCCGCAATTTGTTACGCACGTCTTACGGGCGCTCCGTTCGTTCAGGGGTCAGTGACAGAACCGAGACCGCTTAATGTTCTTCGGAGCTATAATGCTCGGAAATGCTATCGTAGAAGATGCACCAATAGCAACAGGACGTGTGGTAGGTGTATACTCGTGCACGTTGGAATTTTTTCCGCATCGATTCGATCATCATCGATATTCGTTTCTTTACACGACTGAGAATATTCATTTTCTATTTCGCCCGAAAAAAGTGCTGTCGTGCATTTTCACGAAATAGTCGACGACAAAATGTGATGCTCGAAAAAATGTTCCGCAAGTACGAAGCTGAGACGAAATCATCGGACAAAAATTATGAAAAATAAGTTGAAAGTAAAGAAGGGAGAATTTTTTAAAAATTGTTTCAAGGGCGGGGTAAGGGACATTTTTTTTTGCATTTTTTATAATTTTTTCAACTGAATGCATAATATCTCGAGAACATTGTGTCAAAATTTCAAGTCGATTGAAGCAAAATTGACGACGTTATGAGTATTCGAGTGTCCGTTGCTCCGGGCACTCCGGGCATATTTTTCAAATGTTCCATCATTATATGAAAATTGATTGAATAAATCGACACTATTTGTATCGCCAGAAAAAAATCATAAAAACATGCTTCTTTTTTATCGAAGTAACCTTACTTCCCCCCTTAATCAAAACAATAAAAAATAAATGCATTTTTACATTTCCGTTCAAATGCTGAATAAGCAACGCTATATAGACCAAAAGTTCGCATAGACAATGTTGTAGAGAATTGAATTTCCCACGAAAAAGTCAACGACGGCATACATCTAACTTTGATAATTTACACGTGGGAAAGCTCGAAAGTCAGGGAAACGTTGAAAACCCCGCCGACTGGTAAGCGTTCGGAATATCGTACGTTCGCTGCAACGTCATTCTGAATTTTGACGATTCCCAGCAATTTCATTCTACCCCGCGACCGTTCGTAACATTGTCGTTCGAAACATTGTCGCCCACGAAATTTTGAACCCTTCCGAACTTTGCTCGTTCTGAATTTCCAACCCCAGCCCAAACGAATTTGCATCTACATCGTGAGTCGTGAAAGTTTCTGGATGTCGGGGTCCGGTCGCCGCCCCCTTCCGGTTATCTCCTGAATCAATTAATTTGCAGAATTTCTTCACGGCAAAAGCGATGATAATTTTTCATTTTCGTACTGTGGGGTGCAACATCAGGTGGTGGATGTTGCCGTTGCTGCAGCAGGAGCGACCGAAGCCCGAGCAAAGCTCGAGTCAGGTCGATACGAGGACGATAGCGTCGTGAGCGAGATGGAAAGCTCGCAACGCGTTTCTGGTCTGCGATGGCGTCGTCGCGGGCGTCGATCGATCCCCCACGGCG
Source organism: Diplazon laetatorius (assembly GCA_963662125.1). Taxonomy (NCBI): domain Eukaryota; kingdom Metazoa; phylum Arthropoda; class Insecta; order Hymenoptera; family Ichneumonidae; genus Diplazon; species Diplazon laetatorius. Next base: position 9,414,589 of record OY759158.1, on the reverse strand, counting down.
TTTCACGCACGGACTGCCCTAATGTTCACCGTTCATGCGATGCGCGCTGACGTCCCCGTTGCGCCCTTATATGCATCACGACCGTATATACCTGTGTGTCTACGGTGAGGTACGGCGCATAACGTGAACCGCATCGCTCGAGGTTTGCTACCTCATTGCTTGTTTTGCCATATACACTCGCCCATTGCAAAGTCCATTTTCCACCCTCCGGTCGTTTTCCTAATGCCCTCGAACGGCCCAATCAAAACTTGGCAGACACGAAACGATAAACATTCATCGTTCTCAAACGGCCCAACCTGATGCAGTTTATGTACTATCGATATATATATATATATATATCTATATATCAACTGTTGTCTACATAAATGTTGAGGTTTCGCCGTTATTGTTTTGTGTTTGAGAATCGTTTTCGTTAAAAATATTTTTCTCACTTTCGTGATCGTGGAAAGTCTCGATAATTTTAACGATCAAACAAACACTTCGTTTGGAATTTGAGATTACGTTGTTTTGTTGTCGTAAGAACTTTGATGTTTTGTTACGAATGATCGTCAAATATTTGTTTGGTTTCGTGTGAGAAATACGAGAAAGTATTCCACGAACGTGGTAAACTCGCTTAAAAGTAATATAACGAAAATGCTATTCGTAACCGTTTTCGCCAGTGTTATATATAGACATATGGGTTATTCCAAATGAAACCGTGGGGTCATTTCCCTCGGGTCCAACGAATGGTGCAGGAATTTTTTTTTGGCTTTGTTTTGACTCCAAATGGACCCTAATTTCTTTTTTAGAATTTCCACGCTACTTTCAAGGGTGACGAGCGCTTATCGAAGTGGTAACAACGAGACTAGCCCAACAGAAAAACCATTTTTTAAATTTTCATTTCTGTTCTACAATTTCTGTGTGATAAACAAGTTTTTTTTCTTAGTTTCTTAGTGGGCTGCGGCTCGCTTGTAATTAATTTTATTCTTTTTTTTCGAATCCCTAAAATCGAAAATATTTTATTATAAAAATTATTACACATGTGAGATTTTTTTTTTTGTCTTGAAAAATGTTGATATTTTGCACATATCCTTCCCTATTAATTTTCTCTCATTTACAAGAAACCGATGCGGGCAAGCTATCGTTATGATCAGGGATGGGAATGGAAATATGTTCGAAATACTTATCCGACTGAATTAACCGTACATCAGAGGACCCGTTGAATATTGAAATCCATAATAAAAGAATGTATTATTCAAATTATCCATACGTATGACATAAACTTGACAATATTAATTATCGCACTATAATAAATAATAGTCATTTGTTCGAAAAAGTATTTGAAATACATTTGCATCCAACGAATGACCATCCCTGGTTAAGACAAGTCGGGGAAATTCGGAAAATTAGGGTCTATTTGAATTCGAAACAAAGCCACGAAAAAAATTTGTTGACAACGATCAGTGGACCCGAAACGCGCCCGGGTTAACTTTCTCCAACTTGCCACCGGCCCAACTCGACCGGCTCGGCCGGGCTCGTGACAATGGCAAATCACGTGACGGCCAATCACGAGCCCGTCTGAGCCGGCAAGTTGGTTCCGTGACGCGGTGGAGACAGTTAACCCGGGATCGTCCCGACAGACCCCAGGTGAATGACCCCACGGTTTCATTCGAAATACCCCATATATTTATACAATGTATGGAAAACAGTTGTATGGAAATCGTCGGGGACGAAAAAAAACGGAAAAAATGCCCAGAATGTATAACGACGAAAGCTTTCCGATTGTAAAAGCGGACTAGAAACGCGAAAGAAGTAACAGAGATAGATTTGAAAGACGCGCCGAGTGTGTGTCTGCCACTACTTCATGCATTGTGCATCTGCTACAAAACTAGCGGGAGATATCTCTCTCTCTCTCTCTCTCTCTCTCTCTCTCTCTCTCTCTCTCTCTCTCTTCTCTTTTCACATAAAGAAGCATCCGTCCACTTTATAGAAAACCGTTTGAGACGAATGAAAAAAAAAAAAAAAATACAGCGACGTTCTCGCATCGTGTGAGTACACGCGGAACGTTAAAATGCGACTCAATTGTAACGCAATTCGTGCAAAGTGTGCGTTGCGTTTTACGCGGCACGATTGAATCGAGTCAGACGTTTATATTAAAGGGTGATTCGCGAAGCTTTCGATTCGTGGTGCGAACAGGGGCGACAAGAGGCAGGGGGGGAGGGGGGGAGGGTTCACCTAACCGTCCGTGTTCGGATATGCCGAGGCATTGGTTTTGTGAGCATATACGACGCGACCAAGACCACCGACCATAGACAAACATCGCGCACTTTTGGTTAGCACGTTCTTTTTTTTTTTTTCTTTTTTTTGCCCTGTATTTCTCGCTCACCGCGAACTCGAAGGAATTCCTCGTCGCGGTAACGCGAGGAACACGTGTGTGTGTGTGTGTGTGTGTGTGTGTCTGTGTGCGTGTGTGTGGTAAACCATACTACCAAGCTGCGTAGCTCACAGCCAGTCACCACATTCACTCTCCGTGCTCCACTAGCGAGAGCGAAAAGCTCCGGGCGACACATCCCTTGAATCAAAAGGACTTTGTAACCATATTTTATTCAGGAATATGCATAAAACATTGAACGGGCGCGTTCCCGTAGGCCGCCCACCGACGTTTCACCGTCTCGCTACGCACGGTCGTCTCTCGTTCACTAGCTACGTCTAACACGTCTGCGGATTCCCGTATATACGTTTTTTTTTTTGTTTTTGTACGTGTGTGTGTGTGTGTTGGGTGTATGAATTTATGCATGTACGACATTCACACACGTATTCGAGACGATTTTTATTTGAAAGAGCTTACGCGCGATGATATATATATATACACATCACGTCGCATACATCCTTGTGCTCGTTAACGAATATCGAAAACGCTCTTCCGCTCGCCACGACATCGAAATCGGCTTCCTCTATTTAGTACGAAACGTAATCGAAAAGCGCCAGACCGAAAACGATCCGCGTGACCAGCAGCCGCTCGGATAAAATCTCACGCAACTGGTGAACAGCTGATTAATAACTACGTCCCGGACGTGTACCGGTCTATCTGCTTTTTTTTTTATCGCTTTCGTTCCATTCAAATTATTTCAGAATTTACAGAAATATGAATGTTATGAATGCAAATGAATGACATGGAAATAACGCGGCCCATGGGATTTAGTGGAGAAAAATCGTTACGCGATGCTATGAATGCCGTTTTGATAGCTTTTTTTTTCTTTTTTTTTTTTTTTTTTTTTTTACAAATTTAATCTGTAATTATCCGTCATCAGTTATCAACGAGGACTTCGGTTTTATTCTAACGAAGCATCCGCATTCGTGCAGAGTCCCCCGGGCTAAATGGAGAGAATGGTTTGTACGAGAGGCTCGTTGTTGGCGCCGGAATTTAAAGTCCCCCGCGGCCACTGCACCATATCAAAACGAGATCCGAGCACTCGTTAAAGGCACGAAAATGAAAACGATATATATATATATATATATATATATATATATATATATATATATATATATATATATATATATATATATATATATATATATATGCGGGTGACGTGAACTGGAGATAAAAAAAAATGAGTGAATGATATGTATATCGCGTTCGAGGTTCGCTGTGTCGCCCGGTTCGATCGCGTTCGTTCCGGAATATTAAAATCCGTGGTCGTTGAATAGTCCAACCACCAACCTCCTACAACAGGCGATATGATTTGAAAAAAAAAAAAACAATGAATTGACGAACGGGCATTGAACCGATCCGCAGTTCCGATACAAAGGTCATTAGGGCCTTGTGTGTTTACGTTATACGTCCGGTTGGATTTATAATTAAAAATCTCAAAAGTTTTGCTCTGCGGAAATTTCGGTTTTTTTTTTTTGTGATTTTTCTTTTGTGTTCGGCAAAACCGGGTATAAACGAGGGATGTCAAGTTCGATTTTAACGTGTAATCTGTTTGATGTTTCAAGCTTCGAACATTTCACAGGGTTGAAAAAAAAAATTTCGGAAATATTCCGCATGATATTTCAGAGAGTAGAGTAATTTGTTAGCAACGTATCTGATACTGTGGATAGATGACTGGGAGGTGTGCCTATGCAGGAAACGAAGAATGATCGAGAGTCATATGGGAGGGGTACGTGTGGTAATAATGATGGAGGAAGGGAGGGCGGGTGGGGTTCGCACTGGATGTGTGGATCCCAGGCGTCGGTGATCATTAGAGGGCACAAATTGTAGCTTCGTTGAAAGGGAGATAGAAAGAGAAAGCGAGAGAGAGAGAGAGTGCATTTTGCCGACGTTGTCTCATGATAAAGACATTAGCGAACGGGAAGCGAGAGAATAACGCTTTCGGCTTTCCAGGCGAAAGTAAAAGAGGCATCAGTGGGTAAGCACGGCAGGGGATGAGCTGGAACTTGGTTGGAAGCAGAGGAGGCGTAAACCTGCGTGCGAAACGCAACGATTGCCGGCCGGCTGCTGCTCCTGATGCTCCTGCCGATCCTGTATACCGTGTTATACCTACTGGGAAGCGCGCGAGCGCGTTGATGAGAAAATGATTAGCCGAGCGAAGATGCGACAAGCCATCTGGCTTCATTCTTCTCCACTATCCGGAGATAATTCGCTATCTTTTCATCCAAACGAGCAATAATATTCAACGCTTCATCCCCAGTGAAGTTACAGCCTCTCGCATTAAAATTTGCACCTCATCGTCTCTACCATCATACAAAAATAAAAAAAAAATCGTTTTTAAATACAGCGCAAATCGGTTATTTTCCTAAGGCTCACTTGTATGAAGGGCAATCACTTCCGGCAGAGCCTTACCGGTACACGAATCCGACTGGATGTGTTGCAAAAAATGTATTACACAATTTTCAGGAAATTTGTGTCCAGCACGGCCGACAAGCATTGCCTCGTATTTTAATATATATTAAATCCACTTTTTGATAAATTAATTGATAATTATTTGAAGTAGGGGAGACCAGGGCTAGTTGTAAGATTTTTTGATTTTGCGATGCACGGAGTATATTTACTAGCTTCTTGCGGTATATTTTGGTTATTGGTTATGAGACTATCATCATGAATTATCTAAATTTTCAATGAGACGGAACTAGAAAATTATTGAACTTTGTTTCGTCAAATGCGGAGGGTCACGTTTTACCCGGCTGCGGGGTCAAAAGTAACAGTGCTCGGGCAAGTTGTAACACGTTGTTATAAAGATATCTTAATCGAAAAAATTGTATAATAATCAGTAGTTAGGTCATGAAAAACATCTTATAGTTTCAAAGAAAGTGTTAATACATAGCTAAATCCACTAACTCGTATATTTTATTGCTGAAAAGAAAAAAAAACATCGGTCAATCAGTGTTACTATAAGTTTCGCGCCAATCTTAAAGTTCAATCACCTTTAACAATATCGAAAATGATAATTCTATCGTAAAATACCATGATACGTTCTTCATTCCAAATTTCACACTATGTTTATATGTCAGTGGTCGGACTTAGCATCGTAAAAGACTGTTACATCTTCCCCCAAGCAAGTCTTACTCTTGACCCTAAATATTTTATTTAGAAGTTTGTAAAAAAAAAAAACTGAACAAACACGTAAGTATATAACCAAATATATGTGAAACCAGTCTATGGACAGAAAACAATTGGAAATGTAAAATAATCGGAAGAATAAATTACGAAATATTGAGTGCGGTAAAAAAAGTAATTCCTGAAAATCTACAATCATATCGCCTTCTTCAACGAAACTTGATTATAATCGAAGACGACTCGAAGTAAGGAAATGAGATGCTTGAACCCATGCATCTCATTTCCTTACTTCGAGAGATATTGCACTGTTACAACCTACTCCGGTCACCTCTGGCCCCGGTCTCCCCTACTCGGACATCCCCAGTACAGCAACTTGACACGAAACGTCGATTCAACCGAATATGCGGAGGTGTGCGCCGGACAGATTATCGAGGATCATCCACCACGCAACGCATTTGAGAAGTTGCACCGCAGCATCGCGGGTCTCATCTGTCGCACTCGGTAGTTAGGGGGTTCCCTGTGGGAAGGGGCACGAAGGAACGTCTTGCGGAAACACGAGTGAGCTATTTCAACTATCCTGCCGCTACTCGTGTCCTACAGGGTTATTGAAATATGCGAGGAATCTATAGAAACGTTCGATAACCGATGGGCGAGGTGGGAAGGGCGAAGGCGCGGTCTCGAAAGCTCCACTCTCCGTGCTCGGGAATGCTGACGATTATACCCACTTGGTGAATTCTCGGGGTTGAATTAACGGAGACGTTATACGAGAGTACGGTGGGGAAAATACGTAGCATGTTATCGTTCTGATACTCTCGTCCTTGCGGCAATATATGCTAACAATACGTACATGCAAAGTCGTGGAATTCCAGCACGAAGCTCTCTCGCCCCCGCCCCCCGTCCCCTCCGCCGCGCAAATCGTCCATCGTCCTTGGTCCTCTCCACATCGTATAGCAAATTTTTCAAGATTTTCCCGTAATGAAATTCACATACGTTATGGTGTACGCAACGGAAGCTGCGGAATTAAGTAGAGGAGGGGGCGAGCTATTACGACACGATGGCATAATGCGAGATAAGAACGAATAAAGTACGAGACAATATGGATGGGAATGTATAAAAAAATTTTATGACTACAAAATACACACAACCGTATGTATATATACACATATATATGTATATTAGACATATATACGTGTATTATAGCCTAGGCTTCGGATATATTTACGTTTGAACATTCGCGGAAAGTCGTAGAATCTCATGGGGCTGTATTATAGTGTTTCTTTACGAGACCTATGCAGAGTACTCGCAGCACTTTGGGACAGAACATTGGGCAGAAGCTTTTCACGCTTTATTCCGTCTGTCGCGACATCGTGGCATATTGCCGCGCGTAAAACCCGCGACATTTCCCTACTATTCAGCACATCCTATTTTTCTATTTTTTTTTTGTTCTAATTTATTCCGTAGATAGATATGAGATGGTATGAAAAAGAAGTGAAGGACAATGCTTTTTTACATTGAAAATGGCTTTGCTGTTTTCTTAATTTTTTTTTATTATTCGAAATTTGTAGTGTCATGCTGCGAGTCCTATTGAAAACCATAATCGATCGTATCGAATCGTAAAATTCAGTGTGCCTAGCGGGGTGGAACATCGAAATCGCGTCCAATATCACGTTAACCAATATGAGCTAATAATAATAATCCTAATGATATTTTACGCGATATCAGAACCCTACAACTTTTATCTGACCCATTTCGTTGTCACCCTTTTTCCTAAAGAGTTATTCGGCTGTACTGTTTCAAATGGGACACCCTGTATACATGTTGAATAATGACAGAAGAATTTGGATACGATGACCAATATCCGGCGATCGGGTTCGATAAACTATACGTTTGTAGGAAGGACTTGGTCCATAAATGTCAAGCACTGTGACGTCCCGTACCAAGAGCACGAAGACAACGACTATTCGCCCGCACACGTAGTGCAACGTCGACCACGTTGAAAGTATGAAAGACGTGAATAGTCACAAAACCCGTGACGAAGGGAAAATCGGAAAATATGTGCATCAAGGTATAGAATCAATGACGGAACGAAAGAACGACGACCGTAAGAAATACAGGGTTGAAGTGGAACGAGGGAAAGTTGATTCGTATTCTCTTTTACCACACGCGCGACGCATTGAGGATTTTATATTTCCATCTGGCGAGACGACGTCAACGACGTCGACAAGGGGAAAAGGATAAGTCGGAACCGTGGTACTTGGCGAGAGTTAAATCTTCGACGAATAGATGAAATTTTCTTTCTCGTATAATCTACATGAATACACATTCACATGGATTTCCGTTGGGTTAGCAATTTCAATCTTATTCGGGCGAATTATCGGTATTTACTCGAATCGATGGAAAATAATAAAAGAGTCGGGAAATGGGCTCGAGTGAATCAACGAATGAAAAATAATATCTCCGAGAGATTTCGCCGATAAGGTAAAAATATTCACCCTCGCTTAACATGGTATATTTTTTGAAATTTTTTAGGAAAAAAATTTCAAAATTTCGTCTATGAAAGAAAATTTCAAAATTTCGTCTATGAAAAAAATTTCAAAATTTCGTCTACGAAATTTTATTTCATGAACGATGTATATAGTAAGATGCTCGCGAACAACTGCATACAATTAAAATGTATTTTAACCTCCGTTAACAGGACTGTATTATTATGTGAGAAACATAATGAAAAACTAACGGAATTTCCAATGTTACAATGTCATACCGTTGCATATCTGCATGTGTGGAATGCACGTGTAAGTACACGTGTCGTGAACAAAAAAAAGCCTGGGATATTCAGAGATTGGTGGTGAACGTGAAGACGGACTAGTCGATGGAAAAAAAAAATCTCGACGGAGTAAGAGTCGAGGAAAGAAAGGGATATGTGGAAGGACCGCATGCTCCGCGTGCCGACACGTAAGTATCCCGGGAGTCCACGTTTTTCGGGTTGGGGTCGAAACCCAGAACGAGCAATGTTTAGAAAGGGCAAAAACCCGAACGCGCAATGCTTCGAATGAAAATGTTCAGAAAGGGCAAAACTTCGAATGAGATTGTAGCGAACGTATTATATGCCGAACGCCTACCAGTCGGCGCGGTTTTCAACATTTCCCGACTTTCGAGCTTTCCCACACGTAAACTATCAAGGTTAGATATATGCCGTCGCAGACTTTTTTATAGGAAATTAAATTCTCTACAACATTGTTTATGTGAACTTTTGGTCTATATAGCGTTGTTTATCCAGCGTTTAGACAGAAACAAAATAAAACGATAAAAAAATCGATGTATTTTTACCTTCCCGTCAAAACGCTGGTTAAACAACGCTATATAGACCAAAAGTTCACATAAACAATGTTGTAGAAAATTGGATTTTCTATAAAAAAGTCAGTGACGGCATATATCTAACTGTGATAATTTACGCTAATTTTTAAATTGAAGATAATTTAAAAAAATAAAAATCCGCCGCGGTTTTTGACATTTCCTGACTTTCGAGCTTTCCCATTCGTAAATTATCACAGATAGATATATGCCGTCACTAACTTTTTCATAGGAAATTCAATTCTCTACAACATTGTTTATGTGAACTTTTGGTCTATATAGCGTTGTTTAACCAGCGTTTTGACGGGAAGGTAAAAATGCATCGATTTTTTTATCGTTTTATTTTGTTTCTGTCTAAACGCTGGATAAACAACGCTATATAGACCAAAAGTTCACATAAACAATGTTGTAGAGAATTGAATTTCCTATAAAAAAGTCCGCGACGGCATATATCTAACCTTGATAGTTTACGTGTGGGAAAGCTCGAAAGTCGGGAAATGTTGAAAACCGCGCCGACTGGTAGGCGTTCGGCATATAATACGTTCGCTACAATCTCATTCGAAGTTTTGCCCTTTCTGAACATTTTCATTCGAAGCATTGCGCGTTCGGGTTTTTGCCCTTTCTAAACATTGCTCGTTCTGGATTTCGACCCCAACCCCGTTTTTCCGTATATACCCAATGGCTGCGGCTTCGACTCACGTCTCTCGCACAAGACACATAATACTACCCACCGACGTAGTCAAGTACGTGGGAACACTTCAAATATTTTACCTCGTTGAAATTGATTGAATAATTTTACCAATTTTATTTTTCGAAAAAATCAAACCACAGTCTTTTACTATTTCATGAAAGTTATTCATTCGATACATTGTATACGTATTGAGGATGTTCGAACGTGCAACATCTCATACTCTTGTTACGACAAATGAAAAGAAAAAAAAAATATCGTGTACGTGAAATTGCTGGAGATAAATTTGAAACGCAGAGATAAGTGTCCAAGCGTTATATAGCTATACAGGAGACGTGATAATAATAAAAATGTGACGGAGGTAGACAGTTTACGCGTGTCGACGTCATGGTGCGGCAAATATATGTCTATATATGTATTCGTTTTCTTTTTCGCTTGCTCGGACCGTTCAAACGGCCGACAGTAGTGCGAAAGCCAAAAGTTTATATATATATATATATATATATATATATATATATATATATGTATATATGCGGCTTATGTTTCGTATACCGCGACTTACGTCCTCCGGCCGTCGAAGATAATCGAACTTGTTACTCCCATCGAATAAATCAAAGTCACGTTTTTACGCTTTCTTCATCGCTCTTTTTGCGTTCGATGCTTCATGTGCGGCACACTTCTCCATGCTCTGTTCTTGTCTAACGGAATCCACCTTCTCCTCGTAGCCCGCCGCGACGAAATAAAATTCAATCAATGGCTTATTCTTTCGGCGCCGAAGATGGCGGAAAAATTGTTCCCACGAGAAGCTGAAGAGAACTGTGTGTTTCATATATAGCGTTGCACGTCGGTGTCGATCAGGAAGCTGAAGAATACAATGATAAGGAATGACCGGGAGAACGGGTTAATCAGGGGTCTCGCGCCTTGCGGTTAGAAAATGTACGTCAAGTACGGAGACACATCAAGACATCATATCCTCGTGGTCAGAAATCTTAATATTTATGTTTCAGACGGGCAACAGCGAACGATAGAGAGAGAGAGAGAGAGAGCGAGAGAAAAAGAAAAGTGCAGGCACTGATGGGAGCGCCCTGTCCAACTTGGTCACGCCAGTACCAACTTCTCTTGACATGTGATCCTCGTGCAGAACCTATACACGCGTGGGAGGTGTTTACGAGCGGCGATCTGGACGATCCGTGGGAGTCCGTCCTTCTCTTACTCGTTTCTCATTCGCCTTCTCTGCCAGCGATATCCGTTCGAAAAAAAAAAAATTAAATCCACCATCCTCCCTGTGTATCGAATTTAAATCGAGTCTCGTCTAACTCGGATCTTGGAATAACTTTTCTATCACGATCGCTGTCGATATCAAATTATAAATCAACGGATACTTGCGAATACTTTCGTAACTTTTCGTATTTTCACCCATGAACATTACACATTCGAAAAACGCTTAAACCGTCGTTTTCCCAAAAAAATATTGCCGCAATTTAAACTTTGTAAATTCATTCATGAAAATAATGCCTAGAAATTTATAATTTTCCTTTGTAGAGTGTAATTTATTAATTTACTGAAGAATATTATTTCTCATTTATTTTTTCATTCTATAGCTCTCTAAAATGTATTATTATTCATTATCATTGCATTACGTCATTTTTCGAGCTCTCTCGATATCTTCCAACGTCCAGAATAATGCAATCTGTCGTCAATGAAATACGCGCGAACCGTCGAAATCGCAACGATAATCAATTTAATTAGTTCGGATAACCGTGAAGTTTGCCAGGTGGTTGGACGTCGAGACAAAAAAAAAAATCCGAGCTGACGGCACTGGTTGGCCCCGCCGAGGGGAATCAAAGGCGAGAGATAAAGACGCGAACGGAGTCAAAGGCTAATGCAGCCGCAAATGTGCAGTGCACCGCAAGGTATATGAAGAGAAAGACACTGTTGGCCGAGAACCTCTGGGAGCGGCATAATAATGGTCCGAAAGAGCGTCCCGCAACATGATCGCGAGCGTAGAAGGTGAGCGAGTGTGCAGTATTCCCGTCTCGCTCGCTCCTATTCAAAACGGTGCTGAGCGAGAAATGAAATTAATGAGAGAAAACTGAGATAGCAGTGACACAAGAAAAAAACTCCGGGAGACGAGCGAGCCGCGGGGGTTGGTGCTCCGAGCCAGGGCAAGAGTGGGGTGTACAAGAAGAGACTATATACGCGTCAACGTTGCATGCAACCGGTCCACACATCGTCATAGTCGCATAATTATTTTTGCCCTCGTTAGATCGCCACTTGCTTTCGTCAGTCTTCGGGCAAGAGCTTCTTTACCATGCACTCTCGAGTGCTGGAATTTCGTTCTATCGTTTTTTTTTCTTTTTTTTTTCACTATCATTCCTCGGTGCTCCTAATCGATTCACAGACTGTGTGCTCCAGCCCGAGTCGTATCAATCTCATCTGCGCCTCCGCCAGATTCTTATGTACCTCGTATTTATTATTAACCATTTTTTTTTGGCTTTACTCGTGCGCGCACGGGTCATGTGGTACCTATACGGAATGTTATACCGATGAAATTTATATGCAAAGCAACAGTCGCGATTCCTTTCTGCCTCAACGCATGAATATTTATTTCGCGATTACTATGCGAATGTATTCATATATGAAGCTATAAGCATCGTATTGGCGAAGTAATCGAGACAGCCAGACTTTAAGCTCTCGGCATTAACGATTCGAGAATATCGTGGGCGTGTGGATCTAACCGACGAACGATTAAATTAAATCAAATGAAAATAGCGCGAGATAGAAAAAAACAATGGAATACGTACATGAGCTAAGAGATAACGAAGCCACTGATTAATCAGTTCATATCAAATTACGAAGACTTTTCATTCTATCTTGTTATTTCTTATTTGTGTAATGATGGAGTGAAAAGTGAAATTCAATGTACTAAAGACATCGTCACGACCCACAGATCCGTTCCAAGAGCAACAAGGAGCATCATGGCAAAATCTTGGTGGACGATAATTCGACGAACGAAACATCTGTGAGAATCCGAAGCTAAACGTGTAAACGTTTTACGAACGCCCGAAGACTGCTTCAAGAAAGATCTTCAAAGCGTTCGATATCCATGTTACTTGGTATACAACTTTGCGACGTAGAGATGGGGGAGGGGGGGGAGAAAAAGCGGATGGAGAAGTGGACGTACGTCGTTGGGACTTCGTGGTGCAGCGATCACCTTCATCGCGGGGATACAGAGATAGCTTAATTAAATACCTCGACTCGCAACGAAGCCGGACGCTTTAACGTTTCTGCAACGTACCAGACGAAGGATAACCAAGCGCGCGCGGCAACGAAGAGGAGAAGGCACACGCTCGTTCGCTCGCGCGTGTAACTGCCGCGGACCCACCGCCGCTCTGTACCCTGTCGCTAATTAATAAGACTTTAACGGTAAGACGTGACCGGCGCTCTCGTGGACTCGCCTATGTACACTAGGGTGGTCCTTGTATGGGTATTGGACGAATTTTGACCGGGCCGCCCCCCAGATTCGTTCCAAATGGGCTTCACAAAAGTTTCCCAAATTTATAGCCCTCTATATTTAAAATTAGCCGTTACCAGGAGGGGTCGGTTTGCCCGTTTGAAATACATAGGTTTCTGTTTTTTTTATGATATGGTAATTGGAGCGTTTTGGAGTCTTCCTAAAAATAAAAGATACACTTCTCAATGAGTCCGTGGTACGTACATTGATGAAAAACCAAACTTCCGCCTTGACTTTGAAATCGTTACGGGTCATTCCAATTCACATATACCATGGTTTTCGTTTTTTCTCATTGACAGACAATTTCTTTAGAGAAAGATTTGGATTGGAAATATCAATCTTGAATAAAAAAATAATGATCTTGAAATCATTATAGGTCATTCAAATTCACTTTTTTCTTTCTTAAATCGAGTTTCCGAATAATTGTTCCAGAACGACAATTGAATCAGCATGAACCATATTGATTTGAAAATCGGTATTTTTAATTTCAGGATTAATATTTTTAATTCAAAATTTTCCCGATAAAATTATCCGGCAATGAGAAACAAGAAGAAACATGTATATATATCGGGGTAAAATGATCCCCAACGATTCTAAAGTCAAACCTGATTTCTTCTTTCATCCATGTAGGGGAGACCGGTGTCGGTTGTAACAGTTTTTGCTAAATATTTTTTTTCGAGCTGAATATTTTTTATTTACAAATAATTTTTTTTCCAACAGGTTCGTTGATATTTTGTCTTGCTGATGTCATTTTTTGAGTTTAAAAACACGTTCGGTATTATCAATAAAAACCAATATTGGGCATTGCTACACATGTTACAATTGACACCTTACCGGTGTCGATTGTAACAGCTTTCGTGTCAATTGTAACACAGAAGCAATAGAGCATAATTGATCGGGAAATATTCACTTACTCCTTGAAAACTGGTTCCAAAGGTCACAGTACCATCTAGTAAAATACCATATTGTTGTTAATATTTTTTATAAAAAAAAGACAAATATTTTTAATCTCACCGTAACTAGAACTGGTACATGTCTCTGTCATACAATGAATAACGGAAATTCAACAACGAATAAATCAATTTATTAATCTTTGGAACAGTTATCACAGATAAAAAATGCGAATTGTTGTAAGATATGGAAATGGAACGGAAATTGAAATAATCCATAGGATTTTGATAGTGTTACAATCGACACCGATCGAAGTGTTACAATTGACACCTGCGACATTTTCAGCGAATAAATTGAATATTATCCTTCGCGTCGTGATATACAAATCCTAATTGGCATCATTTATAGTCAAACCATCATAGATCAATATAGATTAGACCAATTATAAAAAATAATCATTGTTTAGATACTAGACCAAAACATAGTGGGAAGGATATACTTACTTAAGGGAGCGAAAAACGATAAAAACGGACACAGTTACACGATGGAGCGCATAAAATTTTGTAAAACGTTGAATAATAGTAGCGAAACGGACATTGCTATGGGGATTCCCAAACAGTTTGAGCATTTTCCTCGACGTGGCGGCGTTATCGTCGTTGTAACAATTGACACCGTGTTACAACCGACACCGGTCTCCCCTAAGTATCACGAATTTATTGAAAAGTACCTCGTAATGTAAGAAAGATTTCAAGAAACTAAAATGATTCATCCTGGCTTCAACTTCAAAGTAACAGGGCTGCAAATTAAGGGCGGGGTGAGGTATTAACATTTTTTTTCCCAAGACTTTCTGGGAGAAGCTCTGTTACCGGCTTACGCTTCAATATTCCTGCATGATAAAATTACACAACGTTGTCAAAAGTATGCTCAATAATGTACAACAGGTTCGAATGAAATTGCTCAATCCATATTTAAAAAAAAAATCGCAAAAAAAGTGATTTTTTAAAATATATACGGAGCCTATCCGGGGGGCGGCCCAGTCAAAATTCCTCTAAGCCTCATATAAGGCTCCAAACCACCCTTATGTAGGTACATCTCACATCTGGCTCAATGCGATATACATGTAATACGGTGGACGTAGGCGTGTGTGGACGAGTCGAAAAGAGGGTAAAACTGTGAGTCGCTCGTTGCCGATGTTCACGACGTTGGGCTCGCTAAACCCGTGACAAGAGACTAACTGCACGAGAAATCGCGACGTTTCAGCGGTTCAGTCTCGAAGCGCTTCGGAGACGTGGATAAGCCAGCAGCGGCGATCTCGGCAATTCGAGTGAAATAGCGGGGGAGACGCGACGAGTGTATGGGCGTGTGCTGCGCAAGGACCGAAGAAAGCACGGAGAGAAGGAAGAAACGAGGAAGAGAGAAGGTTATTAATTGACGCAATTAAGCCCGCGAGGCTATATCCGCGAATACGACGGTTAAAAGTGTGCACACTCTTAGACGTGACTATACACGACATTGAAACGACAGTGGCGAAATTATCGTTAGCCTACCCCGCTGTAGTATATCCCTTTTCAAGCAGCGAAGAATTTTCTTCATACAGATTCACGTCTCACGAAAGTATCACGGACGATCGAGTTAAACAACGACAATTATCTTATTTTATTTTCTAATTAACACAATTTATATTCACATTGATGTGCCACGTGTATCGAGCAACGCGGAAAAAAAAACACATTACCACGAAAAAATTTAAAATATTTGCAATTAAACACGTATTGTATATAAAAAAAAAAATAAAATGAAGATGCGTGAATATTCGAGTGAAATTGCGGTTCTTTTCATTCATTTTATAAACCCAATTTTTTCTTTAGTACCCTCGGTTTATACGGGCACAAGCGGGAAAATACGTAAAAATGTCTAATTGCCCGAGCGGGCGTTATTAGTGGGTTGCAGATTTTACAGCATCCGAACGATGTGCTAATTATCGCGCGCCACTGTGAACAAGCTTGTTTGTTTTTTTTTTTTGTTTTTGTTTTTTATAATAAAGTCAGTCGAAAGGTATGTGCGTACAACGATGTGTTATAATATAATATAAAATCTCGCGCGCTCACGTTTGGAATCGGATGACGGCGGAGGAAGGGGGGGGGGCAGGGAGGAGTAAATCGAGCTGAGATTTCAACGATTCGCCCGGAGTCGGATAACGTATATTTGTGTATATATACGTGTACATAAAACTTAGACTGTATGTATCAGGTATAAGCTAGGCCATTTGCGAATGGAGCCACGGTTGCAACGGTGTTCGTGAGTTCGACGTTAACGAAGCGGTAATTTATTCACCCCGATCGCGACGCAATGCGAAAACGCCGGAGAGATACACTCGTCGAATGGCGGGATTCGTATCTGACGAAAACCGCTACCACCGCCTCGTAATTTTCATTGTGGGCGGTTGACACATTCAATATATATGTATATATGTATATACGTATATATCTGTTTCTCTTTCTCATGGCTCTGTCGACGGTCAATCAATCGGGTTTTTTTTCTTTTTTCTTTTTTTTTTTTCATTCGGTTTCATCGATAAATTCGATGGGACTCGACGAAGCGATAATCAAACTATACGAGGCTGGAGTAGCCTCCGGGCTAGACTGCCGGACCGACGATCGATTATCGAACGATCCAGAGCACTCTCTGACTCCTCTTCCCTTCCGTTGACACGAGAATACCGAGACCCAACGGAATAACCACCGCGCCGCGATAATCCAATTTTTCTGTCAATACTCGCACTCCGTTCAGTCGCCGGTGTACCCCACGTACAGTGGGATGAATTACATTTCCACCCGCTTGTTTATCGTTGAGAAAACATTATTTCTCGCCACCCCCCCTCTCTTTTTTTAGGCTATCCGGTTCTTCGTTATTTTGTTTTTCATCGCCGCGTCGAGAAAGAAAAATAATAATGATTGTCTGCGGTTTTCGATCGGCAAATTATGAAAATGTCAATGCTGAACAAAGCTAGAAATATAACTGGTACGTCTATGTGTGAGGTATGGAAGTACAGTTGATGGTGCCCCGAAGTTTCAATCCCCTGCGACCATGACACCGAAGTACCGGCCACGCAAAACCGAGTAAGTAACTCCTTATCACCGTGTTCCATCGAAATTGAAGTGACGGGTTTTCTCGGTCCGATGCGGCCGTCAGCGAGTGACTCACGGTAAAATTCGGCTGTTTCTCTAGTGTTTCCTCGATGTATCCATATTCTCGTGAGGGTAGTTGGCGTTATAGAGACTGTCATGATTCATCGAGGAACTTTGCGTATGTCCGTATAATACGCGATAGGGTTACAGATAACAGCCGGATGTCGAACACCGGACACGCAAAGTATTGCGAATTTACTTTGCGCGGTCTCACATTTCCAATATCTGAATATGAGGCATTCCACATCACTTCAGCCAGTTGAGAGAAAAAATTTCCACAATTAATTTTGAAAATTGAGTCATTTTATTGAAATTTATTCACCGAGTGCCGAAATATTTTAAAATTTTCTGACGTTTTTCTCGGTAATTGACATTTTTTTTTTTTTTCAATTTTTACATTCAACGAGCATTGATTATCATTAATTTCCCTTCCAAGGAGGCTTCTGAACTCGCGTAAAGCGACTGGATCACATAGGAAAAAGACCCACAGTATGAAAAATACAAAAAATTCGTTTTTCATATTCAGAATTTAGGGGAATTTTGAAGACTTAAATAACGAGTGCATTTTTTCATAAAAAAAAATATTTTTGCATATTTTGCCCTAAAACGAACGTTCAACTTGCTCAATAAAATCTAAATTAATTTTTTTCCCGTAAGGCCATAAAAAAAAAGCACATTTTCGTTTTTTACAAATGTAAATACGTCAAATCCTGCCAAAGATACACCTATTTGAATAGAAAAAAAAAACGTTAAAAGAATTAACGAGAAGAACAGCAGAAATTTTTAAAAAATTTCGGCACTCGGTGAATGTATTTCAACGAAATAACTCAATTTTTTAAAATTATTTGTAAAACATTTTTTTTACTGGCTGAAGTGATGTGAAATGCGTCATATATAAAAAAATTTCCAAACATCAGCCATCCTCAACGTCGTACAATTTTGCAAGCTTCGACACAAGCTCCCTCGTGTCGATTAAGAATATTTTTTGCAATTATATGTTACGATACGGTAATTTGCACACTTTATCATCGTGTTTTGTTGTTCGGTATGAAATATCATTAATTACGTCGTTTTAGCGACCCTTCTTGTCCTTTTGTTTTTTGTGCCATTATTTTGCGATGCATGAATATTTGTTGCTCAATTTAGTAGAAAAATTCGGTTCAACCCGAAAATTCGCGACGGAAGTGAATTAATCGAGTAATTGTAGGCCGGTTGTCGCACAGCCTTAATGTCTCATTTTCGTTGGTTCGGTGCGGTATAAAACGGACTTGGACCGTGATCGTGGGGGTAGGCGTTTATGACGGGAACCGCGAAAATTCAAGCAGCGAGGGAGAGAACATCGATGCCGGGCGCTACGATTCTTCATAAAAATTCATACGCGGGCCGAACATACGGCTGCTGGTGCCGGGCTACATAAATAATTTATATTCTCGTTGGACGATTATATACAGCGAGCTCGGATCGTTCCAGACTTCAGCCCCGTTTCGCGGCATCGACTCGATTATTTTGCGATTATTATACATGTATATGCGATTATTATACAAAAATAGTATATATATATATATATATATATATATATATATATATATATATATATATAATTATATAATAATAGTATATATATATATATATATATATATATATATATATATATATATACTATTTTTGTCGCCGCGGTTCCTTTTGCTTCCTTCGCCTCGTATCCACCTCTTCGTCGTCTTCTTCGCGTGACGAATCTATCTTGACGTTTAACGATCGACTTGTACTTGACACAGTTGCGCGTATATATATATATATATATATATATATATATATATATATATATGTTACATCCGTCAATTTGTAAAGTCAAATTTAAAAATCACTCGTTAGCATATTGATTGGAAAAAATTTTGCTGACGTTATATATTGTACGTTATATCGAAACTCGATGTATCGGTATATGCATATCCATTGAATATCCATTGAACGATTCATGTTCATGCCCACGTGGACGCACAATACAGTTACATGGGATGCTTCGGACCGCTGTGTGGGACCTCACGGCTGAACGGTGAATGGATGAAGCGAAAAACGCCTTCAAGATCGCTACCAAATACGTGAATATACAGCTCGTAACTCGACAATGAATTTTTCAACAATTAGGTAAAATCTTTGTTACAAAAGTTGGTCGAGTGCGAGTTCGAGACGCGTTCAAAGGATTCCGTAGGATATTTTGTTCCACATTCTACTTTTTCCAACATCCTCTTCTCTTTTATTCCGAAGCCAATATAGCATACATAAATGAACAAAATAACGATGAGATATCATCGCGATGAGGGCCTATAGCTTCCTAGCTCACTCTTTTCGCGTCAGTCTCGTCGCTGTTTTCAGACGACCGCAAATTGAAAAAAAAAAATTAATTCTCGGAAGTCGATAAGATCTAGGACTTTTGGTATAGTTTTCCTACGAACTTCAAGTAAGGCGATATATTCACTGATTTTTTTTTTTCAATTTTAAGACCAGTAGTTTCGGAAATAAGAGGGATGCGGGGGAAATATTCTATTTTCGAATATTTTTCAGAATATCTTAAATATGCTGTTCAAAATTATGAAAAAAAGTATTTTTGTATTTCACATAACAAACTTTCACAAATAATAGCCCACATGATACATGAAATACATTTGCACCCTCTTCAAGACGCATATGAATATTTTTGAGTGTTGACTCGTGAAAAATATGTGGGTTGATAAGATACGTATTACTATGCCAAATATTAAGTTTCTACGTCGCATGATTTCTGAGACAGTGGGCTGTGACAGACGGACAGACGCGCAAGTGAACTTATGAGGGCTTCGTTTTTTTTTATTTGAAGGTATTTCCATCCTTCTATACAAGTGATGGTTCTTCCATCCACACCCAGTCGTACTCATTATGGGCGGTGTCGACTTCACTTCGAAACATCACTCACTCCGATCCGAAACAAAATGTCAAATCACAGCCTGATAATCCGTGGGCTTCGAATAACTAGAGTCACCAAGTCCGTCACATGTCAGTCGCTTCATAAAATTTTTTTTTTTTTCGCATCCGCCGATCACCGAACATATTCGAAATATTTTTCATTTGTGCCACGTTGCCCCGGGATTGACCGATATAGCTTACACTCGTTTTGCGTTTCACTTGATATTTACCCGCGCCACGGAATTGTAGCGTACGTCACAGTGAGGTGCGCGGTTATCCGTCATTGCAATCGATACCATATATGTATATACATACATATTCTATAAACCTGTGTGCGAAATCCATTCATCGATTGCGAGTGATGTATCTCGAATTCCTCGGTTAGGTTACGCTGGACCGATGAATAACGACCGGTGACGTACCGAAAAAAAATTCGTCTCGAATACGTGTGGTTCACTGATTCCGCGCATGCACATAAACCGTTCATGACGGTCGTCTCGGTGAATTTATGGGTAATACAGCATACGGCATGGTATTTTTCGATACATATATTTCGACGAAAAAGATCTGTGAGAGACGGATTCATGCACAAACAACTCGCAACACGCTCTGTATTTAACGTGTGGAAAGTTCATTGCTATTATTATTATTATTTTTTTTTCATTCTTCGTTCCTCCGCAAAAATGGAACGAATGATTTTCAATTGGAATTGGAACGCGTGAAAAAAAAAAATATTGAATACCGCGTACGACTTTGCGGCTTCGGTAAAAGCGATATGAAGCGTACGATGTAACCGACGAAATATCCATCGACTGTTTTATTATGAATAACCGAATTATAAACGGATTATCGGTTGGAAGAGGATGTGCGTGCTGGGTACATAGGCGGATGTGTATAATTCGATACACGCCAAAATCTTCATATCCATCGAGTCAGCGAGTGTGTAAGCCCACAATCCTGCTCTCGCGAGCTTTACCCGTACGCGTGTATTTTCGCATACGCGCGACGTGCGTACGACAGGGCATGGGTGTTATCCTCCCCTTGCACCATCCCCACCCCCCGCCCCCCCCCCTCCCTCCTCTCTCACGCTCTGTGAATAACCGTGAGTGCACGGGCTTTGAACTGGCTTGGTAGTGAGAGTCTGCATGCGGGTATCTCGCGTGGTGACTCGCATTACCTGCGGTAACAGTGTCATTAGGTGTGCGTGCCCTTGTGACACACGCCCGTGAGGGGGTCCACGCGAAGCTCGACACCCCATAAACCCCATGGCTACATAGTCATTCGATATTATAACTCGATAAAAGGAAATTAATAGGATACGCGAGAGCCCACGCCGTCGCTGCACTTTCATCCTAATGCATTCCGATATTCGAGACTGTAAAAAAGTACTTATATGTGTCGTCTATAAATTTTCGAGTGGTAATTATGATCGTTTAATCTTAATTGACCACCTGCCCGAAAAGTCGGTGATCCATTTTTCACCGGAGCTATGAGATTAATCGTGTTGAGTGTCTGTGGTTTTTAGGCAAAATCGAATGAGTCCATTGACCACAACGGTGAACAGTGATTTTGAAGAATGTGATCTTTGCTTTTTTATTTTTAATGAATATTGCTTTGTGAACACATATTTATTTTCTTTTGTTGAATTCTGATTTAGTGATAAACATGTATGTACGTCAAATTACTTATCTTTCGTTGATTTTTTTTTTTTTTTGAGTATGAGGAATATTCGGTCGATGTGTAGAATTATGTCGACCATGTTTTTGTTTTCGTAAGAGTGACTACGTCTAGTCTTTTCGATGGTAAGGACAAGATTCCTTTTCAATTACAATACAGCTTAATTCGTCGATCACGCGAATTTACGTCGATCATTCGAATTTCGATCGTTACAAAATAATGATTATCGGGTTACATTTATGTAGTTCTTGGTACTATTCATGGTACCATTCTGTTACATTTAAATAGTCGGTAACTTGTGTTACCGACTACTCAACACAATTTTACAACTATTTTACAAAACAAACTATTTTAAAAAACACGAACCAAAAAAATTTCGTGTTTTGATTATGATCAGTCTCGTTGATCATTGTCGGCATTATTTTCGCATTAATATTATGTGCAACGAACGGGGAAACATAAGTGAAATATTCGACTTTCGATCCCATGAACACCGAGAAGAAGTCAATGACTCGTAGCTTTTACGTCGAAGGGTCTCAGGCGATCGAATAACTCTTGTATTATTATTGAGAACCTCGCTCGGGGCTAAGCAGTTTGGAAATTCAAAGTGCACAATTATCCACGCTTTTTCCCTTCCCTCGCTCGATCGCCCGATTTCTCGCTCTCCCTCTCTCCCTCTCTCTCACTCTCTTCCTCCTTCGTTTCACCCCATCTTTTTTTCAAAGTGGACGGATGATCGACAGATGGGCAACAGTTTTCTCAGTTGCCCCGCGGGTCCGTTCTTCACGAGTTCGAGCTTACAACGCCACGCAGCAGCCCGGGCGGCCGATAACCGGCCCAAGATACGAATTGGAGACCATCTGCTTGGTCGCTCTGTACCCGGCAAAAGGCGGCCTGGCAACGTCATCGTGTTTCGATATTCGTAACCTCTACACACAGCTTCACCGGCAACCGGATATTATCATTGCGGACGTAAAATATAGCGAATGCCTCGAGGCAACTTCGATTCTCGGTGATTGCCCATGCCAGTTCTTTCATATCGCCCTTCCAAGTTCCCTCTGGTCGTCCGTACGGTCGTAGGCTCTCCGATTCCGCTGTCAGGGCCAGAAACTTGATAACCACCCTATAGAAAAACACGAAATCACCTTGTTCTGTGTGATGAAATTGTGCTTGGTTTAATAAGTCACAATGTTTATTCACAAACCGATATTGAGGAGAAAATTAAATGAAACAAAATCACTTGTAAAAATTGCGTCACGATGATTGAACGGTTGCGTTGCGAATGTTTCACTCGGCCGGGACCCGCAACGCGCACGCCATGCGCGGCCGGACAAGCAACCGTGCGATTCGATGCGCATGCGCCTCATTAACGCGGGCGATTCAAACGTTCTGACCGGACAGGAGTCGAGTACTCGACACACGTATCATCAATAAGCCCGACCCTGAATCAATAAATTTGGTTTTTCTGATTTTATGAAAAATGTTGCAATTGTTTGTTACAATTGTTGAAGTGAATTTCACCGAAAAAACAAATGAAACTTTTTTATTTGCTGTCACGAGAGAAAATGACGATAAATTGCCTCGATCCGCAAAACTCAACAAAAGCTTTTCGATTTACGGTTAATTCGACCGGTTCAAACAATTCTCGCCAGTTGATTGGAATCCGGATATTCTGTCGGTAATCCACCGGAAATTTATCGTCGAATTATACCCGAAAAGCGCAATAACGAGTTAACGAGAGTGCGTTTGAGAGCCGAGAGCCACGGAAAAAAAGAGAATAAAAAAAATAAAATTCTAACTCGAGTCCATAAATTCGTTGGGCACGAACGGTAAAGTACACGGCGATCGGAGTTTAAGCCTCGCACGTTGAACCGACGGTTCGGGGCGAGCGTCCGAAATCCCGGCAGTCTCTTTCGCGCTTACAACTGCCTAGACAGAGATGGCATAAAGGAAGAGAGAGCGAGCTATATAACAGGTGCGGAGGGACACAGCGGGGGTGAGTGAGCGCGAGCTCGATTCACCCCACGATCGACCGAGCCCAGCCTTCGCTACATGGACGGAACCGTTTTCACGAACAATTTTCGCGAGGAATACGCGACGAATAAAATAAAATGAAAATACGAGCCCAGCAGATTCACCGAGAATTGCACGCATACGGATTCAATAAATCGTGAACAAAAATGATAAAATTAAACAGATGCATGAAATGAAAAAATAAAGAAAAATAATAATAAATAATAATTTCCACGAAACATCATTCACCGAAGTGGCAGTCGATTTTTCATCTAATCAGTGTTGAATTTCACGGAGCTTTTAAACGAGCCGAAAAAAATCGACCGCCAAATTGGGCTGAATTTTCAAATTGCGCGATACTCGAGCGAAATAGTTGCTAAAATATCCCAAGGCTCGCTTGTTAATTCACGCTCACGACCCACGAGGTAGCCCACGGGCACGACTTTTTTTTTGTTATCTTCCGTTCTCTTATTTTGCTTATCGCGTGGAGCGTCCTGATTTTGATTCATGACTTGGGCATCATTTAGGTCGCATTACGTAGCGATAAATTTCGGCGTTCGGGCAACGTTCAGAGACCGATCGTTATTTCCGAGAAACCCATATATATATCTACTTTTGCGGGGTCCCGGACGAACTGATGGGGTCTCCACTGCCGCGTTATGGCAGAGCACCGACGAACTCGCGACTACTGCTGTGGGATGCGGAGCACGCGGCTATATGCACCACGGCATCGTTGCTAAATGCGTAGGTATCCCGATCGCGAGCTGTCGAGACGACGAGAAATTTTTTATCCTCATACTTGGGACGTTCGCTCGGTAAGGGAGGACACTCGGAGTCTCTGTGTCCCAACTAGTTTTGCTGATATTTCTCGATCGGAGCATGTACATATATATATGTTCATATATATATGGACAACCCGCTCGAGACCTCTCCGATGAATTACAGTCGAGCGTTATATTTTTATCGGATCGCAATTCGTTTACCGAGTGCCACGAGAGTAGCAGCGCATGCGCAAAGGCGGCTCGGCCGCAATGGCAATCACAGAGTTGCACGCATAAATTTTCACTCGTCGCGATAAATACACTCGCGCGCAGTTATTTAGTTGGACTAAGGTATATGGCATAAGTAAGCGGTTATACGGGCGCCGAAGAGCGATCGCTCGATACACCGAGTTTGGAGCTTGAAAAGAAGACAAAAAAAAAAATCGAAAGGAAAAAAAAGGAATAGCAAATAAGTTACGAGCAAACGTGACCCTTTGGCCACGTTTTTGCCATATAGACCTCTTTATACCATAATTTATAATGTCGTTAATAAGTATAGTACGCAAGGAACGAAGATCGAGAACTTGTCCCATGTATAGCATCGGATGTTTTATGTATAGCCATTGTCGATACACAATGTTAAACATATGTACCGTATATCTTGTGGATATGTTTTTGACTCAAATGCATGTGTGTGCATTCACTAATGTTCACAGCATGTTTGATGAATACATGGGCAAAAATACCTCATACGAACGTGTTTTATCGACATAATCGTAGAATGTCCTGTGCATTTCATACATATGTCCATGAAAAAATGCAAGCAATCACATTTTGACATACATCTGATGCCCGTTGTACATACTTGTGGGGATATTGAGCATCCTATGGACATACGGATGTACTTCTTATGATATCAAATGGGCATCCATTGTATCAGCAAAGGTAAAACTTATTTATGTACATCGGATATCCATGTAATGTCCTCGCGTACATGCTAAGTATGTTCATTGCATACATCATATATCACGGTATATCCAGCGCATATCCCATGTACGTCTAAACGAGTTTCAGGTGATATTCGTTGCCTCTCGTTTATACGTACACGAAGATTACATGTATATTCGGTGTTCATGAGAAAGTGTCTCCTCTGCTGATGTCCATTCGGCATGATACGAACTACATCGGTATATCCACAGAACATTCAATATATCCTAACAAGTATAAACAATGAACATCCGATGTACGTAAACAAAACATGCTATATGAGGTCGTTTTCAATATGGAGACGATCTCGGCACTTTATAAACAACATACACAATAATTCATAATTGGATACATAAATCCTTGGGGTTAATACTTCCTCCGGGATTTCGCAGATTCCGGCGCGCGACTGGTACGGCACATCGTAATGTTTGTAATGTACAATACACTTGTGGCCTTGTCCTTATATATCTGATCGTATGAAACGGAGTAATGCACCAGATACAACATGGTTATATACCAATTCTAACTGCGTTGCTGCTTATCATGTGGTTCCTCCTCCTCGGGACTTTGCCCACATTGTTTATGCCAGACGATGAGATAGGGAGGAAATAGTACAGGAATCGGGAACGGAGACCAGCGTAATTCCGGTTCGTGATAGCTATATAGAAATCGGGTTCTCTAACGTTTGGTAGTTAATTCCGTACAGCAGCAGCAGCAGCAGTAGCAGCAATGGTAGCAGCATCGCCACCACCACCACTGACGATTATCGTACCTGCTCGTTACCCGAGCCGATCCAGCCGCGAGACTGCTCTGGATCGCTCTATCGCACGCGTATTCTGAAATCGCACGCGTCCTCGCACACGCGTTGTTTACACAGCAGTTACACGTTAAGTTACATTACGACCCGACACGCGTTTCGGGGCGTCATGAATTCCCGTCCAAGCCATTCTGGTCAAGCGATCGTTTTCCCTAGCGCCAACGCATCGACAACCAGATTTCGTACACGTGTGTGGGAGAACAGTTTCGATATGTACGTTGTACGTGTGTATTCCGGGCTTCGTGAGGTTTAATGGAAATATCGTATATATGTACCGAGAACGAAAACGAGAACAATCCTGTTTGGATATTTTGTGACTCGAGCTTGTAATACGTCTGCACCGGAATGGCAAACTGCCTCGTTGAATATGGTTTCTTCGCCATTTGATGACTATGTTATTACCGTCCGGTTTGCGATTGCGGACGGTTCAATTGCCAGTTTGATATTTTATGCATCGCATTCTTGGATACCTACCTACGCCATTTTTCACGGGTATAAATGGAGATAGAATTCAAGCGTTTTCTCAAGAGGTGAAAGGCAATTCAAATTAGTTTGTGATATCAGCAGCTTGTAGTAATATCAGCACTTTGCTTCCATTCGCTAAACGAAATTTATAACATTGACACCTTTTCTGATAAATTTCACGTGAAAGCATAATTCCAATCAATTTTAATGAATTTTTTTTAATATGAAAATCTCGTCAGCCGGTCATGATTGCCTTGAGCTTAACAGTTACCCGATAGACGTGTAACAACGAAACTACAAATTATATTCATTCAATCCCCGTTTAAGAATTTTCTGTAAAATTACAAGTGTTTCAAGAGGTCTACGTGGAACTTATATGCCACAATGTTTGAGTGTATCGGAGTCTGCATATTTACGTTTCGCGGTTTACACACGAAAACTCGACGTAGCGCGTGCTGAGACACCGGTTCCCACGTACATACATCGAGCTCGGCTACACTGTAAATTGCACGAGGCATGCTAGCTGATAACACGCGTTAACGGCGGGGCGCACAGCTCCGCTTTTCTTCTGGCTTATGCGAGCGTATATGAGCGATTCCACGTGACTTCAGCCACTCAAAAAAAAAATTTTCCACAAATAATTTTAAAAAATTGAGCTATTTTTTTGCAATATATTCACCGAGTGCCGATTTTTAAAAAATTTTTTTGACGGTTTTATCGTTAATTCAAGTTTTTTTGTATTTTTGCATTCAAATGGCTGTATCTTTGGCAGGGTTTGACGTATTCACATCTGTAAAAAACGAAAATGTGCGTGTTTTTAAGGCCTTCCAGAAAAAAATTACTTTAGATTCTATTGAGCAAGTTGCACGTCCGTTTCAGGGCAAAATATGCAAAAATATTTTTTTTCTCAAAAAATGCATTTTTAATTTTTTTTTTCAAAATTTCCCCAAATTCTGAATACGAAAAAAGAATTTTTGGTATTTTTTATATCGTGGGACCGGCAATCGGTAATGCGTAATTTTACCGATTTCATTAATAGATTTTTTAGAGTTTGATTTTTTCGCTTTACGCGATTCAACGAGCATTGATTATTATTAATTTCTCTTTCAAGGAGGCTTCTGAACTCGCGTAAAGTGACTGGAGCCCATGAAAAAAAAAAAAAATCAAACTGAAAAAAATCTATTAATGAAATCGGTAAAATTACGCATTACCGATTGCCGGTCCCACGATATAAAAAATACCAAAAATTCTTTTTTCGTATTCAGAATTCGGGGAAATTTTGAAAAAAAAATTAAAAATGCATTTTTTGAGAGAAAAAATATTTTTGCATATTTTGCCCTGAAACGGACGTGCAACTTGCTCAATAGAATCTAAAGTAATTTTTTTCTGGAAGGCCTTAAAAAGACGCACATTTTCGTTTTTTACAAATGTAAATACGTCAAACCCTGCCAAAGATACAGCCATTTGAATGGAAAAGTACAAAAAAACTTTAATTAACGATAAAACCGTCAAAAAAATTTTAAAAAAATCGGCACTCGGTGAATATATTGCAAAAAAATAGCTCAATTTTTTAAAATTATTTGTGGAAAACTTTTTTTTTGAGTGGCTGAAGTCACGTGGAATCGCTCATATACATACCGTTCATGGACGTAGCACGAGCATGAGGGTGTGCGTGTAAGGTAACAACATCGACTAGCTCCAACTCACCCCGATAATAATGGCGAACATTCCCCATTTCGCAGATTAGGCGTTACACGAACTACCGGATGACCCATCCATCCATATACACTCCACGGGCCAACCACACGCTCAAAATTTTCACCCTGCTATTACCGTTCATTTATTTTTTTTTTTTCACCTCCTAAGATTTTTACGAACAAAGATAATAAAATGACGAATGATATGTATAATGTAGTGAAAAGTCTTGTAAGTTATATATAAGTGTCTAACGTAAAGTTAAACGATAAACTTTTGGAGAAGCAAACGTTGCGGGCTATATAACGTTGATGTTAAGACTTGGTCCACGAGAGGTTCGGACAGAGTTCTCAACCTGACGCCATACCCAGCCCAGACCTTTCTGAATTGTTACAAGCTCTCGACCGCTAAAGCAAAGAAGAAAAAAAACACACAGAAATTATCAAAGCTGGAAAATCGGAAAGTTCGAGAGTCGAGTTGGGGGAGTTTGAGACGCGATTTGCCAACGAGTTTCGTGTCAGTTTTCCAAAACTTGGCAATCTCTCAATGCCAGTTTCTCAGGAACCGAGGGACGGGCACGTTGGTGATGGTATATACCCACACGGAGGAGATACCTCTGACCTTTTCGCGCGGAGGTGGACCGAGACCCGGAACGAACGAAGAGGAAAATGGCGTAGACCGCGATGGGGGGGGGGGGGGTGAGTGGGCTGAGAGCTTCGGGACTGAGGGTAAGTGGTTGCCTGGCAAGTTGAAGGTAGCGGTCACGCCAAACATCACGCTCAACTCGTATTCTCATCGTTGGCTTGGCACGAGGATAAGGACGCGAGGTGCGGAAGACGCGAAGACGAACGACGGGGGAAACAGACGACCCCCGTTCCACCCTGAAATTTTTTATTTTCGCTCCTCGAACCGATTGACAGCGCGCAAATGACGTCCGGACAGGGGAGTGATCCAACAACTATGCCACCGGGTGCTTAGTAAGTTGCGCCAAACTATTTCGATATCAACGGCGAGAGTAAACGTTCGGTTAGTCCTCGTAGTTCGGTCCGAGGTTCCGAGGTATGTTCGATCGATGGAATCCTAGAATAACATTTTTCGATCGAGCTTGCTCTTTCCCTCGTCGTCCACAAGAATAATATTGCATCATGGCCGGTTTGGAATAAAAAATCCACCGGCAGTGGTCTTGTTTATCAAAAGCTGAATTGATTGCCACGCATAAAGTTATTTAATACGAACAATTTGGCGAGCGTTTCACGTTCACTGTGGGCCTGATTTTTTTCAATACACTGCAAGAAAAATCGATTTACAGTCGGCTAGTCGCTCACTCGAGCTCCTTCGGCCGTACTAAGGATGAGTCCGTTTCGACGAGAAAGAAAAAACCGCACGAATTCTTATTAGCCGCGAAAGAGAAGTTGCACCCGGTTGGAGAACTCGAGCACGACGAATAAGGACACGACTCGAATGTGGTCAGCACGCGCGCATACGTGCCAGATGAATTTGGTATGACAAAGATTTTTTGGACTGTAAAAACTTCTTTCGCCGCATAATGTTGGGGGTCCCGAGAATTCTCGTTCGAGCATCCGATCATTCCGATCGGTATTTTTTCTTTCACTCTCAACATCTGGGCGTCCGTGTATGTTACCGGTTCGACTATCGAATGCAACGGGATTTTTAATTTCATAACTTGACATCACGAAATAACGTCAAAATAATTTCGAACTGGAAATCGAGCGAAACTCTTCACATCGGAATGAATGACGATTGAGTAAAATCAAACCGCAGGATTCTTTGTATTCTTTTTCCACAAGCCGCAACATCCCAATTTTATTCCCCTTGAAATGGCACGAAAAAACTTTGTGTTCGACGAATCGCATGTTGATTTGGCTTTTCTCGTTTGTTTCGACGAAACATTTTCCCGCCACGGTATCCATGATCTCCGCACGAGGGAAAGCGGGAAAACACGAAAAAAAAAAAACGCGTCCATGCGATTAATTGGCAAATACAGGTAGTACACGGATGCGAGAGGGTCGGTCAATGAGAGCGGACCCCGGAATGAAATGCTTCACGTCCCTTTCGGACTTTACACCGTGACGCAATTATTTAAATCGACAGAGAAGTCCGGGGACCGGGTCCAAGTAGCTCGTGGAAGTTTATTGCTGTCAGTTTTGCGAACGAGCCCGGGGAGGATATAACTGCATGGGTCGGGGGAGATCGAGGGGAATGCCGAAGAAGGTGAACGAGAGAAAACGAGGGAGTAAAAGGGACTAAATGCGCGAGCCGGTGGATTTCGAAGGAAGAACGTGAGAATGGTATACACCGGGCAACGGAAAAGGACGGAATCGGAGAACGAAGTACGGAACGAGAGGAGCGGAAAGCGAACGACGGGCAAAACACGAAGCGGTCTTCTTGTCGGGACGAGAAACTGAAACGGTAGTCCAGAGGTAGCCCCTGCTCCGAAGGTCGGGAACGGGAGGACGAAGAGCCAGTGAACATGAACGTGAACCCGAACGAGAGAGAAAGAAATAACCGGCGAGAAAGTGAAACGTTTTCGAATGGCGTTCTACCGTAAATATATATATATATATATATATATATATAGCTCTATATATGCACAACCAACGTAACTACCAAACGAAACGCGTAATGAGGAAACTAAAATAGTCCTGTTTCTTCTTTTTTTTGACAAATTCAAGCTTACCGAGGTCTTTTACCGGTGCGCGCTCTCACAAGGCACTCTTTCGTCGATGAATAAACGCGTGCGTGTGTGTACGGACTCGCTTATAATAGTATAAGAACATCGTGAAAACTGTATCGTCGTCGGAATTGGCGGAGTACCAAAAAAAAAAAATATATATATATATATATATACATACATACATATATATATGTATTCCAAATTCCCTGCAGTCTTCACAGGATTTTGGACGACAAAAGCACTTTATGAATTGTATGAACGTCAAAAAGCGCTCAGAGACATCGACTATGATGCTGCCTCTTGTGTGGTCCACTCGGTCTCTCGTTCTCCCCCTCGCCGGCCCCGCCTTCGTTTATCTATCTGTTTAGTTTACTCGCTTCCTGACTGTCCCTTTTACGTTTGCTTCTACGTTTTTTTTTTCGTTCTACTCGAGAGCAACCAAAAATAGCAAGGCGCGTCCTCCACAGAAATAGGGACTCGTTAAAGGGACCGTGGAGAGGCGAGGAGAGATCCATCTGTTGGGAAAACGTCTAGAACGCTCGGTTTCTCCGATACACCGAGATCCCAATGAATTTTCACTCTACTCGTCTCGCTTGGTCCCGATATTCTCTGGGGAGCTTCTCGAAGCTCGATCTCCCTCGCTACATCCATCTCTCTTCTGGTTTTGCTGTTTATTTTTCATTCGGCTTTCGGCCCGTCTCCGTTATTTCGTCGAGTTTCCACAGCTGCCTGATGATCGTTCAAGTTCCACATCTACGAGTTAGCTTCGCATAACTATATAATGCAGAAGAATAAACAAAGAAACTCGCGCGGCGTGGAAATCACATTTTTCGTCTAATAAAATCGTTCCGGACGTTTCGAGTCGATAGTTTATGAGCTTTTAAACGCGATTGACGATCGAGTGACGGTTAAAAGAGTCGCCGAACGACTTGTAAAATAAAACGCGAAACGTTGGGGCTCGTAGCAGATTCACCGCGGATGGACGACGAGGTGACGTGTGGAGGACGATGGAGTCTCTTGGCATACCGGTTGGTATATACATATGTATATATATCGACGGATTCGCGATACAGGACCGTCCATAATCTACGAATGCCTCATCGTTTCGTCCGACATTCTTTTTCCGCCACAACATTTTATTTATTTATTAAAACCTAATTCTCCGTGAGCGTAACAATTTTATGGCGAGCCATATTTCAGATAATCGGTGGTAGTATGATAATCGTTAGCTACACTCTGAGAATTCGGTTGTTGCGCTCCATCAATATTTATTCACATCGAATCTATGGTCTATACAGTGTAAACAAAAAAAAATGGTCGTCGCATTATTCAAAGAATGGATTTAAACGAATAAAACGATTTCGAACAATTTTAGATGTGAAAATCGGTCGAGTTTTGGGATTTCGAATGGCCCTGTATATCGAGGTTCCGCACGGTCTCGTAGAAACGACAGTCCGGAATGGCGAATTTAGGGGCCAGCTTAGAGCTCTGGAAATTGAATTCGCTCGAGTCGAGAGCGAGAGATCACGAAAGCGAAATGCAGTCCGGAGAGCGCGAGGGGGACAGTCACAGAAAGTGGAAAAGCCAGAGAACCCACCGCACACATATAGTGGCCTGGCTTCTCCCCGGCCAACCGTCTCGTCGGGGCCTCTAAATATTTATAACTATCGGCAAGAAGTTCCCAGAGGCTGGTGGGTCTGCCGTTGGCTTCCAAGCTCCAGTGTGTATGGCTGCCTATCCCGGTCCAGTTCTTTTTCTGCGGTGCATCTTCCAAGAGCTATCAGACAGTGTACGATTGGTCCGAGCGAACATCGGAGTATGCAAGCACATATATATATATAGTATATTCGCGCATACTCATGATATATTCCGAGAGAACGAGACCCAAAGGACTCTTCGTCAGAATTCCTTCATCGGCCATGGTCGGAACTTCCACTCAGTCCGCATTACCATACTCGTCGTCATCGTTAATATCGTAGCACGAAATTTTTTGCAATTACTTCTTTAATCGTAGTCACTCGGCCTCGTCCATTTCGCTTGGTGGATGACCTGCTGCTGCAATTTAGCTGAGAGCCACAGAGTCAAACCTTTTGCGCGCATCTGGGGAAATATTCCTCCGAAACGCATGTGTGAGAGGCCACGGACCCCGGGAGAAAGGTAATGTAGAATATATAGATGTATATGTATGTGTATGTGCTGACAGTGGCGAGAGAGTGGTCAGTATACGCTCTACGAGGGGAAAGATAATTAATTCATGACTGGTAGAGGGTGTCCCCGGGGTTCGCTCCGACAATGCCAGTCTAATTAGTCAAGATATGACGAAGCCACCTGGTGCGTTATTGTACAGTTGTATCAGTCTCGTGCATTATTATACGTTGTACAAGTATACGTGAATGTGTACGAATCTATTTCGAGCTGACGGTAGAGGGCCAATGGGGTTCCTTATGGTCTACAATCAATACCTGTGCGACCCGACGGTTTACTCGATGGTCATTCGGTTCAACCTTCGGGTCAATGGTCAACTAACGGACAACCTATATTCCATTTCATTGATTCGTCGTTATTGCTACAAGCTCTGTCATTTTTTTTCCTCTCAACTTTATTCGTATTAATTGCCCATTCATTTCATTAAATCTCGTTCATCTCGTTAAATTCGCATGATCGTTCAAACTAATTCACACAATAAAATATAATATTTTTGTTGATTCCTCAGTTATATATGAGCGATTCCACGTCACTTCAGCCACTAGAGAAAAAAAAATTCACAAATAATTTTAAGGAATTGAGTTATTTTACGTTTTTTGGTTTGATTATTTTTTATGTGCTCCAGTCGCATCCGTGAAAGAGAAATTAATGACAATCAATGCTGCGATTCGTTGAATCGCGTAAAGCGACTAGAGCACATGAAAAAAAAATCAAACTGAAAAAAATCTATTAATAAAATCGGTAAAATTACGCATTATCGATTACCGATCCCACGATATGAAAAATACCAAAAATTCTTTTTTCGTATTCAGAATTTGGGGAAATTTTGGAAACTAAAATAGCGAGTGTATTTTTTGAGAAAAAAAATATTCTTGCATATTATGCCCTGAAACGGACGTTCAACTCACTCAATAAAATCTAAAGTAATTTTTTTCTGGAAGGCCATAAAAAGACGCACATTTTCGTTCTTTACAAATGTAAATACGTCAAATCCTGCCAAAGATACAGCCATTTGAATGGAAAAATTAAAAAAAAAGTTAATTAACGATAAAACCGTCAGCAAATTTTTTTAAAAAATCGGCACTCGCCGAATATATTACAATAAAATAACTCAATTTTGAAAAAAATATTTGTGGACATTTTTTTTTAGTAGCTGAATTGATGTGGAATCGCTCATATACAAATATATCATTCATTTGAATTCGCATTATTTAGCCGGCCGTAAAGTTGATACGATTACCAGCGCATCAACTTATTCTAGACTCGACTCGGTTTTATCGTGCACCGTGATTCAAGGATCAAGGATCAACTGACCGAAACTCGATTGTCCATTCCGTTGAAACGTCGTAACTGGAAATTGCACCTAACCTAAAGATCGCAGCGCAACACGAGCAACCGCACCGACCGTTTTATCTTCGCATTAACACATGGCTTCGTTACAATGGCGTTGACCCGATAACACTTTGCTTGTGTGGCGAGAACTACCAACCGGCCGCACCGATGTGGAGTTAGTTCTCGCGTAATAGCCGTTAGCTCTGTCGTCGTTGTCGGTCTTCACTGTGTCCGCATGGATGAATCGCCACCTCCACGACCACCGTGCCACCAGACGCACGTGCGTCGCATAAATCACTTCGATATAAACGCGTCGTTAGCCGGTACGGTTGGGCACAGCATTTTTCATGGTCCCGCATTGCACAAGCACGCGAGACTCCAACTGTCGTACGGAAATTTGGCGATGATCCGAAAAGATTTTTCATTAGCGATAACGCGCTGGGTGGAAACGCCGCGGAAAATTTCAAAGTCACCGCAGTTGAGTGTGAATGAGAATTTAACCCGTTGCGGTCTAACGGGGTCCACTGGACCCCACGCCAACTTCATAGTATTTATGCAATAAAAATACGATTTTTTAACATTATTTTGTCTTGACTTCAAAATAAATATACTTTTTTCACAGTCCATAAACGCTCTATTTTTTTTCAAAAATATAATATCCCAAGAGTAAAATGACTTAAGATTTTTCATTATATGAAAAAAATTAAATTCTTCACGAATTTTTTTGTAAAAAAAGTTTGATTTCGTGAATTTTTTTAAAATCGTGTTTTGACAACTTAAAAATGTTAAATAGAAGACAAGAGCCATTAGATTGTTTAGAAAACATGTTAAATTAAAGCTTGGACCAAGATTTAAGTCGGTACATTAAAAGAAACGCAGTTGGGTTCGATTTTTGTGAGTGGGGTTCGCTGAACCCCATGTCACCGATATGTTATTATTTGGAGGTGTGACCGCAACGGGTTAAACGTTTGCAATGAAATTGATAATTATTCCTCGACGGTTGTCTGATTCACGACCCCGGATAATAATGAACCAGGCAGCGCCGAGCTCGCAACACACACGAAGAAAAATCTCTCACGAGTGAATAAATTGCTTGGATAACAGCGGTTGCGAGGCGACTGTTCTGCTCTCGTGGGGTATCTCGGTATAAATTTCCATCAAAGGTTATCCACCGGATAGAAAGGGTTACACGGGCAGAGGAGCAGATAAATTCAGGCATGAATAACGAGTTTAGAACCCGATTTGATGCACACCTTCGTCTTGGGAATTCGACAGACCGCACTATCACTTTTCGAAATATATATTATCTGCTTTAGAAATTTTTCAATTATCGTTATTGATAAGAAAATTGTTTTTTTAAATCGCCTGAGAACCGGATCCCATGGGCTCGGGGTCGTTACGTCGGTAATGAAAAGATAAGTTATCGGGTCATTGATCAGGCCCCACATGCACCGTACCGAAATGACAAATAAAGGTGGGGTCTTTGGTCGAAACACCATGTCGAAACAATGGGCGAGTTCGTGATCAGGTTTAAAAAGCTTTTTCGTTGGACCACTGGCTATATGAACAACACGGAAAAGCGGAAAGTCAATCACTCAGGGTGACAAACACAGGTAGCCTCAGTGGAATGAAACCAAACACGTTTGTTCGACATTTTCTGAAACGCGTGGTGTATTGCGACAGTTCAAACAGTAATACGATGTGAATGTATGACTACGAATATTCTACACTAAATTTCGTACGATGGGGTTAGAAAATATCGATGTATTCGAAAAAAAAACCCTCGAACCTGTGTATAAATGCGAGAAACATATTTTTTTTTGTTTCCACGAATAAACAAAAAAAATCGTGAATACGGCAAAAGCTGCTATATTTTTTTTTTTTCATCCAATAAATGCAGATTCGTAAGCGATATTCGCAATAACCGAGTCCCGCGAAGTGTACACAACGATCGACTATTTGATATAAAATGCTCGTGGTTGCCCAGCTTTCATCCGCCGATCCCCATAGCGATCAAATAGATTTTCAATATTTTTTTCCATTTTCGCTTTTTTCACGTTTAACGTATCAGATTGAAGTGGTTATATTCAATATGTGCGAATAGAGAGAAAAAAATTGGATGATTTTAGAAACTTGAGCTATACAGGTATTGAATTGATCGAATTATCAAGTATCCGTTTATGCAACACATTTATTGAAGAACATAATCTGTACGACGTGCCTCGAGATTGGCTATTTTTATACGTCGGAAAACTTTGAAGCGTGAAAAATGTTTTATTTACCGTCAGATTGATTCCCCCCGCGGTGAAATATTCCGGAAAAAAGAGTTATGATACACTGCTCTTCAGAATTCATACGAGACAATCTGCATCGAACGACAGCGTATTGCAAGTGGGGATCCGAGTGTATTCGTTCGAGTGTATTAAGTGCAACGACGTGGGAGAAAAGTGAATCGGCGAGAAGCGATAGAAGAAAAAAAAGAAAAAAAAGGAAGACTCGGGCTCGGTGGTAATGTCGCGATGGATGGACAGACATTGGCGGTGTTGGCCGCGGTGGTTGCGGTGGCGGCGAAGACCAAGGGTGGCGTACAAGGCCAAAGCGGACCGAGAGAGACGAGAAACGCGTCGTTGGAATATATACGCGGACATGAATTATTTATTATCTATGATAGGATCCTGATGTGTCTGCCATCCTTCCAGACGCACCGGATGATGCATCAACTGTGCATCGTGTGCTCTCCGGGTTATTCTATCCTTTTTCTGTTGTGAGATCACAAACTCCCAACGATTCTCTCTTATACTTTCTGTCTCGTCTTCGAACTTTATTTATCTGTGGTTTGTTTCCAACCATCGAACACAGGTTATTCTGGAATATATCATTCAAACGAACATTCGGATCAACAACTGTCGAATTGATCCGAACGAAATTTTAATCAACCTTATAATTTTTTTTGCTGGTTCAAAAGTCACCGACTATAGTTTGCCAAAATAGCAAAATAATTAAATTATGGATTTTCATCAAACGAAGAACGCAAATCTAACATTCACGGAGAACAGTGTAGATACTAGACTGGTGTATACGTAAGGATACCATAATTGGTCTCATTCCACAGTTGACAACGGAGCCGGTTACCTACCTCAGATATATACGAGCTTCCCAGCCGAGAGAACACGTACAACCCTGAAAGATAACGAGAACATATCTACCCTCGGAATAACCTCGGGATGATGATTTGCTTGCTTGGCTGGTAGGTATACCAACGTACACGAACGTGCGAGAGAACTTAATCTAACTGGCACGCAATAAAGCTGAAGCTGGGAACAAGTTAGATAGAACCGAGGAGATCGGTGTAAGCCGACGAGAGCGAGTCAAAGCACACATCAGTCGCTCGTCTTCGTGTCCCACACGTGCGCTCGGAAATATCTCTTGTGGCCTGATACCGCGGGATCGCCGGGGTGAACGTATACACACGCGTCCTCCAGGAATCTCACTTCGTGTTCGAAGCGGGGAAAAAAAATCGAAGATTGTGTGTGACGGTGCCGAGGGATGAGAAAGGGACAAAAAAAAAAAAATATTAAAAAAAGCGGAATGGCTTCTTGTGTATGCATGGCTCACTCGTTCTCCGCGACAACGACCCAAAGACGAAGACGAGCGTTCGAAATAATATGCGCCATAAAGTTTATGACGGTACAGCATCAGGACACTCGGCGAGTCGACGACGCGACGGCGACTAAAGGCATCGGGTTGGGACTTGGGACACCAACAAATCGGAACGAGCAAGCTTACCAACGAACATCTCGCTCTCTCTCTTTATCCCTTTTTCCCTCCCTCGCCCTCTTCCTCCGACTGCTTTTCTCTTCACCCCCTCCGTCTCTCCCTCTCTCCGTATTGCCGTCTCTGTCTCTCTCCTTCTATCTCTCCTTCTCTCCCTGTCACCCTGTCTCCCTGTCTCCTTGTCTCCTTGTCTCCTTGTCTCCTTGTCTCCTTGTCTCCCTGTCTCCGTCTCTCCGTCTCGCCGTCTATCCCTTTCACCCTTTCTCCCTTTCTCCCTTTCTCCCTTTCTCCCTTTCTCCCTTTCTCCCTTTCTCCCTTTCTCCCTTTCTCCCTTTCTCCCTTTCTCCCTTTCTCCCTTTCTCCCTCTCTCCCTCTCTGTCTCTCCCTCTCTGTCTCTCCCCCTCTTTCTCTCTCCCTCTCTCTCTGACGAGCTGAACCGCGAGTGCGTGCAAGAGCCACGTATGCCAAGGACAAGTCGAATGTGCGTTTGGCTTATCCGACTCACCCGTTCATCGTGTTGTCGAGGACTATTTCACGATAGCTGCTTCAGACCGCTCAAAGGAATCTGTTCCACGGCGGATCGTCGCGCAATTTCGGCTCAAAGCTCCAGCCAACAATTCGACCAACTGTGAGTTCCCTACTATCCTATATTTCGTTTTTCCCGGGTTCGCTCGGACGTGGATAGAGTGATTAATCGCCTTAAAAAGAATTAAAAGCAACGCGCGACCGCGAGCGAGCAACGCTGAAAATAAATTAAACTCTGAATGTGCTGCGCGGTAACGGTGCAAATAGAGGGCAACGAAGAGAATAATAATATAAAGTTTCTGTGTCTTTTGAAATCGCGTAAGTACGCAATTTCATGCTGGTTTCTCTCGTCGCTTTTTTACGCGGAAAATGGAAGAAAACAGAACATAAACCCAGCTCACCTTGGCAAGAGAAGCTGTTCAATGATGTAACTATTCAGAAATCACTAACCAATGTGACAATAAATGATCGAACATATTTGGAGAATAATGATTCGAAAATCTTTTTTCGGCATTTTTAATTCGACGATCGTCGCAAAATAATGGACAACCACTAAACTTGAAGGCAATGCGATGAGCTAGCATTTTTTTCCAGGTTTTAAGATAGTGAACGGGGTCATCGGTGTCATTTACGGAGCCCGAATTTCTTCGTCTATCATAACGGCGATAACGTTAACATGCGTTTCTACGCGGCGCAGGTTCAACCAACGAGCAGTCATTATGTAAAATTAGACAGGTATAAAGCAGAAAAGGAAGCAGCGTGGGTTGACCCGACGGTACGGTCATTCAATCTATCTCTCTCTCTCTCTCTCTCTCTCTCTCTCTCTCTCTCTCTCTCTCTCTCTCTCTCTCTCTCTCTCTCTCTCTCTCTCTTTCGATTTCTTTATCTCAGAATGTTCAACACGAATTTAGACTTGGTGGTCGTGTACATCACTGATGCCACATAAAGCAAGGATGAGCCATGAAAGCAGACGATAACGTTAACCGAAGTTGAGTTGAATGAGTTTTTCTTCGAATCGTGTAGCTCGAAAAATCGTGGGAGACCGAAGAGACAAGAAAGATAGAAACTTTAAACCCCGGGGGAAATGGGCGCTACGTATTTCCCATGGACGTTTGAAATCCCTCGGGGTGTCGTTTAAATAGACGACTTCATCGCCATCTTTATTACTCTTTCAGTCACTTTGCTGTACGTCTCAGAATCGATGTGAAAGAAAATTACTTTGAAAACACACATTTAATTATAACCACTGCTGTAGGACCATAACACAGATTAACCACGCCCGGTTTCCATAAAAACGAAAAACCGTTGACGAAACGATTAAAAGGTCGAGAATGGTTGGCGTTCGATTTTCAGAATGGGCATCCCATAGAATCGTAGATACGAACGAGAATTCGGTCTTCATCGAGAACGTGACCTGACGTCTTCGAGTTGGCCCGGAGGGTAAACCGCATCGAGAATACACCCAATATCATCGCCCGTGGCGCACGAACTCGTGTGAAATTTGTATTCGGTTTGTGTAATGCGAACCTCGAGAGGCGAGTGCATCGGAGTGCATCGTTTACCGTGAGCTTTCCCCTTATCCTCGCACACTTATTTGCTCCGCTCGAGGCACCGGAGAGGTACACACGGCCGTCGTGAAATTAGAAGCTGCGGATTCACATTCACGCTCGTCTGCACATCGTTGAACGATATATTCGCGAGGTTGCGTCCATGTACGTGTTTTGCCGCAGCAGCATCCTCGAAATCTCAAAAGACAGTCGGTGGGATCATCACGAGGACACCGACCAATATTTTCAGGGTCCCAAATTCATGGATTGAAATACCCGGTCCTCGATATTTTGGAGTGATATTTTTTTATGGTGCGCACTAAATCTAGCGGACAGGTCTGCATTATTTTTGGGGCTCGTGCGACTGAAAAAGAAAAAAAACTAAATGCCAGGAGGTGAAGAGTTAGAAATGAGAGATCCGACTGTCACGAGTTCGTGTCAGCGCGTGCGAAACTTAACTACGCAAAATATCCGCGCCAAGGTGGCCGCGAAATTGACGGGTATGAAACCTTGCTTCGAACGTAATGCCGCCACACCGACGACACCGGAGAACCCGGCTTTACCGTCGTCGGTGCCGTTGCGAAAGAGTAGTGTTGTACCCGCGCATTATATGTATACCGAACGTGCGGCCGACGTCCGGGGGCGCACGCCGCAGAAGCAAGAGGGCTCTAAATTTGCTGGGATCACGAACGCCCGGAGTGCGCAGCTATATAGCTATCGCTCGTTGTCTGACGCGTTTGGGAGTCTCCCCGTGCGGAGCGAGAGAGCAAGAACGAAAAGAGAACACGGCTCCCCAGGAGGTTGCCGCTCTTACGTGGGTACAACCAACCCTAACGATCCCCGGGAATTCACGACCACCGGAGGAAGCTGCGCCCGTTGAAGTGAAGTGAAGTAGAAGAAGAATGTAACGCGAAGGAAAATACGGGGAAAAAATAATCAGAAACGGCAGGGCCACTGGAAGAAAAAAAAACAAGATTTTCGTTGTATTTTTCGAGACGTTAGCAGGAGTAAAAACTTTCCTTTTGGCTACTGGAAGAAAACAAACAAAATAAAAAAAACAGACGTCGGTACACGCATCTTGTACCCACCGTCAGTTCATTCTTTATTCGAAATGTTTCTTGCCAGGTATGCCTCCTTGTCTTCCCCGTAGACTCGTAAAGTTTGATTGGCCGTTTCGTCACGAACGCACAAGCAAACGGAAAACTAGGTGGTTTAATGCTCTTCGGGTTTTATGGGCAACCACACAGCGAGTGCGCCTTCAAAGACCTTTCTAGATGTGCTGCCTTCGCTCCCCGGAAAGATGAATCTTTAAGAGAACCTCGGAAATGTATCCTACCCGTGGTTGTCGCGTACATCTAGCTCGGGTAGCTTCGAGGGTGACTAATGATCGTTATGAATCACGTGGAATTAGGTTCTTTATCTTACGCAACCTCCCTGGCGACCCCCCTTCGCTCTTTCGCTCCTTGGGGGTGCAGCGTCGTTCGCGATCCTCGCTTTATTCCTTTCCCTCGCATTTCTACCAATTCAGCGTTCCCAGGTAGACTCTCTCAACCTCTCGCACTCCAGATCCTCCCTTTCTGAACCCGTCCAATCGACAAATCACGATTAAACCGATCCTGGGGCGTGGAGGGGGGTACCAGCGGAATAACGGGCCATTCGCACAGTCGTCGCTTATCGCGTACACGTCGCCGATAAAGATATTTATCCGAGATAAGCGTGTGGGGGGTTGAACGTTCGAGGTTCTAGCGGGGGAAAGCCAGCGCCAGCATTGTTTGCCCGTATTAGCTTGAGGAGCGGAGACTCGGGAGGAGAGAGGCCATGAGACGCCGCCTGTATGTTTGGATACGCGCGATTGTCTGACAGAGGCGTGTGTACGCATGGCGGGTGATATAGTTACAAGCGTCTATTGCCTCCATATTGTATACGTACATTGTACCACGAACATCTATATCCACAAAATAGCTTGCACGCGTGACACAGGAGCAGGGTGACGTGTGATCTTGTACCCTCTGGACCTCCGCTGTACGCCACCTGTTACGCCCGAACCGATGTTCTTAATCCTGCCGGGTCTGTCTTGTGTCGCAGTATCGCGAGCGAATGCTTTCTTGGTCCGGTCGGCGAGTGGGTTAAGTACGTACGGAATTACCGGAGGACGAAGGAATTCCGACTCCAATGGAGCCTTGTGTAACCGTATGGAAAAAATGGCGACTGATTGAAAATGCATATGGGCGATTCTCCAAAACGGCCAATAAAACGAGACTTTTTTTATGGCAAAATTAATTTTCCG
The DNA here is from genome assembly GCA_963662125.1 of Diplazon laetatorius. Classification (NCBI taxonomy): domain Eukaryota; kingdom Metazoa; phylum Arthropoda; class Insecta; order Hymenoptera; family Ichneumonidae; genus Diplazon; species Diplazon laetatorius. The sequence continues at coordinate 9,371,701 of OY759158.1, read as the reverse complement.
AATTTATTTGCTCATTGAAAGGGAAGTGATAATTTAACTAGACCTCACTTCTCTGGTGCAGTCGATTCACAAAAATATTCATAATTATTCATTAGTATTTATTTAACAAAACCAAGAATGCTACACCGATATTTACTCTTTGAATTCACATTTTGAACTGAGAAAAGAAAACAATTATTTTGGAATCTACTAAGCGTAGACACATGGAAGTTATATTTTGGATATTTTTCATAAAAAACACCTAAAAATACAAAGTTTCATAAAAATATAACGTAAAAATGTAATAACCCTCTATTAATTCATGTAGGTTCAGTAAAAATTTTTAATGAATATTCTATTTGAAAATATATCATGATGTTCATGATATATTTTTAAAATTCTCCGATTTGAAGAATCGTCCATATTTCAATGCACGACTTGGCTCATGGTCAAAGGTTAGACAGTAAAATGATTCGTTGACAACGATTCTTCTCGGTCAACCAGCGATTACCAGCAGGCGGTCTCTCACAGCGTCATATTCCTAGTTGTCTCCCATTCCATGCCAGCTTATTTTTTTTCGACACAGCAATAGCCGTGGATCTATTGTTTCGTTCGAGTCGTGAGAGTGACACGAACCAGACAGTGCAACGCCCTAAAATGGCTTATTCATGAATCATTTCGAAAATGTCCACGTGCGTAGCAGTGTCCATGATGGCTGCCCAAGTCGAACATGGTGCGCGGGTGTGAGTGCCAACAGTTCGTGGTGACTGCCAACATTGAGAAGCAAGCTGGGAGTGTGAGTCGACTGGCATCCGCCAATAATTGGTGAGGGCCGTCCGAATTTCAGTCATATACATTCGGAATGAAATTGAGAAAAAAAAGATGGGGGCATGCGTAAGAAGTGCGTAGGAGAGAAGAGGGTGTGGATACCCTACGACAACGGTAACTAGGAGACACCATAGCTGCGCCTCCTACGCCTCTAATGAATCCATCAAATTAAAAGCAAATATTTATCCAAGCCGCTCGTCTGTGAGGCCTTTTCACTTTGCCGAGTTAACTCTGACGTTTGCCCGTGTCACCCCTCTGAATTCATTGATACGAGGGGCAAGCGCGTCGGTCGTTTTAAAAATCACAATAAATTGCTTTCACCGGCTATGTATATGGTATCTATGATGTAGGAAGCATAGTATATTCATGAATGTTGTTTTCGGTTAATAATGAACCAGACTATTAAAAGAACGAGCAAAGAAGCGCAACGGTAAGCTAATCCTCTAAAAAATTCTGTCGTACACCAAAGTTTTTTTTTCCTAGAAGAGCCAAGCCTTTAGGATGATGTACGATCAAATCGGACCTTCCCACAGCCACAACCGCTTCGTGGCACACTTATGATAATGCGAGATGAAAAAAAAAATCTGAAAGAAAAAGATTACAAAGGCCTGTGAGACGCCACACGATGGTCCAACCGACGCTCACGCGTGGGAGTTTAGTGATGATAAATTAGAATAAAAAAATTCGCTTGGCCAAGGGCACGTCGCAACTGTCAAACGAAAGAAAAGAATAAATTGCCGGGCTTATAACACAGAAGCAGAGAAAAAGCGCGCGGGCATTATTAATTTTCAAAGACGGTTCATGCGGTTGTGCATTCTCAAGAGCGGATGAAATACGAAGGATGAGTGCCACTTTCAGTTAGCTCGAAGAGGAGACTGGAGAGAGCTCGACCCCGCGTTGCTCCGCGTCTTGTTCCCAGACGGCGACGAGGACCAACTTGTATCTGAATGGCCGGCATCGGAAATGGAATAGGAAATGAAGCAACGTGCGGTGCGGTGTTACCCTCTCGATCGGTGTACACCGTTCATGGAACACGACCAACTGGATCGTCGCCCGCAAGACCACAGTATTGGTCATTGTGGGTGGTGCCATGGTGCATTACGAGACAAAAATTTCAGTAGCGTCCAATGAATTTTAATGAAATATACGGCTGACAACTTTTAATTAATGGTCAATAATATATTTTACCGAATATAATATTTCATCTGGTTGACCACGAAAATTATGAAATTGCCGAATCGAATAAAATAAAATTCAAGTGTATAGTTCATTTTTATTTACTATTGAGACATTTTAGCAGTCGCCCGAAAATATAATGACACGTCGTATGATGACCTTTAGCTGTAGTGGTATATTTTCCGCTTCTATTCGATAATTGCTCGTCTCCGATATAGAGATATATGACTACACGAACTTCGGATCTCGAATTATGGCCGATTGGTCATGGGTGCAGAATTGTCGGAGAATATACATGGATAGACGGGGTTCATGGGGGGGGGGGGGCTGTTGAGAAACGAGGAAGCTTTCCGGAGGATTCGTGAGATTGGAAGCCATAACCGGGTACGGTTAGTACGGTCCAAGACGTGAGAAACCGGCTATTGCCCGGCGGCACCTTGAGATTAGAGCGAGAAAGAAGGGTAGAAGCATTGCTGGTATGGCTCGTGTCGATGACGATGGCTCGTCGGGGTCGGGCGAGAACGAAACTTCGAAACGAATTCGCTAGCGAATCCAGCGAGAAGCGCACCGGTTAGATAAATACGTTTCGGTAATAAACCGAGATCGAGCCAGAGAGAAATCGAAAAAGAGCTTCAGATCGCGAGAAAACTCGACGAGAATGAGAAGTAGTTCGCAGGGACAGTATGTTTGGTACGGATGTTTGGTATGGATGTGTGTGAGTGTGTGTGTGGGTTGATGTATATATATATATTATTATTACCTTAGCAGAGACTAAACCAACGAATGAACGGAGAAAAACAGAATGACTCATGGAAGAGGGGGTGGGGGAGGGGCTATTTTCAAGTTCGTTGTTATCAACCCTCTCTGTTTGTCTAGTTCTGGCAAAACGTGACGTCCTTGATGATGAAGATTGTATTCGTATATATAAAAATCGTCGTACCTTTCTGCAGATATCGAGTCTCATTGAGGTTCCATGCATTTGCGAAATCCAGTGTCTTACCTGAAAACACAAACAGAAAAACAAAACCATGTAAACACTTTTTTGAATAACATGAGAGGTGAAAAAAAAAAATTAAAAAATATCAATCTTAGAGGAAGAAATATAATGAGTAAAGTTGTAGAGAATTATATTCTCTACAAGTTTGTTCCTGTTCATTAACGCGCTGTAATTTGAAATAAACGAGATAATGCGATGGCAAGAGTTCAACTCCTATTTTCCAAATTAACTCGAAAAATATTAATCGGAGACGTAAAATTGTTATGACCAAAGTTGTAGAAAATCGAATTCCCTACAACTTTAATTTTGCGTAATTTCATTCAAAAGTTGAAAATGGGCGAGCGATCTAACAAAAACAAATTTTTCTCAAATTCAAGATGGCGGTCGTAGTTTTGTTTCAGCCTTTATTTGCTACATCTCGACGGGGCCGTGGGGGGAGGGGGGGCGACATGCAAATCGCAGGCGTAAAGCACAGTTTCACATCAGCCTTACGAAATTTTGTCTCAGAAGTTTGACTTCGAAAAATCCGTTCAATAGAGAATTCTCGTCGTCCCTGGCGCAACGGTTGAAGTTGAGAATCACCGCAACTTGCCGCGGATTCGGAAAATTACTAGATAAAAATCCAATGACCCCGGCGTCGGGCGCACCAGGCTTAGTCGAAGGAAGTAACACGGCCAAGAGTCCGGGTTTCGCTTCATTTGCGTGAACTAATGAACCCAGGGCGAGTGTTAGACGGCAGCGAGGAGAAGCTCGTCGACTCAGCTATCCACGAGCGAGGATTCCTCGCGACCGTTTCGAATTTTATGCTGTACGAAGCCTCGTGGAGCGAGAGAACGAAAAAAATCGGAAGGGAAGCAAGAGGAATAGTGCCTCCCCCGGGGAAACGACTTCTCCGGCAATATTCTCCAGCCTGGCACGTTCAGTACACTCGTGAGTTTCTCAAGCCACTACCAACTCTCGCTCTTCCTTATTCCATCTTGCTGTTTCTCATTCTCTTCCTCTCCTACACTTTCTATTTCTCTCCGTCGTCGTCCCATCACCTTTTTTTCCCCAGATGTCGACGAACAGCAACTCTTTAAAATTTTTATCAACGAAGGATATTGAAATATTCCGGAGCCCTGACACTCTCCTTTGCTCTCGTCCCCGCGCGAACAATCAAGAGAGAACGAGAAAAGGAAGAATCGACGCCGTTTCACTCTTTCCATTCGTACGTCCTTCCTCTATCTCTCTCTCTCTCTCTTCTCGTCGCGGCGCGACTTTACTGCCGATCGTAAAGAAGCTCTGTGCTCAACGGGGACTCGCGCGGACCATCACTCTTTTCGCACACGTAGCAGACACTGCGGCTCATTGTTCCCAAAAAAATAAAGAAATGAACCGTTCGAATCACGCAAAATATGTTCCGGTACGAGAGGACTAGATCCGAATAAAAAAAACGTATGGAAGATGTTTGATCATCGAAATTCCATTCGTCGTAAAACCAAAGTAGCATTTCGTCCACCGGTGGACTTTTCTTTTTCGCTGAATCGTCGACGACATAAAAGTTTTTCGATAAATCGTTCTGGAAATCGAAACAAGTATATATAGCTGTGAATCTATCGTTAAAAGTCATAGGCGCTTTCGCGTTGATCGTAGCGCTTAGAAGCTCCGACGTTTGTTCGAATGTAGAAAAAAACACACAAAAAAAAAAAAACGCCGAATTGCACTTTACGGCGAATAAAGGAAATGAAATAGACACAGAAGTGCGGAATCCGTTCCATTACGCCGGATAAAACGCGAGGTTACTGTGCAGTATATGGGTATAGGATCGATCCCTCGAGTCGCGATTCGATCGCGCTTCTATAGATGGAGCACGGAGGGCGAATACCAGCTAATAGCCGACATATTACCCGAAATGGACGGACAGTGCCGGAGGGGGTGGGGCCGGGTGTGAGAAGGGTGATATTGTGACTTTTGTATCACGGATAGCGCATCGTGTAGCACACCAACCGAGGACTACAACACCATGGCACCTTCGCTTGCTCGTGCGACCGTACCATTCTATCCATTGTTCGTCCATTTCTATCGCATATCCTCTGGCCGCTGTACAACACAGTCCCTTCCACTTCGCTACGCGAGGGAAACGTCGCCATTGGGCGATTTCACACCCTCGCTGATGGTCACAATATCGTACAGATATATACTATATACGTGACGCACAAGAAAATATCAACCGCGACGAAATAAACGATCAGAAATAGTTTCGAAAATGGCATGAACGAAAAAGCTTTCACAATAATTATTATTGTTGAAACATATAATTGTATTTCTATCGGACAACCTTGTAACTAATCGGTCCGTTACCGGTGCGAGTTTCTCTGCTTTTGTCCGAGTTATCGTATACCGGTAAACAACACGTTAATATGGTTGATAAATGTTAAATTGACAATAAGTCTATCTAGCCTTCTTTTTTCTTCCCATAGAAAAACTGTCGACTTATTCGGTTTTCACGAGAAAATGGACTTATTCGGTTAGGTCCATCTCATTTATTCCTTTCTATATGGGCAATTTTCGGCGACTCTGTGATTAAAAAGGATGTTTAGTATCTAAATTTCAAGAAGTCGATTACATTTTTTTTTTCCAACTTATTCGATTTTGCCGAGAAACCACAGATATTAAGTATCAGTTTGACAGATTCTGGAAGTAACCTGTTCAAATTATGTCGGACTCGGCCGTGCAGCGAACAAAAACCCGCGTCGAACGTAAAGGTCGACGAGGATGTTCTTTTTCTAGTCTATCCGTAGCGGATTCGGTTCATTAAACAGGGCGAAAAGCTTTTGCACGAACAAAATGACCGGGTGATTCCGCTAATGGTAGGTGTACACGTAGATATGTGCAGCTGATTTGCAGTAGAGCCGCAAAATAACTGTATATCAGCGAAACAATGGGCAGCGAAGAGAAAGAGGAATCCGTGGTATACTCGGAGGACAGTGCGTTGTCGAAAAATATTCACGAGCGAAACGAGGTCGAGTGAGAGATAGAGAGAGGAAGAGAGAGCGAGAACGAGAGTGAAAGAGAGCAGGACGACGGAGACGGGAGGCGCGGGAATTGGCTTTGTGGTCGTGGATGGTTCCAACGTTTTATGAAAATAGCTCCAATTAATTAACGAATGCCTCGTCGAGCTCTCGCAGCTTGGAAATGCAGGCCTCCTCTCTCGCTATGCACCGCGCGCCAGACAAACCGGGCTAATGAAAAGCGATTGCTTCATTGCAAATACGCGACCAAGCTCACCCGACTCGCGGCTTTTCTGTGGCCTCCGCGGCTCTTGCGTGGCCCTCTCGATCCGCGAGGATGCTCAATGCATACATACCTATATAACTTCCACGTGTGCCCATATACGGCAGAACCAAGCGGAAATAACGCTTTTCCCGGTCTCGCTCGTGTCCCATTTTGTTATTCCCCGGGCGATGCGCGCCTCTTGTGAATTCCGATAAATAACACGAAGAAGACGAAAAAAAAAAATAAAAAAATACTCACGAAACTGCTTTAGGAATTTATTGAATAATTATAAATGAAATTCGTAAAACAAATTCTTTCAGAAATATGTGAAATTGTATAAATTTTCGGACGGTTATTACACGGTAGAAAGGATTATATGTTACGATGAGTGATGAAAGAGCGTGTAGGTGTGTATAGCTATAGCTTGCGTCGTATCATCGTGGATATTCCCTCAGGCGAAATTTCGGTTTTCGAATTCCCCGACCCTCGCGACCTGGCCAACACAGCCTCCGCTGCTGCTCCTCGTCCTTCTCCGGAGGCTACCTCTTCTGGCCGGCACTCGCGTAAGTGCACTTAAAAAATGGAAAAACACTCGAGGAACGACTGTCGCAGCTGGGCTCGTGAATTTCCACGCGCGAACCCGTGGGTAGCTGCCGCACTGGCACGTATGTATGTATTTATGTATCACAGCGGCATATAGAGGTATATACGGCAGAGAGTATGTACACCATGGAAGTGTATGTTGTACCGCGAGCCCCGTGTGTGCCTCCCTACAGACACGAGTTCTATATCACGCGGTACTTTTTTTTTCTCACTATATATATATATAATAATATAGCGCTGCTAGCCGGCACTTTTACTCTCGTCCGCGAGGCAAATCCCAACGTTGCCAACCTCTATCCAGGGTCATTTTATTTTCACTTTTCGCATTTTATTTTTCACACACGACCGAACGTAGACTGGCCGTCGGCGAGGGAAAAAAAATTGCAAAAAAAAAAAATGAATAAATGGCTGGAAAGTGAGACAGAGAGAAATAGTGGAGAGAGTGAGAGAGAAAGAGAGAGCAAGGCTTGAGTGGGTTGAGAGCGCGACGCAGACACGCCGCTAAGCCGCGGAGTCTGCAGCGGCACGCCCGGAGGTACCCAACCTGAGCCTCGCGAGAGCTAGGACCGAGCGCCAGCGGTTCATCCTCTTGTACGCGGATTAAAAGAACATAATCTACCCAGATTAGGGATTCACAAGCAAGACCTCCAGCCGCGAACTATTTTCCGAGTCTGGGACTAGAACGCCTGTGACTTTTCAACGTTTGACCTTGGTTGACGAGCTGGACTCAGACCGTCTAAACAGCCCGTCAATCTCACGGCCTTATTTCCTGACCAAACGGATTATCGATTTTAACAAACACAACTGACCAGTAAAAATATTGACCTTCTCTGAAATAAACACACATGTAACCACCGTAGAACACTAACGTGGTAAAAAATCTGCCGCTTGTAAAATTTTAGCGACATCTGAAATGACGAAATATGATTTAACTATAGGGGCAATGAGTTACTGCGTTTTTTTCAGTACTGTGTGATTTCAATCAGTTGAAGTAAGAGTCAGAAGATGTTTTTTCGTTCATCTCTTCTTTTTTGCAGCGTCGCGAGGGGTACGCGTATGTCTAGCGATTCGCCTTTCGGGCATCTGCACGATCAGCAAGAAGTACCAAAAAAACGGCAGTATCGTATTTCCAACAATCTCCAAAATCTTCATGATACCCCTCGGAGCTTGGCGAGAATGGCATACGGGCATCCGAGTCTGATAACGGAGGGTCTTTCGCGAAGAGAAAAAGTGCACTAAGATGTGAGAGAACGTCGTCGGCAATGAGATCGCCGTGGCCGATAACACGCTGAAATATCGGCATTCGGTTCATCGGCTCGCGGATGAAAAATCACTTGATCCGAGGGATCCTAGCACCTTCCAACGGCCACGGGCCTGGGAGCCCAATGTATGTGCAGGCTTTATGACCCGAAACGGTCAGATCGAACGGAAAACATCGGGTACTTGAAGTCTTAGGAGTCCCGGGCTCTCAACGATATCTTCCAGCCACATATCAAGGCCACATATACACTTCACGGCTTTTCGAGTGGAAACTCCAAACACCTATATGCTCGTAAGAAAGTATTGAAACTCGTGGCGAAGCCGAGAAAAGAACAACGGCCACACGTTACAATTCATCGGTTCTCGCGAATCGATCACAATGCGTACCGCCATTTTTGACAGATTATAAGGGTCCTGTTACCCGTCCGGATCGAAAAAACGGATGGAGATAGAGGGGAGACAAAAACGGAATCGAAAGGATCAACGGTAAGCCGGGTGTGGCTGAAGATCGAAATGTCATTTCCACAAACTTTATATGAGAATTCAACAAATATTTATTATATCCGATTTTCATGGTACAACGCTTTACGTTTAACGAGACGGTGGGTTTGTCTCGGAAGACACGAGAAGTCCGTTACCGAAATGACAATAGCCGATCCACAGTAGGAATTAATTGTGAGACTTTGATAAGCTGAAGTAGTAAAGATATATAAATAATGCGAATGAAATATGTGTACATGGATGCGCCCGGCTTGTTATGCCGTCGTGCTGATATTGCGGAGACTTCAAGACCCCGACTTATCCTCGTGGAAAACTACCAGTGGCATCGGAAACGGAAGCTCAACCACAGCCACTTTTCTGGGGGATTGCGTGCTCATTAAACGCACAAACGATTCTCGAAAAGCGGGTCTCGAGTAGAAGTACAGTATGTTCTACCCTACATCGGGGTTCCGGGGCTTGGATTATACACGAACTAGAATCCCCGGGCTCTCCGAGAGGGCGCGCCGCGAAAAAAAAAAAAAAAAAAAACACAATGCCGAGCGCCGATCTGTGTGTGTGTAAAAATGCACAAGTACGATAATCGTTCGAAATAGCTGGGTTTGCTGTGCGTGTACCGGCGGCTACGTGAACAGAGTAAAGTTAGCATATGGAATACTCGCCCTTCGTCTGGCAATGAGAACGATAGATAGTCCTGTGCGAACGCTTCGTGCAGATATTAAAAACTTCGGTCGGGATATCAACCACCACTCGATCCAAAAAAGAAAGAGAAGATACTCCGATGAAAAAAAAGAGATGAGAGCAGGGAGGTTCGGCAGAGCTGCAAATAAAATTGCGCTTAGTGCATACGCCTCACAGCAGGCTTGCTCCGCAAGTCTCCGCAAGTCTCCTCCGCGTATATATACAGGAACTTGCATCTCCGAACCTCTGCCCGGGGTCGACTTTCACATTCACGACGACGCTCGTATTCTCATCACCCCTTAGCCATTTTCGTCGTTCGACGATTTATGGTTTCTTTTCACATTTTCTAGTCGATTCTCATGGACTTTCAATCCATCTTGCTCGTTGGCAAAGATTTATTCTTTTCTTATACGCCAACACACCGCACGTTTCCTACGTATACCAAAAGATTTTCTTTTGTTTTTCACGTAAAAAGAGCAAGACGGAGAGACAAAGCTGGGCGCTGCACCGTTACACAATAGACATTGTGGCTAAATTAAAACCGCCTCCGGAGTTTTTTTCCATATCTCCCTGTTGAACAGAACGAACTGGTAGCCGAGTGAGTCTGCAGAAGCCGGCGGCGTTTCGTTTCATTTCGAGTCGTCGCGCATCTATCCGGCTGCTTGGCGCTATGATGGCACCGTGGATATATAGCCAACGGTTCATGTTCGCGCAGCCCTGGCAGTCGAGATTTCTCGTAGCAAGTCACTGTGCGGAGAATCGGATGTGGAGGTTGGCAACGCTGATGCAGCAGCAGCGAAAATTTTACCGCAGCGTGCGGGAAAAACTCATGTGGGATATTTCGCCCAACGTTGCGAAGCTCACAACTACAAAATCCATATGTATGTGGGGCCTGGAGAGGCATCGGAGAGCTTTGCTAAATCGCGACAATGAGAAAGCCGTTTCTATACCGCATGGCCCGCATTTGGGTCATACCCTGCAAATCCTTTCCCCAATCCCTCTGATTCCAACTATCTCCATTGTGATAAGTGTTACGGTAAAATGACGGTAGGATGCCGGAAACCGAGCCAAGTAGGCGAAAAGTACCCTCGGGTAGGAGTTCATGTTGGCCTTATTCGCTAGCTCCAAAAAGGAAGAACTTGTGGCCAAGATAAAAATACATAAAATGTCGTGGAAATCCGGATCTACGAAAATGGCCTGTGTAGCATGTTAGAGTAATAGCATTTTTTTCCGCCCCTAAAATTCACGTGATTGCTGAAATTCTAGGCAAAGGGTTCAAACAGAATCTGATTCGCTAAGAGTTCCTAAATGATCTTGTAAAGTGGATATTACTGGAATCGAATTTTCCACCAGCAAAGGGTTTGTTTTGAATGTGTATTCGAAAGCTTCCCACGACCATTCAAACAACGTCCAAAGCAGGCGGCTGTTTATTTGCCGCATCGAGGCACGGCTAGCACGTCACTGTGCATATAGTACCATATATATGTGTATATAATAAACACCACAGGAGGAGTGGAGGAGTTGCATGGATATCGAACCTCCCGAGTACGTTCGGTGTATACGCTCGGACATCGATCATTTGCCTCCCGAGAGCGTAGCTTGACTGACACGGTCAAACACAGAGTTCCGAGTTATTCAAACGATATTAGTTTCGTCGGCTGAGTGATTGAGTGACGGGGCCACTGACAATTCCGGCGTTGATGTCCGACTCGCGCGTGATAATAATGGCCGTCCACGTTCGTAATATCCCACTGCGTTTCGATATATCGCGAACGTCCATATTCGCGTTGTTTAAAATCATCACAATTGTAACATTACAATATATTAACTTTCTGACTGATCCAATCTTCCCCTTTACTCGCAACCTTTTACATCTTTGTAGCATAGTTCAATGATATAACAATGAATCTTTCCGCGAATTTTCAAAGGAAACAAGGATGCTATCTAACTGCTACACAATTACGCCATTGAACATTTCGAAGGCTGGCGGTAATACCATTGTTCCGCTGATGCTTTTCGCTGTCGCTGTCACGGCGAATCCCGTGGAAGTTTCTCTAACGACCTCATTTGCCTCATCAACATTGTAAAAAAGTAAAAGGCGAAAGATCGAGACAACAGGAAAATGCAGAGAAACGAAAAATTCATCTCCGATGTAATCTTGTCTGCCTCCCGAGTCTCGCATTGAAATTCCGCAAGAGCGAGACTTCAAGAAGTCGTAAGAAGAAATGTGGGGAGAGGTGGGGCTGTGGGGGGAGAGATGATAACAGTTAAGAATAAGATAAATCGTACAGCGCGGTTTTTTAAGTCATCATGGAAACGCTTGAGCAATTTTCTCCGGAATCCAAATCTATCTTTTCACTCAAATATAATTTGCTAATTGAGTTTAATTATAACCCCGCGTCGTTGAATGTTATCGCGATTGAAAGTATTCTACAGTAACTTTGACCATATATTTTCTATTCATAATAGCATTCAGACGTTAAAAACTTTGTCCAAAGACACGAGATGCTTGAAAGGCCCGGCCGATTGACTTCATTCATCGGAATAATCGATGTTCCATTGACGTGCTCGTCGCCTACTCTCGGATTCTCTTTAATCCCTCTTCATCTGGTTGCTCTGTTGGAAGCGTTGGGACACCCGCAACGATGACTTGCCAGGGTTTCCTAAACTCGAACGATAAGGAAAAGCGCATAAAGCGCGGAACATCCGACCGACCGACAGTGATTGGCCTATGCAAAGAATCGAAGAGAAAGCAACGGATGCCAACTAACTGCCAGTGATTGGCGTTGACTCGCAAAACCATTTACTGCGTAACATTTCCCCTAAAGTCGGACGCAGGCGGGTATCGATTTGCTACGGACAGGGTACAGCTCGGCTGTGTTTCCCGTCTCATATCTCAGTCTGCGCGTTCTCCGCATCAATCTCTTTCCCTTTCCCTCTCCCTCTTCCTCTCCCTTGCCCTCTTCCTCTCCCTCTCTCTCGCTCTCTGTCTATCTCGTACCGATCATTCTCAATCGCTGTAATTCGCTATTTCCTCCCTTGACTGTCACTGCCGTGGTCCGTCGTGCCTCTGGTGAGGGTTGCGAAGGCGGGAAACCCACAGCAGTAGCGGACAACGAAAAGAAAAAATGTATTTAAGAATAACCAGAAGAATACGAAGAGCAAATGACAGGTGATCGTCACTTTTTAAAAGAAATTCACGCACACGATTCACAATCTCTATCAATCAAGATCCATTTTACCACTGTCCTTTTGAATATGTTTTATTGTTTAATCTAGTAGATAGTAGAGATGATAATAGACATCATCGTAAGATAATGAGCAGGAGGATGATGTCTTACTTGTATATAAAACAAGAAAGCTACGGTATCCTCAGAAGAACAACGTCACGTTCGCGCATTTTGCTTGTGGAGTTTAAATCCGTCGTGTAAATGGAAGCATTAAAAAGTTTGACGGTGTAGCAGAAGCTGAGGATCGCGAATGAAGCAATGGTGCACAACCCCCAGGGCATTATAAAATAAAACAGTTTCGCGCAAACTACTGGGTCGCGTTAAAAGTCGACTTATTGCGTTAGAGCCATTGCGTTCGCCTAGGGCACTGCATGGGTGTCGCTCGGGATAGTCCATCGTGAAGAAGCCCGAGCAGTGACGAAAAGTAAGAAATAACACAGGTATGACTGTGTTACTATCCCGACGTACATGGGAGAAGTCGGGACACAAACAAAACGAACTTAAATCTACCAAATGCTCGAGTTTCAGCGTTTGCTTTACTTGCTATCGAAAGACACAGTCAAACAATATAAATCGTCTACCACGTGATCACAAAGTAAACATCTGTAGACTCAAAAGGATTCGATCGGGCCCTGAAGAGCAAGAAAAAAAGAATTAACTATTTCAATTCGAGACGTCAAGTTGTTTTGAACGTTCGTAACTTCGAGCATGACAAAACAGAGCCGGAAAATTCATTGTAAAAACTTTTAATAACGCGGAAATAAGCGAGAAACTGACTATAAGACGTTGTAGCAGAAAGTTTATTAATTACGCACTTTGCGTCGAGTAAATTCGGTGCAAAGTTTATTTCATGGCCCTTAGCTCTCTTCTTCCACGAAACGTACAATAACTTCGTGTTCACTCTTCTATTCTCGCACACTTCCTCACTTCCTCTTTGCCATCGAGTTAAAGGATCAGATTGTGCGCGTTACCGATCGGTCACAATACGCCTGCGTACGAACAATTACCCGTGGCACTTGGCAGGCAGCCATGTAACCAAAGCTTCGAGCTGTGCAACCACCGTTGCTGTAGACGAAACTCGCCCTGCAAGGAAACAGTTAGAGGTTCTCTTTTATTTCGCTAGTGCTATAATTGCGACTTTATTACTCTATGGGCTAGTGACTGTCAAATCGTTCGGACCCCCAAAAGATGATTATACGCGTATGATACTGGGTCTAAAACCTACGAGACGACCCTTTACATTGGCAACAATGAAGGAATGTAACAAGATACTGATGTACCACTTGGCTGTGTATGATTTTGACTGCGACAGATGATCCGATACCGTGCAATTCGGCGCTATGAAGTAAATTATAATGACAAGCTAGAACGTTGAGTAATTTTCAAGCGGAAACTAGAGTTTTAAAAAATCAAACAGCCATATGATCTGTTCGATGTTTGAAACAAGGCAAAAGAGGAGGAAGAGATCCGAGCGCTGCTGATGTACTGTGCTCTGTGAAAGACGTCCTTGGTTCTTTACTGCGCAGCCTACCGCATGAACATGTGATTATAAAATCGTTTCGGCATCCGCAAGGTGTTCACCTCTTTTGGTGCGTAATCAAGATCCCATTGGTAAACACCGTGCTGTTCTGGGTTGGAATCGAAATCCAGAACGAGCAATGTTTAGAAAGAGCAAAATCCCGAACGTGCAATGCTTGGAATGAAAATGTTCAGAAAGAGCAAAATGCCGAATGAGATCGTAGCGAACGGATTATTATGCCGAACGCCTACCAGTCGGCGCGATTTTCAACATTTCCCGACTTCCGAGCTTTCCCACGCGTAAACTATCAACGTTAGATATATGCCGTCGCGGACTTTTTTATAGGAAATTTAACTCTCTACAACATTGTTTATGTGAACTTTTGGTCTATATAGCGTTGTTTATCCAGCGTTTGGACAGAAAACAATAAAACGATAAAAAAATCGATGCTATTTTTATCTTCCCGTCAAAACGCTGGTTAAACAACGCTATATAGACCAAAAGTTCATATAAACAATGTTGTAGAGAATTGAATTTCCTATAAAAAAGTCCACGACGACATATATCTACCATTGATAGTTTACGCGTGGAAAAGCTCGAAAGTCGGGAAATGTTGAAAACCGCGCCGACTGGTAGGCGTTCGGCATATAACACGTTCGCTACAATCTCATTCGGCATTTTGCTCTTTCTGAACATTTTCATTCGAAGCATTGCGCGTTCGGGATTTTGCCCTTTCTAAACATTGCTCGTTCTGGATTTCGACCCCAACCCGCTGTTCTCAGCTTCAACAAAAAGAGTCATGAAAAAAAACAAATTTACAATAAAGTACCGCACGGTTCTCCTTCATCCCGAACCGGTAAATGTCTCACTCGACAGGCAACTCAAGTGTAAGAAACGTTAATTTCGCTTATTGGCTCTTTCAATGATGACCAATCATACGGAATAATAAATCGATAAAGAAATCAGAAATAAGCACGACGAAACGGCAAAATTGATACAAGGTTACACCAGCCAAATATGCCGAAGGGGACATGGGAAAATTCACATTTGAGTATAAAAGCTGCAATATCCCCCCAACGCGAATGGGAATGTTGCACTGACTCGATACATACGGGTCAGTAATAGCTCTACGGAGGGTGGAAAATTGCTTCGTCGCCATCGAGTGTCTGTGTGTTTACGAACGTGTGATCGTCGGGGTACCAGAAGGGCAGGGTGCAGAAAATTCCATGGGTCCGCGAGTAATCTCAAAATATAGGGGGTGGGCTTAATTGAGTTTCCTTGCGAAATCGACCGCTTGTATCCTGTACCACGAGAGAACCAAGCGCAACGATGTGCAGCCCTTATTGAAAGAAAGGAAAACAGAGTGACAAGCAGTAACGGCAGAAGGTTCGAGTCATCGCCTCATGCTCCAATTCTGTAGCCCGGCTAATAAAGCTTCTCATGCTATTAACGCACTGGGCCTGCGCTTGCGCTGCAATTTCAAGAATATCGTTCAGGATCGCATGGAATCGCAAGTGCAGTGGACACGACAAATGGGCTGGAAGAAACGGGATTACATGCCATTTCGCTGTTGCACAGAGCATGTCTATCCGTTCGAATATATTAAGAAAATTATGCGCGAGCGATTGCCTCGAAGCGATAATCGAATTATCGATAAGTCAATAACATATCTCTGCGATTTTGGGTTGGAATCATCCATTCACGCGTAAATTATATTGCAATAGATATTTTTACGACAATGGCAAGTGAAAGGAAAATTGATATACATTTGAACTAACCGTCTATTGGGATATCAATTCACGTGTCACCAGGGCCTTCATTTATTATTTCCATTAATGATTGCAAAGTTGTAGTTACTCTCATTCATTAGTCTTGTTCGAAAAATGTATGTATTTCTTTTTTTGTTTTCATTTACTTATGAGTTTCATTCAAATGCGTTCTCCGCTCGTCGACCTAAACCTATCCGAGACAGACCACATATTGGTGAACTTTCATCATTTCAGTATGTCAATGACGGGCATTGCGGAGAGTTTTTCCCACAGTCCAGGTAAGTGAACCGAAAAAGCGGCTGGAAAACGATCATTTGCGGGGCAGCAGCGCAGCGCTGGATGATTAAGCGTTCGACGGAGGAAATGAGGTGCTGCTGTGCTCTTCAAAAGCACGGGGATGGAACAATTAGTGAGCCGAAGAGCAGAGAAAAGGGAATAAAGTGAGACAGAGAAGATGCCGATCGTTGCACGGTGATTAAAAGCTTTTTGCTAGCACATGACGCTAGGGGTGGAGGAGCTCGCTCGCGAGCGCCCTCTCGTGCCCTCGAACTTCGGGCTGGCAAAGTCAGGAGCGGTATTAATCTGGTAGCGGGCGATGACGAGCATCGAAGAACCTCAGCGAATTCTCCTCCCCCACCCTCTAATTTACAATACTGCTTTTGCACTTTATCTCGTTCTCGTTTCCGCAGATCGCGTTAACGAATGGACCAAAACGTTTGGTCTGGACTTGAGTGACTACATCGATGTCTCGCAGGATGAAAAATCTCTTCGAACTCCATACACGAAGAATTTAGGTACGTTTGTTACTTCTCCACATTTTTGTATCCAATTAATCCATTGTTTTCACCTTTTTCTTCAGTCATCGTGTAGAATCACCGAGGAATAACTTTTTTCTCGCCCATCGAGCAGAGATTGGGGAGAATGTAAAAGTTTTATTTCGCAGTCAACTTGCAGGCCACGGGTTTCACAGGGGTTGCGGGCACGGCGGTTTCACGGGGTTGAATCTGCCGGTTGTATACTCGGAGCCGGGTACGTAGTGCACGAAACGCATTTGGCGTCTGGCCAAGACACGTCCAGGCTAATTGTTGCGAGAACTGCCCCTTCGAAAACCATTATCCGGTGCGTTCTTCCCTCAGGAAAGTAAGCGTGCGCGTGCCAGCGGCAGTCCATCTGACCGCGACCAAAACGCAGAAAACCGGGAGTGATTGAGCTGGGTAACGAAAGTATGAACAATCGGGGGAAGAATTAAATCAGAGCGGCTGACATAGCAACTCATGGCAATGCTCGACAAATCACGGCAAACTGAAGCGTCGGTTTTATGGGCCTCGATGAATGATTTGTTTAGAAAAGTGCGGTTTATTAAAAAACTAAAAGACCATGTGACATATACCCTGGGCGTGTCCGAAGAATGTATATAAAGGCGGAGATCGTTAAAGACCTGGACAGAAAAAAGAAATAAAACAATATCACACGCGTCCCGCCAGATTCGCAGAGAGCACGCTATTATTACTAGATTTCGTGGAACGTCGCGGAGTCGAAGGCGGGGGAAGCGGGAAGGTCTCGTTGGGGGAAGGCGACGTTGTTCCGAGTAAAACTGTAACCCCCGGCAATAATTTCGATTCGGAAGCGCTTCCTTGGTTCTCCGTAACTCGGGGGAACCGGAATCTACAACCAGCAGAAGGGCCCCCGATGTGCATGCACGTCGATTCCCTCGGAGCTCTCCCCCTTCTCTCGTAACACCGCACACACGCCTGACCACCAAGCTAAATCGTAAAAACGTCACACCCCGGTAACTTAGCACGCTCTCTTAATGGCCGACGGATAGACCCACTGGGAATTATCGGACTTTCACGGTGCACTACAGTTTATGGTTCGTTATAGGGTATTCTGTGTTCCGGTCGACGAATTGAACCGTAATTCGCAACTGAAATTCCGTTGAGATACACATTTTTCGAATTCACCGAGTTACAAATTTTTCGTTTGTCCACGCTTTATAAAAACACACACGGTTGGAATGGCAAATGTGAGTGAGGGGTCATGTCAATGCTGAATTGTCGAATAAAACTACAAAAGCGTCAGCATTTTCGTTACAGTTACAAACACTGCGGGTGTACTCGTCAGCCTCGACCCATTACTGCTACTATATATGTCGGTAGGTATATAACTCGGAGGGTTGCGAGACTACCTCCCGAGCGTGATAGAACGTGCTTGTTCCACAATTTGTCCCCTTTGATTCATCAAAATTTCATTTCTCCGTGAGTCCTCAATTCCGGGTTTTCATCGTGACCATTTCCGGCAAAACCTCTGTTATAGCCGGTGGACCAGTACCGAACGGGATGACCGCTCGGACGGCTTCGCAAAGCCGAAATTACCCCCGTAATAACAACAGCGCAGGAACGAAATGAAAATTGGAAACAGGATTGAACGAAGTCGGACTCTGGTGTAGGTGCGATGCAACATTTCCCGTTTGCCATTGACGTGGGTTCAAGACAAGAAGACAAGAACGGATCACGGGATGTTAAGCGAGAGCCAGTAACGAGTCGAGTCGACGCAACTGGCCAACCGTGAATCGTGACTTGTTTTATAATGCGAAAATGAGTATTTTCACGTTGACAAACGGAAGTGGATTTACCTGCACAATACCTGCGACATGAATGCACGTTCCTATTTGTTTTGATACCAAAAATTGCAACAGATGAAAAATAAAATTATCAAAATCAAACGAATCAGAGAAAGACCAAAATGTAAGTTCGAGATTCAAGATTCCAGATTCAAAAGGTCAGATTAGGTATAACAGTTATAGTAACAACTCATTTATAACTGTAAGAAGTAACCAACACAAACGCTAAGCTGTGATAGGACACAGTCACGCTCGACCTCGTTCGTGATGAAAAAATTATTAATTCGTGTATATTCATGAGTGAAAAATGCGAACATAAATTAAGAGTATGGACGAAAAAAGTTGTGAATCTTTGAAATTCCTAGTTTGTGAATTTCAACCTGCAAAATGAATCGCCGAGTCCGCGAGTTAAAATATGTACTCCACATTCTGTTTGAGAGACCGTGCGGGCTTATAGCACTTTACGCTATAATTCTCTGCAGCACGAGAGAGCTTAATAAAGAACTTAGTCGCCCGTGATGGAGACAAAATAAGGACTCTATTAACGTTAATGCGCGCCTCGAAGAGATAAAAGAAAGAGAGCAATCCTAACGGAGACAAGATCAGACACGGGGACAGAAACAGAGGGAAAGAATATAAAGTTTATAGAGTAGGCGAGTTACCGCCTATATCCGTACACAGTCCAGAACTATTTATAACTCGGTCACACACGATCGATACATCAACCAACCGTATTGGACTGTGCTCGCGCTATACGCTTTTTATGCATTCTAATAACACACACGTAGGCTGTTCTAGCCGGTTGAAGAATCAAACTGGTTCTGATAGACAAAGTTAAAAATAGATTCACGCCGGTGAATCGTTTATTTTGCCAATGCATAAATTGATAAATTGGATGCCCTTCCAAGCTGATAACTTAAACTTATATAGTATGCTGAATTTTTTTTTTAACAAGCACGACGAGTCAGCGGTTGTAAGAAAGTTGATTACAATGAATTTTTCAATGCACGAAGTCGTATTCTTATTTCCGTGCCTCCATTTCTTCATCGCAACTTAAGTCGACAAACGGCACAAACACGTTCACGTCGTTCTCGTGGAGCGATGGTGGATGGCGGATCGCGGTGATAGGAGTCTGTGAAAGATGGAAGAAAAGAACACTAAAAATAAGCTGAAAAATATTCGACTGGGACGAATGGTGGAATTGTTCGCAACACACACACACACAGACGCGTGCACGTGAACACAACCTTTTGCCAAGAATCTCTGCATGACTGTAATCTGGCGAGATTTTCAACGGTGGGATATGGACTCGATCCAAGCGACTGATGTCCATTCGAATTCGTTGGCCCAAGACAGTTCAGATCAGAAACCATCGAGGCACCGATAACAATGGATTTTTCAGCCCTGTAAAATCCAACATCATTCGTCGTTGCGTGTAATACTCCTGCCGTCAGACATCATCGTTTTGACCAATTTGTTCGGTTCATCGCTGAAAAAACGTCCGTCGGTTTCTTCGATTCTCTCTTGATATCATTTAGCACACTTCGCGAATCAATTATTTCGATTGGGCTCGTTCGTGTCGAATCTCTCACCAGAATTTTTCATCAAACTTTCCGTCGAAAGTACCGCACTTCGTATGCATATTCATTCGAGTAGTAAAGAGTTTCCGCGCGGCTCGACGTTTTCAGCCGGAATGGTTCCCGCGAGTATCGTTTCACAGGAATATGGAAGAGTGAAATATCGATCGCGCACGAGAGAAGAGGGTTTGAAGTACAAGTGCCGACCCGAGGATATTATTAGGTAGCGAACGGGGGGGTTATATCCGAAACTGCGATAGCTCGGTGTGCCCCCTTCGTGCCCGGTTATACATTAATTAAACCGCAGAATTTTGCATGGCTCATACCGTGTAGACCTTTCATTAACCGACTGCCACGGAGATTGGCCCGCTCGATTTTCCGCGATTTGCTCTATTTCTGGAACATCGAGAGCCTTCCCCGCCGAGTCACACGGATAGTTTCCATGGCCAACGTGGAACACCCGGAATACTCCGTAACACCCGAAGAGAAAGAGAAGAGGAAGTGGGAATTCCACGATTCATTTAACGTTTTGTCCTGCCGCAGAATGGGTTAATCCAGTGTGGATAACTGAACGAGGCGTGTCCGCACGAAGAGAAAATACTCTCTCTATATATATATTCCTTGCCGTTGGTTCTCTCTTCCGCACGCTTCTCTCCGATTTTACCGTGACGTCCACAACGTTTTACCACCGGTATAACGTCTAGCCCGCAGCAGCCACGTTGATACGTAGCCACGGAAAACGATGCGGTTCCGAAATCCTACACACACACACAAACACTTTCGTCCTCTTTATTTTTATTGGCTTCACGTACGCGAATGCAATGGCAATCTGCATTCAAGCGCCGTTATTCGACGGAAAAAGAATCAAACTCGTGCACTCCCGACTAGCGATTTATATATATATATATATATATATATATATATATATATATATAGATATGTATATGTGTATACGGTCGCTATTTTCAGCGGAATACGGTTTTTCGGCTCAATGAAGAATTTAAAAAGAATGGACCAAGCAGTTTTCAACTCAATAGGCGATTGACTGCCTTATATGTATATCAGTGGGATCGCGTCATTGCGTTACATACAGCGCAATTCGAGTAACGAGAATTACGTGGTATACGTACGTGATGTAGCGAGCGGATGGAAAAATTTAAAAAAATGGAAATAGGAGGTTCCCTGGTCGGAAGGATGCTGGATGGTCAATGCACGGAACTAAAATCGGTTCACTTGTAATTTTGTCGATGGAACGCTAGTCCACCCTCTGCGAGAATACGAGAGAATTGCTTTTACGACGTACGGCCGGGAGGCCGCGTCGCGCGGTCGATTAAAGCCTCTGCGTACGTTGCTTTATTAAATCCCGTATTAATCTCGGAAAATGAAAACGTGGTGTACGGTCGGGTATCCGCTCTTCACGATGCTCAACAACGACGACGATGTTAGCATCGCCTGGCCCTACCCTCTTGTTAATCTAGCGGATGTAGCACGGGCTAGCGGTCCTGGTATTGCCACACAACCGGAGAGGGCGTGTTCCAACTGAGGGTGGATTTACGCTAACTTTTTTTCTGTGTTTTGGCTTGATTTACACGACTGCACACAGTAGTGTCGTGCAGCTTAACCAGGCCATGGGACTACGATGTCACTTTTATGTTGCGGAAAAACGCGAGTTTTATATGTGGTAACTCAGTTCACAGCGGGACGTGAATTAGAAATCTGCGAAAATGTGCATGGTCTATTTATTCAGCATTTTATTGAAACGCGTCGATTGTTCTTGTGATTTTATTTCGAAGAACTTGTACGTTAAAAAACTAAATTTATTTTATTATTTTTTACCTGGAATTAAAAGGGTTATCGCAATTACTTCCGTCGTAATTTGAGCTATAGTGACAGGTTTTGTCTGTATTTTTGCGAGACGTTGCTCTTATTATCGAAGAGAATGAAATAAAAATAAATAAGGAACCAAGGGAACGAGATTGGACGAGTAGAGTAAGATAACAAGGGAAGAGAAAATGGCGGCCGGGTAGCTATAGCGTTAAGGATGAAGAGAGAAGGCCTCGTCGGATTAATCATCTCTCCTTAGCTCTCGTGCTAATTAAAACATTTGAGAGGCCGCTCCCCCTCGATACCCCATCCTCTCCACAGCGACTTACTATCTATTCTTTCTTGTCCACATTGATCGCGATTCTACCTCTTTTATTCGCTTAAAAAAATTCACCCAGATCCGTCGAGCTAATTGTCACAAGCGCGGTGTCTTCGTTGTCCCCATTCTCTTGTTTTTTTTTACTACTTTAATATCTGAACGTCTGCAGATCGAGGGAATACCGGTATTGGGACTCGGGTTTTCTTTTGGGTTACTCTGGGTATCAACGAACATAATGAAAAAAATCTCTATTCGATAATTTTAGAGATAGAGATAGGCAAAAATTACAAACGTGCTTTCTAGTCCATCCAGCGTGTAACGCGAAAAAAAAATAATTTCATCGGGACCTGGTTTTTCTTTCGTATTTGCTTTCACTATTTCCACCCGTCTGAACCTTCTGCCGAGCTGCTATTGAACGATTCCAAGAAATCTCTGAGCCTCGTCAGCCTTTGCTCTCGTGTTTCAAATTCATAGTACGAAAAGAGAGCACGGAAGCACGGAGACAGCAACTGTTATTACGATAACTATACGGAGACTGCAAGTGCTGCTCTAATCTGTCTGCACTCCATTCAATTGTCAAGACTGAGGGTACTCCTCTCTCGCTCATTATTTGTTTCTCAGTGTGCTTTAGAAACCCCACGAAATTTCCATGAATTATTCAACATTTTACTCGCAAATCTATGGAAGCTTGTGTTTTATGGTTTATTTCCTTCGAGTCTGTCTCCGTTTGATGACTTCTCCGATAACGCCTTCGCTCACAAGAACAGCACAAAAATTGGATTTGGGTCTGTAAAAGTTTGGCACACACCCCACAATAGAATCAACGGCATTGGAATAGGGACGTGGTGTATGGGCGTCCAGGCGATTTATGCCGAGCATCTGAAATTCTACCCTCGTAGGCAATATATAGGCGGCCGGATCGAAGAGTGTTATAAAGAAAGAGGGGTTGTTTCATCCCTAAACTTTGGGCTCTCTCGCACGAGGGCTGATAAGACGACGGAGATGGCGCCGTGGAGGGGAAGCTTGGCTCCTCGGTCAGCCCTACGAAGAAACAGTTTCATTACTTTCGATCCCCCGGACGCGTTGCGCGGGATGCTGCATCGTCGTAACGATGAAGATGGAAGATGCGATGTGAATGTTTGAATCTAAACTCTGAGGATGATACGAGTGAGACGGAGTAGTCGCTGAGACGGGGATATAAAACGAGGGAGCTGGGAAGAGAAAAGCAGAGAGGGAGAGGAAAAGAGAAAGAGACGTGAGCTGAACTGATCGACGCGCCGAATTCCCGAGTGAAGGAAACCTAAGACAATCAACCCCGAGGGGCACGCGTGCTCACCATCTCTTCAACAATGCCCCTTGCGTATCCGGGTCATCCAGATCTATAAAAAAATCTATAGGAGCGACGGCAGCACGAATTCGCAACAAAAGGGTAATACGGGTCAAGATTCACACACAAGAAATTCAGCAGCTACACGGAAATATCAGCTATTTTTTCAGCCTCGAATTGTTAACTGATGAGTTCATCAATCTTCATTATTCCTGAAAAAAAAATTGGAGGAACCGGGACTTCGAGAGAGAACGAGTACAAGACCTGAAATTAGGTGTTTCAGTTACAAAATTGTAATTATTGACCGAAGATTTATTATACCGAGCATGTAAGTTAGAAATACTATTCGTATTCTGTATACGAACGTAAAGAACACACTTGTCGTGTAAGATTTTATAAGAAAATCCGAATTTTCGAGGAACGTGAAACATGTCGTTTGTGTGACCTGCATTACCACCGATATGAGCTGAGAAGCGGACCATCGACCCATAACAAAGCCTAGGGGCTCGAAGCTCGCTCACGACCCTTGCACCTCGCACGAAATCGTCTTACGAGGCAAACTTTATCGATCGCCCGGTTCCCCCAGCGATTCCTTCGGCACGGCCAAGAGGGTGAGGTGACCCTTCGTCCCAAGGGCTAAAGAGGCCACAGGGGTAAGACTCCCCTGTCTCCCGGCCCCGGCATCTACGAGACACCGCCCCAAAGACGTTTTTCAGTCTTACATTTTTTATAGGGTTGCCGGGTGTTTTTTGTGTCGGACTTTGGAAGGCTGTAGGCATCGGACGCATGCGGCCGCTCAGTGCTAGCGATATTCTAGGGATGGCGAAAAAAAAGAGGGTGTATGATTCCAATGCCGAAGTCCTCGCCCCCCGCCCTTCTCGATACAAAACCCGTGAAGGAATTCCGAGTCACGCGTCTCGACGTTCCTCGGCATCTTCGAGTGGTCGTTAGAATAATTTTTTCGAATTCTGTGAAAGTCGAGTTTTGGCCCGGGCACTTCAGATATTCTTTCTCGATGGAGCAACTAGCGATGCTCACCAAAGATATACCAAACTCATGTTTGCATTTGAGAAACCGTGTTTGACTAAAATTCAGTCTAATAGACTCGCGATAAACTGGGCATACATTATTTCCAACGAGGACTTCGAGAAGTGAAAAAGGAAACGGGCATTGAAGGGTTACAAATTCTCTCCATGATTTCTCGAGTGCGGGTTTCCATTGGTGTGATTAAGATCGAAGGGCGATTTGACGCCTGAAGAGAGTCTCGTACTCGACGAGAGTCGAACTGGATTTTGCTGGGTTCGAATTTGCCGAGGTTCCTGCATTTTCTCATTATCCCGGTTGGCTCTTACGTGCAAGAGATCCTGAATGGGGCCGACTCCCCGGGCGCCGACGGACGATAGACATACAGAAAAGAAGCCGGTAGAATTGAAGATAGCGAGTATATAGACCGAAGAAGCTTTCACATCTCAGTCGAAGAAACTAAATAAAATAGAGAGCCCTGCTTGATGCAGCCTCCATCCTCGGTCTGTCCTTGCCATTTCTCATTCTTCGCCAGGCCAGAGATTCTGCGTCTCGTATATCGGCTTTGGAGACTTATTTTGTCCCCGTCCTTCCGCCCCCCCACGCCCTCCCGTAAAAGAACCCGCGACCCCAGAATATAATTAAAAAATAATTCGCTCGCGTGGAGATCGAGATAAAAAAAAACGAGGATGACTAATTTCAAGGGATACAGACTAAGCACCTGAACGAGATGGGACGAAGGGGCACAGCTTTAATCGGCTGTCTAGTTCTGCGCGAGGAAAAATAAAGTATGGCGACCTAGGGGAAAAAAAATTGAAAGGCATGGTGATTCCGTATGTCCTGGCGGATGCTTCCTAACTCACGGGGCCTCGGAGACCCTGCAGCGATGGCATCACCGGCCCGGTAATAATTGATTAAAAAATCAAGTGGCTCGAAGCGCTCGACGGCCGACGGCCAAATTCGCCAGACGACTCTTTTGATCTTCAGGCGCGGCGCAGCTTCACCCTGCTCCTCATCTCTCCAACGTTTCCTCGGTCACTCGCCGCTACTCCTACACCGAATTCGTTCGCTCCGTCGGGTCCAGACCAGAAATCAGAAAGCCCGGCTTGGCCTTTTTTTTTTTTTTTTGCTCCGTCAGAACTATGGAACTGAGACTACTAGGCATCCGAGTGATTCTATTTCACTATACTATGAACTCTTTAATTTTGTGAATTCTGTATCGGGCTGATTTTCCATGTGCCAGTTTGATGAAGATGTATTATTATTGTTCTGTTCGTTGTCTTGTTTTGCCTTTGTGCGTTTGGTAAATGGAACGCTTATACGGCCGAATGTAGACACTTTTATAGTCTCGGTTGACTATAGTACAACTCCAGAATCATCTTATCTCGTTCCTGTCTGAACCATTCTCCGACTGCGGTCGTTGTCGTTTCGAGTGCAACGCGCTACAAATGCAGATTAGGCAGTTGGTCGGTCGCGGTTTTAACGACTGCCGCTTGCGGTTAAAGTGCACGCGAGCTCGACTGGGTGATTGCCTTCCACCAACCGTCCCTCTCTCGTTTGCTCTTGGTCTCCCTCTCTTTCACGCTCCGCGCTAATTAGGATGTAAATCAGATTCCGCTTCCGAGAGCAGAGAACTCACGGTCGGTCGTGCCTAGAACTTGCGAAATATAAGCTATCTTACTGGCTCACAGTCAGTTTGATACGTCTATGCATGCCGTATCTGGCGGTCTCTTCGGAGCTCGGGGAAAAACACCAAAGTCCACCTGCGATCTTTTGAAGTCGGCGGCTTTACCAACTGCTGAAAAAAAATAAACTATCGCCTATTTCATCCTCACAGCCACGCCTATTTAAACAATTAGACTGGGAATTAGATATTACATCTGGAATGACTTTCTCGAAGCCCGATTAGTGCAAAAGGTTTCGAGATCATAATAGCGGGTTATGCAAATAACCGCAAATTTATATATTCTAATAGCCCATGATTATTCCCATGGCGGAATCCAGAAGAGCATAACAGTTCGACACCAAATATATCGATATTTTCACCCAGGTCAACTTACGAAAAGAATTATTTATCACGCGGTTCGATATAAATCGAGTTCGAAACGTCGACAAAGCGAGTAGAAAATGGTTGGTGTCTTGTCGGGAAGATGCGATTGTGTTGATAAATGAAGAACCTTTGACCTTTGCTTCGGTCACCACGGTTACGGAACCCTTCGCGAATATGGATCTCTATTTGTGCTGGATGAAAGTGGTTTGTCCACGACGAAGCCGAAGAAAAGCAAAGATGAAGCAACGGAGTTTCTGCTTTTTCCACGAAAGAAATGAACCGAAGTTATCGCTAGTCCGGTATAAGGGCTCTTTTAATTTTTATTATTGCAGGGTCTATTTCTCCGACCGCGAGGAGTCTCCGGGGCTTCGACTTCGGACGACCGAACCGACCGTATTCGTACTAATAACAGTTTTATGGTAAGCTCTTACGTATCGGGTTGGTCCAGGTCTCGCGTTTCGGTTTTTTTTTTCGAAACCTGTTCTTTGTCTCGCTTCATCCCGAGTGGACCTGGCACATCTTTCAATACCATACAACTCGTTTTTATTCCTTCAATCTTGATATCTAACGGGCTGTCAATGGCCCAGTCGATTGCCCGAAATAAGCATCTACGTCACAAACCGGTTGATCGTAAACCGTCATATTTAATCATCCATGGTTGACGAAAAAAAAATTAAACCTGCACCAGATCATGTCTCATTCTTTAGTTTGGAATACCTTTATTTTTCGACGATGAAAAAAAATTCCTAGTAGCCGAGATCAATAGCTAAAGCACCCAACTATGCGATTACATTTGTCCAAGATCAATTGTGAACTACGGACGTGCACGAAATCACAAAAGAGATAGTTGTGACCGCACGTCGTATGGGATATTACGAAAACCTATCGCCCGGCCGTGAGGAAGATCGAGCGATCTAGCAGAGTACATACTGCACCGTAGGTGCAATGCCGTTGTGCGAATGGATGGAGAAATTGTATGGACGTTTCTAGGCGAGCGGGCGCGACGTGATTATCATCTCCTCGTTTCGTCTGGTGAGCAGGGTCCGCCAGGCCGATGGTAATATTAGCGAAATTTTGTACATTCCACGTACCGTTGGCAAACGCGAGACCGAGAGCAACGTAGAGCGAAAGGGGTCGATCGGGGTGTATACGGTAGATGTGAGAGTGTCCCGGTAAGCCCGTGAGCGCGTCGACAATACTGTTCTCTTGTTCCGGACAGCAAGAACGTACCCCCCGACCATCGGGAATCGTACTAGCCGCACAACCACGGCCAGAAATTCGCGAGACAAAGTTTTATCGTCCAATAAACGTGTCGTCTGGCGGCGCCGCGACGCGGTAACGGCCTCGAGGAATTAAAATGCAACGCCTCGTAAATCTATTGTCCATCCCACCGTTGCCGACGACTCGACTGGAATGTGATGTGACTCCCTTGGCTTATACACGGTTCTGGTTACCGTACCTACACCCGAACCGTGGTATTCTTTCGTTGCCAATATGACGGTTGTGTTACTAACGCGAAGTTTGAAAAATAAAATTTAACGAACGAGTCGAAGAGAGAAATAAACATTTTACAATCTAAAACTCTGGTGATAATTATTTGGTTGATGAAGAAATAAATTTTCCAATTACCATATCATTTTAATAATTATTTTTTCTCAGTTATACTAACAAGATGCTGTTCAAAGTCTCGCACGTGTAATTGGTTTTTTTTTTTGCTCCCCGCGAGAAAATAAAAATGTATTCTGTTACTGCTCCGAGAAATTATTCACCAAGAGCAATCAGATATGTTATGTAACTTTTAAAAACTCATACGAGACCAAACACTTTTATTTCGTAGTTTTTATCTTATGTTGCCGCGTTCCCCGGGGTGCAGTTGAGCGGATTTTTACGGAAGCTCATTTAAAGATGTAGATTCTTCGGACGTAGGAAGAGAGGGAAAAAACGGTAATGGTTGCGGGGGTTACGCGACCGTGCGTTTACCGTGTTAGCCGCATCATCGACGCGGTGGAAGAAAGATCGTAAAAACGGATTGGTCGGAGAGCAAATTCGGCGGTGTCCGTCGGGGCCATTAAAAACGCAATTACAGTTGAATGCGATTCGCGTGAAGGTGCTTCTCTCTCTGTTCTACTCGTACTACTCGAAGCAGCGAAACGCCGCTGTGTTCCCGCCTTCGGGACTTTATTTTACGACTGAAACTGACGAGCACGTATGTATATGTTTACTTTCGGAAGGAGCATACGAGAACCACGCCTGCCACGTACAGCTTCGCTGCATCGTTTATTGTGGCACAAGCGTCCTCCGTAATCTCGATAAAGCGCCGATCGATCGTCGAAGAACAGCGGCAGCAGCAGCAGCAGTTACACAATGTATTCGATGCGAAGAAATATCGAGTAGCAACACGATCCTTATCGAAGTTTACAGATATTTCATCAAAAGTACTGTCTCACTGGTATTTAGCTGTGTCGATCTCCGTCGAGTCGTCCAACAATCGAAGAGTCGAACAGTCGGGGTACAAGTCGTGGCTGTGAAAAGTTTGCAAGTCTGCGGTTGTAGTAACAGCTTGATGTAAATGTAACAACGCAGCAGTAATGTAAATACAAGTCGGGGGGCTAGTTCGATGAGTTTACGTTATGCCATTTTTTTCTGTTCCCAAAAAAATGCCAGAAACACGCGAGAATATGCATAAAAAAGCACAACAATTATTTTACGCAATTCATCAGAATTAGTTCTACAGACTTAACAACAGAATGATTCTATTAAGATCTATTTCTTTCTATTTCCAAATTTAACTGCGTAACGTCCGAGAGTAGAAAAGTGATGTATGCTCAACCGTTGAACGTAGAGCTGGGGTTCCTTGAAGTTGTCTCTGACGCTACAAGCCCCGGTCTGCCCTACATAGCATTCACGGTAAGGGCAATACACATCGAGCGGCGGAAGGAAAAAAAAAAGGTCGAGCGGAAAGAAGCGGTGGCACGAGTGGGAGTAATAAAGCGGAGAAACGTCTTTCGTGGGTGAGAAGAAAACGCCTGGTAGTTACCGAGAAACAGGCTCTAGAAGCGATTTATCAAGGGCTCACAGGAGGGCTCGAAAGGTTTCTCCTTGTCGTCCTTCAGCACGTTCCACCGTGAAAGATGAAAACAGGGTGGAAAAGAAGGTGAGAACTAGGAAAGCCGGAGAAAAGCAGCACGAGCAAAACATCCTGTGGTTCACACGTTCGCCTACGGTAAATATTACAATTTCCGATCCGTATGAAGGTAGCGGAGTTAAGTCTCATTTAACTATATATATGGGAATTATACGATATTCATTTACCAATTATCTTCCAAACTATACGTTTCTAAGCTTTTGTAATTTTTTTCGAGAATTAAGTTTTTCAAAGCCCTCTGTCAGTGTTACAGAGCACATAATTCGATTATGCAGTAAAATTATATTACAGTCTTTACTCGGCCGTCTTTATACACGTGAACTTTCGATAATTTTGCGCATTCAAAAAAACAAAAGGTGCGAATGATTGATTCATAATGTACGAGTGGTAAAAAAATGTATGAAAATAACCTGTCACCCCGTCTAAATGAGTTGCATGAGGCAAATTTAGAGACATCTTTGTACCCATAAGATAGTAGTCAAGGGGATAGATTAAACAACAACAAGATGTTTAAAGCTGGCACCTATTTATATATAAGAGCGAAAATAAGAACCCGGAAGTTTTAGTAATTAGTTACTAAAAAATCGAACAATTGATATATCAGAAATTGATGTTCTTAGGTAGTTTAAAGCTAGTACCTAATTATTCTCAAATCGGCGTTTTCTGTGCAGTTCGATTGCTACTCATAACTATCCATTGGATCGTTCAGGGAGCAAAATATTCAGAACTATAGCTTTTTCGTTCTAACTGTTGCCGAATTCTACATTTCATGTAAGAACATGAAATGGTGAATTCACGGAGCAATAGGAAAACTTCATCGACGTTGAACCGACGAGGAAAAAAGTAGCGAGGGAGTTACACGGGAGCATTGGAGAACGTCTCGACGGGGTAGCTGAAAAGTTCGCAATCGCTGCGTGCAACACGAGATTGGATGAGAACGACGACGAGAGAGTACCAAGAGTGTTAGCGTGCTACTCTACCGCTCGCACGAACAACAAGTTGGTAATCCGCACGTTCGTCGTGAAAATCTTTCTCCTTCTATCCGCAATTCTAGTTCACTTGAACCTTTACCGTTGCGACAGAAAAAAAAAACAAAAAAATAATACAAAAGAGAAATTGAGAAAAAAACGATAAAATGTAACGGCGAAAACTACCGAAAGTAGAACTACCCTGAAAACAAGAATTTCGGTCTCTCCAATTTCCACTCTCGTTCTCAGTTATTCGTTTCTTTTTTTGTTTCGTCGGCTTTTCCGCAACATAGAATGCGAGCTTTCGCATGTTTTCCAACTTTTCCTCATCTTTGTAAAATTGCTCTCGGTTGCATTCATACGAGCATCTGGTGAAAATATAGAAACCAGAAGGGGAAAGAAAAGTAGCAGATCTAGCGGGAGGATAGTCGACCCATTCGGTACATGGCGGTTGCCATTATACGATCTCTCCGCCCGTTAAACCGACGTACGCGCGCACGGAAAATGTGCCACACACTTCGTTCTCTCGTAGCTTTACGACGTGAAACTCTCATGGACGTAGATGTAGGTGTAATTTGCTGCCGGTTGAGGTGGCGGCGGAAATGGCTGCGGCGGCGTGACTCTTCCCGTCGGTCCAAGACTTGAAACACACCGACGCGCCTCGTCCGCGGTGATCGTTATCTTTTAGAGGTTCGGGATGTAACAAAAAACAATAATGAAATAAGATGTCTGCCAGAGATGATTCGAAGGAAAAAAAAACATTCTCCGCGCTCCGAATTACGCATCGCTTTTGAGTCTTTCGCAACTCTTATCTTAGATCGAGTGTAACCATTTCTGTCTTGGTTCTGACGATCGGTAGTTGTGCGCGTTAAGTTGACCGGACACACACACACACACGCACACAAATACACATCTATCTATTAACCGATTTGTCGGTTAATTAATTTTTTATAAGTGGAAAAAACCATAAGAATTAAAGCGGTGAGAACCAAAAAAATAATTATCGGCAAGCGTTCAGCGAGTGAAGACAAAGAGCCATGCCGGAGTGAGGGTAAAAAATGCCCATGGAAAAACGTGATGCACGCCGGCACCATTCTCATTAGACGCCACGTGGCGTGAAAATTTTCGACGTGGCGAAGCGAGAGATAGAGAGCGAGAATGAGAGCGACAGCGGGAGGGAAGGAGGGAGAGAATTAGAGTGAGAGAGAGAGAGAGAGAGATTGTGTGAGGACGGATCAGCCGTTTCTCACCGGGCGGGCTACCGCTGGCTAATTAGGCACGAGGCGTCGAACTCTCGCGTCAAGCTCGGTCTCGCCGAGCGTTAATCACACCGCAATAGCCGGCAGTAGAGATACTCTCCACTCTCTCGATATATATCCCTATCTATACCGTTCCGTCACCCCGCACCAAGCTTTCCAGATGATTGCACTAGCGCCTGCCCTGTATTATATTTCCTCACCAATTTTCACGAAATAATCTTTTTAACGCCAAAATGTCACAGTTTTTTTTCCCGGCTTTAATTTTTTTTCACCATAGTGACCTTAAAGCACCACTTCACGAAAGATATTCCAACAAATTCGTAACAGAGGCTGTCGATAGACCTCTACATTTTTCCGATCTTCTGATTGAATTGGAATCTAATTACATCAAAAATTATTATTCATTCGAAGCACGAAATGAAGTAAATGAAAATCACTTAGTTCTTCGTTGTTGTTGCCAAGCGGCGGACGCTAGTATTTAAACAGCCCTTCCGACAGCAAAACCCTCTGTGAAATAAAACGAAACGGACCCTCTATCAACGCCCTTGTCCTAATGAAAACTATAGGGCGTGGCTGTGGTGCCGTGGTGGGAACATCTTACCGGAGCGAGAAATAGGAAGTCTTCCTCGCAGCTTGCAAGAAACGTGCGCGTGCCTTCTGCTTGGTCCTGTGAGGAATGGAAGAAGGGCGTGATCGGGGAGAAGGGGGCACAATAAGTTGAGCGGAAGGGCTGTATAGACGCGTCGAGGAAAAAAAAAAGTTGCCATCAACGAAGCGACAAAGGGAAAGAGGAGAAAAAGTTTCGCCCTCTTCTTTTTTTTTCGAAAGCCGTAGTGGGAAAAGCCAGAAAATCCAGGGTAAGCCGAGAGAAGATGTGCTGTATGGGTCCTTCGGGAAGATTAGAATCTTGAAAATCATTACTCGGGTTTCCATCTAGCACGACCAACTCGGGGAAGTACGAAGAGGGTCGGAGTATGAAGATGGAAAGAGCGGCAGGGACGACGCCTGACGTCAATGCGACCTTACGAAGATTGCAGTATTCGTGTTTTTTTATTCCGCAATACCTGACACATTATGTATATACCAAAGTAGCGCACCTACGTAGAGAGTGCGTGGAATACAGGGAGAAATCAACTTCGGTGGCAGCGACGTTGAGGAATAAGGGTCTGAACCAGCCCATTTGCCCTTCCCCACTCGTCCTCCGTCACATTCCCCACGACAGAGGGTTGCGGAGTGAAGCACTCGTGTCGAGAGGGAGTGATTGGCAGCCCAAATTAATAATGATAATGACGAGCGCGCGGGACTTTAGAGGAGCTTACGAGTCATAAGGCCGAAGGGAAGTGCTCACTGATGCGACGCGATAGCTCTTCCACAGAATGGCTGATTCGATGGGATGGGCTGAGGGAGGATGGGAACGATCGAACTGTTTTGTTGTAATAAAGCTACGGGGAGGACCCCGGCAAACGACGGGCAAGAAACTCGTGGTGCTTCTTCCTCGGTGAAGACCCTGACAAGCGTACACGTTTAGCGACTGTGTCTGGTGTACTTTGTACGTTACATTACGGACCAAAAATTTACGCCAGCCTTACTAGCGGTATAGTCGTGTTTTATGCACTCTTTAGATTATCAAATTTTCAACTTCAGGATCTAATTGTAATTGAAAATCAATATTTAATTTTCAGAAAATTATGAAAGTGTATTCCATTATTGATTTCCATTTTTTGCCACCAAGACTTTCAGCGACTCCGACAATTTTATCTTGAAATAAGGCAATCTACGCAATCTGTTGAAATATAAGGATTTTAATTGCGTTATTCGGCGTCCAATCTTTTCACCGCCTGACCATTCGTTAAGATGCAGAAAATGGATTTAATGACGCAACACGAGGCTCCTGTTTCATCCGAGGAAAATTGATCATTCTCGGTAAGTAGTTAATGATGATGGCTGATTGAAAATTACGGTCTGTGTGCGGGAAACGTGAGAGCGCTATTAGTATCGAGCTATATTGGAATTTCATAAGTTTAATTGTAGGCCTCCAAACCTGAGGTATAATGGGTGAGCCATCGACGGAGACGGGAGCGAGGGGACTCTACAGTCCGACATGCTCCTTCGCTCTGGCGTGGTTGATGAAGTTCCTACTCACGTGTTTCTTGTCCCGATTCGTTTTCTCACGAGTAACAGCTTGTGCTTCGTTGGATAAACAAGTTGAAGGAAGATGGAGATAATATGAGAATGAAAGAGTGAGAAACAGCTAGGCGAGGTATACGATCTCGGTAGAACACGAGCCTGATTGCTGAAACCGAATGGCCTTTTCCTACTGCCGCCGATGGTTCGCCCGCGCGCAATTCCCGAGCCTCATGGATCTCGCGTTAAAAGAAGAAGAAAAAAAAAGAAAGAATAAATACATCCGGGCCCCGCCAACAGCCGCTGTTCCGGAGTCACAGCATTTCCTTAATAAGAATAGCAAAGCGCAGGATGAGGATGGCTCACGAGTCTTCTGAGACTCGTTTTGAGAAAATTGGACTGTCGCTTTGGGAGTCTTAAAGAGTTGCCGAAAGTTTAATTTTCTTCAGGTACCGAGAGAGCTTTTCGCTCGTCTCTCCATCTTTATCTTGCAGGGAGTTCTATTCCACTCTTTTCACGCTACCTTCGCTTTTTTCTTCCCCTGGAGCCTTTGCCAATCTCCACATGCACGAGGTGAGGGTATGAGGGGAACAGAAATCAACGAGAAACACGAACATGCAGGGGCTTTGCCCTTTGGTGTTGAATAGGACTCTCGGTTAGCCCGGTGGCATTTATCCTTTTATTATTCACCGAATGCCTCGCAAAATTGTTTCACCGTCATAGCTGTACGTACGGTATGATACAGTGTACAGGTTGACACAGAATAAACATTTTGTAATTTATTTTTCTTGTTATCTTTGATATTTTTTATGATGCATAATTGTTGCATGAATTACTGTTGATATTTGATAGATGATTCACGATGACAAATTGGAATTTTGTTCCAGCAAATAATTTGAAAAATTTGTACAGTTCTGAGTCTGTTAAGAGTTTTGTTATTTTCAAATGAAGGTTGGCCAGACGTGCTAATTTCACACAAACATGTGTGACTAAGATTTGGGTGTGATGTTACTAATAGCAAGTAATTTCCTACGTTTCCCATATGGAACGAGCGGTAAGAACACAACGCGAAAAGTAATTGGACGAAAATGCTTCATGCCTGACTCACTCTGTACAATAAATTTCCAAATACCAGACGAGAGCACAGGGAAGAGAGCCGGGCCATCGTGACCAACGATCCTTTCACCCAAGCCGGCAACCACGAGGAAATACAGCGTTGTGTCTACCTTTTACCATTCCCGCCAATCGGAGCCGACGGGTCCTCGCCCTCTGCAGTCGCCATTCCGACAACACTGGAAACATCCGCGTTTCTTGCGATTTCATTTTTTTATCCTCATTCTCCGCTACTCGAATCGTCTCATCAACTCTGCCTTTCCGGGAGAGCAGAAACTAAAAGAGTTTTTCTTTTTTTAAACTTTCTGCGACGAAACAGTGGAAACACGTGTATCTAGCATTGAATACACGAAGGGGAAGAGAACGACATTTTTCCATCTTCTTTGTGATTTATCAGATAAGAAAAAGGTGTGTATATGCTTAACGGATAACGCTACTCTGGAATTTGCGAAAAAATGTAATTTTTTCTTTGCTTATATCATTCTTTGAGGTCTTAGAATTGAGGCACATTAAGTTTCATGGAGGGCGAATTATTATGAACAATTATCTCGGGTACCATGGCCAAACTCCTTTTCAGCGAGCCCCTCGTACAATTTAATATGTTTTTGTGTGTTGCTACACCGATCTTACTTCGAGAAATCATTTATCGGAACAACCATCGGAGAGATTTTAGGCCGCGAGTCATACAGTGCCCCGCAGCCGGACATATTTCTCCTCCAATCTTTTACTTGAAACGAACGATCATTTTTAGTCGATAGGAGATCTTTATGTGTTGAGCTCTGGCGCCGCCATTTTATCAAAAATAATATATTTTTTAAATGGTGTAGCATCTACTAAAAAAATTACTACTTGTCGTAAGAAAACTCTCAAAATTAATCTGTTTTTTTTTTCATCTGTCGAGTGGCCCCTCACAGTTACCCTTCACATTGAGCCTTCCCGATTCAACTTATTTGTCAGTATGCAAAATTCATATTCGAATATTAGTTCGACCAAAACGATATATCGAACTCGATGAAGATCGATTTGCTGTTGGTAAACGTCGGAACATCGAGGTCCGGAAAGTCCTGTTACATATCCCACAGCGCATGGACCATTTCGTACATCACCCAGAAGTGTAATCGACGACCGAGAATCGTGGTCGTGAGGTGCATCAAACCGAGAAAAAGAGCCACGAGAAACGAGACCGTCTTGCCCATGGGGTCCATTGCCGGGATTTTCCGTGAAGGAAGTGTCGAGGATTTACGATCGTTCTCCACGACGAGATCGAGAGCAGACGCGGTCCAGTCCCGGTGCTGAGATCATCTGGAACTCGCTCACGCGCTCGCTCGGCCGCGGTTTGCTGACCTATCGAGCCGATAGATTGAATCATTCGCGAGTCGAGATCATAATATTTATGAAACGTTTTATGAGGACGGTCCGGCGGCGGCATTGGTGGCGGTTGGTCGTGATGCGCCCTGTGCTCTCTCCTTCGCGGTTCGGTCCGATATCCTTCCAACGTTCTCTCGTCAGATCGCTGTGTGATGTTTATCGTGTCGCCGCTCTGTGGGCGCTGCGGATGAAGCCCGCCCGGCTGTATGAGCCAGGCGGTCCAACGGATCCGCTCAATTCCAAATTCTACGATTCTCTAGCGCGAGAACAAATTCGGTCCCTATCGGAACAACACTACCGTGTCAATACCGCGAACGCGTTTTTTGGTTGAGGATTTTTTTTTAAACGTTCCAGTGGGTTCTATCGTACCGATAACCGTGCATCGAAAGCTCGATAACATTTTTTTTTTTTGCACGTTGCTGCAGAAGCGTCTACATAGATTTGTTTGCGATATGCTAGAACAAAGAGCGAGCTCCCAAATCCGATATATTCCCGTACCGAAGTTCCGATATATGGACCAGTAAAATATCAGTCTCCGTGTTGATTCGAAACACAAAACAGTGCTTCGTATGCGCTGTTTTTTTAATATAAATTCATAGATTCATTCACAAAGATGAACAAGCAAAAAAAAGGAAAATCAAGAAGAGCGATGGAAGCTGAAAAAAAAATTGAAGACATTAATCGAGTCCATGGACGAAGGATCGCAAGATTCAGAATACGATGAAAACGAATCGCCTGTCGCGGTCAACCTCGACGATTCCAAAATGGAGGATAAATTATCAGTTTCGAACTTCACTCAGGAAAGTTCGTTCGATCGATTAAGAATACGCTTTGAATTTGTTTTCCAATAAGAATCGTGTTTTCCGATTTCGTTGACACTGCTGATTATCGTGCTTGCGATAGATGAGACATAGAAATAAAGATTATCAATTTTACACGAATGTTTGCATGATCCTTGAAGAATGAAATGAAACTCCCGATCAGTCGTAAGTTGAGTTCGCGTGGCTGTGGGGAGTCTCGGACGAAGAAGCAACCTTGGATCAACAGCGAAGGAGGAGTCGTATGGGCGTTTAACGGCTATCAAATAACGGATTATTATCTCTGGTTAACCCAGATATCAGCGAGCTGTGTAATATCCTGGGTGTGTATCTTCGTCACGAGAATATATATATATATATATATATATATATATATATATATATATATATATTTAGACGTAGGTGTAAAGGCAGTCGGTGTACGGGTGGGGATAAATGCAGATGTGAAGTGAAAAGCGCAAGAAATGTCGATCTCCGATGTATATTCGCGAAGCCAGCGTTTAGCAGCACTTTGATTTCCGTTGAGAGCGTAACTAATCCAGGTAGGCGGTTAAATCGGCATTAACGACGTGTATCATACGCGAGGATCTTTCGTGTGTACACTCCAGTTCTCTCGATTTTCGCTGCACCGGCCGCACGTAACGAATCGCGAATCGCTTTTCATGTGTTGTTGGGACAGCGGACCGGCTAATTCATAATTGAACCGGGAAAACGCGATCGACGTGTACATGTGAGATACGAATGCGAATGACGATGAATACGTTGAACACCAGAGCAAAAATTCTTAGTCGACGATTACCGCATATAGCGATATTCATCTGTGATCTCGAGCATAAACAGCACGAAAAAAAAAATTCAAAAAAAAATTGACGTAAAGAGAATTGAGGACATTAATTATATGACGATAAGAAAAGACGAACTCATACGGAGTTCACAGCCCATGTTCGTGTCAAAATGTTCATAGATTTCAGGGTGCATTGACCTTCGCTTATAAAAAAAATAATAAATTGGAGACAAATAAAAAGAGATAAATAAAATATAAAAGACCTAGACGTATTGACCCTCGTTTATAAAATAATAGTATATTATGACACTAGGACGAAAAAATGTTTTCTGACGAGTGTGAGTTTGCAGAACGAGCCGAAGGCGAGTATTGCAATCACACGAGTCCAGAAAACGTTTTTCGTACGAGTGTCGTACGAATTTTTATGTCACAAGGTCCGTAAATGCGGTTTGAAGCGAACGAAGTGAGCGTGAAACCGCACTTTTACGGACAGCGCGACATAAAAATAATGAATTGATGATCAATAATATTTTTAAATACCGAGAAAAATAAATAAATGAATATTTATGTCAACTACGTCAATTGAGTGTCAACTGAATTCTTTATCAGTACTCATTTACGTTCGCCCGCCTCACTGCCAAGGGCTGCCAGGTAAGTCTCGTGATCGGACGAGGGTCTCCATTTTCCTTGTGAAGAGGTGGCGCTCTGACGAGAAATTAAGAGATGACTAGTGTGAAACCCGGTTTCGGATATCCATCTCGCACCCAAACGCAACATTCCATTGTTCTCCCCCACCCTGCCGCGCCATCCCGATCACTCGTCGCCTCGATGGCTTCCGCCTACTCTGGAAAACTTGCCCGTTGCCTTATTTATGCTAAACTATGTATTTCGTATTTATTATTTTAGTGCAGGGTCCGCGGGATGGGTGGCTATCGTGTCTCGTCGCCACGTCAAGAGCGAAGGAGTCTCGGCGACTCGCGAAGAGATGAAAGGCGCGGGACAGTCACGACTACGACTACAACGAGCCGGCCGCTCTTACTCCGCTCAAGGAAGAATCCAGATGAACGACGAGTTCTCAATTGCGATAAGCACCGATTCCCATAGTCGGAATGTCAGCGAACAATGTACAGACCAGAGTTATCGTTACACGAAAAGTTTGAGCAGTGTCTGAAACACGTGCAAACTTTACTTTGGATTTAAAAATGTTCTTTGATTAACGTTGAAAAATTGTCCTAGGCACTTGATCGCGGTAATTCCGTGTATAATTTTTCCAACAGGACGTCGTTTCTGGTTATTCGAGAAACAATTTGTGATAATGCGTATTGATGTAGGCACAAAGGACAATGAAAGAACAAAGTCGAGAAAGGCTGAAGGGAAATCGTTGAAACGGGGGAGGCGGATAAAAAATTTAATCTCGGCCCAGCAGGACGGTGAAAACGTGAAGGAGAGGGAGGGAACGTAATAGGCCCTTCGATCGGTTTCCACCTCACGTACTGCGCCGCTGCCTTATCGAAATAAACTTGGATAGCGGGAATGGGCCGCGAGAAGGGGTGGCTTATACAGGCTTTATGACTAATCGTTTCACGTAACTAAAATTCGATCGTATTTTCGAACCAGGGACCTCGGGCGCAGAGACATGTACACCGCGTAACCCTCGGTTTCTTCCTCCGGGCGTGTTGGACGCATTCGTGCAAATTAATTTTATACGGTCGAATCAACGTGACTGCTCCACGATATATCTTCAATACAGAGAGGAATGGTCTTCGTGACTTTTTTTCAAAGAACGTTAATCCACATAATTTCAATCGTCATATATTTTTCAATTATAAAGTATTTTATTCAACGAAGCACTCGAAATTTTCGTTTCCTCATCTGGCCAAAGTCGCTCATCTCATCGCGGTCATAGTCGGTACATCGTTATGGAATTCGATTCGAGACCCCTCGCGTGGCTTTATTTCAGGGAGTGGTTTCCCCTGACGATGCGCATGAGGGCGAGGGAGAGAAAAAGGCAAGAGTGGTTATAGCATGCCGCGCCATGGCATTCCCGGGTTCTTGAATTTCAGGCTCGAAACCGATACCCTATCCACGTCCGACGGGCGACGTCGCGAACGATATAAGCGAGACCCGACGAAAAAGGTAAACAGCCAACGTTGTGGAGAAATACTAGTGAGAGACGGATCCACCGAACAGTGGATGGACACACGAAGATCGTCGAGAGAGAGAAGTAGTAGAAGTTGAGACGTCAGACATCTTTTTTTTCAAGAGCGTAAAGCGATACTCCGGGCTAAGTGCCCCCGCTGCTGACGTTGTTGGATCACTCTGCCCCGTTCAGTACCCTGTTTTATTTCTGCCTTTGGAACAATGTATTGTTGTATTGATGTACATTGTACAGTAAACTATTGTTATGATTATTCCACCGGGTTCCGGAAACTGAGCTTCTGTAATTTTGCGAAACCGAAAAAACAAAAGTTTCAACAATGGCCGAATATCTAAAATCTAAATATTAATATTACATAAGGCCTGAAGTTAACGGACATATTTGTGAGTGCATTGAAGAAAGATGTATATTGGCGACCCTCATTGTATCAGAAAGCCCCGAAATAACTTTGTAATCCGGGCATGCGTGTCTGCATTTTGGGTTGGACATCGAATTAAATTTTCATTGCTAGTCCATAGAGAATGATTATATGCACGTAATAAGCATCGTATTTATACGATGTTTGGCCATCAAGTGAACTTACGGGGATGTGGTATCACCGGTATTGGATCGTTCACGGTACAGTCGCGATGTTATCGAGGGCTCACCATTCAACTATTACTTTGCCTCTATACCGATGTTAAATACCGCACGCGGCTATATACGACTCACTGATTACCCAATAACCATGTAATAGATCGCCCATTACGTGACCGGCACCACCGGACGCGAGATCCCGCATCCACCATCGATGCGCGCTTCATACGCCCCCCCCCCCCCCCCCGCCCGGCCCGCTTTCTGTCTCATCCCTTCGAGAGTTTCCGTTTTATCGTATATTGTCATTATCAGAACCGGTGTATCTGCATGCCGGTACTTGCCACGATAAATTGAATGGATTTCCCGGATACGTCAGCCCTTTCACCCTAAACACCATGCACCCTACACAGGGTGAGTCCAATGGTCCATACAATTACCTTTCAGTATCGATCTTCAACAGCATCGCTATTTATCGTGCATATATAGCGTGGTAATTTTTTTGTTCTCCATTCAACGGAGCGATCTGTCCGCCAAGATGGTAATGGTACAAAATTAACATTAAATTCGACTGCTTCGACCAGCGAAATAAGAAATCAACATGGTACATATTTCACATCTACAGACACACAGCTAAATGCTTGACAGGTACTCAGCGGTTCTCAGCAGTCGCCTACACAAAACATGAGCTTGGTACTTCGAAAACTAAGTCGATTCTGCGGATGCCAACGTAAAAATGATAATTCGTAGGAAGCTCGTTTCGAGCTGGCATCGTACAGGGCAAGCAATACAGTGTATGTGACCTAGAAGCACCGTACAAGACAGAGAGAGAGAGAGAGAGAGAGAGACAGAGACAGAGGAGGGAGAGGGACAGGGCGAAGGAGAGAGATAGCGAGACCACATTGCCATCTTCGTCGTCGCACAGCATACACGAAGCTATACAGAGCGTCGAGTCAAGCACCCAGAAGAGATTGAAGTGCTTATTCAACAGTATGAGCGCATACTCGACTTTCTCGCCCTGGTTCCGTTCCTCTTCTTCTTCTTCATCTTCTTCATATTTTCTTCTTATTCTCCCACCGGATTACCCGGTTCGTCGGGTGAAGGTGGAAAATAAAATTTACAAATATTATTCGATTCGTTCCTCTGCTACATTAACGGCGAAATATTATTATCTCAGTGCCAAAAAGGCAATGGAAAGTGACTGCGGAAGCAGCTACCGCGTATTAAGAATTAATAAAAGACCGCGAAGATTATTATCTTCGATTTCGCCGCGTTTATGGTACATACAACGTTGCTCGGGCCGTGAGTGAAAGACTCTCCGACGAACTCCGGTGGGACTGCGTCCCGATGAACCGAGAGAGCGTTCGTGGCCGCGTATCACGGTAGACACTTGGCAGCGAAATCGTTTTCAGTTTGCTCTCAGTGTAATTGCATAATTTCAACAGCGGCAGAAACATTGCATCACTGGGGACGTATACGGTCAGCCAGGCGGGTTCGGAGTACTTCGTGCGCCCGTAGTTACTCACGAGCTACGCCTCCGTATATATATATGTATGTATAAGCAAAATAGTTTTCCTCGCTTGCGATTCTAATTCTGCGACGCCATCACGTCCGACAACTCGGATTTCTTTGACCGGCTGCTCTCCTTTAGTCGCAAAGTTTTCATCATCTGCAATTTCACTTCTCCAACGTAATTGACGCTGAGCAAATCATGAGCGAGTGTGACAACGGTTTTCCTTTGAGGCAGTTCAAGCTTTTACCGATTAATATCAAATAATATGTTTTTTTTTTTTTTTTTTTTTTTTTTCAATTTCGAAAGCTCTTTGAACACAGCACCCCTATCGTATCACATTCTCTGTGTTACAGTTATTTGATTTGACACTCTTGGCGGCATCGTCTCCTTCGGGAGCGTCAAGCAGCGGCAAGCTGCTAAAGAGACAAATTAAAAGGGTCGGGACACGTGGCTTTGCTACACTGTGAATCGACTACGTAGTTGTCACTCTGCTATACTTCTACTTTTTTCCATTACCGAATGGTTCGCGCTTCGTTCACTTATGAGAACGACGCGTGGCCCGGCCGCCTGCACAGTGATCCCGAACAATGCCGCCCGAGTAAGACAGCGCACGGCGGCATCAGTGTGATTGATCGGGCGTAAAATTTCTCGTGGATATTGCTTCCTCTTCTACTTTGACGATGAGATGAAAAAAAGATTAAGCCAGAACGAGTCAGAGTCATTACGTTAATAAATAGACGAAAAAAAAGACGCTCGCTGTTTCGTTGCGATTATATCTGTGGTTTTTGGGCAAAACTGAATAAGTCCATGAAAAGAGGTTTCGAGAAATAACAATTTTACGTTGCAAACGCTCAATCACAGCAGAGAAATCGATTTTGAAAATAATAATTATCAGGTTATATTTAGTTTTTTATACTGCTTGTCGTAGCATTCTGTAAAATTCAAATAGTCTATAATTTGTGGATTAAAAAAAACACCACTATACCTGTATATATGTATGTAAATAACAAAAATCTGATTTAATTTAATTTCTCGAAAAAAAAATGACTCATTGGACTTTGCTCACAAACCACCGTTCCGTCACTCGCCACAAGACAGATTACAGCAATCTTCATAATTTAGCAGTTGGAATTTTAATAACGCACGTTAATAAATTATGTTACAACCGAAGCAGCTGCTCACTTGAAATTTTACTCTCTCGTTCGTGAAATAAGTTTCGCCGAAAATTTTCATATTTTTTTCTTTATATCCTTCATCGCACGCTGAAAGATCAATTTGCCGAGTGTTCGCACAAAGTACAAGTGAGTCCGAGGGGGGAACTACGGATCGAGGATCGCGGCGGAACTGCGGGCACGTGAGTCACGCGTCGAGAATACGTAAAACAGCTCGGAGCCGATGATGTGCATGTTTTTTTTTCGTTTTATTATAATTCTGTATACACCCGGGTGTGTAGTGTGTGTGTGTGTGTGTGTGTCATACCGTACAATATATATCCAACCGAGCAAAGAAACGAAAGAACGACAACGCCGAGAGACGATAACGGGCGCGACGTGTGCGTGGTTACGCACCGTTCGCCACGCATAATCGATAAACCGCGCGCGGGTGCGCGACTATCCCCGGCGCCTGTGTGTGTGCTCAGTCGTCCTTGAACCCTCACGGGCGTGCTCGAGGAAAACGAAATCGGAAGAGGAAGGAATACGAGTTTATCCGCGGCATTACGGTCGGGCTGATCCCTCTATTGCCCTCCATTTCGATAAAAATAAATCTTCCTAAATAAAAAAAAATAAAAAAAGTAAAAACAAAATATACACGATAAATACCCATTTATATGCAACCAAACTGTGATTTATTCGTTCGTCATATATATCTATTTTTTTTTTTTTTTCAAAATATTCATTAATCATGCATCATATTATTTTTCACGCAATTTCAAACTCGATAAATCCAATGACATCGCCTCTGAGTCCCTCGCGTTTATTCGAGCGTGAAAAAA
Organism: Diplazon laetatorius; assembly: GCA_963662125.1. NCBI lineage: Eukaryota > Metazoa > Arthropoda > Insecta > Hymenoptera > Ichneumonidae > Diplazon > Diplazon laetatorius. The sequence continues at coordinate 9,327,350 of OY759158.1, read as the reverse complement.
AAAAAAAAAAAAAAAAAAAAAAAAAAAAAAAAAAAACTTTCTTCGCCCTCGAACGTCGAAACGCGTCCACCGTCCCCTCCGGCTCTTATATTACAAGTGCACCTACGTGTATTACAGTCCACGTCGAGATACAATATGTGGTATATAGGTACGTATAAGGCGCATGAGAATTGGTGGCAACGTGAAAAAATTGTTTATCTAGATGTCGCGCGGGTGTCGGTGTCGTGGGTCCCTTAAACCACCTCGAGCGAACCGGGTGACGCCAGGCGTTTTATGAGGGCGGTATATGGGGTTTACCGGTGCTCCGCGTAGTCGCCGCACCGCCGCCATCACGTAGGACACGTACGAAGCACAAGGGCTAGGGCACCAGCCTAGTCGCCTATCGCCACGCATATAGCCTACATAACTGTGAGTGTATAGCGCGCATATAACGTGCGTGCGACGCTAGAACCACCGTCATATATTTTGCATTTTTATTGCCGCACCGCGCGCGACCCTCCACGAGGGTACTTGCTTCTTTAGCGTCTCTCTCGGCATCTCGGGTCCTCGTACGGGGGCCGTAACGTCGCACACGTAACACGCACGATCGTACTCTCTCTTTCTGTCCCACGTGGGGAAACGTTATTCGTCGACGGCAAATGTGTGTGTGTGTGTGTGTGTGTGTGTGTGTGTGTGTGTGTATTCGAATGCCAAGACGGAAGAGGAAAATAACGATGATAATGCACGCACCCACGGAGTCAAAACGCGTGGGTTTGTTCGAGACTGTGCGTTTGGCTTGACCGCACCGTCAAACACCATAACCCAATGTATATCTGATCGGAAGATTTTTTTTAATTTTTTTTTCTAGCACAGTGAACGCTTCACGACATCCCGTCCTTTTATTCACAGTTTTACAATACATTTCGTTCGTTCGAACGTCTTTCTACGAGCAACTTGGGTCATATGAAAATTATTTTTTTCCTTTATTCGACGGAAAAAATCCGTTTAACCGTCGTTAGTCATGCTTCGGTGAAACTACGGGTCGATTACACTGGGAATTCTGAACACTGATATTCACCAAGCAAGTTTGAATGGGAATAATAAAATTTTGCGATCAACAAAATGGTATTGAAAAAAAATTCTCAGCGTATTTCAAACTTGTTTCTGCAAGTACAAATTTTCACAATAGCCAAAATGTGATGTTCAATGTAGTAAAAAAAATCTTTCAAAAATGAATTTATTAAAAAAAAACTTTTTTCACTAAATTGCTATAACTTTTTCAATTTGTTGGATGTTTCATATTTTTTTAAGTCAACGTGACATATTTATATTAAAAAACAGCTGGGCTTAAATTCATCCAGTGTGAGTAAAAAGGGTTGCACCGTGAATTAAGCGTCAACAAAAGAGATTTCACTAGATGTCCAGGTCTGGGACGGATATTCTACCTGACAAAAACTGATATTATTAATAATCCGTGAGATTAAGTTCAATGAGTGTGCCGACAAATTGTATGTAAGCTGCTCGGCGGGATGTACTGATAGGCAGTGCACAAATGTGTGCTCAGTTCTGGAGGAGGACCGACGAAGCAGGAGTTGGGGGAGGGGGGAGAGGTGATGCAAGAAAACGAGTATCAGAGAGGTGTACAGAATACAGCAGAAACAACCTTGGTCTGCACGCATAACTACGAGAATGTGCTGGCGGATGTCTCGGCGCTTCCAACCTACGGTGTCTCGTATAATCCGCCACCAATTAGCCGAGCATGTGGCGTTCCCAACGACGGGCAGAGGCGTTGGAATGATGAATAACTGGCGCCTTTCCCAGCAAATCGAACCGAAAAAAATAAATCCTCCGTTTCTCGCGCGAAACAGGATGCTCGCTGGCTCCCACAACTATTGAAACACTGATAGCTTCACGTAGATATCACGACTTACGGTGTGTGTGTGTGTGTGTGTGTGTCTGCGTGTGTGTGGTGTATAGGCAAATATGTGAGCCGTTCTCCCAAATATGGACGTCCTTTCGGATAAGATGTACTCGGAAGCTTATGGAAATTTGTTAGGAGGATGTCCACGATACGATACATGTAACTGAATTATTTTAGATTTTTTCGTCCATTATTTTGAGTACAATTTTATTTTATTTTTTCGACTTAATTTTACTAGTCATCGCAATGTGAAATTTCCACGTTAAATTTTTATGTGAACTCGTCTCAACTTTTTCAAAAAAATATTGATTTCCAATTTGCACTAACAAAAAGCTCTGGACATCGAGCTTCCCCTATTAAAATCTATTTTCGGACATTGCCGGTGAATTAAATTTATAAAAATTATATTTTTATCAGAAAGCTGGAGAAATTTCGCAGAAACTCCGTATTTTACGATTTGGATTCTCCGTAAATTTTCTTAGAATCAATTTAACAACAAAAATTCACTATCAAAAGATATATATGTTGTAAAAAATCAATTATTTTTGTTGGGAAATTAATTTTTATTTCCACAAATAATAATCTCAAAATCATACAAAACAATCAAATATCGATTTTCCATCGATAATAATCGAAAGATAGATTTTTCAGATGAGAAACCATTATCCACGTCGAGTGGGCGTCCATAAGTGTGAGAGAGATGGTACAATTGCACGTTCGCTTCGGAGCGAGAGAAAACACGTGAAATACGTATGACATCGTTTCAAACCGACTGGATATAAGCACCGCGTTGTCGCATCATCGTAATTTCAAACGTATATATATATTCGCACCTCCTGCGATTCAACGCGAAGCAAATTAGCCTGAGCGAAGCCCATGTACAATCGTTACTCTTTTCGCCACTGGCGAATGGTTGTCGTTCGTGTACCATGTGCGATGCGGACTATAATAGGTCGTGGCGGGTCCGCAATGGAAATCCGTAACGATAACTGATACAGAGTAGGTGTACACGTAGGTACGAAGAATATATATATATTTAATGCAATAGTGGGCGCGTTGGACGTAGCGCGCGCGCGAAGAGAGAAATTACTGTGGCAATTAACTTTACCTACGACTATTACACGACCTTGCGTCGTACGCGCGCGCCTTAATAGCGCAACTTCAACTTCCACGCGGTAGTTGAATATGATACTGTACCCGCGCACATAGACGCGTGTAAATACACGGACAATAGCAATACCGGTATTCGCCTGAGAGAGCGAATTATCATTCACACTGTAATTTCTCCTTCGTGGCTGTTGCATTACGAGTAAATTATTATTCGTACGATCTACTGAATATCTCGTCCATGTGGATTAACCGGGCACTCGTCGTCCGCTGATGGTCTTTCAGTCGCGAGGATTAAATCCGATGGAAACCAGTTTTGAGTGTGTCTTATCCGTTGTCTTGAAATGCACGAAAACGACATGGTCATTCGATCGAAGAGTGTGCGAGAATGAGAATACAAAGTTTGCTCAAATGCAATGGAAAAGGCTATTCAGTTTGGTATATTGTACCTGCTATAAGCTGCACAAGAGGATTTCTAGAGGACGTCGATTTCCGAAGGCTCACAAAGCCGACGTTCACTCCCTAGAAGGACATGTGACCTATACATGCTATTCGTCACCGTGAATCGGTAACGCTAGGACTTGGTTGCTAAATTAGAAGCTTTAATGTCTATTGTTAACATGATAGTGATGCTGCGTGGAAATAACTGGAGGTTATTGTAATCTGTTGCAAAAAACAAAAAATAATTAATCATCAGGATTGTCGAGTTTCGTAACAATGCGAGCTTAACAACAGAAGTATGAGTTGAATAGACTCATGCGTAATACTATTTCGGTAAATATATTTTTTTATAGTGTCTCAAGACGAGCCTAGCGTAATTGTCAGTAGTTAGTAAGTGAAGAGAGGCGTTCTCCCACGAAAAAGAAATTTGTTCGTTGAAAATTACCGAATTTGTTTGGGAATTGGGGGTATGAGCAAAAGTTGACGGATATTCAATGATTTACGGTAAAAAAAACTTTAAACTGTTTAAAAACAATCATCGAAATACCAAAAAATATTGATTGGTCGTGTCGGTGAAGAGTGAAATTGTATATTAAAAATAATTTAAGGAGGAAACATAAGACAGTGAAATATTCATTCCGACATTTTTCGGGACAATTTACATTAATTGTGAAAGATGTTCCATGATTCCCCGAATGTATGTATAAATTATGGTTCCGAGTCCGTGAAAATTCTTGAACTCTGAACATTAAAACCAACTGCGCAGTCGTGTTTGCGCACAGCCTTACGCTTATTTGGTATTGGCGTCGCCGGCGCGATGTCCCGGCCGGCCAAACAGCAAACATTCGTCGCGCTTTGAGCGTTTTGTAATCAACATTGTTGTGATTATGCGTATATTTTTTCGGAAATTCTTTATATTATATATTAGATTGGTCGTTAAAGAATAGATTTTCGATTTTTCTTCGGAAATCGAAAGTTGACCTTGTAGGACTAGAGTTCTTCAAATTTAAGCCCCTTATCATAATGCTGAAGTTGCCTCAATACTGTTTATCCTTATTTTATCGACTTTTTTTTTCAAGTTAAACAATCTGAAGTTGATCTCGAAGAGAACAAGTTTGCACTTTCCAACGGCTTCGTTGAACCTACCGTATTCGGTATATTCGACGAACGGAATGAAAAGATTAGAAACAAGCGATAATTCTACGCACCTCGTATATGCAAATCGAAACCGAGTTTGTTGCTGCGCACCCGCATTGACGTTTACACGCCCCAACGAAAAGAAGCGATCGAGTGCGTTTTATTTGTCAAGATACGTCCGTCCATGTGCGTGTGTGTGTGTGTGTGTGTGTGTGTGTGTGTGTGTGTGTGTGTGTGTGTGTGTGTGTGTGTGTGTGTGTGTGTGTGTGTGTGTGCTTGCGTGCCGGTTGCAATGTAGTACCCCGGGGAAATGCTCAACTCTTTATTTCTCCTTCCCTTGCGTTTGGAGAGAGTGCCGCGCGGACTGGATTAACACCGACTGTTCGGGGGTATACAAATTGAATCGAATGCGTGTACGATCGCGATGGGCCAGCAGCACGTACGTGGTGTAAGGATATGCTGGTAAAGAGTGAGCGGACTCATTGAAAATGATGAATCGTTCGGATTTCGTTACAAGCGCTCGTTTACAGTGATTCTCAGAGGTGCGTTCATCATAACCGATGTTGCTTGTGTATAGAAATATACGTGTATGGTTTGAATTTCAGAGAAGTATTCGACGCAGCGACAGCACTGGCTGCAAGATATTTTGCTTCGGGGTATTTTACCGAGCTGAGATGCATATATATATATATATATATGAGTGCGCCACGAATGTTTTCCAGATTCGAAACCTCGGGCTCTTCGACCGGACGGCAGCGGCCAAGCAAACGAACCGAGCGAAGCTTGCCTCTTGTTTGTCGGGGATTGGGTCATCGTTGTCGTCGAGTAAACGAAACGTTAGCTGGACAAATAGCCTCAGGGGCGTAGCGGTCTATGCCGTACCGTATATACACCACGCTCCATGGGATCCTCGTTCCACCGTTTGCGAACGTAACACTCCGGCTATGCCATTACTTTTTCTCTAATGCCAATTTTCTTTTTCCCTCTTTTTTGTTTGTTTTGTATTCATAAAAGGATCAATTACGACTGAAGTGCTCGTAAAATTAATTCAACCATTAAAATTAAGCGGGAAGTCATCTGATTATTATGAATATATTGCACCGAGGTAATATTATTATTTACGATTTGGATAATTTCATTTAATCGATTCTCAGTAAATCCCTTGCAAACGATGAAATTCGTATGATGAAATAATGAATTTTATCGTTTGCAGGGGATTACAATTTTTTTTTATTTACGTGCGGTTTTCAATATTCATTACGCGATAGAAAACAATTGTAGGCGTATATGAATGGCATACGTGAGACGGAGACAGGAAGAGTGAGGCGGAATACAGATTCATATCGTTCGAATGCAAACCCCGTACATCGTCGGATGTGTACGCCTCGCCGTTTATCATATCGCATTTCTTACTTCCTCTTTTTCTTCACACATCTCTTTTTTCGCCATGTGTCTTTTCACCTGGACTTTCTTTTCCTGTTGTGGGGGTATAGGATCGTGAGGGGGCGACCGTCGCGAACATTCGCACAACGAGCGGGTTTCATTCAGCGACGTCTGGACGCCCGGCGCGTCTTCTCAACTGGCCTTAGAATATAACACTTGGAGGCCTTAATGCACTCCGCTGTGTACGCTCGCGGTGTAACTTTCTCGTGGCCAGCCAGCCATAAAGGGGAGGGAGGTACGCGAGGGATTTAAAAGGAAAGAAAAAAAAACAAAAACTAAAAAGAAAAAAAAACCTCGTTAAATTAGGAAAGGCAGGCCTGAATGGTAGTCGGTAATTACGACGTGCATTACTCATGACGCGGGGGCGAAAGCTTGGTTCTCTGGCCTGCTGCTGCTGCTGCTGCTTGTCGGTCGAGTTCACTCGCTGGCTTGACTTCCTAACTCCTAGGCCTCGTGTATATATCGCTCTCGCCCCGACGAGATTCTCGACCGAGGGTTAAAAGGGCTGGGCTATGGGCACCACTCACGGCAGCCCCACAGCTGACGTTGGTCAAGTTTACCGAGGGTAACGGCCGTCTACGTTATTTCGCTTCATTTATTTTTTTATATTTTTTTTTTTTTGTGATTTCAATTTTCCATGCCGAAAGAATTTCAATTTCACGTTTAATAAAACGCGGATAGTTGAACGTAGATGTTTGCGGAAAGTGTAATTACTCGGCGTATATTCTAAATGGGTTATCGGATCAATAATATTCTTTTCCGGACAAATATAGGCCGAAACAAAAAAAATTATTCGATTTCAACACAATTATTCGTATCGAATCGGATGTATTGGAATTATAGACCCGACTAATTGACTGACAAGTCACTTGCAAAAGATTGTGATAAATATTGAACAAAGTATTTCTTGAAAGAATACGCTATGAGATGTGAGTTCCTACACCAAAATCTAACCGAGGTGTCTCAAATTCATTTGTGAGATACGGGAACCAAGAAAATAATAGCTAAAAGTTGCGACGTCTGCTACAGATTGTTTTGATCGAATTGGTGTGTTGTGTAGTGCTGATTTAGTCTGATTAAGGGGTCACGCCACTCGAGAATTTTCAAAAAATATTTTCAACAAATGTTCAGCTTAAATTGTGCATTTAAGGCCTCAGCACCTAATTGAAAAAAAAAGGTACAAACAATTGACAGATTATGTATAGAAATGGGCAGATGTTTTTTATATGCAAACTATACATAATCTGCATAGATACCATACGGAAATTGTATGTTATTTATATTGATTTTTGTACGTAAAAAAATAAATATAAAAAACATACAATTTCGGTAGAGGGATCTATGCAGATTATTTATAGTTTGCAGGCTACAATAGTTTTTTTTTTCAATAGTCATCTATGTTCAAAGTATATACAATAACGGCCTTCAAACGGAATGTCGATTTGAAAATGAACGTTTACACTACACGTTCGGAAAGAAGCGAGCGAAGAATTGATGAGCAACGTGTTAGGATTCTGGTGGCTATCGTAGCGCTACACGTACGAACGAATGACTTTATTAGGGTCCGATCCAGCCGTGTCCGAAGGCCTCGGACTTAGTGTGTCCGAGAGACAAGGCCTGCGTCCATCTTCCCCCTCGACGTCACACACAGAGGGTGTGTTGACCGCATGGCCAGATCGCTGCACGCTGCTGAGTCAGCCCGTACGGGAAGAACAACATGGACCTTTGTTCCTCACCAATGGTTCCGCGCGTGTCACGCGATGCTATGTGTGGCGCTCGTGCACATGCACCTACGTACGTAAACCGTCAATGTACCAGTCGCACATAACGTTCGGTCGGTCCCTCGTTTTCCCATATTACTTTACGAAATACATATCGTCATCGTGCCTGGAGTCGTATTTACAGCGACGATTATAATTTCACAATGCTCATAGTTCCCCCCCCCCCCTCGCGCACCGTCCATTCAACCATTTAACTCATTCATTTCCCATTGTTACCAAGAACTTCATGGAACACAGCCGAAGGCGCGACTATATAATTCCGTTTTCCAATATCGGTTTTTAATTCAAACGGTTTGCTTCGTCGCGAATCGCTTATTGTCCGTCTTATTACCCGAAGGTAATGAGGGAAAAAAAGCGAAAAAAAAGTCGTAATAAAGAAATTATAGCACTGCTTTCGACCTCTTTGTTCCTTTTACGTTTATTTCCTTTCCCCCATTTTAGTTCGTTTTTATTTTTTTTTTCCTTCTTTTTTCACAATTTAATTCTTTCACGCGCACGGAATCTCGGAGGTTGCTCGCACGCTTAAAGAATCAAACGCCCAATTAGTTCGACCTCGGGTTCGTTATATGTCGGAATAATGCTACGGCGCGCGCTCTCCACTCGTACGTGTGACTCTGACGGGTATGGAGCGCAGTTTGGCGGGGCCGATACGCAGCGTGAGTATCCGATATATATATATATGCATGCAGGGGTAGGTTCTCGACTCCTCAGCTCAGGTACAGCTCTCACCCCGCCCTCCCCCCCCCCCCCCCCCGACCCCCTGCCTATATTTACATACATTCATATTCATATCAACCCCTTTTTTTACGAGCCACAACGAAACGGAACGAAATATAGAAGAAGCGAAATAAGTACGCTTCGAGCCATTTCGCGATACTCGGAACAACCCCGTGTGCGAAAATATTAATTTATTCGTGGCCGCGGCGCCTCCTACGCCGGGATGAACGTAGAGCGCAGACCGCATCGTCATGATGAGGGCCAGAGTCAAGATGAGTCGTAACAAGACGCGCGCCATGGGGGAAACCCCATTAAAAAAGAGTAGAACGACAAAGGGTTACGATCGCCGGGGAGACACTTTAGAGCCAGTAGATTGCGGGTTGATAACTTTTAAGAATCCTCGATGAAGCCGACGAGTGATAAATATTAAACGCTTTGGGAATGGTCGTAATACGAATTTTTCAGCCGTTAAGAGAAAAAAAAATGAAATTAAAAAATGTTAAAAATAAACGTGAGTACTGGAAAAAAATAATTACATGAATTTAAGTACCATGTCCTCTTAATTTATTTCACGAAAATAAAATTGTTCGATTTACTGTAGTTTGAATATGTACCATAGATTTTGAGCGATGTAAATTTAAAATTTTTGAAAATTGAATATCGATAGAATTTGTATATTTTGTTACTTTTAAAATGCTCGAGCGGGATTCAAATATCGTTATTCGGCAACTTTATTTCCCTGATCGTTGCGCTTGAATCGAGCCCGAAATTAAACTATGCCAAAACTCGCAACAAAGTGAAGTGCCGCGGACAGCAAAATCCATGGGTTAACGCTGCCGCTCAGCCTCGAACTATTAATTCCGGCAATGAACGATTCAGCCTCTCGACGCTTGCCATTATGCTACACGGTAACGAAGAGCATTCTTCGCTGCACATCACACGAGCGGTATATGTAATTCACACGGCAGCCGCAAAAAGAAAGTGTGGAAACCGAGATTGTGCCAGGATGGTCGAGATATAAATGTATGCGAATCTGTCTGTTATGTGCCCTACCGTTGTAATTCAGACGACCTCCGTGTGCGCTGGGGGAAACCCGTCCGAAGCGAAGCAATCACAGAGCATTGATTTCGACAACTACCCGAGTCGGCATGCAAATGCATGCATTTTTTACATAAATTTATTACTCAACAGTAATAATGAACCATTGGGTTGTTCCGAAATATAATTTTTTCAATCCCATCACATGCGAAGAATTTTAGCAGAGACGGTAAATCAATCGAAAAAGAATCGTCTTCTAGATTTTGATGTAATATATACATTAGGATGGTCGTTGAGAATTTAAACTTTAGCGTCCTGCCATTAAAAGCTTGTTTTTGGTGAAAGAAACCGAGGACTTCTTTATTTTTGTAAAAAAAATTATAAAAACAGGTGCTGGCTCATGATCGAAGTCAATTTTTCATTTGAAATTGCAGTTATTCAGATTGAAGGAAAAAACCATGAAAATTCTTCGATAGGAAATTAATTTTTTTATAAAAAAGTCCATAACCATTTTTTCGAAAAATGTGTATTCATAAAAACAATAAAAAAAAACATTCGTGGAGCTTGGGTTACAAATTATCAAAATATTATTTTATTCGAATATTTGAAAACAAAAGAAAATATTGATCATTGATTTGTTCTGACCACAATGTACCAAAATTGTATCCGAGCGATATATCCGTAATTTTGTTGAGGAATAACGCCGCTCTAGAGATAAAAAAAACCTGTATCAATGACACCAGATATTACTTCCACAAAATGATGACTCGCGTCTTCCCGGTGACCCATCTCACGGTGGCCATCCGTTTTATCAAGTACAGTGTCGAATCCCGAAATAATTCTACAAAGCGCCACGCGACACCAGTCGTATCTGTTTAAGCACACAAACACATGTATGGTTCCCGAGATACGTTCGTTGATTTTAAAAGGACATACGTAGAGGAAGTTATACTATATGAGACGAAAGATTTCTCGCGTGTTCACGGCTGCGTACACAAGTTGTTCAAACGTAGCGGAGATTTATAAGCTTTTGCCACACGCGCAGTTGCATATACGTATCTACAAGAGACACGGTGCGATTGAGGGATACAGAGAATGAGAGAGAGAGAGAGATAGAGAGAGGGCGAGAGATATAGCTAGCGAGTACGTATGGAGACGGTTACGCGACGCGGTTTAGACCGTAATCTAACTCTCTTCTGGATCTTTGAACCGTGACCGAACCGTTCTTCGTAATCTCTTCTTGCGTGCGCGAGCGGGATAAAGAACGTTTGTTGCTGAGTGCACTTACATCCGAGTGTATACATGTAACCCTGTAACACAGACGAAGACACATCGCATTCGATGCGTGAGTCTGTGTGTCGGCACGGAGAGTATATTTCTACGAGTACAAAAGAGAGCACAGATTTGCTTGAGGGCAGATTTCACGATGTCCGTCGCCCGCGCAAGACCCATAGTGCAATCGACCGTCGGTCCGTTTTGCAAAATGGACAGCCTCTCTCTCTCTCTCTCTCTCTCTCTCTCTCTCTCTCTCTCTCTGTGAGAAGCATTGCCGATAGATAAATGCATTGCCGCTATTTACAGTACTGTACCGCCTCGAGACACGTTGAAAATTTACGATATATCGCGGGACTCAATTATCAATTTTTTCAGTTCACGAACCTCGTGGAACTGTGCCCAGCAGGTACATATATATATATATCTATACGTTGCAAACGTACCGGATCGGGATTAGACGCCAGGAGTTCAACAATATCAAGAGGGAAAATATTGCGATGTTTTGCACCACTCGAAAAGCATCACCACGAGTAACAAAAGTTTTGTTCGCCGTTGCCAAAGCCTTGCTCAGCATGTGGTTTGGGTTGAAGAATCGTTTGGCGGACCGGAAGAATCCGTTTAACAGTACAGAATATGTAGTAGTGGACTCGTCTTTCTACATGGCCCGGTATCTGTTTTTTTTCTCTTTTTTTCTCTCCATCTTTCGTCAGGGCCTAATGTTCCGCCAGTGTGGGTCCCCGGGGGCTTAGAAGATGTCAGATGAATGGATACTATTGAGGTGCCGGTGAGTCTTTGTAAATGTACCAGCTGCTTGGACAGAGGCGAGGCATCTCGCCTCGAAAATAACATGCCTCGACGTTACATTCTACGAGGGCGGTACCTGGAAAATCTACGGGCACCGTCGTCACATTGTGGGCTGGGTAACTATGAGATGTATTCTCGCACAAGTATCCCGTCGTCGCGGTGACAATAATAAAATAGTCACGCATCTGCGAGTATGCCAAACCACACGGCAAAGCACACCCGAACGTTTCGACTGAAACGTAAAACTGCGTTGCATCCAAACGTACATCAAAATTCATTCACATTTCTACAAAGTGTTATCATCGAGAAATTTCATTGGTGCGAGCTGAAATTCACAAAAAATCACCGAATCGAAGAATCGATCCTCTTCGAATTACGTTGTTTTCATTGTTTTCGAACTTACCATAAGACTAATGGGAAATTGAGGTTGAGAAATGAATGACAAATAATTTCGGATAAAGTGGGGCCATTTGACATCGGGATCTATGAGTTGAACAAAGTGGTCGCGAAACGCGGAAAAAGGAAAAACAGATAAATGCACACCCCACTGCGACAAGTTATATCGAGTGTGAGGAAAGTTCGTTCAATCGAGTCACCACGACCGAGTTCCCGAGCATCAGCATCTTCAAGACGAAGCGAGAGGTTGTGTGTTTGGTTGTTGGTGCTGGTGCTCGACGGGCACTCCGCTGTCGCCTGACACACACACACACACACACACACACACACACACCGATATATCTACACACCAGGGTGAATTCTCAACACGTTTCATGATTGCCTACCTCCTCCGCTATCGCGGAAGGAGGCAAAACCGCTCGCGAAATTGCCGGGTTTAGTCGTCGTTCCCGTCTCGCTCGGCGGAGTAGTCGGAGTTCATAATGGTAAAGTGCAGTAATAAGATCGCTCTTCGGCTTTGGATTAATAGTTTTCCTCGGAAACCGCGCAGGAGGATGGGGAAGTCGCGCGAGCTTGATTTCCCGGAATATTCGTGGGTTTTGTGGCTGTGCGCGAATTCGAGTCCCCGAAATCGTCATCGAGCGAAAGCACTCGGGAAAGGGCGGACTCGGCTGGGGAAATAAGGAAGGAATAAAATAAGGAATTGGAAACAGCGGGAGATCGGGGCGGAGGGTTCGAGACTCCCAGAAACGAGGGAGGACGTTCGTGAGGGGGAAGGTGCGAAAAATTTATCCGTCTCTGGTCATAGGGAATGGTCCTGATGGTGGGCTCAGACTCGAGGGAAGACGAAGTCGAAGAAGTAGGGGCTAGCGTAGGAAGGAGGGTCGATGAAGCTTTTTCGGGGTGTGCAGGCTCCTAAGACGTGGATCGAGGGTTTCCCCTAAAATGCGAGGGGATATACGCCAGGTTGCCATATCGAACGGCCTTAGCTCTCTCGCAGTTCACGACGTTTGTTTTTATTCTCGGTTTTCTCGCGAGCCTTCGAACCATTATATTACAGTGACTATCATTGGCCTTTTTCGGAATATTCACGCCTCAAACCTCTGGCCTAGTAGAATCAGTACAGAACTCACGATGAACCTGAAAATTGAAAAAAAAAACCAATTTACTGTTTTGATCATGCGATTCTCTATCGCATTAGTGAGCGTCAATTAAATCGTTAAGTTCATGGACATGATAGGACAATTTTATCTGAAATAACGCAAATTGACCGTTTTGCACAAAGTAATGTCTTCCGTTGCGTAATAACACCGAAGAGCCTCGACGTTTGTTATTGGGTTCGAATTGTTGGGGCCAGTCGATCAGGGCAATACATCCGAGCGAAACATAAGCGTCGAAAATCATGGAACAAGCCACAGAGTGCATAACGGCGCACCGAGATGATCGTCCTCAGATTACCCATGGGAGAGGACGGCGAAGAGCCGAGGAAAAGAGAGCGAACAAGAATCGTGTGTACTACGAAGAGAAGAGGTACTCGAGTACCTCCTCGTTGTTATCGTGAATCTTCCACCTCGTTCCAGGTCAGAGGACATCCGCGGCTTCAGCTCCAGCAGCATCAGCAACGCGGGCCAGAGTTCCCTGGCGCAATATACAGTCTGTCGGGAACAGTCGAAGAGAGGGCTGTTGCGAGGAAGTCGGCCGTTTCCTAATGCGGAGCAAACACAACTGGAAATAGAATCGGACGAACCGATCTCTGAATCGGCGTGGTAGAGGAGTGTCCTCCTGTCCTGTCCATGAGATTCGACTCACGGGCATGCTCGGCCGGGATTTTTCCGTCGTTTCCTATCGCTGCTGCTGCCGCTGCCTCCTCCGGACAAATCAATCTGCTCCTGTAATCCATCCAATCTAGAAAATGTCCCCGCGGGGTGGAAAAGTCGCGTCAATCTACGAATCCGATCTATCCGAGACCAACAATTGGTTCGTTTGTCTGTGTTACCGTCAGATGTCGGGAATCGACGTTTTCCGTGTTGAGGACGGGACCGGCTATATATATACGAGACGATGAACGAATCGATCTTCCGCTTCGTCAAACTTAGGTTGCGTCTATATACACATAGATATCCTCAAATCTTGCAATTCCTTCTCTATTTAATAGATTACATCGGTTTTTCCCAACAGTTTTCAACGTTTTCAATCTACCGATAATACATCAGAGCATGAGGAAACTCTTGTATGTGATGTGTGTGCCAGTGTCTACGGAGGTAGAGCTCTCAATTTAATCCACTTATCCGATCATGTTATCTCGGCCAAACTCCATCTGGTTTTGGCGAATACAACCACACGATCGATAGCGGACGGCGTTTTATGGTTTAATAGGAGAGTTTTCGCTGTAATCCAACTTTTTTTCTTTCATATTTCCATATTCCGTAAGAAAAAAACAAGCCAGTCCTTGTTGCATCAGTATTGGAGAAGTTGCGGAATAGATGGAAATCACGATTCGGGAGCCACAATTTGAGAAACCCTGAGAAACGAACGTTCTCCCTGGAGAATCTTATACGGAACGCTTTTTCGCCGACCGGGAGTCTCGGAGCGAGGGGTTAGCAGCCATAGGCCCGAGGGCGAAGACCACCCTTCGTTCTGTCTTTCCCTGGTGCTTTGCCTCGGGAAAAGTTGTCTTTCGCGCGGGGCTCGACTTACTTCTCTGTGGGGCGGCAGGAACGAATACCAACGACATGGAACGGTACATGACACAGCGCGCGCAGAAGTTATATGAACGACGATCCCCAGTGCGTGCACGTACGCATTATCGAGCGTTCACTTACACTAATACCCGGGCGCATTGGTGTTAGAATCGACGGACACTGCGGAGGGTAAATGTATAACCATCGTAAGTCTGAGACGGTGGAGATGTATTGCTCGATATAGCATTTGATATAACGATACAAGACTTTCATAAATGCTTTTTGCAATATTGGATTATCCATCTCTCAAAGACCTGGATTATGGTGAATTGAACGGAGCACGCGCATAGGAAAATATCAAATGTCCATGCGTAATAAATTGTTGAAATAAAAAATAAAAAATGCTAACAGTTACGGGATAAAATGAAAAAAAAATGGAAAAGCATAATATAACGTATACGCACAAGGTTTTCAATATTTCCGGGCTGTATACGCACAAGAAAAGAACGTAAAAAATCAGGTGGAGAAGAAGCAAGATGCTTCGGTTCTGATGTTACTATACCGGCGGGCGTTCAGTCTGCTGGTGAATTGCGGGTGTGCAGTGACCCTCGAAACTAAACTGTTACCGCCCTCCGGGTTTTCGAGCCGCAACGTCGACAACGTCGATGAGATCGACGACTGTAAGAGGGAGAAAGGAAGGAAGCCAACGGCGTTCGGCAAGAACGAAGAGGAGAAAGAAGAAGATGAAGAAGACGAAGAGGAAAGTCAAAGGGCCCGGAGGTAAAATGCGCTCACTGACATCGCGGCCATCCCCGGGAACTCGGGCTAACGCCGTCACCCGGATACGCCACTTCATTCTACCTGATATTTGATTAAAGTTAACTTTGACTCACCCGGCAAAGAAGGAGAGGACCGTCGGAGTCGCGACGATGGCAAGGACTGTTTGTGCGATAGCAACGAGTATAGATATATATATATGGGGCCAGCCACCCCAAATGAGACGATTGAAACCCTTCTATATCCCCCGATATGGTCGATGATTTTTTTTTAGTATCTTTGAGATCTAAAATTAGTGAGGTAGTAGATTTACAGAATCACAGAAAACTCGTTTTTTTACGTTATAGGTTGCCACAATGACCGGAGAGCATAGAAAAAAAAATCCCACACTCATCCGGGAATGCGAATCCTATCACGAAGAAAATGAGACGTCAGAATTGAAAATCTGTCGAGTCGTATGATCCGAAAGCTATGACAAGTGAAACATTTTAAGATAAATCTCACAGCGTTCAGATGCTCTATGTGGAAAAAATCTCGGGAAAAAATTCGAAAGATAGCTGAGCATAGTTATTTCATTGGAATAAAATAGATTCTAAATTCAAATTGATCGTATCACAAAAAAAAGTTCTAGTTTGTTATGTGACTCAGCTACCGCAATGAGTAAGGGTTAACCGAGTTGAATATTAACCAAATTAATGCTAGCTTAAATGTTGCTAACTGTCGTCGACAAGCGTACCGTAATATTGTAGTAGGGAACGATTACAGGCCATATCATATTTTGGATTATTTAAAAAACATTGCCGGCGTTTGAAAATTATATAAGTTTTGATTCGGTGATGAAATTTTTGCGAGCAATGATTAATGGGCAAGGATTAACCGAGCTATTTATTTATTTATTTCAATTCATTAATTGTTATACTTTTCAAACTTATTGCTTATTTATTTTTTCTAATTAATTCCACTCTCGACCGCATGGAGGGCACTAAGGAAATTAATATATTTCAAAATATTGAATTCACCGAAATGACCGATCATAATTAAAACTATGAACGAACCAATGTAAGATGATATCCTGAATTATTTCATCCTTTAAACATTTTTATTCATTGAATATATTTTGTTTCACAACATACTTTTCATATTATATTCTTTTCATATTCAGAATTCATAAATAGTAAAAAAAAATTGTTGGTCTCTTCTTGGTTGTTAATTTTTACTTAAAAACATATTTTTATGTCAACGATACTCACAAAAAACCTTGCATAGCTTAATGTAAAATCTTCTTGGAAAAAGTCCTGCTGCTTATCACGAAAGAAAAAATCCTTTGTCAGATAGGTTTTACTATATAGTTAACGTAATCAATACCATTGGGAGTGGGACTTTGCGCTGCGATACTCAGGCCTTTCTAGTATCGGATTACAACTTTGGATACTACTTTTATGAAACTTCCTGACGAGGGAACGAAGATCCCGATACTAATTAAAAGAAATCAGGAAGCACGAGAGGCAATACGAGGTCGGGAAGGGCGATACTCTCCATTCTGTCTGACGGCCGTGGAGCTTACTACGTTCTGCTGGCCGGGGTCATCGGCTTGGCCACGCTACCTCGATCCCTCGGGAAAACAAAGACCATCAGCCCCCGCTGCGTTAATGCCGGGTTATACATAAGACCGGAGGTCCGCTGGATCGTAGGCGAAGCACATGGCTAGATCCTACCACTATTAACGTGTATGGAGCCATTACTTACGTAGCATCCACGCTATACTCACACGAGGTCCCCATCACGAACTCAGCCCCAGACTAAAGAGCGCAGGAAGATAGCGCGGGCGCGCGTAAACTTTCCTGATTACAGAACTTTTCTGATTCGACCAACGACTGGAGATTCGATCAGGCACGTCGAAGAGCGTCTCTTCGCCCGTTCCACATTGCACCATGAGAAATCGAGAGCCAAAACTCTTCCACCGCTGCTCGTATTGACTTGAGCTTGAGATCTTTCATCGCAGTCAGGTTTTCTATGGCCAGACCCACTCGCAAACTTTCGGTATTTCTGTGGTCGAGGCGGAAATTTGCGGTACCTTGCATTTTACTCAGATTGGAGTGCCCGACGAGTGAAATGGAATCTATGACCATTATTTTCCTCGTCATTTGCTTTCTATGGATGTTGCCAGGAATGTGATCGTACATCTATATGTATGTACATAAAGTTTTTGATATCCGAAGGCCACTTGAGTGTAAAGAAAAGTATTTAGGAACTGAATAAGGAGAATCGGGACAGCGAAATAGGTATGAGAAGGTGGGTGGAGCTCGAAATTTAGAACGAGCGAAGTTCAGAAGAGTCAAAATTGAATGACATCGCAGCAAATCATCAAAATTCAGAATGACATTGTAACGAACGTACAATATGTTTGACTTTGATAATTTACGCGTGGAAAAGCTCTAGAGTCAGAAAAGCTCGGAAGCCGCCCCAACTGGTAGGCGTTCGGAATATTATACGTTCGCTACAATGTCATTCTGAATTTTGACGTTTCTCTGCAATGTCATTCTACGCTGCGACCGTTCGTAACATTACCATTCGGAACATTTCGGGTTCGGAATTTTTAACCTTATGAACGTTGCGCATTTTGAATTTTGAGCCCTACCCGAGTGGGAAGGGTCAAAAAGTAGTCTCGTGAATTTCATAGTCGATTTAGAGGATGCGCCTCCACTATAAAAGGTAACACATACCATACAAACAGCTAGATCGGGGAACGGAAAGATTTACGCAGGTTCGAAAGGCCAATTGCGCGCGAACCCTTTCTTTCCGATTCCCTCTTTCCGGTCCAGGCATGCGAATATTTATGAGACAAGTTTAACTACTCCCAGCGACCGTACGAAATGCCGACGTATTGCGAGTTTCGGACCGTGCCACGAACAACGGAAAAGTAAAAGCACTCGGGCGAAGAATAAAGAAAAACAAAAGTGATTCAAGGCCCAAGCGAGAAAACGGTGAAGCGAAAATTCACAGCTCCTGAAACTTAATTTAATGGAATAAAAAAATTATTTCTCACCTATTCGGTTCGCATTATTAGTTTGAAACGCTGAAAAACTGATTTTTTCAGTGTTTCAAATGAACGATGAACAATGATAACGACTGATCATCGTTCATCGGTTCGCCGTTATCGATAATATACAAATGAGGTCTTGTGAAAAAATGTACGAGTAGTTATACTAATTGACAATAGATTTATGTAAGTAAATATTTTTTTGCGTACTTGAGGACAACACGAAAAAATAATTACTGAATCATTCTGAAAATCCCATGTTATTCAAATTGGAAACAAAACGAGCTTACAGCCACGTCTTCTCATTGGACTACAGTCGTGGTGCTTCGCACATTTTTTCATTCATTTTATTCATATTTCGAACCTATCTGGGGGGTGCACTTGTTGAAATTCGTCGACACCCTTATTAAGAACCACGCTGATATATATATATATATATATATATACCCAGGCAACCGATCCGCGCTCCAATATCGCGAGATACTGCTGTAGTAGTAAAAAAAACTATTTAACAAAATTCGTTCTCTCTTACCCAGGCCCTAAAAAAAATGCTTAAAGATATATATACATTTTTTCTGCTCAGGTACCTCCTGAACAGGTATAAACATGCACGTGGGTAATGCGAAGGCGACGGAAGCTCATATCCGCACGACACAACGTTTCCGCCCGAGCCCTGTCCCTTCTCCATCTCCGGGCTGGTGGTTTTCATAGTTAATGTTAGAAAAGCGCGCGTTGAGAGTTATCGTTGAGATGGAAAATAAAGTACATGAGAGGTTTCACGCGAATAATGCGTATGCAGATACTCGTCTTTCTCCACTGATTTTAGTTTTTCATTATTTGCAGCATCGTTGAATCTCTCAATAACAATCTTTCGATCAAAAATACTAGATATAGAGAAACGAGCGAGATACATTTTTTTTTCGACGCTTGCTATCGTTCCTTTGCAGACAAGAACTTTATTCTTTTTCAAAAAATATTCCAGTTAAATTTGAACAATCATACCAACTCACCAAGGAGGTAAAATACTGAGAAATCGACGTTGATCATCATTTTTTTCTAAATTCACCGATACCAAATGCATGCAAGAAATACCTTTCCATCGTTACCTCCCGGCAAATACACGGTCTCCTCGATTTTCTCGTACAATATATATATAGCCTTCGTATTGAATAGTCTGAACATCTTCTTACCTGTAACAAGAAATTATACAAAAATGTTATTATCATTATGACATTAAACTGTTACAGATTGTGCATGCACATCGCATGGGATAGATTTTACGGAAAAATGTGAAAAAAAATTCTGAACCGATGCATCCGGCGCACCGAAGCGCAGCGATTTTTCAATCCACTTTTTGCCTCGCTTCGCTATTTATGATGCGCATAGCCCATACAAACTGTACAACGGAGTCGCGAAAGCGGCGAGAGCTCGCAAAGTGTGTGTGTGTGTGTGTGTGTGTGTGTGTGTGTGTGTGTGAGTGTGCCCGTCCGTGTTTGCGTGTGTTTGTGTATCGTATAAAATACTTTGCCGATGGATACGTCATCGACCGCTGGTCCGCGTGTTCGCACGGCAGGCATAGCCAACAACAGAGTGAACGTAGAAAGAGAGGGAGAGAGAGAGAGGGAGAGAGAGAGAGCCTCTTGCACGAAGAGGCGAGAGGATCATGGGTCACACGCGCGCTCGCTGACCATTGCAACGATGCAGTAGCCGCTCCGCTACGTTATATGCAGCAACGGTTACCATTTTTTTTTTTTTCGCTGTGCCTTTCGAACCCTTTTTGTCCTCGTCTTTCTCTACCAATTTTTCTTTTTTTTTTTTTTTGCTTTTATTATTTGCCAGTATCGTTGAAACTCTCGATAACTCGTAGAGGAATGGAGAAAAAAAGTTGCGAGCGTCGACGTACGCGCGCACTCGTCCATTTGCCGAAGGCTTTGATGCGACCCGGTAACGGGGTACACATCGTCGACACAGCATAGGTTCGCGAACGCGTTTTACATCGACATGTATATATATATATATATATGTATATATGCAGAAATGGAGATATACACAGAGACGCTTTGATCTTCGACCCGCGATGCTTTCCGAAGAGAATGCACCGCACGCTGCTAGTTCTACTATGCTTGTGCGATGTGCACCGCGTGCGTCCTTTGCCCGATGGCATACCGAACGTATACGCGTATTATTGACAAAGTGAATTTGCTGACCGCCCGGAGTGTCCGCCCTCCCCCCTAACCCCCGCCTTAGGTTACTTGTAGGTACATCGGCATAGTGGAAATACTAATTTCTGTTTGCCGTAGACTCACAGTATATATATATATATATATATATATATATATATATATATATATATATATATAGATATGGGAAAGTATATAGATATATGTATATAGGGTATTCCAAATGAAACCGTCGAGGCATTCCCCTCGCGTCGACCGATCGTGGCACACATTTTCATTTTGCCTTTGTTTCGACTCCAAATAGGTCCCAACTTTTTTGCAGAATTTTTCCGCTACTTCTAAGGGTATACTGATGCGCGCGCATCGAAGTTGTAAAAACAAGATCAGACCGACAGTAGGACCGTATTATAAATTTTGATTTTTTACTACGAATTCTGTGTTTTCTACTGTTTTATTTGGAATATATGTATATAGGGTGATTCATAAAAAAACGGTATCGCTACCCACCTTCCAAATGATTCTAGACCATGAAAAGGGAATTTTCATATTTTTTTCCGATCTTTAAATTTACTCGCATTTACGGACCTTATGACATAAAAATTCGTACGACACTCGTACGAAAAACGTTTTCTGGACTCGTGTGATTGCAATACTCGCCTTCGGCTCGTTCTGCAAACTCACACTCGTCAGAAAAAAAATGTTCGTACTAGTGTCATAATATACTATTTTATCTTATAAAAAATATATGTTGTTAAAAATTCTACCACAAAAACACCAAAGAATGTTGGCAGCTATCCGGCAACATAACCTAAAAAAAAATAAAAATCGACATTGCATGTTTTCAAGGGTCACGCAGCGGATAGAAAAATCTAGAAAAAATATATATATCGTAAAAAATGATGTCGTAAAGTAACGAATAAAATTTGGTGATCGCGCGATGGTGATTGGCTCCAAACACCGAAAAAATTAGTTTTCTCACAAGCGTTGAAAACAAACATTTTCAAAAACTACATTGTCACGTGAGAACATGAACGCTTCAAACAAGTGTGATAAATTTGCGTCCGATGATCGATTAATGAATTGCAGGGCCAAATGTCAATCGTGATGACTACGGCAGGCATATACACATCATCGTCAATATACATTATATTAAATCGTTCTCTCGTCTCATGATGCTTGTAGACATTGCAATCGACGAAGGAAGCGATGAATTGATTGAATTGATTGAGAGTAGTTTGCAGAGACGCGCGATGCCGACGTTTCATATATATACATGTATATCTCGTCGCCGGGACCGGCTGAATGAAAAAGAGACGAACTGTCGAAAGCGAGGCTGTGGCGCGACGTGGACAAACCGAGAGCGACGACGACGAAGGAAGAGCTTATGTGCTGCGGCGAGCGCGCGTTGGCGGCGTCACACGACCGAGAGGTATCGTTTCTCGGTATCGCACACCGCCTCAATTAAAATAATCGAGACCCATTCCCTCATCAGCATGCGAGGGACAGCGAGTTACGGTGCACGTCGGAGGAACGAGCGAAGAGGGTGAGGGGGGGTGGGGAGCGGGGTGAAGAGAGGAGAGAACGAGGCGGAGGCGGAGAGTCGCCGAGGCAGGGTCAGAGGCCACTCTCGCCGGGTTCTCAGTGCACCGTGCACGTACGGGGGAGTGGTGGTGGGCCGCGCGGCTGCAAACGTTGTGGACCCCGGTCTCGTGTAGCGGGGAGAGGTAGTTCATTCATACACTCGACGCCCGGAAACTGCTATTACGCTGTTTTAATGTACGAAGACCTTAAGTATTTAAGCGTCAACGGGCTCTAGGAAATGGGCGGCCGTATGGGTTCGTGTATAGAAAAGGGTTCTCGAGAGTTCTCCGTGAGACTCCGTTCACATATTGCACGTGGTTGTTCCTCGTGAACGTTGGAGCGGAGGGTCCCGAATGGTATCCCGAGTGGTCCCCGTGTATAGGGCCCCGCGACCGACTCGGATAACCCTCCGACTAATCTCCTGCCAACAAGACAATCGACCTAATTGCCATGGGGAGTGAGATGGGAACATGAATTATAACGAGTATCAGTGATATCGTTAGGAATGAGAAAATAGTACGATCATCGCGGACAGTCGTGGAGGTATTGTAACGTGATACTTTTCGGACACCCCGTAGCAGGGATGGGCATTCATTGAATGAAAATGTATTTTAAATACTTTTCAGAACAAATAACTATGATTGATTATCACGAGTAATTGAATATTCTAATATTTTCGTAATAATCATTACCAATTTACGTGAATTATTATTTTACAATTGATTATAATATTTGATAAATCTGGTAAAATCCATTATCATTTGGTTCGAAAAGTATTTGAAATACATTTTCGTTGATTCCACAACCGATCCTCACTCCGAAACTGAATTTTATAGAGCTAGCATTGAGTTTAGAAATAATTTAGTAGGTTTGAATGTTTTTTTTTTTTTTTTGAGGGACATGAAGAGGGGGCACCTCAGCCACACGGTTAAATTCTGAAATGAACGAGATAATGCGATAATTAATCTTTAAACGTATTTTCCGACGTAAGTGAAAAAATATCAATCGTCGATGAAAAATTGTAATGACTAAAGTTGTAAAGAATCACATTCCCCACAACTTTAGTTCTATGCATTTCTACTCAAAAGTTGAAAATGGTCGAGTTAATGAATTCAAATTGACGAAAAAAAATATGAATCGTCGAATTTTCTGTTTATTTTTCCTTGTTGTCGTGCATTGGCCCACGTCACTCTACCAACTACCAAAAAAGTAAAGCTGAGCGAGCGGTGTGTAGCCCGCATCGTTTCTCTGCCGTCGCCCCAAAAGTGTATTCAGTCCTTAGTCGTATCCGAAATGGTTTTCCAGGGTCGTCTTTTGGTGGCTGGCGCCCAGGGCGTGCAGCGGATGAGCAGCGAAGGTGCTCATCAAAAACCCGTGTCACAGTGTATATAATAATAAATGTAAGTTGTTCGAAATATGATAAAGCGTTTTGTAACGGAGAAACTCTCTTGCAGGTTACATTTATATTCAATTGATCGTTTTTAAAACACGTGTTTAACAGCAACGTTCGAAAGTACGTTCGATATAATAATACCGATTATGGAGTCCCTCGTACAATTTAAAATTCCGAGAAGTAATAAACGAATGGACCATTCAACCCTTCACAATTGCATCATTTCTCATACGAATGCACGGGTTGAATGGACACCAATAATAATATTTTGCGTGTTTCTTTTTTTTTCGGGCGAGATGAACGCAAGTATATAGTATATAGTAGCTCGTGCTTTCCGAGATGGCTACAGAGTCGAGCGGGCACGCCAACGAGATTGCGCCCCGATCAAAGGGCGACAGCCGTGTCGTAAGACTGTCTTGAAAATCAGATAAGATCTTTAAGTGGCGCCGTTTTAACACCGTCGTGAGCGGATGCTCCACTCCCGCTTGAGCAAGACAGAGATCGCTTTGAGAGGATGGACTATCTACAAACTATCACTGCTTCTCTCTCGCTCCGCAGCGAGCGCCGATAGCGCTGTCTCTCTCGCATTGCACGATGTAGTCCATCGCGTTAACGGACGTCTAGACCAACTATACAATTCACATATAGTCGAGGACAAAATTCGAAAAAACAACGAAATTTGTGTCGATATATGCGACATCAAGGCACGCTCATAATTCCGGACTGAGCACCAAACGCCACTCGAAACGAAATATCATTCACGGCGTCGTTGAAAATGTTTTCTTTCACTACAACAGAACTTGCTTCCGGCCAGCCTTCCTGTACCCGTACCACTCCGAGCTGCAACGTTGTCACGCACGCGACTCACAATTAGTGCAGCCGAGCCCCCCTCCAACACAGGCCAGTGGTACTCTTACACTTCTTGACTATTCGAAGGGTGACGAAATTTCAATCGTGTCTCCTGATTCACGAATTAATTTTCCAAAAAAAAAAAAAAAAAAAAAAAAAAACAATGACTTGTTGTGCGGTATTTTTTCATCTACATCGTTTGTTTAAACCTTTTTCTCTATATATCCATTCTTTCTCGAGTTATCGAGATTTCAACCGCCAATTAATTAATTTCACCCCCTTCCTAACGGGTCTAAAACTTCAAAACATTCATATTCGTATTCACGAGGTCGATATCTATAGGACTAATGGGACTGCATACTTCGCCTTGACTCAAACTTGGCCATTTTCGAATTTTGTCCTCGACTATATATGTGAACTGTATATGTTCGTTCGACCAAATACTCGCTAGCCGCACTAGCCGCCTTCGTACTTTCTGAAGCATAATTTATACCACATTAGTATCGTCTGTGTTTGTGTGTGTGTAGGTGTGTGTGTTTTTCTAAACAGCTGTGTTGACTTTTGCTGATCAGATCGTCAAGTATATATATATATATATATATATATATATATATATATATATATATATATATATATATATATATAATGCATTTACAATAAATGGCTCCGGTTACTACGGAATGTCATTTATGCTCAATTATTGGACTTGATTGAAATACAGCGTGGTTGCTAATGGGCCACCAATAAATTTTGATAAAACTGAACAATGTGTCAGCGTTGAAGAACAAAAATTGTAGATTTAAATTTTTTGTTTTTTCACGCAGTTTCCGCAACGCCACTTTCTATATGATATTCATATTTATATCTTGATGCGTATATGTCGACTGCATACAGCTGCCCGCGATATGAGGCGCTTGATCCCCGGGAAGCCCAATCAGGGCGCCTGCCGCTGCCGTTGGTGGGACATTGCGCGAGAGTAACCGAGCGCCAATTACCACTCTCTCGTTGCACTCGGGCGCGCGTCAACAGTCGGAAGTGCATTATCGCACTTTACGGCTCGGTCTCGTAAGTGCAGCCTCGCGTATCGACCCGTATATGCCGCGTCGAACGTCTATGCCGTCCCTTCCCCTCTCGTCTTTTTCCGTATTGCTCCCTCTCTCTGTCTCTCTTTGTGCAGACTCTCGAGGGGACACCCGCACTCTGGCATCAAAAATTCATGCGCGTCTCTCGCGCTTTCACTCCTCCGTGAGCAAATTCGGGAGACACGGCCACGTCCTCCATATCTATCAGCATCCTCATTTTTTTCGCAATTCATATTTCCTGTTTTTTTTTTAATTAGGATTATTCTTTCGTTCATTGCATCATCGCGCGTCACTGCGCTCCATCAAAATTCGAGCTGGTATTAATTATACAGCAAAATCGCGTATCGAGATCCCCGTTGTCACAATCGTATCGTCGCCACTCGATCTCCATCCCCGCAACACACAGTCGTAAAGTACAGATTTGCTTTTATTTTTTTTGTGAATAATAAATTACAAGCGTTATACGATTAAACCTTTAATACCTCGAGTCTCGTGAGAATCTGAATCCCGATTGGACGCGGATATTGTCGTGAAATTCGGAACGGTCACCCACACGTACATACGGAACAGGGGAGGGGGCAGGGGGGGGGGGTGCTGAGTGAAAATTGTGAAGCGCGTCGAGGCGTTATATGTGCCAAACCCTCCCTCATCGTATTCTCGGTGCATTGGACCATCTCTATGTGTCTCGTCGATCAACGTTCGTGTGGGACCACCGGATTTTCCCATAGTTCTCATGTCAGGTCGAAAATAGTCCGAACGGTACACACACACACACACACACACACACACACACACACACACACACACACACACGCACACACACACACGACGAGAAATTGAGCACACACACACACACACACAACTATGTGCTAAATCCGAAAGACCAACGGGCCGTGTTGATGGCGACGACGGTGCGGTTGTGCCATTACCATTTCTATGAATCGCAGTTGAGGCACGACGAAACTGGGAGCTAATGCTGGGAAAGCGAGAGAGAGAGAGAGAGAGAGAGAGAGAGAGAGAGAGAGAGAGAGAGAGAGAGAGAAAGAGAGAGTGAGAGAGCGTAAGGGGGTCCCATAGTATGGAACCCCTGTTGGACGTCGTGTGCCCCCCGCCCCCCTCGCCCTTATTCTCTATCCGACCTGTATCTACGCCCCACGAACTCGCACAGTCCCCGGGGATTCGTTAGCGCTCATAGTGTAGTTTTTAGTTCGGTCCCGACGGGACGAGCGTATAATACGGCAGTATATCGATGACTTAGCCAACGCTTTTACGACAATGTCATTTTTTCGAAGAGGAGAGAACACCCTAAAAGCCTTTTGACGTTGCGGTTTTTAAGACTGAGCGGAAACTCCATTGCGGTTGCGGAACGGAGGGAAGGGGGGCACGGGGCGAAGGTGCGCAAAAACAAGCCGAGCGAAACAGTAAAAAAAAAATTTCAGACACCGAACCGAGAACGAACATTTTTTGAGCACCTTTTTCTGTTTCGTTCGTCGCAGCTTCGTCTACGAACCTCGGCCGACTTTCGCCTCCCTTCTGTTGATTCTATGTATATATATATACCGCGTGGAGAGAATGTCCACCCTGCTTCATTGTGGCCGCAACCGTTTCCGGTCTTCCGGCACGACTTCCTTTTTGGAATTCTTCGGTCCCCACTAGCACCCTCTGCCCCCAAGGAGGAAAGAAAGATTCGCAAATGGAATACGGTTCGATGCGACTTTTTCGCCTGTGGCGTTGCTATGGGGTTTGATTTCTTTCGTCACTGTTCCAGCTGTAATATTCCCCACTCTATCGGTCAAATGAACGCACATTTTCTGGTCAGCGTTTTGTTACAATCGATATTTTTCGTGGCCCGGGTTGAAACAGAAACAATGTAGTCCTTTGACATTTTTTTTTTAATTTAGCGGTTTCTTTTAGCTTCTGCTATTGCTGTAGGAGAGGAAATATATGTGTATACTAAAAAGACCAAGCTTTTTTTTAATGTTATGAAATAAAATAAAGTGGCTGGATCGGCAAAAAAAAATGTTAAGACATTTAACTTTTTAATTTGTTCATGAAAATTCAAACAAACATATTGATGCATCCAATAGCCTGAAAGAACTCAAAAACAACTTCCCAGAACACTCCTCAAAAGTTAATTCCGTTTTCCCACAAAAAAAATTACGGCCACTCGAAGGTACCCGTGCAAGAGTAATAAAAAATGGATGTTTTCGCAACTTCCATCCCCTGCAGCTTGAGGCCTAAAAACTGGTGGTTAACTTTTTATCAAATTGACAAACAAACACCGCGAATTTCAAGCTAATAAAAAAATATGACTTTTAAAGTTCGGACAGTTAAAGAATAAAGCCTCATGCATAAGGTAAAATTTATGAAATCAAAAGTACACAATTAAACTTGCAAGAGTCGATTTCCAAAGGTCAAATATTTTGGATTAATTCCGCGATGATACCGTCTGTATGAATGCGAATATCCACAGAAATTAAGTCCCTGGAAGACGAGCTCAGTCCAAAGAGGCCGCAGGGAGTTTTCCATCAAACGGGCGTTCGAATCAAAGCTTCGAAACGTTTGGTTGCATCATTATTTCTGGTGTTCAAATGCGGAAGCGTCTCTCTCTCTCTCTGAGCCTCGTCTAACGAGTGACAGAGAGAAAAAAAAGAACAGCAACGGAAAAAGGAAAACTCGGAGTGAGAATCACGACGACTGTGCTAGAACGAATCGAAGCGATACGGGGAGTTAACGATTCCGTTGGCCCGAGGCGAGCCGTTAATCACACCAGGAGGCACATGCTCTCCGGCTTCGAAAGGAATATCGGACGGTTTTCCGTATCGTTTCACCGGTAACTGATGTTCCCTCTATCTCGCACCGTAACACGTAGTTAGCATCTAAATTTCTTCGCTGCATTTCAGGAAGCAGGTGTCGAAAGGTGAAGCCACTTTCTCATCAAGTCGATCCTCAATAAAACAAATTTCACAGACTCAACTAACGCAAACAAAACTTTGCCGCTGTCAAGTGTCGTAGCTGACACGGTTTTTAAACACTTATTCACAAATTTACAACACATCCTTTTTATTGTCCTGAACTGACAATGACGGTCAAGATCGCTATAATATCGGAAAATAATCAATTGTCGAAAGAAAAATAATTATAATTAATTTTCACGACGAAATTTTCGAAAACTTCGTTATTTAACGGAACGTCAAGCTGACTGTAACAACGGCAAAACTATTATACGAGATTTCGTCTGGTTAGGGTGCGAGAGACGTGAAAGGACGTAACCGGGTGATGGGGTTTCGGGGTGCCGGGGATTATCAATGTATATGGGTAGTGGGGCGCGGGAATTGTGAGGGGGAAGTTTGTGAGTTCGACGTCGCCGCCGAGACGCCCACAGAGTCAGCTCACTCACTCGTTTTGGCTCAGACAAGTTTCCGACTACCGTAGAAGTTTGCAAGATTTCCCTCTCACTGAAAATGCTTATCGACGCCCTCTATATATCCGTCTGTAAACGCTATACACATATACATATCTATATATATGTCAGTTTCACGTACGATATTCATGAGTATTTATGTGCAAATGCATATAGATATACGCCAACCGGTGAAAATGGTTTATGAATTCTAAGAGTCGAGTGCGCTGCTCACTACACAGTTTCGCACTGGTAAGACGTCCCCCATCATATGTGTAAAGCCACCACACAACAACCGTCATCATTTGTCCACGCTGTTGAACGCATCCCTGCTAGTTGTGAACAGTGCGCGGGTTTTCGTGCATGTCGTGCTACCAACAAAGAGTTTCTGGCGTCAAGGCGCTCTCCCTAATGATAATGGGGGTGGGGGAGAGAGAACTGTTGTCAATGGAGGTGGAAAACGGTATTATATGAGATGCGAGAGAAAGCGCGATAGGGGGAGTGCATTAGTTAGTGACGCGTTGGCACAATGCGGTAATCATTATAAATCACCTTCCTCGCGTTATATCCGCTTTCCTCCAGTTCCAACACCCCCCCTCCCCCCGCCCACCCTCGCACAGACCGCGAGAGAAACTTCTATCCGGAATCCTTCTATAACTTCCTGTCGGAATATCATCTCAATCTTTCTCCCATCCCATTTTGATCCAACTTTCTGCGATTCTCGCTCACGCTCACAGACCGATCGTTTCCGGTGACGCGTGAGTTCAGCCAGAAGGGTTAAGAAGCGTCCTCATCCTCACCGACAATGAACAACCGAAACAAAGAAACGTGAAAAACAAACAATCCGGTTGGAAATATTTGCAAGCAAGCTGATGTTCGTTTTTCGCGTAAATTTCCGAAGAAGCTGAGCGAGTCGACAATGGGAGGCGGAGAAAAAAATCGAAAGAAAGAAAAATCAATGGTCGGGGGGGACAAAAAACGATGTATCGATCGTGGATACGGGGGTGAGTAGGCAGCTAGGGGATGGTACGTTATGTCTCCTTGTTTGGGCCCCCATTGTTCGTGGTCCGAGGCCCTTGCGGAACGAGCACACCAACCGTATTTGTGTATGGGTGTGTATGTGTAAGCGTCGTTGTACCATTGGGCCTTTTGGGGTCCCAGTGGCGGTGCGATATTACTACTAGTAACCGTGGAAACCGGTTCCCGTGGCGTTTTTCAACCCCGTCGCAATTGCCCAGCCTGTTGGTCGCACCGTGGATATATACCGCTTGCTCCTATACACAATTCCTGGGCCGAGGAGCATTCCCTCGCTTTTCATCCCCTTTAGCCACGGGGTGTGTGCGTGGCACTCGCACGCACGCGCTCGCGCTGTTGCTGCACGCTTCCTATGCAGACCGTTCGACCAGCGACAAAAGTACAAAAATTATCAGCTAGTAAAGTCGAACGCGTTTTTTACAACTTAGAGGCCAAGGGGTCGGGGCAGGGGCTCGAAAAACGACGCGCGCGGCACGCGGACCCCTCTCATGCTTCTACAGCGTGTTTTTGATGCACACACTCTCGTGTTAGATGGGGCACGAATGAAATATTGCCACCAACGAGAATGAAATGTTATGTTACGACGATGATATACTTTTGCGCGGCAACTTCACCAGTTGGCTGATATATCGGTGGAAAATACCTTTTTTTTTTTTCAATTTCGAAATTTTCAACGATAATATTATTTCAAAAATATTTTTACCCAATTTCACGAACGACATCTCAAGTGGAAAAAAAGATATAAACAATTGATAGATTATATATAGAAGTGGCCATATGTTTTTTTATATGCAAACTATACATAATCTGCATGGATACCATAGATACTTATGGTATCTATGCTGATTATTTACCATAGATACGTATGGTATCTATGCAGATTATGTATAGTTTGCATATAAAAAACATATGACCAGTTCTGAATATAATCTATCAATTGTTTATATATTTTTTTCCACTTGGGATGGTAAATGTATAGTGTCGGATGGGACAAATGAAAATTTGTAGGAAAAAGAAAAAAACATGCAATGTGTTTGTATCTTGTTGGGCGGTTCATGGCAGGGGGCGGGCGGGATACCTCAGGCAAGACCTTTCTTCATCCTGTGTTTTTACAGGATCCAAGGACCCCGGGTGTCGGATGTCCCCCGTCGTCGTGTACGCCGGCGTTCGGTTGCTTGCGGCACGAGACCTGACCTCGTGCGTTGGGCACAAACCGTCAAGCGTATATTTCACGTAGATAAACTGTTCTCGGGCCTAACCCTCTTCCGCTTTATTTTATTTTATTTCTGTACTCAGCATCTTACTTGAACGTGGCTCGACCGGGTCGAGGGTTACGAACGGGCGCGCGCGCACAGTTCGACGTCGTGTCCGTTTTTTTTTGTCCTATACCCATTACTATACACCCGGCGGCCGTTTTCAAACGATGCCTTTTTTCCGTTTTAACGAGAGACTCGGGTCCACCATCGGCCCGGAGAAAAACGACGAGAACGAATTTTACGGCAAAATGTTCCGTGGAAAATGCATTATAAGTCTGAATGATACGTGCTCATTTTTTTTGTCCTGAATCGTCATCAAGTCAATCGATACGATTTTTAATTGCAATCATTATTCTATCGATGTATCGATAGAATCGTCGAATACCCGAAAAATATGTAATTACAAGTTTTACGAAATAGATGATTCGAAAACATTTAAGGGGGCTGTGTCGCCTAAAAAATTGATGCTTCCATTATATTTTTACCGTATAAAATGTTATCGCGTAATTGTTCTGAAAAATTGTTTCGTAATAAAAATTTTAATGTAAAAATTTTGAAAAATCGACGCTTCGATTATATTTTCACTGCATAAAATGTTATCGCGTAATTGTTCTGAAAAATTGTTTCGTAATAAAAACGTTGAAAAGTTTTTATTTCATCAAAACGCAGTGAGAAAATATTTCGTTTCTTTGAAAATGGTGAAATATATCGGTTGGAGTCACAGGCGTGGACGTGGTCGACGTCTCGGATAAATTTGGACAAAGGAGATTGCGAGGCAGGGTCCGTGAGGTTGTAAAATCCGAAGCGAGAAAGAACGAACGTATGAAGAAAGTCGACGGGGTTCGAGAGAGCATTGCGGATCAGCGAGAAGGGCGAAAAACCGGATGTAAGTTGGATGGACGCGTGTTCCTCGTGCAGCGTAGACAGCCGTCGGCGTGGTCAACGGCGACGTCAACGACGAGGTTTTAACCCTCAGAGTTGGAACTAGAGTCACGCCACAGTGGTATTATACTTTCGTCCTAAGGGTGGGGGGGGTTGGGGATTACACGAACGAAAAGCAGCCCACAAGCGCTCACAGCAACGAGCATTATCGACTTCCGACGTTATCGGTGGTGGATCACCGTGAAAAAACTAAGTGGCTCTGCGAATTGTAACCTCTGAGTATACATGAGACCGTTTTAACCGATGTTGACCTGTGCTAATCGTAAGTGCCGTGAAAATGTGAAAAGCTCACGTTTTCTTTGAACTCTCGCAATCCTGATGTGTACACAGAAACTTGTGGTTTGCCGATTATCCGAATCATTTGCGAATTATCTGTAAAACATATCGCTATGTAATCAATAAACCGACAAAATTCGTAAAACCGTCGAATCACTTGGGAATAACATTTCACGAAATTACGCGGAGTTCAAGGAAATCTCCCACAATCGAAGTTATCACCACTTGATAGTAAACCCGACATGAAACGAGCTGATAATTCATTCAGAGATATAACACAGGCCAACAAGAAAAAAAGTCAAGACAGTGAGAACCGATGCTTATTATCTCAAATTATCAAGAGAAACGGGCCCGAAGGGTCTAAAAAACGCGTTTTTGAGCATCTTTTGAGGACCTGTGAAAAGATAATGCGACCCAATAGGACCTTCTTAATGGAATGAGATTAAATCTTGGACGTCGCTCTATTAGTCTATGAAGCGAGAAATTAGGTGTCACCATAGATCGCTCGGGAACAGTTTTTTGTCCGAGTACGCACCATTCAAACCCTTGCTTTTCGGTCAAAAAACACCCGGGGATGAATTGACTTTTGGACCTGAATTGGGTTGGGGTCGGAATCCAGGCCGACCAATGTCCAGAACGGTAAAAATCCGGAACGCGGAATGCTTCGAATGACAATGTCCCGAACGGTCGCGGCCCATAATGATATTGTTTCGAATGGTCAAAATCCCGAATGACATTGTAGCGAACTTACAATATGTGGAACGCCTACCAGCTTACCAATAAATTATCAACGTTAGATATGCCGTCACTGACTTTTTTATAGGAAATTCAATTCTCTACAATATTGTTCATGTGAACTATTGGTCTATGTACCGTTGTTTATCCAGCGTTTGGATGGGAAGGTAAAAATAAGAAAAAAATCAATTCATTTTTACCTTTTACTTGTCTTGACTTTTGAAATCGATGAAATGTTGGCCCGTGTAATTGTTAAAAAATAGGCGTGATTACTATGTCGAGTACATATAATTATTGGAAACAAGCCTCTCGAATAATAGTGAGATTATTATCGGCAATTCGAAATAATTGGACACAAGTATTATTTGATAAACGTTGCGTGTGTTTCAGTCTCCACTATAATTTGATTCGGTGAAAACAATAATTAGCCACGGTTTATTTTACTAAAACATCTCCGCATTCCCCCCAATATTATCCATCACAACGAATTAAAATTGTACAATTTCATAACGAACCGAATTTTCGATTGAATTGCAACAATTTGATTAATCAGCAGTTTTCATTGGTAATTCACAGCGATGGTTTACAGCGAGGGCCTCACAAAGGGCGAAGCGGAATCGAATACAACGCTGCAACGTGATGACATGGCCGGGGGTTAATCCAGGCTCGCGGGCGTTGACGAGCGAGAACGAAGACGCATGGGCGCAGAAGGAAAGAGAGAAACCGGAAGTTGGCTGGCTCTCGGACTCGTGCCGGGGTTTATGCGCGCATGGAGGTCCGCGAGGCACCCCGGCGACTTGGACGACGACGTCCGGATACCATAATCACGCCACGTTACCTTTGTCGACCATTGGTGAACCCAGAGAACTGGCGAGCGAGAGAGCGCGAATTACGAGAGAACGTATATCGAAAACGATTAGGTAAAAGATGGGGCGAGCCTCTATATATATATATATATATATATATATATATATATATATATATATATATATGTGTGTGTGTGTGTGTGTGTGTGTGTGTGTGTGTGTGTGTGTGTGTGTGTGTGTGTGTGTGTGTGTGTGTGTTATATGTATACAGCACGCTCGTATATGACACGAGGGGTTCTCGCTGTATAGCGTTGCATATATATATATATATATATATATATATATATATATATATTCCACAAGAGCACGATATAGTGTGGGCGGGCTCGTGGCTGCCCGAGGCAGCACGAGACCTCGAGTACCTCGGATTAATTAATCCCCGATCGCGGTTGCTTCTCGAGTAATTAAAAAAGAATTATGTGCTTTAAGTGACGTATGCAATTTAATGAAACAAATTGGAAAAAAAAATAAATGTTCTTATAAAACCGTGAGACCCACTCGATAAAACTCCACGTACCATCCAATCGACGTGGATTAATGAAAAAAAATGCGTATATAGTTTATTATTTCACAATTGCACAATAGCGATTGTGAGTTCAATCGGCACTATCAATTGTTACGGAAACGCAGTGATGCTAAATATCAACAACGAAACATTGTAAAAGAAAAAAAAATTGAAATTTCATTCGAGGTCAATTCGTTTGTCGGAGTGTTGGTGTGTGTGCACGTGCTCGAATTCGTATTCGAACCGGTCATGGGTTTTCCGTCTAGTCGCACTCAATCAACCTCTCTGGACAACTCGAGTGTGTTGCACCAGTGGCACACATGCATCATCGTCGAGGGCACACCGAACGTCGATCGAGAATCAAGTTTCTTTATTAGATTCTCCCTCGGATTCCACAGCATGCCCCGGAGGATGTTTCCATCGAAATTCGATATAGCCCCGGCCCTCTCTCTCTCTCTCTCTCTCTCTCTCTCTCTCTCTCTCTCTCCCACCTCTTATCGCCACGCCAGGGGCCTGACTGTCTGTCCGTGGGCTATACAGTGAATGTTGCCTCGAATTTCAGTGATTACACGTGCAGCTGAAGCAAGGTAGAGGTGGAGTGTGCAACGTACAACGCTACATAGACCGAGGGACTGCGGTGGGTAACGGACCTCTCTCTTTCTCACTGTATATCTCTCTCTCTCTCTCTCGCTCTTTCCGTGTACCTAATACCGGAACCGTAGCGGAGCTACCATCCGCGCGCGCGTATGTGCTTCGTTATAGCAGAGGCGACGTATTGAGTTTAGAGTTCGTCTCACGCCTGTACTAGCGTTTGTCTGTCGTGAACCCACGTCCATCCACCCATCCACACATCCACACACAGACACACGAACCCAACCCACTGGAGTTCACTTCTGCAGCTCGGTCCCACTAAATCCAATTCTCGCGATATTCAATCAAACCAATTCGATCTATCTGCCGGTGTTTATTTCACTTAAAAAAAATAAAATAAAATTACCCACTCTTCAGCTACGTAATGGTTGTATTTATCGATAAAATTTGATCAATTGCGTTGATTTGGAAGAATCCATTTT
Organism: Diplazon laetatorius; assembly: GCA_963662125.1. Lineage (NCBI taxonomy): Eukaryota > Metazoa > Arthropoda > Insecta > Hymenoptera > Ichneumonidae > Diplazon > Diplazon laetatorius. Next base: position 9,291,637 of record OY759158.1, on the reverse strand, counting down.
ATAATTTATCATCGGGTAGCGGGATTCTTGTTCTTTTTATAGGCACGTGAATTTTTCAACGACAAAAACCGAAATTCCGAGAAAAAAAATTGTCTGATACAAAAAAACCAACCATTCATGTTATCGCAAAAAAAAAAAAAAAAATTATATTTCTTCGAAGACTCAAGGCACAACGTCGTTGATCCTAATCAACAAAAAAAAAACTCGTCGCAAAGTTCTCGCATGTGTAATCTGTATTCCTCGTGAGTGTGAAGTACTTTTCCCTTAAAATTTTTAAGGGCCTGTATCTCTCTCACGTGTTTCTCTCACGAGTCTCGTATGCGTTTTATGGCTGCGCGAGGAATGGAGTGTGAAGGCGCGTATCGCCGTACAGAACTGCGTTGATATCTCGTAGGGTCGAGAGGGCGTCTCCGATAGTCGAATACTCTGGTCCGGGCCTTGTCTCTTTCCCTCGCAGCACAAACCTTATTCCCGCGCGACGACGTAAAATATGAAGGTTCGGAGTAAAACCAGAAACTCTCGAGGTTGCCCGGGTGGCCCTGGTGCTTCCACGTCTCATCTCGGTTCATAAGGTTACGAGAGGCGTTGAGTTAGCTCGCAAGCTCACGGCAATTCTCGTGGGCTAAAAGGGATGCCGAGATACGGGGCGTGGTTGGAAAATTACGTTGATTAATTCCGTGGCGCTCGAGAGAGCGGAGCAGGGAAAAGGGGGGAGGGATAGGGCTCTCCGCAAGTATATAAAACGGATAAGCGCAACGTGGTGGGGAGGGGGGGGGGGGGGTCACAGAGTTGGCTTCGTGTGTAAAACAATACACAAACGCACTGTCTCGCATCAGACTCGAACGTAACACGCGGTAAGCTCATACTATAAGTATGTGGTAAGTAGTATACACACGAGCTTGCGGAAACAGACGATGCAGTTACCGACAAACTCTCGCTTGTCCGCTTGTCTATATCGTCTAATCAATCCTCTCCTTTTCTCTCTCTCTCTCGCAACGTCTTTCCTGCTCAGTGCCGCAGCAGCAGCAGCAGCAGCAGCAGCTGGAGATACAATAAAGGCCATCGGTCTCCGTCGGGATGTTTGTAATCATTCACTCACACGCGAAAATAACTAACATGCATTAGCCGTAATTGGCACAGCCCACGGAATAACAGAGATACGATCGTGAGAGACAGGAAAAGTGAAACATAAAGAAGTTGGACCGTTATAATGTGTCACTTGTGATTTTCAAAAGACTGTGTGACGAGTTGATCGCCCGTGTGTTATCAGTTGAAGTCGGAAGATATGGGACTACATTATTCAAGCTCATTACTCATTAGTGAAGAACACATAGAAGTGGGTTTGAGCCCAGGTATGGGCATCCATTCGATGAAAATGTATTTCAAATACTTTTTGAAACAAATAACTATGATTAATTATTATGCATTAATCAATATTATTACATTTCTGTTATTATTATGAATAATTTACGTTAATTATTATTTTACAATAAATCAAAATAATTAATAAATCCGGTAAAATCGATTAGCATTTAGTTCGAAAAAGTATTTGAAATGCATTTTCATTGAATGGAATGCCCATCAATGTTTGAGTCTCGCTATTACGATGCAAGATGAGGTTATCGGAACAAAACGGTACACCTGAGCGAATAGAAGGTTTCTAAATCACTACTAAGCGCGAAATTAAATTTTCAACGATGATCGCGTCTTACTGCTAAAGTGGATAATTATGCACATAGCATTTGGCCCGTTTGTCCCGGGTTCACCCGAATCCGTAAAACTACCGGAAAATTATCTATATTTCACGCTTCTAAAGATATTCAGGTGGACGTGCAATCCGAGTTGCAACATATGAACCCGGCATTCCAACGAAATTGGTAATAAGGATAATGAAGATGGATCAGGATTTCACCGGGACTTTTGCGGTTCCTCGTTTAGGTTCGTACGAATGTTCGCGGTAACTCGATGTTGCAGAGGGCGCAAATTCCGTGAGTGAGTAGCTTATAGTACTCACACACACACACACCTGGATAACCATGTCCTATATGGCTGTAATACCATGTCGCGAGTAATCCACGTGTAGTCAGCCTCGAAGGGATAGACAAGCCAGCGTTCTACGTACATGCATATTTAAAGATATTTACACCCACGCACATGGTCCAGACATGTATTGTATATGTGGTAGGTAAAGTTTAGCAAGTTGTATGCAGACGAGAGCGGAGGGGGAGGGTATAACAGGCAAAGTGAGGAAAGAGGGAGCGCGCGATGGCGAGGGAACTCATACGTGCGAGATCGGTAGTGCTCGAGAGCAGTGAAGTGAAGCTTCCAGACTGAGAGCAGGGTTGCTCGAACCTTGGAACATACCACTTGTGCTTCACCCCACCCTCTCACAAACCTAGTGCTAGAGGTTAATGCAGTAATTTCCAGCTTTGTGGAATTTCGGCCTAGACGAGATATGATAATGCAGATAAGAGGTATAACTGTGGTTTATCGCACAAGATACATGTGTATTTGGATATATTCAGATTGACTGCTATTAAACCTTGCATGTGTTTACAGAAATATTCGTGGAATGCTTCGATCGTTGTGTTTCAAGTTTCTTCGCGATCTAATCTGGAAGCTCGAATGTGATTTGTTATTATTATTGTTGATTGAGATTATGATGTATCGTTGCGTTATAATTTTTTTTCAATATTTACGAAACGATAGAGTTTCTAATGGCGCAAGTAAAAGAACGAATCCCCAAAATCAGCAATTTTTTTATTCCATGTGTAATTGTTACTATCTATTATTTTTTTACCAACTGATCACAAACCCTATAGAGTACTCCCAGTTAAACTAAAATCTTCAAATTTATAATGGCACGGAACCCTCAGGGCTCAAGACCAACTGGCACTTGTCCGACTTTTTTTTAGCGCAAATGAACTTTAAACTTTAAAAACTTCATAACGTAAAATATTTGAAAAGTGCTGATTTTTATTTTACAAAAAAAAATATATGATCTTCGGAATAAATCGTAAAACGGTTACGGTATGAGTATTACCCAAAACCTTTCGATTTACCACCAACAGAGTTTATTTATGTTGTTTTGCAGTGGAGATATTAAATTTTGAAAAAAAAAACGTGATTTCGCACATAAGTTTTTTCCACATTTTTCAAAATATCTAAAAAAAATTACCAGATTTAAGAAATTGTGGTTTGCACATTCGTTTATTTCAAATTCTAGAGTTTCATTTAAAATAAAAAATAAAAAAAACTTCATCCTACGTTTATTTGACTCCAAGATACAAGCGTTTTAAAATCGATCGGGATCGGCAGACCCATTATATGAATAACGTTGTATTACGAGGTTGTAGGAACACGAGAGTCAATACGTCAACGATTTCATACCCGGCCATATTTAGTACACCGGTGAGTCCTAATAAATCTCGGAGAGCCGCGCGGTAGCAGCGAGTGAGGGCGAGCGAGTTGCCAGCACGACGGAGTAGGACGTAAGGACACACGTCCCGCGTGCGCGCAAGATGTGACAAGCCCACAACGACGACGAAAACTCGTCGTACAGAAGAGGGTGTAGTCTCTTTGGCGAGAGGACTCCTCGAGGACTCACGCGATAAAATCTTGTCGATTTCGGAGAGAGAGAGAGAGAGAGAGAGAGAGAGAGAGAGAGAGAGAGAGAGAGAGAGAGAGAGAGAGAGAGAGAGAGAGAGAGAGAGAGAGAGAGAGAGAGAGAGAGAGAGAGAGAGAGGAGAGACCGCGCGGCAGCAACGGAGGCCATGCAAGCTTGGTTAGCTTATCAGATCCAATCCTCGTGCACATACGATACGATAGTCCGGCCATTCCCCGGTAAATCGGAGATTCGCTGGCGTGACACGACGCTAAAGACGGTCGGAAAGGGGCGTTTTTATGGAGAAACGTCGGACACGCCGAGGATGAGGAGAAAGCGAGAAAAAGGGGAGGATCGCGCGTGCGTGATCGCGAGAATCGTTGGCAGGATGAAAAAAATCACGAAAAAATGAAAAAAATAAAGATCAAGACGTGTGATGAGTCTCCGGTTCGAGCCACGTGCATCGCGAGCTCCTCTCGGAGCGCTCGAGCAATTAATAATTATCAAAAGACGCGGTTGGACACGTACTCGTCGCTATCGAACCGTTTTTTTCAATTTTTTTTTCTTTTAATTTCTTTTATTCGATTTTTCATCAAGTTTTTTGCCATCTTTCTCTTTGAATTTTCGCACCGAGGACGTCCACCCACACTCGCATTACACGCGGATCTCGCTGTAGGAAAGAAAAAAGAAAGCGAAGGAGGGATCGGCACGGAGAGACCGGTAGCAAAAAAAATATATATATACATATATATACATATATATGAATGGCTCGTATTGAAGAACATATTCATTGGCAGAGCGGGGAGCACGTATTATCTCTTCGGGGCCTCTCTTCGGAACGGGCGGAAATGTAATTATAGAATTCCTATCGGCACGCGTTTATACACTCGGCGGGTTATGATAGATCGAGCTACTCGTTCGTCGTCGTCGTCGTCGTCGTCTCGTTTCACGTTGCTCAACGCGAGTTGGGAATACACGTCCACGGGGAATCGAGCTCGAACGAGCTGATGGCGATTATAGATTTTAACCTTCGGTGTACGAGATTCGAATTAATTATGTCTACTGTGAGTAAGTAGTCACGGGCAAAACTTTCATATGAAATGCAATATGTCTCGAGTCAAGAGAGCTAGGTAGTTCAATTGAACACGTATACAATGATTTGATAATTGTTTCACGAGAACAGGATTTATTTTCAGTGATGTTACAATTTTTTTTTTTTTTCTTTTCGGTTTATCTTAGAATCTTTCGGTCATCGACTTGACAAAGGTTGAGAAAAATATAGAGAGAGAGAGAGATAGTTTGGAATCGCAGTGGGAGAAGGGTGTAGGTCGGAGCTCATGGCGAACACGACTAGCAACCGAAAGGAAGCCTACCATGCCAATGTCGCCCATGCAAATTTAATTAATTGACCGGCCGATCAATAGCATATGTATTGCCTGGGGTCGAGGGCTCCCGCACGTATCATCATTACGTACACAAGTATACCGAGGCATCGGTTTCCTATGTGAGGCCTGGTGGAGAACTAAGCAGCTAAGCACGAGGTGGGCATATATATATATATATATATATATATATATATATATATATATATATATATATATATATATAAACACGCATAAACAGAGCGTCATGTCACGCCTCTCTTGTATTCTTTTCTCGATCAATTAGAACTGTCAGAAGTGTCTGGACGTCTGGTCACGATGAGAGGCACCGAGCGTCAAACGCCTTTGTACGCGAAATTGGTCCAAATTAATGTTCAAGCCAACGGCGTTTGGATGTTGAGAAATAAAAAAACATCATTTTTGACCTGTCACTGAATAGAATATAAACATTCAAATGGAATTGTTGATCATAGTTATTCGATTTAATATCAGCATAATGAGAAGATGTATATTCTGATTATTGTCAATTTGATAAATTATTGTATTGAGTGTGAATCTATGAAAAAAATGGTGTTTCTTGATGCTGATATAGCCGCGAGCGATGTATTTCAATAATTATCTGTCATGGCCGGTAGAGAGCGCGGGTCGATCGTTGGTTCGAAGAAACAACCCACAAGATTGTCCGATGTATTTTCGTTGAGCCTATTTGGTCCAAGATAAGAGGATTTAACGATTGAGATGGGAAGGTATTATAGGCGTCACCGGATGCCTTCGAATCCTGTCACGTCGAATTTCAGACTCCATTATCTACGAACCCCACGCTTCATCCATCAATTATATCCAATAACTTGTGTTGCACGGAAAAAAAAATCTTTCGACGTTTTGTCTCCACAAAAATGCCGAAATCGAAAAAAAAAGAAAATCGTTTCTGTTAGAAAAAAACAGTGTATATATTTTATAAAAATCGCCCATAAATCGAGGTAAAATCGGTCGAGTTCTATTTTTGAGACGAAAATGAGATAAACAAAAAAAACGTAGTCCAAGTGGTTCCCCCTGGTCGTAAGCACAAATTCATGTTCGAAGGTGTTGCTCGCCGGTTCGTCGTCTATTCGGTGCATCTCCCTCCCTCTCTCTCTCTCTCTCTCTCTCTCTCTGCCTTTCAGAGTCGATGACAGCTGCACGAATAGGCCTCGAAGACGAGGAACGAGGCTGAAGTGCAAGCTCGAAAACACGTCGTGGACTTCCTCGACGAGGATTAGACCCCTAGCCGGATATCTTTTATTTTAATACCGCAGTGAAGCATCGACTTCACTGCGAGTAAAAAAAAAACGTAGTTGATATAAAAATGTCTGACTCTCATAGTGCGGTGCCCTCTTCGACTCAATTTTTTTTTCCTTTTCATCTATTTTTATTTGTCAAGTCCCTGCGGGGTCGCTTTCTTTCACGGCCTCACGTTCTAACGGCGGGGCATTCGTATATAATGAAGTTGTCGCGAAGCGCGTGTCGGCGATACATCTCAACGAGACCCAAAAAATCACCATCTGTTCTCGAAAAACCAGCGATAAATAAAGCCGTGCAACTGTCTTTTTCAAAAGCTGCACTCTGTGTATACGTCGCTATACCTATGTAGATTTAGTTAATTTTTTTTGTTTTTTTTTTATTTTTATTTTTTTCAAATTATTTTTCACGAATTTTGTCAAACGCACGTGGAGCGTTCTCTACGCTCGTCAATGTAACCGTCGTCTCGGGTCTTAGCCGGTCGCGCTGACGACGTTGCAGACAAGGCGGATGATGGGTCCACGTACTTTTCTCAAGCGCAAAGCACACACGCACACGACAAAACATATATATATATATATATATTCATATCTCCAAAGCGAGAGAGATCTCTCTCGTTGCTAAATTTAGTCGAGGTTGTGTTTTCTTTACCGTCTTTCTTTCACGAAATTATGTACTGCTAATAATAGAGTGACGCGTGGAAAGTATCCAACAAAGAGAGATGCAAAGAATGCACTCGGGAGTGCTTTGCTTCATCGGTGAATTTAAAATAATGCACGGTTAAACGCGCTTACGTACGAGCGAAATTCCATCATTCGCAGACGGCCGAGCAAGATAAACGCATGCGCGTATGTGCGTTCGAGTTAATTAATTGTCGTGGTGGATTATCGCACAACAGTCCGTTATACCCCATTAATAATCGTGGAATATCGCTGAATAACAATAATATTTGTGTCTGTCTGAGTCGGTTGTAATTTGAACGCCAGAAAAATCGTAGAACGCACGTTTGTCCGATGATAATTGAAATATTAATTGAATCGAATGAATTGGGTGGTTAGGAAATGTAATTTTAAGTTTATTGTGCTGCTGTTGGCGATATTCAAAACTCACGGAGAAAAAAGAAAAACAAGGGTGCAATATGCACCCTTGTTTGTGTAAATATGCGACTTTCGTACGATTTGAGCTTTCCCATAGAGGAAGCTTTGTTGAATGTGTAAAATGCAATGTGCAAGGTTCTACTTTGCAGGCTTGTTTCTTGTCTACACAAATTTCTAAAGTGATCAACTTCCAGTTAATAACTCTAAAAGTTCGAAACGATCGTTATTCCAGTGGCCCTTATATAAGTCACTCAATGGAAGTTAGATTTCACAATAGCTAGAGAGTTTCATGTAATTTTTTTTTTAATTCAAATCTTTGTTAAATTGACATGACTCTATCAATTCTTGCTTAACTTTGTACCAATCATTTATCAACCTAAATCTACTTATGCATAAAGTTTCAGGCCAAAATTTCAAAATTAACGCAAACTATAGTACCTACGAGGTTTTTGAAAAAAATAAAGTGCCACATAAATCTGGATATTTTTTCTGAATGCGATTTTTCGTCATTTTGAAACATTCCGAACACGTTTTCATGAAAATCTAGGAAAACATTTTTTTTTCCCCAAAACAAAGCTTCCTCCATGAGAAACCAAAAACTGTACCTTCGAAGTGAAAGTTGTGGGGAGGGTTGGAAATATTATACGGCCAAATCCACTAAAATTCATGGTGCAGGGAAAATCACATTAAATATGGTAGCGTGTGTGTGTGACGGTGTACGGCGAACCGGCTGCTCTCGGTCGAGTCGTTCGATTAATATAACGCGATTCATATGAGTATATGATGCCAGATCCATCGACTCTCTGGACCGGAGCTGGAGACGGAGAGAGAGTGCCACATATGGCGCGACGCGACATATGGACGTCTGGCAAAACGCGCGGACACGCTTGCATACGCATATTATATATCGGACACTGGTGTGTGTGGCTGTGTGTGCACCCCGTGTAATTTTAGTCGTACATGACAGATCTACGAATCTGTTAGACCGGGCGTCCGTGTGTTTGTGTGTGTGTGTGCGAGATACGAGCGAAGCTCTCCGGGTCCATTCACAGCGACGATTGCCATTGTCACATTGCTCGCGGTAAGTGACACCACGACACTCCAAGTTCCCCTCTGACCCTTCGGGGATTATTCATAGTCTATATATATATATATATATATATATATATATATATATATATATATATATATATATATATATATATATATATATATATATTGTAACGCGAAATAATTCGACGCGCCTCCAAATTCGTACCGTTCCTCCCGTCACGACGACACCGACGAGCCCAGGGTCATAATAGGGATTTTGTACATATTTTAATTAATTTCTTTTGTTTTATTTTATTCATTTTCATATTTGTAATCGTCCCGAGCGGCGAGACGTTACCGAGACGACGAATAATACCGAGAGCATCCGATTGGGCGAAGCAACAGAGCGAGACGAGAGGGGTAGTCTCCCGCCGGTCAGCGAAGCGGGGTGGTCCCCCGTCAACGCGCCTCACGAACTTCTCCGCTCCCGAATTATACTCGGATAGATAACGCGAGCGAGGACCCCGAAAAATAGGTGTGCGGTGAGGGGTCAGAGTTGGTCGCCTGCCCCCTCCCGTGACTGAATGTAAGAAAGTAGGGCCTAAGGGGCACGAGCCACCCGTCACGAGAAAAATCTAGGCTGTTCTACGAGAGTCGTCGTGACGGGTGTATCGGAACTCGGAAAGAGAGAGACAGAGACGAAATATTACCTAGTACCGGAAAGACGAGAGACGGAAAAGAATTCCCGTGGGACGAATTGTAACATTGAATAGTCCCGGAAAGCCGTAATCGCTCTTTAAGTACCGGTGAGTCTTGCACAGCCAATTTCTGTCTCGGGACGAAAATAGAGTCTTGTAATTTGTTATAAAATTTATTCGATTCGTTCTTTTTTTGTTTTTTTTCTTTGTCGCCGCGACGGCGGTTCGGCCACGCGGTCGAACGTTCGATTTCTTTGTTTCTTTTTCTTTAATATCGACTCGGGTTTCGTCGGTCGTAGAATGGCCAATATTTAATTTATTTATTGTACCGACCGGCCCAATTTGTTTTATAGTTTATTTGTTGTAAAAGCGTGGCGTTAATTTACCGGATTCGTCGGATCCGCGCAAACAACCGTTTCCATTCGATATCAAACGTACGAACGAATTTGATTCGAATAAAGTGATTTTTTTTTGTGGTTTGACACGGACTGTGAACCATCGTCCCAGAGGACGAGGTACAGGTCCCGCGAAGAGTCGTTTTGGATTGGGGGTTTTTCTTTCGTTTTTTTTTTGTGATTGGAGAATTTGAATTTATTTTCTTTCGAGATAAAAATTATTCTTTTTCTTCGAGTGTGCGCGGATCCGACCGATCGAGATCCCGGCCGTTCAAGGGGATTGCGCGGGGAGGTGCGACGACCCGGGAGTGCGTGTGAGCGCGTTTGAGTGTGTGTGACCGCGGCGAATTCTCGTTATCATTGTATTCGATTTATTTTTGTTTTTTTTATTGTAGTCATTTGATTTTGTTTTATTGTGTTTTTTTTTCTTCTTATAATTCCGCGGTGGACTGAGTAGCCGCAATCGTGAGTGTAGGCGTGTGTGTTTTTTTTGTATAATTTTGATTGTTCAGTGTGAGAGAGAGAGAGTGTGGGTCGTCGGGCCTGGACCGCGGGTGAGTGAGTGAGACGCGAGGGGTGAGTGTTTGCGTGTGTGCGTGAGAGTGTGAGCGAGTGTGATTTTATTTTGCTGGACTTGATTCCCGTTGGTTTTGTTTCTTTTGGTTGCATTTGTGACGCGTTTTTTTTTTCTCCCGGAAAGTCTCCCGGGTAGAAGGGAAAATTAAATTGAGAAAATTATAATTCTGGTTTTTTTTTTATTATTTATTCCTTCGCATATTTTATTTATCCATTTTTCAATAGACTGCACGTCCCCTCCGAATACCGCCACTCTGCTAAGAGACGAGGCTGCGGCTAGTCAGGCTAACCAGCTCGGTTCTGTCGTTTTCCCCGGTGCACTTGCACCTGGCGCCCGTACAAAAATTAAAGGGGGGAACGACAGTACCCATAGCTTTGTGAGAGAGATTGAAAAATCTCGCCACAAAATTGGCGCCCAACGTGGGGCACATAGTTTTTTAAAAAGTGACGTGCAGTGTTTTCTCAAAATTTTTTTTTTGTATTTATTCCATTCTTTTCAAATCCGTTTTTTTTGTTGTTAAATTTCAAATTTAGTTTGTTTAAATAGTACCGTTTTTTTTCAATTTCAAATCATACTTGTGTGGATGAGAGAGTGTATGTGTTAGCTTGCGAGCGCGAGGGGGGGAGAGGCAGCAAGCGCGCCCGCCGTGCCGTGCCGCGCGAGCTCCCGGTCTCGCTCACTCATGTTTACGTTTTTTTTTGTGTTTACGTTTTTTTCGAGTGTCGTCTTGTTCACGTTCGACAAATTGTCCCGTTAGAAGAACCGAATTCGGTTAGCATTGGGACTGAAATATTCACGCGAAAAATTATTTCCGAAAACTTTTTGAAGTCTGGGGCTGAGTCTCGATTCGTACCGGTATTAGGTTCAAGAGGGGGGGGTGTGGAGTTCCGTACTTTCCGTGAAAAATCTTTTCCCTTTAGGACAAGATTATTATTTTTTTTTTCTTTCCCTTTTTCATCTTCGGACATTATTCCTACTCAGTGAACAAATTTATTTATTTATTTATTATTCTCTTCCGATAATAATTTCTTTTTTTCTTTTTTTTTACTCTTTCGACGAAAAATATCAACTTTAATCAAAACCATTTTATTTTTTTTGACGATCATTTTAATTCCAAAAAAAAAAAAAAAAAAAAAAAATTTTCTTTTTTTTCTTTCTCGGCGAAAACTTCAATTTCAAAATTTTTCCTTTTTTTTGGAAATTTTAATATTATTATTTTGACATTTGTATTTTAATCTCTTTCGACAATCTTATTCTGTTTATGCCGACAATTTTATTTTATTTTATCGGAACGTCTGATTTTTATTTTTATTTTTTTTATTCTTCTCAAATCTATTCTGACCAGTTGATTTTATTTATTCCGACTGATTTATCTATTTTGATATTTCCATTTTAGTGACTTCGACATTTATTTATTTATTTATATTTTTATTTTTTTTGATAGTATTCATTTTATTACCTATTGACGTTGTATTATAGTTACTTCTGACCATCGTATTTTACTTATTCCTGACATTATTTTTTTTTAACTTTTTTTTTCTCGACATTTTATTTTACTTATCCCGGACATTATTGAATTAATTCAGACATCCCGACGATCCGGGGAGACTCTGCCACAGACTCTCAATGTGCATGTTGTTTCGTGTTTCGTGTTGTATTGGTTTATTTATGCATTTATTTATTTATTTATTCGACTGTTTATTTGTTTATTTATTCACTTGTTTATTCATTTTATTTATTGTGAAAATCGAGTTGTTTTCTGGCGCCTAGGTTTTGAGCTGCCACGAGAAAATTTTTTTTTTATCACGTGTTGGTTCCCTTCCCGCTTTCATTTCTTATCTTTCCCTGTTCAGAGATTGTTTTTTTTTTTGCGTTTTTTTTTGGGGTTAGTCCCGTGCGAATAGTCGGTCAGCTCGAGCCAAGTCACACCGGCAGACCCAATAATCAGAGACGTTCCATTGTCTATTATTCCGTAAGAGAGAACAGTTTTGATCATGGACCATGAAATGACGTTTACCGAGGTTGCGGCCTTTAGTCCCGAAAAATTAAAAGCCGAATTGACTTCACGAGGTTTACCTGTCGAGGGTGAGATTAACGCGTTAAGGGAGAGATTATACGAGCATGTGCGGTTTACCGATCGAGTTGGAACATCGGAACTCGCGGGTGTGGGGGTTGGTCCAGAAACCTTCCACCCACCTGATCATGCGGATGACCCGTTCGAACCTCACGGAGCTAGATCCAATCCAAGGGGGGGAGCGTCTACCGGTATGTGGCATCATTCGTCACCAATAAATAGCGAACCACGTCGTAGGGCGGCGGTGTTGACCGCGTATGATATTCTGAGGCGCTGGAATATAAAGTTTTCCGGGGCAAAGGGGGAAGAAGTTGAGGTATTTCTGTCCCGAATTAATGACGGAAGATCTTTGGTAGACATTTCTGATAATGAGCTATTTAGTTGCATTCCACCCTTTTTGTCGGGAATGGCCTATCATTGGTTCAAGCAAGAGCGGGGAAAATGGAGTTCGTGGATCGCATGCGAGGCTGCGTTCAAGTCCCGGTTTGGAGATCCCGACCTGCAATTTTTATTACAGGAAGAGATCCGAGCCCGTGTTCAAGGACCAGACGAGTCAGTCGTCGATTACCTCACATGTATGAAGGGTTTAATGATTCGCGTAGTCCCGCCGATGTCCCTTCCCGATCAGTTAGATATGGTGCATCGAAATTTACTCCCTCGATTACAGGTCGCGATTTTACGCACCGAAGTCGAGTCGATAGAAGATTTAGTCAGGGATGGATCCAGGTTGGAGAGGAGTTTTCGGGCGGCCGAAACTCAAAGATTACCGCCTCCTCCCGAAAAATCATTATTTCCGGAGTTCGCGTATAATGTGGCGAGGCCAGCCCCGATACAACCAGGTTGTTATAATTGCAAACAGCCTGGACATTATTACCGAGACTGTCCCGCTCCCAGATGCCGAGAAGGTTTTTGTTTTAATTGTGGGAGGCCGAGGGTAAATCTCAGGAACTGCCCCAACTGCCAGGAGTTCTGGGCCAGTCCGGAAGGGAAGATGAGACGTGATGGAAGGAAGGGATAGGGAGAGGAGAAGGAGTTGGAGAGAAGAGTCCCGGATTGTGGGCAAAGGAAACGGAGACAAGAGGAAGAGTACGGAGGATATATAGAGCTTATTTGTTGTTTTTTTTTTACGTTCTCTACGAAACCAAATGGAAAAAAAAAAAATAAATGAACGATGTGGACACCCACAAGTTCCGGAAACGGAGATACCGATGTAAAGAGTTTTTTTTTCTTTCTTTCAATTTCGTCCTATATTCCTCGTACCGACACTACGATATTATTCAATTGTATTTATGTTTTTTTTCTTGTTTGCATGAAGTTATGTGTGGTATCGCCTGTCGATGCATCTGTTTTTTTTGTCGATGTGTTTGTTCGAAATGTGACGCATGAGGGAGACTGGAAGTCCAGGAACCCGTGGTCCCGTCAATCCCGGGATGGAGTCGGGGTCAAAGGAGACGGTAATAACCCCGCTATGGTACAGATGATATATTTTTTTGTTTTTATTTTCAAGAGACCATTGTGGCCGCGCCGTTGTCGTCGTGGCTGAGAGTCCCGAGATGGGGTTGGTGGAGCGAGGCTTGCTCGAGCCGGGGCGGTCGAGTTTAAGGGGGGGAGGTTGTAACGCGAAATAATTCGACGCGCCTCCAAATTCGTACCGTTCCTCCCGTCACGACGACACCGACGAGCCCAGGGTCATAATAGGGATTTTGTACATATTTTAATTAATTTCTTTTGTTTTATTTTATTCATTTTCATATTTGTAATCGTCCCGAGCGGCGAGACGTTACCGAGACGACGAATAATACCGAGAGCATCCGATTGGGCGAAGCAACAGAGCGAGACGAGAGGGGTAGTCTCCCGCCGGTCAGCGAAGCGGGGTGGTCCCCCGTCAACGCGCCTCACGAACTTCTCCGCTCCCGAATTATACTCGGATAGATAACGCGAGCGAGGACCCCGAAAAATAGGTGTGCGGTGAGGGGTCAGAGTTGGTCGCCTGCCCCCTCCCGTGACTGAATGTAAGAAAGTAGGGCCTAAGGGGCACGAGCCACCCGTCACGAGAAAAATCTAGGCTGTTCTACGAGAGTCGTCGTGACGGGTGTATCGGAACTCGGAAAGAGAGAGACAGAGACGAAATATTACCTAGTACCGGAAAGACGAGAGACGGAAAAGAATTCCCGTGGGACGAATTGTAACATTGAATAGTCCCGGAAAGCCGTAATCGCTCTTTAAGTACCGGTGAGTCTTGCACAGCCAATTTCTGTCTCGGGACGAAAATAGAGTCTTGTAATTTGTTATAAAATTTATTCGATTCGTTCTTTTTTTGTTTTTTTTCTTTGTCGCCGCGACGGCGGTTCGGCCACGCGGTCGAACGTTCGATTTCTTTGTTTCTTTTTCTTTAATATCGACTCGGGTTTCGTCGGTCGTAGAATGGCCAATATTTAATTTATTTATTGTACCGACCGGCCCAATTTGTTTTATAGTTTATTTGTTGTAAAAGCGTGGCGTTAATTTACCGGATTCGTCGGATCCGCGCAAACAACCGTTTCCATTCGATATCAAACGTACGAACGAATTTGATTCGAATAAAGTGATTTTTTTTTGTGGTTTGACACGGACTGTGAACCATCGTCCCAGAGGACGAGGTACAGGTCCCGCGAAGAGTCGTTTTGGATTGGGGGTTTTTCTTTCGTTTTTTTTTTGTGATTGGAGAATTTGAATTTATTTTCTTTCGAGATAAAAATTATTCTTTTTCTTCGAGTGTGCGCGGATCCGACCGATCGAGATCCCGGCCGTTCAAGGGGATTGCGCGGGGAGGTGCGACGACCCGGGAGTGCGTGTGAGCGCGTTTGAGTGTGTGTGACCGCGGCGAATTCTCGTTATCATTGTATTCGATTTATTTTTGTTTTTTTTATTGTAGTCATTTGATTTTGTTTTATTGTGTTTTTTTTTCTTCTTATAATTCCGCGGTGGACTGAGTAGCCGCAATCGTGAGTGTAGGCGTGTGTGTTTTTTTTGTATAATTTTGATTGTTCAGTGTGAGAGAGAGAGAGTGTGGGTCGTCGGGCCTGGACCGCGGGTGAGTGAGTGAGACGCGAGGGGTGAGTGTTTGCGTGTGTGCGTGAGAGTGTGAGCGAGTGTGATTTTATTTTGCTGGACTTGATTCCCGTTGGTTTTGTTTCTTTTGGTTGCATTTGTGACGCGTTTTTTTTTTCTCCCGGAAAGTCTCCCGGGTAGAAGGGAAAATTAAATTGAGAAAATTATAATTCTGGTTTTTTTTTTATTATTTATTCCTTCGCATATTTTATTTATCCATTTTTCAATAGACTGCACGTCCCCTCCGAATACCGCCACTCTGCTAAGAGACGAGGCTGCGGCTAGTCAGGCTAACCAGCTCGGTTCTGTCGTTTTCCCCGGTGCACTTGCACCTGGCGCCCGTACAAAAATTAAAGGGGGGAACGACAGTACCCATAGCTTTGTGAGAGAGATTGAAAAATCTCGCCACAATATATATATATATATATATATATATATATATATATACGTGTGGCAGAACGCTATCAATTATTGTACTTGTGCTGAAGGAGTATCAGATTCGCTGTGCAAGCGGAACATACCAAACTTGATCATCATGTTCCCGTCACCTATAAAAATCTAAATTAATGAATTGAAAAAAAAAAAAAAACCTCAAAGGATTTAGGTGCGTCTGAATTCCCGAGTGATAATTAGACAACCGATGGTACATGTAACCAACGATAATGGACGTTCATTTTCGGTGTAGTGCAATATGGGATTTTGCTAATTTATCGAATCAACCACATTTGCTCGATTCAGCCAAGCCATGATAGTTTGGCGCGCGAGCGCGAGTGTTGCGAGAGACTATGTACGCCCACGGTGCCCGCCGTGACGGCGTAAAATCCGTAATTACGCCGACGTGGATCCGCCAAATTGAGGCTCATTGCCAACAATTCTCAACTCCAGCTCTAGCATCTCAGACGTCCGTTCACGTCCCTCGATCGCTCTCGCATTGTCTTCGGGCTTTAATTCAAAGACCGATAATTCGTCGCAACCTACCGCACACTCAACGAACGCGCGGTCTTTCACAACACACTCTGTTCAACGTGAGCGCGCTTCGATTGTTCATAACACGCCCGTTGCACGATCTTCAACCACTCGTCGCAGATTACCCGCAAGATTTCAAATTAAAATTCAATGTAAATACAATATAATCGTATAATCGATGTGTATTTTATAAACGTGCGAGAAACTTCGCCGATTCATATCCGGTCGTTTAATAACAAATATTCTTCACCGTCTGCGATATGTATGACGAATTTATCGATAGCAGCTGTTCGAACGATCAACAGCTTAGGAACGTATTACTCACGGTTTTTACATTACGAACGTTGTAGGTGAGAACGAATTAATCGTTCGATCGATTACAAACATTTTCACAACAATCGTTTCTCTTATCGTCGTCACCATTGATAATTAAACGTTATATGTTTCTCAACTTTTTATCAAATTATTACTTTGATACTATTACGTTGATATCTACTGAAAAGATTTTTTTTCAAAACAACGCAAAAATTTACTCAAAATGTAAACGATAAAAATGTTCAAAAATTGCGTAAGCCGTATTGGCTAAAAAAAATGTTTAAAAACCGGTCGACGAGGTGAGACACGAGAATTTTACCAGATTGGATATTCGATGTTAATCGCCTTCGTTGACGTCGTCACCATGGTTGTTACCATGCTTCTCGCATTTTACACTTATGGTGATGTATTCACTGTACCATAGCACACACACACAGCGTCCCAACATGAAATATACGCGTTTACACGAATCGACGACATCATGTATAGCCCGGTTGCAGGATCATACTTGTAAATTGCGACTATAATTGGCAATTTTAACAAAGTAGCTAGCACGTAATATTTTAGTCCGGCTTCGGGCCACCGGTAAGTTGGTCGATCGTGAAAGCACGGCGAAAGCCACAACAGCCCCTCCCTCCTGCCAAGGACTGATTGTCCGCCTGATGCACGTCGAGTTCTCAGCCTGCGGCTCCATCGTTCACTACAAAAATTGAGTACACATAGGTGTGCAAGTTTCGCCATAAACGTTCATTAATAATACATCTTCTTATTTGACCATGGTTCTAACGTCGAAAAATATTTTTCAGATACATCGAAAATTGAGGAACATAGAATGATCAAAAAAGTTGGTCAAGTGCAAGTTTTCGACTCGCGCAGAGGGTTTCGTACCTTTTTTTCACATTACTTTTTCCAACCTTCTCTTATATTTTTTTTTTTTGAAACGAATATAGCGTACAAAAATCAACAACAGAACGCAAATTGAAAAATAGTATATTATGACACCAGTACGAAAATTTTTTTTCTGACGAGTTCTGACGAGTTCGAGTTTGCAGAACGAGCCGACGGCGAGTATTGCAATCACACGAGTCCAGAAAACGTTTTTCGTACGAGCGTCGTACGAATTTTTATGTCACAAGGTCCGGAAATGCGGTTTGAAGCGAACGTAGTGAGCGTAAAACCGCACTTTTACGGAAAGCGTGACATAAAATACGTTTGTTATAAAATTAATTTTAATTTTTAGAAATTAAAATTCATTTCTAGAAATCTGTGAGACCTGAAACTTTGATTATAGTTTTTCGGTAAACTTCGGATAAGGTGTTGTATACCCCAATTTTTTTCCAATTTCAGGACCGGTAGTTTCGGAAATAAGGGGGAGGAGGAATGCTCCATTTTTGCATATTTTTCAGAAAATCTTCTCAAACATGTTGTTCAAAATTATGAAAAAAGTATTTTTGTATTTCCCATAACAAGCCCTTTCAAATGATACCCCACATGATGCATGAATTGAAATTATTTTTTTTCGAGTGCCTCATTGGCTGTCCCCTTCAAATCTCATATGAATATTTCAAAGTGTTGACTACTACAAAATATCTGGATCAATGAGATATATTAGAGCGATTCCACGTGACTTCAGCCACTCAAAAAAAAAATTTTCCACAAATAATTTTAAAAAATTGAGCTATTTTTTTGCAATATATTCACCGAGTGCCGATTTTTTAAAAATTTTTTTGACGGTTTTATCGTTAATTAACGTTTTTTTGTATTTTTACATTCAAATGGCTGTATCTTTGGCAGGATTTGACGTATTTACATTTGTAAAAAACGAAAATGTGCGTCTTTTTAAGGCCTTTCAGAAAAAAATTACTTTAGATCCTATTGAGCAAGTTGCACGCCCGTTTCAGCGCAAAATATGCAAAAATATTTTTTTTCTCAAAAAATGCATTTTTAATTTTTTTTTTCAAAATTTCCCCAAATTCTGAATACAAAAAAAGAATTTTTGGTATTTTTTATATCGTGGGACCGGCAACCGGTAATGCGTAATTTTACCGATTTCATTAATAGATTTTTTACAGTTCGATTTTTTCGCTTTACGCGATTCAACGAGCATTGATTATCATTAATTTCTCTTTCAAGGAGGCTTCTGATTTCGCGTAAAGCGATTGGAGCACATGAAAAAAAAAAAAATCAAACTGAAAAAAATCTATTAATGAAATCGGTAAAATTACGCATTACCGATTGCCGGTCCTACGATATAAAAAATACCAAAAATTCTTTTTTTGTATTCAGAATTCGGGGAAATTTTGAAAAAAAAAATTAAAAATGCATTTTTTGAGAAAAAAAATATTTTTGCATATTTTTCCCTGAAACGGAAGTGCAACTTGCTCAATAGGATCTTAAGTAATTTTTTTCTGGAAGGCCTTAAAAAGACGCACATTTTTGTTTTTTACAAATGTAAATACGTCAAATCCTGCCAAAGATACAGCCATTTGAATGGAAAAATACAAAAAAACGTTAATTATCGATAAAACCGTCAAAAAAATTTTAAAAAAATCGGCACTCGGTGAATATATTGCAAAAAAATAGCTCAATTTTTTAAAATTATTTGTGGAAAATTTTTTTTTTGAGTGGCTGAAGTCACGTGGAATCGCTCATTAATATTCCAAATTTCAAGTTCCTCCGTCACATGGCTTCTGAGAAAAGAAGCCATGGGAGATTACTCGCGGACAGACGCGCGTGTAATCTTATGAGGGTTCCGTTTTTTTCCCTTGGAGACACTTTAATTGAGAACCAGGAAATATTCGTTATCACTATCAAGATTAGTAAACGGGTCGAACCGAAGCACATGTATTATATGATTAACGTGAATTTATTGAATTTCAGTACTTCCAAAGTGCATCATGAACGTGCGAGAAAAAAAAACGTCGTACAATAACGTACGTGAAGGCTCGTCACATCCAGCGACGCCAATCGCGACAGAGATGGCAATATACAGGGAGGTGTGAGCGCACGCAGTACAGACCATATATTGCCGCGGAGGATTCTCGAATCTCGAAGAGTCGCGAACGTGTGGACACCCTTTACTCCCGATCTTTTTTTTTTTTCTCTTTTGCTTTTTGCCCCAACTACTCGCGACGGTTTCTGCCGGCGTTGCGCCGTCTCGCGCAAACATTAAGATGCTCGTCCGAGATTAACATAAATAAATAACTGCCGGGCAGCGGTGAAGCTTCGCTATCTGGAGACCAGCCACGTTGTAATTAATGCATTATTAAAGGCGCGAGAGAATGTAATTATACTGTACCCCGCGGAAACTGCGGGTAATCACAGCCTTCTGCGGATTTCTCTTAGAACGTGTATTAGCGCGCGGGATGCAGCGCTTTTGCAACCATCACAAAGAACAAAAAAAAATCATCCCGGTCTCATGTTGCATGATGCTTGCACGACGTAATTCTGCATTATTATGGGAAAAGCTTCGTTCGCATTGTAAAAAAATGTAATTTCGCGTGACGAAATACCAAGTTCAAATCCTTGACCGAAATTAACTGATAAAAATGAATTTTTCATACAATCGATTCGTTGATCCATGATCATTGTGTATATGATACATTTTCGAAACCGTTTTACGCACCCCGTTCATTATCGCAAGACAATAACATATCTCGTCGGGTCAAACGTGATTAATCGGTGCCCCGTGAACCACGGGATAGAAATATAAATGTGCATGACACCACGCTTATCGAGCAATATTTAGGTCAATCATCAATTAGTCGCTACTACGATTGACAACTGTTTCATAAGAGTAATTAATAAACCTCGTATTTTATTTTTTAATTCAAAGACCAAGCACAGATGGAAAATTTTTCAAAATATCATTCCAACCGAATAAATCATAATTTTTCGCTGTTTGAGTTACATATTTTTCAAATCAAACACAAACTTCCTCAACCCCCGGAATTATACGATCGGAAATAAGGCCAACGATAAGAAAACGAGATTCACGAGTCCGAAGCATGGAGCAACAAAGCCCGCTGTTCCCTTGTACATTGAAATTCATCGACGCGCAATTCCCACTTGTGTGTGTTATCAGTTACGATTGATAACACGAAGAACTTGTGGTCTTACATGCCGATAATTGCACATGCTGCAGACTCCAAGCCGCTGCGCCACATATATATTCGCGTTCTTCCGAGAAACAATGAAATATGTGTTTGATCATCACCGAAGGGGCCATTCACTCGTGAAATAATCGACCGACCTCGGAATTAAATCACAATAAATTCCATAAAGCTCATACTCAAATCGGTCGCTACGGAAAATGTTGTTATCTTGAAAACGGAATAAAATAGTTTCGAATCTTACAAAACATAAGTAGAGTAGTGCGAATCGATGGACTTGCCCTCTAAACAAAAAAACCCTGCAAGACAAACCAATTATTTAATACTATAATAATAGCCGCTTATAGTTAATCTCTGGAAAAGCTATATTTAAAAAAAATTACAAAATCTGGTACACAACGAGTAAATATCTTTTCGCCGAGGGCTAATTATATTTCAATATCGTCGCACCCTGAATTCCCCAATGGCGAAAATTGGACAGTACCGAGTGATATTTTTCAGTTAAAAAAAAAAAAAAAAAATCAACTCCAAATAATTTTTCTAGACTCCGTGCAAACAAAACTGAGAAGGGTAAGGCGAAGGTAGGGTAGAGAGGGTTGCAAGTGAGGGAGAGAGAGAGACGGACGACCGAAGAGTATGCGGCAAGAGGGTTGGATGGTTATACGAGTATCTGAATGGCACACTGGTACGACGAACAAATATTTACGAGAGACCAACGTCGGTCGTCGGTGTATATGTACGTAAAGACTCGGTTCTCCCCGTCGAACCGTGTTTCTCGGTATATATCTGTGCATGGCATATAATCAGCGTTCGGCTGTGCGCACCATCGTCAGCCTACATCAGGTTTCGTGCGTATACTCTGCGCGTCGAGTGATACAGAGCGAGAACGTATGTCTCGTTATTTGCTCCGGTAATGTGGGACCTCCTCGCGCCCAGTATGAAACTCCGAACGACGTTTTCAACATGGTGCCCCGCGCGTGCTGACCGAATTATCAATGTTGGCCCGAGACCGAAGAACGGACTCCTCGACGGCCGACAGTCCGAACGTTGAACGTTATGTGCCAAGTAGTTCGTCAATTCGCTCGTCGTCATCTGTCCGTTATGGTTAGCAGATTGTACGGTTTAATATTTTTCGGTAAACTTTTGATTTAATTATTCGATTGTACTGTCCTTGTATATTATTTTGTTATTATAGCGATATACATCACTGAAAAAAAAAAAAAAACGAACAAACTTTCCTTCGTCACAAGACAGGACAGATATGTCTGTTACTGATAAACTCATAATTTCATTATGATAATTCGAAGATATGAAAACATACTTTTGAAGCGAAAAAACACAAGTCCGGTCATGAAACTTGTCATCGATAGTTTTGGAACAAGAGTGCAGAAAAATGATAATGCACTTCAACGTATTTTCGTCTGTCGTCGAGACGAAGGAGGAACTTGAAGAGCACGACGGTATGTTCTGGAACGGTAGAAGAGGGAATGTGTTTTGGCAAGTGGCGTGCTAGTCGCATCTGTGCCGAAGCGAGAAGTGCCTGATGGGCCTTTTGCCGGAGTTTCCTCACAGCTACGAGGGACACGAAAATATATACGACATACGAGGAAAGCTGAATTGTGTATAGATTAGGGTGGTCCTTGAAGAAAAATATTGGTTTCCCCTCTCTCTCCATATGGTTCGAAAACATAAAAAACTAATTGAGGTATATTTTTCCGATTTTTCTTTCATTGCCTTGCATTGCCTGAACCGATAGGAAAGTTAAAAAAAGCTTTTTAAAAATTATTCATGTCATATTTCCGATTAAAGTACAAAGAAGCTGAAAAAAAAAACTGGAAAATATATATATATTGTAAACAACTATGCCACAAAAACACCAACAAATTTTGGCGAATGTAGTATGCAAATATAACTTACGAAAAAAAAAAAAAAAATCGACATCAAATTTTTTTTTACGTGTCATGCAGCGGTAGAAAAACATATGGTGAAAAATGATGTCAGAATGTAACGAAAAAATGTTAGTGATCGTAAAAAAATTTAAAGTTAGCGAAAAAAATGTTTCTGTTGATTCTAATTTTTTTTTCTAGGTTATATTAGCGCACTACATTCACCAATTTTTTTTTTTGCATTCTTGGGGCATGGTTGCTTGCAATATATATTCTTTCCAAATTTTTTCTCCGGCTTTTTCGTATTTTAATCGAAAATATGACATAAATATATATTTTTTCAAATGTCTCTCACTTTCCTATCGATGCAGGCAATGCACGGCAATTAAAGAAAAATCGGAAAAATATATCTTTATTAGTTCTTTATGTTTTCGAACCATATGGAGATAGTGGAAAACTTGAATTTTTTTCAAGTAAAATAAGGACCATCCTAGTATAGATGGTTTTCACTCTTGAGAAGCGAACGGGACGAACACAAGAGCCACCCGAGAAGCAAGAGACGAAGGTAGCAGATGAGACAGAGACTATATCATATATGTGTGTGTGTATGTGTGACTAACGTGGGGTCGAGCTAACGCGAGAAACTTGGCGACGGAACGTTTAAGCTACGACGAACGGAAGATAAACGAGAAACAGACGAAGGAGAAGAAGAAGAAAAAGACGGAGAAAATGAATAAGAAGAAAAAAATGAAGAAGAAGACGACGCGGAAGACACACCGCACACATCGGAGAAATGCTTCCAGCCTAATGATGTTTGTTCAATGAACGCGCCGAGACTGATTAAAAAATGGCTTGCTCCACTCGTTCGCTCTGCCTATGCGTGTTTGTCGGGGAAGGAGGTAAAAAGCGAATTTCTCTCGCGCGAGCCCATGATAATTAAATCCGCTCTGGTCTCTGGAAGCTTGCGAACGAGCAGGATATTTTTTGTGGATCCGAGCCAATGCTGAAAACATCAGACACGCACGGTTAAAAAACTTATGGGCAAAATTATTTTGGTGGAAAAAAACCACTAATCACAATTTTTTTTTCGTTCTCAACAACTCTGATAAAAAGATGTACGATATTGTTTTTGTAGAAACAAAAGGAAAAATAGTGTAATCATTCATTCGAATTTATTTTCCTTTTATCTACTAATCACACAAAAAAAAAATTGTGTCACGATAACTCGCATCTCGAGTTATCAGTGCAACAAATGTTCTATGTTAATATAGTAACGGCAAAGGCTTTTGCTTAGATTGACAAAAAAATATCTGACACCATACGAACAGAGGAAATTTGCCAAAAGCAACCTATAATGATTTTTTAGCTCAACAAACGTATTTGTTACGGCAACTCAGAAAAACAAAAATTCTTGCACTGGCGGCACCGGGATTCGAACCCTCGACCTTACGACTATGAGTCGGTAAGAGCGCCTTACCGACTGCAACGTCGATATTCCTGGAAAAATTGATTACAAAAAGTCTTTCTAAACCTATCACCGATTCAATCTCGTAGCAAGAAAGTTTCAGGTTAGGTTATCATACGGTCATGCCGACTGAACATTGGTTGACTCAACAAACCATTTGCAACACAGAACATTTCGCTCGTTACTGCAGTGTAAAACTGGTTGCATGAACAAATCATCGTTAATATAGATTTTCGCATGCTGCTGTAACAAACTTTCGGTTGCTGGTAGAACTAAATATATTCGCTTCATGAATTTTTCGTGTCGTTTACTACATAGCAGTGGAGTGGCCGGCAAATGCACTTTTCCTTCGGTAACCTACGAATTTTTATCCGTGGCAATGTAGGTGCTACGGAATTGATCCGTGCAATCGAGATGTGCATCGAACGACCATGCATGCATCATGTTCCGATTACGGAACAAGCATGAGCCGTGTTCATCGGAATACAACGATGGAACTCTTGCGAACAGGAGGAACGGAAGATTGGAAGATAAAGACAAAAAAAAAATTGGAGCAAACCCAGTCTGTGAGGCTCCAGTATTCCAAACGCGCTTATGTATATGCGTCTGCACACAAAGCTGATGTTGCCATCACACGTGAGACCGCGATATATGTACCAATACGTGTTTCGCTCGGGTATGAATACAATTTTTTTTTTTCGCACAAGACGAAGAAGAGGGCATCGAGAGCAAAGTCTCTCGGAGCAAAGTGGTCGCGTTGATGCTGGCACGCTGATCCCGGATCGTCCGAGAGACATCTCTTCTCGCGCACGGCCGTGAAGTGTCTTCCTGCAATCTTCGTGTCCGACGAAACGACGTCTGGTGAGCTTCGGGGCCAGAGCGCACTCGAGCCGTGTGTGTGTGTGTGGGTCACGTCCGGCGCTTGTGAGTGACTCGTGTGGCACTCTCACAAACTACGTACAATACGAATCGTAAACGCGCAACGCGGAATATTACATACGTACAACAATACACCACTTTGTGTGTGCACAACGTGCATATACGTATGTGCTATGTATGAATATATATATATATATATATATATATATATATATATATATGTATACACATATATCAGTTGTACGGGATCGATAACTAATGCGAGATAATACACGGCGACCGTGCTTGACTCTCGCGAGAAACGAAAGAGCGGTGGATTGATCGATCGGTGGGATTTGAAGAAGGATCGTCGTCATTCGATCTTTATCCAGTCGTCTTTGTCCCTCGTCGTTCGCGGCGCACACACATGGGGGACTCTCGCGTGACGTAGCGATGTGCACCCGTGGGAAATACCGATGGAGATGGAATGTAATGCCGTATACGCAAAAATTACAAATTAGCCTGGCATATATATATATATATATATATATATATATATATATATATGCCAGGTTAATTTGTAATTTTATATATATATATATATCGATAACCGTTTGTGATTGAACTATTTCGATCGGTAAAAATGATAATAGCTGGATAAGATCGAGCTAGTGTGTGTATGTGTACACACACGGACACCCACACACAGATACCGATGCACGCAGACGAGCTGCTCGTCCGCGTGCGTACGAGCAGCCGGGTCGTTGGTACAGCCCCGGAGAATATCCGCAAACATGTACATATTAAGCGTTATCCCTGAACTGTCCGAACTATAGGAGTCATATTTTTCGATTGGCATGAAATTTACAGGGTTTGTTTGTCTGATCGATGAAAAGTTACCCACCGATGTTTAGACTTCTACATCATGAGTGTTTTGGAAAGCTGTTTTTGAATTTTTTCAGAATATTCAAATTATTAACGATTTTGATCGAATTTTCATAAATAAGTTAAATAGTGTAACGATTACACAATTTTGTTGCCGGTCCAGCAGCTTTTTTTGTTTGAAAATATTGTTCAAAGTAAGTTTGGCTTATTCTGCATCGGAACAAATTTTTTTTATCATGGACCCGGTAGAAATGTGAGTTATGAGTT
This sequence comes from Diplazon laetatorius, assembly GCA_963662125.1. NCBI lineage: Eukaryota > Metazoa > Arthropoda > Insecta > Hymenoptera > Ichneumonidae > Diplazon > Diplazon laetatorius. The sequence continues at coordinate 9,265,656 of OY759158.1, read as the reverse complement.
TCGATGCGCGAAAAGATCGCATTCGCGCGCTTCGGCAGGATGTACCTCCCATTCTAAGAAAGCGAGATGTACATTTAAGGGGCGATTTGGGAAGCGATTTTCATATGCTTTTTCATACCATTAAATGTATTTGCGAATTTTCTCTTTCTCATACACAAATATTGCGAAGTAAAATGTGTGAACAATTTTTTTTTGCCCTTTCGACATCTTCGATTTTTAAAAAAATATTTTTAGAAGCATGGAAAAATATCCAGCCAAGGCGTATCGACAACGTAGTAATGAGCACAATGACTTTTAAATTTCGGTCCATTCGGGATTAACGTCTCATATATATGGCAAAAAGTCTCTTGGCTACAAGTATATAGTAGTGTACGTGCGCAAGCGGTGGCCGTTGATCCGAGGAATAAACAGCGGAATATACACGATGCGGAATCTGAACCGGAGATTGAAAAAGAATATATATGTAAATTGTTGAATAGCCAAATTTTTGGAAACCCATCATCGTCTATCGGAATTTTCATTATTTTCATTTGTTGTCGTTATTGTCTACATGAAGGAACAAATATTCACAACTTCTTACCAATAAAATATCAGGCTGATGAAAAAACAAGCTTTCGTTTAATAATATTTCGAAAAAAAATGAAGTGCCCGAAGAGCAAAAAAAAAATGGTGTAAACATTTTATTCAATTCGTATTTTTTGTTTAAAAAAAAAGAAAACATTTTTCTAAATATATTTGATATTCTGAAAGAACCATAAAAACCGCTTTTCGAATCACTCGGTAAAAATTTATTTCGCTTTTTTAGAAAGGGAGTTACCGCCACTCGAAGGTACAAGCGTGAGAAACGGATATTTTCGGAACTTTGATATCCTGTAACTTGAGAAGTGATAATTCCAGAGATCTGAATATGCGTGGGTGACCTTCCGTCATATATATATAAACAAACCCTATATTGTCAATTTGTTTTTGAGTTTGGGGTAACCCAAAAAACATGACCCTGATTTTTTGAAAATCCATCGCTCTGAGAGTCGGTAGACGCTCTTCATCGTGTATTATCGAGGAGTACTATACTCTCTACAGTGGCGAGTGAGATAGAGAAGATTGTCGATGGATAAGCGAGCGAATGATCGAGACAAGGATGGACGAAGAAACCGAGCCCTGTCTATATCAATTGAGCGTGTTTTCTTCGCCTGACGACGACGACGACGGTAGTAACGCGTGAGGAGTAGTCTGTTGCAGTTCGGTGAGGGAGAGGGAAGAGGACAGCGTAAGAAACAACCTCGGGTACACACACGCGCGCGCGCGCGCGCATGGAACACATCGAGCGCGAGCGCGAAGAGATAGCATTCACGGAATCTCGTAACGAGAGGCTGACAAACTCTCTACACGCACTGGCAATGACAGCCTCCTCCTACTCCTCCATTCGCCGTATGCATCCAGAGTCGAAGCGAATCTCGTACAATATATGTATAGTTATATTCTTGTATGTTACGCGCGCGTAATTTTGTGTGTGTGTGTGTGTGTGTGTGTGTATTTATACGATACTCATCGACTTGGCCGCTCTTTTCTCTGTCTGGATAAAAGTAGATACTATAAAATGTGCACTGGCGGATCACGAACGAGAGCGGATGTAACTGTCTTCGTCTACCATGGAACGAGGAAGAAAAAAAAAAGAGTCGAAAATAAAAAAAATGCTTCAATTCTCATCGACGATTTTATCGTCCTGTCTTATATGTTCGCTCGCCCGATATGACATGTTTCGTTGATATTATTATTTCGTCATTTTATCAGATTGCATAACAGTGACGATCGAACGGTCAACACTGATTAAATCTTGTTACGATCAATTTTTGTGGTAACAGTTTCACACCGTATTTCGTCGATGATCAAATTTTTATATTTTTTATCCATATCATTATTTACGACAACACATTTAAAGAAAATGAATATTTATATATGTATATACGTAAAACACCAACATTTTGACATTTAACGTTTAATTGTTTCGCCCTAGTCTGACAAATCAGTTTTTTTTTATTTTACGCACATCAAACGAATTCTCATCTCGATAACTGAAAAGGTGAAAATAAGGAGAATATGTAAAAAGTACAGATTAAAGCTCGTTATTGTTTGCCAAAACGAAAACAATTGGACACAATGTTACGCGGTTGATTTGCGATTTGTGTACGAGAGAAAAAAATACGGGGGAACAAAAAATACCGAGATGAAGGTTAAAAAAAAAGGATTACTTGAAAAAAAAAAAACCTACGTAACTTGAAAAGTTTCGTAACCGGCTCGGGGAAAAAGGTCGATCGAGCGTTCGACAGCCGGACCCACGTACAAGACGCGCACTATCGGGCGAACGTATAAGAAGTTAAATTGATAGAGGTCGCCCCGAGACGGGAAGGTTTGGTAGCGCGGCGTAGTGGCAAAAGCGACGTCTCCGGCGGCCGATGCAAAGTGAGAGATGAAGAGAGGCTACGTGGGTACGCTAGCGAGTTGCGAGTTACGGGGTGTATTTTACATATTTAAATTGGAAGTGTCGATTCCCTCGTTTCTCGGATTGACAGTCGCGGCCCCAGCAGCACCAGAGCTCCCCCCCCCCTCCCAGCCAGCGCAAGATCGGCGGGGCGCCATCGTTTTTCGTACGATCGCGTGTGCCAGAGCAGCCCGGCTACCAGGTAAACCGACGACCGTAAACCCATGCGGAACGCTCGTCGCGCCACCGAGCAAGACCTTATCCCCAAAGTAGTTTTCCAACTTCACCCGGCAAACCGAAAACGCTCGCTCAATTTCTTTTTTTTTCTCGTGCTCTTATTTATTTATTTTTTTTTCTTATCCGTCGATTCGTTTGCTTTACTTCGAGTTTGATTTGTTTTTATTTTTATTTGTTTGCGCTCTGGGAATCACAGCTGTGTACCGTGAAAACTGCTCGTGACACGCCTGACTCAGAATCCGGTAACACACGAAGCTGGTCGAAATACGACTATCGAATTTTCCAATTCAATCGAGAATAAACGCGGAGTGACGTACCGATATATATATATATATATATATATATATATATATATATATATATATATATATATATATATATATATATATATATATATATATATATATATATATATATATATATATATATATATACACACACATATACATATACATATATATACATATTATTTCTATTCTTTCCGACGACTTTTGTTGCCGATTTTGTGTTTATTGTTTTTTCTTATTATCTGTAACAAAAATTTTGGAGCAAAGCCGAAACAAAATGGCAAAGTACAAATGTTTTGGCGCAGTTTGGGGAGATCCGTACTCAGACACGTAAAATGTTTCAAAGACATAACCAAGTAAAAAAAATTATATGTAATCTGTATATAAGATTAGGCATATATAGTTTATATATAAATTATATATAGACTATATATAGTCTATATATAGTGTGTATATAAACTAATATAAACTATATATGCCTAATCCCATATATAGTTTGTATATAGATTTTATATAACTTTTTCCCTTGGGTATTCATCTTATCGTGGCAGATTATCTACCTACGGCGTTTTACTTCCAATTTCTGTCATAATATCCCAAGTGGAAAATGAATCTATAAACAATTGATAGATTATATATAGAAGTGGCTATATGTTTTTTTATATGCAAACTATACATAATCTGCATGGATATCATAGATACTTATGGTATCTATGCTGATTATTTACCATAGATACGTATGGTATCTATGCAGATTATGTATAGTTTGCATATAAAAAACATATGACCAGTTCTGAATATAATCTATCAATTGTTTATAGATTTTTTTTCAACGTGGGAAGGGACCCCAAAGCGTTTGAGGCGAACTTTTCGAGAGCGTTTGGGATTCACGCAGTTGTCGAGCACCTTAATCACAATTCGAATTCTTCAAATAGAAAATAATTTTCTGCTCGACATTCAAAATAAAAATAAATTATATATTTTTTTTATTGGAATTGTCATTACGGTGCTCACCAACTGCGTGAATCCAACGGCTCTCAAAAAGTTTGTTTCGAACGCCTTGAGGTCCCTTGCCTCGCGGAACGTTACATATGTTTAAAAAAAAAATAAAAAAATGTTTCAGCACACACGATAGAGACGACTAATGAAACGTTCAAGGTTCAACAGATGCCGAGTCCGAATGGAAAACACGCAATAGATAGCCACCTGTGAGTTCTCGGCTCACCTGGACGGGCGATCGTTCGATTCAGGGTGTTTAGTCATTGCCAACCATACAGTTCTCCAGTAGTTTGTTCGTACACGTTCGTAAAACGGTGATTCTTCACGACGCGCCACCGTCGTCGGGCGATAAATGCGCATTGTGTGTGCGATTCAACGTGGGCTTCAATGCCCACATACGTGGAAACGTCGCGGAGCAATTGCCCGGGGGAGAACAGAAAGAAATAGAAAAAAAGAAAAAAGAAAAAAAATGATACACCTTGCGGCGAGGGTCGAGCAGAGCTCAGCGCGGGGGTGAACATTGGATATCAATTATGCATGATATGGAATCGTTCACCTCCGTGTTGTTTCCCATGTGAGAACCAACGGAAAAGTACGAAAGCAGAAATATATCGGTAAGTACGGGAAAAGAAAAAAAAACCATACATCACTGTATAATATATGTTTGGTATAGAACAGAGTTCGCAAACTCTGCCAGTTCGCTATCTTTAGTTGCGACCGGGTATAGATTTCGATTAGTTATTCGTGGCTTTGCGTTGCCAACGCGTCCATGGGAAATGAACGAAGAATAACTCGTGGACACATATGCAAACACGAACACACACGGGCGAAAAATACACGCATCCAGAGACTCCCGCGAGTTCCACGAGTCGAGTTCTCGGTTCATTCGTGAATTATTCTTACGTGTGCCATTTTTATCTAACCTCGGACAAATGCGACGGCTCTACGTGTTTTCATAGTCGAAGACTGACTCGCGGAGTTGTCCAGCAATGGCGAAAGTAATCCGTCGCGTTATTACACTTGCATTGGAATAATAAAAAATATAGAAGTTTTTTTTTTAAGCTGAATATTAATAATATTTTTTCGTAATATTCAGTACTACATAACATACTGGTGTCGAGGATGTATAACACACGTGTTGAAAATATCACGAAAATTGGAAAAATTTCACAGTCATTAGCTGTAAAAATCATCATTTAGAAAAAAAAATGCAAAATTTCACGACGATTGACTTAATCGTTTCAAAAGTGATAGCTGTATGAATTTGAATATTGTTATGGAAATGAAACAAGTTCCAGCGAATACGGACGATAAACGCGTAGAAATAGATTTTTTGAAAGATTAAAAAAAAAAAAAATTCAACAACGAAAAAAAAATAATGTGGATCGATCGATCTTCAAAATTCAATATTAAATATAAAAAATGGTGAATAAAAGACAATGCAAAATGTAATAACATCTGTTTAGCGATGTTTGATGATCATAAATTTCTCTAGCATTCACAAATCATCTATAATCGAGATTTTTGAGATTAGCGCACTTTTGGCTGGGATTATATGTGTTGTACCATCAACTACACTGCGTACATAGAGTGTGATCGCGTTGAGTGCATATTTCAAAGCGTTATAGCGTAGCATCTTCAGAAAGGGAAGTTTCGTTACCGCACCTGCGATCACTTGGGCACAAAATGCTCCATAATGCAAGACAACATAGTGAGAAAGCGAATGAGCGAGATAGCGACGAAAGAGCTCATCTCTGCGGTGGTGGGGTTGAGTACCCGACAAAGTTTATTATCCACCACTGGGAGATAATCGATCGACGGTACAGGACCAACTGCAAAATTAACGCTCATCCGGGAGCGTTTCGGGGTAGGAAATCACCAAAGCCGCTCAGAGGCTCGGAAATGTTCGGGATTTTGATATAGAAGAGAACACCCGGGCTCAGGAATATTTTATTCGCCACCGGCGAATAAAAAAGTAAATCGTCGTTATCGGTGAAATAATAAACTTGTTGCTAACAATGATTTTGAAACTAAAAAAAAATCAATCCCGAATTAATCGTCAAGTTTTAGTAATGAAAAAACTCACTACTGTTTGACGAAAATAAATTTTCCTACACAATTGCAGTTTTTTTTTTTTTGTAAAATAACGGACTTTGCTACATTTTCGATATCAACAAAATGCAATCAACGAACCTTGAACGCAGACTCCAAGAGCCGCTATCAAAAACAGAAGTTCCATCCTGTGGGGCTGCATTTTGGGTAATATCCAGTGCACTGGCACAACTCAAATATTATCGGTAGTTGCAGTCAACTACCGTTATTTGAAAATAAAACAAAACAAAACAAAACTTAAAAAAATGATTATTTTCAAATATCACCAACACTCAATCATCATCGTACTCTCGCTTGCACTTTTTATTTTTATTCACTCAAAACCTTGGTAATGAATCACTCGTGGGTTTATAAAGCACTTCGCGATTTATTTACGCATTAAAATCCACCGCTGACACACTGACAGTAACGAAGAACCGTTATGAGGATCCTGTTCACCACTAAAACCGATCTCTCGACTCGATTGAAAAAAAAAAATTTGTTATATATATATACACACATATATATATATATATATATATATATATATATACATATATTTAATCCTCCCGGTATCCCACTGCACGTCACTCAGTCACTCGGCGTATTTGCAAATCTCATGCCGATAATGATAATATAAAACGTTAAAACTTTACGCTCATAAACACGATCGAGCGATTTTAGTTTGGATCGTGGGCAACGTCACACGATTTCACAGAAGCACATTGGGAAGCAATATTTTCATGTCAATATCTCATTCTACATCGGTAAATATAGAGTTTCCATCGATAAACACCCACGAAAATTATCGTTATCGACGGATTTATTATACTTGTTTTCTCTCTACATTTATCGGTAATCGAGATAAATAATAACAACCCAATGCACACACACACACTCAACGTAATATCAAAAATCGAATACTTTGATTGGGCAATCGAATATCAAGATCATTCGACGATATTCAATAGTATCAACAATTCAACAAGTTTATTTCACAGTTCACAAAATGCAAAACTGCCTAATCCCGAAAAACCGGTGTATTCGAATCGTCGATTTCCATAGTGAAAACAAAACTAAAGACATTCGTCTACATGCGAGTCTTGCCACTTTGTTAAAAAATTTTTATTAACATATTTATATATTAATGATCCGTAACATTGTATGCATATATATATATACATATATTTTGTCAAATGTGTGGCAACATTTTCGCCAATGCTTTCGAATTACGATGAACACAACCAGCCGGTACGGCAAACACAATAACACACTATGTTGACAACGCGGCGGTCGTCGCACGACTGTCGAGGCAGAGATTCGGACCCGGCGCCACGCGCCCCGACGCTCCCTCTCGAGTCTCTCCGCCGGATCTCGGGACGAACGTGCGCGCTTGCGCGTTCCATACAAACACACGCGCGCGCGCGCCAGTTTCTCGTTCGGCCGCTGAGGGGGTTGAGTGGCGGGATTACATCGTCGGCCCAGGGATGGGTCTCTATATATCCCGCGCTCACAATGCACGCCGGTCCCGCCAACCATCAACAACGAATCCATCGTTTCATATTCCATTCGATTTTTTTTTTTTTTTTTTTTTTTTTTACTTTTGTCGTTCTCGCTTATTCCACCGTCTCCCACGATTTAAAACGTTCCAGCGATACCCCCGCGATCGCTTACGTCCGCGGTCACTACGCATGTCGAACAATAAAAAAATAAAATTATCTGATTCTTTATTTCGATAGCACGGCCAGACGGAATTATCGATGGTAGACGCTGTTTCTGCTATTTCGTGACAAACATCACAGGTAAAAAAATTATATATAAACTACATATATATGGAATTGGGTATATTATAGTTCATAGACTATACACATAGTCTATAAACAATTTATATATAAACTGTATATAAACTATATATGCCCGATCCCATATATAGTTTATAATGTTTATATATAGATTATATGTAAACGTTTTTCTTGGGATGTTATCGCTTCGGCAATTTCATGGTCATAACCATTCCTATAATTCATTCGGTTGTTGCTACATTCTTTTTTTTCGAATTGGAAATAAATGTTGAACCTACAAAATTTTAATTATATACCATTACAGTTACCTGCGGCTCTTTTACAGCCGTGTGCTTAGCACGTGTTTTTCCTTTTTATTAATCTTCATTCTTTCAGCATTCTGTAAGTATATTTTTTTCTTAAATATACATGTAATAACGCTTTGTTTACTCATCAAGACCGTTGTTTTATTATTTTTCAAGGCTGATCGTTCTAGCGTCGACCTAAGACTGGTAAGACGTGGCAGGCAAAGCGACGAGCCTGATAAAAAAAAAAGTGGTGAGTTCCCGCGGACGCACAACGCGCGACATCTTGCGGCTTTAAAGTGCGTTACAACGCTTATGTATACTCAACACTATTCCGGTCAAGTTTAATAAAAACGGGATAAACCTGTGTTTAATCTTGGTAATAGTCATGTAAAAAGAAGCGCCACTTTGCGCCCCCCCCCCCGCCACCCAAACAACACAATGTGTAAAAAAATCGAGGAACGTACATTTAGCCGAGCGCGCTCCAACATGTGCAAAAACGTTTGAAACCAACTGAAAACATTAAGCGCATATATTCACATCAGTACATATTGCTGCGAAAAAAAAATTTGAAAATTTGTAAATTTGAATTGAAATAAATCGAAGCAGTACTTGGCGAGTTAATATGTCAGCGTCACTATTCAATGATCTCATTAAAGGTATGCCGTGACTTTGTAAAAAAACTCGCCAAGTACTCCTGTGATTTTTTTTAAATCCACATTTATACATTTTTTAATCCTTTTTGATTTAATGTATTGCGTCCTCATAGAAGAAGCTCTGTCCGAAATTTTTTTATCGAAATCTTGATGTCAATGGGTTCAAAATGTTCTAGAACGTCCGGAAAACACATTTCGAGAAAATGTCTAGATGTATGTGTGTGTGTGTGTCTGTTTGTGTGTGTGTATGTATGAATCGACCCTCCATAATTCCTCCGTCGATAAATCGAAAACGGTTTAAGCCCTCAAATTTTGCACACCTATAGTCCCTTGTAATTTCTATGTCATCTGTAAATTTTTAAACAATTGATGCATCTGCTCAGATTTGCTAGCGTTTTGAACTTTTCAAAAAATGTCTTTTGATGAAAAAAACATCCGCAAATTTTGCGATATTTGTACAAATAGTTCTTCACGAATGTAGTTATGCTTACAGATATTTGGAATTGCATTGGAGCCGATTCCATCGATAATTTTACATTTTATGATATTTTGAATTTTTCGAAAAATCAATTTTTTTACTCGACCTACCGTTAACTCCAACAAATCGAACTCCAATTCTCTACAATTATAAACTATCATTAAGCGATGATACATATTAAATTAGTAAACAAAAATACTTGACGGACCGTGCTGAAATTTATAGACGTGCATAAGCTAACGCTTCTATTTGTGACCAAAGTTGGTGTGCATTGAACGGCGCGTTCAAATTTTAGGAAGCTTTTTGTATACGGTCTTATGCCACTAAACATAATATTTTATTTTTTAATTTTTCGATTAGAAATCAACGAAAACCGAGACTCAATTGGGGTTCATAACTACATAGAAATGTTTTTATGTGATGAAAGAAGACGATATATTGAGGGAGCAAAAATGTTGAGACCCGCGGCCAAAACCTGTCGCGCCACCCGTGGAATTTCCCGTAAACTCTCTCCTTCTTTCTTGCTCCGCAGCGGGCGCCAATATCGCTGTCTCTCTCGCACGGCGTTATGTAGTCCGTCACCTTAAAGGAATGCCAAAATTTGACTAAAAATTTCCGTTGTGGTCACCGTGGGTCAATTTAACCCTCAGCTTTCAAGACGTCTATATTTAACTTGTAATTGCAGCACACTGACACCTTTGAGAGCGAGGGGAAGTGTAATGTTGTCAACCAGATACCCCAAATCACCAACTGATGGTGATACCAGTTCAATTATCAAATGTTTAATGCTCGCAATTCTTATTCGGAAAGCTTTTCAGGGTTAAGGGGTTAGGCTCTTAAGACCGAAGGAATAGGTTTTTGTTGGAGATTTTTTTTTCAGAAAAACTACGAAATAAATCGAGATCACAAAAAAGGGTATTTACCATGCACATCAGTGACTGTGATACAAAGATTTTTTCAAAGCGATTAATTTCAGAAAGACGGCTGTGTAGCGTTTTTGCGAAGACGTCTCCATTTTTCAAGGGCCGGACAAACAGTTCCTGTAATTTTTGAATCGTGGCCAATGATTTTTTTCGATTACATATAAAAACAGCTGTAGAAGGACGTAGGATTTTTTCAATATATCAATTTTTGGCCGAATGGCGCACTTCTAAATGGAAAGTGAAAAATTTGCCAAAAAAAATCGTCAGAAAATTGTTGATAACAAAGGAACTATGCGATATAAAAAAAATCCTACGTATTCCATAGACAATGTATTCTCAAAGATATATTCGACATTTCAAGTGAATCGGTTGAAAATTGTCTGACTTATATTTCCGGCCAACTTGTGAAATGCAGTTTCGAGATAAACGCGTTTAAAGCTCACAAAAGCAGCTCGCTGCGGACCAGGTGGCCTTGTACTAAAATTCGAAAACCGAGTACTCAGAGATTTTTCCCAGCCATAATCGTTTGGTACATAATTTTTGAGTTCCTAAGGGACCATGTAAAAAAATTTTTTAAATCGATTTTTCGAAAATTCTAGAGTGGCCTAACCCCTTCAATTGACCCACGGTGGCCACTGAGTGCTAGCAAACGTTTTTTCCAGCAGATCGATGCGACGTAATTCTTAGACCAATAATCGAGGAATAACCATGGGATTGTACAATTTAACGGTAAACACAGAGTTAAGATAAGTGGATTTGGCGAACGGCCGCGTTTACAACGCCATTACAATATCTCGTGCTGGCACGAAGCAGAACTCGTGGATGTCCGAATGTTATACCTATCCATATGACACCGTAACTAATGGTATCGGGCTGATAGAATGACGGGCGATCTTCTTCACCACGTAAAAAAAACATGCGGAGAGCGGTGTAGAACCACGAATACTTCTTCGTGACTTCGAACGATTATTACCTGAACGAGTATATCGCGGAGGGACGGGGGAACAAGCAAGGATGATATAACCGGGTGGGAGATAGAACGTGCATGATGTGTTCAGCGTGCCGCGGAATTGTGCCGTATTAATCTCGCAACGAGAGAACGAGTTATAACAACAAACGCTGGGAGCTCTCCGTTCGCGAACGGATATGGGCCACCAAGAATCACAAACGATAAATCAATACGGCGGTGCCTACAATTTATCGTGAAACACGAGCGGGAGGTAGAATTCGGTGGAATCACGTAGTATACAATCCGTGAAACGCCTAGCCCTGGGCTAGATGAAAACACTCAAAAAAAAAGCCGATTGTATTTCCCAACGAATGGTAACAGGTTTTCTCACGTTTCTTCAAAACTGTATTTCATAATTCAACAATTATATTACCGTTGTGTAATTACACTATACTCGTTTTATTTTGGATGACAATATTTGCAGTACACGAGCGAGGAAGCCTCTTTTATAAGCGTTTTTATAGAGGAGCGAAGCAGAAATTCAAATTCGTGCAAAAATATGACATGTATCTGTTAATTTTTAATAGAAAGCACAGGTAAATTTTTATGACGGCACAGTAAAATTCTCAAGACCCGGAACTTTCCTATTGTTCTTAAAACAAATGCATACACGTCTTAGTCTGAAATCTAGAACAAAAACAAAATTTCACCGTGCTGCCGTGAATTTTTCCAGTGCTGGTCCTAAAATGTTTCTTTCTTTCATCGGAGTGCCAGCTCCGTCCATCTTCTGTCGTGATTACCCGGTTTTTTGATGGTCAGTTGCTTTGACCGTATTATCTTATAGTATTTCCGTTATATGATGTTTTTAACGTGCTATGACGCAGGGCGACCTTGTTATAGATGGAATTCCGTAAGATTATTTTTTCCTCTCTTGGTTTCAGAGCGAGAGCCCTACCTTATCGATATTATTTTTTTTTTCGGTTTTATATTTTTTAAATTAAATTCATTGCTCAGTTAATTCGTGAGAATTAACGAAGCAATGTTCGTTATCTCTATCAATAATGTTCTTGATAGATGCAAAATGAAATCGTGAAAAAACCCTTTTTTCACGATTTAGGTAATTGGGGCATGGAAAAAATACCGCAAGCTTACATAGGTTCGCAGAGACTGTGTGGTAAAATGGATTTTTAAGTTCTAAGTAACTTTCTAGTGTTTACTGCAGCATCATGAGTGAATATAACTTTCCCTGCATTCTGATAATCCATCGTGAGCAATTGAGCATTATTTATTTCCGTACTCTGTGTATGAGTATGAGTGATACGAGAAAGTCCACTTTGCCTCGTGGCCCAACACAACGTTTGGAATAACAAAAAGGGCTTGACACCGAGCTTTATTGTAAAAAGCTATTTTTCAGGCGTCGGGATCTCCGTAATTTTTTTCTAGAATCTTTGAATTGATTCATTAATCCTAAAATTGATTCATTGCGAAAAACATATTTTCATGAATTTTGAAAGCCCGGCAACGTCCAAAAAACAGTTCTTCAAGTTTTTAATTTGATTTTGATGAATTACCGACGATCGGAATGAAGAGCTAATCGTTTTTTTTAAGAGTTACGGGTATACTGGTTCGAATCCAGCGTCTGGCCAGTTCTCCTGGTCAAGGTTTCCTTACCCGTAGGAAGGCCTAATATATTAAGCACACACCGATGGATGCCGACGCCATCTGCAGTGCTGGTAGACAAGCGGTGGGGTTTCAATGTGTGCGCTCGGCTCTTTCGATTAGTTGACTTACCGGCTGTTGACCCACGTGATCGGTCTGTCACTCTGGCATTTTTTATCAAACCTAGCCTCACTTCTACGAAAGTGTTTGAATCTAACGTATCGGATAAATATAAAAACAGTTAAATTGCAGACGAAAAAAGGCGAAAGTTAAACAAAAAATAGTTGGATCGACACCTTGCGGTGAAAGCCAGTGTTGAAGAAATAATGAGAAAACGTTCGCAGCACTATCTTCGTGAACGTAAGTAATTATTCTTCGAACTTTACTTTGTAATAATTATTATTTTGGTTGTTCGGAGCTCTGGCGACGGACGACCATGGCTTCATTTTTTTTCATTCCGTTTCGTTCCTGCGATCTGGGGCCTCTTCAGATAGTTTTATTTTTCCTTTTCATATTGGTTTCTGTTGTTTTATTTTTTAATTATTTATGGTTGTTGGTGATACGCGTTGGATTATTCTATTATTTAACAACTTTTATATCAATAATGAAATAGCTAATGGAAAAATTCTGACCAGCAATAAGAATAAAACAAAAATGTTAACCGTCAAACTTGGAGGACATATACTTGAAAACATGACGAGAGATTGAATAATCTGATCATAATCTGATCACAATGCATGACACCGTCAGGCATAAATAATGTAAAAACACGAAAACAGAAACAAACATGGATATGAAAATTGTAGGCATTAGTTATGGATAGATTGTAGGCGTGAACCGTAATAAAAACAAAAAAATGGAGATGTAGTCATCCGTCGCCGAAACCCTTATGAACCAAATCGTTTAATGCAGCCGGAGCAAATCTTTTATTAATACTAACAATGACTCCCTATTATCGAAATATCTTAAATGCATATATCATTTTTTTACCCCCGTAAAGATGATGCGCAGTCAAATCGCCAGAGTGGAGTCGGAGTAGGTGTCCCTGACATTAACGACCCGCAACAAGATACGCACAATGAAATTGTATTACCAGTCAACAACAATGACCCAATGACAAATGACAGTGAAATGCGAAATACAGTCTTTAGCGAACCAAAAATGGAATTTGAGGTTAAACACGAACCAATGGAGGTTGTGGAACCAAGGGCCCCAGGCAATACTGTTGTGGGGAATACTATCGAGAACTCAGGTGATGAGGGGCAAGCCGAAGCAGGGAGTAATGAACATCCGGAAGATATCGACGAGATCGGTCAGATTCGCGACTGGGCTATTGAAAATAATATTCAGCAGAACACGTTAGATGAGCTGTTAGTAATAATGCGACGAAGGTTACTCCCGAGCTTACCGACGTCGTCAAACACCTTGTTGAACACTGCTGCAGCACGTTATGTGATAAGGGAGATGGAAAGTGCAAGTGGAAGAAAAGGAGAATATGTTTATTTCGGCATATCTAAAAATATTTTGGCTTGTATAGATGAAACTCTTCACGAAGATAAGACATTTCACCTTCAATTTAATGTCGGTGGTGTACCACTGTTTGATTCGAGTTCGATACAGTTCTGGCCAATTCTCTGCAAAGTGCACTTCACTCCGGATATATATGAGCCATTTGCAGTTGCTATTTACTCTGGAGATGAGAAACCGAATGATGTGAAAGACTTCTTGAGCGATTTCGTCTGCGAATTAAATAAATTGCTTGCCGAGGGAATCACAGTTAATGGAGATAACTTCCGTGTGAAGGTTCATTGTTTCATTTGCGATACGCCGACACGTGCGTTCCTGAAATGTACCAAAGGCCACGGTGAATATTGGGCATGCGAAAGATGTGAAACTCGAGGAGAACGCGTTGAAAATTGCACGGTTTACCCCGACGGTAATTGCCAAAAAAGAACCAACAGGTCCTTTCGCCATCAAACTCAACGAGAACACCATAATGGTCGTTCACCATTATTAGAAATACAACCTCGTCTGGATCTCGTATCTCAATTCGCTTTGGATTCCATGCACCTCTGTTTCATAGAGATGATGAAAAAACTGGGCGAATACTGGATATTTAACGACTTACAAAATAGATTGCAAAGAAGGATCAAGCTTGGGTTGCAACGACGACAAGAACTTTCAAACAGAATGATTAATCTTCGACGCTGTATTCCCGTGGAGTTTCCACGGAAACCCAGATGCGTAAAACGTATAGCAATGTGGGAAGCGACCGAATTACGTTTTTTTCTATTGTACTGCGGTCCGATCGTTCTTCGAGGAATTCTGAACCCAAATCTGTACAAACATTTCCTGTTGCTTCATACTGCATGTAGGGTTTTGTGCAGTGAAGATTTGGCGTTCGAATATAATAAACATGCAAAAATATATCTAAAAACTTTTTTCAGTACATTGCCAGTTTTTTACGGACGACAATGCCAGAATTTAAATGCCCATAATCTGATTCATATGGTGGATGATGTAAATAATTTACGCTGCACTCTCAGCAAAATTTCAGCCTTTCCGTTCGAAAGTCTTATTGGAAGAATTAAGATGCATCTCCGTAACGCAAATCGGCCGTTGGATCGGGTGTGCAGGCAGTTGCACGAATCGAGTTCGACGGAAAAAAAAGCATCGATCCCCGAAGTCATCGAAGTCCTGAAATTGGCGAAAAGAAAGGAAGCCGGAAATATTGAAGTGGAAAAAATCAAATACAAAGGTTTCATTATCACGACTCAATTTCCGAATAATCTTGTCATTTTGAATAACGATGTCATTCTGACCGTGAAAAAGATTACATGGATCGAAGGAATTCCGCAAAGCACGGAGATCGAGGGAATCGAATGGAAAACGAAATCATCGATATTCGGATATCCCACACCGTCGAAAACCCTAAAAATGTGGAGACTGCAGAACGAACCGCCTATGCGTATAATAAGGTGTAATGTACACGAAATTTATTGTAAAATGGTACAGTTAGAAATTGAAGGACGTGATTGCAGTGAAGACAAAAAATATTACGCGATACCGATTCTCCATGCGTAAATAAAATTGTTCGTCAATAAGCTTTTGATTGGCCCTGTATAATACTTGCGTGTGTGTTTCTTATATCCAAATAAATCGAATTATTTTTTTATCTGATATACTTGTGACGAAATATTCATTTTCCCAACTCATCAATGCTTACTCATGAAAGTAGGTCTCGGAAAAAAAACAAATGGACAATAAATGTGCTGAATAAGTATATGTGTGTTCCTCATATCCAAATAAATCGTATTATTATTTTAACTGGTATACATGTGACAAAATATTAATTTTACCAACCCATCAATGCTTACTCATAAAAATAGGGCTCGGTAAAAAGACAAATGGACAATAAATGTGCTGTATACATATAGCATATATGACACGTATATTTATAACAATATTTTTAAACTACTTTTACAATTTTTTTGAGAGCTCCATAGAGCATGCGCACAGTGTGAGATCGATCACAACATTTTTCACTCGTAGCTTCCGGAACATACGACTCAACGAATCTTCAATTGTGACGTCTCATTTTCTTCGTAGCACATCTCATTCCGGTGTGAATGAGAGATTTTCAAAAATATCCTCTCCAGAAAACGTGACAACCTATAACATGCAAAAAAAAAAAAAAAAAAAAAAAAATTCTGTCGTTTTTTGGCAAAATAGTTGACGTTCTGGGCAAAAAGAGACATATTAGACATTTAAGGCAATCTTTCGGAGACGCTCTTGAATGCACGCACTTGGTGAGCACCGCAATGTCAATTCCTACTTTTCAAACAAAAAATGATTATCATTCTTTTTATTATGGAAGAGCACCTTAAAACTATTAGTAGTATAATAAAACCTTAAAATCAATTTTTTCTAATTTGACGCCAAGTCTCTTTTCTTGCGGAACATCACAGTTGGTGTAAACATAAATTTTAATAGGTAAACATAAATTTATTTTACCTCTAAAAATTAGGCAATTCACGATCCGGTGTTGAAATTCACAATAATTTGCTTTTCTATTTTTCCTATCCCTGGAGGATACATAACCTGAAAACGATAACAAAATATATATATATATTTTTAAATTAGAAAAAAAGCGATGAATATCCAGAGTATGGAAATTTGTTACAATATTATTATTCCTAATATTTGAGAAATACCTTCCATCGGATGATGTTGAAAATCGAGGTTAGGTATCGCAAGAAATCCACAAATTGTCCTTAATATCACTGGGGTAACTGTTACTTCACGTTATCGCCCCATTGTATATTTCCTATTCCGGTGGCGCACAAAAACTGAATTAGAATCACACGAATCGTCACGAAACGTTTACGCTGACCGGTGTTATTGCGAGATCGTTGAAATATTTCTCGTAAGAACAGCTGATAGAGCATCACGTGGTGCAGGGCGACGTAGTAGCGGCGAATAAACAAGTAAAGACTTACTTGAAAAATAAAAAAGTTATGAGCATTTCAGTGAAGTTGTGAACACAGAATCATTTTTTTTCAATTTTTATTATATAGCGATTAAAAATTTATTACCTAGGTAGTAAACAGTATGAAGATTTTTTTTCAAACCGATTTTTTCTATTTTTAGGTGACTCACCCCCTTAAGCAAAAAAAATGTTGGTGAGGTGTAATCATTTCGAAATAATTGCAAATAATTTAGTAGAAGTGGGTAATTTAGCCCAGATTTTCATTTATAGATTTAAATATGAACACATCGTCTGCTTCAGCACGTTGTGATAGCGCCCTTGGCGCCATCTGCGGTTCGGGAGAGAACGAGCGCCAGTGCGAAAAGTTTGGTCCCCGATGTCGTAGGAAGTAGAAGTGTTATTGCAAAAGAGCGAGAAAAGACGATGGCCGGTGCAAGATCTATGGCTTTCTATAGTTGAGACGATTGATATCTATATATAGATCTTTCGATCAATCAGCGTCAACTAGAAAAAGAGATAGGTATGACACCGGAAATCGTCTACCCTCGTGCTTCCGGGTGCGAATACAAGTTACGAATGTTCAATGGTCCGACGGCTCAACATTCCGAAAAAAATTTATTCGAATTAACTTTTGTCGAAAATGAAAATCTCCGAATTTTTTTGTCCCGACCGGATAATGTAGCGAAATTTAATAACTCGAACGGTTAAAAGTCCGACAGGTCAATAATTCGAATCGAAATGTCTCGGAAATAAATGTTTCGACGCGACAAGACTTTGAATGGAAATGTCTCGACTGATCGATATTCAGAAAAGTATATATAGTAGGGTGGGTAAAAAAAATCGACTATTTTTTTTTACTTCTTTATCCGAAAAATAGGTTACTAGACACCTTTAGAAAATTCACAGCAAATTTGAGCTTTTTATTTAAATGTTAAGATCCTCCGCCTCACAGTTTTTCATTTTTTTGGCAGTATCAGAAGAAAAAATTCATATAGCTCTATCAACTGATCTTTTGAAATACCCCTCTTTCTATACCCGTAGGAAATTGTCCGCTCTACAAAAAAGATCTCTTACAATTTTTTCGTAAACCTCACTGTTTTGAAGATATTTACGGTTCAAGTTTGATCATTTTTAGACAAATTTCTGTTTTGCTTATGAATTTTATAACTCGTTAACGAAAAATCACTATGGAAAGCGCAATACTTAGTTTTGTAGAAAGTTCGCTGCTCTGCAAAAATGGTCTCTTATAAATATTCGATTGAATTAAGTGTTTAAAAGATATTCATCGTCGAACTTCAATGCACGCCAATTTTAACAGTTTTTGATTAATAATTCGGAAAATTTTAATTTAGTTCATGAGTTTTAGGGAAATTCATACAAATTTGAGTTTCGATCGTAAGATTAACTATTATAGAAGTTCTTTGTTCGAAAATTTATTCGAAACTTTTGTTCTGATAATATTTTTATAAATTTTATCTCTAATAATTTAAAATGACGATCGTGATGTTATTTTTTTTTAAAGCGTGTGTTCAGAACGTATTTCGAAACTTTTTTCTACATGGTATACATAGAATTTTTCGTTCTAGGGGATTTTTGCTTTGAATTCCATTAGATTCTAATTAGATTCTAATAAAATTGGCGTGCATTGAAGTTCGACGGTGAATATCTTTTAAACGCTCAATTCAATCGAATATTCATAAGAGACCATTTTGCTTCCTCATAGAGGAAGCTTTGTTTTCGTGAAATTTTTTTTTTTCGAGATGTTCATGAAAACGTGTTCAGTATGTCTCAAAACACCTAAAAAACACATTTAGAAAAAATGTCCGGATGTATGTGTGTGTGTGTGTGTGTGTGTGTGTGTGTGTGTGTGTGTGTGTGTGTGTGTGTGTGTGTGTGTGTGTGTGTGTGTGTGTGTGTGTGTGTGTGTGTGTGTGTGTGTGTGTGTGTGTGTATGTGTGTAGTAATGGTTGACCGCTCACAACTTGAGAACGGCTCGAGATATCAAGCTGAAATTTGTCACACATGTGAAGGGTTCACGGCGCATAGCACTATTCAATTTTTGGAAAAATCTATCAAGTTATTTTGTTTTCACAGCATTTTTTCAAAATTCAAAAAATTATTTTTGGTCTCTAGCTCCCACAATTTTAGAGATATCGAGCTCAAATTCAGTATAATGTTGTACGAGTACAGGGAGATACTCGATACCGAATTTGGAAAAAATCCACGCATTGCTTTACTTTTAAAGCATTTTTTAATGTGAAAAAAACGATCTTTACACTCTAACTGGAGCAATTTTTGATATATCGGACTTAAATTTGGTACGAAGTTGCGCAATTATCCAAAGAAGAACCCGATTGAATTTGGGCGAAATCCATCAAGCCATTCATATTTTATGGCGTTTTGAAATTTTTCCAAAAATCAATGTAACTGCTCTAGCTTCCATAATTTTTGAGATATCTGGCTGGAATTTAGTACGAAGTTGCACTACCATCTAAAGAGGTTTCGTATTGAATTTGGACAAAATCCAACAAGACGTTCAGATTTTATGGCGTTTTGAAATTTTTCCAAAATTCAATGTAAGTGCTCTAGCTTCCATAATTTTCTAGATATCCGCCTGAAATTTAGTACGAAGTTGCACTATCATCCAAAGGGTTTTCCTATTGAATTTGGATAAAATCTAACAAGGAGTTCAGATTTTATGCGAATTATAATTTTTCAAATTTCACATGAATTGCCCCATGTATATTGATTTCGACTTACATCATCACATCACACTCACAAGGAGCCCTCAACGTCACGAAAGTGAACAAGGGTGCAAAGTAGAACCTTGCACATTGCTTCCTCATAGTTTTGTACCGTTTTTAAATTATTGAGATGTAAAGTAGAACCTTGCTTATGGCTTCCTTATCTTCTTACACATTTGCTAAAGCTTCCTCTATGAGGAAGCCAAAATTGATCGACACATGGTTCCTTATAGAGGAAGCTTTGGCAAATGTGTAAGAAGATAAGGAAGCCATAAGCAAGGTTCTACTTTACATCTCAATAATTTAAAAACGGTACAAAACTATGAGGAAGCAATGTGCAAGGTTCTACTTTGCACCCTTGTTTGCAGAGCAGCGAACTTTCTACAAAACTAAGTATTGCGCCTTCCATAGTGATTTTTCGTTAACGAGTTATAAAATTCATAAGCAAAACAGAAATTTGTCTAAAAATGATCAAACTTGAACCGTAAATATCTTCAAAACAGTGAGGTTTACGAAAAAATTGTAAGAGATCTTTTTTGTAGAGCGGACAATTTCCTACGGGTATAGAAAGAGGGATATTTCAAAAGATCAGTTGATAGAGCGATATGAATTTTTTCTTCTGATACTGCAAAAAAAATGAAAAACTGTGAGGTGGAGGATCTTAACATTTAAATAAATGCTCAAATTTGCTGTGAATTTTCTACAGGTGTCTAGTAACCTATTTTTCGGGTAAAGAAGTAGAAAAGAAAATAGTCGATTTTTTTTACCTACCCTAATATATAGGTATAGTGACGTTCGTTCAACTGCGTGAAGATTGCAGCTCCTGCAATCCTTACGTCACTATACCTATATTTACGTTTTCTACATTTTGATCCGTCGAGACATTGCCATTCGGAAAATTGCCGTGTCGGAGCCCCAGACTTTCGGGAAATTGTAATTTCGATACAATGCATTTCGAATGATTTTTTTGTGAACTATGACCATCGAGACTTTGCTCGTTCGGACCCATGAGTTGTCGGTCAAAGCTTTTGGCCGTGCTCATGCGAAGCCTTAACGCACATTTTTGGTTTTTGCAAATGTTAATACGTCAACTCCTGCCAAAGATACAGCCATTTGGATGAAAAAATTAAAAAAAACGTTAATTAACGAGAAAAACATCAGAATTTTTAAGAAATTTCGGCACTCGGTGAATATATTTCAATTAAATAACTCAATTTTCTAAAATTATTTGTGGAAATTTTTGTTTTTACCGGCTGAAGTAATGAGGAATGCCTCATTTACATACACGACATTATCGATGACATTATCGACTCCCGATCTCCTGTCACCCCTATGAATAATAGAATACAATTTCGTTCAACTGATAATTCCCCACAAGGAAGGGAAAATAGTATATTATGACACTAGTACGAAATTTTTTTTTCTGACGAGCGTGAGTTTGCAGAACGAGCCGAAGGCGAGTATTGCAATCAGACGAGTCCAGAAACTGTTTTTCGTACGAGTGTCGTACGAATTTTTATGTCACAAGGTCCGTAAATGCGGTTTGAAGCGAACGTAGTGAGCGTAAAACCGCACTTTTACGGACAGCGTGACATAAACATATTTCTATGCGTCACCGAATTTTGTTAAGGGGTTAGGGCTGCTTGTAACTCGGAAAAAAGATTTTTTCGGAATTTTTTTTTAAACGGGTTTTATTTCTATGGGGAAAATGTTTTCTCATATGAAGAATCAATATTTCGAGAAGTTGCAGTAAATTTATTATTGAAATACGTTGATAATTAACGGAGATACAGTACGTCTGGGAGGAATAGAAAAAAACTTGGTTTGCGGTGATCATAGCAACTTATCACTGCATCATCTGAAATCAAAAAGAAGAAGGGGATCATTAGTAAATCATATTGGGCCCAGAATGGACGAAGGGTTAATAGAAATTTCGATTTTTGACCCCTATTTCACTCATATTTTCGGTTGTAAAATATTTTTCCCGCAGATGGAAATCCTTCGTTCATCCTGAGGACAATTATATACAGAACAAGTGATATAAATTTCAAAACGATTGGTCAAGCTACTCTGGAGTTACAGTGATCACCGACTCTGAAAACGTGCGTTCGAGAAAAACGCGTTTGAAGTTTTAAGGTCAATTTACATCCAAATGAAAAATTATTTTTGGACTTACATTGAATCATTTATTCCGACATTATGAAGTGGTCCTCCCTTTGCAATTTCCTTCCGACGTCGCTAATAAAATTTTTAAAAATTACACCAAGATTTTTCAACCAACGAAGGACCATTTCAACGCTCACGGCCTAGTTTTACCCGCCCGACGCGGCCGTGCTCAACTTTGTCATGAATAATGCTTCGAATTGTCTGAAATGTTCAGAGAATACTTCTCAAACGTTGTACTTTAAAAAAATGCAAAAAGAAAAAAAAATCGATTTTCAAAAAATGCTGACTAGCCCTAACCCCTTAAGAACGTTATACTTTTGTATATATATATTTTTTGGTTACAACATTTTGTTGAAGATTATACTATCAAGAAGGTAGAACTGCACACATATTTTTGTTTTGTTAAATAAATTATATTTAACCTATTAGTCGGACAAATAATATTTTTTCGCTCGCCCCAAACCCTAAGCGCACTCGAGGAGGTCAGTCAATCCGGACGGCCAAATCGTAACCGTTACAATATATATATATATATATATATATATATATATATATATATATATATATATATATATGTACGTCAAGCGACACTGATGTATGGGAGCCAGCCGGCGCCACGCATATGAGGACCAAAGGGCGCCAAGGCACTTAAGAATATATACAAGCGCTGTGAGCTTTCCACCCCGAAAAAACGCCTATATTTTTCATTATTCTTTATTTATTGTGTTTTCAAACTTCCCGCTGTTATAAATTCTCCATGACCCTGCTACCCCTCCTCAATGAGCAATGTTTGGGTCTAGTGGTGCGTGCCGGTTCCTATCGTGATTTCGTCATGGATCCTTGACGTTGTTGAATATAACACGGCGAGAGGTGCGCCTTCGTAACCACGGTTGATAGCAAACTTTAGGAACCCGAAAAAAAGCATACGGAAAGTGAATGTTTGGTAGAACGCCACGAAAAGCGCGTGTATTTTAAAAAGGGCGCGTGAGACCACACGACGGTGACGATATGTCCTTCACGGAGCTTCGCAGCGCCGAAGGTCGATGACACGAGACTAATGCTTATTGTATTCAAGACCCTGTACGTCTGAATTTAACGTACGAAAAAAAAATATAACAATTCTCGCTTTCCTTTTCACTCGTTGACGATGAGAAGGTGGGTACCGAACATGAGAATAGAGGTGGAAGAAAAATGAGTGGAGGAAGAAGTCGGGAGAACGAGTCGTATATAAGAACGTGACGAGGGATTAGTAAATCGCACGACACAACTCGAGACCTCACACACTCGATACAGTGTGTGTTGTGTTTCTGTGGTTCGCCCCCTATGTGGGCGGTCTCGAGAAGAGAAACAAATTTATTCACCCCTTTAGCTAAACAGTTAATAATCACTCACCGGGTATTCGACGTGAATCCGAGTCCTCCTTGGGCCCGCATGGTCTCTATAGGTATCTTAAAATAAATGATCGCGCGCTGCGTGGCTCCTTTCGCAGAATCTCGGGTCAATGGTGTCGATTAATCCTGCTTAGGCAATCGGCTCTCGCGTCTCCCGCGAGGACCCCGGCAAGGCATCGGTTATCACAGCGAGATTGCACACGACAATGCAGCTGTGGGTAAGTATATTTCAATGAGATAGATAAAAAAGGTAGAACCTAGCATATAGCTTCCTGATCATCTTACACATTTGCCAAAGATTCCTCTATGAGGAAATATGAGTCGATCAATTTTGGCTTCCTCGTAGAGGAAGCTTGGTTAAATGTGTAAAATGCAATGTGCAAGGTTCTACTTTGCAGGCTTATTTCTTGTCTGCAAAAACTTTTAAGGTTATCAATCCCTGGTTAATAACTTCAAGAGGTGGATACGATTATTATTCTACTGGACTATATACTTCTCTCAATGACAGTTAGATTTCGCAATAGCTAGAGAGGTTAATGTAATTTTGCTAGAAATTGAAATCAGCATTAGATTGACATGATTTGATTAATCCTTGCTCAATTTTATACCAATCATTCATCCACGTAAATCTATTTACATATAAATTTTCAGGCCAACATTTCGAAATTAACGCAAATTATAGTACCTATAAATCACGTCACCAACCAGAGTCAATTTCAGTGCACCAAATTTGAACCAAACCTGTGAGAAATTCCGATTTTTTTTCCACGATTGAATTTTTTTATCAGGTAAGGAAATCGAAATTTATTAATACAGCGACTATATGTTTAATCACATTTTTCAGTGATTGTCAGTTGCTGATTGACGATCAAAGATAATTTTCTGTACGTATTTGTACAGAAAATTGCAGCCAGCTGGCTCAGCATTTTTTTTCGGTAAAATGTTCACGTACCAGCTAAAATGTATCGACATATAGTTCCTCACCAAGAAATAATTGGCAAATGCTTAAAATGATGAGGGGGTCCTGTAGAAGGTTCTACTTTACACCCTTGTTTCTATATGAAATCCGCTCGTAAATCTATCGAGTCCAGAATAAATAGATGGGGAATTCCATGTCAAATCTAAAAAATTCAGAATCGCATTAAATCTGAACGTTAGGATTGGTTTTGCCTACATTCAGTACCAGAGATCTTTCAATAATGGTGCAACTTTGTTTCAAATTTTAGCTCGACATCACGAAAATCGTGGGAGGTAGAGCGCACACAATTTCGCACAAAACGCGAAATTCAACACCAAATATCGTATTATTTTGAAAAAATTTAAAACTACATGAAATATGGATGGCCCGATGGATTTTTCGCAAATTCAATACCAGACATCTTTCTTTGATAGTGCAACTTTGTACTGCATTTTAGTTCGACGTCTCGAAAATTGCGCGAGCTGGAAAAAGCACTTCAATTTTTTACAAAAACGCACGCACACGCACGCGCACGCCCCCCCCCCCCCCCCCCCACACGTTCACACACACACATGCACATCCGGACATTTTTTGTGAATAAGATTTTTCGACGTTTTGGGACATTCTGATCACGTTTTCACGAAAACAATGTTCCTCAACCTCTATGGGGAAGCAAAAAATATTTTTGACATGGTATTGCTTCACGGAGAAAACTGTTTTTTTTTCACCTCGTAATGACAC
Source organism: Diplazon laetatorius (assembly GCA_963662125.1). Taxonomy (NCBI): domain Eukaryota; kingdom Metazoa; phylum Arthropoda; class Insecta; order Hymenoptera; family Ichneumonidae; genus Diplazon; species Diplazon laetatorius. Next base: position 9,240,323 of record OY759158.1, on the reverse strand, counting down.
TGATTTTTTCTAACCGATTGAAAAATTATTTTTCCGGCGAAATCAGGAATTCCCTTGTATTGATCATCGAATTATAATTTTTCTGACACAATTATTCCGATATGAACGTACCGATAATCGATAACAGTCTATTTCAAATGAGTGCAAATTCCATGCATTCGGAAAACAATATCCTTCGCATAGTGCTTCTTTTGAAAGGAACTTTGTTTTTTTTTCGTTCCGTCATGTGATAAAATTCTTTTTAACAATCCGAAAATTCTCTGGCTTCCCTGATTTTGCGGCCACTGGTTAATTTCCTGACACATTCGGATTTTCTATAATTGTGACTACCGTGGAAAAGTTTTCTGTGGAAAAATTAATCCGTAGAGGGTGATACAAATGGTGAATAAATTATGATCACTGAATCAAGTCGATGTGTTTTGTTGACAAAAAAATTCCTGCATTATGCAATTGTATCAATATTGATTTTTTATTCCACTTGGTGACGTCATTGCACTTGCTTTTCAAAATTTGACCTGATGGAGAAAACGAGTTCAAAAGATAAAAATAATAATCAACGACGGTCAGTACTATGAGAAAATATGCTATCGCGTGATGACGTTTTCCATAACAGGTAAACAAATGTGTTCGTTATCGGGTGAAATGCAATGAAATTGGGATGTTTAGCTAACAATGATAACTTAACACATTTGTACTTGTATCATGCATTATACGCAAAGCAATTGGTAGTTACGCTGGATATTCAATCCATATCCTTCTGACAAATAAAACCGTGGAACCCGTTTTTCACTAACAATTGAGCTATTCATCGCTGGTCATCGTCACCGCCGTCAAATTTTCTATGCACCGTTCCACTTTATGTATATTATCGATGTATGAATGAGTACGCTCCAAATTACATGCTCTTATGGATGCATACATCCAGAGGGGCGTAAAACATTTTTTTTATTTATGCTATATGGACTCAAGACTCGTTATTTTTGTGGTTTTTGAATGCGTGCTTAACAATGAATGTGAGACATTAATAGACAAGAGTTACCTGTATCAATAACTTTTCATTATCTTGGGTAATATGATATTATGTTTCTGACGTAGCTCATCATGCGACATGAAAATTTGGGTCGAAAACGTCATATGTAAAGAGCTAGATTTATTTTTCACAGCAGCCCAAATCGAAAATCACTGTATTTTCAAAAGTTACACGTTTAGCTTCGAAGCAGTTTTCCTTGAAAAAGGCCACTTTCTGATTCTGAAGCTGCTGCTTATGTTGCTCCAAGTTCTAAAGGATCGTAAGCAGGTACATGATTCCGAGAAAATATATTTTGCCATGTGTAGCTATGGAGGAATTAGAGAGAGAGTATTTCTCTATAACTATTACTAAGTATGCCTCTATGTCAAAATATTACAAAATGGCGCAGCTATCCTGCTGCCCTTGTTGGTTCTTTTTTTGGAGTACTCGGGATATTTTCAAGAAGAACGATCGAAAATCGAAACGATTGATGATTGATTATCGTTTTTAAAGAGTTGAAGCCTAGCTTAACAGAAGGATTTTTTCAAGTAAAACACGCGTTAGACAAAACCTCGTGAGGCTGTGAAACCGTACTTTACGCCTGCGGTTTCCGTGCACAGAGGAGGGAGTCGGGGGGTTCTCTCACAGTCGAGTAGTCCGACCGGCAAACAGAGGAGGCAGGGGCGAGCGAGCAGATTCGTGCCGGATCGTTCACTCTGGGTGAGGCTCATAACGTCGATTTTTTTTTATTCGAATTTAAATTTTTCCAAAATTCAACATGTCCGATTTTTTTTTCATTTTAACTGGTCATGTAACAGAGAATAAAAAAATCAAACGTTGAAATATCCGACAGGTCGATAAATTAAATCGATATCTTTCGAACATAAATGTTACGACTCGCCAATGATTCGACGGATCAAAAGTTCGACGACGTATATATGTACTACCTATGTGTATATTACCTTCGGTTTTATGGTGTTTGGTTTTTGTGTCAAACTTTGTTTTAGTAAATATTTTTTGTTGGTTTGTTACTTCGTCGTATGAGTTGCACTTAAGTGACTGTCATATTTTGAGTCCCAAATTCCCATCCGATGACCCCAGCAAAGTGAAAACGCAATTTTAATGATTTCCAATTTTCAAGCTGCCATATTAGTTCAGCTATTTCGTTTTTGGTGATGAACAATTTTTTTTTTAAAGTACGCATCTTCCTGATAAAGAAATCATATTGGGCAAATTTGTCTTCTGTTGATATTTTAGCTATAATAAATAAATCCGATAAGCATTGCATGTTATCAAATGACAACAAATATAAAACTACTTAGGCTTAGGTTAATATTGAGATAGGGAGAAGGCCCTTCGCGAATATTTTTTAAAAATTATTTGGAAACTATGTGAGGGGTGTAACTATTTTTATTTAAGAATGACCGTTGCTAAGAACCAGTCTAATATATATATACTATATACACTACCGCTTATAATTATCCGCAATATTCAGAAGGGCTAAAATTCCGATCGCGCAATATTTTCAATGCTAATAATGCTTCGAATCGATACGACAGCGAAAGTACACGATTTCGAACGAACAAACTTCAGAACACTCAACATCCTGAACGAAAAAAGTTCCGAATTGCATTGCATCGAAAGTGGGATTTCCCGAACGTATACGACGGCGACTCGTCAAGGTTTCCAAATTTATAGTTCCAAAAATGAAAATGTCGAACATTCAATGTGTCGAATTTAAAAAATTAGAAGGAGCGAGGCTTAGAATGGGGATCATCCGAACGTGCAGTGCTTCGAACGACAATGCTTCCAAAGATCAAAATTCAGGACACATATGCCTGAACTGTCCGATATTTAAAAGTCATATTTTCCGATTGGCTTCAAATGTACAGGGTTTGTTTATATATTCAATACAAAGTTACCCACTAATTGTTAGACCTCTCCAAAAAGATTTATGCGAAAAGATCGTGCATGCTAGTTATGCCCGGAAGTTCGAGGCTGCCCGAGCTGAGCTCGCACGCACGACCCTTTCGCGTCTCGCGTCTCAGCGGATTATGGCGAGTCGTCAAGTGGATGTGTTCTGAGCGTTCAGCATTGTCATAAGCCCGTCGATAAGTATGTGAATCTCATTGAAAGCTGATCGTAGATCAGTAAGTAATACAGCTTTTAATGCTTTTCGTTATCTACAATTCGATACATATAACGTTATATCGCATTGAAGTAAATACTGTGCAAAGTATAATCAGCTTTATCGACAGGCTAACGAGCGAACAAAGAGCCGTTCGACATTGGCCATTTTAAGAGCAGTGCTCCCACTCTCCAAAGCCCGCCGAAACCACGCCGGGATAATGAACCGATATATGAACGATTCCACGTGACTTCAGCCACTCAAAAAAAAATTTTCCACGAATAATTTTAAAAAATTGAGCTATTTTTTTGCAATATATTCACCGCGTGCCGATTTTTAAAAATTTTTTTCGACGGTTTTATCGTTAATTAACGTTTTTTGTATTTTTTCATTCGAATGGCTGTATCTTTGGCAGGATTTTACGTATTTACATTTGTGAAAAACGAAAATATGCGTCTTTTTAAGGCCTTCCAGAAAAAAATTACTTTAGATTGAAGAAATTAATGATAATCAATGCTTGTTGAATCGCGTAAAGCGAAAAAATCAAACTGTAAAGAATTTATTAATGAAATCGGTAAAATTACGCATTACCGATTGCCGGTCCCACGAAATAAAAAATACCAAAAATTCTTTTTTCGTATTGAGAATTTGGGGAAATTTTGAAAAAAAAAATTAAAAATGCATTTTTTGAGAAAAAAAATATTTTTGCATATTTTGCCCTGAAACGGACGTGCAACTTACTCAATAGAATCTAAAGTAATTTTTTTCTGGAAGGCCTTAAAAAGACGCACATTTTTGTTTTTTACCAATGTAAATACGTCAAATCCTGCCAAAGATACAGCCATTTGAATGAAAAAATACAAAAAAACGTTAATTAACGATAAAACCGTCAAAAAAATTGTTTAAAAATCGGCACGCGGTGAATATATTGCAAAAAAATAGCTCAATTTTTTTAAATTATTTGAGGAAATTTTTTTTTTGAGTGGCTGAAGTCACGTGGAATCGCTCATATGTATTATGTTTTATTAGACATTGCAGATAATTTCTGAGCTAAAAGCATAAGACGTTCGATTAATGTAACGAAATTCACAATGCATCCAATTCACGTGCATCGACCATGCAGTCTATTTTTGTGTACATGCGAAGCGTTGGTACATCGTAAAGTATATGTAATGCTCAACTCTATCATGCGATCGAACAGTGGGCGTAGCTGGCTGATGACAGTCCACTATCAATATCCATAATCTCGCTCGAACTGTTTTAAATAATACATAACTTTCATAAAATTGAGATAAAAGACCGTAGACTTCCATATACATATCTATATATACACACGTTTCAATTATGAACGAGAAAACGTAGATCGATGCGAGATGACGTATGTACAGTGAACCGCAAGAGCCAAAGCCGATATTATAGTCGCGGAAGACAGCGTATCGGTGGGTAGTTTTCGCGAGTGTATTATCCCTCCAGTCGTCTGTGCGACCTTCGCGTATATTCTTCGTTACTGGGCACGTGGCACCGGAACAATGGTCTTTCATGCACGCTCTCTAGGATCTTTCATGGCCAGGTGCACGCGACAGAGTCCTCTGTATATTAACGCTGCACATTGTACATGGGATATATGAGACGGTATTCCTCATCTGTCCGAACTTCAAAAGTCATATTTTTTTATTGGCTCCAAATTTGGAGCGTTTGTTCGTCCATATCTTTATTATCTCCCCACCAATTTTTAGACCTCTACGATCATCCCTTCTCGAGATATGGGGAATGAAGTTTCCAAAATATCAATTTTTGATGTCTGCACAGGTACCTTCCAATGGCCAACTCCCTTTCCAGTGGACCAAATGAAGTTTGAAAATATCTTTTTACGCTCTCCCTGACTGTGAAATTTGTTTTTGATTTTGTTTACATTTTGATAAATACATTGCAAGTGAAATGTTCAAGCAATGTTTTTTGCTCTTCGGGTACGATTTTTATAATTTCTTTTTAAATTTTTAAAAGAAAGCTCAGCTTTTTCTCTATCGAAAACATATTTTTTTGAGTTCGGTGCGTGCGCAGAAATGGTCCGGTGGATCCGCCGGATAGCGTTGTTTAGCCAGCGTTTGGGCGAGAAGGTAAAAATGTATTAATTTTCTTCTTATTTATACTTCCCAATCCAAACGTTTGATAAACAACATTATATAGACTAAAAGTTCACATGTTATGTCTACATACCAAACAGTATGTAGACCAAAAATTCACAACTCAGCGACGGCATATATCGAACTTCGATAATTTACGTGTGGGAAAGCTCGGAAGTCGGGAAACGTCAAAAATCGCGCTGACTGGTAGGGGTTCGGCATATTGTACGTTCGCTACAATTTCATTCGGGATTTCGACCGTTCGGGCCATTGTCATTCGAAGCATTGCGCGTTCGGGATTTTTAACTTTCTGGACATTGCTCGTTCTGGATTTCGACCCCAACCCCGAAGAACGTGCGAAACCACGACTACAGCTGGGGCCTCGGTTGCGACATCTGGCGGGCCGCTGCGCAAGGTTCCTGAGACAAGTCGACAGGAGATCAGTCTTGGGAAGCGTTTGGGACCGCGGGAGAGTTGGTGGCACTGGACACGGCGGCAAACTTTCGGGTATACAGCCTGTAAGCGAAGAAGAGAGTGGCACAGGTCCCCACAGATGGACGAGCCAAGCTAGGATAAAAAAAAATGCCTGTAAGCGAGCTGCCTGGTAGGTGCGGACACCTCGCGGGCCTTCAGCGCAACTTTGGACGGGGCCCCGAACTTGGCCTCTGGCGCTCAGGTGTCGGTGATACCGTGGTGAAGCGTATGGGATAGTACCAGTGTAGGGCGTGCAAACCACGACTATAACTGACCGACTCTTGCGGCACCATGTCGGAATCCAGACTGGGAACATGACAGAGCTCGCCTCATTCTATGTCGGGGCCCTAGTACAATGGTTCATAGACTGACAATGAGTGCTTGGTCAAACGACACAAATACAATACAAACTTGGGTGCCATAAAAGTGGGGGAGGTACACCGTTGATCCGAGCGAAAATTGCGCTTGCGGCACTTCGGCGAGCCATAAGTCCCGTTTCAGAAGAGCTAAATGAACTTTTAAGGTGTGATTCTGGAAGTGGTTTTTATATTCGTTCGAACTATCATTTTTTTTCTTTCATTGCATTTTCATTAAAAAATTGCAAAGTGAAATGTTTAGACAATTCGATTTTCTTTTTCGGGCACGATAGGACGACGCAGCCTTGTAGCTAGGCCACATCGATCGCCAGATCTAACATCACCAGATTACTTTCTATGAGGATTTGTGAGAGAATACGCGATGGCGGTAGCACCTACTACGCCTGACGACATGAAAGAAAGAATCTGCCAAGCATGTACCGAAATTACACCACAAATGTTGGCTGACGTTAGACGGTCTTTTCATCAGCGGATAAACAAGTGTTTACAAGTCGAGGGTCATCACTTCGAACATCTTCTGTAGGTAGACCCAAACCAAGATTAGTGGATCCTTTGAAAGTGATTATCCTGATGTTTCGATTTTTTGACTATTCTCACACTCTGTGTGAGTAGAATGTCCTTGTGTTGTAGGCCGCTGAATTCGTCTTGAAATCGGTAATATTTTCATTGAAAAAAAAAACATGGTTCCATTTGAAAAAGTGGAGTTGACCTTGACGTAGCTTCGGCGCCTCCACCGATAAAAAGGTGGTCCAATATGCATTCTCAAACACTGAATCTTTTGTCTGAAACATTTTTGGATATGATCAATGGTTTGAATGCTATTAATCTGTAACACATTGTGTGCCTTACCCTGTATACAGTATTGTAGGGAGACCGAGGCCAGTTCTGACATTTTTCGCAAAAATCTGAATATCTTGCGATCCACTAAGTATATTCATTAGCTTCTCGCGGTATATTGTTTATTGGACTATCATCATCATTTTTTTAATAACCCGAAACTAGAAATTTATTGAACTTGATTCTGTCAAATGCGGAGTGTTACGTTTCACTCCGCCTCGGGGTTAAAAATAACCGTGCTTAGACAAGTTATAACACGTTGTTATGAGATCTCGATCGAAATAGTTGTATAATAATCAGTGGTCAGGTCACAGAAAACATCTTATAGTTTCAGAGAATATATTAATACATATTTGAATCCACTAACTGGTATTTTTCTTCGCAAAGAAGAAAAAAAAACGACGATCAATCAGCATAACTAATGTTTCGCGCCAATCTTAAAGTTTAATCGTGTTTTACAACTTCGAAAATAATAATTCTGTCGTAAAATACCATGTTACGTTCTTTATTCCAAATTTTACACCATGTTTATATGCCAGTGATCGGACTTCGTAGCGTAAAAGACTGTTATATCTTGCCTCAAACAAGAGTTACTCTTGACCCCAAATATCTGATTTCAAAGTTTGTGAAAAAAAACTAAACAAACACGTAAGTATGTCGCCAAATATACGTGAAATCAGTCTATGGATAGATAACAATTGGAAATGTAAGATAATCGGAAGAATAATATGCGAAGTATTGAGTGCAGTCAAAAAAGTAATTCATGAAAATCTACAATCATATCGCCTTCTTCAACGAAACTTTATTATAATCAAAGACGGCGTCGACGTCGACGCGGCTGGCGAGAAGGCACGTGCGCAGTTTCTTAACGAACGTTCTCGAACTTGAACCATGCATCTCATTTCCTTATTTCGAGAGATATCGCACTGTTATAACCTACGTCTGTTATTTCTGGCCACGGTTTCCTGTACTATGTATATGTGCGGAAGAATATTGCGACGTAGTTTGGAGTCGCAGTGCCTTTGTCACACTTACTTGGATCCTCCACGGAATTTCATAAATGAAAAAAATGGGGAACACCAGGGGTACAAACGTCTGGGCTGCTGCGCTACACAAAACGAACGTTCTGCTCCTCGCATCAAATTTTACCATGCTTTGGACTACCGTGCTGTCTGTCCGTTCGGAATGCAAAGAAAAAACCTCCCAGCACGACCCCGCACCTTCGACGCTATATTATTTGGTGTCACTCGAACCGAAAAGATAGTTGTCACTCTAATCTCGCCCGAAAAAGCGGTTCCTGGCGTACTCTTTTTGCTTCTCGTTTCCGACTCGGGGTTTCGGGCGCTTCGTCTCTTCGAATATTCAACGCCGTACTTGTGGCACATCAGCTGCTTATCAACGCCGCTACGTCATTCAAACACATACGAGCCACCTCTCCTAGAAATTGGAGACTTTTCAAGCGTTACGTGGCAATCTATGATATAAAAACCCTAATGCTACGCAATGGACACGCAGTGACCGAGTTGGTTTCGTCCCCGGTTGCCAACCCGAGGGTCCCGGGTTCGGATCCCGCGGCGTCGAGACCAATGGAAACATGTTTTCTATGTCTTTTTTTTCTGTGTTCTTCCGGTGGTCCGAATCCCACCGTTACAAAAACTGTAGAGCCAGTGACACTTTGACCATGGCATTGTATCACTATATGGTACTTGGGAAGGAAACTATATGTGTGTACGGGAGAAATTCATACGAAAGACCCTTGTGAAATACTTCTACAAAAGTTGGACAAGTAAAATTCATACTACTACTACTACTCCTAATGCTACCCGCATGATCTGGTCTACGTGAAGTCCTATTTTTAACTCCCGAGTCGGGAGTGCGGACTGCCCACCGAGCAAAAATACAGGAGTTATGAGTTTCACCGCTTGCCTGTGAAACAGCGTAAATTTTAGGCTTCATTTTTTGGCCAAACGACCGATTCCCGCCTGACATTTTTTTCAGATCGATTATGTGGATTCCAGAGGAGGTTTTTCGATCATTATATGATCGGAAGGGTGGGGCTCGAAGTTCAGAATGAGCAATGTTCAAAAAGGCCAAAATTTCGAACGCGCAATGCTTCGAACGACAATTGTCGTTAATTTAAAAATTAGCGTAAATTATCACAGATAGATATATGCCGTCACTGAATTTTTTTATAGGAAATTCAATTCTCTACAACATTGTTTATGTAAACTGTTGGTCTATATAGCGTCGTTTAACCAGCGTTTTGACGGGAAGGTAAAAATGCATCGATTTTCTTATCGTTTTATTTGTTTCTGTCCAAACGCTGGATAAACAACGCTATATAGACAAAAATTTCACATAAACAATGTTGTAGAGAAATAAATTTCCTGAAAAAAAGTCCGCGACGGCATGTATATAACTTTCATAATTTACGCGTGGGAAAGCTGGAAAGGTTAGGCTACAATGCGATTTGAAATTTTGACCCTTCGAAACAATTTCATTCTGCGCCGCGACCGTTCGTAACATTGTCGTTCGAAGCGTTGCGCGTTCGAAATTTTGGCCTTTCTGAACATTGCTCATTCTGAACTTCGAGCCCCACCCGAGGGGCAGTATCCTCGGTGATATATATATTGGACTTTGTCAAAAATAGTATATTATGACACTAGTACGAAATAGTATATTATGACACTAGCACGAAAATTTTTTTTCTGACGAGTGTGAGTTTGCAGAACGAGCCGAAGGCGAGTATTGCCATCACACGAGTCCAGAAAATGTTTTTCGTACGAGTGTCGTACGAATTTTTATGTCACAAGGTCCGTAAATGCGGTTTGAAGCGAACGAAGTGAGCGTAAGACCGCACTTTTACGGACAGCGTGACATAAACAAATTATTATTTTTTGTGTTGTCGCAGGTGGCAAAAATTGGTGATAGGCCTAAAAAACGTGCCTATATGTATGTACATACAGGTACATTACCTGTATGTATGTACATTAGAATGTGTTAAAAATACAATTTATTTTTTAATTTTGATGTCGCAGGTCGCAACAGCTGGTGGTAGGCCTAAAAAAAACCTCCCGAAAGGCCCACTCGAAAAGATTTTTTTTTTACGGATCTCAAGGCAAGGTTCTCTTTCCCATTTAAATAACACGGGAAAAAGGTAATTATGCAGTATCGCGGCTTTTCCGAATTTCACAGTTTTTTTTTTATTTTCCTCTTAGAGGATCTGTATTCGGTCCTATAGATGAATAATCAGGCGGGGGAGGTCAGAAAATGTTATCGGAAATAATTTTTTTTACGTTTTTTCGAAATTTAATTTTTTTATTTTTCCATTTCTTTTGAGGTTCGGGAGTTGTTCTTCCCTATGATATGCACGTCTATTTGTGTGTGCATAAGTCTGTAAAGGATGTATGACACGTGCAATCCCAGCCGAAAGTACGCCAATCTGATAAATCTCGATTATAACTGCTTTGTGAATGCTAGAGACAGTCATAAACATGAAATATCGTTCAATAGATGTTATTGGATCTTGTATTTTTTTTTTTTCACTTTCTTCAAGGATGTATGGCAGATATATTCCCAGCCAAACGTGAGCTAATCTGATCAATCTCGATTATAACTGCTCTGTGAATGCTAGAGAAATTCATAATCCTCAAATATCGTCGAATATGACACAAGATGTTATTACATCTCGTGTCATTTTTCATATTGTATACGAAAAACTTCAAAGGAAGCTAAATTTCTATACTTTTGCGTGCATTTCTCGAGAACCAGACAGATGATCGGTCTTAATTTTTTTGTGGACATTCATTAAGCTTTATTCCACACACTGACATTTTTTCAATTTTTTTTTATATTAGTTCTACGCTTTTATCGTCAATAATAGCCTCAACGGTCTCTTTTCCATAAGAACAAATGTTAAATTTCATACAGCTATGAATTTCGAACAAGATAGACGATTGTTTCGAAATTTCCCATATTTTTTAGAAATTCTAAGATCTACTGACTGTGAAAAATTCAGAATTTTCTTGATACTTCAACACAGGTGTCATACATCCTTAATGTTATTGATAATGCAAAATAATATTATTAATAATGCAAAATTAATGAGGCTCATTTCTGTTGCGAGAAATTCTTGTCGCGGAGGTTTTAACGCGACAAAATAACCGATGAAAACACAGGCATTTTCGGGAGAAAGAGTTGCATTTCGGAACCAGCGGTCCGTCCGAATCGATTTTTTTAACCCACATTCTACGGTGACCACTTTCTTCCCCTTGGCGATTTTTTTACTTTTCTGGCATCTCCAGAATAAATCGTTCAAATTGAAAACGGCGGGTTGTCCACAACTATCGCACTCTACGGAATTGGGGATTACCCTATGGGATTTGAGTAAATCAAAAAGTCGATTCTGATTTTTACATTTTTCAATGTCGTAGACGGTTGTTCTCAATCTGCGAAATAGTCGTCACAGTCGATATACGACATTAAGAATTATTTTTCAAATTATTACGCATAATTGAAAAATATTTTTAAAAAATATTTCTAAAATAATTTTCTCATCTTTCTCACATAATTAATCAATTAGCGGATATAAAACTTAAGAAAAAATAAAAATGTAGAAAATTCATTTTTTTTTTCAAATGTTGAAAAAATTTCAGTGTGTGGAATAAAGATTGATAAATGTCCACAAACAATTAAGATCACTTCAAAGTTTTCCGAATGCAATATGAAAAATGACAAAAGATGTAGTAACATCTATTTCACGATATTTGAAGATTATGCATTTCTCTAGCATTCACAAAGCAGTTATAATCGAGATTTATCAGATTGGCGTACTTTCGGCTGGGAGTATATGTGTCATACATCCTTTACACACTTATGCACACACAAATAGACGTGTATATGATACACGTCCTGAACCTCAAAAGAAATAAAAAAATAAAAAAATTAAATTTCGAAAAAACGTAAAAAAAATTATTTCCGATGACATTTTCTGACCTCCCCCGCCTGATTATTCATCTGGGAGACCAAACAAACATCCTCGAAAAGGAAAGTTTTGAAAAACTCCAAAATTCGGAAAAGCCGCGATACTGCATAATTACCCGATTTTCGACTATAATTTGTCTTCAAACGAGTTTCACAACTAAACTCTTTGGTCCACAAGAAAAATGTATCGGGATATTTTAGAGCTAATCAAATTCTCTACAACAAAGGTCTGTCGTAACAATAGCCTTATTCCAATAATTCAAAATTCACAGCTCCTCGGAGTTCATTTTGTGAGATTAAAAGAAATATTTGCCACTCCTTTAGTCCTCAACATTAGCTTTGAAGACTGAAAAAATCAGTTTTTTACGATGTTTAAAGCAAATTAGGAGGACTGAATGGGTGAAAAATAATTTTTTCAATCTCATATGATGAACTCCGAGGAGCTGTGAATTGTAAATTGCTAGATTAAGGCAATTTTTACGAGAGACCTTTGTTGTACAGAATTCAATTAGCTCTAAAATATTCCTGTACATTTTCCTCGTGGAATAAAGAGTTTAGCTGTAAAACTCGTTTGAAGAGTAATTATCGTCGAAAATCGGTTTAAAATGCCTGTAAGTTTTGAAGATATCAAAGTTTTTGAATTGAGGCTCTGATACTTTTTGAAGTGAATTCAATTCCCTAGAGAATGGTATCCGGCGGATTCCGATTGCAATTTGTTTTATTGGCATTTTCATTGAAATAAGCAAAAAAAATATTTTTCCCATGTTATTTAAACGGGGAAGAGAACCTTGCCTTCAGATCCCTAAAAATAAAATCTTTTCGAGTGGGCCTTTCGGGAGATTTTTTTTTGGCCTACCACCAACTTTTGCGACTTGCGACATCAAAATTAAAAAATAAATTGTCACAGTCTAATGTCACAATCTTTGGCACAGTCTAATGTACATACAGGTACATTATGTATGTACACACAGGTACATTATGTATGTACATTAGGGTGGGTCAAAAAAATCGACTATTTTTTTTTACTTCTTTACCCGATAAGTAGGTTTCTAGACACCTTTAGATAATTCACAGCAAATTTGAGCTTTTTATTAAAATGTTAAGATCCTCCGCCACGCAGTTTTTCATTTTTTTTGCAGTATCAGAAGAAAAAATTCATATCGCTCTATCAACTGATATTTTGAAATAGCCCTCTTATTATACTCGTAGGAAATTGTCCGCTCTACAAAAAAGATCTCCTACAATTTTTTCGTAAACCTCACGGTTTTGAAGATATTTACGGTTCAAGCTTGATCATTTTTAGACAAATTCCTGTTTTTCTTATGAATTTTGTAACTCGTTAACAAAAAATCATTATGGAAGGCGCAATGCTTAGTTTTGTAGAATGTGCGCTGCTCTACAAAAATGGTCTCTTATGAATATTCGATTGAATTAAGCGTTTCAAAAATATTCATCGTCGAACTTCAATGCACGCCAATTTTAACAGTTTTTGATTAATAATTCGGAAAATTTTAATTTAATTTATGAGTTTCAGGGAAATTTATACAAATTTGAGTTTCGATCGTAAGATTAACTATTATAGAAGTTCTTTGTTCGAAAATTTATTTGAAGCTTTTGTTCTGATAATATTTTTATATAAATTTTATCTCTAATAATTTAAAATGACGATCGTGATGTTATTTTATTTTAAAGCGTGTGTTCAGAACGTAATTCAACACTTTCTTGTACATAGTATACATAGAATTTTTCGTTTTAGGGGATTTTTGCTTTGAATTCCGTTAGATTCTAATTAAATTCTAATGGGATTCAAAGCGAAAATTCCCTAAAACGAAAAATTCTATGTATACTATGTACAAAAAAGTTTTGAATTACGTTCTGAACACACGCTTTAAAATAAAATAACATCACGATCGTCATTTTAAATTATTAGAGATAAAATTTATAAAAAAATTATCAGGACAAAAGTTTCAAATAAATTTTCGAACAAAGAACTTCTATAATAGTTAATCTCACGATCGAAACTCAAATTTGTATAAATTTCCCTGAAACTCATGAATTAAATTAAAATTTTCCGAATTATTAATCAAAAACTGTTAAAATTGGCGTGCATTGAAGTTCGACGATGAATATCTTTGAAACGCTTAATTCAATCGAATATTCATAAGAGACCATTTTTGTAGAGCAGCGCACATTCTACAAAACTAAGCATTGCTCCTTCCATAATGATTTTTTGTTAACGAGTTACAAAATTCATAAGAAAAACAGGAATTTGTCTAAAAATGATCAAACTTGAACCGTAAATATCTTCAAAACAGTGAGGTTTACGAAAAAATTGTAAGAGATCTTTTTTGTAGAGCGGACAATTTCCTACGAGTATAGAAAGAGGGCTATTTCAAAATATCAGTTGATAGAGCGATATGAATTTTTTCTTCTGATACTGCAAAAAAAATGAAAAACTGCGTGGCGGAGGATCTTAACATTTCAATAAAAAGCTCAAATTTGCTGTGAATTATCTAAAGGTGTCTAGAAACCTACTTATCGGGTAAAGAAGTAAAAAAAAAAATAGTCGGTTTTTTTGACCCACCCTAATGTACATACAGGTACATACATTCAAATGTCCTGAAAGGCTAATATACATTTGGGTCTCCTGAAAAAAAATATGAAAATGAATTCGACTTCTTACGCAAATTCTTGGGGATTTGCGTAAAAATTCGAATTCACTTTTTAAACAAATTCTTGGGTATTTGCATAAAAATTCGAATTCATTTTCATAATTTTTTTTGCGGGAGACTTTATTATTATTATTGAGTGATTGTTTTGGCTGTGAATTTTGTGTTATTCGCCAGGTAAACGGCACATCCTCAAAAACCATTTATGACAACAAGAAGAAAAAAAATTAAATCGTAGTTCAAAAAATTGGAATTTATTGCTAATAATTATTATTCGGCAGGTAAGCAGTAAGCATAACCTGAAAAACATCCGTGTCAAGGAGAAACAAAATTAGAATCATAGCAAAAAAATCGAAATTTAAAATAATGTAAATACATGGAATAGGTAAATAGAAATTCATGCGTGCGTATTGTGCTATGAGTAGATTTGTCGATACGTGCAAGTATACTTGTAATTGTACTTGCACGTAGCGACAAATCTATATAGGATTGATCATAGGATTGAGAGCTGGCTTCGGTCACTATAGTGACAGGAGCCAGTTCTCAATGATATGACTACTCTGCTTTCCATCCTTCCTCGACGCTATTCTTCCAGTTTTCCACTTTCTGCTTTTTTTCATTCGTGAGTGATGAGAATTATTTCATCCATTCTCCAAGCTTTGCCATTTTTTTCATCCATTTCTCACGCTCTTTTCTTTCATCCGTTCATATTATTGGAAGGCGCTGACATTTGGTCAAGGCTTTTTTCACATGGCCAAAGTAATACTTAGCTGTGGCTAAGATGAACTAGCATGTGCCGAAGCTGGTTAAGATGCTTTAAAGTTTTATTATATCAAATTTTCGTTAAGTGACAGCGATTAATCAATTATTAAATCAGATGATTTGCTGGAGGAATTCATGCTAATCATAGTTGATGAAAATGAATAAAATATACAATAGAAATTGATCATTTACTGAAGGATTTCAGCAAGCGATTATAGAATTAGATATTCAATGCCGTTTGAATGAAAATTTGATCACTTCGTGAAATGATCATAATGATGCCGCATTGGAAGAAATTAATCGATTTATGCATTAATACATTTTTAGACTAGCACATTCTTAGAAAATTCATTATTCGTTATGTTTGACATACAACTGAATATTGTGAGAACACGTTATGATTTTCATCAATTATTAAATCACTATATTGAATCGTATAAAACACTACGAATAATCAATTAACGAAGAATTCATTAATATATGATAGTGTGATTTCAATCAATATCTTCCGATGCATTATAAACAAAGGTGACGAATTATTTAATTCTTTCTAAGATTTTTTAAATATAATGTAATGATTCCGTTTTTTTTGAATCCGAGTAAAAATCATACTTTTTCTTGTAAACTCTCGTTTTTGCAAAAATTGGGTTTACCGGGGGGACGTCGATGCAGGCTGGGTGGTGATGAATGAAGACAATCGGTTGAGTAACGTGAATATAGTTATCATCTGGTCTTCACAACCAGACCAATACTGAATAATTGACAAATATAAAATCAAGTAAATTTTTGAACTCTAATGACAATAATCGACGGGGGCCTTCGAGGCACGTAGCGCCGATCGACTAAAAAAATGTATCCAGAGATAAAGAAAACGATGGAAAATATATTCGAAGTGTAATCAGGATTAATCAACAAGGCTCAAACAACGCAAACGAGCAATTGAATGAGTTAAAATAACCGTTTGTCGTACTCAAACGATTTATTCGTGGAAACGAAAATATTTTACGGCAGTAAACGCAATAACGCAGCGCAAACGATAATCGGAATGGATGTGTCCCAAGATGCAAAAAAAAGAAAAGAAAATAACGAGACATGGTTTTGAAATTTACCAAAAGTTTATGTCGGTCGTCGGAGACGTGGAAAATGGCACTCCGAGATTATTTAGGGCACTGAGTCACCTGAGGGTCATGGAAAATCGATTTTAAAAAAATTAAAAATGTTCCGAATGTCCATACGATTCCCTACCTACGTAATACATTTTAGACCGCGATCTTCAAAAATAAAAAAGTTATGATGATCAAAAATAAAGAAATTATGCTTTTGGATAGAGTTGTAAATTTTAAAGAATTCTTCAATACTTACATCTGTACTCAAGTACTCATATCTTTAGTTTTGATGATTTCGATCTTAAATTCGTTACGTAGGTAGTAATTGTTTTCGTGAAATTTTTTTTTTCGAGATGTTCATGAAAACGTGTTCAGTATGACTCAAAACACTTAAAAAACACATTTAGAAAAAATGTCCGGATGTATGTGTGTGTGTGTGTGTGTGTGTATGTGTGTGTGTGTGTAGTAATGGTTGACCGCTCACAACTTGAGAACGGCTCGAGATATCAAGCTGAAATTTGTCACACATGTAAAGGGTTCACGGCGCATAGCACAATTCAATTTTTAGAAAAATCTATCAAGTTATTTCGTTTTTACAGCATTTTTTAAAAATTCAAAAAATTATTTTTGGTCTCTAGCTCCCACAATTTTAGAGATATCGAGCTCCAATTCAGTATAATGTTGTACGAATACAGGGAGATGCTCGATACCAAATTTTGAAAAAAACCGCGCATTGCTATACTTTTAAAGCATTTTTAAATGTGAAAAAAAACGATCTTTACACTCTATGTTGCGTCCTAGCTTACGCAATTATTCTGAAATTCTCTACATTATTATTATTCACATTCACATCACAAAAATATTCATTCACGTGGTGAAATTATTAATTAATATAATTCACGTCCCCACCCGACTCATCAGGTACGAGCTCACTTCTCTTACTTGATGAGTGACCGCGAGGGGTTTACACGTCTACCTGCGTACTCGCATCGGGTGCCTCTCATCGGGCACCGACGTCCGCAGCAAAACTACTCACAGGCAAATTTAACATTTTTTGGTTTTTCCGGTAAGCCACGCGAAGTAGTTATTTGACACGATCGTGCATGCTATTTTTTACATAAAGCAGTACTCCATCGTTTTAATAACTTTTTTCACGACTAATGACAACCTTTTCGAACGCTTGGGCTTCTTGACCGGGCGACTTAAAGAAACACCAGATTGTAAACGTCGTAGGACCGTCAGGCCGATCCGCATGCCGATAAGCCGAACCAGACCCGTTCGAGACTCGCGGCATTCGCAAAAAACTTCAATTATGGTAAAAAAAAAGGAAAGGTGTAGTCATACCGGTCAAATCTGGATTTCGACAGGGTTGTCCAATAATTACAAGATCCCTTCCGCGATTGGTGACTAGAAAGAACGCCCACCTTTTTACAATAATTTTTGGACTAACGACAATCGTCCTTATATTTGCAGGGAGCAGCTAAGTGCCCTCCCATGTCAAGGAGGCTCTTGTCACCAGTCTACGAAGTCAGTCTTCGACTAAACTTTCAACGGTTAAGATCAAGAGCACGGACTCATCTAGTCTCGTTCGCTCCACAATACTTTGCACTTCAAAAAACCTTTAACTTCATCGCGAATTTGTTTTGTATCCTAAGTTATTGTTATCAATAAAATATATATATTCAAATATCGTATAAATCAACGGTGTTGTTTTCTTTATTAAACTAGCCGCATAATATTAAGTTGGCCTGCGGTGCGCCCAAAGAATCACGTCTCCTTCAGAGAGTCACGGGACTTACGACCCCGGAGGTTCGATCGACGAATCGCGGGATTCTAGTGGCCAACACTCTAACTGTAGCAATTTTTGAAATATCGGACTCAAAATTGGTACGAAGTTGCGCAATTATCCAAAGAGAAACCCGATTGAATTTGGGCGAAATCCATCAAGCCATTCATATTTTCGGCGTTTTTAAATTTTTCCAAAAATCAATGTAACTGCTCTAGCTTCCATAATTTTTTAGATATCCGGCTGAAATTTAGTACGAAGTTGCACTATCATCCAAAGGGATTTCTTATTGAATTTGGACAAAATCTAACGAGGAGTTCAGATTTTATGGGAATTATAATTTTTCAAATTTCACATGAATTGCCCCATGTATATTGATTCCGACTTACATCACACTCACAAGGAGCCCTCAACGTCACAAAAGTGAACAAGGGTGCAAAGTAGAACCTTGCACATTGCTTCCTC
Source organism: Diplazon laetatorius (assembly GCA_963662125.1). NCBI lineage: Eukaryota > Metazoa > Arthropoda > Insecta > Hymenoptera > Ichneumonidae > Diplazon > Diplazon laetatorius. The sequence continues at coordinate 9,221,604 of OY759158.1, read as the reverse complement.
ATTGTTTTGTACCGTTTTTAAATTATTGAGATGTAAAGTAGAACCTTGCTCATGGCTTACTTATCTTCTTACACATTTGCCAAAGCTTCCTCTATGAGGAAGCCAAAATTGATCGACACATGGTTCCTTATAGAGAAAGCTTTGGCAAATGTGTAAGAAGATAAGGAAGCCATGAGCAAGGTTCTACTTTACATCTCAATAATTTAAAAACGGTACAAAACTATGAGGAAGCAATGTGCAAGGTTCTACTTTGCACCCTTGTTTTGTATGTTCTCCAGCGAAAACAACGTGCAATGACTCGGGTTAGATTCGATAAGGATGAGAACCGTTCGAGTATGTCGTATTTCTCATTCACGTGAGTAGCAACTATCGTGCTGCCTTTCGTCTCAGGAATTTCTCCGCTCGGCAGCGGGATCGTCTCGTTAAGTTGCTCCTCGGGATTTTGGAGCCATTCCGGGCCGTGCCACCAAATGCGCAAATTCTTCAACTGGCTCGGGTTTATTCCTCGTGATATCACATCAGCTGGATTGTGAGCAGATCTGACGTGGCGCCGTTGATCACGTGATGTTAATTGCTGTATCTCGATCACTCGATTGGCGACGAATGTTTTTCTAATGTGAGGCTCACTGTGAATCCATGCGAGTACAATGGTAGAGTCGCACCAATAGTATCGATGAGGCAGTGGTATAGTGAGAGATTGGCTCACCGAATCAACGAGTTTTGCGAGCAGCAGTGCACCACACAGCTCAAGGCGCGGCACACAAATCGTTTTTAATGGAGCAACCCTTGACTTTGCACAGAGCAACCGAACTCTGGTCTCGCCGTCGTGCTTGACTGAGCGTAGATAGACACACGCACCGTACGCACTCTCTGACGCATCTGAAAACCCATGAAGCTCTATGATCGTAGGTTCTGAGCAAACCACTGCTCGTAAGATCGAAATTTCATTTAGCGTGCTTAATTCTTCGACATAGGCAATCCATTCCGTGTATAAATCCAATGGTACAGATTCGTCCCAACCCAGATTCAATTGCCAAAGCCGTTGAATCAGGATTTTGGCCTTGATCGTGGCCGGTCCCACCACTCCCAACGGATCGAAGATCTGTGATGCGATTGAGAGGATAGAACGTTTCGTTACTCGCGATTGTGTATTACATGTCGTCACGTGATATTGAAGCGTATTCCTGAGAGCAGCCCAGCTCAAACCAAGAGTCTTGACGTCTTCACCGATGTTTACCAATCTTGCAAATTCCTCTGTGTCGCGTTCGAACAACGTCGGCTCGTTTGATTTCCACTTTGACAACTCGAAACCTGAAGCGCTCAGAACGGTAGTGAGCTTCTTCTTGATTTCTCGAAGTTGGTCGAAATCGTCGTGACCTGTGACAAGGTCATCCACATAAAAGTCTCCGAGGATGACTTGACGTCCGGATGCGAATCGCGGGCGTTGTGAGCCGCTTGGTGCAAACCTCGAATGGCCAAAAAAGGCGCCGATGAAAGCCCGTACGTAACTGTGTTTAGCTTATATTCTTGGACAGGCATGTCGCTCGTTGCTCTCCAGAGAATTCGCTGTAAATTTCGCTGATCTTCCGGAACATTCACTTGACGGTACATCTTTACTATGTCCGCCGTGATCACATACTGATATTGTCGAAAACGTAAGACGATCGAAAATAATGTATCCTGAATCGTCGGTCCTACTCGAAGAATATCGTTTAGAGATTTTCCCGAAGTAGTTCTGGCTGAAGCGTCGAATACCCCGCGGAGCTTGAACGTATCGTTATCGTTCTTGACGACTGCATGATGTGGGATCCAATACGCGACTGCGGAATCATCTGACGGGACATCGTCGGCCAGCGTCATGTGATTCAACTCGATGTACTCCATCATGAACTTTGCGTATTTGTCTCGCAGTTCCGGCTCTCGTTCGAGTTTTTTCTCGGGTCGATACAACCGATGCAACGGTATTTTGTGACTCTCTAAGCTCGCTAGGATCACCTTTGAACGGGAGATTTACCGTGAACCGGCCTTGTTCATCGCGTGAGTGCGTGCGCAAAAAATGATTTTCGCACCATTCGTCGTCCTTTGCTACTGCGATTTCTTGATCCACTTCCTCGATTCTCCAAAACTTTTCGATTTAGTCGCGAAGCCGTGTCTTGGCGGAAAATCCACAAAAGGATGTGCTCTGTTGATCATTCGAAGAGATGTCTCCCGATACGATCCAACCGAGATTCCTTTTTTTGGAGTATTGGTTGCGATCGGCCCATTTTAATCTGTCCGATGCAGAGCAAACCCCAGACCAAACCTGCTCCCAATATTGCGTCGATTTTTTCTGGCACATTGAATAATTCGTCGGCGAGCTTAAGATTTGTCCGGATTTGCAAGTGACCAATGTCAACACGCGATAATGGCAATTCATCGATGATTCGCTTCGTTATCAAAAACCTGACCTTGGCTTGATACGCGGTGTGTTTCGATTGAATAACCGTGTTCGCGGTTTCGGAGAGACGGATGGCCGAAGTCATACTTTCGACAGAACAATTGAACGGCTGTGTGGTCAACTTTAGTTGATAACAGAACTCTTTCGTTAAAAAGTTTGACTGCGATCTCGAATCTAGCAACACTCGACATTCGTGCGCGTTATGAGAAGCATCGTAAATCCATACGCGAGCTGTTGACAATAGCACCTTTGGCGGCACCGACATTTTCACGTTACTACAATTTACCTTAGTAACATGCGGTTCTGCCCTTTCAGCAGTTGAACTGTTTTCGTTCGCGGTTGACCTTGACGAAGATCTCGCGTTTTCGTTTTGATCGCCTTTTGTTTTTGATGTTGCCTTTGATCGCCTCGTAACAACGTGTTATGTTTGAGATTACATCTTTTACAATTCGACGATTGACAATTGTCTGCCCAATGATTCTATCTGAAACAATTACGACATAGCTTGCGTTCGTGTACCGCGCTTATTCTTTGAGGAACCGTCAATTCTCAAAAATTAGGACACGCATACATCGCGTGAGTTTCATCGCTGCAAGACGCGCATTTCCGCTTTGATCGAGTGTCACTTGTGGCACTGGCAAACGCGGTCGTGCTATCGGCTCGTTTCTGTGGAGGGGCGGGTTTATTTTCGGATCGAATATTCGGCTGGGATTTTCCTGAAGAATGTTTTGTTGTTTCGGGCTCGATAATTGAACAACGCTCCTCGAGGAACTCAATCAAACTGTTAATGGTAACCGCTTCCATGTCCTTTATGTACGACCGCCACTCGCGACGCGTCGCCAAATCGAATTTAGAAATCATGAGATGAGTAATTACTGAATCCGACGTGTTGGCTTTCAGGAGCTCTAAAGCACGAGTATGTCTGAGAAACGTGTCGAGCGTTTGTCGTAGTTGACTCCCCGATTCCCGTTGCATTCCTGGAATGTCGAGCAATAATTGCGAATGTCGCGCTGCGATAGCACGCTTGTCTTCGAATCGTTTCGTTAAAAGATTCCACTCGATAGGATAATTCCTCGATAGGAGAAGTCCGCAGACGTCTCGAGAGATTGCAATACATCGGCGGCTCTACCCTTTACCGACGATTTCAAATAGTACATTCTTTGAATATTTGATAATTCGCTATTTGCATCAATGAGGCCCTGAAAGCTATCGCGAAACTCGAGCCATTTTTCTGGGCTCCCATCAAACACGGGAAGAGTCATTATCGGCAATTTGACCTTGATCCCGGCATTGTTCCCGCCATTTTCTGCTTCGTTATGATTTGCGTTTGGATTTTCTACCGGGGGATGCTGAATCGAATTTATGAGAGCCCGAGCTCGACCGATAACTTGACAGTATCGATCCTCGATCTGTGCACGCTCGTCATCATTTTCGTCTAAATGTTCGATTTGTGTTTAAACAATCTCGAATTTAGCCCACGCGCTTTGAATAAATTCTATTTTCGTTTGTAAAATCTCGATTGGGTCACCGCTCTCGCGATATGCGGCTACGTATGTTTCAAATTGCGTGATACGCGATTTGCATGTTCCGCGCTGACGTTTTAAACCTGTCAGTTCCGCCATTTTGGATAACGCTTACCTTAAATTGTCATAAAATCTCGCAAACAATTATACAATGAGAAGTACAATTACGCGTAGAATGTGTGTGTTAAGAACGCCCGCTGTATGCTGACCCGAACGACGTCAACGGGTAGCACGCTGCTGCGATGTGTTCGGTATACGCGTTGCGTCGTATTCCCTTTTCGGTGTCTTCGTTGTGTGTGTGAGGCTCGGCCCACTAGTGACTCTCCTCGCGAGAGCTACGCGTCTTTGTTGCCGTATGGGGTATAGAGCTCTCAGCGCACTATACCACTTCTTCGATCCGTGTTGCACGAAAACGAAGTGCGTTTGTGTGATGCTTTGTATACTGTGCCGCACACAATATGCTGACTCGTCGACTCGCGGCTAATGTAATCGTAATCGTTTTTGAATATGCTCGTTAATGATCACTGCGCAGTATGTCATGAATATCGCTCGAAGACGATGTGATAGAAGAGATTGGTTCGATCCACTATCGACACGATGATCACGAACGATTGTTCACGCAAACCACTTTTATTTGTTTTGTTTAACTGTTTATTTATCTGCCATATCCGGCTCGAATGACCAATGTTAATACCGATTGTTGAAAGGGTATTGAATTACGTACAAAGTACATGGTACTTTCGCTATTGCTTTCTTTATTGAGACACAAGTACAAAACTTTGGTTCTTTGTTTTTTCCTATGCAGAAAAAGATGTGTGCTCATAGCTGTTGCCAAAGCAAGACTGAGACGACTCGTCCGTCCTCTCCTCACTCTCTCTCCTTTTCGGCGCGCTCGTACGCAATATGCATATACTTTTTTATTGATTATTTCGCGTAACTTTTTCTCCTCTCATTCGTTTAGACAGTTAGTAGTGCCCATGGTTAGTAGTATCCATGGTTAGTTGTGCCCATGGTTAGAAGTGCCCATGGCTAGTAATGCCTATAGTTATTTATGTTGGTTTGTGTGACCCTTTACGGGCCGCACAAGTAACTTCCCCATTCGCGAGTTTAAATTTATTCGAGTTTCTTCAAAGATGGGGGGGATGAAAATTTTTCAAAGTCCCATGACTTTTCTTCAGTCATACTAAAAATAAAAATCCATTCAGTACAAACGTTTGCACACCTAAAACTTTAAGAATGACAAAAGAAAATTTTTTTTCTTCCAAGTGTGGTGCCAGATTTTTTTTTTTAAATTGCATTCATTTCTCCCTCCCCCCCCCCCCCTAGTTGCATTCCTCATTCACGGCAACGAAAAAAAATACGTACATACGCGCACACACACACACACACACACACACACACACACACACACACACAAACACACACACACAAACACACACACACACACACACACACACACACACACACACACACACGCACACGCACGCACGCACGCACGCACACACACGCGCACGCGCACACGCACACGCACAAACAAACAAACAAACAAACAAACATTTTGCTCAAAATAGGCCTAAATGGATCCAATGATCTCGAAACGTAAAGATCTGCAAAAAAAAACGATTTTCGATTTTCAGGGTTGTCACAATAACTTCCCTATAATCGGGAAGTTAAGAAATCATTTTTAAAAAATGTTTTCATCGTAATAATCTCCAGCCAAAATTAATGAAGAATAGTGAGTGGGTCTCGATACTCTATTTTAACAAAACGGTGTTCCTTTTATTTTTTGAGTTTGACCGCGATCTCGCAATATCAAACGATATGGCGATGCCAGCGCTGGCGACCGAGATGGGTACTACAACGCTCCGGCACTTGGGGTGATTAATGACTTACCGACCGTACGATCGGTACTTCTAAGAAATATATAGTGCAGATTTGGCTGCTACCGATCGACGCTCCATCGCGTAAGCGAGGCCGATTGCGAATGCACGTATGCATTCTATCGGCATGAAGTATCTCGAAAACGTCACAACAACACCGGTCGGTGTAAACTGTTTGTTATTTTTTGAATGTGAAATTGATACATTCTTTGTGTACCACCGAAATCAAAAATATACTTTGGGTAATTGTCATCCACTGGTCTACAACAACGAGATATGGATATGGAAATATCATCTTCGAATACATAACCTCGAACGTTGACATCATCTAGTGATAGCTATTTTTCTAGTTTCAAGAATAAGAATTTGATAACGAATTTCCATTCTCTGGATATTCCTCAATTTTTTTAAATTTTCATTTTATTTTTCCAAATTTGATCTTCTTTGTTTGTTTTTGGGTCATTTTCCTTCTAAAATCAGGAAAAAGATCCCCCAAGATCAAGTTAAACAAAAACAGGAGAGAAATATCAAAAATAGTGCAGCGAAGTGAATTTTTCTTAACTTTACCTTCGTAATTCGTTTCTCGACACTACATTTTTCTGGATATTGGATTTCGACGTCTCATTTTGTTCGTAACAGAGCTCATTCTCAGATGAGTGTGGGAATTAGGGATGCGAACTAAAAATAATTAATAGTAACCTATTATTCGGCTGTTTTTTCAAAGTGTTACGAAAAAATTGTTTTTTATTCATATCATAGGTCGCCACAATGACCAGAGAGCAGATAAGAAAAAACCCCACACTCATCTGAGAATGAGCTCTGTTACAAAGAAAATGAGATGTCAGAATTGAAAATCCATTGAGTCGTATGGTCCGAAAGTTACGACAAGGGAAATATTTTGTGATAAATCTTACAGCTCTGGGTAACTCATATGGCTATGAAAAAATTAAAAATGATAGCTAAGTATAGGCACTTTAGGAAGGTAAAATCGATTTTCAATTCGGATTGACCGTGTCACGGAAAAATAAAAGTATTTTTCCAATTTTCTAGGTGACTCAGCCCCCTTAAAACTCCCCAACGGCAAGAGGCGTTGCAATTTCTTACTCCGATTATGATGAATTCCACGCACTACGTGGACAATTGTCTTTTCTAAGGTTAAGCACACCTTTAGCCAGTAGGCCTCCGGCGTGATATCTGATAAATGGAGTCGATCTCGTTGGGCCTCGCACTATGCCTCGGTCGCACAACTTCGTCCTTCCTTCCTTTGTTGATTTGTGTTAATTTGTCGTCGATTATTCCCGGAAAATAGGACTCGTGTTCTCAGCCTCGGGCGATACGAGCCACGTGGAACAAGCACGGCGTCGGAATTGACTTGTTCGATGTTATTTCGTATTATAAATTTCGTCGTATCTTTTTGATAATGATGTGTGAAATACAGATAACGAAATCAGTATCGGACACGTCGGCGTGATAGTTCAAACAAGTTCAAGAAAATGGTGGCCTGCTTAGCCAATGATTGTGCGTCTGGTCCGTTAGATGCACGTTGCCAAAATGGGAGGAGACACGCCAGTTCTCCGCTGAATTCGCGCACCAACCGATGGGGACTGCAATTCCCTATTAGTTCACTCACGACCTTTCGGAGGCACTATTGAAAGTTCGCGAATCGTATACAGACGGGCGCGCGAACATTTGAATTGAAACATTGTGCGAAATTACAATTAGTATAATATCGAATTAAATTTAAATCCTTATAGAGTGATATTGTTATTCAATAAAGCAGACATGGGATCATAATGATTTCGAGTGAATATTTCACACAAGTGTGTCGATGATCGAGCGGTCGAGGGAATAAAATATAATCGATAAGTAAATAATACCTAGAATTGGGACAAGGATATAATGCAAAGCATATATATATATATATATATATATATATATATATATATATATATATATATATATATACGTCAATGTGGGATGTTGAATAGAAGGAAAACAATTTCTTACGCGGAAATACGAATTCTCTATCGTTGCGAAGAGTCGGCCGCTGTTCCACTGTGTAATACGTTGAGCGTGTTCTGGATGAGAGCCAACAGCTAGCCGCCCTGTCGCAAGCTAGCATTTGGGTTAAACAGAAACCGACGAAGTCGTAGAGAGCTCGGCGAGCCGTACCTCTCCCGCGATCAAACGGTCCGCCGCCCGTCGCTGGTATACACATAGTACACGATGAGGGTTTAATAAAAAAACCGACATAGGTAGGTCTTCTGTCATGGCTGGCGCGGGATGCCCGAGACGCGGAGAATATCGAAAAGCGAACAGAGCCTGTCGAGCGGCAGATAAGGACTCCGTGGCCTCTTTTTCTACACTCAAAGTGGTTCAAAATCTCCCGTTTCTTCCTCTAGCCACTGGCAAGTATCTCGAATATTTTCCACGATATTGCTCCTGCTGACAAGCTCGCGGTTAGGCATATTTCTTTCGTATACATATTACGTATCCTTCGGTGATTTTTACCCGGACTCAAAGCGATAAAGGTAAGGCTGTTGATCGAACTCCGACAACGTATGAAAAAATTTACCCTATGAAACTCAATTTGATATTCAGTGACATTCTACACTGTTGGGAAAATTTTCGTGACCAAAATCCTCCGCAAAGGTCGACGATATTGTATATTCATTGCTGATCATAAAGTATAAATGAATAAAAATTATTGGCCCAAAGGAGCCGGACATATAGCCTACGACACTGACATGAACGAGTGTACACACAGACGTGATCAAATCACATAACCGTGACTGGCACTTTTCGCGACCATTGCCCCTATGGTCCGAACAGTAGGCAATGGAGGTGAATATCGCTTATGCTTAGAAACAAGCACTGGCGTGAATACCGTACAGTGAAGTGCCGAGATTTAGCGATGCAAAGTTGCAGCCACAGGCGTTCATGATACGGACGTTGGGTAGTCACCAGGACCGACTCTGTGGAATCTCAGGGCGAGGTGCTTCCTGGAAGGCGGAGGCCGCACGTTCTATTACGTGTACGTATTTTAGCTGCCCCTTGCAGATTCTGCTGTATACAGACCGACTGGTACGTCGAAACGCGGCTAGCTCGTCTCCAGCGGCCGCGAAAGAGCGAGCCGTTTAATAAAACTCCCTATGTCGTAACAGTGCTGGGTGCTGCCCGGCACGCCATAGGCATTGTCTCAAGGCGCATCGGCGTAAATATTACTCAAGCTACCTGATCCTACCTACCTACCTGTAGGTATAGCGAACCGAGCACTAGCTATATAGTAGTTACACTGGTGAACTGTAGAATCACCGTCAGTAAGCTTTGCATGCTGGTCTCTGCAGGGGCCAGTTGAATCAATGTCTAGTCCGCTTCTCTTGATTCTATCCTAACCGCCATGGAGTTTTTGCCGTTTTCGTTAACTACCTGTATTAGTTAGACCTTGTGATTTCTATAAGAAACGTACTTTTCGTCAAAGAAATACGATACGAAGTTCAACTGTCTGCCACAATTTCTCATCGGATAAACGAACTAATAAAATTATTGGGAACATTATCGTTCAGAGAAACTGCAACCAATTTTCACCACAAACATACTCATTTGTCAACTGTCTCGATTCATATTACTTGCGATCCAAATTACCCGGTCTCTATTGCCTATTACCATTGTAGACGATGGCAGAAGGCATGGGCGTACGCATGCGTAGATTGAGAAGTTAAATAGAACTCCGGCCTCGGATTTCACCTTTGTCGTGTCAGGTGATCCTCCTGGCGGTTCTGTTATTCCGCTCTACTATTCTTTTGCCTTTGACTGTCCCTGTACAACGTTATTGTCGAGCAGCATTGGGGTACGTATCGATGTAGGACTATCGTAGTCTCCAAGAAAGTGGGAAGGCATGGGTCACCGGCAATCTCTATCGTAAAGCTCCATTGTGCGTGCTGCCGACTGTCCGGTCTTTTTTTCGATAACGATAGCGAAAAGTAATAGTTACAGAGAGTAAAGTGCCTGGTCACATACATAGACAACGTGAATTTATATTTAGTGTCTGGATCTTCGTGGCAGATATAGGTTCTTCCGACGTACGTCATGGTTCCGTATTTTCGGTCGTATATTTTTTCTATAAGTTTTTTATGGATTCAATCTGGAAATTATCGAATAATCCTCTAGAAATGCATAATCTCAGCAATTTTAGCTCCACAGACAACCGAGAAAATGGAACGAATTAAATTAGTCCCCAACTCGAATGTAGGTACACTACCACCAGAAAGTATCAGACCACTTCCCGCGCGCCCTATAAAAAACCAGTCGTGTCTTCGAGCGATTGTATGTAGCTCCATAAAAAATGGAGCCACCGATTTTATTCAAAAACCGTCGGGAAGCTTATGAAATTCTGTGTCGAATAAGTCCTCGTTGTAGACGCTAGGTGACCTAACATTTAAAAAAAAATTGATCAAAAAAAAAATAATTTCCAATCTCCGCACCAGTGATGGGCAAATTTGTATTTTAGGAGTACGCAGTACGGAGTACAGTCGTACTCCGTACTGAGGGGACGCGGGAGTACGGAGTACAGTCGTACTCCGTACTGCGGGGACGCGGGAATACGGAGTACAGTCGTACTCCGTACTGCGAGAAGGCGGGAGTACGGAGTACAACTGTACTCCGCACCGCGGGAAGGCGGGAGTACGGAGTACAACTGTACTCCGTACTGCGGGAAGGCGGGAGTACGGAGTACAGTCGTACTCCGTACTCCGTACTCTGTACTCCACGAGTACGAATTTGCCCATCACTGTAATGAACAATGGTTCTATTAATATATCACAAAACCGCGGACAATTGGAAAACTTCCAGCGATAGGAGGCATTTCGAAAAAAATAATAAATAAAAAAACAATAATAAAATGTTAAACAAAAAAAAAAAAAATTCTAAAATAATACGTATATTTGATTTTCGGACTGTTCATATTGAAACATTCGATGAAATTTTTTTTCTATTTATTTTCACACGCTTTTCCGTAAGAACATGAGATTCATTATACGACGTTGACACTACTTAGTGTATCACAAGAAAAAAAAAAAAAAAAAAAAAAAAAAACCAAGCTTGCTGCATTGTTGAGAAAATCTTGTGCGTCACTTGCACGGAAAAATTGCATTCTTCAACACTGTCAGCTATAATCGTATTTGTTTTTGATCTTATTCGATTTATGATTTATGTTTGTCAACTATCCGCAAACTCGATCTCATTCGCGGGTGGGGCTCGAAGTTCAGAATGAGCAATGTTCAGAAAGGCCAAAATTTCGAACGCGCGATGCTTCGAACGACAATGTTACGAATGGTCGCGGCGCAGAATGAAATTGTTTCGAATGGTCAAAATTTCGAATCGGATTGAAGCCTTCCGAACGCCTACCTTTCGAGCTTTCTCACGCGTAAATTATCAAAGTTAGAGATATGCCGTCGCGGACTTTTTGATAGGAAATTTATTTCTCTACAATATTGTTTATGTGAACTTTTGGTCTATATAGCGTTGTTTATCCAGCGTTTGGACAGAAACAAACAAAACGATAAGAAAATCGATGCATTTTTACCTTCCCGTCAAAACGCTGGTTAAACAACGCTATATAGACCAAAAGTTCACATAAACAATGTTGTAGAGAATTGAATTTCCTATAAAAAAGTCAGTGACGGCATATATCTAACTGTGATAATTTACGCTAATTTTTTAATTAACGATAATTTTTAAAAATAGAAAACCGCTGCGGTTTTCAACATTTCCTGGCTTTCGAGCTTTCCCACACGTAAATTATCACAGATAGATATATGCTGTCACTGACTTTTTTATAGGGAATTCAATTTTCTACAACATTGTTTATGTGAACTTTTGGTCTATATAGCGTTGTTTAACCAGCGTTTTGACGGGAAGGTAAAAATGCATCGATTTTCTTATCGTTTTGTTTGTTTCTGTCCAAACGCTGGATAAACAACGCTATATAGACAAAAAGTTCACATAAACAATATTGTAGAGAAATAAATTTCCTATAAAAAAGTCCGCGACGGCATATCTCTAACTTTCATAATTTACGCGTGGGAAAGCTCGAAAGGTAGGCGTTCGGAAGGCTACAATGCGATTCGAAATTTTGACCATTCGAAACAATTTCATTCTACGCCGCGACCATTCGTAACATTGTCGTTCGAAGCATCGCGCGTTCGAAATTTTGGCCTTTCTGAACATTGCTCATTCTAAACTTCGAGCCCCACCCTCATTCGCGCTACTACGGATATTCGTTATTACTTATCGTTTATTACTTTTTTTTTTTGTGATACACAAAGTAGTGTCAACGTCGTATAATGAATCTCATGTTTTTTCGGAAAAGCGTGTGAAAATAAATAGAAAAAAAATGTCATCGAATGTTTCAATATGAACAGTCCGAAAATCAAATATACGTATTATTTTAGAAATTTTTTTTTGGTTAACATTTTATTATTGTTTTTTTATTTATTATTTTTTTCGAAATGCTTCCTATCGCTGGAAGTTTTCCAATTGTCCGCGGTTTTGTGATATATTAATAAAACCATTGTTCATTACAGTGATGGGCAAATTCGTACTCGTGGAGTACGGAGTACGGAGTACGGAGTACGACTGTACTCCGTACTCCCGCCTTCCCGCAGTACGGAGTACAGTTGTACTCCGTACTCCCGCCTTCCCGCAGTACGGAGTACAACCGTACTCCGTACTCCCGCGTCCCCGCAGTACGGAGTACGACTGTACTCCGTATTTATTCGGTACTTCGAGTACAAATGTACTCCAGGGCTGCCCAACACTGCTCCGCACCGTTTTCGACCTACGTACCAAAATTTGGACCGCGATTTTCAAAAATACAAAGTTATGAGCATTTGAATTCAGTTTTGGATGTAAAAAATTATTCTATATGCACAACTGTAGGGGAGACCGGGGCAATTCGGGACAAGTTTTGTATTATTTAATATAACGAGTACAAAAAACTGCTTTTTCAAAAACTATACGTACCTTTTGAGAGCTTGAACCCTCCCCTAAAAAATGCTGTGACCAGATTCTCTTTAACTTCGCTGTGGTTCAGGGTGCGTGTGAAAAAGTCAATGAGTGTTAAGCGTCTTGAATTGCCCCTGTACCGGGGTAATTAGGGACGGGCACCGGGGCAATTCGGGACACGTCGCGCAAAAGCAAGTAAAAAATGGTATACAAATTTGGGAATATTTTTTACAGCTCTTCAATTGTTCTAGATATTTATTCGTAACCAACGAATTCACATAAGATATTTATGTGTTGAACATAACAATCGTCGTCGCTTAAATCAATCAATTTTTCTTTGTTACCCCCTGCGCGGTTGCTGTCACCCTGGTGTTTTTGCAATGCTTGCACTACCTTCAGGTAGGTTTTCCGGCTTCTTTTTCGTTGATTTCCGGATTTGTTTCGCAGTTTCGTGGGCGTACGTGCGTCCCGAGATGCCCCGACGCGAATTTCTAACATTGACGATTTATATCGATTAAACTAATAAAGATAGCGTCGTTGGACACTATAAATCAAATCCCTTACACAGTACGACATAAGAAAACTTATCTTGTAGAATTTTGATTCCTTTTTGGTGATCAACGGGCAATAAATTCCGATGTGGCCAAAAAAACTTTAATGTCAAGAAACACAAAAAATTTTGCACACACTGCAATGGAGTTGACACGTCAGCCAAACTCCGTTGGTGAAACGTTAACATAGGGACGCAACCTACATTAGCTCCAGTGCGCATTCGAACGCATTCATTCGACGTTATCCGCACGGTCCCGGGTTGCCCCGCGTCCGAATTTCCCCGGTCTCCCCTACTTAAATACTGATAAATTCTTTACATTTCAAAATTGCGATCTTAAATTTGGTCCGTAGGTATTACGTAGGTAGTAATCGGTATGAAGATTCGATTAACAAAAATTAGTTTCTTGTCGAATGTCTAGAAGGTAACGACTTACCGATCGTATTATCGTTACTTCTAATCAATATAGTGCAGATTATCGCCGCTACCGTGCCACGCTTGAAATCATAGCAGCAATCAGCAATCATAGCAGCGCTCGCTGAGCACTGCTATGATTTTTCTTAGATTCAAATTTTGACATTTTTCAAATCCCTTTCCAAACCAATATGTACTGACGTAAATATATGCGCTCAATGTTTCCAGTTGGTCTAACACCTTTTTGCACATGTCGGATCGCGCTCAGGTACACTACCGTCGGATATTATCAGGACACTAGCGAGGCGTGCTCGCGGAAATAACTTCTGTCTTTGAACGTCGATATCTTCGAGACAAATGAAGCTAGAAACTTTTTCGAAGCACCGTTAGAAAGGTCATGAATATTTGAATCCATCGATATTTGTTAAATAATATTTCAATCGCTGAGCACTGAGATAGGGTATAAAAAAGATTGAAAAAAATCGGTTTTTTCCGAAATTTTCCACCTCGACTTCAACCCATGGCCAAAGTTAGGAAAAATTTTTTAGAAAGTCGCAACTTCTCACGCATGATCTCTGAAACATTACCTGTAATTCGAGCTCAAAAAGTATAAAAAATCTTCAGCGGTTCTTAAGTAATCACGAAAATTGTGCGGGCGTGCGTAAGTCGAGCGCGGGCCATCGATTGCACGAGTCGACGGTCTCGCTTGCTTGTTTTCTCGGGGGAGCAGGACCGAAACGGATCACGAGCGCAGCGGGCGCTTGTATGGAGTACCCTTGCGAAAGCATGTTTTATATAGCCAAAACAATAATTTTAATATTGCAAGGACAAATTAAACTGTTATAAATAATGACAATAAAATGGAAAAAAATATCGTCAGTTCAGACGTAATTACGCACGAAAATAAATTGTTAAACGTATAAAATACTTTTTTTGTTCGAACAAGAACAAATTTTTTGATTCATTTTTAACGACGATAGATTATAATATTGCAATAACAGCTTCTTTAAATTTTCGACTCATCGAAGTAACCGCCCTTGGCTCGAATCACCGCTTTGCAGACAGCCGGCATTCTGTCTGTTAATTTGTTTAACGTTTCCGTACTTATATTCTTCCAAACGTCTTGAAGTCCCGTCCAGAGTTGCTGGGCATTGGTCGGTCCGAGCAGCCTCACCCCTCTCTCCAACTCGTCCCACAATAACTCGATTGGATTACAATCTGGTGACTGCGGAGGCCAGTCCATATTTTCTAAAACTCCTTCCCTCTCTTTTTTTTCGATGTAATTGATGTACAGTTTCGATTTATGTTTGGGGTCGTTGTCCTGCTGGAAAATAAACTTCCCGCTGAAAAGCTGCTTGGCCGATGGCAAAGCGTGTTTGCAGAGGATTTGATGATATCCTTCCTTGTTCAGAATCCCTTCGATTTTCTTCAAATTTCCGGTTTTGCCGTTACCAAAACACCCCCAAACCATCACGGAACCTCCTCCATGCTTAACTGTAGGGACGATGCACTGAGCGTGCATGCGTTCGCCTGGTTGTCGTCGAACGAACACTCGTCTCTTTCCGCCGAACAATTCGAACTTCGACTCATCAGTAAATAGAACTGATCTCCATTTTTCTGCCGTCCACGAAATATGTTTCCTTGCCCACTGTAGTCTCTTCCGCTTATTTATGGCTCTTAAAAGCGGTTTTCTTGCAGCCACGCGCCCTTTCAAATCAGCTTCTAATAGTCGATCTTTAACGACTGTGACGGATACGTTGGCGTTATTTGGTCGAGAAGCGTTGAATTCTTCGCAAATTCGAGGAGCAGTTTTCCTTCTGTCCCTTTTACTCATGAGCACGATGAGCTTATCTTTCCGCTCACTCGTACATCTTTTCTTCCCACGACATCCTCTATTATCATTTTTTCCCGAATCTTTATATCGATTTATCGTCCACTCGACGCCTGACTTTGATTTCTTCGTTTTTTTAGCGATTTCTCGATAGCTTAACCCTTGTTCGCGTAATGTAACTATTTTAATTCGTGTAAACGGACTAATTTCACGTCTCGGTGCCATTTCTATCGGATTTTTTAACGACTACTTATATTAAATTTACGAGCTGTTGATAACGGAGGAAAAACAAAACAAATGACTTCCCTGACGACCGGCATTGTCATTAATTTGTTTTCGTTTTTCACCCGTGTAACAGATTCTCAAACTTGTACTCAATGAACCTGATATTGTCCTAAAAAAAGCAAATGAGTCCTTGTTCAAATTATAACATTAAAACACATTTTTGTCCTAAAACACATTTTTAATGATCACTTCCGGTGAGTATGGTATCTCTGGAACAACGGCTCATCTTAAATAAAAAATCTAAAAACGTTTCGTTGATATGATAGTAAACGCAGTTCGTGAACGAAGGACTCAGCGAAATTTTGATTTTTTAAATAACGTCGTCAATCTTTCCGATAAGTTCGATTTTTGAGATTTCAAAAATTAGAAAACAAGGGTGCAAAGTAGAACCTTGCACATTGCTTCCTCATAGTTTTGTACCGTTTTTAAATTATTGAGATGTAAAGTAGAACCTTGCTTATGACTTCCTTATCTTCTTACACATTTGCCAAAGCTTCCTCTATAAGGAACCATGTGTCGATGAATTTTGGTTTCCTCATAGAGGAAGCTTTGGCAAATGTGTAAGAAGATAAGGAAGCCATAAGCAAGGTTCTACTTTACATCTCAATAATTTAAAAACGGTACAAAACTATGAGGAAGCAATGTGCAAGGTTCTACTTTGCACCCTTGTTCACTTTCGTGACGTTGAGGGCTCCTTGTGAGTGTGATGTAAGTCGAAATCAATATACATGGGGCAATTCATGTGAAATTTGAAAAATTATAATTCGCATAAAATCTGAACTCCTTGTTAGATTTTATCCAAATTCAATAGGAAATCCCTTTGGATGATAGTGCAACTTCGTACTAAATTTCAGGCGGATATCTAGAAAACTATGGAAGCTAGAGCACTTACATTGAATTTTGGAAAAATTTCAAAACGCCATAAAATCTGAACGTCTTGTTGGATTTTGTCCAAATTCGATACGAAACCTCTTTCGATGGTAGTGCAACTTCGTACTAAATTCCAGCCAGATATCTCAAAAGTTATGGAAGCTAGAGCAGTTACATTGATTTTTGAAAAAATTTCAAAACGCCATAAAATATGAATGGCTTGATGGATTTCGCCCAAATTCAATCGGGTTTCTCTTTGGGTAATTGCGCAACTTCGTACCAAATTTAAGTCCGATATCTCAAAAATTGCTCCAGTTAGAGTGTAAAGATCGTTTTTTTCACATTAAAAAATGCTTTAAAAGTAAAGCAATGTGTGGATTTTTTCCAAATTCGGTATCGAGTATCTCCCTGTACTCGTACAACATTATACTGAATTTGAGCTCGATATCTCTAAAATTGTGGGAGCTAGAGACCAAAAATAATTTTTTGAATTTTGAAAAAATGCTGTGAAAACAAAATAACTTGATAGATTTTTCCAAAAATTAAATTGTGCTATGCGCCGTGAACCCTTCACATGTGTGACAAATTTCAGCTTGATATCTCGAGCCGTTCTCAAGTTGTGAGCGATCAACCATTACTACACACACACACACACATACACACACACACACACACACACACACACACACACACACACACACACACACACACACACATACACACACACACACACATACACACACACACACACACACACACACACACACACACACACACACACACACACACACATACACACACACACACACACACACACACACACACACACACACACACACACACACACACACACACACACACACACACACACACACACACACACACATCCGGACATTTTTTCTAAATGTGTTTTTTAGGTGTTTTGAGACATACTGAACACGTTTTCATGAACATCTCGAGAAAAACAAAATTTCACGAAAACAAAGCTTCCTCTATGAGGAAGCAAAAATCGATGACATTATTTCAAAGATCAACAGTTTTGCTGAACCCTTCGTTTACGAGCTGCGTTTAATATTACGCTATCAAAATCTCTTTGGTTTTTTCTTTCAGATGAGCCGTTCCAGACATACCATGCACACCGCAAGTGGTCTTCAAAAAAGGTGTTTTAGAACAGCGATGATAATGTTGTAAAAGACAATTGAACATTTTTTCATGACAAATTCATATAAATACGTCAATATATGTTGTAATTAATACTAGATAGTAGATTATCATAGAATTATCTTAACATGCAAAAAAAAACGTGAAAATCGATTAGTTTTTCCGCAAACAACTAGATATAACCCCTTAAGGTGATGGAAGACATCTCCGAGTGCAAGAGAGACAGCGCCGTCGGCGCTCGCTGCGGAGCGAGGGGGACGGAGAGAGTTGATGTCTTCCATCGTCTCAACAAATATTTAAGGTTGTTGTGGGGTTTAGCCGACGGGGGTGAAGCGTGAGGGGGGCGCCCTATGCTTATGCACGGAACCGACCAATGGTTCTCAACTGTTTGTCGTCAAATTATCGTCGTATTTAATGTCATTCATCGAGGAAGAAATTCACATCAGTTTAAAAGAATATGCATTTTTGACAAAGTTATGGTTACAGGAATTATTTATATTAGTTTATGGCATTGTTTTCGATAATTCGTTAGAGATCAATTATTGCAAGACGAACCGGCAACAACGTAAATTATGACCCACGATAATATGCTTGGGTTGAGCAGCAGTGTCGCACAGTTGTCATATACGCGCCCCGTTCCTAGCCTCAAAATCGGCGTTTTTGTTTATCAACCATAATCATCGGTCCGGGAATAAAATTCCTGTCTGAATTAACTTGATGGCCACATTCATAATTATCAAATGTCGCTAAGGTAGGGAGCGCTTGTGCCGGCTATGCTGTTGCCATGCTTTCGAAGCCTTATATTTTGTGTGTTCAATTTTTGGAAAATTCGCGATTAAAATCATGAATAACTCTGAATCGGTACTGTAAATTATTATTTTCAAGGCACCAAAAGTTAGTCCAATATTCCATTTAACCGTATCTGATTTTTCAACTCCGTGGCATCATTTTCTCGGCAGATACACATGATATACTGAAAAATGTTCGGAACATTCCCATAAGCACAATGTAATAAGGACACCAAATAACCCAACTTTGCAATTTTTTTTCTAAATAACGGTACTGTGGATGGTTTTGAAATTTGACAGGTTGATGAGTAAAGGGATCATGAACGTTCACAAAAATTTTCATCTCAGTGGCATCATATCGGCCTAACCCCACAACAACCTTAAGTAATTTTAATGATTCATACTACGATAAAAAATCTTATAAAGTAGTTTTTTTCCAAATTAACGTTGACTGATGGATTTTTATTTCTATCATCATTATTTATAACAGTTCAATTCTTTGAATCATTGAAATAATAATTTCTTCTATATCAATGCAGGTCATATTAAATTTGAAAAAATGCATGCATGTATATTAGTATAAAAATATGCTTCCGAAAGGGTGCCCCCTACAAGCGCCCGCTGCGTTCGTTGTCCGTTTCGGTCCTGCTCCCCCGAGAAAACAAGCGAGCGAGACCGTCGACTCGTGCAATCGATGGCCCGCGCTCGACTTACGCACGCCCGCACAATTTTCGTGATTACTCAAGAACCGCTGAAGATTTTTCATACTTTTTGAGCTGGAATTACAGGTAAGGTTTCAGAGATCATGCGTGAGAAGTTGCGACTTTCTAAAAAATTTTTCCTAACTTTGGCCATGGGCTGAAGTCGAGGTAGAAAATTTCGGAAAAAACCGATTTTTTTTTCAATCTTTTTTATATCCTATCTCAGTGCTCAGCGATTAAAATATTAATTAAAAAGTATCAATGGATCCAAATATTCATGACCTTTCTAACGGAGCTTCGAAAAACTTTCTAGCTTCATTTGTCGCGAAGATATCGACGTTCAAAGACAGAAGTTATTTCCGCGAGCACGCCTCGCTAGTGTCCTGATAATATCCGACGGTAGTGTAAATGTACTTGTCTCGATTTTTTTAACTTCCCCATATTATAGGGAAGTTATTGTGATGACCCCGAAAAACGAAAATTGTTTTTTTTTGTCAGATCTTTACGTTTCGAGGTTGTTGGGGTCATTTTCACCTATTTTGAGCAAAATGTTTGTGTGTATGTGTGTGCGTACGTACGTACGTACGTATGTGACCAAATTTTTCGTTAACGTTTTCTCTAAAACTAATAACGTGATCGGAATTATCGATGATGAAATCGATGTATCTTGCTGAAACTTGGAGCTGATTAGATCTTGGTCTAGTTTGGTCGAGGAGTTTTGTAGTTTAAAAAAAATCATAATTCAAAAACGAAATTTATACTGGAGGATAGCGATTTGCAAGTGATCAAATAAGTGGCAATAATATACATGCGCATATTGAATTTAGAGGAATTTAGAGAACTAGTTCTACGAGGTCAACTTTGGATTTGCGAAGAAAAATCGATAATCTATTTCTTAACGGTCAGTCTGATATACATATATATATATATATATATATATATATATATATATATATATATATATAAGGGTGGTCCTCATTTGGGGTCAAATTTTTTGTTGTCCCTCCTATGGGCTTAAATGTCTGTAAATAGATCATTTTTAAGGTAGCCGAAGGCCCAGCCTCGTAGATCAATTCTAAGTACCTTCCCAAAGCCGTCGAATTTCGCCATTTGATTAACATAGGATTTTTGGCACCTGATAGCTTATATTTTTTTTCCTTTCGCAGTATTGCACCAAAAACTGTGCACATTTTTCACTTATTGTACTAGATCTTCGATGCCAATTTAAAACATTTTCCAGTGATTGAATTCCGTGGTGAATCGGCAAGTTGAGATAGAGCTTGTTCTTTAAAAGCTTCGATAAAGTTCATAATAACTCGGAAACTATATGAGATACGCCGATAATGCAAATGACCCTTTTGTATGAAATTGAATTCCATAGAAAAAAGATTGAATAAGATTTTTTCCTTTTTTCCAAAGTTTTTGAAATATACAAATCGATTTGTATATTTGTATATTCAGCCGATTGCGATGAAACTTTCGTAAGTTGTTGTGTGCACGGCTGCAGTGGTTTCTGGAATATAATTTTTTTAAATCAACCACTAAGGGAGTGAAATTGTTTGTGGGCGTTTGTAACCACTGTTACTGTATCTCTGGAACGGCAATAGATAGAGAGTTTAAAAAGCAACAGTTTTGATAAGTGAAAAACTATCAAATTTCCCCGAACACGCATATTCTCCTTATGTTCGACCACTGATAATGATAATAATAAATTCCAACACGCGAATCAGAAAGTTACTTGTCTTACATAAATAGCTATAGGCATTACTAGTCATAGACACTACTAACCATGGGTGCAACTAACCATGGATACTACTAACCATGGGCACTAATAGCTTTTCTATGGATCGACAGCTGAGGTCTCAAAGATGGATTTTGAATTTTTCCAGGTTTGAAAAAAAAATTCCGTAACTCGGGCCGAGGGTCGAATTTGGGGTTCGAGATTCTGCCATAACAGAAATTATTTTTTTGTTTTCCTCGCGTGATAATTCAGAGTACAGGTTTCCAAATTTACTTAACTAGGGCTCATTAGACACAGAATTTCATAAATTTCCTAACGGTATTTAAAATAAATCGATAGCTTTATTTTTTACGGACATGCAATTGTTTGAAGTCACGACTGATTTTTTATGAGGCGCGTGTGAAATGGTCTGATACTTCCTGGCGGTACTGTATGTAAGTAAAAAAAACTATCCTCCGAGGTCAGGAAAAGCGAACGTGGTATTTAATGCTTGCGGGCGTTTTGAACCTTATTTTATTCCGCTCCTTGTTGAGGATAAAAATAACGCGACAGCTCGTGCGGGCGTAGTAATTATAAAATCAGCTCGGAAGTCGATAGGGCATACGGCGTTACAAAATAGACTGCACTGACGTATTGTTTGAAATGGCAAAGGTCCGGCAAAAATTGTCAGTCGCGTTTATATGTTTTACGTCAGTGACACACAATCTGCGTTAGAAAACCGTAAATACATGCGGTGAAGCTAGTGCAATTATATCCACGACGATAGCTAGGTTTGCAAGTTCAGTACCACTTGAGTCTCGTGGTAAAACGCATAACGGAAATATCACAAAATAACACGATGATCGAGTACACCAATTACGGATGAGAGAGTAAAATACACGACAAGTCATGCAAAAACTGTTGAAAACATTCAGTAATGTTAATGACTCCCTAGCCTTCCCATCTGGAAAATGTAGTTAATGCGTTTATTCAAAAAGCCTGCCAATTTGACACGATTAAGGGTAACTAACATCTAGCGCGACGGACCTAAAATTCAATATTTTTTCCTGACTGAACGAATAAAGATAATGACGGTTTTTTTTCAGCGTTTAGCGCATTTATTAAAGAAGCTTCGATAACATTTTCAAGTAAAAATATCACAAACTGGCAGAATTATCATTCTTCCCCTGGTAGTTCTTTTTTATGGGTATTCCGAATATTTCCCAAAAAAACTATCTGAAATCAAAACGGTCGATCGATTATTGTTTCGGAAGAGTTAAACTCGAGCTTAAGCGAAGGATTTTTTTTACAAATGGCAGGTATTTGAACATTTTTCGCCGATTTTCGACCAATTTTTCGTAAGTTTTTTGTAAATGCAAGCAGAACGAAATTCTTTTTCCGGAAAAGCTCGTCTTAAGCTCTACTTTTTAACAAAAACCCTCCGAACTTTATAAAAATCCGTACAGAACAACTCGATATATCTTGATTACCGATTTTGAAATGTAGTTTCGTGATAAGCCCGTTTAAAGTTTCGTCAAAGTTTTCGCTGCCGAAGGCATTGGAAAACACGCATGTGGATGAATTGAATTGTAGACGATAATTAAATCCATTTTAACTTTTTTCTGTTTGAATAAAAGCTTATAATACTTCGCACATGAATGATATCACAGGTTCCATGGAAAAGAAGCTGAATTTCGTTTATTCATCAACAAAAGTAGAAAATATGATAGCCACGGCTCAGCTTAACTATAACTCAGCCAATTTTTTTAATTTCTCAATACGATTTTTAGGAAATACTTTTGAATAGTTCTTCGTTCTGAAAATGCGAAAAAATCGAGTTTTCGCTATCTGTACTCCCTTATATATCGATAAACACTGATTAGGCTCATATCATCTACATACATAAGAAATCGCTGCTGTTGGTTAAGAATTTCAACCTCACTGTCATCTATCGATGGTCAGTGAGGTTACAATTGTGCGATCTCGTACCAGCTAGTTTACATTCAAAACTAATTTCGCATGCGAGATGATTTTCTCCAATTTTTTTCAGATTTTTTCCTGTTATTTTCGCTGTAATTGTATGGGTCATTTTGTGCATTTTTCATTTTTATTTATTTTTTCATTGATTTCTTAATGTGTTCTGATGAAAAAAAATAGTCTCGACCAAGTTTTCTTCGTAAAAAGGGCTTAGCTCTTCGAATAAAAATGCAAAAAACATGTTTGGGCCTGAAAAAATTAGGAGCGTCAAAAATAAGTATTTTTCGGGAATTTTTCTAGAGGGAATAAAATAATCGAATCATTTCAAATTTTGATATAAGTTCAATATAACATTCAAGTTGAACATTTTTTAACTTCCCGATTATAGGGAAGTTATTGTGATGACCCCGAAAATCGAAAATCGTTTTTTGCAGATCTTCACGTTTCGAGGTCATTGGGTTCATTTGAGCCTATTTTGAGCAAAATGTTCGTATGTGTGTGTGTGTGTGTCCGTATGTACATACGTACGTACGTACGTACGTATGTGATCAATTTTACGTTAACGTCTTCTCCAAAACTAATGAAGCGATCGGGATGATCGATGATGCAATCGATGTGTCTCACCGGAACTTAGAGCTGATTAGATTCTGGTCCAGATCGGTCAAGTAGTTTTTTAGTTTTTTTGCAAAAATCATAATTTAAGAACGGAATTTACACTGGAGGGTAGCAATTTGCAAGTGGCCACTGAGTGGCAATAATATAAATATGGTGCTGTTGTTGTTGTTGTTGTTGTTGTTGTTGTTGTTTTTTTTTTTTTTTTTTTTTTTTTTCGTTACCGTAAATGAGGCATGGAATTTGGGGACAAAAATTCTGGCACTCCACTTGGGAAAAATAATTTTTTCTTTCGTCATTCTTAAAGGTTTAGGTGTACAAAAGTTTGTAGTGAACGAATTTTCATTCTTAGTCGGAACGAAAAAAAGTTATGGGACTTCAAAAAATGCTCATCCCTCCAAATTTGAAGGAACTCGAATATATTTAGACCCGCGAATCGGGAAGTTACTTGTGCGGCCCGTGAAGGGTCACACACAAAATAAACATGAATAGCTATGGGCATTAATAGCCATAGGCACTAGTAACCATGGGCACTACTAACCATGGGCATTACTAACCATGGGCACTTCTAGTTTTTTTTTGGGATGACCAACTAAATGGCACCGTTGTTCAGGGCTTTCGGACGCCTGTTTTCCGCGACATCGAAAACTGCTGCAGTTGTCACGCTTTTGCTGTTGATCTCAAAAAGATTTCACAAGTGTCATTGGTTTACTGACACTTTTTGTATCTTCATTCGAAAAGCTGAGCCTTTTTACATATAAAACTTGGTCGAGACTAATTTTTTCTTTTATCAAAACACATTGGGAAATTAATTCGTTGGTTATTCAGGTGGAAGTAAACCCCAAATATAGTACATTATGACACTAGTCGAATTTTTATGTCACAAGGTGTGTAAATGCGGTTTGAAGCGAACGTAGTGAGCGTAAAACCGCAATTTTACGCACAGCGTGCCATCAAGAAAATAGTACTAGTGAATGCTCGTGGTTATCCATTATAACGTAAGTCGGTACATGTATAGTGGTTGAAAAGAAAAGTATAGATCGTCGGTTGCTTGCCGCACGTTTCGAGTTGGTAGACGGACTAGAGCTCGGGCTCGCCACGTGCGCTCTCTGTCGAACAGGTATCCGTTAATCGGAAAGCGCCTAATTTATACATTAGAATAACAAACATTACAATAACAAACATTAAAAATGCACAAAATGATTCGTCAAATTACAGCGAAAATAATCAAGGAAGAATTTGTAGTAAATTCCAATCTCTGTACTCGAGGTGGCGAAATGGCTCCTATATAGCAGCTCGAGGAACCAGCGGTATACCAATGCCCTATCAACGCGTTATCGGCCGTACGTGTGGCACGCGGTAATTGAAATAATACTAAATAAGGTTTGCACTTATAGTTTACGAGTAGAGCACGTGTCCAGAAGCCGAGTCTCGGTACCTGTGGAGACGTATGTACGTGCACGAAGGCATCGCGATGAACTTTGGGGGGTGTGCGATGACGGTGGAGGCAGACAGAGCGAACAAACCTCTTGTTCACTCGTTCTCCTGCCCACCGATACACGCACGCCACTGGCGTTTGCGTCAGCTGAACCAGCCGACAACGGGTGGGGCTCGAAGTTCAGAATGCGCAATGTTCAGAAAGGCCAAAATTTCGAACGCGCAATGCTTCGATCGACAATGTTACGAACGGTCGCGGCGCAGAGTGAAATTGTTTCGAAGGGTCAAAGTTTGGAATCGCATTGTAGTCTTCCGAACGCCTACCTTTCGAGCTTTCCCACGCGTAAATTATGAAAGTTACATAGATATATGCCGTCGCGGACTTTTTTTATAGGAAATTCAATTCTCTACAACATTGTTTATGTGAACTTTTTGTCTATATTTCCTTTTCCTTTTCCCGTTTAAGTAACACGGGGAAAATAAATTTTTCGCTTCTTTTAATGCGTATGCCAATAATAAACATTGAAAACTGAATCCGCCAAATACCATTTGTATTGTCGAAGCTCATTCAATGCGAAGTTACCTCGTAGTTTTGTGTATATATTTTTTTTTTGTGAAGGATGGAGGTTTAGGTTTTTTTTACGAAATGAAAAAGTCGCGTTTTTGAGCCGTATAATTTTGTATGTTTATTGGCTCTTGTGCGAAAAGCCTTGCGGCATAAAAACCCACGATGATTTCGATTTTATGTGTTGTTGCGTGTAAGGCCCGTTTGGCTCGTGCCATTGCGATCTCGCGCGTTTTGTTCGGAGTTTGTATGATTTTGCGTATGATTAACCTACACCGAGGATTCGTCAGCTGTTGCTGTCCTCTGTTGGTGATAGGTGTATGATCTTAGGTCGGAGAAGGGGACCGTGCGGCCGTTCATCCACCGCCGATGATTATCTTATACGAGCCCAGTGGCCGTATGAAATAGTCGTGTATGTTGATACTCCGAAGAGTCGTGTATTTTCGCTTTTTTATACTCCGAAGAGTCGGTTGTGATACTCCGAAGAGTTGTTTGTGTTGATACTCCGAAGAGTCTTTGAGAAAGGGTCTAGGGCCCAGTCCCAGCGTGTTACTGACGATCGTCTCTCGAGGGACGACCGCGACCGACTGCTTTACATACGCACGCTCGTCCAACTGATCGACAAGAAGTTTGGCATCCCTGTTGACCCGAGTTGGTCGAACGCGGCTGCTAGCGAGATCGCAATGGCCCGAATTCAAACTACCCCTGAGTTACCGAACACCATTCCCTAGGGAATTGAATTTCCTTCGAAAAGTATCAGTATTTTTCAAACAGGTTCTATTAATATGGGGAAGATGTTTTCCCATATGAATAATCAATACTTCGAGAAGTATTTTTATTGAAAAATAATGATAATGAAGGGAGATACGGTACGTCTGCAAGCTGTTGAAAAAAAAGTGTTTTGCGGTGACCACTGGTGCACATCATTGGACCATCTGGAATCAAATAAATAAACGAGGATCTCTAGTGAATTACATTGGGCTCAGGACGGACGAAGGGTTAATGAAAATTTCAATTTTTAACAAATAGACGGAGGTTCAAAGTCAAAATTTGCGTTTCGACCAAAAAAGCATAGGGAGTAGAAGTTGCCCCTGCACGTATCAAGTCCAAATGGCTACCAGAGATTGGCATACACGTGACACAAATTTCCTCCAAACATGAACGTCGAAATTTTATTTTTGTAGGAGTTATGGAGAGGGAAAATGAAGAACGTACGTTGAAAACATACTGAAAACGTACGTTCAAGAAAAATGCGTTTAAAGTTTTACGTTCAATTTAAATTTAAATAAAATAATTATTCTAGACTTACATTGAATTCTCCATTCCGGCACTATAAAGTGGTCTTTTTTTTCTTTGCGATTTTCTTTCAACGTCGCTGATATAATTCAAAAATCCTACACCAAGATTTTTCAACGAACGAAGGAACATTTCAATGCTAACCGCCTAGTTTTACCCGTTCGACGTGGCAGAGCTCAAAATTGTATGTTCGTGAGTAATGCTTCGATTCAACTCGAATTTTTAGAGCATACTTTTGAAATGCTGTACTTTTAGGGAATGCAGCACACAAAAAATGTAATTGCTCAGTAGCCTTAACCCCGTAGTGGAAACTAATTTGCCCTCGACTATAAAATAAAATATATCTCTCAGACAATAAATAATATATCTGTGGCAGATAGATAATATATCTGAAATAAGTATGTTAAAGCATGTTTCCAATTTTAGAATGTCGATAGATCGCAAGACCGGTTGTAACTTTACTCCAGCAACAAGTATGACAAGGACGTGAGGATCTGCTAGCACATCGTTGACACGTCCTTGAAATAGGTTTCAGTAACGACCAAACAATTGGTGATAGGAACTTAACATTAGGAGCTTAAAATAACCCAAATTGCTAAGCCAATCGGAATGTTATACATATACTATGAACACAACTAAAACGTTCTTGGAAGTATCAATCTGAACGCAACAGAAGCAAGGGTAACTTTGATCCATACAGAAGTTTCCCATTGGTGCAGCATTAGCAGGCGCTATGGATAACCAGGTGACGTTAACGTGCGCTTTTACGTTGCGCGATTTACATGAATATTCCACCCGGTGTACCGAGTTGGTTTGTACCCGACGTCGTGCAAGGCCAGGTACCTAAAAGTATATATATATATATAAGTATCGATAAGTGATGAGAAATATCTCTCAGGACTCTCGACGATCGCTGAATGGGGCTGCGGATTCCCCCTTGAGCTTAGCAATGTAGAATAATCAATTTGATGATTCGATGATTGAGTCCATAGATTGGCTCGTTATCGGTTCCGATGCCAGATAGATACATTATACATGTAGACTCAGTAGAATGCAGAACTGCAGAATACTGATAGATAGACCAATGTAGTTGTGTGTATTAGATGTGTAATAGACCACATAGAGAAGTTTCATATGTGCTCGTATGCTTACACATAAGAGAAACAAGCTCGAGAGACCCGCTTGATACCGCCCAGCAGCGCGAGCGCCCTAGTCATCCTGTTGTAGCACCCAGGCGCATCATTATTTACGGGCGAACCGTGTGCGTCCGCGCGTGTGTACACGCTGTGCGTCACATGGATTAGATAAATGACCATATGCCAGCAGTGGCGAGTCCGTCATAAGTGCAACAACCCGTGAAGCGCCACGTTATAATGATATCGCAAAGCAAAGCTGTTACAGGCAACTAGACAACGAGGCGAGCTGACTGTGGCACTTGTCGTCGCGAGACGTGACGTGAATGTGAAAAATTAACGCTAGACTATGCAATAGCATTTTGTAACGATGCTGCGGTTACGTCGATTCGCATGACGTATGCAATCACTCGACATGGCATAGTAATGAAAGGTCGAGCGCACGTCTATACACAGTACAAAAAACTAAATCCCGATTCAATTATAAAGATTCCAATTTTCTGCGGGTGGGGCTCGGAATTGAGAACGAGCAATGTTCAGAAGAGCTAAAATTCCCAAAGCACAATATTTCAAACGCTAATGCTTCGACCCGAGACTCCAGCGAACGTACAAGGGTCCAAACGAACAAAGTTCAGAATGCTTAATGTCCCGAACGAAAAAAGTTCCGATTTGCATTGCAGCGAAAGTGGGATTTCGCGAACGTGCACGGCGGCAACTCGTCAAGGCTTCGAAACCCGGGGCAGCGAATTTAAGAGAATAGAAAGTTAACGGTTATTGAGGTGAAAGGCCAAATAACAGAACACTCATGGCACAAAACGATCTGTGCGTGTGCATGTGTGTGCGTGCGTTCACTAAGTGTGTCATAATCGAGCCGATAGCATCGGAGGATCTACGCGTTTTTCATCACTTGATGCAACCAAGTAAGGCTTTCCATACATCGGTCGACCCTGTGGCCTTGAGGATTAAGGTGTCACGCATCTCGAGTGTCCGCAATAATGGAGTTCGCTTCCAGGCCAGGTGAGCTTGTAAAATTGAAATCGTTAGCTTGTCTTCGAGATTCAGGGCTAGCAATAAAGTCAGACATACTTCTAAATCCACGTATGGTCATTGATGACGTTTCTGCAGCCATGGGTCGTGAGGTCATACTGGCTAATCGCCTGACGGTTAATCTCGCGTCCTCAAGCCCTGCGGACACGAATGTGATCTATCTCTAACCAACCCTTGGGGAGACGCTTCACACGATGTGTCATCGATACGACTGCGGAAATTCGAAAGTGCCTTCTGGAGCTACCCTTCTGTCGCTAGGATGGAATTCAAGCCGCGTTGCTGACCACGTTAGAGTCTTACACTGTTTTAAGTGCCTGAATTTTGGACACAAAGCCATTGACTGCAAAAAACATTTACGCTGCGGGTGCTGTGCTGGCGAACATGAGATGAATGTGTGCACTGCTGATGCTCCTCATTCGTGCTACAATTGTACTGCTGCCGATCTGCCGGATAACAATCATTCTTCACTTGATGGTGTCCAGTTTTCATTCCTTCAAAGTAGGATTGTCACCAAAGTACGGCTCATCAACGATTGATTAGCTTATGATCTGCCATGTGAACTAACAATCGCTACTGCCACACTCAGACGAGTTCTGTTATCATTCTCCTGCTCACCCATATAGCATTTTGACATACATCTAATATCCATTGCATATACTCGTGCGGATATTGAATATCCTATGTATATACCGATATAGTGCGTCGTATATCTCATGTATATCCATTGTATCAGCAAAGGAGACACTTTTTAATGTCCATTGTATATGCAATGTATATACTCGTGTATATGCACAGTATGTCGATCTATGCGTATACACGGGGACATCATATGTATATACAATGTACTAAAAAACTGTCTCGCAGGTATATAAAGAAAGGATAAAAAATAGGAGATGCGGGTGTATGTCAAAGTCTTCCCAGTCAAAGTCTTTTCAGCCAACTTCTCGCGACTTTAGCATTGCCTGTATATCTATACACATTCACTTCTATAGATATATCGGTACGGTGGCGAGAAGTTGGCTCAAAAGACTTTGACATACGCCCGGAGATGCGGGGACTCGATCCAGGGTTCTCGCGGTTACTAGTCCGGCGCGCTGCTCACTGCGCTACGCCGACTTCGATGAATATGGTATTATTTATCTGCGATAAAAGCTAACCATTGGGACTTAGGAACTTCGCAAAGTAAAGTCGGAGTTCGCATGTACAAGTATATATGGACTATATACAGACCATGTCGTCTATATATAGACTTTATACAGTCTATATATAGACTATATAGAGTCTATAAATAACCTATATATAAATTGTATTTTCCCAATTCCACATATAGTTTATATATAATTTTCTTACTTGGGTGTTGATAGCTTGATTTTTTTTATGGACATGTATATATATACATTGGATATTATATGAATATGTCGATGAAACACGTTCACATAAGAGTATTTGGCGTATATCCATATAATGTGCAATGGACACCCGTGCAGGTATATACATGCATGTAAGTCGTATAGATATCCATAGAACACCTTTTCCGGTATGTCGACATAAGAGTTTTTGCCGCATGTCCATACAATATATTTTGAACGTTCGTGCATGTATATACATGTATGGAAGTCGTATGGATATCCATAGAACATCCGGTCCTGTATGTCCACGTAAGAGTATTTTCCATAGGTCCACACCATATGCTTTAAACGTTCGTGCATGTACATACATGCATGTAAGTCGTATGGATATCCATGGAACATCTGGTGCTGTATGTCCACATAAGGGTATTTTCCGTATATCCATACAATGTGCTTTAAACGTTCGTGCATGTAAATACATGCATGTAAGTCGTATGGATATCCATAGGATATACAGGATATCTTTTTCACATTATGGATATCCAATGGATATACATGGAACATTTGGTGCTATATGGGCACCAATACGAAATTATCTGTCTCACGGAAACACGGCTGAAGCCACAGATCACGAACGACCTTGTAACTCTGCAGGATTATGTGTTATTGCGTGGAGATAGGCTGGGCAAACAAGGTTGGGGTGTTGGGCTGTACATCCACCGTAACCTCCGTGCCGAAACCCTTTCAACGTCACCGGAACAATGCGGCCGCCTACCGGAGTTCCTCATCGCCGAAGTAAAGCTACCTGATGCTGCTGCTCTCCTCGTCGCGTTAGTGTATCACCCACCAAAATTAGCCCATCTCACGCTGTTTGAAGACCGATTAGTGGAAGTAACGCCTGATTCTCGCCACTCCATTGTGCTCGGCGACTTCAACACAAACGTGGATGAAGTCTTCTACGACGCAGGATATCTCCCGGACTTCATCTTGGAAAATGCACTTTATCTGGTACCTCATCTTGCTACACATCACACCGCAACTTCCAGCGCGCGTATAGACTTATGCATCGTCGACGATGAAAAAAAGTCCTCGCCTTTGGGCAACAACCAGTACCTTTTCTCTCAGCAAATGATCTTGTACACATAACTTACAACCTTAGAACGACAGCCCACGAGAAACTGACATTTAACTGTCGAGGACTCAACGATCTGGATGGGGTTCAGCTCCTGCGAGATCTTGCTGACATGAACTGGACTCCTCTTTATCGTCCACGGGGTGTTAACGAAAAAGTGGATTTCCCAAATGCGACGGTTGTCGGCATGGTTGATGCACGAACGCCGATTCGTATCGTCGCTAGATGATGTGAGACTCGCCGTGGATCGACGCAGCATCGCTATAATGATGTTCATTGATTTTTGAACATCATCGAACGCAGCCGAACGCGTTCGACTGCGTTGGGCACGATCGGCTGTTGAGTAAGCTTGTGGGACCTTAATTTCGGTCCGGCGTCGGTGCGTTGTCTTTCGCCATACCTTTGTGATCGAACTCAGTCGGTCTATGATAGTGATGAAGTACACTCCTCTCGGGGTTCACTAAGAACGGGCGTACCACGAGGCTCCGTCCTCGACCCATTGCTGTTAACAATGCTTCTGGGAGGTTTTGGGAGCGTATTATCGAGTTGCAAATATAGTTTTTATGCCGAAGATCTGCAAATTTATTTGTCATGTACACCAGCGGAGGTCGCTTTCAAAGCAGCTTTTCGGACGAGATTACGCACACATGCACGCAATAATAGCGTCTTTTCATTACGTCTCCTATTTATATTATTCCAAATTCCGAAAAAGTAGATATCAAGAGGACAACATTTGGATCGATTACTAAGATATTCAAATTGTCTGTTATGAATTACATACATCACAAGACAACAAAAAATACACTACCCGAATTATGGAACCCTTTCTACCGGCCCTGAGACATTGTCTTCCATTGTATTCAAGTACACACGGGCATCCCAGAATAAAAAAATTCAATTGCAAAAAAATCAACCCTATATCACGATCGATCGGTCGAGCCGAAACGAGCGAGGCTATCGGTAAATTTGTCTTGAATCGTTCGATGAGCTTGTAAGACAATGCCGTACTTACCTAAGTATGCATGTAGTAACAGTGTACATACAGTCTTCGAGAAGGATAACCGTGCCGTGGCGTGTAGTCACCGTGCCGAACAGACCTATGACCGTGCACAGTTTGACCCTTTGCCGAGGGACACGGAGAATAGCGCGCGCGGGCGCCCCGAGTGCTTGCAAGATGGGATGAGGATTGAGACGAGAAACGGCCTCGAGCAATAAGCGAGTCGTGAGGTCTAATTCGAAGATTGCGCAATGTTCGACGACTCGACCGTCTCCGTGTGTTTTTTCCCCCAAGTCCTATACATAGGGGAGACCGGGGCAAACTGGTATGGCGGGGCAAAACGGTACCGGGGCAAAACGGCACTGGGGCATAATGGGATAGCAAAAAATGAAGTTTCTTGGGTGTTTGATTTAGGGCAAAATGGGATAGGGGCAAAATGGGACAGAGAGGAGTGGAATATCAAATTGGGGCAAGATGGAATCGGGGCAAAATGAGACACAAAAATGAAGTGTCGCAGCTTCTCGTGAAATTAGTGGTCTCCGATTTTTCCTGTCCCATTTTGCCCCAACCGCCTCTTTCTGAGGAGCCTGATTTTCTCCGGCCCATTTTGCCCCAGTCCCGTTTTGCCCCAATGACGTATTTTCCAGCAGTGTTGATTTTCACTATTCCATTTTGCCCCAAACCCGTTTTGCCCCGGTCCCATTTTGCCCCGGTCCCATTATGCCCCGCTATACCATTTTGCCCCGGTCTCCCCTATACGTTGAAGCATTACGTTACGCGGATCCGTAAGTGTATTCTATTCGCATATTACGGGTAGACATTATTATATATCGTTCACGAGGCATAGTTGGTGAAGCGAGCCTGTATAGAGAACGGTACACAATCCTTTCAATACAGCTGTTACCACCTATCTCTCTGGTTTCTCACATCAACATCCCGTTTTCCTATCTCAGCGGTCGGCGGTTGCCGGGTCCGGGCGATGATGCATAAAGGACACCCCCACGCGCCGTTGAGCGGAGCAGACTGAGAATATATACGGAATATGTTTTGCACGAGTTCAAGGGAGATGGAAAGCGCGGAAGAAGAGTCAAGGGCAATGAAAAGAGGTAGAGGGTCCAGGCGCGTTTCAGTTTACTGCTTGATTAATATTCGTTTCGCTGTGCAGAGCTGCAGCAGGAGTGATAGTGAACAGAGATAGACAAAGAGATCGAGCGAGGTTTCGCGGGCTGGAGCCAACGCAGCGTTGGAAGCGCAAGACAAACGAGTTGCATTATTAATTGATTTATAACGCGCCATCTTGCAGCACGGAATGACCGGTAATCATTAATTATCGCGCTAATTACCCGGAGTGTCGGCCCAAGTAACCAGGCACGGTAGAGATTATACTATAGTACATGTATGTTATGCAGCATATATTAACACTGGGATTTTCTGTAGAGGTCGATTCACAATTATTCATTGGCGACATTAACGCTGTAATCAATTTATTTAATCTTTGTATTATTTTTCGTGTATCGACATAGAATTAAAATTTGCCATCGCTATGAATGTAAATTCGAAATATCTGCGAGTTTCTCGAGTTCACATTTTATTCACTCTATCATCATTGTAGATGACGAACATATAACCAATTTAAAAATAACAATAGAAAAAAATCTTAGGCATCTATTGTAAATCAATTAGGACAAGAGTCATTTAAATATATTGGGTACAAAACATCAGCCACCGCACGAATTGCTCTTATTCATGGAAATAATAAAACAATGAGAAATGAAATCTTTTACTTGAGGAAATTCATCAAATCAAGTTTTTTTATTGACCATTATCATTCATTGGCCGTTATCGATCGTATCCTGAATCAATCGGTAAAGTCAGAGCATTTAGACTTCCCTGAAAACAACTGGGGATAACGTCGACGCGAAGAGAAATGCGAGACGCCTTCGGGCGATTAATTTTTTGATTGACCGATGATCCGCATACATGTATCGGTTACGTCACTGGCGCTCCGCTAGCATATCTAATCACGAGACTTTCGGTCATTAATACGTTCTAAGTGTACGATCTCCGGCTGCATAACGTGTCGAACGTTAGAGTGAAAAAAATATTTCGGACTGCAAATACATACAGGCTGGTAGATAGCCGATGAAATTGATTTATGAATTGCTGCTTTCACACATTAAAGCTTGTTGAATATCAGACTGTATTCAGTTTGTCTATTTTCTTATGTTTATGTTATTTCTACGTTGCTATGACTTGTTCATTTAACTGTCACTTCTTCTGAAATCTTTGTAACTTTCACGTCGTTGTTCTTAATAAAATATCATTTATTCAATATATTCATCAGGTTATGGGCCCAGAACGCTAATATTATATTGAAAAGTGATGAGAATAACGGTCTGAACAGTGTGTTACCGAGTCATCTCAGCGAGATGTCTGAAAATACGGTGCATCTGACGAAGTTTGATGGTACAAATTGTCAGCTGTGGAAGTTTGGGATAACGTTTCGCCTGGAATCTAAGGACTTGAATGAAATCGTTGATGGTTCAGATAAGGAACCAAACAAGAATGAGAATCCTGAAGCATGGGCAAAATGGAAGAAAGAAAATTCGAAAGCTGTTGTGATTGTTTGAGTTCGATCGATCAGTCTCAACATGCGTCTCTTGTTGCTTGCAGCAAAGCATCGGAAATGTGGTCCGAACTGCTTACTCTTCATGGACAAAAAACTGATATATCAAGACAGCAATTATGGCAGCAGTTTTACGAGTTCAAGATAAATGCTGGTGAGTCTATTGCTATGCAAATCGTTAAGATAGAAATGATAGTGAAGAACTTGAAGGATGTCGAGGAAACTGTTTCGGATGCGGCTATAATGTCGTAAATAAGCAGTTCTTTACCGGCAAAGTTTTCGGCTTTTTCCATAGCATGGGATAGCGTAGAAAAAACTGGTCCAACGATAGCAAATTCTACGGCTCGATTAATCAAGGAGGAAGCACGATTGACAAATTCTGAAGATGAAACATCTGAGCTTGCTTTGCAAGTACAAGCATTGCAAATGGAGTTGCACAGAAAATCGAAAAATTTCGATAAGAGAATGGAAAGTGAAGGCGATCAAGATGATATTGCTCAGAAAAAAGCTAATAGTAACTGCGGTTATTGTTAGCAGAAAGGACACTGGTGGAGGGAGTGTCCGATACGCAAGTCAATGGCAAGTATATCTGCGATGATTTGCGATCTATCGGCTCTATTTACTACTTCAACTGATCAAGACGAACAAGTTTGGTTATCTGATTCCGGAGTAAGCGTACATATGACGTATCATCGAGATTGGTTTTCAAAACTTGAACCAGTGCATCGACAAGAAACTGTGGAAGTGGTCAACAATAAGATCATTTAAGTAGTTGGAGTGGGAGTTATCGACATTGAAGCTTTTGTGAACGGAAAATGGGTTGATCGGCAAATAACGGATGTTTATTACATCACAGAGTTGAGAAGGAATTTGCTTTCAGTGGGAGCTTTATTGAAACGAGGTTATCGTATGGTCTATGAGCACGATAGATGTGAAATTAGGAGAAAATCGAATAATATAACGGCGGTTGATCAGATGAAGAACGGTTTGTTTCATATGAAGATTCGAGTGAAAAAACAACTAGAATGTAATTCAGCAAGTGTCATTGATATGAAACTGTGGCATGAACGACTTGGGCACATAAATGTGTAATCTTAAAAGGAAACGGGAAAACTTAACGCTGTGAGTGGTATGAAAATTGATAATTCGATTGATTTCTTTTGTGAGGCTTGTGAATATGGGAAACAAGTTTGCAAATCTTATTCCTCGAGTTCTAGAATGAAGGCTCCGAAACCAGGGAACATGGTTCATTCGGATGTATGTGGACCTATGCCCATTGAATCGTCACGAGGATCGAGATATTTCATCTTGTTTAAAGATGATTGTACCGGATTTCGAACTGTGTACTTCATGCGTCACAAGTCCGAAGTTTTTTCAAATTTCAAAGACTACGAAGCTCTAACATTCAAACAAACTGGGAATGAACTGAAAATCTTATGGTCGGACAACGGTACAGAATATTTATCGAACGAGTTTCAAGATTTTCTCAGAAAAAAATGAATAATTTATCAAAGAAGTGCGCCGTACACTCACCAGCAGAACGGCAAAGCTGAACGAGAAATTCGCATATTAGTCGAAAGCGCGAGATCGATGATTTGCGGAAAGAACGTTCCGACAAAACTTTGGCCAGAAGCAATCAATACTGCAGCCTACACACTTAATCGGATTGTGTTGAAGAAAGCTGATGAGACAACTGCTTATGAAAAATGGTTCGCTCGAAAACCATCAATGGCTCATATACGTTCGTTTGGAAGTACTGCATATACGCAAATTCCAAAACAACTTCGAAAAAAATGGGGTCCGAAGAGTCGAAAGTTACTTTTGGTTGGATATGAGAATAATTCTCCAAATTACAGACTGTGGGACGCTGATCGAAGCAAAATTGAGATTAGCAGTGATGTAAACTTCGATGAAAAAAGTTCAGAAGAAACCGACGAAACGAGCTGTAGCAAGCAAAGGATATTCGATTTTCCTTCAGATTTCGGCGAAGATATTGACGCATCCGCGAGAGAAAAACGAGTCGATTGTGGTGACGAATCAGATAATGAAAATAATCATGAAAATAACGAAATTGAGGAGCGAGAAGAAATCGGCCGGCGAGAAGAAAATGTCGAGCGTGTAGGAATGCTTGATCGGGAAGGTATCATTGAGCGAGAAGAAATCGTCGAAAATATTCGTCAAGACCAAAATGCTTCTGTACCGGATGAATCGATCGGTGAATCATTCTCCATCTCGCAGAGAAGAGATATTCTCTGCGAGATGGAGCAAAAATTGGAAAACCAAATTTGTTTTTCATGGAATGCAAACGTTGTCGAACTTGAAACTCCGGAAAACTTTGATCAAGCAATGTGCAGTCCACAAGCTAGTAAATGGTCCGAAGCTATGAGGGAAGAAATGGTCTTATTGAAAGAAAACAAGACGTGGACACTCGTCTCTCTCCCGAAGAATAAACATACGATCAATTGTAAGTGGGTTTATCGAATAAAAACTGATGCGAAAGGCAACGTTACTCGATATAAAGCGAGATAAGTTGCGAAAGGATATGCTCGAAAGGAAGGTATTGACTACAAGGAAACTTTCGCCCCTGTTGTCAGTTACGACTCAATAAGATTACTTTTGGGAAATACTGCTGATGAAGATATGGAGAGCGCACAATTTGATGTTAAAACGGCATTTCTTTACGGAGAATTAGATGAAGAAATTTACATGACTCCTCGCTTACAAGCACCTCGTTGTTGGAACTTAAGGTTTCTGCAATTTCTGAAGATCTTCTCTTCTCACGAACAAACGAGTATAAGTACGTGTTTGTTGGAGAAGTATTGAATTCGAGAGTGTTTCTCGCATTATACGTTGACGACGGATTAATCATTTCGAAATCGCAAGCGGCGATTAATACGATTTTGGACAGATTGAAGCAGTATTTTGAGGTGCCACTTGATAATGCGACCGAGTTTATTGGCATTGAAATAATGCGCAATAGAGAAAGAAAGACCATAACACTCAAACAGAGTGGTTATATCCGAAATATTCTCAAAAGATTCAACATGACGGAAGCTAATACATCTTCTATTCCCGCTGATCCTAATGTGCGACTCAGTAAAAATCAATGTCCACAAACGAAAGAAAAAATTGAAGAATGTTCGAAAATTCCGTTCAGAGAAGCTGTCGGCTCGTTACTGTTCGTTGCAACTGTGAAACGGCCGGATATATTATATGCTGTAAATCAAGCAAGTCAGTTTCTAATAAACTGGGGTCAAGAGCATTGGACTGCACTAAAGAAGATAATGGGATATTTGAAAAAGACCCAAGAGTACGGTATTACATTTTCGAAGAGTAATGGAAACTGCGAAGTAATTGGATACACAGATGCGGATTACGCAGGAAACGTAGATACGAGGAAGTCTACGAGTGGCTATATCTTTCTGTATAATGGAAGTCCAATCACTTGGTCTAGTCGACAACAGCAAGTAGTTGCTCTTTCGACCACGGAAGCAGAGTATATCGCGCTTGTTCTCGGAACACAGGAAGCATTGTGGCTGCGCTCGATACTCTCAGATCTCAAAATCATCGATGAAACTATTGAGATCAACGTCGATAATCAAAGTGCGATTAAGATCGCCAATAAATCAGAATATCACAAGCGAACGAAACAGATAGATGTGAGATATCATTTCGTCCGTGATGTATGTAGCAGCGGAGTCATTCACATAAAGTACATCGAGACAAAACTACAACTTGCAGATATTCTACGAAATCTTTGGCAAAGCAGCCATTCGAGGATTTGCGATTGAAATTGAACATAACTGAATAGACGGTCCTGAATCAGGGGGAGTGTTGAATATCAGACTATATTCAGTTTGTCTATTTTCATATGTTTATGTTATTTCTACGTTGCTATGACTTGTTTATTTAACTGTCACTTCTTCTGAAACCTTTGTAACTTTCACGTCGTTGTTCTTAATAAAAAATCATTTATTCAATATATTCATCAAAGCTAGTATAATTCCATGTATAAGCTCACACAGAAGACAATTCCTTGCATGCATTCTCGTGGTGGGAGCTTGGTACGAAGTTTTTTCTTCGCATTTTTTAATTTAATTAAAATGTCCAGACGTAAGGCGGTCGCGTCCAAATGATCACTCGAAGCTAAATTCAAGAAAGCCATCGTTGAAAAATAAGGCCTCATAAAGGGACTTTATGCATCACCACGAATTTGGAGGAAGTGGTTGAGAAATTCATCACATCACCACAATTCTAAGGGAGCATTTGTCAAATTTCCATTCGGCGTATTTTTAACGATAATAATATATATTATTTGGTATATAAATAACTTCAGTCAACGAATAAAATCAGTAATAAGTGACTTTCGAATTTAATGAATTCCTTTTTACGTGGATTTTTAATATCATCGTCGCCGTTATGGTAGGAAAAATAACGGCGGTACGGTGTGTGTTCATTTAATCGCGAATGGAAATGCAAAATATACACATAAATTTTTCATAGTACTATGGTACTTGCGGAGTAGCGAGAATCTGATAAATATCCACGGAAGATTCGCCGCATTGATCCCGTCCCATTCAACGACTTCTATTGGCGCTCCATTCGAAACGAGCTCGTTTCGTTCTCCCAATGTAGCACAGTCTGCCAAAAATATCGCTCAACCGGGAGGAACACAGTGGCGCACATTTTCGCCAACAGCAGGAGGAGAGGGTGTGGGAAGCTGAGGGACGACAGGAAAAATGAAAATGAACGGGACAAAAAAAGTGTGCCAGCAGTGCGGCACATTGGTGACGGAATCGAGGAGATCTAGTAACTGCGTATATATAGAGGAACTTTTTCGATAGCCTGTCTCGCCGGTCCGTTCCCAGAATGATTCCGGCGGTTTGGCTGGGCCAACCGGGAATCGAGAGTACGAGTGGGAGACGACACAACAAAAAAAGCTTCGTTGCGGTATTGCTGGCATATCGCCCCGTTCAGAGTTGCTTGCTGCAACTTCGATATTTCGATTAATATTTGTTTGCGGTGGAGCAACTACGAACAATCAAAACATTAACTATGGAGGATAATGGGAGAGCTGCTGAATATCGCACGGGAGCACGAGAGTTCATCGTGGATCCTCGCACGGTGCGCAGAACTCCGCTGCTGCACAGGATGATAAGAATGCGTTATCAATGGATATCAGCAATGCAAATATAGTAGTCCTGTACACGCAATTCGCGCGCGCTGGACCCTGCGCTAGTGCTGCCGTTGCTGCTGGCCCGTTCGCTACGTTTGCGCTAGACCAAATAAAAACAATAAGTGAATGCCAATGTTAACGCATCGGATGGGCATACCGATGCAGGGAAAAATATGCAACATGCAGCGCAGACACCGGGCAAAAGACCTCCCTACGTAACGGCAAGTTTGTATAGAGGGACGGTGGGAGAGATTTTGATTTCATTTAGAACTGTTTATTTCGCGCCCTGGGGCTGACGCTCCCTGAGAGGACCGTGAAATAATCATGCATAGTGAATATATACAAGGTTATTAGAATACAAAAGTAAATACAATAAAAATATAAGAATCAAGATGAATAAAAATGGGAGGTACATGGATACAAAAGCAAGAAAAGGAATAAAGATACAATTAAAAGTAAAAATACAACGCATTCAACGGATAAGATCCGATAATAAAAATAATAGGAGAGGCAATGATATGAGAGCACGCATAATAGACGCTATTATGCGTGCATGTCCGCGCATAATCTCGACCGAAAAGCTGCTTTGAAATTCTGCAAGGTTGTCCTGCTAGTCAAATAATTAGGCAGTCAGTTCCATAAATAGCACGCCGTTACCACGAACGATTTTTGGTTACATTTCGTACGGAAGAGGGAAATGTTAATATATATTTCATTTCTCGCTGACCATGTGTCACGCAAGGCTGCAGGCACCGGCTGGAAGAGTTGCTGAAATATTTGTTGTGGCTCACCACTCATACGTACAGCAAACCCAAAAGATTCGAGGGTGAGCGGCCTAGAATCTGCTACCTTTAGCCATCCTCGTTCGATGAAATATGGCGTTATGTGTGCGTCGCGTGGTACATCGAAAATAAAACGTACGCCTCAACTAACGCCTCAACTACTAGCTTACTCAACAGCCGATCGTGCCGGACGCAATCGAACGCTTTCGAAGAATCAAAAAACATCATTATGGTGATGTTCCGTCGATCGACGGCAAGTCTCATATCATATATGATACGAAGCAGTGCTGTTTGTGTGCTATGAGACCTCCTGTATGCAAATTGGTGCCGATCACGAAGACCAGCCTCGTCTAGATAATCATAGATCTGCCGCGCAATCAAACGTTCAAGAATTTTAGACAAGACGCATAGCAGAGAAATAGGCTGATAGTCCGAGGGTGTCGACGGTGCCGCCACCTTGGGAATGGGTCACACTGATGCTTTATTCCAAATGAACGGAAAAATTGAATTTTTTAGCGAGCAATTTAGCACATGCACAACCTGATCGCACACCGCTGGCATTGCAAGTCGAAGCATACCCGTGGAGATACCGTCAACGCCAGCAGCGTTTGACGTTATAACCCCCCCCCCCTTCCCCTCATAAAAATGGAAGAAAGTAAAGGACCAAGTGGGGACTCCTGCAGAACGCCAGACCAGAGGGTCCCTGACACTGACTTGTTCCCATCCCTGTCATAAACCGACTATGTTCGGCCTCACAAATACGATGCGAACCAACGTACCGCCGCAGACGAGAAATTGAGGTCCACTAGCTTCTCAAGAAAGTTATCATGCCGCGCGCAATCGCGAGCCTTGAAGAAATCGAAGAGCATAAGTGTTACATGACGCTTAACAACTGCAAGTCGAGCATTGTCCATGATACGTAGCAGCGCCGTCTGTGTGCTATGAAACTTCCTGTATGCCAAGGGGAGAAAGCAAGAGAGGATTAGAGAGAGAGAGAGAGAGAGGGAGAGTGCGAGAAGAAGAGAAGAAGAGAGGGAGAATCCTCCCTTGTTCAATGAACCGCAATATTTATTTTCGGATTTAATTTTTTTCCCTTACTTGAGCGTGTTTATTGTTCTGCCTCATTTTGGCGCCCCCCCCCCCCCGCCCTGCGAAAATTGCAGATCACAAAGTAAATGCACAAATCCTTTGTATTACAACGTGATTGATGTCGCGATCACGGGAAAAGCAAAGTAATATTTTATGCTTGAAAATATTTTCCGGGCATGTTCTTGCAAGAGAGGTAAGATCTATCGAAAATCGTACTCATGTATGGCCACATTAAGGAGTACCAGTGTACACTGTGAGCAAACGGATCACCATATGCAAATGTCAAGGTACTGTTCGAATTTTGGGATATTGGGTGGCTATACTTCGTCGGATCTCGATCTCTACCTTGACTGAGGCAACAATACTCGTTTAGTGGAGCCAAGCAGTTGCATTTGCGTTCAGCTGGTCGTTATTTATTTTGTTGCTACAGCCTATTTTCCTGTATCTGTACCCGAGGTCAACGCTGCAACGGCGTATGACAGATTATAAATAAAGGAGACTCATCCTATCCACTGTTCCAGCTGTAGCCCAGTCGGGATGTATCTACATTGCACCTAAAAAATATCCCGGATACAAAAGTTCTTTTTTTAATCGTTAGGGAGGTTATCGATGGTCTAAGTTCTGATTTGAGATCTCTCAACTCCGGATAAAACGTTTTTTTCGGGATTTTTTGTTGAACGGGTTTCATTACTATAGGAGAATTGTTTTCCCATATAAAGGATCAATATTTCGAGAAATTACAATAATTTTTTCTATTGGTAAATGATGATAAGTCACGGAGATACGATACGTCTGCGAGGAGATTAAAAAAAACGGTTTGCGGTGATCATCGCACCTCATCACTGGATCATCTGAAACAAAAAAAAACGGGGATCGTTAGTGAATCACCTCGGGCCCACGATAAACGAAGGGTTCATAAAAATTTCCATTTTTGACAGAGTGGCCGATGTTCAAACTCAAAATTTGCTGTTTGACCCCCATTTCACTCATACTTTTGGTTGCAGAAAAAAAACGATTCGCCGCAGATGGAAATCCTCCGTTTAACTTGGGGATAATCATGTACAGAACAAGTGATATAAATTTCGAAACGATCGGTCAAGCCTCTCTCGATTTACAGTGATCACCGACTCTGTAAACGTGCTTTCGAGAACACGTTTTAAGTTCAATTTACATGCATAAAAAAAATTATTTTCGGACTTAAATTGACTCATCTCTTCCGGCACTATAAAGTGGTCCTTCGTTTGCGATTTTCTTCCGACGTCGCCATTATGATTAAAAAATCTTACACCAAGATTTTTCAACCAACGAAGGACCATTTTAACGCTATCGGCCTAGTTTTACCCGCCCGATGCGGCCGTGCCGCGTTTGTCCCCAAAAATCGACCACCTATAGAAAATAAGTTTGACGAAGCTTTTGACACTGTCAAGACTTCACTCTTCTCAACCGACCCGAGTGAAGTTCTCCTGCCACCATCTTCGGGGATTCACTTTTAACACATACCCGTCATTCCATTTTGAACATAATTAAATTTGTAAATTTTGTATTATTTGTTCCAATTTGTTAAACGTTGTTGCTCAATATCCGGATTTTCTTTTTAACAAAATCAATATAGTTGCACTACATTGATTTGAAGTATAACAATGACAAGCTTAGCATCGTCGCCGAAACTGCGTGATCAGAATTTACGACCCCGAGAGAATCTTAGTCAATTTGCGGTGCTCACGGTACATTTACTCTCGATGTGCCTCGTGTGAAAAAAAACATCTTATCCATCTCTGGAAAAATATTTTGCATTAGTCATCATGTGGATCCCACTATTTCCAGAAATCAGAACGCGATGAGTATCTCGGGAATCTGAAAATTTGAGCAGGGGAGCGAATAAACATACTTTTCCTCTCAAGAGAAGCCAAGTACATCTCGAATTTAGAAGAAAGAGCAACGGAGTAATAAAAAAATCGTGAAGAAAGTGGGACTGGTTGTCG
Organism: Diplazon laetatorius; assembly: GCA_963662125.1. NCBI lineage: Eukaryota > Metazoa > Arthropoda > Insecta > Hymenoptera > Ichneumonidae > Diplazon > Diplazon laetatorius. Next base: position 9,177,239 of record OY759158.1, on the reverse strand, counting down.
ACATGATTGTACGGGAGTAGATTGTTCGAGCTGAGTTCGTCTTCTCTCCCGATGGTATATATAGAAGAGCTAGTAAGCGCGCTTACTCGAAATACCTTTTAGAGGGTCTCGGGAGAGAAGGCGACACGATTTTATTTAACGGGCAGGAGTCGCGCTTTAAATAAGGCAAATAAGGAAGAGAACGTTTGTGAGCAGATTTTCGCGCGTACGATACGTACGTAGCGTGTAGTAGTCGGTAGTACGCAAAAGTGCCGATCGAAGAAATGAGAAGGGATATAAGGAGCGATGCACGGTCGAGGTTATACAGGATCGACGCGAAGAGTGGACAACGAGAAATGAATGTGGAGGTGCCGGCGGTAGACACGCGAGACCAAAGTGCTTTACCTTATACCGTAAAGCACTTTTTATATGCCGACCGGCATAATACTACACGATGGGGGCGCGAGAAATGGTCCTATAAATGGATCCGTGGAATTTAAAGGATTGTAGCTTGGCTACAACGCTGTGACACCTACACACTTGTACGTACGTACTTGAAATACGGAAATTCAAACGATCGCATTGTATTTTCTGTACCGAAGGAATCGTGCAAATGAATAAACGTCGAATAGAAAATAACGACAAATTACACCGATGTAGGATAAATAAAATGACATAAATTTGCATATTGATCATTGCGATTCTATGGAACACGTTCACCCTTGAGAAAAAAACTCTGAAGCTTCAAATACAGGTGGAAAGCAACATAGTGCTGCTGATAAATATTCTGTTGATGGAAAATACTTACAAATGAAATTAATCTGAATTCAGAAGTACTTACAATTAGTAGCAGAGTTTAAACGATCTGTAACTATTATTCTCACATAATTGCCGTTAGGTCTTGAAATCCTCGTAGCTTTCTCAGAGTTAAGTTTTGGGTTACGTCCAGCGACCCACGTTACAGTCTTTACCTCGACGCTTTCAGTGCAGATTTGCTGCGGTGAATGTACGGATGGGCATAGGTACGCGCACGGATGTACATTAAAAATAGTGTAAGTGCAGGTTCAAAAATGTTGTGGGATCCGGACAGGAAAATGCCTGGCTCAAAGCTGAAACGGCGTTCGATGATCTTTTCGAGTCGTTCATATTTGGCAAACATTTGCAACCTTGATTCTACGTCTATACGGACGGTCGAGGCTGTGTGATCCTCTTTCTTCCTTTTCCAGTCTTCCTCTGGCAGCTACCCTCGTATTTCTCTGTGCTGTTCGTGTACTGCTATGCGCTTGGCACTAGGTGAATCCAATCTGCTTATTGCCCATTTGTAACGTTTGCGCCTGTACTACTCTGACCCGACTCGCACAGCGATATTTGTATGGCGGCAACGTTTTTTGCAGTCCGACCCCAAACTTTTCCATAGCGGGATTGTACGATCTCTTTGCGGCTGCTGGCTCGAGAAAGCCCAGTGTATACGTGCATCATGTACAAATATGTACCGGTACATATAGAAAATACTCTCGACTATACAGAGGATAGAGGTGCATGGTGCAATCATTCTTTCTCCCCGAGCATTCCTGCTCGAATAGAACACATCTGTCTTTCTGTAAAATTTTACCCGCAATACTGATTTTTTTGTGCGGAAAAGAAAAAAAAAACGTAATCCGTGAAAGCTCTGTTGTCTGAAATATAAAATTTGTAACGCCTTTTTCGTTGAATCGTCACAAAAGCGTCTCCTCGACCGGTAAATTGAATATTGAAAAAATATTTGGGAGCCAGAAACGCTTATAGCGTGACACGAACGGGAATAAAAATAAATTTCAGACGTTAATAGGAGAGGTGCGGGGGGTGTTCCAGGCTAAAGCGAAGCCATCCCATATAGCACCAAATGTTCCATGTATATCCATTGGATATCCATAATGTGAAAAAGATATCCTGTATATCATATGGATATCCATACGACTTACATGCATGTATGTAGATGCACGAACGTTTAAAGCGTATGGTGTGGACCTATGGAAAATACTCTTACGTGGACATACAGCACCGGATGTTCTATGGATATCCATACGACTTACATGCATGTATATACCTGCACGGGTGTCCATTGCACATTATATGGATATACGCCAAATACTCTTATGTGAACGTGTTTCATCGACATATTCATATAATATCCAATGTATATCTATACATGTCCATAAAAAAAATCAAGCTATCAACACCCAAGTAAGAAAATTATGTATAAACTATATATGGAATTGGGAAAATACAATTTATATATAGGTTATTTATAGACTCTATATAGTCTATACATAGACTATATAAAGTCTATATATAGACGACATGGTCTGTATATAGTCCATACATACTTGTACATGCGAACTCCGACTTTACTTTGCGAAGTTCCTAAGTCACAATGGTTAGCTTTTATGGCAGATAAATAATACCATATTCATCGAAGTCGGCGTAGCGCAGTGAGCAGCGCGCCGGACTAGTAACCGCGAGAACCCTGGATCGAGTCCCCGCGTCTCCTAATTTTTTTTCCGTTCTTCATATACCTGCGAGACAGTTTTTTAGCACATTGTATATACATATGATGTCCCCGTGTATATGCATAGTATGTTCATCGGATATCCGCGTATATACCGTATATCCGATGGACATACTATGCATATACGCGAGTATATACAATGTATATGCAATGGATATAAAAAAGTGTCTCCTTTGCTGATACAATGGATATTCATTAGATATACGATGCAGTATATCGGTATATACATAGGATATTCAATATCCTCAGGAGTATATACAATGGATATCAAATGTATGTCAAAACGCTATGTGGGATCACACGGGTAGAGGGGCGAACCCGGAAAATGTAATTTTCGGAGCATCGAGCAGAATCGGCACAAATAAATATAAAATCTCACACATGACACTCAAAATTTTCGGTAATTCGCACGTTTAATTTATTCACCAGATCTCAATAAAAGGAAACAAAAAGAATATTACCAACGCGAATTCTCCGGTAATCTCCGGTAAGTAAGAACAGCATCCTTGCTCTCGCTAATTGTCGGGCCCCTCCTCTAAATTACGAATGTAACTGTTTTCCTCGCGAACAAAAACTTAACTGCCCAAAAATTTCACGTGTACCACCTCTTTCTTCCCACCCCACGAAACGTCTTCGCGAAACCCGTACGCTGCTACCATCTAATCCCGCGATGGCCTTCGGTGGGGGGCAGTGAGTCGGTCCTCTCTGCTGTTTCATTGTTCCGGAAAACGAAATTCACAAGCGGAGAACGTGCGAGTATAACCGTAAGAGCTGATGCTCACAGACATTTTCAAGTATCTGAAAAATCCTCGGGTTATTCGTAATTGATAATTCCTGGTGTTAAACATGGTCGTTATTTTATAATATAGACGAATGAGATCGACCAACGATTCCGGATTCATGAAATCGACGAAACATCGTAATCAGGTGGCTACACCACGAGGACGCAATATGGATGACCGACGAGACACGTAACACATCATGCTTCTTTCCACGAGGACCGTATAAGAACAAGGAAATATTCTGGATCAAGGAAGGTTCATTTGTCGATGGGATTTCATCGTAAACAATCAGGTATTCGACCAACGATTACGAATCGGAAGGTCGTCTGTACAGTTTGAAAATATCTTTCGTGAATCCAAAATGCACGTGGTTGAATAATCCTTCCCGGATCGGTTTATATCATGATGTTCCTATGGGTTTTATTTCGGACAATGACGAAGATAAATCTTCTTGGATCCGCAGATTAAAACGGGGACAATATTTTTAATAAACAATGTGATTTCGTCACATAATTATGAGCCACGTGGCTATACACATTCCAAACTTAATCGGACGTCCATTAATCAAATAATGGAAAAGCGTGTCATTTAATGAGAGAACTATTGATAAATAATTATATGACGTGAGTGATATAAAGTGTTATTCGTATCGGTCGGTCACGAACAATATCAAAATTCTCGTTCCGGTATCTCCAAATGACGGATGTGTCGGTTACCTATAAACAATTTCATGAATACAAAACGTATTGCCGCTTAATACGGTATGCTAAACGATAATATTTCGTTAATCAAATGATACACAGTATGGTTTTTCGCATCGGACAATTACCAACATAATTAAAATTCATCTTTCGGCATATCTAGCGAACGGGGTGTCGGTTATTCCTCTACGATTTAATGCATATAAAACGTATTGCCGCTCAATACGGTATGCTCAAAGATAATTCGCTTTTAACACGGAAAAACCTATTTGATTAGACGTATTCGAACGTTAGATGATTTCATAGTGTGAAATAATCCTTGTATGAACATAAACTTAAATTATCAAAATATGTCGTTTGACATCTAATTAATAGTTAAATGATAATTTCTTTTATAAGTTACTTCGATGAGTTAAGGCCTCCGAGGGGGATTGCGGGTCATATGTGATTGATATCGTCTGTATTGGATCATGTCTGGTCATTGTGATTGGACATCGGGCAATGGAGCCTCGCTTTTTGTATCAATCATTCGTCCGTTTGATAATAACATATCGGAATCCTCCTCGTTGATCGTATGGGAATCTATAGGTTCGCCCGATGCTTAACGAAGTAAATTGTGCAGTAACTATAATAATACTCTAAATTGATTATTACTTGAATGTAATAAATCGTAATTTCATTTCGAAACGGTGTCGATAATAATAATTCATTGATCTTTTTTTTGTGATATTCGTTATATGTGTCATATATGTGGATGCCAAGGCCGGTATATTACCAATGGGTGCGTCCGAAATATTAATGTCAACCGAAATAATAATTTATGTTGTTGTGAAATTATAGTTGGTCAGATAATTGAGAATAACCCGTGTGAAAAAAATTTGCTTGGCCGGGCGCTGGCAGCTCGTTGTACGCTCCCGTGATATTTGGGTGGCACTTCGCTAACGTTTGGCTACACGATGTCTCATGAGGCAACGCTCGGTAGCCAGACCCCTGTTGCGGTAGAGTATTTGGCATTTGTCTGGCAGAACCAAAAGGCACAGTTTGGTTCACCGATAGACGCCCGAGTGAGAATATGTCCACTGGCTAGGGTATGGCTAGCGTCCGGAAGCTCGTTGTACGCTTCCGCCGTGTCTGGGCAGGGCTTGGGAATACGTTGTATTTAAAGGCGGAGTATAGTATTCCATTTGTTTCGCTTTTTTTTAATTTTCCAACTGAATGCATAATATCTCAAGAATATTGTTTCAAAATTTCCAGTCGATTGGAGCCAAATTGACGACGTTATGAGTATTTGAGTATTTGAGTGTCCGTTGCGCCGGGCCGTGCGACATGTGCCCAAAACTTCAAAGCATTTTCCTGAAACTTGACATTTTCAAAGTCCGTGCTCACGATAACTTAGAATCTACTAGACAATCGTATTGGAATTTTGCACACTACTTTTTTACATAAGTCACCAGGTATTGTCGAGAGCTTTTTTTAAAATAATTATTAATTTTACAGCAAGAAATTAGCTGAAGTTCATAGCTAAAATGGGTTTTTTTGCTTCCAAGTGCTACGAAAAAAAATCCCCTCATGAATACCTCGAGAAACATCTCCTTTAACTGAATGCATATGGATTTTTTTTTTCAGATGATTCTTTTGCGAGTTATGATGAACACCGCAAGGCAACTTTTTTCCGAGGCGTCTCTGTGAGTCACTGTCACCCGCTTGATTTTCAATATTTCGGAATGAAAATTCAGGAAAATATTATTTAAATGTTGTATTGTTATATGGAAATTGATTGAGCAAATTTACACTATTTGTATCTCCATAAAAATCTTCAAATATGTTTCTTTTTCACCGGATTAACTTTACCCCGCCGTTAAAGCAAGGCTTAGGCGCCACGTCGGCTGTTTGGCGAGTGTACGGCAGTGCCAGAAATATATCTTACACTGATAGTTTACACGTGGGAAAGCACAAAAGTCGGGTAATTTAGTCTCGCGGCCGGCAAACGCGGTACGCAACTGTATCTATATATACGTATTCCGAATCCTGACCGTTCCGAGCATTGTCGTTCCAAACTTTGCAGGTTCCGAACTTTCGCCTTTCCAAACATTGCTCGTTCCGAATTTCGAGCCCCACCCGTGTATGACAGGTTTATGGCAGCGCCAGTCAGGCGCGTATGGTGTATGGCAGGCGTATAGCAGTGCCAGTGAGCACTGCTTGGCTCATCCTGCGCACGAACGGTGTTTGGCGGGTGTATGGTGTAGGCAGACGGCACTGTTTGGTTCACTTCTCGGGATCCCATCACTTTGGCTGATATTTGGAAGTTGTGTCGCCTATCCGAACATTGGAATTTCCCTTATCTTCGCGAATAAGCACGTGGGCCTGCTACGCTCATCGCTATGAAAAGTATGTGGATATACTAAAGAATTATGGATGATTAGTTTTAATTCTCAGGCATTACCACATTGATTTTCGTATAACGTATATCATCATAAGCCTAAATCATCAATTCATTGATTATGTTTCTGTCAAATTAGTTTTTAATGATTTGAATAAAATTCCTGCGCTATCAAACAACGGTATAGACTCTCAAGACTCGTACAATTACCTTTTAAATATCAATCGACTAATGGTAAAGTGGTAACAAGGCTACAAGGCAATGGACTGTTACCAGTTATCGGATTATTTACCGATTGAGATTAATTTCATCTCGGTACACGGGCGTAGATCGATGATCTAGAAACACAGATGATAATATTTTCGAAAAAGAATCAATCCCCCCTGCCCCAAGATTGGAAAGTGTACTTAACATTTTTTTTCTCTTACCCGATTGATTGTAGTGTCTTGAATATGTTTCTTCAAATGCGAAGAATTATCTTTTAATATGACCCTTCTGTAACAAGGTTTCTTCTTACAAAGTCGTAATCACGGTACCCTCTTTTTAATTTTAAACTATTGCTGTGAAAAGTCTAAAACAGTTCCAGAATATAGTTTTGAATTAGTACACTCGCTCAAAATTGTAATGAACACTGTTGCAGCAAAAACGGTGACTAAAAAATTTCTATATGACTCTTTTTCGGAAGCAAGCTAATGAGTGAAGGTGTAAGTTAAATACACTATGCCAAAGGTCCAGTTTTTTTTTTAATCAAATCGTACCCAAAAATAATAAAATCGAGGGGCGCGCTGCACCCTGTGATGGGAGCGAGCGTGTCGACGGGCTTGAGATAATTCTGGAATTTTTTTCAAGATCTATGGAATCGCCTGGAATATCAGTATGAGGTAGACAGCACCTTTATGAACTGATTAATATATTTTTTCATTCCACTACTTAGTTTATGAGAAAGTTGGAATCAAAAATCGGTTTCTTGTACCGATGTGATGCCTAGACATAAGGAATTGGGATATAGACACTAGGAATTTTCCAATAAAAACACCGGTGTATTCGATAATATTGTATAATTAATTATAAAAAAAATGCAATTTTTGACAACTTTTTTTCTTTTACAGGAAATGTTATTTTTGTAGGAAACCATTATCCTAGACTGACCTTGCGACAAAAAATTGAAATTTTTTTTAAATTTGGAGAAATAAAAAAAAATATTATACGCATGATGCCCACTCTAATTTGATGAAAGAAGAGCCTCAATTTTGATAAAGTATCTGAGGAAAAATCTCATTCAAGGAAAACGGAGAAATTTGCAGTTATCTCTTGGTTAAAAAGAATAAACGGTCTGGGTAAAGGGAAGCGGGGGTCTAAAAGATCTGAAAAAAATTGTGATGTCGTAGGATCCAACAGTTACTAAAAAAAAAAAATCATCGACCACATCGGGGGACAGAAGGATTTCAATCAGGTGATTAGGGGCCATCCCGCCCCATATATATATATATATATATGTATATAGGTATATATATACATATATATATATATATATATATATATATATATAGGTATATATATATATATATATATATATATATATATATATATATATATATATATATACCTAATTATAATCCGTGCCTCACGCTCGCTTGACTCTGTATACAGTCAACACGTTTGCGGATGGATTGCAAACTTCATCGATCACTTCGGTTCGGCTTTATACCATCCCGGTTAGTTGTGAACAAGGATAAGTCAGTTTTTGTTCCGCGACAGCGGCAAAGAATCGAGCTGGGTTTGCTTATACGCTTTGGCACGATGAGTCTGTCCGGTGGCTCGATCACCGATGTCCTGTCGATGCTCTGACTGCCGTGACTCCTTCTGTCATCGTCGGGATGATTGATCGTCCTTTCCTTATACTCCCATCGTCATTTGATCGTGATGTCACGCTTTACCGATCCCTAAGCCAGAAAATCAGCGACCTATGCTTTTACGGATTTTTGCGGGTAAATATAGCATGAATGACATCGTCATATTCGCTCAGCGTAAAATTGCCCCTTCAGGGAGACTGGATTTACGCGGAGACAAAGCCAGGAGAGAATGAGGATATTTTATTTGAGCTATCGTACCATGGCCTCACTATTTATTCTCCCAATAGCAGATTAGTTGCCGTCGTATTAATCTCGACGTCTTTTACAATTCTCACGGATGTAGATTTTGGCTTTGACCACAGTGATAATAGATTTTTCCTGATACTTGTGATGCTTCTGATAAAAACGCATTCGTAGCACAAACGGCGATTGAAGCTTCACGTGGATCTCCGAAATAGTGATTTATTTAACTGAATATTCTCAACCGATATAATTTTATTTCAATAGCAGGGACTTAAAATCGAAAACTCTCATAGACTTCACTTCCGTCATACATTAATGTAAACAGTTATGAGACAGTTATCTTGAGTCAACGGCCGGAGTTGATTGAAATTCAGTGGGATGCCTCATATAAATATGCGTGGCGCAGACATACGCACCTACATTGTGTGCGCACAGGATGCAAAGTGTACCTCTATTGGCCCTCGACTATGATCCGACATCCTGAATAAGTGGTCAGCGCTCCATGTGATCCACTGGAGAATATTTGTAAATGAGATTATCGTTTTCTTAAAGGATAATATTTGCATTGCCGGCACACCACAAGTATAGAAGAGTTTTGATGTGAATATCGCTGAATTTTATTCTATCTTGAAATGTAGTATGCGAGCAAATACAATACACGAAATTATAATTGTCGTCTAATTTTACTCTGATAACACGACAAGTGCGCTTGGCGCCTTTCGACCCGCGTTGGTCCTCTGACTGTGTCGAAAATAAACGTGATGAATTTCACTTACCTCAGTATCCAATGCTCCTTCAATGCAGTTGGGTGAGCGTCACAACCTAACATTCCTTTTTCGCACTACCCAGCTCTGCCGCGAACCTCTTCTAAGGGTTCCCTTGAGGTTTCTTTTTTCTCCTCGACACCGAAATTATCAAACCGTGCTAACGAACTTTCGCAATTCTCGTCAACAGGAGTTACGAAGGTGAGAGAAGCACGAGGAGACGAGGAGTATACTAAGAGTTCTATGAGTGTGCCTACCTACATGGACCGAGTACCTACTCGGAACCTCAAGACGCTTCGAAAACTCTTGATGGTAATTAAGAGTCATGCCCAAGGATCCGCGCATTTCACGGGAAGGAGACTTCCAACGAAAATCCGGGCAGAAGTAGAATTAAAGTTACCACCCTTTGCATGAAAAAAAACTTACACTTATAACAAATGCTTACATAGTTCTGGGAAAATATCTAGTTTTACGCTTCGTCGAAGATACGAAATTAGGATCGAGACCCCGGATTTTTCAAAAGCGCCGACGGAGCTAGGTAAGCTTGAGATCTTGGAATAACACGAGCGAGTCTATTACGCTGAGTGCATCCGCGTAGATGGTGTCCACGAGCTATATCCAGTTTCAGTGAGTATGACTAGAGAGGAATGAAAAGACGGATGAAGAAGCGACACTTGTCATCAGTAACGGAGGCATAAAGTCTGAAAGCGATGCGAACCGAATAGAATAAAAAAATACTACTAGCGTTGGCGGAAGTGGGCGGATGATGAAAAGAAGAGTTCTGCTGTGGGAAAATAGAGGGAACGATCGCAAGATTTTGAGAGAATGGGACACGGCATAAGACCGCATTGAGCGCGGACGTTTATTCTTTGGAAGTAGCTTCCTCAGTGTCATGTACCACGTACGGCTGTTGTTTTAACGCGTCGTGGGTCGGCGTGCGACTCCGCCTCCGACCTCGTACTCTAAACGCAGATACTTCGACAACCTACTCCCCTTCGGTCTACACTGCGTGCATTTTCATCAACGCCGCCCGGCAATCTTCCTGTATCTCCGCGAAGAAGGTCAATGAGTCTGAGAACCAAAAGTTCCAACTATTTAGGGAGCTGGTACTCGTGTGAAGAACGCCGAAAGATTCCGATGTTCTTAGTTGCAAAACTAAATCGATGAAACGTTAAGACTGCTCTGAAGTGCTGTGGATATCAATGCACTGATTTCAAATGTCAAAAATCTTATATAATTTCATGAAAGAATCGGATAAACGAGGTAACAGTTAATTAACATGTAGGGAAATGTCTATTTTGTGAATATTCCTTCCCAGACAAATTTTGAGGCATCACAGCTAACCTCCCAGTAGGGCTTTATCGGGGTTCTATCGTGACAGATGTAAATGTGATGAATGTATTTACGGGGCTTTCAGTAAAAGATGCCGACCAACAGAGACATTGATAATCGAGGTATAGGGGTGGGCATACACCGATTGTATCCTCGACGTGCATATTCAAACGTGAAGCTCAGGTATGTCAAGCATAGGGTCATGTTCGCGGTTGACGCCGGACAGAGTTCCCGGACTGCCACGTACCCAATCATGTTAAACCAGTAGCAACGGTGGTGGACTATGGTGTACACGATAAATGCAACTGCGACTGCAATCTCGATCGTTTTTCCTGTCGCGTCTGGCGTCTCTCGCACCGCGACTATATACACGACCGATGTGCAGCGCGCGCCCTTGATCGCATTAATTTGTTACTACAAGTTAAAGCTCCTCGCTGGCCGGATGCACGGATGGTCAAGCGTGGTTCAAGCGGTCGCATCAGCTCGGAGGTCCACGCGTTCCGTGTGACTGTATACCCTACTGCTGGGCTTTGTCCGAATTTCACACCTCTCTTCATACCGTACGATGCACTATACGCAACTCCTGCGTGTAAATTGTCCCCAGTGTCACTTCCAATGAGCTTGTATCTCGGTACGAGTATTATTTCATAGGTTTCCAGAGTTCCGAGTACCCATTTTGTAGCCGAATGTATATATATTCTATACTCGATCGTGGTTGATACCCAGGGTCATAGTCTAGTCAACCATCACGTAGCCTCATATTGCTCCACGCACCCGGTAAATTTGTCACTCGAGCGAGAGTACGATTCAGAGTAGAATCGAGAGGAGCGGACTCGGTTGGGGCGTGCAGAGACCAACAGAAAAATGATTTAGTTTTACAACTGCTACCGTGCACCCGTCGCTTGAATTACACGCCACTTGCATATTTATTAGAGTAAAATTGTTGGGCTTGCGATAGAGCGTTAGAATTCTAAAATTCTTCCATGGGCATAGCTCTTGTGGATTTATTTCCAGCATTCAGTACATTATTCAAAGCGTACTGTACTACAAAAGTTACCAGTGCATTAATGTACTCTTCGGAAGAGTCATTGATTCTGTTAATGCTTTCACTAATGTTGTATTTAGTCGTTCATGTACCAGCTTCAAGAACTTGAATATGACAATCACAAAGAAGTTAGCGTGCAGCCATAAAAAAATATGAGAAACAGCCACATTGTCGTTATAATCAATTGCCGCGCCTAAGGTAAGACATTAGAAGAGAGTTGCACAGCTCTCCACCAAGATACGAGTCAAATTTATGTTTCAAACAAAAAAGTGAGGCATTGGCTTCGAGTGTTTCTCAGATCTTAGGAAAAGACTCACTCGAGTCGAGGGGTGACATTTTATAGCCCGCCAGTGCGCGTGCAAGAAGAAGTAACGCATCTTATATCTCGGTGTATTATCCATTTATCACGTTGCCCTAATTGTGTTTTGTCTACACGCGAAGTCCCGGAGGTAAGGGACTCTCGCAACGAGAGAGGCGAGAGTCAGTGATACTTATTACAGTGCTCCCGAAGACGAATGTTTCGTTCGTTGGCTCTCGGCACTCTCGATCATGAATGAATAGCTGTTGAAGTGAGCGCTCGCCTCTTTGGCAACAATCACACACACACGCACAGCGAGTACATTATATGCATTTGCTCCCGGTGCATTACTCAGTAATCAAGTCTGCTAACGTCGCTGAATGCATATACATGTTAGTATATAATCATCGCAATCTCTATAATTTTAGGAAAAACACACTTGATATCCTGCATTTATGTAGAACACATTATCTATTCATGACCGAGCATCGAGAGAGCGATCATGGCAAGCTATGTAATACCGCAGTAATACCATGCTATACACTCTAATATACTGTTGTAATAGATTCATGCAGGTCCCAAAATCTGTACCGTCTATTTTCACATATTGAACGATAAACCCAACACTCTCGAGCTTGTCTTTAGTATTAACAATCGTCGTAATTTGTCATTTCTCTGTGGGACGGTAATAGTTGAATCAATCGCTTGAAGAAAAATTGAATTCCAAAAAACTTTGAAATCTCGGCTGAAAAAAATATAATATGAAAAGTATATTGTAAAAAAAAGATATTCAATGAATAAAAATTTGAATAGGATGAAATAATTCAATATATCATCATAGTTCATTCATAGTTTGAATTATGATCGGTCATGTCAGTGAGTTTAATATTTTGAATCATAGTAATTTTTTGACTGCCCTCTATGCAATCGGGGGACGTTGTTACGTCCGACTTGCATATGGTGACGGATACAAGTCTTAGAGCGTAACACGGTCGATCTCTCTTTTGCGTCAGGGTGTTGAACCTTTACCGCAGGGAAGGAGATCTCGCCAATACAGCTAAGAACTTCGGATTTTACCTCGCGATGCTCCATATCTCTCGTGTATTCGGTACCTTAGATATCGCTGTTGTTCTCCCTCATGGTCGTCGTCTGGCAATCGATGTAGTTAAGGAGAGGCGAGTAAATGAATCTTCATGACTCGATGATTAACACGCGCACACGAAAAGTTTATTCTTAAATTGCCAACGTTATACAATGTCAATTCGTCAAATACTATACCGTGTTACTTTATTTTGTCGCGAACTGATTTTAGCTTCGTTACAATTCGTTTGGTTTCCACCGCGATTACACAATTTATTTCTCGTTGATTCATCCGCCATATATTTCAAATAATTTCAATGTTCAATTCATTTCGTAGATTCCTCAAAATATCAATATCTCAATCTTTATAGCCACAGCTCGTAATAATCTTTATTTTCTCTTTGCTTTATTTAATTTCTTTTTGATTTAATTATTTCTTCTACCAGTCCAATTTTCCTGGCATTTCATTTAATGATGCGATTGGTGATCGCTTATTCAAAATATTCAAGGGGCTCATCTGGCCTTTTATAATTATTAATCTTCAAATCGTTTCAACTCCAATATTCGTCTTCATTATTTTTATCTTCAATATTCTTCTTTATTATTTCAATTTTAATTTTCTTTCTTATTATTTCAATTTTATTTATTTCAGTTTCAATATTATTCTTTATTTCAATTTAGACTTTACTTATTCTCAGAAATATCAAGAGGCTTAACTGGCCTTTAACTGATGAATACTGACTCTACGTGAAGTTAGTCTGATCTCTTTCCTAACTTGGTTATCAACCATACGTACAGTATGAATCTCGGCGGTGGACTGCCCCAGTGACAAATATCGTCCCCTTTATATAGTGTTTCAGGTGGGGTTTCTGCAAGTGTGATTTTTGTTCTTCTTTTAATATTGTCACTCTTCCTTTGATCATTTCGCGCCCCTTTTCCTAGAACTCATATGTGGAAAGGACTAAATCATTCGCCCTACCGGCGAAGGTGGAAATGCGTCACTCTGTTCCACGAATTTCCCGTTATTTTATTTGGATCGATAAGTGGGTTCTAATACTGCGAGTCCTTCATATCGTTAAGTAGGCCCGCTCGAGAGTCTCTGATTTCCGGTGATGTCGTACGGGTAAAAGGTTTGTAATTTATGGCTTGGCTCGTCCGAAGGGATAGAATGCAGCCCAAAGGATACACACCTCTCGGCTATCTTGACATTTTGGTTAGTATTGATTATTTACAAAATAGTCACGTGATATCAAGGATTCGTTCATCCGACCAACACCCAGTTACAATATGCGTATGTCTTAATAATATTATATCTATACATAAGAGAACCTCGATTCTTGTTCTGGAATAAAAATAATTTTTTTGTTGTTGTACTATTGGGTTGGAAGCAGATCGTAACAACGTCCTCTACTGCATCGTCAAACATTCATGTTGAATATCAACTTTTTGTCGCATTAAGGGGACTGACAATGAGTCACCTAAAAAATTGGAAAAATAAATTTTTTTTTCGCGACACGGCCAATCCAAATTGGAAATCGATTTTATCCTTATAAAGTACCTATACTTAGCTATGATTTCCAATTTTTCCATAGCCGTACGAGTTATCTAAATGCTGTGAGATTTTTCACAAAATTTTTCACTTGTCGTAGCTTTCGGACCCTGCGACTCAATGGATTTTCAATTCTGACGTCTCATTTTCTTCGTAACAGACCTCGTTCTCAGATGAGTGTGGGATTTTTTTTTATCTGCTTTCTGGAAATTATGGCGACCTATAATGTGAAAAAAAACAATTTTTTTGTAACTTTTTGAAAAAACGGTTGAATAATAGGTTACCATAAATTCGTTTTACCTCGCATCAAAAATTCCCACACTCATCTGAGAATGACTGCGATTAGGAACAAAATGAGACGTCGGAATTCAAAATCCGTTCATCGGTGCGGTCTGAAAGCTACGACAAGCGAAGAAAAATGGAGTGTCGGGAAACGAATTTCAAAGATGAAGTTGAGAAAAATTCACTTCGCTGGCCTATTCAGGGTACTTCTTTCCTGTTTTTTGTTTCACTTGATCCTTGGGGACATTTCTCCTGTTTTTGAAGATAAAATTACCCAAAAAAAAAACTTTGAAATTTGAAAAAATAAAATGAAAATGAAAAAAAAAAAAAAATTGTCGAATATCTAGAGAATGGAAGTTCGTTATCAAATTCTTATTCCAAAAACTAGAAAAATAGCTTTTACTAGATGATGTCAAAAATTGAGGTGAGGTGTCCCAAGAAGAAATTTCCATATCCTCGTTGAAGTAGACCAGTGAATGATAATTTCCCAATATAAATTTTTGATTTCGGTGGCACACAAAGACTGTATTCACACAGAAACTGTAAGCACACAAAAAATATATATTGTACATTCAAAAAATAACAAACAGTTTACGGTGACCGGTGTTATTGTGACGTTTTCGAGATATTTCATACGCCATGGAGCGTCGATCGGTAGCGGCGAAAATCTGCACTTTATTTCTTAGAAGAATCGATTGTACAGTCAGTAAAGTCAATAAACCCCCTAAGCGCCGCAGCGTCCCGTGTAAAAAAAATTTGCTTGGCCGGGCGCTGGCAGCTCGTTGTACGCTCCCGTGATATTTGGGTGGCACTTCGCTAACGTTTGGCTACACGATGTCTCATGAGGCAACGCTCGGTAGCCAGACCCCTGTTGCGGTAGAGTATTTGGCATGGGTCTGGCAGAACCAGAAGGCACAGTTTGGTTCACCGATAGACGCGCACGGTATTTGGCATTTGTATGGCAGAGCCAGAGGATACTGTTTGGCTCACTTTCGGGCGCATAGCATATTTGGCAGGTATATGGTACCGCCAGAGCCATTGCTTGGCTCACCTGTGGAAACGAAAAGTGATTGGCGACTGCATGGTGAAGCCAGAGGAGATCGTTTGGCTCACACGTTCGAGTGTTCCATACAGTGGCCGGTGTATAACAACCCGAGTAAGAATATTCTCCTTAGCCATGAGCGCTGCGCTACCACTTGGCTCAGCGGCGTGGCAAATGTCTGGGTGGTCGCTAGCCCGCGCGTGGCCCCGGTATATGGCCATTGAAGGGCTCAGCGAACGATCCCGAACGGCAGCCAAGTAGTTGATGGCTCGTAGTTGGATATGCCCAGTATTTGACAGCGTGTGGACGAGCTATACAGCTCCCAAATAGTGCATCTATGATTCCGCCAAACCCACGCCATGCATACGCCAATCTGCATGACGTAATCGCGATATCTAGCCCATGTACGGGTCAAGCAAGAGCCACATACCGGCCAAGCTTGAGCTATACAGTTTCCAACTACAAGCCAACTACTTGGCTGCCGTTTGGGATCGTTCGCTGAGCCCTTCAATAGCCATATACCGGGGCCACGCGCGAGGCAGCGACCACCCAGACATCTGCCACGCCGCTGAGCCAAATGGTAGCGCAGTGCTGGCCAAGGAGGAAATTTTTACTCGGGGTTGTATACACATCTCGGTCGCCAGCGCTGGCATCGCCATATCGTTTGATATTGCGAGATTGCGGTCAAACTCAAAAAAACAAAAGCAACACTTAAAAAAGAGTATCGAGACCCAAGCACGATTCTCCATGAATTTAGGTTGAGGATTAATACAAAAAAAAATTATGAAAAAAAAATGCTCCACTTTTAATTTTTTTTTTTTTAAATCGTTCACTGATTACTACTTAGGTAACAAATTTAAGGTCGAAATCTTTAAAACTAAAGCAGTTATGAGTACTCGAGTACAGATGTGAATATTGAATAATTTTCAAAAATTTACGACTATTCAAATGCTCATAATTTTTTTATTTTTGAAGATCGCGGTCTAAAATTTGGTACGTAGGTAGAAAATCGTATGGAGATTCGGAAAAAAAATTTAAAAAAAAATCGATTTTCAGGTCACTCAGTCCCCTTAATGACGTTTGCATCGTTGACACCTATATTGAATGTCTTCCATCCAATGAATGACACTTTTCTGTGATTGGAACACACAAATATACATATCTCGGAAAGTAAAAATCAGTTTGTCTCAAGTTTTATTGGAGGGTGATAATAAAACATGACAAAGCATGGAGACCGGATGAAAGAAAAGTGTGTGGGGAATGGACAAAAAAGAGGCAAAGAATGGAGAATGGATGAAGGAATTGGCATCACTGACGAATGGGAAAAAAAGCAGAAAGTAGAAAACAGAAAAAATAGGATTGACAGCTGGCTCCGATTGCTATCTGCACATAGCAACAGATCTATTCTTAGCACAATACGCATGCATCAATTTCTATTTACTACTATTCCATGTACTTCTTACCTTATTTTAAGGTGATGGAAGACATACGAAGACGTCCGTCCGGGTCCCCCTTTCTCATGATAGGTGGCGCGAACGGGTGACAGTTGTAACGCTTTCGTCAGAAAAGCGTGGCGAATTTGAATTTGCAATTTAAAGATTTTACGTGAAATAAGTAATTAAGTGGGGTTCGTTGCGCTACGAAGAGCGAAGCTCACCTTGGGGAATGAAGTTCGTTTGAAATAATTAAAACGCGTAATCGAATATGTTTGTAATGTTAATTTATTATGAACTCAACAACGTCTTTCAAAAATCAAAAGGTTTACAAGTACAAATGTGGTGAGATTGAAGATCTCTTCTGGTATTTTGAACTGTCGCGTAAGACTGTCGTAAAAGAAGTGATCATCGACTCTCTGACTTTTCTATTAGCGGACCCGCTGATGGCGGAGGTCACGCCCCTGAGTCCCCGAATAAGCCAATCAACCCCTAGCCCGCGCGTCGTGCCACCCCCGCATGCACGCGGAGACCACCCGCTCAAAACGCGTTCGGTCTCGGCGCCAACGTGTCGGGCCTGTGGGGTCCGGTTTCAGCAACCACTTGCAATTCATGAAAATCCACGTCGGGTGTGCCCGGCGACAATGTGTCGCCGATCGACTTTCCCGAGAGTTTACTTTGAATAGATTCTTCCCTTGAAGGGTTTTCTTTGTTTAGTGGAGCGTCTAGAAGAGAGCTCTGGTTTGTTTCGAGTTTTACTGTGTGGTCTTTTGAATTTAAGCAAAACCATAAATTACAGTGGAATAATAACCCAGTCGAGAGTACGATCATAAATTCGAAGACGAAATGTGTTTTCTTGGAACAAACTGCACGTGGACAGCATCGTGGTAATTTTATATACATGTGTAACTATTTCACTCTACATGCCTGGAAAAACTTACATAGACACATTATTCTAACATTTATTTATTCAAATTTACATGCTTCATTAAAAAGGTTAGAGTATAGTCAGCACGCCTTTATGATAAATTGATCTCTGAGTATTAAATGAATTGAATTTACGCGCGCTCGGCTACAGCCGGCGCTGTTCCCGCGGCGCGTCCGCGAACCGCGTATCGAGATGCGTTACACAGTACCGCCTGCCGCGCGGCCGGTACTGTCACGGGCCGCTAGATGGGGCCTTATATCTAATGTCGTATCGCGACAGATTTCGGCCACCACTGGCTATCCCGAGTGTAGCCCGATGGGGCCTTACGAACTCGACATGCGCATGCGCGAGAGGTACTAGTTCGCGCTTGCAAAGAAGATAGATTACATGGAACGGTATTCGCCGTGTTAGCGTTTGGCACGAGGAATAGAGTTCCGACTTTTGGCGATAGTTGGCGCGCTGATATATCCGTGTGACGAGGCATGGGAAAAGACCGTAAGCCCTGCCCCACGCAGGCATCTCTTTCCTACCATCGCGGCCGCGCGATAATACTTGCACTCTCGCACTAGCGCTGACCATATCCATGCGCGAGACCGTGCGATTGCGTCATCAGCTTCATGCTAGCGCCGACAATCGCGTTTTCAATCCTCGGATACGATTAGGGTGGCGTCGAAATTCGGTAATTAATAAATAGATTATAATAAATATAATATAATACAATAAATAAAATATAACATAATATAATATAATAAAATATAATAAATAAATAAATTGTTTTCGGCTTCGCTACAAACGAAACGACGTTTACTACAAACCTTTTCACACCCAACTTTTGAAGATTAACGCATAAGAATCGATTTCCATGACCCATCGATTTTCGGCAGATAAAAATAATTTTTTTTTTCACATAAAAACCATTTTTTTCTACTAGCAACCGAAATTCGGTTACCAGAGACATATACGAGGGTATACCTATGTGAATCAACCGTTGGATCACACATACAGAGCCACATCCATGTCAATGAACCGTTTGGATCGATTTTCGTGAAATTTGGGGGTCTAAAAATCTTCAAAAGTCCGAAAAAATTGTTTTACCGCTTCGCCACGAACGAAACGACGTTCACTACAAACCTTTTCACACCCAACTCTGAAGGATTAACGCATAAGAATCGATTTTCATGACCCATCGATTTTCGGTGAAAAAAAAAAATTTTTCGTAAAAAAAATTTTATTTTCTCATATAAAAACCATTTTTTTTCTACTACAAACAAAAGTTCGGTTACCAGCGACATATACGAGGGTATACCCATGTGAATCAACCGTTGGATCACCCATACAGAGCCATGTCCATGCAACTGAACCATTTGATTGGATTTTCGTCAAAATTGGGGGTCTAAAAACCTTTAAAAGTCCGAAAAAATTGTTTTCCGCTACGCCACGAACGAAACGACGTTCACCACAAACCTTTTCACACCCAACTCTAGAAGATTAACGCATAAGAATCGATTTTCATGACCCATCGATTTTCGGTGAAAATTTTTTTTTTTCGTAAAAAAATTGTTTTTTTCATATAAAAACCATTTTTTTCAGACTACAAACGAAATTTCGGTTACCAGAGACATATACGAGGGTATACCCATGTAAATCAACCGTTGGATCACCCATACAGAGCCATGTCCATGCGAATGAACCATTTGATTGGATTTTCGTCAAAATTGGATGTCTAAAAACCTTTAAAAGTCCGAAAACATTGTTTTCCGCTTCGCCACGAACGAAACGACGTTCACTACTGTTACGATCTGCTTCCGACCCAATAGTACAACAACAAAAAAATTATATTTATTCCAGAACAAGAATCGAGGTTCTCTTATGTATAGATATAATAATATTAAGACATACGCATACTGCAACTGGGTGTTGGTCGGATGAACGAATCCTTGATATCACGTGACTATTTTGTAAATAATCAATACTAACCAAAATGTCAAGATAGCCGAGAGGTGTCTATCCTTTGGGCTGCATTCTATCTCTTCGGACGAGCCAAGCCATAAATTACAAACCTTTTACCCGTACGACATCACCGGAAATCAGAGACTCTCGAGCGGGCCTACCTAACGATATGAAGGACTCGCAGTATTAGAACCCACTTATCGATCCAAATAAAATAACGGAAAATTCGTGGAACAGAGTGACGCATTTCCACCTTCGCCGGTAGGGCGAATGATTTAGTCCTTTCCACATATGAGTTCTAGGAAAAGGGGCGCGAAATGATCAAAGGGAGAGTGACAATATTAAAAGAAGAACAAAAATCACACTTGCAGAAACCCCACCTGAAACACTATATAAAGGGGACGATATTTGTCACCGGGGCAGTCCACCGCCGAGATTCATACTGTACGTATGGTTGATAACCAAGTTAGGAAAGAGATCAGACTAACTTCACGTAGAGTCAGTATTCATCAGTTAAAGGCCAGTTAAGCCTCTTGATATTTCTGAGAATAGGTAAAGTCTAAATTGAAATAAAGAATAATATTGAAACTGAAATAAATAAAATTGAAATAATAAGAAAGAATATTGAAGATAAAAATAATTAAGAAGAATATTGGAGTTGAAACGATTTGAAGATTAATAATTATAAAAGGCCAGATGAGCCCCTTGAATATTTTGAATAAGCGATCACCATTCGCATCATTAAATGAAATGCCAGGAAAATTGGACTGGTAGAAGAAATAATTAAATCAAAAAGAAATTAAATAAAGCAAAGAGAAAATAAAGATTATTACGAGCTGTGGCTAAAAAGATTGAGACATTGACATTTTGAGGAATCTACGAGATGAATTGAACATTGAAATTATTTAAAATATATCGCGGATGAATCAACGAGAAATAAATTGTGTAATCGCGGTGGAAACCAAGCGAATTGTAACGAAGCTAAAATCAGTTCGCGACAAAATAAAGTAACGCTGTATAGTATTTGACGAATTGACATTGTAGAACGTTTGCAATTTAAGAATAAACTTTTCTTGTGCGCGTGTTAATCATCGAGCCATGAAGATTCATTTACTCGCCTCTCCTTAACTACATCGATTGCCAGACGACGACCAAGAGGGAGAACAACAGCGATATCTAAGGTACCGAATACACGAGAGATATAGAGCATCGCGAGGTAAAATCCGAAGTTCTTAGCTGTATTGGCGAGATCTCCGTCCCTGCGGTAAAGGTTTACCACCCTGACGCAAAAGAGAGATCGACCGTGTTACGCTCTAAGACTTGTATCCGTCACCATCTGCAAGTCGGACGTAACACTACAAACCTTTTCACACCCAACTCTAGAAGATTAACGCATAAGAATCGATTTTCATGACCCATCGATTTTCGGTGAAAAAATTTTTTTTTCGTAAAAAAAAATTTTTTTATCATATAAAAACCATTTTTTTGCTTCCTCATGGAGGAAGCTTTGTTTTCGTGAAATTTTTTTTTTCGAGATGTTCATGAAAACGTGTTCAGTATGTCTCACAACACCTAAAAAAACACATTTAGAAAAAATGTCCGGATGTATGTGTGTGTGTGTGTATGTGTGTGTGCGTGTGTGTGTGTGTGTGTGTAGTATTGGTTGACCGCTCACAACTTGAGAACGGCTCGAGATATCAAGCTAAAATTTGTCACACATGTAAAGGGTTCACGGTGCATAGCACAATTCAATTTTTGGGAAAATCTATCAAGTTATTTTGTTTTCACAGCATTTTTTCAAAATTCAAAAAAATATTTTTGGTCTCTAGCTCCCACAATTTTAGAGATATCGAGCTCAAATTCAGTATAATGTTGTAGGAGTACAGGGAGATGCTCGATACCGAATTTGGAAAAAATCCACGCATTGCTTTACTTTTAAAGCATTTTTTCATGTGAAAAAAACGATCTTTACACTCTAACTGGAGCAATTCTTTAGATATCGGACTTAAATTAAAATGGTGCGAAGTTGCGCAATTATCCAAAGAGAAACCCGATTGAATTTGGGCGAAATCCATCAAGCCATTCATATTTCATGGCGTTTTGAAATTTTTCCAAAATTCAATGTAACTGCTCTAGCTTCCATAATTTTTGAGATATCTGGCTGGAATTTAGTACGAAGTTGCACTACCATCGAAAGAGGCTTCGTATTGAATTTGGAAAAAATCCAACAAGACGTTCAGATTTTATGGCGTTTTGAATTTTTTCCAAAATTCAATGTAAGTGCTCTAGCTTCCATAATTTTCTAGATATCCGCCTGAAATTTAGTACGAAGTTGCACTATCATCCGAAGGGATTTCTTATTGAATTTGGATAAAATCTAACAAGGAGTTCAGATTTTATGCGAATTATAATTTTTCAAATTTCACATGAATTGCCCCATGTATATTGATTTCGACTTACATCACACTCACAAGGAGCCCTTAACGTCATGAGAGTGAACAAGGGTGCAAAGTAGAACCTTGCACATTGCTTCCTCATAGTTTTGTACCGTTTTTAAATTATTGAGATGTAAAGTACAACCTTACTTATGGCTTCCTTATCTTCTTACACATTTGCCAAAGCTTCCTCTATGAGGAATCCAAAATTGATCGACACATGGTTCCTTATAGAGGAAGCTTTGGCAAATGTGTAAGAAGATAAGGAAGCCATAAGCAAGGTTGTACTTTAAATCTCAATAATTCAAAAACGGTACAAAACTATGAGGAAGCAATGTGCAAGGTTCTACTTTGCAACCTTGTTTTTCTACTACAAACGAAAATTCGGTTACCAGAGACATATACGAGGGAATACCCATGTGAATCAACCGTTGGATCACCCATACAGAGCCATGACCATGCGAATGAACCATTTGATTGGATTTTCGTCAAAATTGGGGGTCTAAAAACCTTTAAAAGTCCGAAAAAATTGTTTTCCGCTTCGCCACGAACGAAACGACGTTCACTACAAACCTTTTC
The DNA here is from genome assembly GCA_963662125.1 of Diplazon laetatorius. NCBI lineage: Eukaryota > Metazoa > Arthropoda > Insecta > Hymenoptera > Ichneumonidae > Diplazon > Diplazon laetatorius. The sequence goes on along the minus strand of OY759158.1, from coordinate 9,154,036 downwards.
ACACCCAACTCTAGAAGATTAACGCATAAGAATCGATTTTCATGACCCATCGATTTTCGGTGAAGAAAAATTTTTTTTCGTAAAAAAAATTTTTTTTCATATAAAAACCATTTTTTTTCTACTACAAACAAAATTTCGGTTACCAGAGACATATACGAGGGTATACCCATGTGAATCAACCGTTGGATCACCCATACAGAGCCATGTCCATGCGAATGAACCATTTGATTGGATTTTCGTCAAAATTGGGGGTCCAAAAACGAGGGTCCAGACGAGCTGCCCCAGCGTTAGCAGCGCCACGCTGGGGCAGTAATGCCCCCCGATCTCGAGGCTGTCTTGCCTATCCCGAATACGGTTCCATGTAATCTATCTTCTTAGGCGCTTGCGGATGCGCGCTTGCTCGTGCTGCATGGGACAGCTGTGTGACCGAATACGCGTGTCACGTGGTACACACGCTGTCAAATGCCGGCACAGCCTCGCAACCGGTAACCTCAAAAACTAACATTGCTCGCACTGACGTGACTCGAAATGTCAAGCAGTGCAAAGCAGTTTACCTCGGATCAAGGAATGAGAAAAAATGATTTTCAGACTTGTCGTCGTGAAATAGTTTGCAGAAGCTGATATAGTGCCTTGTATTGTTCAAATAATCAACACCATTTGATTACTTGACAGATACAAATAATCAACATCATTTGATTATTTGACCGATACAAATAATCAACATCATTTGATTATTTGCAGACAGATAATCAACATTATTACCTGCGTCGCTTGTGTTGCAATGAGATTGATTGCTCAACTTTGGTTTCCAGATTTTTTTGTAACCGCACCCGTTTTCTGAATGGATCTGAAATTTCAAGGATGGTTCCGTCCTTCGTAGCTTACAGCGACTTACAGGTGAGCCATTAAAGGAATTTTCTAATCTTACATTACATTCTGCGACTACGGTTTGGACCGTCTTTAAAATTTATTTCAACTATTCATGTTCCGCAGCAACTTTCAAAATGCGCTTCGAAAGATGGATTAAAATTTACAAGCTACGACAACTGGTCCAATAATTGTTTTTTAACTTGAATTTTTTGAACAACATTAACTGTTTGAACATTAAAGTTTTGAATCATTTCCTGAAAATTTTTTTGAAAGTTGCGAAACATAAATCATAAAATGAATTTCAGAGACGGTCCGAACCATGGTCGCAGAATGTAAGTTAAAACAATTTCTTTTATGTCACGCTGTCCGTAAAAGTGCGGTTTCACGCTCACTGCGTTCGCTTCAAACCGCATTTACGGACCTTGTGACATAAAAATTCGTACGACACTCGTACGAAAAACGTTTTCTGGACTCGTGTGATTGCAATACTCGCCTTCGGCTCGTTCTGCAAACTCACACTCGTCAGTAAATTATTTTTCGTACTAGTGTCATAATATACTATAATCGCTCACCTATCAGTCGCTGCACGAACTACAAAGGACAAAACCATCCTTGGAATTTCAGATCGATCCTCAAAACAGGTGCAGTTGCAAATGAAAACAGGAAAGCAACCATGAGAATTCAATCTTGGTCTCAACACAAACTTCGAAGGAATTGTCGTTGAGTATTTGAAGTCGACCGATAACAACTGCTTCATTATGAAATGCTGCAGTTGTAAGAAAGTAGAATTCCAGCTAGACCAATGTGTCGAACAAGAAAAATTCTGGTGGTGTTTTCGTTTATGAATTCAGAAATTCATAAACGAGTAACCAAACCAGTGTTTTCTTTCGACAGCATTGGTTATAAGGAGTTCCGGTCCAGCGAGGATGTAAAATCTGAGCCAGACCGAATACAATGCGTCGATGAAGAAATATCCTGGTGGTGTTTGCGATTATGATTCTATACAATCACAACCGCGTGACCAAACCAGTGTTTTCTTTCAACAGCATTGGTTATAAGCATGTTCGGTCTAGTGAGCATGCAAAATCTGACCTAGACCGAATACAATGCGTCGATGAAGAAATATCCTGGTGGTGTTTGCGATTATAAATTGAAAAATTTATAACCGAGTAACCAAGCCAGTGAATTTTTTCGATCGACTTTTTTTTCGCCACATCCTGGGCTGTGGCGAAAATTTACTTAAGGTTTTTGATCCGACTTACATGTCGAACCAAGCGATCCACCCTAAACTCAAATCCTGTGTACTTTGCTCGAGATACACAGATGGCATTTTCACGAACACACGGAGCAGCTGTGATGCTAAGAGAAAACGATGACAGCGCCATCGGCCGACCGCATGATATGTCTCTCAGATTTTTTAATGGGCTAATAACAGATAGCCGACAATTTTTTTTTCGATTTAGACGGAAACAAGACCTGCCAATACTCCGTTTAGCGGTACTGAATCGATTCTCGAAATTTCAACACATTCCATTTCGTCTACACCGAGAAAACTGGATCCCCAGCGTCGTACCGTAAACAACGACGTGCCCCCGCGACCGGAAAAACCATTGTTCTTGCAAATTACGCCGAATTATCACACCTACTATGTCCTGAATTATTCATTGATGAAATGTGCATCCTATCGTTCTCGTCATTTTGGATTCAGGTGTTGTATTACGACAGCATGCACATTTTTATCATCACATACAGTCTGTTCCACAAGAAAGGGTGCGCGTTTTCTCGAAAAGTTTCAAAGAAAACCCCATTTTTCTTTTTTATCACGAAAGCACGCTTCGAGCACTAGGGCGGACTCTCTTCATAACCCGTCCAAACGCCTTTGTTCTGGATTATGGCCGGGTACCTTTTGGGCATGCTTTCGACCAGTTTTTCCGCATATTCTGAACGTAGACAGCACCATACCCCCCTAATTCGTCCAGAGAGCTGCTTCAGGGTGAATACATGCTTTCCTGCAAGTTTTCTCTTCACGACGATCCACACATTTTCAATTGGATTTGCATCAGGAGATTGTGAAGGCTAGTTTAAAGTCGTCATGCCATTTCCGCTTTTCAGCTCGTGCAGAGGCGACGACTGCGATATTTGGGGTCGTTGTCCTCTTGAAGGATCCAATCCTCATTGTTGGTTCCAAACTCCTTTCTGTATAGACTTCAGAAGACCACGTTGGTAAATTTTGACCTTTTTTTGAGCGTTGAGGTTCTCTGTAAAGAGCTCTGAACAGCGAAAACCGCGCTGTGAAAAGCGACCCCAAACATCTATCTTTATGTGGCGCTCAACAGTTCGCTGGAGGAAACGCTCACCAGTGGCAGACCAGGCACGTTTTATCGGAAACCATGCCCAAAAGTAAGCTTCGTTGGAAAAAATTATACCGGACCAAGAATTTAGCAGCAGCTGAGTATGAAAGACGTGGTCTGTGTGCATTGGTGCCAAGAAAAACGTTCAGCGTAGATAGCAATAATTGCTCAATGTTGTGCAATATGCAACACTTTAAACGAGACTGAAACAAATCGGTGGTTCCGCCGTAGTTCTTTGAACGTACAATAAGGCCCAAAAAGAAAGGAAACGAAATCTTCAAAACTTCCCGAGAAAACGCGTACCTTTTCTTGTGGAACAGACTGTATTCCTGGACGGGTAATCGGAAACTGCAATTTTTCCTTTCGATTTTGAAAAAAATGAGACCTCACACTACTCCGTTCTGAAACGATTGCCAGAGTTTCATACAATTCCATTACGTTCCTAGCCCAAAAACCCAGCCCGCAGCATACATGTGATTCGGTGGATCCTACTTACCGACCGCGAGGTCTTCCATCACCTTAAATTTCTATTTTTTTACTACGCTTCTATTTTTGTTGTTTTTCTTACATAAATGGTTTTAAGATTATGGTCACCCACTTACCTGTCGAATAATACAAAACAAAAAAAATGACAGGCAAAATAATCACTCAATGATAAAAAAAAAATATTACAAAATTTCCAGTACGAAGTAAAACATAAGCCGTACATACTGCGCGATGAATATCCGAAATGTTAGCTTTGATATCTTTCTTCGTTTACCGATTCGATAGAAAAAAAGAGCAAAACGTTGAGTTTTGTGTCCTCTTCTATCCAGTCGAGTGAGAATATTTGAGCCGTATGACGGGTCGTGGCTGTCGAACTGGACCTAGTTTTTTCAGCTGACTGTACGCCTAACCAATCAGCGGGCTCGATAATTCCCAGCGAGCCAGCTGATCGTCTGCTTGGCATGGCCGAGCAGACGACCCAGCATCGAAATGAAGTCAAGTTACGAACGATGCAAGTATTACTCAGCCAATCAGCAGGCTCGCTTGAGTCCTGCTCCCGTGAATTGCGATATGGAAAATCCGATAATCGAAGTGTTTTTTCAACATTTAATATATTTACGAGTTCACATCCGATTGTAAATATTATGGTCTAATAACCATCTGTGGGACTCACAGAACCGCGGTGCAAAAATCTGTCACAAGAAGATTAGCCGTTTGGGCAAACGGTGGCAACGACGAAACACATAACTCCCGTTTTCGGCCGGGAGTTAAAAAAAAGAAATGAACGGTTGTAATCTGCGTAAAACGAAAATCACCTTCGATTCTTAGCTAGCCTCGATTAATTGGTCCGACGCTACCTGCTTTCGTAAATTCGTGGAAAATAGTCGCATGAGGCTCATCAATGCTGACCCACACACTGCTCAACGTAAAACTACGTCCCAGGCTGGGATCGTTAAAACTCACGTCGTGGATATGTACATTTGCGTATGGTGTTTTTTTCGTCTTTGCTTTATACACATCCGCGCTGAATTGAGGAAAAAGCGAACACCGAGTGAGTGATTCCCATTGCTGAAGCGTGTTCAATCGAGTGGAGAATCAATCTTCCATGCATCCGGCAGAGTGTCCGGTCTGCGTACATATATAAATATACATACGTATATACATATAGTACAGAAATGTCCCTGTGCTGCTACACTATATACAAGCTATGTTATCTAGTCTACTCGAACGGTCAATCGGCCGAAACTGTTTTGATTTTTGCAGTGACTCGTCGGCCGAATCTCCGCGCTGCATAGCCGTCCCACGATTTTTGGTAGCGATGATGAGTGCCGTTTCCCTGATGGATTCGCACGTGTATTCGAGAAAATCAACGCGGAGAGCTGGGCACGTTGAAAACTTTATTAGTGAAACAGCGAGAGCTATTCTCATTCGCGTCGATAATTTACGGACGCAGACATACGTGCGCACCACTGCGTAGCGGATTGGATAAGGGCAAATGGGCTTATCAAGAGTTTGTCCGGAAGTGGGCATAAGGTCTCCGTCGAGTTACAATTTGGCGTTGTAAATTGTATGCAACGAGTAACTACGTAGAGCTTAGTCCCACAGTCAGAGTTACCATACTATAAGATTTTTCCGACATTGGAAATTTCTAATCCCCTGCCCACCCGCGACCACACCCGGTCCTCATACTGAAACACATTATGTTAACCTGGTTTTATTCACAATCTGTTTTAGTTGACTTAACATTTCAGAATCGTTAATGAAGGTTTTTTATTTATATTTTAAAGAGTAAAATGAAATTTAAGCATATGTCTTATATATCTCCATTATTATTACTCATGACAACTAATCATCTTGAAAAATAGGTAGAGCAGACCCTGGTCAGGAAGAAGTAACAGGGGTGGGTTGTAACGGCTTGTACATCTCTCGAAATGAAGAAGAGTGATGTATGGTCAAGACACGAGAATGACCGTAAGATGTTTACGCACCTCGCCTTCTCGTCAGCATACGGAGAGAAAATTCAAAGAATTCTGGTAAAGAAAAATCTGAGGAAAATTAGCTCGCCTAATTCTTAATCCAAAGTCGTCTGAAAATTTGTCGAACTGTTTGAGTGGAAGACGTTGAGCCACATAAGGAAAATATCCGTAATACGGCACGGTAAAATTTGGCCTGCTATCCTTGAAAACTTCTTTATCAATCTATTCGAAAAAACTGAAATAGGGATACAATGACAGCATTCAACGAGGAGAAGTGGACTTTTTCGTATTCCCCATACATTCCCCACAGACACCCGGGATAGATAATGCTTATCATGGATTTTCAGAATGCAGAGAGGGGTTATATTCACCCATAATGTTGCAGTGACCGCAGGAAAAATACTTAGAACGTGAAAATCCATTTTACCACCCAGCCCCCCTAAACTCACTTTATGGTATTTCTTTTATGCCCGAATCCCTTGAACCTATCAACAATCCATTGCTGATTCGGGTTACATAAAAAAAGACAAGAAGAAACCACGCAATTACGACAAAAGATAGATCTTTTGATGAAAGATTGAAAAACTCTAGGACCTTAGCTGGAGGTTTTCACTGTGCCATCATACCAATTTCCCTATGCTTTTTATTTAACACTCATCTGAGAATGGGCTCTGTTACGAAGAAAATAAAAGTCAGAATAAAAAATTCGTTGAGTCGTATGGTCCAGAAGCTACGACAAGTTAACAACTTTGTAATAAATCTTACACCGTTCAGGTGCTTTATATACATATAAATGAATATCAAAATTACAAGCGATCGGTCTTCAAAAGAATGACCCATATAATCTACTAGCACGTTCGTAACTAACTTAACATTTAGCAAATCCAATAAAATGGATCCACCTCGATCATAGTCGTCGTCGGTTTGGAACAAAAAATCTTTATCTGTTCGTACGCGGCTTGGCCTTTCTTCATACGAAACGCACGTGGTTCTATTGACAATAGCGCCAGTTAAGGTACACTTTGAGCGACTGGAGAAACCAGTATGATATTTTGTTTATAATACAAAACATTTTGCAGAAGCATCACAGATAATTTTGGACAAAGATACGCTAATTTTTCGATCGTTATAAAAAAAATCTTTCATTAATTATAAGTTTCAATTCGTCACTGAAATTCGGTTGAATAGTCATTTGCAGATGCAGGCTTCTTTTTCTCATAATTAACAGCGGCCATTTCACCCGATTTTGTCATTACGTCTGCAATTAGTATGGACCAAAATGAGAAGTTGAAGATCTCGATACGGGCAAGCCATATATATTCAGCGACAGTTTTGTATGATTGACATCCATTTGTCATTATGGATTGAAGAGTGGCGTCTATTCCAAAATGTAAATATTCTCGTTCATTCATGATCTAAATATTGGATTTAGTCGGGTATTCATAGAAGCTCTGAGTATTCTGGTAACGTACAGTCTGGTACATTTCGATTAAATATACGCAACAGCTTATTGATGGTATTATGGTGAATATGATATTGGATAGCCCATCGCGATAAGTCTGCAAATAATTGTAGGCTATTTTCGCCACCTATTACATAATCATTATCATGAACTGTTGTTCTATGACGATCAACATTAGAATTTAATTCATAATCAGAAGCCAATGGAGGATCATAAGGAACCTTTTTTGCTTTTGCTTTTTACATAACTTTGTGTTTCATTACTTTGCGGTTCTTCATTATCAATATTGTTTTTTCTGTCTAAATATATTTTGCATTACGATATTGTTTGTGATGTAATTTTCTTCAATATTGACTTCCGGGAGCTCAGGCGGACGAAACGACCTCGAAATTTAGTGTACGTGCTGCTTTGTCTCATCTCGGATGATCCGATTTTGATGTCTTCGTGAATGGATATGGAGCTTTTTTCTTTCAACTATTTTACCTGAAATGAATTACATCTGCGGTTGATTATGAACCGACAATAAAGTTAACTATGTAGTACCGTGTATTATATGAGTGTAACTGGATTAATATTATTACTTTTATTTATTGTCGCAGTTCCTCGTGAACCCTTTCGAGTATTTTCGATCCCTCCTCATTTCTCTCCTGTTCTGTCACGACGGCCTTTACATTTCTTCGATTCGCCGATGTTTGCACGGAAGTAACTTGCTTTGGTACAGCAACCAAGCCCTCAGAGAAACTGGCCTGCCGCTCAAAGAGCGGCGTGCCAGCCAGCGCATGGCTGACTGCTTGCACACGTACTTTACCACACACAGCTGGGTGTTCGATTGTCACGATTTTTGGACTGCATCCAAGTTATATTCGGAGACGGATAAGTGATCGGCCCTTTATTTATTACCGCGGGCGGCCACACTGCCGGGTCACCCGACGGCTCGGGACACAATGTGGAGAATTCATCGTGCCAGCTCGGAATCGTTGTAGATAAGCTTGCTAACTTTTACGATTTTCTCGTTCTCAATCGAAAGCGGCTTTTATACCCTACGATGTCAAGCACTTCTAATCGTAAGTCATACTTAAGTCATTTTTTTCGATGCCACGTCGTTTAAAAGACATTTCGCACTCGAGTGTATCGTCAAACTCTTGAACTTCGATTTCCTTGTTTGCGTTATTCTTACTAAGTCTCCACTGTTTCCTATGAGCAAAGCGTAAGATTCGTCTCTGCGACGCGTTGATATAACGCTAACAGATGTGTCGCTCTTAGCAGACATTCAAAAACTTTCCTCAAATTTCCCCCCTTGTGACTGTTCGCGTATTTTGGGACTCTCAAACTAGGTCTTTTGCGTGAAAAAGGAAATGGAATGGAAACGGTAACCTGCACTTCGCATGCGCAATCACTTGGGAACTTGATTCACTTTGCTTCCTCATAGAGGAAGCTTTGTTTTCGTGAAAATTTTTTTTCGAGATGTTCATTAGAACGTGTTCAGAATGTCCCAAAACATTTAAAAATCACATTCAGAAAAAATGTCCCGATGTATGTATGTCTGTGTGTGTGTGTAACATTGGTTGAGCGTTCATAATTTGAGAACGGTTCGAGATATCAAGCGGAAACTTGTCACACATGTACATGGTTCACGGCGCATAGCACGATTGAATTTTTAGAAAATTCCATGGTGTTTTTCTGTTTTTACAGAATTAAAAAAAAATTCAAAAATCTATTTCCGGTCTCCAGCTCCCACAATTTTAGAAATATTGAGCTTAAATTCAGTATAATGTTGTACGAGTACAAGGAGATGTTTGTTACTGAATTTGAAAAAAATCGATGCAGTGCTTTTGCTTTATGATATTTTGGAAGGTGTAAAAAAACGGTGTGCGCACTACTGCTGGCGCAATTTCCTAGAAATCGGACTAAAATTTGGCACGAAGTTGCACTATTATCAAATGGTGTTTGGGATTGAATTTAGGCAAAATCCATCCAGCCGTTCAGATTTCAATCGAGTTGCAAAAATAGATGTGCTCGCTCTAGCTTCCGCAATTTTTGAGATATCGGGTGACAAAATTGGTACAAAGTTGTACTATTATCGAAAGATGTTGACATCGAATTCCCCGTATATTTATTCTCGATATATTTACGAGCGGATCTTATATGAAAACCAGAATGCAAAGTAGAACCTCGCACATTGCTTCCTCATATTGTTGTACCGTTTTTAAAATTATTAATATGTAAAGTATACCCTTGCTCATGGCTTTCTCATTATTCTACACATTTGCCAAAGCTTCCTCTATGAGGAAGCCAAAAATCGATCGACGAATAGTTCCTCATAGAGGAATCTTTGGCAAATGTGTAAAATGATGAGAAAGCCATGAGCAAGGTTCTTCTTTACATCTTAATAATTTAAAAAACGGTACAAAATTATAAGGAAGCAATGTCCAAGGTTCTAGTTTGCATCCTTTTTGCTACAGGTGTGACCACCTAACTGAAAGTTCTGAACATGTTTGCAACAAACAACAGCCATTAGTGGAGTAAATTGAATTGAAATATTTTCCATTGAAGATATTGACCACCTAATCATAGAGACACGCTCTTTCATTTTATCGCGGATTTAACGTTCGTCCCTACGAATTTCCGTATACCGGTAAAGAATTCAACCAGAATGATATACCTCATTTAATATCGCGCATGGTGCCCAACATTCCAAGGAAAACTGCCAGCCTTGTGCTACAGGCTCCATTTCGCGCTTGTGGAAAAATCCTCTCGCCCGCGAGCTTCCAACATTATGGCAGCGCTAATACAAAAAATGAAGTTCTTCGAGCCGTTTGCACGCTAGACGAGTAAATATGCCCGGAATTATCGGAGTCAAATACGGCGTGTATACCATATTATATTACGTAAATGCTGCATAATATTACCTTACGAAATTGAAATTGTTTAATATGCGTGGGCTGTAGATGCCGAGCATTTTTTGCGGCTTACTCCTAAATTCCACTGATCGTCATGACTATAGTTTCGCAAAAATATTCAGCAGGCGTTCTCAACGTTGACACGAAAGAAATATAACCGCGAATTTGTAAATTTTCCTTAAGTCTATCGAAAGCTTGGCACGTTTAAAATCTCGCAAAGCTCTTGAAATATATTTTTAATTCATTGCTCCTTTTTTTTACTAGACGTTCCCTGAAACCTCAAAGAGCTATGTGTGCATTGGTCGTATTATTTTTATAGTATTTAAGTTATTTGGCATCAAAGCTTACTTCTGACGTAAAACCAAAATCGTGATCAAAGTTTCGTCGGGGCCGCGGTAGCAATAGGTAACGCACCAGGCTAGAATTCTGAAGTTCCCGGTTCGATCCCGGGCCGTGGCGGAATTTTTTTCACGATTTAATTTTTCATTTATCAAGAACATCATTGATAGAAAAAATATTGCTTCGTTAATTCTCAAGAATTAACCGAGCAATTAATTTATACAAAAATAAATAGGAAACCGTAATCATCGTCAAAGTAGGGTTCTCGCTCTCAAACCAAAAGAGGAAACTAATCTTACGAAATTACATCAATAACAAGGTCGCTCTTCGTCAAAGCACGTTAACAACATCACATAACGTAAATACTATTGACAGTTTTGACAATATTTATTGCATTTAAATTTGTATTTTCTTCAGTGGGGGCTTAGCACCCCCCGCCCCCCAACCCCCCTCCGCGGCACCACCCCTGGACTCCGGGAGGTGTACGCCTTCAGTTGCTTGCAGCTTAAAAAACACGGCTTTGTTGTATAGCGTATCGTGTGCAACTTGGAGCGGGGCTATTTTAAGCTGCGCGCGCTCATCTACAACTTGTCCCTAAAACATCGCGCTCAGCTGAAAACGACCAATTTTCCTCCATGTTACACAATGTACTATTGTCGGTCTTCTCTCACTCATTCATTCCAAACCACGATTCTATAAACTTTCTTTTGACGTTGTTTTTTCAATCTCTCCCCGGCAGGTTGAGTTGAGTCCGTTCTACAGCTGGCAGGTAACGCGCCACAATAATACTTCAATATCAGCGCCATATCGAATATCACCGTGTCCTTACCTTAATTGCCAACGTGGGCGGAATAATTTGTTCCACTCTACAATTCGATTAAACTTTACAGAAACCATCCATTCCGGCTTCGATTGCGAAGCGAGTAACGTGAGCGATGTGCGTGAGCCCATCGGACGGACTGACAGGTGCACGGAATGGATTCTAGGATAGGATTGTGCTTGTATCATCTACGCAGGTGGATGTTGCTGTCACCCTCACCAGGTCGGAAAATTATTTTGAAGATGGAAAAATGCTAGGCTTTCCATGGGCCCTTCAACCCCGTTATAAATAATTTTTGGGCTTATCCCCTTTTTGAAAAAATCGAAACTTAAAAGTGGGGTCGCCAGCTTACCGTAATTCCTGGGCCAAATTGTTCATCTTGAAGTCGAAGAAAAATACCTATTCGTACAGTCCTAAATTGATAGGCTCTTCGAATATATATTTTTTTCCAAATCAATGGAAACTACCCCTAACGAGATAAGGGTAGTTTTACAAAAGATAAAAAGGTGAAAATTTGATTTTTGCAATAAGTTTCGATTGGATATTTATAGGCTATTTATGGGCTCTGAGGATTTATTTGGCCTGTTCTTTTTAAGCCACCCCCTTCCGAGACAACACCTCCCAACCTTCCATCTTTCTGTGTACACGCGTGAAATCCGTCAGCAGAACGATCGTTTTGGGTCCTTATTATAGGCCATTTATAGGCTCTTAGAATTGCACGAGCCTGATTGTTGCAAACTACCCCATTTCACGAAAAAAAAGGTTCAACGTATATCTATCGGAGTGAAAGCTTGAAGTTAGTCACTATAACATTCGTTTTTGCGGAGTAATTATAGGCTACCGTCGAGCGGGGTGAGTATGAGACAAAAATCGCCCTTTTTTTCTTTCGCGCTTCGTCTAAAATCAGTTTTTGCGCTAAATTTTTGTTTCAAATGCAGGCATCTTGCAAACATCCTTCCAAAGGTGTGTAATAAGTTTTATGGAAAAAAAATTTTTTGGTGCAGTTACATCGACTTGAAACTTGTCTCATACTCACCCGGCAGATGGGGTGAATATGAGACAAGTTTTGTGATCGTTAATGAAAATTAATAAATAATTTTTTTTGGCTCTGTATCATATGGATATTTTTATGTAGTTATCCTCGAATGAATTGGAACAAGAATCATTAAAAAATATCCATTTTTAGGGGAATTGTTACAAAAAAAAGCAAAACATTGACATTTTTTGGAATTCATTTTATTCAAAATGAAATCAGACGGCTATTATATAAACTTCTCGGCATATTAAAATATTCAAATAACTTGTTGTTATATGAATCCAAACCTTTTCAATCCATTTGTAGGTCTTGTTGACACGAGAAATTCGTATAAAGAAGGTCGAAAGTGATTCTAACCTCAGAGAACTGTCATCTTTGAGGCTAGAATGCTCCGCTGTGAAATGAATATTTACGTATCTTTTAAGCGGTAGCACCAATTCAAAACTTTTACACATGAAAAAGGACGGTAAAAACCCACTCTATCAGATGCCCAATGATCTTCTTTCAAATATTCAGTTTTTATTTCGTCTCATACTCACCCTCCAAATACTGATCTTTTGGTTTTTCTGACTTTTCTTCGAGAACAGCGGTTTGAAAAATACCAAACTGCGGGTACATCATAAAAACTAATTTGCCTACACTTACTTTGCAGAATTTGCTTTAAAACTTTCTCCGATAAGTCGGTCGGGTGAGAAGTTTTCAGCACGTACATTTTTTCACCGTTTCTTTATTTTCTCGCCATTTTTTTTCTCAGTTCACACAAGATGCATACTAATGGCGTTTTGCGCCATTTGATGGGAACATTCTGACGAACATTTTGGCCCATGGCCGAGTCAAAACATTCAATTATTACGATTCTAGCAATAAAAATCTACCGTGTCTCATACTCACACCCCGTGTCTCATACTCACCCCGCTCGACGGTACTCATAGGTTCTCCAAATTGCACGAGCCGCATTTTTTCAAACCAGCCCTTTCCGGGAAATCAACCCTCAACGTATATCTGTCGAAGTAAAAGCTTGAAATGAGTCGGTAGGACGACAGTTCTTGCGCACAATAAACAAACAAATCCTATTTTTTTTAAATGGGGTTAATTATATTTATAGCCCATAAGAAATCTATATATATATAGGACTATTTTGATAGGTTTTCGACTTCAAGATCAGAAAGTTGGCGTCGGCTTATCGTTGAGCCTCCTCACTCTGCACCCTCACTTTCAAATTTCGATTTTTTCAAAATAGGGATGAGGCCAAAATGTATTTTTAGCGTTTTTCCACGTCGGAAACTTTTTTAAGAATAATTTCCCGATCTGGTGGGGTGCCAGCTTGTAACCCACGACTCCCTAATGGCGAGCGATCGTAATTCACGGTCCGTGGCCCCACCTGTCCCCCACGAGAGGAACGACGACTGCCGACGTCTCTGCCACGTAAAACTTCAAAATAAGCCCAGCGGGGAGCGCTCGAGGCGGACGTATCAACCGGATCGAAGCGCGAGAAGGGGGAGGGGACGGTTCTCTAGACGAAACGACAAGACGTACGAAGAAGAAACCGGAAGAATTCACTTTTTTGGAGTGGGCCATCCGGCCGGAGAACATCGAATTATTCTACTTGTCAATAACATTGATAATATTCGTTCCAGATCAAAATCAAAAATCATCATCGCCCTCATCAAACATCGACACACATCTCGAACATCTCAACGATCAAAGACCATCGCCGGAGAAATCGATCGATATCGTTTCACGAATTCAACGAAACAAGCCACGCGTCGAATCGAATGAAATACACGAGGATTCGATTTACGACAACGCCGTGTCACCGACAGTGAATGGAAGTGATATATGACGACTAAGATAAGTCGATGCTTCTCTGAGGTGAGCGAATTATTATCCATCCAAAACTATCGTCCGAAAGTCTCGAAATTGAGAAAGAAGAAAGAGGTTATGGAACCTACGGGACATTGCGACTGAGAGTTAACCTCACTTTTACAGCGTGCGCGGTGCAATGCTGCGCGAGATTAATAATTAATAAAATTCGTATTCTCGTCAGTACGGTAAAACTTACTATAAAATCGTATATGGAGGGACATTTCCCAGTACGATAATTTAAATTCAATTAATAGCGTAATTCGGAATCTTTGTTAAAAGAGCTCGGATGCCAATATTCCCATTGATGGAAGCACCCTTCGAATCACCATCGTGGGCCAAAAAACTAATTCTGATCGTGAACCGAAGAATATTTTCCGGTCGAAATGAAAAGATTTAAACGATACTCTCTTCGTGTGTTTTTTGAAAGTGTAATAAAATGGTTCACCGATGAACATTATCCGGTTGAAAGTGAAACGACACAATCGTCGTATTATTTGACAATTAAAAAAAACGGTTCGCCGATGAATATTTCACCGTCTAAATGAAACGAAATTAATACTTGTCTTCGTCTGCTACGACGTGCAAGACAGTGATACACCGATGAACATTATCCGGTTGAAAGTGAAAAGACACTATCGTCGTGTGCGTTGAAAATTGAATAATTGTCCGGCCTGAGGACAAAATAATTATCATCTCTGCGAATCTTGATTTTTCCGTTGATTTGGTTGTCGACGAACAGTTATCTATACGGGAAGAGACTAAAGGCTTGATATAGATATACGTACACGTCTACATAGATTTATTGTTTGTTTATCCTTTTTGTCGAATTAATATTTGTTTTCGATGCATTATCCCTTCTGAGATAGGAGTTCGTTATATGATTCGAGTCAATCATAACTATGTACGCCGAACCTTACTTTAAGACATCTTTACGACCATCGTTCTAATTGTATCCGGGTACCGTACCTCATTGGAATCATTCACACTATTCTGGAAGTTATTTCGATTACTTTGCAATACCTATTCCGGACATTATAATTGTCATTCTATTGTTGGTGTTAATCATCTTACCTACGAAGGACTATAAAAGCTATTTGGATAGCATGTCGTACCGCCACTTTTCGTCTGTATAAAATCGATCTTTCCCTTCGATATTGCCACGTTCTCGGAAAGCTTTCAGCATTAGTGGTACTTGACGGAATCTGATAAACGCCATTCGGTTAATGTTTTTCTTCGCGACTTTATTATAAGGATTTAATTCCGATGCTCGCATCTATTTGTCGTATTAAATAAATCATTCAGTTTTCTTATTCACATGTGAATCAGGTTTTCGCAGTCAGCCCTGAGAAATTTAACCACCAAAATAAATATTATTTCAATCTTTTCACTCATTAACGAATTATTATTATTCTACAACCTTACCTAAGATTCAAGCTTTATACACCTTCATCACGCAGCGGTTGCGGAAAATGAGCGATAATCTCGAGAGAAACTAGTAATGGATGCGCATGCAAGTTAAGATAATTAAATTTAATCGGCCATGAACGATGAGTGCACAAAGCCTACGGGGATCGAGCCGATTTGCAGGGTGAAGCGCCCGCTCCAGGGTGAAGGGTGCCCGCAGCCTCTCGGGTGTCAAGCGCGAATCTTTCTTTGATATTGGACGACTTCGTGCCCGGAGAACCCGCCATCAGGGGAAAGCAGCCCGACCGTTAGAACCATATAGTGGGAGGCTCACGGTCCTCTATGGGATACGCAATTTGAGATTTAATTAGCGCCAATGCCACATAACGGACCGGTTTTCAAGGATCCTACCCTATCGTTTTCTATAGAACTGGTGTACTGTTCGTGTTCACTGGGTAAAATAGATCGGTATCGTTTCAAGACCTTATAAATAGAGCGGAGAAAAAACAATGTAAAACTTTTGATTGGCACACGCTGTTAAGAGAGAAATCTGAAGCAAATTAATTATCTAATAGAACGTACCGTAAAAGCAGCAAGTGTGCCCTAGTTTTCTTGGGCGGAAAAGCTCGAACAATCTAAAGATAGTGAAATAATGGATGTGCTAAAAATATTTTTCTTCATGAATGAATATTTTTCGGGCGCGTAAAAATGATATCAGTTTTCGAACGATACAAAATAAAAAATCCTACAGATGTTTCGCGATCAAACCTTCAGAGAGAGTCTGCAAGAACCGAAATATACTACAAGAGGAATAAAGATGGGTTAGATAATAACTGTGGACCATATCGACAACTTATGCTCAACAATTAAGACGATGGACGTCATAAACTCTCTCCGTCTCCCTCGCTCCGCAGCGAGCGCCGATGGCGCTGTCTCTCTCGCACTTGAGTAGGTCTTCCATCACCTTAACGAGACGATTGAAATGAGAGTTGCGCAAGCCACGTGCCGGTCAAGATCCAGAGCAATTACAAGCTCCCTTCTCGAAGTACTGTATTCGGTCGGGCTTACTAAATTAGAATATATCTCGGCCCGATGGGGTTGAAACTTGATTTCCAATTCCAGACGGATTCATTTCCTCTACGGTTACACGAAATCCATTGAAATACAACCCCAAAAGATTTCTTCGAACAAATTAGTGGTGTCAATGTCATTTCACCAAAAGCGCGTGAACCTATTTTCTACGCTAACGTGACGTGTTCTTTGAATCGTATGCGCAACAAAATTTTCCTACGTCGATGTGCGATCAGGGTATCCGGGTACCCACCTCCAGTTTCAATTACTTTTCGAGTTCAAATGTAAACAAAATCATTATAAATCGAATGAATAACCATATCACCAAGTAATTAAGCTATATTTAGGTATGATTTCAGTATGAATCTTATTACAATGAATCACAAAATGGCGCGCCCATCGGTTCCCATCTTTTTTCCAGATAACGGATTGATCGATTCCTTCAAAATTTGGACACAATATGCACGAATAGGTAACAAAGTTCGGCACGGAAAATTTTTGAAAACTAATTTATTTATTTCGTTATCAATCGACAACGGTCGTCAATTGAGGTTTGAAAGTGAATGTCAACTCCAATCAAGCGCCATTTCGTGAAAAAAAAAACCTACGTGCCGAATAGCTTAAGACGTTATACTTGAAGAATCTTCTTGAAATTTTTGTTTCAGACCAACCGACTACCAGAAAAGTGGGAACTGCAAACCGTGCCGACGACAAAGTTATTCTACGCCAGCCAGAATAACAGCGCTCCGATTTACTATACAGTCAGACAAAAATTCGTCAACATACCTCGATGTTCGTACTTTCGAATGAAACCAACTTGAATTCATTCGTACCAATAGTTTTTGAGATAATAATTCCCAAAATTCACCTATTTTTGCGGCAATCTACACGGATGTACCCCCTTAACTTTGATTTATAGGGGAGACCGGTGTCGGTTGTAACACGGTGTCAAGTGTAACAACGACGATTACGCCGCCATGGCGGGGAAAATGCCCAACCTGTTTGGACATCCCCATAGCAATGTCCGTTTCGCTACTATTATTCAACGTTTTGCAAAATTTCATCCGCTCCATCCTGTAACTGTGTCCGTTTTTATGGTTTTTCGCTCCCGTAAGTAAGTATATCCCTCTCACGATGTTTTCGTCTAGTATCTAAACAATGATTTTTTTTTTATAATTGGTCTAATCTATACTGATCTATGATGGTTCGACTATAATTGATGTCAATTAGGATTTGTATATCACGACGCGAAGGATAATATTTAATTTATTCACTGAAAAATGTCGCAGGTGTCAATTGTAATACGTCGATCGGTGTCGATTGTAACACTATCAAAATCCTATGAATTAGTCCAATTTCCTTTCCATTTCCATGTCTTACAACAATTTGCATTTTTTATCTGTGATAACTGTTCCAAAGATTAATAAATTGTTTTATTCGTTGTTGAATTACCGTTATTTTGTTTATGACAAACACATATAATAGTTCTAGTTACGGTGAGATTAAAAATATTTGTCTCTTTTTATAGAAAATTAAATGATTAAACGAACTTACCAAGTGAAGTTCTATCATAATTGTATGAAGCGCCTGTTCCGAAATGATCAATTGGTAGTACCTCTACTCCACACCGATTTCGCCACAAGCTTCAAAGCTATATTATCTAAACTGAAAACATCAACCACATGCGCGCCGCGCTCGTGTCGTCCATTGTTTTTCGTCATTGTTTTAAAGCGTTGTCGTAATATTACAGGGGTTTTATAAGTAATAGTATATTACGATACTAGTCCGAAAATAGTTTTTCTGACGAGTGTGAGTTTGCAGCACGAGCCGAAGGCGAGTGTTGCAATCACACGAATCAAGAAAACGGTTTTCGCACGGGTATCGTATACAATTTTATGTCACAACGTGTTTAAATGGGGATTTGCCCACGCAAAGCGTGGGTAAAACCGCATTTCACGCACGGCGTGTCATAAAGGGTATTTTGGGTGGGAGTTGATCATTTCGGAAGAGGCGCTTCATACAATTATGATAGAACTTCACTTGGTAAGTTCGTTTAATCATTTAATTGTATTTTGCGCCTCTTCCTCATGATCAATTGGTAGATGTTTAAAGTCTATTACGACAACAATGGAATACACTTAGTTGAATAATGATGAATTATTATTAACTTTGAGGAACATAATGAATAAAGTAAAGTATAAATAACATATGACGTGTCTTTCTAGGTATCCAACATTGCTCGCGCAAATGAAGTCTTGTCATTCTGAACATTACGATTATAAAATTTTGCAAATGTCGAAGATCCAACGGTCCATCCGGCGGTTTTCCTTATAGTTTCAATATCGATACCGTGTCTCATGGCTGTTGATGTAGAAGCGTGACGTGTGCTATGCGCCGTAAACTTTTCAGTATCGATGCCACTTTTGTTCAATGTTACTTTTACCCAACGACTCAAAGTCTGCGATGAGACAGCTTGAAATGGTTTTTTAAAAGACAAAAAGAGAGACTCTTCTGAGCTCCTTAGGGATTCCGTTCTACTCAGATAGCATTGTCGGGCTGAAGCAGTACAAAGTTGAGCGTCGTTAGGGTAGAAAGGTATAACCAGTATCGGTTGTTTTCGATTTGGGCCACTAGTTTTGATACGATCGGGGACTCTGATCTCTATCGTATCTTGAAATTCTTGAATGTTTTTTATATTAATTAACGAGTAAGTTTGCATTCTATGCGCCGTTGTAAGGGCCAATAATGATATAAGTTTCATCGATAGGTCTTTTAACAAGAGTTCTTCGTTTTTGGGTAACATCCGTACATAGTCTAAAACTGTTCCCGGGTTCCACGTTGAGTCGTATTTAGGCTTCGTGGGTCTCAAATTATGCACTGCCTTGAAAAATCGCTTTAGACGATAATCTTGACCAACTTCGGGTCCAATGATTAGAGAAATCGCTGATCTGGTCGTATTTAATGTGCCATAGGAGGCTCCTTCGGAGTATTCCTTCGAGAGATATTCCAGGATATCCGAGATCGATGCCGTGTATGGTGAAAGAGACTTTTCCCGACGATAAGACCACCAACGCTTTAGCGGTCTATTGTATTGGCTTAATGAGGATTTACTTAATGACTCGATCATTATTTCAGTTGTCGTCGTCGGTATGTTTCTTAATTCAAATGCTCGCCGGATAATCGTCCGGCCGTCAACGAAATATTTCGCCATATCGGATGAGACTTCCTGTCATGAGAAGTTAGCAAATTAATGTTGGGTCTGAATGTGATTGGTTCTGACACAAGCATTGCTCGAAATCTAGGGCACCAGGGCTGGGCCGGCCATTCCGGAACTACTAGTATACCGTAAGCTCGCTCGCTTTTAATCTTTTGTAGCGGTCGTAAAATTATCTTAAAGGGTGGGAAAGCGTAGAAGAAGTACGGTTTCCACGAAATTGTGAAAGCATCCACCGCAATAGATTCTGGGTCTCGCAGCCAAGAGATGGATGTTTTACATTTCGCATTTTGTTTACTGGCAAATAGATCGATATCTGGTTTTCCGAGGTTATCGACTATCTTCCGAAAACTCGCGTTATATAATTCGAATTCAGTTTCCGGCTCAAGTCGTCGTGATTCCTCATCCGCTTCGACATTTATTTTTGAACTAACATACGATGCAAATACCCATATATTCCTACTCTCGTACCACATCCAGATCTTTCTCGCTATATCATTCAAATGTTGATACTGAACTCCACCTTCCCTGTTTATGTACGAGATTGCAGCCGTGTTATCTATTCGGAGGAGTATTTCGGCATTTCTTAAATTTTTCGCGAAACATTGCAAACCGAAAAAAGCAGCCATTAACTCGAGAAAATTTATATGTTCAAGTCGTTCTCTTTCTGACCAATGCCCATGGGCCCTTTCGCCTCCACAAAATACTCCCCAACCGGACAACGATGCATCAGAAAGAATTTCCAGAGTGAAATGAAAATTCCTAATCGGGTTCGACGATGACATGATGCTCGATTTCCACCATTCTAGATCAGACGAAAGATTCTCAGATATACTCAAATGACCTTCATAGTTTCATAGTTACATAGAGAATTCCGAGAAATTGAGCAAAATCTCTGATTTTGCATTTTTTCCCAATACGTATCTGTGTAATTTTCTCTCTGATCCTCTCTTTCTTCTTAGTTGGCAGTTCAACAACCCAGCGTGCAGAGTCAAATTGAAATCCAAGATATTTACATCTCTCGGCTGGCGTGAGCTGACTTTTTTCTTGGTTGATTATGAATCCTAGTTCCTCTAAGAGATTGCATGTCATTGAAATGTTATTGAGGCATTGATCATAGGAATGACCGAGGAGTAAAAAATTATCGAGGTATACGACCGATTCGAATCCTTTACTCCTTAAGAGTGCTACAACTGGCTTCAAAATTTTCGTAAAGACGAAAGGAGCCGTGCTAAGCCCGAATGGTAAGCAAGTGAATTCAAAATATCGTCCATCGAATTGAAATCGAACATATTTTCTATGTGATTCGTCTAGTGGAATCAGATAGTAAGCATCTTTTAGGTCAATAGTAGCCATGAAACAATTAGGGCTCATAAGTCTTAGGACTGTTTTCTGATCCTCCATTTTGAAATGTTCCGGTGAGATGAACTTATTAAGCTCTTTTAAGTTTATGATTAATCTGTTCGAGCCGTCAGGTTTTGGTCTTAGAAAAATAGTAGAGATAAACTGATTCTCATTCAGTTCACATAGCGTTATAGCACCTTTCTCAAGGAGTTGATCAATTAAAATTGAAATTTTTTATCTTTCTTCAGTAGACCAATTTGATTGTATTGGTACGCTCTTTTGGAATATCTTGGACACAAAGGGTATTTTATAGCCTTTTATCCATGACAAAATCTTTGGATCCGAAGTAAGATCTTCCCAGCTATGGTAAAGCCACTGTAGCCTACTACATAAGATACCTACTGAATTCAATTGCATCGATTCGAGTAATTGCGGTCTTTCCGCTGGTACGGTTTTTGATGTTGTTGGTAAACGTTCGATTTCTGAGACGAAAATTGTTTGGTCGTCGATTGGCTCTTCTGCGACTCTTGTGAGAACTTCTGCCCCCTGGCTGTCGATCCCTGATTTCTGGCCTGTTGGTAACGCAGTGGGGTTTTGAAGTTTTTTGAATTTTTCGGCGTTTGATTTTTCGGTTGACGCTTTAGATCTTGAAGCGAACGTTCTGAAGATTTCGCCGATTTCAAGCGTTCATCGAGATCTTTACCGCAGAGCCATTCGTCATGTGATTGAAGCGTATCCTTCACCGAGATATTCACCGGTGCCAAGATAAGGCTTTTCCGTACTGCGGTTTCTTCGCGTTGTAGATCCGCTAAGAGTCTGGCCGTATCGCTCAGACACTCTATCATCTCGATATTTTTGATGTCACCGTTACCTTTCAGCGCTATCGACAGAGCTTTTCCTTGAGCGCTGAGACATGCAGCAATTTTTTCTTGTTTCGAAATAATACGTGCGTCTCGTTTTAATCCAGCGTCATTCGTTGCCGCTTCCAACTCAGGGTTCAATTTTGGTGGGTCAATAAAAATACAATTGTTCGGTGCAGGATACTTTTGGATAATCTCCGATTTCTCATCTGACGGAAGGCCCTTCCTCAAAATTTCTTCCCATCGCACAGCAATGAGATTTGGGATCGCTTGTCCCAAGACTCTATCAGGTGCGATGCGTTTACCCATGACCTTCAAGACGTCATCAGTCAATCCGTCGAGTTCGTCCAGTTCTGCTTCGTCTGGCAGAAGTGGGTTTTGATTTTTAGATCCTGAAGCCGATCCATCGACCACCCGAATTGCGGTGGTATTTTCGTTTGATATATCCATCAAAGGTGTTTTGTCGACTTGACATATCGGAGTATTACCTGTATAAAAACAACCGACAGATTGTTTAGATGACAGCAGATTTTATTTTTTTTTTATTTTTTTTATTGAGGTTATAACCTCTTGCGTTTATTTTTTGCGTCTGTGGCGTGTGACAACATGCTCACATATGCGTCTTTGCCTAAAAGCTACAGCTTTCTCGACTAGGTAAGGGCCTAGTGAGTGGTATAATTGAATTATTGGATTCAATTAAAGGGTTGAGCTAAAGCTCCTCTAGCAGGTAAGAGCCTGTCTAGAGTCCCACTTTTCGCTACAGCGAAAAAATCCGTATGTAATCCTTACAGCGTGATGAAACGTAACCTGTAAAAATCGTGAAAAAAAAAATATCTTACGATTTTCATGATTTCCATTTTGATTATTGGGCTCCTTGTCCGTAGGATGAAGTGGGGATTCAGAATTGTTTCGTTCGCGACGACGTTTTCTCCCAGTTTCGCGTCTGTCACTCGAATAGTCGTCCGACGAGGAGGAGGAACGCTTATTGCGACGATGTTTCTTTTTCGATTTATTTTTCTTCAGTTGGCGTTCCAACCGTTTCAAACTTTTTTCCAAGTTTTCTTGTATATTTTCTGAATTTAAATCAATACTACCGCTCCTATTTCTGTGCATTTTTCACAGAATTTTTATACTTATTGATGTTAATTTATCATATGTTCGTGACGTCTCGGCACAAAGAAGAAGAATGACGAAAAACAATGGACGACACGAGCGCGGCGCGCATGTGGTTGATGTTTTCAGTTTAGATAATATAGCTTTGAAGCTTGTGGCGAAATCGGCGTGGAGTAGAGGTACTACCAATTGATCATGAGGAAGAGGCGCAAAATACAATATTAATAACACTGTGGTATTTTACTGGCTGTTACTGTGACCTTCGAAACCAGTTTTCGATAATTGATCGGGAAATATTTCCCGATCAATTATGCTATATTCCTTCTGGGTTACAATTGACACCTTACCGGTGTCAATTGTAACATGTGTAGCAATGCTCAATATTGGTTTTTATTGATAATACCGAACGTGCTTTCGAACTCAAAAAATGAAATCACCAAGACAAAATATAAACAAACTTGTTGAAAAAAAAAGTGTAAATAAAAAATATTGAGCTAGAAAAAAAATATTTTGTAAAAATTGTTACAACCGACACCGGTCTCCCCTAGGTGAATATATCAATTTTTTCTCTAGTGGGTACCCGGGTACGTTTGTTGCACGCTGAGACTGCCCGTAGGTGAGACTGGGGTTGGCTGTAACACTTTTCGCCAAAATCGCAATATCTCCTGATTTATTAAATATATTCACAATCACCCTGTGGCCTATTGATAATTGATTATTCGACTATCATCATGAATTTCTCCAATTTTTAATCACTCGAAAATAAAAAGTTTTTTAACTTTGTTTCGACAAATTCGGAGTGTTACGTTTTACCCCGCCGTGGAGTAAGTAGTAACAGTGCTGGGGTACGTTGTAACACTTCAGTAAAGAAGAAAAAATAATGCGTCCATATATATAACCTCTTGCTCGTCTATTTCTTTGAAAGGTAACAAGAATACAAATATTTGGTATGAAATTCAATAGTTTATTTTGCCAAAAACAAACGTTTTTTCCCTCATATTGTATATTAGTCTTATCGATATTTAGCAACAATCTTAATTTTTGATATTCAAAAGTTTTTTTCGCCTCGTAACAAGTTCTATCGCGACATATTATTTTAAATTTTCGTTCATTGTTTCTTTTGAACGACAGTTTGAGCACGTTTTTTGTCGACCGTTTTTTTCTTCATCTGATTCGTGTAATATTTTCTTTTTGGCTGCATTCAAACTTTGTCCTGTGTTATTTTCCTTACCTGTAGCCTGGAACTTTCCTTTGCATTCTCCTTTTTCTTTAGTTTGGTTCCTTCACGTTTAATTCGAATTGACTGCTCTATAACCAAACGATCTTTCTCTGGTGTGTCGATTAGTACGACGGATTTCTTTATTCTGCGTTTGGAAACAGTATTTTTTTCGTGCCGGAGCCTTTGGAAGGGGCCTCATAATTTCAGGAGAAAATAGCTCGGAGAAAACGCCATAGCACATGTTCGAATCAATAGCAGTCGATGATCTAGCATATTGTTCAGTTATAACATTCGATATTATAGCGGTTTGCTCAGTCTCTTCTTGAACCACGGCAGCTGGTTTGTTTTCGATAAGGGGACGGTCTGTCACAAACGATGGCGCAAAATCAGAATCCTGGAATACATGAGGATCGCAAGGGCATAGACTGCATTTCTCGAAGCCATTTATGATATTGTTTGGGGTTGATAATAACGGCCAAGCATGATTCACTATTTCCGGTATATCGTAGATCTTCATCGTTTGACCGGGTTATTGCACATCTAATTTTTTCGAGTTTGAGCGTAACAGTTTTTGAACAGTCCGTTCAGACTAACGTCCGAAGGTTATAGCCAATGGATGCAATGTGGCGAAAACGATAACATAATGACGCAATTCTGTTTTGCTTTCTCTACAACCTCGATATCAATATGAGATGCATGGTTGTCAAGTGAAAGAAGAATCGGCTGGGTTGGCGTGAGCTTCACGAACTTAAAAAAGTGATCCATGAACAGAATGAACTCTTTGGCCGTCATCCACCCGGAATGATTGCCAGCTGTAATACTTTCAGGAGGCCCATTTTTGACGAATAATTGCGCGTAACTTATCTGAGAAAATACGAACATCGGAGGTATTGAATGTCCAGCAGCGTTCACAGCTATCTCCACGGTAACCAGCGTGCCTCGTTCTCCAGAAGTTACTGCTCCTACTTGTTTGACTCTTTTTTCTGCTACCACTTTTCTTGGCGGTTGGCCAGTCGTGACGCCGGTTTCATCAATGTTCCAAATACGCGACGAAAGTAAGTTATGCTAGAAATGAATTTCACCTAATTTTTGAAAGATTCGTCAACATTGTGTCGATCAAATGACGTCGTTCGACTCAGACTGGTATCATGTCCCCTATGTATGCATCCCGAAAAACATACAATTTGTAGCGTACTCACTCATACCTCAAGAATGATATACATAACGTGTAAAAGCATGTAAGGAATCAGTGACGGTAACTATTACCTAAATAACGTACAAATAAAAAATGAAAAAATATTAATTGTATCGAAATAATACGATTTTGGAAAAATGTAAATCAGGAAACTTTTAAAAATTGGAACTGCGGTTTAAATAA
Organism: Diplazon laetatorius; assembly: GCA_963662125.1. Lineage (NCBI taxonomy): Eukaryota > Metazoa > Arthropoda > Insecta > Hymenoptera > Ichneumonidae > Diplazon > Diplazon laetatorius. The sequence goes on along the minus strand of OY759158.1, from coordinate 9,128,327 downwards.
AAGGACCGTAATTCCGATTATGAAGCCTCGTCTTTTCGTTTTCACTATGCCGAGCTTTTCATTTTCAGATCATTCGAACGGTCTATTTTTAAAGATTTTTAAAAAATCACCCGAGTAAAAATGATTATATATGAACATATATAATTGTATACAATTGTATCATATACAATTGTATACAAAAATTGGCCCGATAGAATTTTATACTTTTGTATATAAACGTATACAATTGTATACTGTAACGGTCGGTACCCCCTCTCATGGTCACAATTTCGACCGCGTGATCGATTCTCGATCACGTGTCAATATGGGGACCAATGAAGACCGGTGGCCCTTGATTTGCCTCGTAAGGCAGTTTGCCTCTCCCCAGTCGCCCGGCCCGCGTGGTCGGTGCCACACGTTGTCTTACTTAACCATCGAAAAACAGTATCGTTTGCTAACTCGATAAAGCCACGTGCAAAACAGAAGAAACATAAAATCGAAATGGAAGTCGTGTGGGTGGCTGGGCCACGAGTCAAAGTGGCGCATTTTATCGCCAGACCGTGAAATAAACTATATCAATTAATCTTGTGGAAACGAACATTAAACACAAATAAGAATTAACATAAATAAAAATAATACTTAAAAAATAAACAAAGTAATCCAATAATATAAAAAATTCAATAACGAAATAATGTGTATTGAACGGTAATGAAACAATAAAATTATCAACGGAACGATAATAAAAACAATTAAATGACTGAACTCGAAATAATAATAATGAAATGAATATCTGAAAACATAATATGTGAAACCTGTAATAATATGCGATAGTTTTGTGGAAACGAATATGGCGACGACTTGGACATGAATGTTTGAAATCTGACTTGGCAATTGGAAATGTAATATCTGTAAAATACTATGCGATGGATTTGTGGACATGACTCGGCGACGGAATAGGACAATGATTAATGGAATATCCGGTAATTGAATGTGTTAAAGAAAATCGAATAATTGAAGAAATAATAATGATCGAAAGTTAATTACAATAAATAATCGTTTCACCCTACAAAAAAAAAAAAATGTATCATGATTTCCACGAAGCCGACCCTACTTCGAGCAATCCCACCAAATTTTAAAATAAATACGAATCACTGGAAAGGAAATTAGTTACAAATGGCGCCCGAACAGGGACTCGAAGTAGTTGACATCGGTTTCGTGGTAATCTTCATAAATCCGCGATAATCGTGTAAATAATATTGACATCACGGAATTCAGTGTATGACTCGCGCGCTAAATAGCCCACCCCTCCTACACTGAATTGGGGGGGGGGGGGGCATTGTAACGGTCGGTACCCCCTCTCATGGTCACAATTTCGACCGCGTGATCGATTCTCGATCACGTGTCAATATGGGGACCAATGAAGACCGGTGGCCCTTGATTTGCCTCGTAAGGCAGTTTGCCTCTCCCCAGTCGCCCGGCCTGCGTGGTCGGTGCCACACGTTGTCTTACTTAACCATCGAAAAACAGTATCGTTTGCTAACTCGATAAAGCCACGTGCAAAACAGAAGAAACATAAAATCGAAATGGAAGTCGTGTGGGTGGCTGGGCCACGAGTCAAAGTGGCGCATTTTATCGCCAGACCGTGAAATAAACTATATCAATTAATCTTGTGGAAACGAACATTAAACACAAATAAGAATTAACATAAATAAAAATAATACTTAAAAAATAAACAAAGTAATCCAATAATATAAAAAATTCAATAACGAAATAATGTGTATTGAACGGTAATGAAACAATAAAATTATCAACGGAACGATAATAAAAACAATTAAATGACTGAACTCGAAATAATAATAATGAAATGAATATCTGAAAACATAATATGTGAAACCTGTAATAATATGCGATAGTTTTGTGGAAACGAATATGGCGACGACTTGGACATGAATGTTTGAAATCTGACTTGGCAATTGGAAATGTAATATCTGTAAAATACTATGCGATGGATTTGTGGACATGACTCGGCGACGGAATAGGACAATGATTAATGGAATATCCGGTAATTGAATGTGTTAAAGAAAATCGAATAATTGAAGAAATAATAATGATCGAAAGTTAATTACAATAAATAATCGTTTCACCCTACAAAAAAAAAAAATGTATCATGATTTCCACGAAGCCGACCCTACTTCGAGCAATCCCACCAAATTTTAAAATAAATACGAATCACTGGAAAGGAAATTCGTTACAATACGTTTATATACAAAAATATAAAATTCTATCGGGCCAATTTTTGTATACAATTGTATATGATCAATTATAATATCTTAATACAAATATATCACTTTGTAAGTAGATGCATCTACTTACAAAGTGATATTTGTATTAAGATATTTGTCGAATCTGTGTAACTTAGCGCATTGGAAAAATTTCCAATAAAAAGATGCACTAACTGGAATTCATTAATTTATTCATGTGATTTTAATATCTACCATATTATGTACAGATTTACCCCAGTAAAAATGATTGCATATAATTTGACACAATCATATAAAAATGATATACAATCATATATATTTATATATAGGTTCATATAATTGTATAGTAATTGATCATGTACAATTGTATACAAATATTGGCTCGATATAATTTTATATATTTGTATATAAACGTATACAATTGTAATGTACTTAAGTACATTTATGACACGTACACTACTACGAAATAAAAATTTCTGAAGAGTGTGAGTTTGCAGCACGAGCAAAAGGCGAGTGACAATCATATAAAAATGATATACAATCATATATATTTATATATAGGTTCATATAATTGTATAGTAATTGATCATGTACAATTGTATACAAATATTGGCTCGATATAATTTTATATATTTGTATATAAACGTATACAATTGTAATGTACTTAAGTACATTTATGACACGTACACTACTACGAAATAAAAATTTCTGAAGAGTGTGAGTTTGCAGCACGAGCAAAAGGCGAGTGATGCAATCACACGAGTCAAGAAAATGTTTTTCGCACCAGTTTCGTATACATTATATATAATCATATACAAGACTATATTGAATTATATAACTGTATATGATATTATATATAATTATATAAACTCCCTATAAAAACGGTATCTCCATATATCATTATATATAGAACTATATATAATGATATCAAATCAAATTTGATGGAAGTACATTGATATCGGATCATATATACAAATGTATAGAGTTATATACAATGATATATAACCCTATATATAAATATATATGATTGTATATCATTTTTATATAATTGTATCTAATTATATACAATCATTTTTACTCGGGCACGCACTAAGTGAACTAGTTACCCAAATTTGCAGAAAATGAATCGTTGAAAAAGTATTGTTCTGCCTCAATAATTGCTCGCTCCACCCCGAACTTACATTACAAAGTATTGGAAATGGGATTATAAATAATATGAAATACGATTAATCAAGTTTGATTTTCTACTTTTATTCAATGCATAAGGAAGGACCGTCTGTACTGTTCAAAAATCTCTACGAGACTAAAGACTTGTGACAAGGGCTCATAAGAATCACGTCACCGAAAGAAAGAAAGAAAGAACTCTCTGAAGAAAGAACTCTATCCGAAGAAAGAACTCTCAGTTCTTTCTTCGAATAGGCCAGCTATCGATAGTCGACAGTTTATGTTTACGTCTATGTGACTCCACGTGTGGATTGGTTTTTCAACCCTTTATCTTATACTCATATACACGTGCATATATACTTCTTAGTACTAGCGACTATATTATCCAATACGCCACCTCAAAAATTAATCGAGTATAATATTATTATGTGTGCATTCACTTTGTGAGAAAACTAAAACCTTATCATTATAATTACATTTCATTTTTAAAGTAAATTAAATGACAGACCTTCCTCATGCTTTATATGGGAAAATACGAAATGGTCCAACATTTGTTGCTCAGGATTGGGAAAACCCAGAAAAACCCAATCAGACCAGATCACTTATTACAATAAAATACAATAATTAGTTGTCCGATCATTCCAGCCCCATTCCGGCTCTGAGCTCCAGGAATTTCGCAGTTGGCAATGGTTTGGTAATACATCAGCTAATTGGCTATCTGTGGTAATGAATCGTAATTTTATTACATTTTTCTCGACTTGCTCTCTGGAGACATGATACTTAATATCTATATGCTTCGATCTTTTGTGACTGCTTGGATTATTTGCGTTACTGATACAACCAGTATTATCTTCATAGATAATGATTGGGTCAGACACATCTACGTTAATTGTAGTAGCTAATGACTTCAACCAAAGTGCCTCTTTCACTGCTTCATACAGAGACATGTATTCGGCCTGTGTGGAAGAACTAGCTACTGATGTTTGTTTCTTTGTACTCCTTTGTACAGATTGTGCATCGTTCATATAACTTGAACAAATAACCTGTCGTGCTTTTTCGATCTGTACCTTTACTACCACCCCAATCAGAATCGACATATCCACTCAATAGGTCGTTATATTCATTTTTGATGTAGGTTAATTTAAGATTTGCAGACCCTTTTAAATATCTGAGCACTCTCTTCAGACTTTGCGAAAGTTCTTTGTTATTTTTGTTTGTGTATCGACTCAAAATGTTAACCGATGCGCACAACTCTGGTCTTGTACACGTCATTATATATATCAAACAACCAATCAAATTTCAATAAGGGGCTTCATAAGGTTCATCTGAATTCAAAGCGGCATAGTCTATTTTACTTGGAAGAGGTGTACTGACAGATTTGCAATCGCTCATATTGAATTTATCAAGAACGGTTTTGATATAAGCACTTTGATCGAGTCTTAATTTTCCATTGTTTTTCTCAACTATGATTCCCAAGAAGAATTTTATTTCCTTTAAATCTGTCATGTGAGATCTCTTCATTAGATAATTCATGAATCTTTGCATTGTTTCAATATTAGCAGTCGCAATCACAGGATCATCCACATATAGGGAGTTACGTTCTGGATTGACACGAGTCTCGTCAGACCGAGTCAGTAGGAATGTATTCATATTTTTGGGGATCGTTTGCCAATAAAGAATTAGAATTCAAGTAAGAACAATGCGATTTCAAGTTTACTAAAATTGATAAATGAAATTAAGTGGTTGTACAATATTTGACAATATCTTCCCGCACTTATCGTATCGCGAGTTACACGGTCGAATCTTTGTTGCTTTTAAATGTTACTATAACTTTGTCGCGATACGAGAGTCTTCCGGCGGATGACTTCTTAGTTTGATGATGGATTGAAGACTGACTTTCGGTGGTTGGTCCCTTTCTTTTGTCGACTCTCCACCGAAAGCGGTATTGCGTCAAATGCTGATGCAGATGCATCAGCGTTCTCATTTTCGACGCAATCTCATCGATTGCGTAATTTATTTCAACATTTCGGAGTCCGCTTGACTCAAAAATGCATTGCGAAATGTATGCTTTGTTTCGAAATGATTTAAATTTGCGACGCTCTTGCGCTCATTTCGAAACGATGAAGAATGTATCGATATCGCAATCATAAACCAATTATTTAAAAAATTGTGTTTTTACGATGCAATGTGCGATGCAATTATAAGAGGCTTATAATTGCTTAATTGAACCTTTCAATTATAATTATTACTTATGGTAATAATTATAATCCGTTTTTATCATTTGAAAATCATTCAAGAATTGCGGGGCAGAACAAGGACGACATATATATTCTCTGAAATATTTCCTCTATCTAGAATGTAAATACATCTGTCGCTTTGCGAATTCTCAAATCCTTTTTCCAATGAAGCTGTTTCAAACATTTCAAACCAGCATCTCGCTGCCTGCTTCAATGCATACAGGGCTTTGTTTAATTTACAAACTTGATTCCCGTTACTTTCAATACCTTGAGGAACTTTCATATAAATTGTTTCCTTGAGGATACCGTTTCAGAATGCGGTTTTCACATCCATGTGGTGAATCAATAAATTATGCTGATCTGCAAAAGCAATAATAAAGCGAAAACTCGAAATTCATGCAACTGGTGCAAACGTCTCACTGTAATCAACTAAATACTCTTGACTGAAACCGCGAGCGACTAAACGAGCTTTATATTTTTGCGGATTTCCAAATTCGTCATTTTTAATTGAGAACACCCATTTGCAGTCAACAATATTTTTACCTTTTGGCTTTCATACCAAATTCCATATTTTTTTCGTTATCAGAGAATTTATTTCGTCTTGGGTAGCACGTTCCCATTCAACTCTGTCATCGCGTGTTTTTATTTCTTCAAACGAAGTGGGTATACTGTAAACAACTGACTGAGCGCACAAGAGGTATTCATTCGACATCTCAGTTTCGTCATAAGAAACATGAGGTCGTTGTTTAATCCTCAAGCTTCTCCTAACTTGGACTATTTCATTCATTGTTTGGTCATTATTTTCGAGTAATGACTCATTGCATTTATCTGTTTCAACTACAGATTTATTTTTCATAGGATTTTGCATTACTTTTATATCAATCGGCTCCAGTGTATCTCATTTGCCACAGTGATCAGATTTACGCTTCTTTAACCCATCTGATTTCTCAATATCAGATGTGCGTTGCACTTCTACTGATTTTGACACCATGTCAGGGATATCAGTTGTGCAAGAGGTTTCCTCTAATCTTACCTCTTTTATCACTGGCCGAGATTTTAAGTAATTTACCTCATCTACAATTACGTCCCTGACTATCACGAATTTTTCAGTGTCAACATCGCAAACTTTATACCCACTTTGTTCAAAGCCGACTATTATTCCTGTAAGAAACGCCGTATTTAAGCGGATAGAAATATTAATATATATTCTGTGGTTGAAACAAAATCGCGTAACTCCGTGTACAATGATGCAAAGTGCATGTGAATAGAAAAATATAGACGATGCTGTGCGCTTGAAGATCTCTCGAGAAGTGATCGTCGCCTCGACTGTCGAAACGTCGATCCCCTTTGTGAGCCACAGAGCTCACCAGCCCTTTGTACTACTCGCTAAGCAGTTATCGCCTCGTGTAAGCAGATGAGGGTGACCGCCACCCAGGCTGAGACGTTGCTAAGCACGTCTCTATCGTTGACGTAAGCGCCGAAAGAAACCGTTGCTTTCATTCCTTTCCAAGATTTTTCATCGAATTTTCTCTTTTTCGTTTTGTCGTGTACGTAAACAGTTGAACCGAAAATTCTTAAATACGTCAATTTCGGCTTTTTACCATGCCATAATTCAGATGGTGTTTTATCAATTTTGAGAGTTTTAGTCGGGGTTAAATTTATACGATATGTGGCAGCTAATACTGCTTCTCCCCACAAATCTTTACTTAAACTTGCACCGCTTATCATTGCGCGTGCTCTCTCAATTATCGTTCGATTCATATGTTCCGCCACGCCATTTAACTGAGGAGTGTATGGCACAGTTAAATGATAGGTTACCCCTTTTTGTACGCAAAATTCTTTCATTTCATTTGATGAATAATCTCTTCCATTATCACAGTATAAATTTACAATTTTCAAGTTAAAATGATTCTCACTTTTTGCCGCGTAATCTTTAAACATCAAAAATACATCTGACTTCTGTGAAATTAAATATGTGTTAAGCCCTGAATTAAATGAAGGGCTTTTAAATAAATATTTTTCGGAATACCATTGAAACGCTTGGCGTATCTGTTTCAGTTAGATTAGGTTTTATTCAGAAGCATGAAATGTGCGAATACATGAATTATCATATATATCTTAGATTACTTACAATGCGATCGTTGTTGTGTTTTGGGTAGACAATGGTTCGAGTTGTTGGTTTGATTGGTTGAAGGTTGGTTGTTTGATGGTTTCGTAGAGTAGTGAAACACTTTTCACTGAGGTTTGATTACTGTCGGAAACTGAGTCCTGATTCTAATTAACGATTGGAACACTTTTCACAGAGGTTCCAATTATTGTACAAAAACTGATAAAACTAGAGGTGGTTTGAGTTCTTTCGGCCACCGATGCCGTTCACTCGCGATAGAATTATAAGCGCGCTCACCTCGATGACTTCCCGTTCCCTCGGGTGGGAAGGCTTGGCCAAAAGGACCGAAGACACACACTAACTATCGGCAAAGAGACGCAGCAAAGACTCCGGACGACACTCGGGGTGTGAGTATCGACGAGTTCGGGAGCTGATGAAAGACTAATGATCGGTAATTACTTGGGTTACCAAGTGGACACCGATCGATTGATTTAATGCAATAATTGCTTTGCTCCGTCTCTTTTCCGATGACGCGGTGCGTCAGCATTTCCGGTCTTGCAGTTTTGGCGGTGGCAATTGCGACATGTTTGTCGCAATGCACCGACTTTTTGGTTTTTGCGATATATTTCGGGTTCGCTAACCCGTGCGGTTGTTAACCCGCGATGTCGTTAACCTAAGTTTGGCGAGTCGCGGAGATCTGTCTTTGTTACCATGCATATCCGTATCGGGATATAACATATGCAACTGTATAGTGCGTAAATTCGTCAATAAACGTAACAAAATAATTTTTGTTATTTACTGTTGAAGGATTTATGGGACCGCACACGTCCGTGTGAACTATAAACAACGGTCTTTTTATGTGACTCTTATTCTTTTCTTTCTCAAATAAAAGTCGAGATATTTTACCGTTTATACATGCCTCACACAAGTCAGCATTTGGGACCACTCTATCGATATAACTGATATCTTGTACCATTTTCTTTATCTTTTTTTTCTATTTCAACTCTAAAAACGTTGCCTTTTCAATATGCCCCAAACGCTGGTACCACAAATTGTAACTGTTTGCTTGCGCATTATATACATGAGGATTTACCTTCTTTTCCATTCCAAATTCAACAGCTATCAAATTATTTAGTGGCTGACTGTACATTACCGTTTTTCCATTTTTGCTTATCTGTACCCCTCTTTCATCAAAGATGATACTCATGCCTGCCTGCTGCATTTTCTTCACCGACAGGAAATTGTATGGGACCTCCGGACAATATAGCACATTCTCCAGGACAACGTGAATTCCCAGATGAGTCGTTACGCTGATAATTCCTTTCTTTGTTGCTTCGATGAACTCTTCATTCTTGGCGATAGAAATTTTGATTGGCGGATTCAACTAAGCATAGCCAGATATGTTGTTGTCTCTTCGTTTTGACACGGTTTGGATTTGCTTGTTTTGTTCTGCCATATATTTTGGATTTTTCTTGTGCCACCGGCAATCCTTAATTTTATAACCGCTTCGTCTGCACTAATGACATTTTCCGAATTACCAGTATCAGAATCTATTGTATTCTAGCGGGGCGCCAACTGCTACACACTCATTTTCCATCATGTAAAATGGTATTCATCACGAATAATATGTCCGTAATTATGAACAAATATATGAGCGATTCCACGCGACTTCAGCCACTCAAAAAAAAATTTTTTCTACAAATAATTTTAAAAAATTGAGCTATTTTTTTGCAATATATTCACCGAGTGCCGATTTTTAAAAATTTTTTTTTACGGTTTTATCGTTAATTAAAGTTTTTTTGTATTTTTCCATTCAAATGGCTGTATCTTTGGCAGGACTTGACGTATTTACATTTGTAAAAAACGAAAATGTGCGTCTTTTTAAGGCCTTTCAGAAAAAAATTACTTTAGATTCTATTGAGCAAGTTGCACGTCCGTTTCAGGGCAAAATATGCAAAAATATTTTTTTTCTCGAAAAATGCATTTTTAATTTTTTTTTCAAAATTTCCCCAAATTCTGATTACGAAAAAAGAGTTTTGGGTATTTTTTATATCGTGGGACCGGCATTCGGTAATGCGTAATTTTACCGATTTCATTAATAGATTTTTTTCAGTATGATTTTTTTTTTTTTTCATGTGCTCCAATCGCTTTACGCGAAATCAGAAGCCTCCTTGAAAGAGAAATTAATGATAATCAATGCTCGTTGAATCGCGTAAAGCGAAAAAATCGAACTGTAAAAAATCTATTAATGGAATCGGTAAAATTACGCATTACCGGTTGCCGGTCCCACGATATAAAAAATACCAGAAATTCTTTTTTCGTATTCAGAATCTAGGGAAATTTTGAAAAAAAAAATTAAAAATGCATTTTTTGAGAAAAAAAATATTTTTGCATATTTTGCCCTGAAACGGACGTGCAACTTGCTCAATAGGATCTAAAGTAATTTTTTTCTGAAAGGCCTTAAAAAGACGCACATTTTCGTTTTTTACAAATGTAAATACGTCAAATCCTGCCGAAGATACAGCCATTTGAATGGGAAAATACAAAAAAACGTTACTTAACGATAAAACCGTCAAAAAAATTTAAAAAAAATCGGCACTCGGTGAATATATTGCAAAAAAATAGCTCAATTTTTTAAAATTATTTGTGGAAAATTTTTTTTTTTTGAGTGGCTGAAGTCACGTGGAACCGCTCATATATTTTTTGCAATTATGAATATAATAGTATACTTTATGTGATGAAAACTCTGTGTGTTATTTATAAAAATTATATAGAGTGTCGAGTAAACGTGGCAACCGCGGTTATAGCTTGTCGTGTTTCATAATGCGTATAGTCCGCCTGCGATGTCGAAAGCGCCTCTCGGGCAGCTGTGGGTAATCTAACCTCAAAAATTGTGATTGCGTGATCGAGTTGTCGGTAGTTTTGAATTGTTTTTTTTATCAATGTCGAATATGAGTAAACGGTCGGAAGGCAAATGGGTGACGCAATCAGGAAGTTTGTTGTAAAATATTGATAAATTTTATTGGGTATACAAAACCTTGTTCACCTACGCCACTTATGCTATTTGAAATTTCGCGCCATTCTTCGCACGATGCAAGGTTGCCGTCGTTTCCTCCGATAGCTGTCAGTCGTTGAAAAACGAATGGTTTTTTAATCTATTTTTACGAAAATACGACAAACTATGTGGACAAACTTCTTGAAATTTTGACACAATAATCGGATTAGTGGTACCTTTTAGTATGTGTTCTTCTTTTTAATCTGTAAGCATTTCTTTAATTATGGCAATATACAATACGGTGTCTGCCATCTAATCCTGTGTCAATGTGCTTCATAACAAAAATTTATTTCTCAGAAACTATGTTGTAAATCGAGCTAAAATTTTACAGGTCATCATTGACATTATCAATGAACACATGAAAAAAAAATTGAGAATTATGAAAGCATTTTCGTTTACTGTACCGAAACTCCTTAAATCTGGATGAGAAATGAGAGCTTCTGCCTCTTCCTCTTGTACCTCGCCGATTTCCTCGATGGCCTCTCGCATTGTGATTATTGAATCTTCGATATGGTTTCATCTCTACATGCAACACTTTTGCACTAGTATCAACACTTTCATTTTTTTAAAAATTCTTTTATATTTTTCTATTATTTATTTATTCATTTATTCATTCATTTTTTTCAAGCTTTGAGGACATTTAATCCGAATATTGAATTTCTGATTCGAACTTTCCACGCATTGTATTTACTCCCATTGAATGGTTGATTTTGTATTTCTCCTATCCTTCGATTTATCCATTGTGACACTTATTAATTTATTCTTACTTTTTAGAAAATTTCACAAAGAGGAAAAACAATTGAACTATTTTATAAAATACACAGTTATTGCACAAAGTGAACTGGGCCCATAACCTATTGGAAATGGGATTATAGATAATATAAAATACGATTAATTAAGTTTGATTTTCTACTTTTATTCAATGCATAAGGAAGGACCGTCTGTACTGTTCAAAAATCTCTACGAGACTAAAGACTTGTGACAAGGGCTCAAAAGAATCACGTCACCGAAAGAAAAAAAGAAAGAACTCTCTGAAGAATGAACTCTATCCGAAGAAAGAACTCTCAGTTCTCTCTTCGAATAGGCGAGCTATCGATAGTCGACAGTTTATGTTTACGTCTATGTGACTCCACGTGTGGATTGGTTTTTCAACCCTTTATCTTATACTTATATATACGTGCATATATACTTCTTACAAGGAAAGGTCCCGAGGTGTCCCCCTCCGATTTTGATGAAACTTGGCACGATTGTAGAACTGGTCAAAACATTCGACACGTATTTTTTTTTATCGGCGGAGTCCCATATTTAAGGGGTGAAAACCACCCCTGAAAATTAAGTGTTTTTTCGTTTTTCGATTGTAACTCGTAAACGGCGTGAGATAGCAAAAAAGTTTAAATGGCAAAGTTATTGCATTTGACACGGACTATACATTGGTGGTAAGAACGATAAATAATTTTAAACAATTGACCATTATTTATTTGAAAAATCTGTTTTTTTAAACATATCTGCGAGGGTTTTATTTCGATCGAAATGCCAATCCGTCAATGTATACATGATGGGAAAATAAAGTTGACGTATTTTTGGTCTCATTCATACCTCGCACTTAAGGGGGTAGAAACCACCCCTGACCTCCTCCCCCGAGGTGTCCCCCTCCAATTTTAATGGAACTTGGCACGATTGTAGAACTGGTCAAAACATTCGACACGTATTTTTTTTTATCGGCGGAGTCCCATATTTAAGGGGTGAAAACCACCCCTGAAAATTAAGTGTTTTTTCGTTTTTCGATTGTAACTCGTAAACGGCGTGAGATAGCAGAAAAGTTTAAATGGCAAAGTTATTGCATTAGACACGGACTATACATTGGTGGTAAGAACGATGAACAAATTTAAACAATTGAAGATTATTTATTCAAAAAATCTGTTTTTTCAAATATATCCGCGAGGGTCTTACTTCGATCAAAATGTCACTCCGTCGATGTATACAAGATGGGAAAATAAAGTTGACGTGTTTTCGGTTTCATTCATATCTCGCAGTTGAGGGGGTAGAAACCACCCCTGACCTCCTCCCCCAAGGTGTCCATCCCCGATTTCGATGAAACTTTGCACGATCATAGACCCTGTCTGAACATTTTACACGTATTTTTTTTTTATCGGCGGAGTCTCACATTTGAGAGGTGACAACCAGCCCCTAAAATTGAGCGTTTTTTTGTTAATCGATTGTAACTGGTAAGCGGGGTTAGATAGAAACAGAATTTGAAGTGCAAAGTTATTGCATTTTACCTGGACTATCCATTCGTGATAAAAACAATGAATAAATTTAACCAATTGACCATCAGTTGTTGAACATTTTTTTTTTAATTATCTACGACGGTCTCACTTCGATCTTAATGTCGCTTTGTTAATGATGGAAGAATAGAGTTGACGCGTTTTTTGTCTCATTCATATCTCGCACGTAATGGGGTGGAAATCACCCCTTACCTATTTGACGGTATTGTCGCATAGTCGGTGATTCTATTTACAATATTTGGCTCATTTCGGGTCCGTAACGGATGTTCATTACAATTGAACATTTAGAAAAACAATTTATTCTCACGTGACCAAAGATTTGTTCTGAAGATCGCAACTTATTTGTTTCTTTACTGTGATTCGTGAATTGGAACCAATATATTATTCTACGGAAATAATATATTCGTTCACCTTTCATATTTATAATTTTTAAAATAAAGTTCAAGGATGAGTGAATCTGTCTACAACCGATGTCAGATATCGCCAAAGCCAAAAATCTGTGTGATCTGAAACGAAAGGTCATGTGTTTCTGGACCTTCTATAATCTTGATGGAACATGTTTCACCGGGTCGTTAGCTCTGACCAGAACTTTCGTTCTGATTCGTCCAATTCACGAATCACAGTAAAGAAACGAATAAGTTGCGGTCTCTAGAACTGTATTTGGTCACGAGAGAATGAATTGTTTTTCTGAATGTTCAATTGTAATGTAACATCCGTTACGGACCCGAAATGAGCCAAATATTGTAAATAGAATCACCGACTATGCGACAATACCGTCAAATAGGTAAGGGGTGGTTTCCACCCCATTACGTGCGAGATATGAATGAGACAAAAAACGCGTCAACTCTATTCTTCCATCATTAACAAAGCGACATTAAGATCGAAGTGAGACCGTCGTAGATAATTTAAAAAAAAATGTTCAACAACTGATGGTCAATTGGTTAAATTTATTCATTGTTTTTATCACGAATGGATAGTCCACGTAAAATGCAATAACTTCGCACTTCAAATTCTGTTTCTATCTAACCCCGCTTACCAGTTACAATCGATTAACAAAAAAACGCTCAATTTTAGGGGCTGGTTGTCACCCCTCAAATGTGAGACTCCGCCGATAAAAATAAATACGTGTAAAGTGTTTAGACAGGGTCTATGATCGTGCAAAGTTTCATCGGAATCGGGGATGGACACCTTGGGGGAGGAGGTCAGGGGTGGTTTCTACCCCCTCAACTGCGAGATATGAATGAAACCGAAAACACGTCAACTTTATTTTCCCATCTTGTATACATCGACGGAGTGACATTTTGATCGAAGTAAGACCCTCGCGGATATATTTGAAAAAACAGATTTTTTGAATAAATAATGGTCAATTGTTTAAAATTATTTGTCGTTCTTACCACCAATGTATAGTCCGTGTCAAATGCAATAACTTTGCCATTTAAACTTTTTTGCTATCTCACACCGTTTACGAGTTACAATCGAAAAACGAAAAAACACTTAATTTTCAGGGGTGGTTTTCACCCCTTAAATATGGGACTCCGCCGATAAAAAAAAATACGTGTCGAATGTTTTGACCAGTTCTACAATCGTGCCAAGTTTCATTAAAATTGGAGGGGGACACCTCGGGGAAGGAGGTCAGGGGTGGTTTCTACCCCCTTAAGTGCGAGGTATGAATGAGACCAAAAATACGTCAACTTTATTTTCCCATCATGTATACATTGACGGATTGGCATTTCGATCGAAATAAAACCCTCGCAGATATGTTTAAAAAAACAGATTTTTCAAATAAATAATGGTCAATTGTTTAAAATTATTTATCGTTCTTACCACCAATGTATAGTCCGTGTCAAATGCAATAACTTTGCCATTTAAACTTTTTTGCTATCTCACGCCGTTTACGAGTTACAATCGAAAAACGAAAAAACACTTAATTTTCAGGGGTGGTTTTCACCCCTTAAATATGGGACTCCGCCGATAAAAAAAAATACGTGTCGAATGTTTTGACCAGTTCTACAATCGTGCCAAGTTTCATCAAAATCGGAGGGGGACACCTCGGGACCTTTCCTTGTTAGTACTAGCGACTATATTATCCAATACAAAGTTTATATATTATCCTCGCAAAAAGTAGTTAAATCCCAACAAAAGCCCAATGGGTAAAAAAATCAAGACAAGTACATTTACGCGAGCGCGCTCCAACGCGTGCAAAAAGGTGTGAGGTGAACTGTAAACATTGGACGCATGTATTTGCATCAAGTACATATTGCTTTGAAAAATGATTTTCAAATTTATAAATTCGAATTTTTTTGAAAATCACAGCAGTACTTGGCGAGATTTTTTCAAAGTCAAGAAAGACACTTCATTATTCAATAGTAATGTAAAGATATAGTCTGTCTATTATTACGAAACAAAGTGGATTGGGCTCGAAACTCGGAACAAGCAACGTTCGAAAAGGCCAAAATTCGGGACGCGGAATGCTCGGAACGGTCAAAGTTAGGAATTTTATACATAGGTATAGTTGCGTACCTCGTCCGCCGGCCGCGAGACTACATGGCTCGACTTTTGAGCTTTCCTACGCGTAAACTATCAATTTTAGATGTATGCCGTCGTGGACTTTTTTCTAGGAAATTCAATTCTCTACAATATTGTTCATGTAAACTTTTGGTCTATGTAGCGTTATTCAGCCAGCGTTTGGACAGGAAGACAAAAAAGTTGGAGAAAATCAATACATTTTAACCTTCTCGTCCCAACGCTGGCTGAACAACGCAGTATAGACCACAAGCTTACATAAACAATTCTGTAGAGAATTGAATTTCCTACAAAAAGTCCACGAAGGCATGTATCTAACTTTGATAGTTTACGCGTAGGAAATCTCTAACAATAAGTCAACCAATGTAGTCTCGCAACTATACGTATATATAAAATTCTGAACTTTGACCGTTCCAAGCATTTTCGTCCCGAGCATTGCGCGTCCCGAATTTTGGCCTTTCCGAACGTTGCTCGTTTCGAGTTTCGAGCCCAACCCAATAAAGTTCCATCTTCTATTATTGAGTGGTAGCTGTAACATATTAACTCGCCGAGTACTGCTGTGATTTTCAAAAAAATCGAATTTATAAATTTATGTCACGCTATCCGTAAAAGTGCGGTTTTACGCTCACTCCGTTCCCTTCAAACCGCATTTACGGACCTTGTGACATAAAAATTCGTACGACACTCGTACGAAAAAAAACGTTTTCTGGACTCGTGTGATTGCAATACTCGCCTTCAGCTCGTTATGCAAACTCACACTCGTCAGAAAAAAAAATTTCGTACTAGTGTCATAATATACTATTAAAAATCATTTCTTAAAGCAATATGGACTTGATGCAAATACATGCGTTCAATGTTTCAAGTCGTTTTTATACCTTTTTGCACGTGTTGGAACGCGCTCGCGCAAACGTACTTGTCTCAATTTTTTTCCCATTCGGTTTTTTTTTTGGGATGTACTTATCTCGAGACACTACCGCGTCTCTTGATTAGCGGAAAGGTTGAAAGTGGAAAAGTATCGAAAAGCTTAAAAATCAGCCACATCCTTTCAGACATGTGAGTCGAACAGACTGTTGTTTTTGGTCCGGAGTGTGCTCTTTACACTTTGTTCTTTGCAAGGAAAAGAAAACGGATACCCGTTGAGGTTCATTACCGGCTGGCACCTCCTCGGACGCGAACGGACTTGAGTTGCGGAAGAAACGTGCCGCTTATGGAAGAGCCAGTTTCCCAGCATGGCTGGTTGTGGTCCAGCGGGTCGAGAAACAACACATGCTGTAAGATAGGAGCATATGGCAAGAGCGACGACATGAGAAACACAATCGAATCTACAAATTTGCAACGCGGCTCACGTACGCTGTCGTGATTTTGAATTAACGAGAGAGGCCGCCCCAGGACTTCCTTTTTCTAGCCGTGGCGTGACGTTTTCCCTCTAACCTAGGCACGTACCGACACCCGCACAATGGACTAGAATCCACGAAAAGTAGCCAAAAATCGAATATTCGAAATAATGTGAGCGATTTCGATTTTTTTTATCAGGCAAGGAAATCGACATTTATCAACGCAGCGACTTTATATTTAACCCCATTTATCTTTGATTGTCAATTGCCGGATATTTGTACAGAAAATTGCAGCTATCTGTCTTAGAATATCCGTTAGGTGAAATGTTCACGTACACTGTAAAAAATCGGTGTTGATATTAACACCGTTTTAACACCGCCGCGGTGTGTATATAGGTCCATCAATTTAGTGTAAGGAGAGCATTTTGTCGCAGTGTAAACTGGCGGTGTAAAAAACTCGGTGTAAATTAGGAATGCCATTTTAACACCGTGATATCAACACTATTTCGTGTAAGACTAAAAATCAAACTGGATCGTAGAACAGTGTCTCACTAGTGCCTCCCACAGACGTCTATAAGCAAGTGCATTGTGATCGTCTACTCATGGTTACGGGAGGATATCCTCAAGCCATCCTATATTAATCCCGGGTAGAACAATGTCTCACTGGCACCTCCCACAGACGTCTATAAGAGAGTGCACTGCGATCGTCTACAAGCGGTTACATCAGGACATCCTCAAGCCATCCTATATTAATCCCGGGTAGAACAATGTCTCACTAGTACCTCCCACAGACGTCTATGGGACGTTCTATCTTGCCGAGACCCGAATAGGACTGTATCAGGATGATCCCGGGATCAATTTTGCTGTGTGGGGGTGGTGCTATTATTTGCTCATTCTGGTGCTAACATTAAATTCTACAAGTTGCTTTATCAGCACATAAGGGTGTCATCCACAAGCATTCCGAACCGCTCGAAAACACCGGAATGTGTAGACTATTGACACTATAGTCTGAGTGAAAATGTTCACCTGTGTGTGTCAATATGAAATCCATAAAAAATCTTTATTCACACATTATAGGTATTATTCCAAAACCGTAAATGAATAGCTTGCATATTTTAAAGAATAATGGTATATCCGATTCATCTCTATCACATGTAATGAAATTTTTCGATGGTGTGTTTTGTCTTCTTCGCCGCAGATTCACCGTCACTCTCGTTGGATTTACCATTTCTTGTTCTGTTTCGAAGCGCACTCGCGTTCGATCCACGTCCGACCGTCGACAATTTCGGACTATGACTATTCTTCCCGCTTGGACTACAGAGTTATAGCTATAGGTATCGTATGACGATGAACCAATCAGGGGCCAGAAAACATATTATCTGCTTTCTTGTCGGTAGTCACGTGATTGCCATAGAATGAGAGCGGGGTTCAAAACAATTCCGTCCGGTGTAAATAGATCATCGCCTCGGATTTAACAGAACGGGAGAGGTGAACTCACAA
The DNA here is from genome assembly GCA_963662125.1 of Diplazon laetatorius. Taxonomy (NCBI): domain Eukaryota; kingdom Metazoa; phylum Arthropoda; class Insecta; order Hymenoptera; family Ichneumonidae; genus Diplazon; species Diplazon laetatorius. The sequence continues at coordinate 9,109,882 of OY759158.1, read as the reverse complement.
CAGTGTCGAAATCGTAGAAATGTTAACACAGAATTGATGGACCTATATATACACCAATATTGGTGTTGATATGGTGTTTATTTTAACACCAAATTTTGACAGTGATATACCCTTATGGCGTTAATTTCCTTCTAAACCATATGGTGTTAGATGGAATAAAGTAACACCGAATTTTTTTCTTACACTTTACACGGAGTACATTTTACTCTATAGTTGTGTTGTTATCAACACTCGAGTTATTTACCCCGCACACTGTGGCAGTTTACACCGAACTATTTTTTACAGTGTACTCGATACTTTGCTCGTTCGGATCTTTGGACTTTCGGAACCGTGCACCGTGGAAACAACGACGTTCAGAACATGCAATCACACCATCAGTAACAAGCCCCATACCTATCTTCCAGTGCTGCAGATCAAGGGTCCCCTTCACAGGGGAATTTCAACTTTCCTGGTCCAGCTACAAACGCTTGTAGCAGATATTTAGTAACGAGCGAGAAATATTAATACGTGTAATCCAGCAACACCGGAGCCTATATATCTCAGCTACTACATATATACGCATATATGTAGAAGCTAGCATCGATTAACAGATGTCAACCGTTTTTGTAGTGGCAGCTGCACGGGGTGGATCATGCCACAAGAGAGAGAGAGAGTGCCGAAGCGGGGGCTTTTCTCGGTCCGTCATATGTATGCACACTCTAACATTCGGGCCCGGTTTCCGCCCATGCACAGTGAATGTTTGCAAGCTATACGTCCATGTTCCCCATGTCGTTTGACCTACCGACATGGCTATCGAGTTACCGTATCAATCCCTTACATCCCCGGAGTGTCACACCGGCTCCCTTATTTCGTCGATTAGATTCCCCTGCCACATTATACACCCATACATATTCGTTTAATATACTCAACCGGGCCATACCGTATCCCTAAGTATGAATCGGTGTACGCCCATCGTTGGAGGTCGTAGCTCTTGCTGGATACACTTTAATCCCCCAGCATTAATTGCCGTGATCCGTTTTCGCTTAATTCGTCAGAAGTGCCTTCGATCCGTGCAGCACGATAGTAATCTTTAATATTTTTGATATAAGCTGCAAGATACTGCTTGTGGACTTTTGCCTAGTCCACAAGCAGTCGGCATATTTGAAAAGAATCAAATATGTATTACACTGACGAGGGTTCGGTACGGTTTCGTTTGTCGCCTTGAGTCGGTCACTTGGATAACTGATTCAAGTTGACTTTTTCGCTCTCAATGCTCTCTGACAGTTCTCGCCGACCAAGCGGTACTAGAATGGAATTAGCGTTTCACGATAGCTTGCCCAAGGCGTGATAGACTTGATCGAATGGCTTGAATCTGTGAAACTCGTCACGTACGAGTGGTCACTATGGCTTCGAGACGTAAATGGACTACGTGGCCCGGCGCACTTCCTTACTCGTTTTCCGTCTCGCGCCTACTTCTCACGAGCCACTTTCCTTCTGACTCAGCAATACAGAGAATGTCCGGCCCGGCTACAACCTTCGATAAACAGAACAGGTGAAAATGCTGCCACTTTTCATCCAATGTCGGATAACATTTCCACAGCGATTACCTTTTTCGTTTTTGTTTGCTTGAATTTCAGACAAATTTTTTGTGGTTGTTTTGATTTTAGCCCATTTTTCGTACATTCACTATTACGCTTTTCTGTCTTCTTTATGAAAAATGTGTGTTTTACTGAGCCGAAAACATAAATATACCATAATATTCACCCCTCCTCCCCAGCCTTTGTGCACCCTCGCTGTCGATTTTCCATTGTCGGCTTATACTATGTTTCGTAAATCTGTTTTCATGCCAACTGTGGGTACAATGTCCATTGTAGCGGTGGGGCGAAGAGGAGCACACATTGAGGCAAACCAACGCTATCACGTTGTAGACACTGTATATATTTCTATTCAACGTACTGATGGCAATCGCACGGGATGAGATTTCGCAATAACGACGCGTAACAGATATTTTCTCGCGCTAATCACCTGGAATCACGGTCTTGTATACAGTTTTGGAAACGAAGTCGGTGTTTCACTGATGCCGGGAGGCACATCAACGGTCGGCACCATTATTTCCGCTCGCAGCCACATGCGTCGCTGCTATCGACGACTGCTATTGTTTTCGCGTACTGCTGCAAAAAATAAGCTGATAGAGTTATAAAAAATGGATATGAATAAATGAAACAGAACATTGAATTGAAAAATATTCAAGGTATCTAAATTGATAAACACTGATATTCCATGAAGACTGCACTTCCAATTCACTTACGTAAAAAAAATAATTTTGGTTCTCAATCAACTTATTACTGGATGATTAATAAAAGAATGATCATCATCATTGTAATTATTATTATAATTATCACTTTATTATTTGGCTCGCTTTGTTGTATCACTACATTTACGATACGCTAGAGGTTAGACCGACGCCGCATGCACCTCATCCAGAAGAGTGAGATGGACGGGCAGAAGCTACTCTGCCTGTCCCTCTTACAGAAGAGCCTGTTCTTGTTTAATATCCTCCGATGTCAGTGCCCTGTGGTGGCGAACAATGGAAAGAAATGTAAAGATCCTTACAATGCCAACCGAATCGGAGTCGTTTCCAAGAAAACCGATTTTCGCTGTAAAAATCATAGTATGTATGTGTGTGTTACGCTAATTTTTAAATTAGCGATAATTTTTAAAAATAAAAACCCCCGCGGTTTTTAACATTTCCTGACATCCGAGCTTTTCCACACGTAAATTATCACAGATAGATATATATCGTCACCGACTTTTTTGTAGGAAATGCAATTCTCTGCAACACTGTTTATGTGAATTGGTTTGGTTTATATAGCGTTGTTTAACCAACGTTTTGACAGGACGGTAAAAATGCATCGATTTTCTTATCGTTTTATTTCTTCCTGTCTAAACGCAGGATGAACAACGCTATATGGACCAAAAGTTCACATAAACAATGTTGTAGAGAATTGAATTTCCTATAAAAAAGTCAGCAACGGCATATGTATAACTTTGATAATTTACGCGTAGGAAAGCTCGAAGTCGGGAAATGTTGAAAATCGTGGCGACTAGTAGGCGTTCAGAATATTGTACGTAGTCTACGATGCTATTCGAAATTTTGACGATTCAAAACAATTTTATTCTGCGCCGCGACGGTTCGTAACATTGTCGTTCGAAGCATTGCGCGTTGGGAATTTTGAACCTTCTGAACATTGTTCATTCTGAATTTCGAGCCTTACCCAGGACTGCGTACTGACCGCGATGGAAGTTCACGCTGAAAACCTCGTTGATATCATGCATACTGCTTGTATCATGCATAACTGTCAATACTGGGTCAGAATAACACGAGAAAAATAGTTGTGTGCTAATATAATTTCATTTAATGAATAATCTCTTCACAACGACAGGACATCCAATGATTTTTTTGAAATGCGATATATATATACGGATTGTACACATGCTTATGTATTCGGAGGCATCCGTGCCAGACTGATGTTTACACATCTTCAACCGTGAGTGCCGCCACTCCTCATTTTATTCGGCAAAGAATGTATTTTTTTTTGTTGAAATAATTAATCGCTAAAGATCGAGAGATACATTTCAAGTCGCAGAGAAGTCGACAATTCGAAGTGGAGGACATTTGTTGCATTACACATCCATTGTCGCTGCGTAACAAATCGCAGTTCCGAAACCACCTAATCAAGAGTCCATTCAGGACGGTGACGCACTCGTGTATACTCTACTATATCTGAATAGATCTCTTTTGTATGGGGCGGGTTATTAAATCCGCGTTTAAAGAGACTGCAGGAAAATTTCGAAAAGGGCTAGTGCACTGCAATACAGCCGACCAACTCCGTCGAGCGTGTTGTTAGGTATAATTCTTATACTGGTGCAGCAGTCGCAGCAGCCGAAGCCTCACAATGAACCCCCATAAAAGTCGTCAAACGAGGGTTAAGGGTCCAGTCAGGCGCACGAATTTTCAATAGTAAATGCACGCTACCGAAATATACAGTCTCCTCCGTAGTAGATCAGTAGACTACGTGACAATACATCAGCTTAACATCAGCATACATCAGACATGCAAGAGTCCTCGCTTTTACGCAACAGAGACGAAAAAGAAGTCTCGAGTCTCAACGAAAACGTGTGTCAACTAACCTCCGGACCTTTCTTTTGCCAATAAATCACTCTCGCGTTAGGTGCGATTCCGAAGGAGAGCGATGAATTCCAAAATGATATTTGTTCGCATGTAACTTTGAGAATAAAAATTATCCGACAACTCACTACAATTATCGAATCAGTTTATACGTTCCATTACCCGTTTGCTTTTTTATAGAGGTACAACCAGCTTTCAATGATAAATCTGTGTAAGAATTTATAAGATTATAGGAATTCGTTTTTTTACTCGAAATGGTTAGAGTGATAGGTATATCGATGGTTGTAGTCTACTCTGTTTCTTAGATTCATATCGATTTATTTAAATCGATTGTTCAAATCGGAGTTAAAGGCGAGAAAAGTAGAAGAAGTTTAAAGAGATTAGTTTGCAGTTCGTAAAAGCGTAAGCGTGCCATGGATATTGGACTGGTTGTAAATAACCATCGAATTTTGAGAGCTGGACGGTTGACAACGTGCAACACACAGGAGCTCGGACGATCCCGTATGGTCTCCCACATTCCCCAACCCCTGGACGTGCTCCCTTAAGGCGATGTGCGACCTTTTTTGCTCGTTCTCTCTCGCTCCGTAGCGCGCGCGGATAGTGCTTTTTCTCTCGCACTCATGGCGGAGATCGGACGAGCCAAAAAGGTAGCATCATCGCCTTGATCTTTCGCCGCCGGAATAGATCGGCGGGGGACTCGCCGCCTAATGCAAGGAATTTATAATGCAACCTTGTTCATTCGAAATATTGTTCATTCGATATACTTAGAATTGACAACGCAGGAAAACATAAACCACATCTATTAATTGAATGTGCAATGCATTAAAGAGGCATATACACCCAGAAAGCAGTGAAAGAAGTAGGAATTATATAAAAAATTGATCAGTAGCGGCACTCACGGTTGAAGAAGTGTAAACATCAATCTGGCACGGATGCCACCGATACACACGCATGTGTACAATTCGTATACAATGACTCATTTCAAAAGAATCATTGGATGTCCTGTCAGTATGAGAAAATGATGTATTAAATAACAATGTATAGGCACGCAACTATTTTTCTCGTATTATTCTATACTTAGCTATCGTTCCAAATTTTTGCATGAAATATCTCGAAAACGTCACAACAACCCCGGTCATCGTAGGTATTTGTTATTTTCTTGAGGGGACTGAGTCAAAAAATCCTAAAAAATTAGAAAAATAATTTTTTTTTCGTGACACGGCCAATCCAAAATGGAAATCGATTTTACCCTCATAAAGTACCTATACTTAGCTATCATTTCAAATTTTTCCATAGCTATATGAGTTATCTAAATGCTGTAAAATGTATCACAAAACTTTTCACTTGTCGTAGCTTCCGTACCATACGACTCAATGGATTTTCAGCTCTGGCGTCTCATTTTCTTCGTAACAGAGCTCATTCTCAGATGAGTGTGGGATTTTTTTCTCTGCTCACTAGACATTGTGGCGATCTGTAATGTGATTGAAAAACAATTTTTTTCGAAACTGTGTGAAAAAACAGTTGAAAAATAGGTCACTATCAATTTGTTTTACCCCCCATTCTAAATTCCCAAACTCATTTGAAAATAAGCATTGATACGAACAGAATTAGTATAAGATATCGAAATCCAAAATCTGTTCAGTACTGCAATGGAAAGCTACGAAAAGCGACGAAAAACTTAGTGTCGAGAAACGAAAGACAAAGATGCAGTTCAGAAAAGTTTACTTCGCTGCCCTATTTATGATACTTCTTTCCTGTTTTTTGTTTAACTTGATCTTCGGGGATCTTTTCCCTGTTTTTGGAGGAAAAATGACCCAAAAACAAAAAAAAATTCAAAAAAAAAAAAATGGAAATGAGAAAAAAAAGATGAATATCCAGAGAATGGAAATTTGTTATCAGATTCTTATTCCTAAAACTAGAATGAAATTAAATTTAAAAAATGTTTCAAAACTCCCGGCAGGAAAAAATAGGAGATAGAAAGTATATTGTAAAAAAAAGATATTCTATGAATACAAATCTAAAATAAATGAAGTAATTCAAGATATCACCCTAGTTTATTAACAGTTTGTATTATGATCGGTCATTTTAGTGAGTTTGATATTTTGGATTATAGTCATCTTTTGACTGCCCTCTATGCGGTTGGGAGACGTCCTCTTCCGCATCGTCAAACATTTATATTGAATATTGATAAAGTTTATTGTGCGAATTACAGTTCGGAATATAATATACAAAAAACGAATGATAGCTTAATGCAAGACTTTGATTAATACGTCAGTTCCCATGTCGGTAGGAATCAATAGTAACGAAAACGCAGACGGTTGCCAACCAAAACAAAAACATGGCATTGCCTTCTACGTTAATATTGAACACCGTCATGTTCAATACTCCCACTCGCTGTTTACATGATCTATCATTGCGAAATCATATTCAATTTGTTCACATTTGATACAAACTTATCCCTCGCTAATGGTTTTGTCAAGATGTCGGCAAGTTGTTTTGTTGTCGGAGCGAATTCTACAGAAATCAAACCCGTTTTGTAGACTTCTCGAATTTTGTGTAGCTTTATATCAATGTGTTTTGTCCTGTGATGGAGTTCGGGATTCTTAATTATTCGAATAGCACTCTGGTTATCGATAATAATTGGTATAGCTGTCGTTATCTCTTCACCAATATCTTCAAGAAATTGATGGAGCCATAGTGCTTCGTTGACACCTTCACCACTTGCCACGTACTCAGCTTCTGCCGTTGAAAGGGACACTGTCTTTTGGCGACGACTCCGCCATGTGATTGGTCCTCCGCCCATTAAGAAAACAAAACCCGTTGTTGACCGTCTCGTATCTGGATCCCGTGCAAAATCCGTATCTGTGTAACCTCTCAGTCCTATTTCATCCGCTCCATACAATATGCCAAGTTTTTGTGTTCCCTGCAGGTATTTGAATATTCTTTTCACTGCTCCAACGTGTGTCCAATTTGGATTTTCCATGAATTTGCTAACTTCGCCAACCGCATAGGCTATGTCTGGTCGTGATATTACTGCGGCATATATCAGCGACCCAACTGCTTCTCGATAAGGAAAAACGATTTGTTCCTTGTCTTTCGATTTTTCAAGAATCACATTTGGATCCGCAGGCACGGAAACCGGGTTCGATTCTGACAATTCGAAGCGCTTCAAAATTTTCTTTATGTATGATTCTTGTCCGATGAATGTCATTTTTCATTGACGATCTCTCTTTATTTCGATTCCTATGAAACAATCTCCCGTTCCTCGCGTTATCTCAACATTTTTTTCAAGATACGTCAGTAATTCTCCCAGAGCATTTTGACTTGAAGATGCAATTAATCCATCATCGACGTAAAGCAACAAATAAATTATTTCGTCATTTAATTTTCCGTAAAAGACACAAGGATCCGCTTTGCATTGATTCAATCCTAGCTTTTTGAGACATTCAGTGAATTTATCATTCCATGCTCTCGAGGCTTGTTTAAGTCCGTATAGGCTCTTCTTCAAACGATATACAAGATTTTTATTGTCCATGTCATAGCCTTTGGGAGGTTCCATATAAATTTCTTCGCTTAGTTCGCCATTAAGAAATGCCGTTTTGACGTCAAATTGCGCTATGTTCAGATCTTTGATTGTCATGAGTGCGAGAATGATACGTATTGAATTATGTCGAGATCCTATTACGGATCGATTTCCTGGGCGCGGTACAAGATCCCAAGTTTTGTTTGTTTCAAGTGAATTAATCTCTTCGTTCATCGCTCTGATCCATACGTCGGCATTCGACGATTGAACTGCAGCTTCGTAAGTCTCTGGTTCTTCGACAATTGCAGAATTAGCTTGAAACCTTTCTGGTGCTTTAATATTTTTGCGTATATTGTAACAGCCTCGCCCTTTTCCATTTGTATTCATTGTGCTTTCTTCCACAAGTACCTGCTGCGTAGCTTCAGGATAAGTATTCTTACGAGGATTATCGAAAAATATCAGATCATCGTTCGCAGTTACTTCGCCATCTGCAATATCCCCGATTTCTGCTCCAGAATCCAGTTCTTCGATTTCATGTTCAACCATAGATCTTGCTTCCGTATTTGAAACTTCGTTTACAATCGGATTACAATCTTCTAAGGGAAATATCATCGCGTTGTTCAAATTTGTAGACTGAGTCTCATTTGATTGTTCCGTCTCATCCTTTTTAGCGGAGATCTGTTCGTTAAATACTGCATCGCAGCTTACAACAATCCTCTCATTCGATGGATCGTAAAGAGGATAATTTCCAGACATAGAATCATACCCCACCAAATACATCTTTTTCGCTTTTGAATCCCATTTCGTCCGGACCTCCTTTGGAATATGCATATACGCGGCTGAGCCAAATATACGAACGTGCCCAAGTCTTGGTTTGTTCTGAAACCACCTCTCGAATAGTGTAGCAGTCGGATAACGCGATGTTGTAGATCGATTCAAAATTTAGACCGCGGTTTTCACAGCCTCTCCCCATAGACTTCTTTTTAAGCCACTCGCAATCAACATCGTCCTAGCCAGTTCCTGAATAGTTCTGTTCTCTTTCAGCTCGTCCATTTTGCTCGGGCGTATAGGGAGCAGTACGTTCATGTATAATGCCTTTCGTTTTCATGTAGACATCCATATCTCGGTTGACAAATTCTGTCCGGTTATCAGATCGGAGGGCTTTCATTCGAATGCCCGTTGTTGTTTCCGATATTTCAACCATCTCTCTGAATTTTCCAAACACTTCTGACTTGGGAGTAAGTAGATAGACGTCACGAAAATTCGTAGCTTCATCTTTAAATACCAAGAAAAAACGATATCCTCCCACTGAGTTGATTGACATCGGCCCACTCACGTCTGTGTGAAAAAATTCTCCTGGTGCAGAACGAGGTTTTCTTAAAGGATGAGATTGACGATGAGATTTCCCAAACTGACAGTTCTCACAAAAGAAATCGGAATCTTTGTCAATTTCAACACCCGTCACGACATCGTTCTTCACCATGTTTTTAATCGTCTTTACATTCAAGTGAGCTAGACGCTCATGCCAATGTTGTAATGTCTGCGACGCTGCAGAATTAGCCTGAGAACCCGTTCGGATTCTAAATAACATGCGGTATAGATTGTTATTTCCTTTCATTCCAATGGCAACGACCTCGTCTTCAACATTCCGTAATTCGCAGTGCTTTGCTTTGCTTATCATTGTAAAACCTTTGTTCGTTGCACATCCGGTGGAAAATAAGTTCGAACCAAGGCCAGGAACAAACAAAACGTTTTCTAAAATACCTGATTTCCACTCATTATTTATCCATATGTCGATCAGTATTTTCCCTTTTCCACGGACAACCAACTTCTGATTATTCGCTACGATTACGAATGTCATTGTCTTCTCCTCTTCTAAATCGAAAAACCATTCCTTGCGAAATGTCATATGTTGCGAGGATCCACAATCTGCCAGCCAGATATCCTTTTGGGCTGCTTCTCTTACTCTTTCGATACAAAACGAATAGGCCGACTCTTGAAACATCGTGTCATCGTCGATTGTTTCTGGATTCGGAACCGTTACAACAAAAGCAGTATCTTCTTTTCTGAAATTCTTTCTAGTCGTTTTCGGTTTTTCGGGGCATTCTCGTTCCCAATGTCCGATTTCATTGCAGTTATGACATCGTGTTACCTTTTTTAAATCTGAAATCGATCTTCGTTTTTCATTCCACCTCGAATCATACTTCGAAAACTTTGCTGCAAATGCTGTCGTGTCTTCTCCTTCACTCCTATTGAGTTGATCCTCTTCCAGTTTCAGACGACTAAACAGATTATTCATGTCTCTTCCTTCCCGAATATTGTACCAGACTGTTTTAAAATTTTTGAACCGAGAAGTGAGGCTACTGACAATTGTGCTCATCTTGATATTATCAGATAAAGTTTCCCCATGGTCCTCGATTTCAGCTGCGAGCTTAGTTACTCGTGCAATGTGAGTAGCAACATTATCAGTGTCATTCATTTTTATCTGAAAATATTCTTCATACAATTGCATAACACTTACTTCGCTTTTCTTCCCATGAATCGATGTTAACGTGTCAAACAGATCCTTTGCAGTCTTACAGGTTAAAACCAACATTGCTTGATCGGCATCAAGCGAAGCGATGAGGATCGATAAAGCTTTTCCATCTTTCTTCTGTCAAGCATCCATTAACGCAGTCTCCGCAGGCAAAGGCTTCGATTCTTCTCCATTCACGATTTTAAATAGTTCATGACTTCGCAATATAGCTTCTATCTGATACTTCCACAGTCCGAAGTTCTGTCCATTGAATCGGTGCACGGAAGATGTTCCCTCATCTAATCTTGCAGCACACATCGTCGTCGAAAACGTTCAGCTCTATCTATTAGCTTTCTATTCGTCAAGCATATTAGTCAAATAATATCACATGATCCATCGGATCGAATTAGCTCACTCATTGCTAAATTATATTTCCGCTAATCGATATCGTCGATTTGTTTATAAACAGAACATGATTCGCAATAGTTCTGAACGTTCTGGGCCCATAACCTGATAAAGTTTATTGTGCGAATTACAGTTCGGAATATAATATACAAAAAACGAATGATAGCTTATTGCACGACTTTGATTAACACGTCAGTTCCCATGTCGGTAGGAATCAATAGTAACGAAAACGCAGACGGCTGCCAACCAAAACAAAAACATGGCATTGCCTTCTACGTTAATATAAAACAGCGTCATATTTAATAAATATAATCTTTTTGTCGGATTAATGACATTTGCATCGTCAACATCTATATTGGATATCATCTTTCTATCCAATCAATGACGTTCCCGGCTGTATAGAGGGCAGTCAAATGGTTACTATAATCCAAAGTATTAAACTCACTGAAATGACCGATCATAATTCAAACTAGAAATAAACTAGGATGATATCTTGAATTATTTAATTCTTTTTAAATTTGTATTTATGGAATATCTTTTTTTTACAATATACTTTTTCGTCATATTATATTTTTTTCAGTCGGGAGTTTTGTTACATTTTGTTTATTTTTTTTATTTTATACTTTTTGAAGATAATTATGATTGGAAGGCTTTTATTTCGGTTTCAATATAAAAATTTATGACAATCTTGATTCGATGAACAAAAATAAAAATCATTACCAGTAATCAATTTTTAAAACAAATTTATTAATGAATTAATAAAATGTTTACATCAAATTATTTACTGTAGCAAATGATTGATCATAGTTGATAAAAAAATCGAATATACTGAGACAGAACGTTTTTTACGGTCGCGGTTCTCAACCAATTTTCCCGCGAAACGCGTTCTTCACCTGGCGCGGCCCGGGTCGGTGGCTGCCAGGGCTCAAGTGACGTATATGACAAATATATTGAGTATTTATTTTTGTGTTAATGAATATAATTTGTTGGGCGCCAGCTAGTCTTTACTAGCAAATTCAATCAGTCAAATATTAATTACTTTTAAGCAACGAGACGACAATGCAGGGGAGGCTCGATTGGGTGACCCTGATTCGTACAAATAGCGAAAATCTCATGACAAGCAAGGACAGTTCGGCAGTGCCAATAAATTCAAATGTACTTACAGTTGGACGATTTATTCCGGGTTATAATTGACAAGTTTCCTCGGATACAATAATTCCTCTTTTGACAATATATTAGATTTCCTTTGCAGACAATTTTCCTCTGGGTACGATCGTCGGTTATTATTCGGTTTTCTATACAATGTTATACCAGTCCATAGTTAATCTGGTCTATATCGTGCGTTTCGACAAGCGAAACGGTCGCACGCTGCACTCGAAGTGTCGCGGCCCAAACGGACCGCGGGCCCGTGGCATAGTCACGTTGGAGGGGCGGTTAAAATATTCGCGCACGCGCTCGCATGTTGTAGAGATAACAGACATAGATGTTATCGACAGGACAAATCGACAGAGCGTATACGTCGAAACAATTCTGACAAAATCCGTCCTGTCACAATACAATAGAAATTAATTAATTAATGAACAATTTTAGCAGGCGGTTCTAGAATTGAATGGTTCAATGCCGTTTGAATAACGACTTGATTGGTGCATTAATAAATTTGTTTAAAAAATTTATCATTCGTAATGTTTTCTACGATTCAGTGTTGTAAACAAAGTTGAGATAAATATAACTTTGAAAAAGTCTTGATAAAATAACTGTAATAATAATAATTAAGGAGGTAAATTAACTGAGTAACGTAAAAAATTAGATTTTTTTTCGTGATATGATCAATGCGAATTTAGAATCTATTTTTCCCCCATAAAATACCTATAGTCAGCTATTATTTTGAATTTTTCTCGTGACCGTATAAAGTAACTGAACGCTGCGAGATTAATCACAATATTTTTCACTTGTCGTAGCTTTTGGACCATACGACTCAACCGATTTTCAATTGTGACGACTTATTCTCCTCGTAACAGACTACATTCTTGGATGAGTGTGGGAGTTTGGGATGCGAGATGAAATTAATGTATGGTAACCTGTTATTCAACTGTTTATCCAAAAAATTACGGGAACTATTTTTTTTGATTACGTTATCGGTTGCCACAATGTCCAGAGAGCGTAGAAAAAGAAATTTTACACTCATCTGAGAATAAGCTCTGTTACGAAAATAATGAGACGATACAACTATATATCCATTGAGTCGTATGGTCCAAAAGCTACGACAAGTTAAACATTTTCTGATAAATCTTACCGCGTTCAAATGCTTTATAAGGCTACGAAAAAAATTTCAATGATAGCTCAGTATGAGTTTTTTCATAAAGGCAAAATCGATTTCAAATTTGGATTGATCGTGTGACGAGAAGAAAAGAAATTCGTATCCAATTTTTCAGGTGGTAGCCTCCTCGATGAATAAGACTTCAAACACCCCCCCGCAATGAATGAGACTTCAAAAAGTCTTAACCAGCTTTGGCACATGCTGGTTCTCCTTGGGCACAGCTGACCACCGCTTCGTTTATGGGGCGTCGTGATTGTTCTTAAAGAATGAGGCTCAATATCACCTCGATGAATTGTCAGCGCAGTATAAACATGTTCAGTAAGGCATAATAGAGCCTTGCCCAATTGTCAGCGCTTTCCAAAAATATGGAAGCGCGGCTTGACAGAGCCTTGACCAATTGTTAGCGCTTTCCAAAAATATGAAAGCGCGGCTTGACAGAGCCTTGACCAAATATTATAGCTGTCTATTTCCAATAATGTACGAATGCAGCTCGACAGAGTCTTGACCAGCTGACAACGATTTCCAATGTTCGATGCCGACGTTTGGGCGCAGCTCGATGCATTCTCAATCTATCAGTCAGTTAGCGCTGTCCTCTTATCCTCTGAACCTGTAGTCCCTTCGACGAGGACCTTTCTATGCATGGAACGCACAATTATACATATCTCGGAAAGTAAAAATCACATTGACTCAAGGTTTATGAACGCATGACAACAACATGACAAAAAATAGATAATGGATTAAAAGATTGGCATCACTGATGAATGGGTAGAAAAGCAGAAAGTGCATGGGAAACTGAAAAAATAGCGCCGAGAAAGTATCGAAAGCAAAGTAGTCATAGCAGTATAGGATCGAGAGCTGGCTCCGATCGCTACTTGCACATAGCGAAAAATCTACGTATAACACAATAGATATGCATAAATTTCTATTTAGTAGTATTCAATGTACTTCTTACACTGCTTAAAATTTCTATATTTTTACTACCATTCAATTTTTGTTGTTTTTTCTTTGACATAAATGTTTTTGAGGTTTTGCTGTCCAGCTTACCTGTCAAATAATACGAAAAAACAACAATAAAAATCGGAGGCAAAATAATCACTCAAATAATAATTTTAAAAATATTACAAAATTTCCAGTACAAAGTGATAAGCAATACATACCGCACGATGAATATCCGAAATGTTCACTTTGATTTTTTTATCCGTTTTCGACTTGACTCGAGATTAACGTTGATTTTTTTTCTCCGTTTGCCACTCGACTAGAGATTAATTTTGGTTTTGAGAAAGAACCTACCGAAGAACCCAGAGAGACCAAACCACCTAACCCTGCGACGGACCCAAAGAACTTGGGGGGCGATCCCCCCCCCCCCTAAAAAAACCAAACCACCTAAACCCCCGACGAACCCAAAGAAGAAGAAGAAGAGAGTGAACACTGTCGATACCGTTCTGTCGATAAGTTATCGAAACTCGTATGTACCAGCGGAGTAGCCATCTAGCGGCAAAAGAACGATTCATAATGATTTTTTCGTTCAATCGATTCGTACAGCGCTCACAGATCGGTGAAGCGCCATTCTTAAATTATTTAATATTTCCGTAGACAATTTATTGCACAAACAATCGAAAAAATATGGCTGCGTCGGTTCCTCATCCTCGTCTCCATCCTCTTCTCAGACATTTTTCGATAATAGATTCGTTCAGTGAGCTAGTACAAACTAACGAACAGTCAGAAAGATTCTTAGAAGTCGAGCTCATTCCAGGTAAACATTCAACACCTCCGAATTGCTGTAATTTGCCGATGAAAGTAGAAAATGCTCCGACCAAAAGGCTGAAATGGGTATGGCGATGCTCGAAGCCAGCAACAAAAAAGAAAGGGTCAAAAGAATGCCGAAAAACAACAAATCCGAGCGAAAAAACATTTTCTGACGGTTCCGCAAGAAGGATAGAAATCAGAGAAGTTTTAGTCATCGTTATTCTCTTTGTGCTGAAACTTTCCGTCAACTTCGTCCATCGACAATTTCAAAGTTGGCGGCGCCGCTCGAATGATAATAACGATGAGCTGGGCAGTGGTAAGGCAACGATCGTAGATTATTTCAGCTATTGCCGCGAGGTGGCGTAAGTCGTCATGTCGAATGCGGAAATCAGTCTAGGCGGCGCAGGCAAGACTATTCAAATTGACGAGACGGCTTTGACGAAGCGAAAATATCATCGGAGAAAGGTAACAGAGAACAAATGACGATGACAATTTTAGGAATTTTTTCGCGAGGAGGATAAAAAATGCGTATCTTTTCCAGTCGAATCGAAGAGTAAGAAAAGCATTCGGCCGGATTTGTCGAGATATACAAACAAAGAAACAGATGTTGTGTGGACCGATGGTGCAAACAATATCACGGGGTCAAAGAATTATTTTCGGAGAATACAGTTCATTTGCAGACAAATCATAGCAGAGGAGGGTACGTCAATAGGGAAGATCCGAGAAACACGATATGTTCCGTCGCGGACGGAACGCGTGAATTTTCAGTACTTTTTTATATAAAAATTTCGTTAGACGCCCCAGACGGTTCATCGGGCCAGAGCATGCCTCTCTGACCTGAGGACCGTAAAAAAGGGTCTACACGGCGAAGTACTGGCCACTCGACGCTCCGCGCATTCGATGGTCAGGTACAAGACAGTGCGAAACATTTAGTCACCAGACATCATCTTTGTCTCTTTTTAATTTTTTATATTCGCTACGTGACGCTCTCCACTTTTTGGAGATTCGTAATTTCCATTCACGTTAACTACTTTTTATATACCGGATAAGCCTTTTACAAAAAGTACGTGACTTCTATCAAATTTCAAGATGCACAATAAAAATCATAAAAAATGTGGTCGCAGATTTTCGGCTGGTCAACTCTGTCGTTGACCGCATTTGCTATCTCAACGATCCCTCTCGCGATTGGTGACAAACAGAGGCCTCCCCCGCCTTTTTTTACATTTTTGCACCAATGAATTTATTTTTAAATTTTCAACGTGAGCAACATCACGCCCCCCTACCTTGGAGAGAGTTTGTCTCATCGGTCACGAAAGGGAGACGTGTCTCAAAAATATTCAGTATTCTTCAACACCGCACAGAGTGCACAACAAGAATCTCTCCAGCGACTATTCCGTCACTCTTGTGCGAAAATACTCAAACGTCTCTCCTCAGACATACATACAAAACAACACCAACACCAAGTGTAAATTCAAAGAATAATCGTGTAAAATATTTTGTTAATAAATTTGATTGTTTTCATTATATTCGAGTATTCTACTAACTTCCCTTATCACGTTAACGTGAGGTGACGGGAAGTCTTGTTTGAGAAGTGTCAAATAGATCGAATTTGTTATCGGGATTTACGACCCCGGTTGACTCGCATCGTAAGTCGAGTCGCACTTTAATTCAAGACGCAACACGATAAACGATCTCGAAAATCAAAATCGTTTGTTGAAGAACGCGATAAAAAACCGCAGATCGCCAAAATTCATACACGAATATATGGCACTGCATTATTATAGCCAAAATTGGTTGGAAATACTTTACAAAGAGGACGCAGGCTCGCAAATCATGCAATTTATCGAAGACATTATGAAAGTTTATCCGCCGTTCATCAATGGAATCCGCAAAGAACAACTCGAACTTTTTACATTGGACAAACCGAAGATATAAACTGAGGGCTTAGCGGATGTCGTGCCGTCCTCATCGAAGAGACCACGATTCGAGACAATAGATGACGAAATTAGTGACGCTAGGGAAAACTCGGAAGATGACATGGACGATGAGATGAATGACCAGATTGTAACGGATTTTCTGTTACCGTTTTTAACTATTAATCAGTATTTCAATAATTGGGAATCTCGAGGGTGACGCGGGTGTGAGGTCAATGGGCTACAAAAGAAAACATCACATATACGACGCAAAACAACTGAAATATCGACGCGTATTTAATGTGGTGAATATTCATTGTGTATAACGGGTGTGCTTATTTGACATGTCGAACAAAAATATATCTTTCCTATGATTGGATGATTCCGCTTATACAAAGGCTCCATGGGATGTTATCTATCCCCTAAAGTTAAACGATCGATTGATTTAAATGATGATAGGAGGACGCAAATAAATTGACAATAGTGGGGACGAAGACTCTGAATCCGGAAACTTTGGATCACGTCGTAACCGTATTCAGAGACCTCGCCTGACAAATATACACAAGTTCAAAATAAACCAATAGCGAGCTCTTATTATTGAGCTAGCTATATCGATGTGGCACGCAGCCCAAGGTTGTTCGCAAACGATACGCGAATTTGTTATTACAAGGACGAATAGCGAGCTCTTGACGGCGAGCTGGCTATATCGATACGGCCCGTAGGCACCGAAAAATACATTCATATATGATAGATGAGACATGTGAAAATGAGGTTAGAAGATGGCCCCACATGGGTTTAGGTTAGCTGAATAAGTTGATGAAAATTGTCAATAGCACCCGCAGGTTGACAGTCGTTTATGACCCGACAAACAGCACAAATGCATTGATAGCATTACTTTGATTATTGTTCTATTGAAATATTCAAACACTCGAACGTTCACGCGAAAGTCACTGGTGGCACGGAGGAACACGTAATAGCGGCGCACGGCACGTGGCACGATGGCACCGCTCGACTCTTGACCGCTCTCCTCGATAAATATATCTCGCTGAGGGAATCCTTGAGGACCTGGCTCCGTCGATGACTCGTCGTATCACACGATTTATCAATCTCGTTGTCGAGATACATCGTGCGTTTCTGTTCGTCGTAATAGGTTAACGAACCACGTGGCTCAAAATGGCGAACTTGTGCCGGTTTAATTGCCGTGTTAACCCTTCAGATGTTGTAGATAGAGTGTGTTCTCGTCCTCGTATTCCACCGACCACCGAACCACCAATTTTTTTTTTTTTTTTTTTTGCCTGGGTTGGCTCGTCCACATGTAGGGACCTGTGCCACTCTCTTCAACCACCAATTTTACAATCATAATCATGAGCACACCATTCGCCCCGAAGCGCCGCCGGGCGGCCACTAAACGAAATCACGGGAGGACGGTCGCGCGCGATATTCGAATGGCCAACGGACCAGCCGATGGTTACAAGATGGAGGATGAGGATATCTGAGAAAAACGCGTGCAATAATTACATAATCAGAGAGGATTGGAGTCATGAAATACTTCGGAAGTGATGAGTCGAGGGGTTCTAATCGCTGTACGAACGACAGACAGACGGACGGACGTACAGACAGACAGACAAACAGACAGACTGACGCAGACAGACAATGACGAAAAATGCGAGTGTTATCAGATCGTACACTTTTTTACGATAAAAAAATGTAAAAATTGTAAGATTTGGTAACACGTTGGTGAAATGCTATAACATACTTTACCTCCTCGTGGTGCATTCTGGGTAACGCTAAAATAAGCTGTAATATTTTGTTCCATGTATATTCACGTACATAAAAAAAAATAAAGGTAAAAAATTATTTGAAAAAAAAGGTAAACACGGGTGCAAAGTAGAACCTTGCACATTGCTTCCTCATAGTTTTGTACCGTTTTTAAATTATTGAGATGTAAAGTAGAAGCTTGCTCATGGCTTCCTTATTTAAATTATTAAGATGTAAAGTGGAACCTTGCTCATGGCTTCATTATCTTTTTAAACATTTGCCAAAGCTTCCTCTATGAGGAACCATGTGTCGATCAGCTTTAGCTTCCTCATAGAGGGAGCTTTGGCAAATGTGTAAAAAGATAATGGAGCCATGAGCAAGGTTCTACTTCACATCTTAATAATTTAAATAAGGAAGCCATGAGCAAGGTTCTACTTTACATATCAATAATTTAAAAACGGTACAAAACTATGAGGAAGCAATGTGCAAGGTTCTACTTTCCACCCTTGTTTACTTTTGTGACGTTGAGGGCTCCCTGTGAGTGTGATGTATGTCGAAATCAATAAACATGGGGCAATTCATGTGAAATTTAGAAAATTATAATTCCCATAAAATCTGAACTCCGTGTTAGATTTTGTCCAAATTCAATAGGAAATCTCTTTCGATAATAGTGCAACTCCGTACTAAATTTCAGCCGGATATCTAGAAAATTATGGAAGCTACAGCACTTACATTGAATTTTGGAAAAATTTCAAAACGCCATAAAATCTGAACGTCTTGTTGGATTTTGTCCAAATTCAATACAAAACCTCTTTCGATGGTAGTGCAGCATCGTCCTGGATTCCAGCCAGATATGTAAAAAATTATGGAAGTTAGAGCACTTACATTGATTTTTGGAAAAAATTTTAAAACGCCATAAAGAATGAATGGCTTGATGGATTTCGCCCAAATTAAATAGGGTATCTCTTTAGATACTTGCGCAACTTCGTACCGAATTTAAGTCCAATATCTCAAAAATTTCTCCAGTTAGAGTGTGAAGACCGTTTTTTTTCACATTTAAAAATGCTTTAAAAGAAAAGCAATGCGTGGATTTTTTTCAAATTCGGTATCGAGCATCTCTATATACTCGTACAACATTATACTGAATTTGAGCTCGATATCTCCAAAATTGTGGGAGCTAGAGACCAAAAATAAATTTTTGAATTTTTAAAAAATGCTGTAAAAACAAAATAACTTGATAGATTTTCCCAAAAATTGAATTGTGCTATGCACCGTGAACCCTTTACATGTGTGACAAATTTTAGCTTGATATCTCGAGCCGTTCTCAAGTTGTGAGCGGTCAACCAATACTACACACACACACACACACACACACACACACACACACACACACACACACACACACATACATCCGGACATTTCTTCTAAATTTGTTCTTTAGGTGTTTTGAGACATACTGAACACGTTTTCATGAACATCTCGAAAATAAAAAATTTCACGAAAACAAAGCTTCTCTATGAGGAAGCAAAATTATTCATTATTTATTGTTCATTATCATTATCTATTATTTATGATATTTTTTATATTAAATTTTCATTCGTTGTACTACACGAAAAATTTCACCAGACAGTGGCGCCCCGGTTATCGAAGCCTCCCCGCTCAGTAGTGGCGCCGCTTAACGATTGCGAAAATCGGAAAAATAATAAAAAAATAAAAAAATCGATATCTTGAAAACTAAGCGTGATATTGAAAAATGTTATTCTTGTTTTTCTTTATTTCGGAGTGTTGAACAAGAAACGTGCATCAAATCGCGGTGCCACAGTTATCGTACTCTCCCCTTGATTTTTATCTTCGTTTGCGACTCGACTGAAGAACAAAACGTTGAGTCTTCTGTCCTTTTCTATACTGTAAGGTCAGAATATTTGTGCCGTATGACAGTCGATCACCGGACTCGACAATTCCGAGCGACCCAGCTGATCGTCTGCTTGGCATGGCCGAGCGAACGACCCAGCAACGAAATAAATTCAGGCTACGAACAGTGCGAGTATTGCTCAGCCAATCAGCGGGCTCGCTTGAGCTCTGCTCTGGTGAATGGCGATACGTAAATTTTGAAAATCGAAGTGTTTTTTCAACATCTAATAGCTTTATAAGTTCACATCCAATCATGAATATTATAGTCTATTAACCATCTGTGGGACCCACAGAACCGCTGTGCAAAAATCCGTTAGAAGAAGATTAGCCGTTTGGGCGAAAAGCTATCACGACGAAAAACGCTGAGTCACGCCAGTACGAGGAAGCACACAACTCCCGTTTTCGGCCGGGAGTTAAAAGTACCTTCTACTAGATGATGTCAGAGATCGAGGTTTTGTATCCCGAGATGAAATTTTCATATCGTCGTTAATGCAAACCAGTAAATAATAATTTTCCAAAATATATTTTTGATTTCGGTGGCACACAAGAACTGTATTCATTTCGCATTAAGGGGACTGAGTCACCTGAGGGGTATAAAAAATCGATTTTTTTTAAATTTCGTTTCGAATCTGCATACGATTTTCTACCTACGTACCAAATTTTAGACGGCGATCTTCAAAAGTAAAAAAGTTATGAGCATTTGAATAGAGTCGTAAATTTTCTAAAAATTATTCAATGTTCACATCTGTACTCAAGTCCTCATAACTCCTTCAGTTTTGAAGATTTCGACCTCAAATTTGTTACGTAGGTAGTAATCAGTGTGAGATTAAAAAAAAAATTATACATTTTTGAAAAATAAAGAATTTTTTTTTATAATATTTTTTTCGTATTAAGCCTCAGCCTAAATTCATGGAGAATCGTGCTTGGGTCTCGATACTCTATTTAAAAAAAACGGTGTTGCTTTTGTTTTTTTGAGTTTGACCGCGATCTCGCAATATCAAACGATATGGCGATGCCAGCGCTGGCGACCGAGATGTGTATACAACGCGGCGGCGCTTAGGGGGTATATTGACTTTACCGACCGTACGATCGGTTCTTCTGAGAAATAAAGTGCAGATTTTCGCCGCTACCGATCGACGGTCCATCGCGTAAGCACGGCCGATTGCCAATGCACGTATGCATTCGCATCGGCATGCACTATCTCAAAAACGTCACAACAACACCGGTCACCGTAAACTGTTTGTTATTTTTTGAATGTAAAATATATATTTTTTGTATGCTTACAGTTTTTGTGTAAATACGGTTTTTGTGTGCCACTGAAATCAAAAATATATTTCGCGAAATTATCATTCACTGGTACATCAACGAGGATATGGAAATTTCATGTTGGGACACCTAACCTCAATCTTTGACATCATCTAGTAAAAGATATTTTTCTATTTTTCTATTTTTCTATTTTTCTATTTATAACAGGAAACAGGAAAGAAGTATCATAAATAGGACAGCGAAGTGAATTTTTCTGAACTTTATCTTTGAAATTCGTTTCTCGACACTACGTTTTTCTTCGCTTGTCGTAGCTTTCGGACCGTACCACTGAACGGATTTTGGATTCCAACGTCTCATTTTGTTCGTAATAGAGCTCATTCCCAGATGAGTTTGGGACTTTTGGATGCAAGGTAAAACGAATTTATGGTAACCGATTATTCAACCTTTTCTTCAAAAAGTTACAAAAAAAATTGTTTTTTCTTCACATTATAGGTCGTCATAATTTCTAGAAAGCAGATAAAAAAACAATCCCACACTCATCTGAGAATGAGGTCTGTTACGAAGAAAATGAGACGTCAGAATTGAAAATCCATTGAGTAGCATGGTCCGAAGGCTACGACAAGTGAAAAATTTTGTGAAAAATCTCACAGCATTTAGACAACTCATATAGCTATGGAAAAATTTGAAATGATAGCTAAGTATAGGTACTTTATGAGGGTAAAATCGGTTTCCATTTTGGATTGGCCGTGTCACGAATAAAAATTTATTTTTCTAATTTCTTAGGATTTTTTGACTCAGTCCCCTCAAGAAAATAACAAATACCTACGATGACCGGGGTTGTTGTGACGTTTTCGAGATATTTCATGTCGATGCGAATCCGTGCATTCGCAATCGGCCGTGCTTACGCGATGGAGCGTTGATCGGTAGCGGCCATAATCTGCACTATATTTCTTAGAAGTAATGATCATACGGTCGGTAAGTCGCTACCCCTAAGCGCCACAGCGTTGTAGTACACATATCGGTCGCCAGCGCTGGCATCGCCGTATGATTCGATATTGTGAGATCGCGCTCAAACTAAAAAAAAAATAACAGAAGCAGCACCGTATTTTTTCTTAATGGAGTATCGAGACCCAACCGCGATTTTTTATGAATTTAGGCTAGAGACTATGACGGAAAAAATTTTATAAAGGAAAAATTCTTTATTTAAAAATAAATTGTATAACTTTTTCAATTTCGAATCTCACACTGATTACTACCTACGTACTAAATTTGAGATCGAAGTCTTCAAAAATAATGAAGTTATGAGTTTTTGAGTACAGTTGTGAATATCAAACAATTTTTTTAAATTTACGACTCCATTCAAATGCTCATAACTTTTTTATTTTTGGTGATCGCGGTCTCAAATTTGGTACGTAGGTAGAAAATCGTATGGAGTCGAAAAAAAAAAATGGAAAAAAATCGGTTTTTTATACCCCTCAGGTGACTCAGTCCCTTAAAAAAAAACCTCTACCCCCATCTTTCATAAAAAAATATATATACAAAACGACGAGGTAACTTCACAATGAAGGAGCTTCGACAATACAATATCCAAGAATGTTTTGGACGAATGTTTTATTTGTCAAGAATGCCGTCATGCTGGACTACCCTATTGTTTATTGGTGGAGGCGATGAAGCTACGTCAAGGTCAACTTCACTTTTTCAAATGGAACCATGTATTTTTTTCGATGAAATTCTTGTCGATTTCAAGCCGATTCCAGTGACCAACAATACAACGTTATTCTAGTTACGCAAAGTACGAAAATACTCGAAAAATCGAAACAGCGGAATGATCACTTTCAAAGGATCCACTCATCTTTTGGTTTGGGTCTATTTACGGAAGATGCTCGCCCTATCTACTTTGTGGGAAAAATCTCATTCATAACTTGTCTTGAACACAAAGCATAATAGTGTGCCGCAGCAACAATTAACGAACCACGGCGGTTAAAATGGTACCGCCCATGTAGAAAACGCCAAGACTCACAACCGGGCCGAGACTTGGCCAGTGCTCGGCTCACGACACTCGGCCGAGCGTAGGCAAACAGCACCGGGCCACGACTGGCGGGGTCCCGACAGCCGTACCTCGTCATTGACGCACGGCTGCCGCTACTGAGCCAATACTGACCCATTGAATGGCTTCCGGGGATCGGCCGAGTATAGGTAACCAGTACTGGGCCGCTATTGGTCAAATTCCAAAAGCCCGTAACGGTTTGTCTTCAATTTATCATTTCATTCAATGTCTTTTCAAATTTTTAATATAAATTATTATTCAAATATATTCAATGTATAGAATATGAAAGATTAAATTTTAACATTAATATAAAAAAAAATATTTTTGTTTCAATTTATATATATATATATATATATATATATATATATATATATATATATATTTATACTGCGACGGTTCGAAACGCGCGCCGAGAACGCGACGCGCTCGTAGCGCGACTTCGCGACGGAGAGAGAGCGCGCAGGCGCGCGCTCCCACCGGCGCCAACTCCCACCACCAGGGAACCCCACCACGGCGACGACGACGAGCCAAGTCGAGGGGCCTCGAGGAGCGCCCGGAGATTGGCATTGGGACGAGAGCAGGCGACGGGGAAGGTCCTCCCTAGAGCCAACTACGAAACCGCTAAATAACTTAGAAAAATTCGAGATCTGGAAAAATAAATAATAAATCAAATCAAATAGAAATTGTTCGTTTACCGCGGTTCTATGCTACCCTTCCCGTCCGGGTCCCTCTATTTTCCACAGGCTTATTAAAATCGATAGGTGCGGGTGTAACGGAAACGGTCAACGGGTTCAACGCCCTGCGATTTGCTCCAATACCGGAAACGGGAACGGTATTCAAGAATATCCGCCCCCGCTCCACGGCACGGACACCCAACGAAACGGGCAACGGGAAATCCCTGCGCCCCGATCACGGGTTATTAGGGCGAGACGGTCAACGGAGGAACTCCCGCGACCCGATCAGGGAGAAACGGAAAACGGTGTTTCACCTGCTTCCCGCTCGGCTCAAAGAAAATTAAAAGGAAAGATCGGCGTTAGGGCGGCCCAGAACGGAACAGAGCGAGCCCACGGTTACAATACATATAAACATTAAATACAGTTGAGAGAGAATTGATAATCAATATTTAAAAAAAACATTGAATCAAATGACAAATCAAGGACAAACCGTTACGTCCTATATACGCAGTGCATTGATCGCTATACTTGCCATTTGCACGATTATAACATTTTTAGACAATGTCGACGAATCGACAAACATGGCATCGATATACATATATATATATATATATTGTAACGTCTTTTTCCGGGACGTATACAAAAACGCCTCCTCGGCCGGTATATTTGATATTTAATAAAAAAATATTTGGGCGCCAGCCACGCTTATAGCGTGACCCGACCGGGAAAGAAAAATAAATTTTCAAGATGTTAATTGGAGAGACGTGTGGGGGTTTGCTCGACTAGACCGCAGCCATCACACGGGTAGAGGGGCGGTTCGGGAAAATGTGATTTTTGGCGGGGATTTGAGTGAGATCGAAACAAATGAAAATTATTGCACACACACATGAACACTACAAAATTTCAGGGAATTTTCACGGCGAATTTATTTTCACAAAAAAAAATACAAAAATAAAATAATTCACCTCGCGATTTTCATGGACAACAAAGTACAATTTCCCTACTATAATCGCGCGCCACTACTCTGTCCGCAGCGCCGATTCCCTATTCGAAACGTTTCAAAAATGGAATACAAAAAAAAAAACACATACAGAACAAACGACTTCGCGAACGCGGAACTAAAACGCGAATTGTTTCTTTCTCGAGGGACCCTACTATCTTATGCTATCGCCAATATCGCACGCGCTTTACAAGTCACACACGACGTAACCCCGGCGATCGGATACAAAAACTAGAGAGAGACACGCACCAAAAACCAAAACGAAACTTGCGTGATCCGGTAATGGAAATTGTGAACCACGAAAAATAATGACCGAACGGCGTTGCCACGGGAAAGATCTTACCCCGATTTTCCAATGGGCTTCGTTGACCTGGTTCCTGGGTTTATTTCCGGGACTCGTTGCTTTCAAACCGGATACTCTCGTACAAAACCAAAAACTAAGTCGCCGGGACTAACGATTCGCGAAGATCAAAAATCAACTTGCGGGGACCAACGATTCGCGAAGAATGCAAATTAACTTGCGGGGACCAACGATTCGCGAAGAATGCCCCGTAACGACTGCTCGCGTTACGCGGACCGGCTACTTGCCCCCCACTCTTTTTCTCAAATATTTTCGAAGTCCGGGAGCTGCTGTCGCCTACCGTTCAAAATTCGCATTTAATTACTCCCGTGACTATTACTATATCGATCACGAGTCCTCGCCGTTGTGCTCATCCCCGATCATTCCTTGTCCGTCGGGGAATATTGACAACTACCAATCTTCGTTCCTCGATTGGTTCTCGACGGGAAATAAATGGACCGGGAATCATGTCCATTGGTTGTTACGATAATCGTCTCCGTCTTCCTTGAGATTCCGTCGCCGTTACATAAAAAAATATATATAAAAAATTATGAATAATATTTCTTAATATTTCTCGTTGTCCTGACGAACGTGTTCGATATTGGCCGAGGGATCGGGGAATTAGCCAGAAAAAGCCGGATATTTAGAGGCATCATTGTAACGCTCAAAATAAGCGTTACAATATATATATATATATTGTAACGCATAAAACGAGCGTTACAATCATGCCGCCGAATTTCTGGCTTTTTCCCCGACGCTCTCCCCGTTCCCCACGGCAGCGATCGGACATGTTCGTCAGGGCAACTCAAAATATCCAGAAATGTTATTCATAATTTTTTTTTAATACTTTTTTTATGTGACTGGGACGAATTTACGAGGAGATCGCCGCAGCCACCCATGGACATGCTTCCCGGTCCATTTATTCCCCGTCGAGGACGGATCGGAGATCCAAGATTCGAAATAGCCAATATTCCCCGAGGACGGAGGTTATCGAGGATGAGCACAACGGCGATCGATATCGATCGATATAGTAATAGTCCCGGGTGTAATTAGGATCGAAATTTGACACTAGGCGACAGCAGCGTCCAGTCCGCGCGAATACGTTAGGTAAAAATGGGTGGGGGGCAAGTAGCCGTTGCGCGTACCGAGAGCAGAAAAATTTGGGGCAATCTACGTTTGGTTCCGAGCGCGGCAAGACGCGAAAAAGAAAGGAGAGCGTGGGAGAGAGTCCCAGACGACCGTTAAGACGCTTACGGAGACGAGATAATCCCGAGGAGAACGGACGATTTTGATTATTGGAATTTTGGATTTTTTTGTTGGAGTACCGTTCGATTGAGGGATCCCGAGGAACATTAATATTTTGGCAATATCGAAAAGAGCGAGCAGAGAGACAAGGTAAGACTTTTCCATTGTCACCGCCGTTCGATCGATTTTTGAATTATTATTCTCGGAAAAGTGTCGCGTGAGTTTTGGTTTTTTTTTGTGTATCGCGGACACGTAACGTTTTCGGCATTTCGGGTAGAGGGTTCGGTAGGTAGAGTCTCGTATTCATTTTTGGATTTATTTTGGTCGAATATCGAGGCGCCTGTCCGGGAAGCCTGAGAGAAAAAGCGTCAAGGTGGTGGGGATATCGCTCGCTAATTTATCGTACGTCGTGTTTTTTTTGTTTCACCGCGTATCGGGTGGCCAACGTAAGAACGCGTGAAATCTATTGTATGAATCGTTTTTGTTGAATTTGTGTGTGCGAGCTCGATCGCAACTTTTTCTTGTTTCGCTGCGGCGATTTCAAATTAAGTGCGACGGTTAATTTTTGTGCGCGCGAGCATCGGTCGCGCAACCGGGGTACGTCTGCTGTTATTCTGCGTTTCGTTATTGGTGCATTAATTTTCGGAATTCATCGGATCGTGTGTGTTTTCGCGTTACCGGAAACTAGGAAAAATTCGTTCCGCGCGAATAACGGAACATAGTAGGGTTTTGGTGTCGAAAGAAAAAAGAAAAAAATAACAGTTCGTTTCTTAGTCCCGCGTTCGCGAATTTATATTTTTTTTTGTGTCATGTATTTTTTTTTGCGTTTCGTATAGGTAATCGACGCTGTGGACAGAGTAGCGGCGCTCGATTATAGTAGGGCAAATTGTAAAGTGTCGTCCCTTCCATTACAAACATTCGCGTGGATTATTATTTTTTTTTTGTGTTTTTGTATTTGATTTTTCACTACGAAATATATACAACGATCCCGGATCATTCGTGAGTTTAAATACCTGTTGATAATTTTGTCTCGTTTTTGCAAATAATTCTCCCGACAACGCACTTTCCCGAACCGCCCCTCTACCCGTGTGATGGCTGCGGTCTAGCCTGGCAAACCTTATGCGTTTCTCAATTTAACATCTGAAATTTATTTTTCATTCCGGTCGGGTCACGCTATAAGCGTGGCTGGCGCCCAGATATTCTTTTATTAAATATTAAATTTACCGGCCGAGGAGACGTTTTGTGACGTTCCCTAGAAAAAGGCGTTACAATATATATATATATATATATATATATATATATATATATATATATATATATATATATTGATGTATATATATATATTTACATGTTTTGCATCTTTGTTTACATTCGTCGACGCTCACTTGTCGGTTCGCGTGGCACGTGCACGCACAGCACACACACACACACACACCCACACACACACGACAGATCGATACCAACGGCGGAACACCTTTTTATTCGACAATTCCTCTGACGACTCGAGTATTAGAGTGACTGAGTGAGAAAAATAAAACTTCCTGTGTTTCTGCTAGATGTTCATTATAAGAGCTTAAAGTAATGGTACAATCTCAATAGTCAGATTGGTGTAGTGGTTTAAGTTAGGTAGGTAGTCCCATAGGTCGCAGGTTCAAGCGCCGTAACTGGCACTTCGCAATAAACAAAGTCAACTTCTGGACGATTTTTTTTATATTTGTCAAATAATATGATAAATATTACCGTATAAAGTCTTGAGGCAGAAATTTATACGCTGATATTAATAATTAATTTTTATATTAATTATTTTCCGGTAGACGGGTAGTAGTGGATATAGCGATGGGTACCGCAGTTGAGCCAGCAATGAGCCAAGATCGACCGCCAGTGCTGGGCCAAGACTAACCGCTAGTGCTGGACCGAAGTCATCATCCCAGCAGTGAGCCGTTGCTGGCCCAGCATTGGCTGCCCGGACTGGGACAAGAATCGGGAGCCGGCCGCCAGTGATGGCCCACTGCTGGGCCGATACTCGATCCCTACATGGGAGTTCTCATCCATCGCGGATTCACATTTTCCCAATAATGCATGTTATGCCTATTCATATTTCCCGTATTTGTGAAGTTAGATTCGTCGAAAAAAGCGCATGACTTAAAAGTGAGACCTCTGTGCGCATTTTCTTACAAATTCAATCACAGAAATTGACGCGATTTAGGAATTCAGTGCCGTAAAAATTCGAATGTAATGACATGCGGTACGAATGGAACTTGTGTTGATGTAAAATTCTTAATACAGATCGCTGATAATTCTAATCTCTCTTTCCATTTGCCTGCTGCCCACATGTGGATTTAGTGCAGCAGAAGATAAGATAGCAGCCGCAATTTTTTTATTAACAATTCCTCGAAGTTTTACTCGTGTTTTTTTCACTTTACCGAAGCGACAGAAACGGTCAGCTAACCGCTTAAATGCCATATACGATTTTTGTTGCCTATCCGGATAACGAGCCGCATACAAATCTTAGGCGTTTCTGTAATGTCTACGGCATTTCTCCAGCACCATCAACATCAAACGATTTCCAAAAGTCGTTTAATTTCGCGATCCGATGTACTCTACTTGGACGGTAACGCGTGCCTAACTGATATGGCAACAGAAAATGCGAACTTGCTGCCGAGAAGAAGCATTGGTATCGTGAGTGACGAAAACAGCGACCTTCACTTTGAGCTTCTCCGGTAGGTAGACCCAGATCATGATTAGTGGATCCTTTGAAATCGATTATTTCAATATGTTTCGATTTTCGACTATTTTTATACTTACCGTGGCTAGAATGACCTTGGGTTATACGTCACTGAATTCGTCTTAAAATCAGTAATAAAGTGAAAAAAAATACATTTCTATTTAAAAGAGTGAAGTTGACCTTGACGTAGCTTCAGATCTCTACCGATAAATAAATAGAGTGGTCCAGTATGACGGACTTCTCGAACACTAAAACTTTTGTCTAAAACATTTTTAGATATGATCAACAGTTTGAATGCTATTGATCTGTAACACTTTTTGTGTCTCATCACTGTATATAAAACGATCTTTCATTTATACGTTTTCATTTATATGACCGTACATTTATATTAATAATATGTATTCTGTGCTGGTGAGAGAAGTAAAATTACTGTGTCATATGAATAAGACTGTCGTATAATAAATTAAAACATGTATTTGAAAGAGCTACTTTAAAGTAATTGGAACAACGCTCTCTGCTATACTCTAATAATTACAGATAATCGAAACTTCTCTTATAATCGGATGTCCTCGCGTCATCCATGCGTCTACTATACAGGTTATTGTCGCTAAGATACACCAAATCTACACTACCTGAAAAGATCGATTACGTTCATATACAGCAATTATAATATGCCTGATACGAACTGCAAGCAGCGTGTACCTGTGGGCACCAAGAAGGGGGTTCAAGGTTGGCAAGCTTTCAATTTTCGGACATCCCTAGTACACCGCAGACAAAGCTTTAATGGTCGAGGTGCCATCGCCAAACATCGTTGCACGTGAACTATGTGCTCTTTATTTGCTTGGCTTAATAACAGTCATGTATCTTATTGCATGTGGGGCATTTTGTTGTACGAACGAATTATTCCTCGATGGATTTTGACGGTAGACAGAATGAGAAAAACGTGAAATTTTACAAGTAACTAGACAACTAAACGTATGAACTGCTAACACATTGAACGTGTATAGGTAGGCAAATTCAAACATTATGTTTGTTTCGTTATTCGAACTAAATAGAATACTCTACTGCACATTGACATTTTGCGCGAGCCTTTCTAGAGGTGAATCTGAGTAAACTCTCGTGTATCCTACGCTATAGAGGAATTCGGAGGGGACCGGAGGGTATTTGCATAAGCGGAAGTGAGTGAAAGATAAAGAAGAAAGGTAGAAGCGAGAGATGGATGAGGAGGAAAAGCGACGAAGTGGTCCATTCTGTTTCGTTGACGAGTGGATCCGGAACCAACGCGGGTAGTGTGTCCCTGGAGTGTGACGAAAGGACAGGGCGTTATACGCAACAGCCAGTATACCGCTGTTTCCCTCTGTCTCTGTTCGATTTTATCAGTGACGACTGAGCAAGTGAGCGGGAACGCTCGGAGCCTCGGAATCCGTAGGGAAACCGGACAAGCACAATTTTCCGGGAAACAATTGTTCCGGAAGCAGATACATCGCTATGCGCGTCGGCGTCAGCTCATGCTTCCGTTTGCAAAATTTATCAAAAGGCTACCTGCATAGACGATGAAGGACGAGCGGGAGGGGAGTTTTGGAGCGTCAGACCATTAGATATTTAGGGAACGACGCAGTTATCGATTCCTTGTTTCTATCTGCTGGAGAATAAGGAAATTTAATAAGCGAATTTTTTTCCAATGCGGCGGGTTCATAAATTTATAGCAATGAATGATGTGCTATTGATTACATTCGGTAAATGGATTATCTATGTCATGCGTACACGACAAAATATAAAAAATAAGAAAATTTGATATGAAGAAAAAATTGAAATAAGATAGTCTCCCTGGGTATACGTGTGGGGTGGGGCTCGAAATTCAGAATGAGCAATGTTCAGAAGGGCCAAAATGCCAAACGCGCAATACTTCGAACGACAATGTTACGAACGGTCGCGGCGCAGAATGAAAATGTTTCGAATCGTCGAAATTTCGAAGCCTACGTACAATATTCCGAACGCCTAATACTCGCCGCGATTTTCAACATTTCCCGACTTTCGAGGTTTCCCCCGCGTAAATTATCAAAGTCAGATATATGTCGTCGCTGACTTTTTTATAGGAAATTTAATTCTCCACAACATTGTTTATGTGAACTTTTGGTCTATATAGCGATGTTTATCCAGCGTTTGGATTAAGGCGGTGGACGTCATCGCCGAGTGCGAGAGACACTGCGCTATCGGCGCTCGCTGCGGAGCAGGGGAGAGGAGAGAGTTTATGTCGTCCATCGTCTTAACGCTACAACGCTCGAACTTGTTCACTATCTTTACTATAAGCGCGCGGGTCACGGATTCCCGGTCTGTTAGCACGAACCGTAAACCGTCACCGGAAAGGTCGAGGTACAGGTCTCGTTATAAAGTTGTTTTTTTCTATTTTGACATAAACTGTGAACTATCACCATCCCGGTCGAAGTACAGGTTCCTGTCTTGAGTTGTTTTTTTGTTCATAATTGAAAGTTGGATGAAACGTAAATTTATTGTGCGGATTCATTACCGTGCCGAAATTCCGGCTGTTCGTAAGATTGCGCGAGGATGCCGGGCGATCCGAGTGTGCGTGTATGTTGAGAGTGAGAGTGAGTAGGAAACGGGTAGTTTTTATTCCATGATTTATTTTTGTATTTCTATTGTATTTATTCGTGGTGGATCGAGGAGCCGCAATCGGGGAGTGTGTGTGTCGCGTTTTTCTATTCTATCGTTGTATATAACATTGTCGTTCGGAACTATGAGCGTTCTCCTTTGTGTACTTTCGTATTTTCGGCCATTCGCTACAATCGTTTCGGGGCTATGCGCGTTCAGAATTTTGGTGTTCTAGATTATATTTCTTCAGAATAATGACCGTTCGCGAAATCGTTCTTCGGAACATTGCATTTTCTAGGTTATGGTCGTTCCGAATGCTGACGTTCCACGTTTTTGCCGTTCGAAATATTTATTTTCCGAATATTTCAATTGGTTTTCTTGGCCGTTCTGACGTTTGAACGTTCGAGATTTAACCTTTCGGACCATTTGCCGTTCTGAATGAAAACATTCGGAGATTCAGTTATTCAGAATATTTCGATTTCGAGAAAAAATGTTCCGAATAATGGCCTTTCCAAACAATATTCGTTCCGAATTTCGAGTCTCACCCAATGTGATACCGGTCACGCTACTTATTAACGCTCTCCACAGGATAAATCTATCAGACGCACTCGTGCTGGCCTCGGGTACACGCGTCAGATTTTCCGTTGCCCGAGCTAGATAGCGATGTCTCTTCTCGCATAGCCCAATTGGTTGCGCCCACCGATGCTACAAATGTGCCTGCGCCAAACGCGCTTGCTTCGTGTGTATCTGATGTGTGCAGTCTGCTGTTCAACTTTGATTTAATGACATATTAACGTGGATCTGCTGCTGCTGTTGCTGTTGCTGTTGCTGGTATATCAGTTGGATGCAATCGGCTATCAACGAGAGGATTTCACCTCGTACGTCGGTACATGCAGCACTACCACCAATTGTATAGTGCGAATCGGTGTTCTCGAATACCTGGCCTAGACTGGTTGTTTGGAAATTGACGTGAACGTCGATACTTCACCTCCATTGGGTGAATTATTCATCCATGAGTTTCGTATTAACAGAGTTCTGCCATGGTCTCAGAAATTAAAAATGTAAATTCTGATGCTGGGAAGCGACATTGGTTCTGGACAAGATTTCGGTGAGCTTTCATTTCTCATTTCAATGAATATGCTGTGATAAACAGTTGTCGTCACCCTTGCTGATAATGAGCTTGTAATAAGTCGAATTTGAAATATCTCGATAAGCCCTCCAGGCTATCGAGAGCGCAGCACCTGTGTATTATATTTCGGATAATTTCGGAATTCCGAAAATATCCGAAATTCCGACGACGATCCTCGACACGCGCCGTGGATCGTCACTCTTCACCAAGGACCGAGAGACGACGGACATGGGCAGCCCAGGGCTCCAATACGTGTGGGAAACGATAATTGGGACATATCCAATTTAATTTAGAAAACATAAGAGAAAATATTTCATCTGGGTAAAACTCTTTAAATTTTCTTACTGTTTAATATTGTGTGACGCGAGAGTCTCCCGGATGAAACCGAAACAAGTTAAGTACAACCCACGTGTAACAAAATACGAAATATACGTTAATTGAATATATCTATATCCATATATCTGCGGTCTAATTTTTCTTTTATTTCTTGTGTCCTCGACTGTTATTTTTGTGTCTTATGATTTGCATGCATGATCATGAAATGTTAGATTTATAAATGAAAATCGAGAATATATATGAAAGGAAAATAAATTACGTGATATTCTGTAAAAATATAAGAAAAGAGAATATTACAAGCTATTGCAACATTTTGGTTGTTTGTAAAAAAAGAGGCAATATTTTCCACCGTCATAAAACCTATTTTTCTTTCACTATCAATTATTACTATCTTTTTTTATCATTCTGATTCGAATTTTTACGAAAGAGTCAAAAATGATTCGAACACAGAAAACAGGAGAAACGGAGCCCACGCGCTGTACAAACATTGTACCCGGGCGCTCAGATGGTCTGCCGTGAAATGAGCCACTCTGCACACATCGCTACTCTACTCCTGTCTATACAGAAAATAAGCCGCACATGTGAAGCCACCGTGGCTTGGGTTGTTGCGCAATACGAATACGGCTACCGCTATGGAATTATTGCGACGACAGGGGAACGGGGTTATCTGATTTCCCCTTCGTCCGGACCAACAGTTGCTCGCGGCTTGCAGCCCGGCGTTGTTTCTGTCCTTATAGTGCGATGCTGGTACAAAACCCCGGTATATTATCGGCGCTCTAGAGCATCCCATTCTGCCTCGATCTGTATCCTCGCTGGGGGTTCCCTAACTCTTCTAAAGTGCTTACACGGTTTAGACTCGGAAATCCTCGTGGATTAAGCACACCCCGAATCCGTAC
Organism: Diplazon laetatorius; assembly: GCA_963662125.1. Classification (NCBI taxonomy): domain Eukaryota; kingdom Metazoa; phylum Arthropoda; class Insecta; order Hymenoptera; family Ichneumonidae; genus Diplazon; species Diplazon laetatorius. Next base: position 9,075,358 of record OY759158.1, on the reverse strand, counting down.
CCCGTGGTAAATACTCTATGGATGATTCGCCCGTGTATACTCGCGTACGTGTATGGAATTGTAAGGCACTGTAAAGTATTAGCTGTAGTATATGGCAGTGCCGGCGTTAGGGCCACTGACGCCCCGGGCAAGAATATTGTGGCGCCCCCTTAAGGAAATCATTATCGAGTGTTAATTTTTTCTGAACCAATGTGAACGTACACTGTAAAAAATAGTTCGGTGTAAACTGCCACAGTGTGCGGGGTAAATAACTCGAGTGTTGATAACAACACAACTATAGAGTAAAATGTACTCCGTGTAAAGTGTAAGAAAAAAATTCGGTGTTACTTTATTCCATCTAACACCATATGGTTTAGAAGGAAATTAACGCCATAAGGGTATATCACTGTCAAAATTTGGTGTTAAAATAAACACCATATCAACACCAATATTGGTGTATATATAGGTCCATCAATTCTGTGTTAACATTTCTACGATTTCGACACTGTTGTGAGTTCACCTCTCCCGTTCTGTTAAATCCGAGGCGATGATCTATTTACACCGGACGGAATTGTTTTGAACCCCGCTCTCATTCTATGGCAATCACGTGACTACCGACAAGAAAGCAGATAATATGTTTTCTGGCCCCTGATTGGTTCATCGTCATACGATACCTATAGCTATAACTCTGTAGTCCAAGCGGGAAGAATAGTCATAGTCCGAAATTGTCGACGGTCGGACGTGGATCGAACGCGAGTGCGCTTCGAAACAGAACAAGAAATGGTAAATCCAACGAGAGTGACGGTGAATCTGCGGCGAAGAAGACAAAACACACCATCGAAAAATTTCATTACATGTGATAGAGATGAATCGGATTTACCATTATTCTTTAAAATATGCAAGCTATTCATTTACGGTTTTGGAATAATACCTATAATGTGTGAATAAAGATTTTTTATGGATTTCATATTGACACACACAGGTGAACATTTTCACTCAGACTATAGTGTCAATAGTCTACACATTCCGGTGTTTTCGAGCGGTTCGGAATGCTTGTGGATGACACCCTTATGTGCTGATAAAGCAACTTGTAGAATTTAATGTTAGCACCAGAATGAGCAAATAATAGCACCACCTGGTGCTATTTTTCGATCCAGTTTGATTTTTAGTCTTACACGAAATAGTGTTGATATCACGGTGTTAAAATGACATTCCTAATTTACACCGAGTTTTTTACACCGCCAGTTTACACTGCGACAAAATGCTCTCCTTACACTAAATTGATGGACCTATATACACACCGCGGCGGTGTTAAAACGGTGTTAATATCAACACCGATTTTTTACAGTGTAGAGGGGGGTACATTGATAGTTTAAATTGGAATTGGGGGTATTCTTAACCTGTACGATGTGGCCCCCAAAATGGATTGTCTACAAATTTGTTTTTGTTAAATAACTCTCCCATTTTCAACTTCCAAATGAAAATGCCAATAGAGTTGTAGTGATCGTAATTTTATACAACTTTTGTCATTACAATTTTTCGTCTACGATTTTTATTTTTTTACTTAATTCGGAAGGGTGGGGCTCGAAAATCAGGATGAGCAATGTTTAGAATGACCGGAATTCCGAACGCGCAATGCTTCGAAACACAATGTTACGAACGGTCTCGGCGTAGAATGGAATTGCTTCGAATCGTCAAGACTCCGACTGAGATGGTAGCGAACGTACAATTCCGAACGCCTACCAGTCGGTGCGGTTTTCAACATTTCCTGGCTTTCAAGCTCGATATCAAGCTAGCAGCGAACCCTATAAAGGAATATCATGAACTTTCGGTGCGCCGGAACTAGGTGTAATTTGAGCGTTTAAAGAATACATATCGTGGGATTTAGGTGGACATCACCTTCAGCCAAAAAACCACCCCCACAAAGAATGCATCTAACGAAGTTATTAAATAATGCATAATCATCAACTTTCTTTATGACATGCTGTGCGTAATAGTGTGGTTTTACGCTCACTCCGTTCACCTCAAACCGTTTGAACACCTTGCGACATAAAAATTCGTACGGCACTTGTACGAAAAACGTTTTTTGGACTCATGTGATTGCAGCACTCGCCTTCGGCTCGTTCTGCAAATTCACACTCGTCAGAAAAAAAAATTTCGTACTAGTGTCATAATGTACTATTGTGCGGGACTTCAGTGTAAATCACGTCTTTTCAAGTTACACTTAATTTCCGCACAAAAAATGTTTATGATTATGCGTCATTCTTTTGAAACCCGATACACTTGTAGAACTTAAAGTTCTCGATCACCTCGTAACTTTGATCTTTATTTATGCATGTTGCAATGTGATATTGTTTTGACACCCTGCTCCTTGGGCTATCGAGCTTATGCGAGCTTGAGCTTATGCGAGCTGTCGGACTTCCACTTTCGGCCCTTCTTCTCCGAAATCTGTATTTTCATTGTTAACATATGATGTCCGAGGCCATCGGGTACTGCAGCGACGCAACGTATGAAGCGGACGGAAATACTTACACTACGGCGATTCACTCGGAACTTGTTTGGGTGCCTGGCCGGTTATTCGCCGGCCGGAACACCAGAATGTGGAGTATCGGAGTGGCAAGGGGTGATAGTCCAAGCTTTGGGCCTCAGTCCACTCGCTCCAATCGTCTCGGACTTCACTATCTACTCGTCACCTTCCTCCTGGCGTGGAACATGGCAGCGTAGGCCAGGCGCACCGAGTCAAAGGGTGAAGTAACATCCCTGTCAACCAGGCCACGACTGACAAGTGGAGGGACAAACATGTTTGATGGGTCTTAGGTATATTGAAAGGACCCTTCCTGAGGACTAGGCTCACAGCTTTTCCTTCACTGGGCCTTAGTCCTGAAAAACATTTTTGGAGACCCATTTTCGCACTAAATGTACCTCCGACGTCCGAAACCTGGCAAGTGAGCATAGCACAGTGGACACGGCTCGCGACTGGTTCCCGGGAGGGGTTTTTTTTTCTTTCAATTAACAAGGTTCACTGGACACAGTAGCCTTTTTTTCCCCTTTTACAAGTGCCCCATGCGGCCAAAGACTGTACTTGCCATGCGTGGCAACATTATCAAACGAACAATGTCATCATATAGTTTTATAATACATAAACACAAATCTTCCCTTCTACCCGCTAGTTGTCGTCTGCGTACGACCGAACGGGTAACAGACATCGTGATCTTCGGCCTAGTTTTTTTATTATGTTTATTGTAGTCTACAAAATATTCAACTGTACTATTGTCGCCTGATAAATATCTTTTAAAATTGAAAATCGACTGGTTCCCGGGCGGCCTGGGTTCGAGTCTCACTGTATCGTCTTTTTTTTCTATTTATTCATTTTTTTATTCTAACGTGTATTTCTATTTCTATCGTTTGTGCTTTCATTGTTTTTGACTTTTCATTATCTTTTATGGATATTTTTTCCCCAATAATTGAAACGGTTAATAATAATCCATCAGGTGTATTCTTGGTACATAATTGACGCTGACGTTGGAACACCTTTTACAGAGAAAGAAAATACGATACAAAATTCTGTCGTATAAATTCTTGTTGGTCAAATAACAAAGTGTATATTATACATCAGTCGCTGTCCGTTCAAAAGTTGAAATTCGGAATGTTTGGAGCAACGTCCGTTAAGTGTATTTATTGTTTGTAGCGGATCTAGTTGTCTCGACCCCTCCTACGACGATGAGGTAGATCGCATTCATATCTGCGTACGGAGTGTGGCGAGCCTGTGCGCGAATTGTCGTGCGTGTAAGCGTATTGTCCAGTGCCGCGAGCCGGATTGGCCGAACGTGCGTACGGGTTAATTGTGCTTCAAGCACGATTCACATCGAACTTATTGTCGCGCAATGAAATTTTGCCTATAGATTACGCATCTTGCCAAAGCGAGACGAGTGTCTCTCCCCATTCGTAGTACGGCCGTGGCCGACAGTACTCGGGCACAAACCAAAAGAAATTTGGAGTTACCGGCACATGCACGGGTGTTCGGAAAAAAATTATTTCTGTAAAACATTATCACGGCGTCGCGCAAAGGCGTCCGTGTAACACATTCACAAGTCATTCTATATATTATTCTTTTATTGTCAATGTAAATCTTCTCGAAGAAATACGCATTCGACGTGTTACGGCGAATTTGCCGACGTCGAACGTAAACGTCCACGTGTCGAAAAATCATCGAGGCAACATCGTCCCACAGCGTGCACCAAGCACGGTTCCATCGGAATCTCCGCCAATCGTTTGGTATCATCGACATCCACGCTGTTAAACGATTTTACGACATCGTGGGATGGAGAAAATCACCTTGTGGCGAAATATTTTTTTGTCAAAATCGACTTGACGCGTCGGAAGAACGTGCGTGCGATCTACGAATTATCAGATGAGTAAACGTTCTTCCTCAACTATTCTGTGGTTCGACCATCGGCCGTTTAACGTTTTCTTATTTATTTGTTATTATTAATGTTAATTATTTCGGTGAAATATTCGATTTCGCCTGGTATCACGCATATCGTACGTTGGGCTCGCACGTGGCAAATTGTCTTTTACGCCCGTGCGTGGAGATTTCTCATCGATCTTTGCGGTTGAATTGATTATTATTGCGGGCATGATTTTATCGATGCGCTAATCGTGAGTTCGTTCGTAATGTCCATTTCGTGCTGAATCGTTATCTGAAGATCAGACCATTTTATTGTTGAGCGTATTATTCGTTTCGAGGAATATCATTTTGATTTTGTACGTTTGCGTCCGATTGAATTCACAGAGTTATCATTACTGATTTCGTATGAATTAACGTGTTAATATGATGTTATCTCAGCGCTAATGTAAATTCGGATATTCGTGGCGATTGTCAAATTCAAACGTTTGGGTGATTTATTGTGTCTCTTCTCATATGATTCGATTGTTGGCAAATGCCGTATGAAAGTAATAAAATATAAATCTGCTATCACTCATCTGACATTTTCTCCGTCGGTCTCTCAGATTATTTATTTCTTTATCAAGATTTTTCTAGAAAATATACAAAATATTACGAACCACCCAAGTCAAATAAAAGTGGAACGAGTGGGGGATTTTCTCGGACGTTATTTTTCTCGTCGGGAAAATCAATAATTACATGTTCTAATTTAAATACGTGTGGCCGCTCGAGTGTCAGTCGCCAGCCGTGTCCGCTGTGTTACGCTCACTCGCTTGCCAGGTGGCGAACGGCGGAGGTAAATAAATTTAGTGCGAAAAGAGGTCTCCAAAAATGTTCTCCAAAACTAAAGCCCAGTGAATGCAAAGCTGTGAGCTTAGTATTCAGGGAGAATCTCCCTCAGATATACCTAAGAACCATCAAAATTCGTTATTAACATGTTTGGCCCTCCCCTTGTTAGCCGGTAACTCACCATCAGCGAAAGAGTTACTTATCATCGGCCAGAGAAAAGTTCCCGTGCTACCGGTGCGGTCGGCAAAATCGTCTGAGGAGGGAGATCGACGGATCACTATGGGAGAGGGAGTATTAGTCACCCGTCAAAACCGCGAGAGGACAGGATCGGCGAAATTAGCGACTTGTCTTGAGGATTCGTCAAGCATCGAGTCACTCTCTCTTCGCCCAACTTTCGCCGAAGGTGGATCGTCTCAGCTTTTCCACTAGGGGACCTCTCGGAGGGGACTCCAGTAGATCAGTCTCAGTGGACTTGTAGACAACGTAGCCGGTTTTGACTCGGACTGTCGGATTTCACGTATCGACATATTTCCCTGTAACCCGTCCAAATCGTTGTCGCATGGACATCATCTTCATGGGTTAAAGCTATCGTGATTCGACCCTACGAGGCGAGTCGTCGTCTATAAAATGCTACCACGTGGCGGCGAGCACCTGAAACCTATACGCCACGTGCTACAAGAGCTGTCGATGGGAGAGAATAATTCGATGGTCTACTAACGAGTCAGTAGAGGCCAACAAATTATATTAAGTCAACAGAGAAATGTTGCACTTGGTGGTGTGCAAAATATGGGAACGCTGCGTATGGTGGATGCGTGCATACCGATTCGAGAACGCAAACCGGTCAGTTCAATATTTTGTTCAGTATTTCGTCGAGTATTCTGTTGATCCGTGTCAGTGTGGTTTTAATGTAGTGCTGTTGTTGCCTAGTTATAGGCAAAGTCTTATAAGTCGGACCACAACCATGCCCCTTATGTTGCTGTCCACGAGGCTCGAACGACTATGGACATAATAATTAGGAAGGCGAATAAATCCGAAAATGTAACTACCAATGTCGCTGCGACTGCATTAAAGGGACTAGGCAGCGAGAAAATTCGAATTTTTTCATTTTTATTTCTTGTCGTATTCTGTTACTGCAATCTCTTCCGAATATTTTGGTGCAAAGCAGACTAAAGAATTCTCAAAATTGAGCTCAGGAGAGAAAAAACACTCCGTACACGAGTTGCGCGCCGCGCCTAGCCGAGCACGTAGTCCGTAGCGGCGCCAGAACTTTTAACGCGTTTATCTCGAAACAGCATTTTTCGAAATAAACGCTAGCTTAACCACGATAACTCGAGAACGGTTAAAGATATCACCTTGTTTTTTTTTCAAAATAAAGCTATAAATGTTCTCTACCAATTGAACCAAACTCTATGCAACAAAAATATTTTGTTATTATTGTTATTACAACAAATGTAAAAAAAAATCTTCCGTTTTTCGATTTTTTTCGAATTTTTGCCGCCATTTCCGTAATTTTTATGGTTTTTCAAAAAATTTTGGTTCAAGTGGTGGGGAAACATGTTGCGAAGAGAATGGCGCTTTAAAATTTGCCGAAACTTAGATCGATCACCCGGAACCGTGGTTAAGCGGAAGCAATCCGTGAGATGCGTCGCCATCTTTGTCAGCCCGTATCTCCTTTAATTATTTATATTTTTCAAGCTGCAAGCTGCTAATTCAATAGCCGAAATGTCAATAAAAACATTGCGAAAAAGAAAATTTATGTACGTTGTTTCGTTTCTTCACAAATTCCATTTGAATTTCATAGCGTTTTTGGCCTATTCTCACTGCCTAGTCCCCTTAAAAAATGTTTCTGCAGCTATTTTTGCAGTAATGCCGAGTACTGGCACTCACGCGGCAGGTACAGCAAACGAAGCCACGGCTTAGTCCGCAGTTGATAACCGTTGCCACTGTTGACGAGTTGGACCTGTCAGATGTGCAGAAGCGCACTCTTGATAGTAATGTGTTTTTTTTGCATGATAGTAAGGGCAAGGATCTCTCTTGATTGTTTCGACACATGCGAATTTGAATGTCTTGGTTCCTTGCGAAGCGTGGCTATGTGATGGAACATTTAAAACGGTGCTAAACATTTTCCTCCAGTTATACACATTTGATGGATTAAAGGCCGGGAGATATATTCCTCTTGTATTTGCGTTGACAGCTCCTTCAACGACTCGAGTGTATGTAAACATCTTAGAATGTTTGACGGCTCTCTAAACGCGTTTAAAACCTCGCCGAACTACGGTAGATTTCGAGCACAGTTTTATTCGAGCTGCTAAGAAATGTGTTCCACAAGCATCAATTAATAGCTGCTTGTCTCACTCGAGCCAATGCATCCGGCCTGGTGTGCAATAAAACGGACTGCAAAATGAATATTCAATAGATTGTACATTTGCTACTAATGTGAAGATGTTACTTGGTCTGGCGTTCGTGCCTGTTGTGTCTGTAATAACAGATATCGTGATTGTGATGCTACATTGAAAAATATTGTTGAACATTTTGATGATTGCGATATTCTTCAATATTTATGAAATGTCGCCAACAATCTTAGTTTGTAAGTATTATTGAGAACAAATAACTTCATCATCGTATCATAGGTGTCTGATCTATCGATGTTTATTTGGCGTTTTGTCGCCGGCGTATAGTCGCATCGGCGTTTTGTCGCTCGGCGTATAGTCGTCGGTGAATAGTTGTCGGCGTTTTGGTTTCGGCGAGTTGTCATGGCCTCAACAAATATACACTACTAGAAAAGATCAATTGTGTTTATAAGCAGCAAAGACGAACGAAGAATGTGATTTCAATGTTGTAACGACAATTACAATAATTATCATTGCATAAGGTAAATGGCCCAGTTACTGACATATTAAGACCCTTGGTGTCGGATTTTTACTATTCATTGACGCGTGATATAGCTAAAAAGAAAGGTCAAGGTTTTAACACGTGCGTTAAGGCCCTCTGAATAAGATTCACCTATCAAACACGTTAAATAATTAATATTCATTGATAAGATAATTGTTTTAATATCGCCTCTCTGCTGCTGGGTTTTCTGACACTCGAGAAACATCCATATCGTAGTTTGTGAGCGGTACGTATACCCGATTCATGACACCCTTGACGCAGCTTATAACCTCTACGTGTACCCGAGTTATGACTCCCTTCGCCCAATTGATGACACGTATGTGTACCCACTTTTTGACCCTTCAAGTCAAGAGTCAACAACTGCATCGTCACCTCCATTATGTGACGTAGTTATTGACACTACGGATTTAACCAAACATCTAACCGAAAGTTAAATTATTTTTTATCTCAACGACATTCTGGTTCATGCTGAATATGTCGATACCATTTTTATGTCGTTTTGTACTTACAGTATGAATAAATTTCAGATTTACGTAGGTCGTCGTACTTGCTATCAGCGTTCAGCACGGCCGCTGCAGAGCCACTGCGACGCGTATAACACTGTTCACTGGTTTATTTCTATTATAAAATATTTAATTTAAAAACGGGTGTTTGTCCAATAATCAAAAGTGAAAAACGCTCTTTGATTAGCCGATAATTTAATTATTATTCGATAGAAACTATATTTATGGCAATCAAAACTTCGCCGTCGGTGTCACAATCTGGGACAGTGTCAGAAACTGGGCCGTTTACCTTAAAACGATTGAAATGATTAGAAAATGACAATGTGAGATTCTTGTAAATCGCGTATTCGCAGGTCTCAAACTGATGACTTGTATCAACTGCAATCGACGTTCACGCTGTGTTTCGACGCAGAAGAAATCTTCCACGGTTTTCCCGGAACGTAAAAATAGATTCATGAAGAATATTTCACAACGTCGTTTGTCCCGAACATCGAAACATTTTACCACCAGATGCGTCGATTCAAACGCTGCTCAAGGGGACTTAGTCCCCAAAAAATTTAAATAATTTTTTTTTTCGTGGCATGATTAATTCAAATTTTAAATTGATTTTACCCATATAAAAGACCTCTGCTCGGCTATCATTCTGAATTTTTCAATAGCAATATGAAACATCTGAACGCTGTAAGATATATTTTTTACTTGTCGTAGTTTTTGGACCATACGACTCAACGGAGCTTCAATTCTGACGTCCCATTTTTTTCGTAACAGACTACATTCTGAGATGAGCATGAGATTTTTTTTATACTCTCTTTGGACATTAGGTTGGCAACCTATCACGTGAATATCAAACAAATTTTCTGTAATTTTTGGATAAGCAGTTGAATAATAGGTGACCATAAATCCATTTCACCTCGCATCCAAAATTCCCACACTCATTCAAGAATGTAAACATAAGGTTTTTATCATTAATTTCGAAATGTTTTCATCATTTTCATTGACTTTTGTAATGGCTTCGACAGCTGTCAATGAAGGGTAAACGCCACGAGTGCTTTAGTACCTGTCGTGCCAATCATCATGATGAAAGATCATCGGTCTCCTGTTATTAAATTATTTTCACGATATCAACTCAGAATGTGAATTACGAAAATATGCTTCCGCTGTTAACAGCTGGGAAGATCAGCAACAAACATAACAGCCGGGAACATCAATAACAAACGGGGATCAGACTGGTATTTAATCCTTCGAAATAGAACTCTGCGAGAGCTGCATTCGATAGGTTATTTCGCCCCTCTTCATTAACAAGTGCACGAGTACCAGATGTTTCTCGTGGAAGGCGTATTCACACGTGAATAATGGATGGATGAGTTACGATGCAAGCGCGATAGCAGCCGGCGCGTGGATACGATGCATGCAGGCCAGTGACAGCGAAGCTGTAGCCTCTCACGGTTTTTCACTGTCTTTTTCCTTCGTGTGTATCTTTACCAGGGTCGTTTTTCAACGAATCTCCAGCTACAACCTAAGACGAGAGGGTACTCGTTCAATCTGTGCTTGCTTGTAGAAACGCGTTTCTGCATCTGATTAGATAATCAATACGACGGAGAATTCGCATGCGTAGTCGAAGCACATCATAAATAGACGGCTTGTAACGATTATTAATGATGGATGAGTTACGATGCATTACTAAGAGTGTTGTCAGGCGAGAAAACGATAGGCGTGTACATCTTGTCCGTTTGTGTCGATACAACCAGCGCATTGATCGGAATACATATCACAACATCATTTTTCTTATCGAATGACTAATTCGGTACAATCGAATTTAAATGTATTATCTAACTTCACTTGAAAGGATATACGGGACAATATCCCGAATTACAAAAATGATTAATAGAAGTCTGCATTTCTAATCTATTTAGTTCAATGAAGAAACTCATACTTAAGTTCCATGAACATCTGGAAAAAGTGTGGTAAAAAAGTAGGAAATGAGAGCATGAGTTGTGTCTATCAAATTCTCTACCCAGCTTGACTCACAGACGAGTTAGATTCAATGGTACACGTTGTTTTGACAAGTATTTCACCCGTGCGACGATTTGTTCGTCGAGCTAAGCTGATAATAATAGAAGAAAAGATCCAATTTCCTGTCGTAGTCAGTTACGCGTTTACCGAAGTGTCTTTCAGCCAGTAGAACTACAGATACGGTTGAATGAGGGCGGGGAAAGCCAAGATACGCTGCTATACGATTCAGGCATTCGACGGTGTACTGGCAATACGACCGTGCTGTACGATGATTATTCGTTCCAATCGCGAGCGAAGACCTCACATCGTGAAAAGAACATTAGACTACTACCTCTGCGCAATAAAACGCTCATGCTCTCGGGCCAGCAAGCACCCACAACCCTAAGAGATACGTCTCAGGACCACCGTGGGGTCTGGGGGCGTACGAATAGACTAATGTTGTAAATTGAACGAGTCCGGTGAGTTTCTACGACTGAGGATTGAGCTGATCTCCGGTGTCGCAAAGCCGTTCGCGTACGAATTATTCTCAATATACCTGTGTGATGAAAAAATACATGAACGTTTGCAGTCACTTGCGGTAATAGCATCAAATGACCGGAGAACGACGATATCTCGTCGGCGTTGAGTTATTTACGGATCACAATTCGTATGTTTACTATGTCATGCATAATTAATGATCAAACGAACTTACCAAGTTAAGTTTAATTATGATTGCATGATGCGCCTTTTCCGAAGAGTTCTCTGTTGTACTACCCCTACTTTTCACAGTGTCGCCAAAACAAAGTTTAAAGCTTAGAAAAAACAAATTCCCTATACTATGCGGGCTCGTACGCCGTGAACCTGCCCGCGTCCATTGTCATTATTAAAAACCCTGCCGTAACTCCAATTTCGGATATCTTGCTAAAGATCCATGAGAGGGAGGGACTGATCTCTTCGGAAGAGGCGCATCATACAATCATGATTAAACTTCACGACAATTGTTTCGAGAATGTGTCAGCGGATGGATCATGTATCATTTGAACGCGCATGTTTATTTTAGCTGGATTTTTTTTATATTACGCCACAGTGGCGGTGATTTTAAGCAAACTTTGATCTCATCGGCGTACGTTGAACGTGGAATGACGGGAAGTGTTCGTCTGAAATCACCTGAAAGGAGTAACAGTGCCGCTATAGTGCATTCATCCCAGATGATAATTTTGCATTGTTTCAGCACTGTGGCCATAGACGATTGGTTTTTTATTTTGCACACTGCGTGTGCGTTATTTTGAATATTCAGAGGTAGCTTAAATGCTGAATAAGCTGTTCCATCCAATAAAACTGCCGCAATGCCAGAGAATGCTACGGCCAATGCGGTGCCATTATTTGATCGTATTTCTGCGAGAATTAGCGAAATGAAAAATGTTTTGCGAGCTCCACCGGGTGCATCCGAGAAAATCCACTTCGTCCTGCCGAAACTGCCAGCATAATGCGGTCGTAAACGATTTTCTGTTCTTGAGTCAGTAGTGGTACATTGTAAGTAGCAATTACCGCCATTTCTGTAGTATTGTACGCAGTTCACGATTCATTTCGTTGTTCATTGAATCAGATGCACTTCGATTTGGCAAATGCATACTAAAATGACTGGGTGGTAAATCGGAAATGACAACACAAAGATCCTCAATAGCCATCAATGCTTCATTGTACATAGCGTCGCTGAATGGAAGATCGTTGCACCGTGTACGAATTCGATGCAAGATATCGTGTCATTGAATGTTTGTGTTTATACCACAACGCTGCTCGTCCCTGGAAACATGTCGTCAACACTACAGCAACTAATAGAACAATTTGTGTTGCTGTACGGCCCAATGCTGCTTCAGCAAGCGTAACGTCCTAGTGATTGTCATCTTCGAGCGAGCCGAGTGCAAGGCATAGTCTGTCAAGATACCATCGGCGTCCTTCTTAAGATGAGAACCGGTTTTTATCCATAATTTCCGCCACCATAATTTTATCGTACCGATAACAAAAAATTCGCACAGCTGACATATGAAAATGCTGGATCAAAGATACTAAATCATTTTTTTAAAATATGAAATGAATAATAAATTTGATAAGCTCTCGGCGAAAAAAATTTGTCATAAAACAAACACTTTACCAAAGAATATTTTCAGTGAAATTTGTTTTTTCAATACATTTTCAATTAGAAAGAATCAAAAAGGATAAAATAAACTTGTAGTGCTCATGATTAGGAGTGCCCATTGTTAGTAGTATCCATGGTTAGTTGTGCTCTATGGCGAGTAATACCTGTAGCTATTTATGTTTATTTTGTGTGTAACCCTTTACGGGCCACACAAGTAACTTCCCGATTCGCGTGTTGAAATTAATTATTACCATTATTAACGGTCGAACATACGGAGATTATTCGTGTTCGAGAGAAATCTGATAGTTTTCTACTTATCAACATTGTTGCTATTTCAATACTATTTCAACTGCCCCGGTAGTCACTTTCCACGGTAGCCATGCGCCACGGTGGCGAAATGGGGAAAGCTCGTCTGCGACCATCCCTTTCAACTCTCTATGTATTGCCGCTCCAGAGATACCGTAACAACGGCTACAAACGTCACCACACAACTCCAGATCCTTGGGAGTTGATTTTCGAAAAATTCTTTCTCAGTGAGCAGCTATTGTGTGACCCGAAACTTCATGCAAAATTTCAATTCTCTTATAATTTCTGTTCCAGAGATACAGTAACGATGGTTAAAAACGCTCACCACTCCACCTTCTTTGGGGTTCATTTTTGGAAAATCGGCTTCTAGTGAGCACCTACTGCATGACTCTGCTCCATAAAAATCGCCCGATCATAATTTAAACTATGAATAAACTAGGATGATATCTTGAATTATTTCGTCCATTTAACATTTTTATTCATCGAATATATATATATATATATATTTCCAATATACTTTTCATGTTATATTTTTTTAGCCAGGAGTTTTTTTTTAATTTTTTACATTTAATTTTTATTGTTTGGAACATTTTTTGTGACGTCGATAATTACGGAGATATTTAACGTGGCAACAGTTAGTGCCCCACCCTGTATAATCGAGTCGGAGTCGTGAGTCGTGAACCTTCGGACAATTGTACTTTCGATACATTGCATTTCGATTTTGTTCTTCGGAACTATTATCGTTCGATAACTTGCTCGGTCGTATCTATGGATTTTTGGAAGCGTGGTCGATCGATCCAAGGTCGGAACATGCATCTTCGATACTTTGAACCATAGGAACATTGAAAATTCGAAACTTCGAGACACACCCAGAACGTGCGAGTTATGTAGAACATAATATTGAAATCATGATTGAGGCCAACTTAAGAAGAAGCAATAACTTTGAATACCACCCGTAACTACTATAATTTCTGATATTTTGTCTATCAGAGTTGAGACCTCCCAACGCTAGTCACCATGGCGATAGCATAATCTTCAATGGAATAAACGATCGGAATAGAGTACAGAAGCTTTCGATTGTTTATTGCGGGAATTTCTCGAATATTCTGGCCGTGCGTCAGACGTCACATCAGCGCGAATATGGTTGAAAACACGGCCGAATTTTCAAAAACTCATCTATTCCACCCCACAGATCCAGCCGACGGTTTGAGAAATCTTGACTTGGGTGCACTGACTAGAGATCAGCAGCTTTTGCTTAATAGAGTGCAGATGAAACGAAAAATAGAAAATGAGATCTATCTAAAGGCCCACCCGGAAGTCCGTGGCCTAATTTCTATTCTTCTTAGGTAAGTTATTCCGTTGACTCAGGGTCGACCCGGTCAAATAAATTCCGTGTCGCACTTACACCTTTAACAGGCATCTTCTCGTACAAAAGTCTCTCAAAGATGTCCATCAAACCATGGGGTCTTTCTTCACAAAACCACGAGCTAAGCTTATTATGGATCTTTTGGACTATTCGACTGATACTGGACATAGAGGAAGCATGTGGGAAACATTGCGGAACGAAGTAGCTACAGAGACCCCTCAGTCGTTGAACTACATGAGCTCGGAATATCCCTCAGAGTTTACTGCTTCTAAAAAATCGACTTAAACCGAAGTAAGACGCTTCTTATGAGTATTTCGAATTATTGTGCAAAATATTGCAATATCTTTTGATCTCATGCGGTGTCAGCCGGCTAGACTTAATTTGCATTTTGCTTTTCGCGATGATTTCATATTTCGTCAGGAAGCCGGTCATCTAAGATCTCCCGTTGTCAAATATCCATCGAGCGACTTTTTGATTTACAAAATTAACAACGTCATCGGCCTTCCGGTCTACTAAGGGTAGTTCTGGAGTTTTTCCAAAATCTATGGAATCGCCTAGAATTTTAGACTGGTGCAGATACAACCTTCATGAACCGATTCCGCAATTTTTTATTTAATCCACCACTCACTTTATGAGATAATTGCAATAAAATATCGGGTTTTTTGTACGCGATGCCTATACCTAAAACGTGAACGGATAGGACTTTACTTGCATTTTTTATTATCGACGGTAAACAGACATTTTTAAATTCAAACACCGTGGAATGCAATACGATTGTAGGATTCATCTTAATAAAATGCAATTTAGCACTGCTTAGTTTCGGAGCTATCGACTCGAAAAAAGAACTAGTAGTGCCCATGGTTAGTAGTGCCCATGGGTAGTAATGCCTATAGCTATCCATGTTTATTTTGTGTGTGACCCTTCACGGGCCGCACAAGTAACTTCCCGATTCGCGAGTCTAAATCTCTTCGAGTTCTTACAAATTTGGGGGGATGAACATTTTTCAAAGTCCCATAACTTTTTTTCGTTCCTACTAAGAATGGAAATCCGTTCACTACGAACGTTTGCACACCTAAATCTTTAAGAATGACGAAAGAACTTTTTTTTTCCCCAAGTGGGGTGCCATTTTTCACACTTTTTCGTTGACAATATTTTGCAAACCACCGATGCACATTCAAAGGTACTAATACAGTCGAATTGCACTGTGGCCACGATTACAGCACCGCACTTAACGCGTGCAGGCGATCTATTCATGCATGAGGTGTTATTGTGAAGGGTGAACAGAGTGTATAAGCTGTGTCAAAAGTTTTGAAGCGACAGCATCACATAAGATTCGATCGTACTGTACGCTGCGGTCAAAACTTTTATCTGATACGTGTATCTACCTTAACCATTAGTTAATTACGCAGCATCCAGGATAGTTCTGTGCTATAGAGAATGTTTTTCCCTTCTGATTGATAACTTTGATCAAATCGTTTCTAACAGACGGAACACAATAAAACAAATCTTTATTTGTATTTTGTTACCAGTAGAGCTCCCCGGTAATTTGTTTAAGTGACGTTAAAAGCCAAGCACTACTTCGATGCACATTGCCGAGTTTTTTTTTTATAAAAGCGCTCGCTCGCGTGTCGAAGAGGATCGAGACTTACCCACGAGCGCTATGAACGAGGATGAAAGGGAGCAGCCGAGATAAAGGGGGCGACAGAGAGAGAAAGGGCAGTCGTAGCGACAGGTCACAACGCCGTTTACATAGTGGCGGAAGCACCACGCGGGGTGCAGGATACCCCGCGTTGGAGAACAGCGTATACTAGTTCAGCCTCGGCAGAGATCTATCGCGCTGGTGGTGCACAGCTTGCACGGACGAAAGTTCAATGACAAGAATACATGAAAACTGTGGCCAACCTTGCTACGAGGCAGGCCCGCGAATCCGCTTTAATAACCCGTGATATGGCATTGTGTACCCGTGCTACTATGAATCTTCGAAAAATGTGCGTAAGTAATTGTTCCCATACGTCTAAAGCAATAGTTGTACCCGTTTCGTGTCGACCACGCTCGGTCGAGTGTTTGACGCCGACCGTTTGAACTTGTCCGGACGGAGGCAGTCGCGTAGATGTAGCTATGAAGTAAAAAATGTGGGTTTAGCGGTAATACTGGTGTACGACATGCAAAGTTAGCTATTGAGATGATTTTATCAGACTCTAAATTGAATATTTGATCGAATATTGTTTAGGATGATTGCTTGTTAGATTATACTGAACCCTAGCTACTTTGCAGTGGTTAGGAATTTCTAAATAAAATTTACGTAAACAAATGCAACGTGTGCGCATTAGGGCGTATGAAAGAACATTTCTTAAATCGTTATGGTGTTTCTCAGATTAAAAGTAGAGATACAATATCCAAAAAGATTTGACAAAAATTAAGGCCAGTTCACCTTAAGTTGGTTAGATGGCCTCAAAGGCTATTTTGCAAGATTCCAGAATATGATATCGATTTTGATTCAATTTATCCGTACAAAAATGTTTAACTACTTGGAATCGGTTTTTCATGTAATACATTCGGGGATCGAAATTAAGTGTATTATGCACCTATTTTTATATATTCCACAATGAAAAATAAGCTGATAATTTTTTGTATTAACAACAATAATTAAATACGTGTATTACCTGTTACTTCAAGGCAAAATCGAACTCTTTGACTTCGTAATCTCTTTAAATTATCGGATTCGGCTCAATTGTTGGCAGATGTTTTATGACAGCATATCGGTTGAGGCACATTAAGTGTTACACAGCAATGGCACTGAAGCTATTGATCATATCCAAAAATGTTCGAGACAAAAGTATGAGTGTTCGATAAGGCCGTCATACTGGACCACTCTATTTTTAACTCCCGATTGCCCACGGGGCAAAAAACGGGAGTTATGTGTTTCACCGCCTGCCCGCGAAATAGCTGAATTTTTAGGCTGAAGTGTTTGGCCAAACGGCATATCCCCTCCTGACAGATTTTGGCACATCAATTCTGTGGGTCACGGAGAAGGTCTTTTTTTCATAATATTTATGATCGGAAGCTAACTCGTAAAGATATTCAATGTTTAAAATATCGACAAATTCAAAGGAGGGACACATCGCATTTTGCGATATGTCCCCTGAACGTATCGCCGTTCCCCGTTCGCCGTTCAGTACTCGCTTCAGACGGTAGACTACGCGGACTGTTTCTTTCTCTCTCGCTCCGCAGCGAGAGCCGATAGTGTTGTCTCTCTCGGATTCGTGGATGTAGTCCATCGCCTTCAGACCCCTCGCGATTGGTTGTTCGAAGGAGGGTTGACATCGTCGGCGATGTGCCTTCACATACACCTATCTATCTATATATATATAGTTGAAAACCGTACGTCGTTATTTTTCTTTTTTATTATTTATTATTTAATATTAATTCCCGGTTAATTGATTTAACCAAGTTATTGAAAAAAAAAATTAATTCATTGTTCGCGGTATCCATCGGTTTCGGCATCTGACAGCTCTTGCTGTGATAAGGAAATAATCTCCATCAGTTGACATAACGGCAAACATAACCTACAAGGTGTCTAGCCGGCTTTACGGTAAGCATTAATATTGAAATAAAAATCACGATTATAAACAAATTTATGAACAAATTAATATTGAAATGAAAATCACGGTTATAAACAAATTTATCAACAAATTAATATTGAAATAAGAATCATGATTATAAAGAAATTTATCAACAAATTAATATTAGAATGAAAATCATGATTATAAACAAATTTATCGACAAATTAATATTGAAATAAAAATGACGATTATAAACAAATTTATCAAAAAATTAATATTAAAATGAAAATCACGATTATAAACAAATTTATCAAAAATTGTTCAGAGATAAATCTCATACATCGATTTCCAGCATTAGAGTAACTATTATAAATCAATTTCATGAATTAATTCTTCAATAATTTTTTAATCAAAACAAAAAAACGTATAAAAATGAATTGATCAATTTTCAACAATATCAAACTTGATTAACCCTCCGGTCACGACCATTCTTCGGCACCCAGCTAAATTGTACGGGGCTATGAGTCACTGGTGACCCAGGGGTTGACCCGAGGGTTCAATTCAAATTAATATTGAAATGAAAATCACGATTATAAACAAATTTATCAAAAATTGTTCAGAGATAAATCTCATACATCGATTTCCAACATTAGAGTAACTATTATAAATCAATTTCATGAATTAATTCTTCAATAATTTTTTAATCAAAACAAAAAAACGTATAAAAATAAATTTATCAATTTTCAACAATATCAAACTTGATTAACCTTCCGGTCACGACCATTCTTCGGCACCCAGCTAAATTGTACGGGGCTATGAGTCACTGGTGACCCAGGGGTTGACCCGAGGGTTAATTCAAATTGATATTGGAATAAAAATCACGATTATAAACAAATTTATCAAAAAATTAATATTGAAATAAAAATCACGATTATAAACAAATTTATGAACAAATTAATACTGAAACAGAAATCACGATTATAAATAAATTTATCAAAAAATTAATATCAAAATGAAAATCACGATTATAAACGAATTTATCAAAAAAATTTCAGAGATAAATCTTATACATCGATTTCCAACATTAGAGTCACTATTATAAATCAATTTCATGGATTAATTCTTCAATAATTCTTCAATCAAAACAAAAAAAGTATACAAATGAATTTATCAATTTTCAACAATATCGAACTTGATTAACCCTCCGGTCACGACCATTCTTCGGCACCCAGCTAAATTGTACGGGGCTATGAGTCACTGGTGACCCATGGGTTGACCCGAGGGTTCAATTCAACTTAATATTGAAATAAAAATCACGTTTATAAACAAATTTATCAAAAAATTAATATTGAAATAAAAATCACGATTATAAACAAATTTATGAACAAATTAATATTGAAATGAAAATCACGGTTATAAACAAATTTATCAAAAAATTAATATTGAAATGAAAATCACGATTATAAACGAATTTATCAACAAATTAATATTCAAATAAGAATCATGATTATATACAAATTTATCAAAAAATTAATATTAAAATGAAAATCACGATTATAAACAAATTTATCAAAAATTTTTCAGAGATAAATCTCATACATCGATTTCCAACATTAGAGTAACTATTATAAATCAATTTCATGAATTAATTCTTCAATAATTCTTTAATCAAAACAAAAAAACGTATACAAATAAATTTATCAATTTTCAACAATATCAAACTTGATTAACCCTCCGGTCACGACCATTCTTCAGCACACAGCTAAATTGTACGAGGCTATGAGTCACTGGTGACCCAGGGGTTGACCCGAGGGTTCAATTCAAATTAATATTCAAATGAAAATCACGTTTATAAAAAAATTCATCAAAAAATTAATATTAAAATTAAAGTCACGAGGATAAACAAATTTATCAAAAATTGTTCAGAGATAAATCTCATACATCGATTTCCAGCATTAGAGTAACTATTATAAATCAATTTCATGAATTAATTCTTCAATAATTCTTTAATCAAAACAAAAAACGTATAAAAATGAATTTATCAATTTTCAACAATATCAATCTTGATTAACCCTCCGATCACGACCATTCTTCGGCACCCAGCTAAATTGTACGGGGCTATGAGTCACTGGTGACCCAGGGGTGGACCGGAGGGTTAATTCAAATTGATATTGGAATAAAAATCACGATTATAAACAAATTTATCAAAAAATTAATATTGAAATAAAATCCACGATTATAACAAATTAATATTGAAATAAAAATCACGATTATAAACAGATTTATTTTTCTCGTGTGGACAATATATGAATTTAAAAATTCTCGAGTGGAGAATATATGAATTCAAGAATTCCAAAAGCACTCGGCCGCGGCAGTTAGATACAATCAGAAGATTTAAAAAGAATGAAATAAATATTAAATTCAAAATTTAAAAAAACTCCCGATTGCTAAAAAAACCTTGGACGCAAAAAATAATAAAAAATTTAATTAGAACATTTAAAAAACTCCCGACTAAAAAAACCTGGGACATATAAATAAAAAGGATGAAATAATCCAAGCTATCATCTTAGTTTATTCATCGTTTGAATTATGATCGGTGCAGTCAATATTTCGAATTATAGTAATCTTGTTACTCCCCTCTATGCAGTCGGGAGACGTCCTTTTCCGCATCCTCGAACAATTAATGACGTCTCCCGACTGCATAGAGGGGAGTAACAAGATTACTATAATTCGAAATATTGACTGCACCGATCATAATTCAAACGATGAATAAACTAAGATGATAGCTTGGATTATTTCATCCTTTTTATTTATATGTCCCAGGTTTTTTTAGTCGGGAGTTTTTTCAAATTTTCTAATTAAATTTTTTATTATTTTTTGCGTCCAAGGTTTTTTTAGCAATCGGGAGTTTTTTTAAATTTTGAATTTAATATTTATTTTATCTGCCAAGGCGCGGGAGCTACAAGGTCCACTCCATTTTTTAAAATGGAACCATGCTTTTTGTTTCGATAAAATTATGACCGATTTTAAGACGAATTCAGCAACCTACAACACAAGGTCATTCTAGTCACGCAAGGTATGAAAAGAGTGGAAAAATCGAAACATATCGGAATCATCACTTTCAAAGGATCCACTAATCTTTATGACCGCAATGACCCTCGGGTGGGTCTCGGGGTTTCGAATGAAAATGCGTCGACGGCTCATGAGTTCGAAAATGCATCGTCTCGACCGTCGATGTTTCGACTGTGCACGGTTCCGAAAGTCCATAGATCCGAACGGGCAATGTTTCGAACGGTCATAGTTTCGAAAAAAAAATTTGAAATGCAATGTATCGAAAGTACAATTTTTCGACGGGTCACATACTCGACTCGCCAGTGTTTCGACGGATCAAAATTTCGACAACGTATATGTTGGTATAGTGGAATGCGAAAATGCAAAATCTACAGACTAGCTAATTCACCGACCGTAAAATTGATCAAAAGCTTCGAAGCTTTCAAAGCTTCGAATGGAAATTCTTTGACGGGTCAATATTTCGACGGGTCAATATTTCGACGGGTCAATGTTTCGACGGGCGGATATTTCGCGGGCAAATGTTTCGACGGGTCGAAATTGCGACAACTTTTATATCGGTATAGTAGCGTAATACGGTCAATCGCGTGTAGATGGTAGCACCAAGCCCATTCGTGAGGGTCTCCATGAGCCGACCGAAAGACCGAACTCGGAGCAGAGTGAATGACAGTAAATTATAATAGTAGAGGTTAGTATCATTTTTAATTTTTCAATTGATGAGCAAGGGCGCGATGTCGGTGATTCTTGAATGAATGTTAGGCCAGTACGAGGTGCAGACGACGGTTTGCCGATGTCGAGTCGGCAGGTAAGAGAAGACGAGTCGAGCGATCCAGAGAAGAGACACAACCTTAATTCTTGCATTAGCTTTGAAATATACAACATTGACTAAATTTCGATCGATGCGTAAAAAATTCAAATAAAATCAGAATGATAATGTTAAAAAATACATCAATGACAACGAATTATAAACTCTTGTCAGTAGTAACTTTATTGCTCGAACAAATATCGATTTTTTGCTTCCTCATAAAGGAAGTGATGGTCCGTGATTTTTCTATCGGAATCTGATATCAGTAACATTCAAAAAGTCATAAAACATAGAGAAATAACATTCGGAGAAAATGTCCGGATGGCTGCGTCTCACTGCATGGGCGCGTGCATCGGCGTGTTCGTGTGTCTGAGAGACAAGCCTCAAAAACTCAATCGTCCATAACTCGATAAGGGTTTAAACTACAGCGTTTCAATTTTGCACAGCTGTGGTGCAATAAAATCGCCATATTACCTGTGATTCTTGCAACAATTGACGCAGCTGCTCTAATTTGACGTGTGAAATGTTTAAACATGTCGGTACGCACTCTATCATGCGTAAATGTGGAGATATACGAATAAACAGTTCTTCACGTATTGAGTTAAGGCTATGGATGTTTGGTATTTAATTTTAGCCCAATCAGTCCAGGAGTTCTGTTTTTATTACATTTTTATTTTTTCGAAAGAATAACTGTGTTGCTGTTTTCACAGTTAATTTTCAATGTTCTCACCTCTGCGAATTCAAAAATAATTGATGTAACGTGCTCAAATTTATAGACGTGCAGACGCCAACGTTTTTCTCTATTTGCCGATAAAGTTGGTACGTATTAACGCATTCAAATTTTCGAAAACGTTAACTTTTTATACACGGTCTAGTATGAATAAACTGAACAAGCTGCTCTAATTGAACCGGAAGTCGCAACGTGTACGTAATAGCATGCGTGCTCAGAGACATGTTAACACATCATGCATGCATAACATTTTTCAAAGATAAGTCACTCGTATCGTTTTTAAGAAGCATTTTTTTTTCAAATCAAACGACTTTTTTATTTTTATCCTCGCGAGCGAAACCTCGAGCAACAGCTAGTTGTCAGTAAAAAATCGTTTCACTGGTGCAACGTAATCGTTAATGTCTTCATCCTATAGTATGTGCAAATACCAATTATTTAATTATAAAGCGATTGAATATGGGAGTGTCGATTCTTTGGTGAAAATCGTTAATTTATCGGTTTTTTCACGTATTCGACTTTTTCATCGAATGTCAATTTTGATTTATAAAAATGAAAAATGGTTCTAAAATGGGCTAAATTTCTCCTTCGGCTTCGAGACGCTGTTAATCACAAGCGATTTAATTACTCCCATCTGTACGCTAATCAATTCTCATTCTTTAATAGTCATGATTACCTTGCGTTGGCCGAGCCGATGGTTCTGTCCCCGTCGACGATACTGGCTCTACTATTATGATATAAAGGATCAGGGACATATTAAAGGACCAAATCTTAAAATTCTTCACTGAGGTACGATAAATTTCATTACCGTTATCGCTGTCACCCGGAGAAATGGTGCCCCTATCAATTGCACCTGTTTCGGAGAACATTAAAAAAATCAATTGCATTTCAATAAGTTTCAATTTTATAATGAAGCCAAGTCCATTGTTTTTGGCGGTTGACTTACCGCTGGCCGATGTCCCCGTCAAATCGATGACCTCGACGTCGCTGTCGTCTGAAAGCGAACGAATCGTAGTTAGTAATGAATTATACCGGGTCTAGGATTTTGATCTTACATCCCATGTATCTTAAAAAACACTTCTCCGATCAAGTATCGAGTATAATAAAATTTGGAGGGTTTGAACCCTTCAAGGTTTATTATACTCAATACTTGATCAAGTGGACACCTGGTACATTTATTACTTCAATTTGACTTCTACGGAAGGCAAATTAAATCCAAAATCGAGTTAGTAAACTTACCGGAAATCGTGGTCTCGGCGATCGCGATCGTCGAGTCGTTGTAAGGCGCCGAATCTATCATTTCGGGGTCCAGGACCCCGGAACCGGAGGGCTCGACGTCGCTGTCGTATGAAAGCGGAGAAATAGTAGTTACTAATAAATCATACCGGGATGAAAACTTTGATTTTTTTGTCCTTTTGGAAGTCGAAATGATGAGTGGGCCAACATTTCAGAGTCGGCTCTGTATTGCAACTATTTTTTTTTCCAAATCAGACAGTCAAAACCTAATGTCCCACGAATAAAGGTCGTCATTTTTTTAGCTCTCGATTTACTCCAAAAATTACCCTAATTTTTTTTCAGAATTTCCGGGTCTTCTACAACCCTTTGAGAAAATTCAAAACTATCCCCGATTGAAGCAGCGCAAATTACGTCGTTGAAAACTTTGATTTTTTTTGTGCTTTTGAATGGTCAAAATGAGGAGTTCGCTAACATTTCAGAGTAAGCTCTGTATTGCAACTTATTTTTTTAGATCTGACGGTCAAAACTTAATCCCCGATAAATATGATTGTGTTTTTTAAGCTCCCGATTCACTCCAAAAACGAACCTAATTTTTTTCCGAATTTCTATAATTTTAATGTTACACCTGATGTTCGGTAACTCAGGGGTAGTTTGCGTTCGGGCCATTGTGATCTCGCTAGCAGCCGCGTTCGACCAACTCGGGTCAACAGGGATGCCAAACCTCTTGTCGATCAGTTGGACAAGCGTGCGCATGTAAACCAGTCGGGCGCGGTCGTCCGTCGAGTGACGATCGTCAGTAACGTACTGGGAATGGGCCCTAGACCCTTCCTCAAAGACTCTTCGGAGTAACAATACAAGCAACTCTTCGGAGTATCAACACAACCGACTCTTCGGAGTATAAAAAAGCGACTCTTCGGAGTATCATCAACCAACTCTTCGGAGTATAAAAAAGCGAACATACACGACTCTTCGGAGTATCAACATACACGACTATTTCATACGACCACTGGGCTCGGATAAGATGATCATCAGCGGTGGATGAACGGCCGCACGGTCCTCTTCTCCGACCCGGGATCATATACCTATCACCAACAGAGGCGAATCCTCGGTGTAGGTCAATCATACGCAAAATCATACAAACTCAGAACAAAACGCGCGAGATCGCAATGGTACGAGCCAAACGGGCCTTACACGCAACAATACATAATATCGAAATCATCGTGGGTTTTTATGCCGCAAGGCTTTTCCCACAAGAGCCAATAAACATACAAAATTATACGGCTCAAAAACGCGAGTTTTTCATTTCGTAAAAAAACCCAAACCTCCATCCTTCATAAAAAAAATATATACACAAAACTACGAGGTAACTTCGCATTGAAGGAGCTTCGACAACAGGAATGGGTATCCATTCAATGGAAATGTATTTCAAATACTTTCTTAAACGAATAACTATGATTAATAATCATGCCAGAATCAATATTTTTACATTTCCGTCATAATTATGACCAATTTACGTAAATTATTATTATACAATGAATTTGAATATTCAATAAATTCGATGAAATTCATTATCATTCGGTCCGCAAAAGTATTTGAAATACTTTCTCATTGAATCAATGCCCATCCCTGTTCGACAATACACCTGAATTATCTAGAAAAATACTACTCCGATCAAGTATTAAATATAACAAATTTGAATGGTTCAAAGGGGGACATCCGGTACATATCCTTAATTCAATCTGACCCGACGGAAGTGAAATCAAATCCGTAATCACGTCAACTTACCGGAAATCGTTGGCTCTACGATCGTCGAGTCCTCGTGGGGCGCCGACTGTCGTCGCTGGAGTCGTATGGGAGCTCCTCCGGTTCCGCTTTTAACCTTGGGCCCGGTACCCCAGAGGGCTCGACGTCGCTGTCGTCGCTCGAGTCGCATTCGAGCTCCTCCGGTTCCGCTTCTGATCTATCGTGGTTGAATTCTTTACTATTTTCTATCCTGTCTCACCGTTGCCGCATATGTCCCTTCATATTTGCGGCAACGGTCAGAAATTCGGCAATAGTGATGGTTTCCTCATGGAACTTACTCCACGCTTTGAAATAACAACAAAATATTTGTTTCGAACTTTTTTTAATAGTTTTAAAAAAAATTAATATCGTTACATAATGATTCGACAAACCTCTCACCAACTCTCTCTTGTTCAGCGTCGTTCCAAAACGCGGGTATCTCGAAATTCGTTTCTCCAACGTCAAACCATTCACATCATTCCGCGCGTCTGCTCAAATTCGAACGATTTTTGCTTTATAATGAAAAAAGTATACAAACGATTAACCCTTTTGGATATCCATTTTGTATAGGTTAAGATGAGGTTAGATCGCCAGCGGGTAAGATAACAATTTGAGGCTAACAATTAATATAACGAGTTGCCGTCCATAGGCGAAGTCGTGGTCGATAATGCGCAACTTTTGTATTTGGTTCGACTGCCGCATTTGCATTTTGTCAATTTTCACAGTGGTATAAAATTTTGAACGATTTAAGAAAAAAAACTGTCTTTTGATGGCTGGTCAAAGTTGTAAAAATTAGGCTTTTAAAAATTCGGTAATTGTATTTCGCGCCTCTTCCTCGAGATCACAATTGTAGTACCCCTACTTCTCGCAGTGTCGCCACAAGTTTAAAGCTTAGGGAAAAAATTGCGCGTGAGCTCGCGCGCCGTGCGTGCGCGCCTGCCTGCATCTTCATTCTTTCGCTGTGTGTCAGTGTTTCCACATATACAGTGCATAAGCTATTTACAGAAAACGGAATAATGGGACGAAAAAAGAGGACATCGTCCACAGAAGAAAACAAGGAGAACAGAATAAGGAAAAAGATTCGTCGATTGGAGGAAAAATTGGTCCGTAAGGGAAGGGAACGTCGTAAGTACAGTCGTCAGACATAACCTCACTTTCCGACCGTCCGTGGGACACGTCGGACCCAGAATTTTTTAAATTCACGGTCCACGTTCGATACGACGCCCGTCGATTCTGCAAGTAATTTTATTGCTGCGCAGAGTGCTTTGGCTCTTACCAAACGCACATCTTTCGTGTTCGAAAGAAAAACTGAAAGAGTTATGACGGGCCGGGGTTAACCTAAAAACACGTTTTTCCAATGTGTTCGACGGAGGCCGTCAAAATCTTCATGTGGAGATGCAACCAGAACGTACAAGATGAAAAGGATGAAATTTTTATTTTCAGGTAAGCGTTCACCTTCACGCAGTCGTTCACGACAGCGTTACGCTTCGAGGCATTCGTCGGACCGCGATATGACATCACGTTCATCGTCACGAAGTCGATCATCAGGACGACGTTCGTCGACCCATTCGCGGGACTGAATTGAGGCAACACATGACCGCCGACGGTTCTATCTGGGTCGTTCTGGGTCATATCACTCCCAGATGCAGCATCGACGATCGGCTAGATCGCGTATGAGCCATGCATCGGATCGTTCCTCGTCAAAGAGATCTCCGACTCGATCTTTGTCGAGAGGTTCGTCGAAGCAAAACGCTTCAAACCGGTCAAGAAGTCATACGCCGACGAGACTCCAGTTGGTTTCTCGCTCAAGGAGAAACTCACCGATTCGAGCCTCGGTGACAGAGAAACAACGTTCAGATCGATCACCATCGAGACACTCGAGTCGAAAAGGTGCGACGTCCGAAGCTGGTTCGAGACACGCATCGTGTATCCGAGAGATATCGGAATCGACGAGGGAAGAACCGGAAAAAACCAACGAGTGCAGCGAAGTCGAAAAATCCGCCGTGGACGCAACAGAAAAAATTCCTGACCACGAAATCGAACTGCAAAAAGAAATTTTAAACGTGATTGGGTCACGTCTCGAAACGAATAAAAGGAATGCGGCGGCCGTGCATAAAGATGTGGCAATCCGCTGGTCAGATATTATGACAAAAGGACTCCCAGAGGAGGAGGTCAAAACGCTCCTCGAAAAATATCCATCACCGGATAATTGCAGTTTTATCGGGGTACCGAAACTAAATGACGAAATCACTGCATCGTTACAAGAAAGAGCAAAAAAGCAAGACAATCGTATTGTCGAAAAACAAGAAAGAATTGCCGCATGTCTCGCCGCCACGGGCAGAGCAATCTCGACAACACTGAAAACTACGGACGCACGAAAACTCGAGTTACTTGAGAATTTGAGTGACATGGGTAGATTACTGGCGTCAATTCACCGAGAAGAATCTCTGGCTCGAAAAGGACTTATCATGGCAAATTTAAACGCATCGATGAAGGATACACTCTCCAATACGTCGGTTGATGAGTGGCTCTTCGGCGCAGATTTAGAAGAGAAAATCAAAACTGCAAAAAATCTAGAACGAACGTCGAAGGATTTAAAACCTCCAGGAAAACCCTTGCAGCCGAACAATACACGGAAATATCCAAAAAACTTGAAGGGCCCGCAACGTCAATCGGCGTACAAGAAACGACCGGAGACGTCGAGCGGGCGTCGTCAGTCAACATTCAACACGTCGGATACGAGGAAGCCTGCGTATCGCAGGGAACCAGCTCGCCAGTACGGGAAACTTCAATAAACTCATCGAAGGATGTAAGTAAAACGGCGGGGCGACTACGATTATTCGCGAAGGCCTGGTCAGAGATAACCAGGGATGCAATAATTCAAAAATGGGTTCAAGGTTACGAAATACCGTTCGTGTCTCATCCGAGACAAGGATATCCACCAGTAGAACCCACGTGGTCTGACCACGAACATACATTGATCAAAAAACAGATTGATGAGTTAATATCGAAAGGCGCAATCGAAAAATGCTTTGCGTCCGAAGGACAATTTTTGTCCAATATATTCTTAACCCCCAAACCGGTTGGATCATATAGATTGATATTAAATCTGAAAAAACTTAACGTTTTTATTTGGACGGAACATTTCAAAATCGAAGATTAGAAAGTCTCGAAAAAATTAATTGGTCCAGATAATTTTATGACAACGTTAGATTTAAAGGACGCGTATTATCTCGTTAGTATTACAAAGAAGAACAGAAAATACTTACGTTTCATGTACGAGGGCGGGACGTTTGAGTTTACCTGCTTACCGTTCGGGTTAAACGTAGCACCGTACGTTTTTACAAAACTTTTGAAACCGGTCGCTGCGTATTTAAGGAAACGCAGATTTACTTCGGTATTTTATCTGGACGACATCCTCGTCATCGACAGTTCTTTCGAAAAATGTGTCGACAACACTCGTGAATCGGTAACTTTATTGCAAAAGTTAGGATTCGTAATTAACGAAGAAAAAAGTCACACAATTCCCACCCAACGGTGGGTGGGTCTCGAAGCTTCGAATTTTAATGTTTCGCAGGCTCATCGGTTCGAATTTTTTTTATTCGAATTTTAATTTATCGAAAAATAGAATCTCCGAATTTTTTTATTTCGACTGGCCATGTAACAGAATTTAAAAAATTCGAACGACCAAATATCCGACCGGTCAACATATCGAAATCTCAACGAATCGAAAATAAATGTTTCGACTCACCAATGTTTCGAACGGGCAATCCTTCGACGGATCAAAAGTTCGAAACGTATATATAGGTATAGTGGCGTAGCACCTCGTTCAACCGCTTGAAATTGCAGCTCTTGCAATCTTTACTCCACTATACCTATATATACGTTTCGAACTTTTGGTCCGTCGAAACATTGAATCGTCGAAACATTGGCGAGTCGAATCCGTGACCCGTCGAAAAATTGCGCTTTCGATACATTGCATTTCGAATTTTTTTTTTTCGAAACTCTGACCGCTCGAATCTTTGTTCATTCGGATCCATGGACTTTCGATGCCGTGAACGGTCGAAACATTTAATTTCGAATAAAAAAAATTCGAAACTTTGGACCTTCGAAACATGGAAATTCGAAACTTCGAGACCCACCCCCAACGGTGTAAATACTTAGGACTAATATTTGACTCGGTAAAAATGTCCATAGAATTGCCAGAGGACAAGATTCGACGGACTATCGAATTAATACGGAAGTTTAGGAAAACTATTCGGTGCAGCATCAGAGATTTCGCGGTTTTCGTAGGAACTTTAGTCTCACGCTGCCCAGCGTTGAAATATGGGATGGTTTATACGAGACGATTCGAGAGGGCACGAGCTTGGGTGCTAGAAATCAGCAAAAATAATTTTGATGCACGAATGATCAGCCCAAGAGAGCTAGACGAGGATTTTACGTGGTGGGAGAAAAACATCCGATCCGCGAGCGCTCCAATAAACGAACCGGAATTCGACCTCGAAATTTTCTCGGATGCTTCAGGTACGGGGTGGGGCGTTTGCTGCAAGAACCATCGGAGTCACGGGTTTTGGAAAACAGAGGAGTTAAATTTACACATTAACGTGTTAGAGTTGAAGGCGGCGTTTTTTGGGTTGAAATGTTTTGCGGGGGAAAAACGACACAGTAATATTTTACTGCGGATAGACTATACAACAGCGATTGCGTACATTAATCGAATGAAAGGTAGTCGTTGTGAGGACCTTAGTACTCTGGGCAAAGAAATCTGGCAATGGTGCGAACGCAGAGAAATCTGGATTTGCGCCGCGTATATTCGTTCGAGCGAAAATGTCGAAGCCGACCACGAATCACGGAAACTACAACCGGAAACCAAATTCGAATTATCAGAAAACACGTTCCGAAAAATTGTCCAACAATTTGGCAATCCGCAAATAGATTTGTTTGCAAGTAGAGCAAATGCGTAAATGAAATCATCTGATTTGTTCTTCTGACAGGGAGAAACATCCTTTGTGGCAACACCTTGGACTGATTGCCGGAAAATTATCAGGGAAGCGTTTATCCGGAGAAAAGTACCACTGGAATCGATCGACATATTAACAGCTTCTTTATCAGACTCTTCACTTCGTCAATACGAATCCAGTCTGAAGAAATGGTGGCGATTCTGCGCGAGAGAGAAATGTGACCCATTCACCGGATCTACGAGTAACGTGCTAACATTCCTTACACAAGAGTTCGAGAAAAAAGCCTCGTACAACTCGTTGAACTGTCATCGATCGGCAATTTCCTTGATACTGGGACCCCATTTAGGGCAGGACGAAAATGTTCAACGGTTTTTCAAAGGTGTTGCAAAGTTGAGGCTGGCGGCACCGAGATATGACTCAACGTGGGACCCACAAATTGTGATAAGATACATATCACAGTGGTATCCGAACGAGGAGATATTAGCTTAAAAACGCTAACGATGAAACTCGTGACATTGTTGGCATTGGTCACAGGACACCGAATGCAGACGTTGGCATTAATCGACATTCGAAACATACACATGTCAAACGAGAGCGAATTCGAAATAAAAATTCCCGATAGAATAAAAACGTCGGGTTTAAAGAAAAAACAGCCAATGGTGAGAATCCCGCTGTTTTTTGGAAAATAAGCCGGTCTGCGCGGCGTCATCGTTATTAACTTATTTACAAAGAACCAAAGATTTACGTAAATCGGAGGTTAAACTTTTTATATCTTTTCAAAAACCACATCAAGTCGTGGGCACCCAAACTCTTAGTCGGTGGGTAAAGTATGTCATGGCTCAAAGCGGCATAGACGTGAATACTTTGTCGGCACATAGTACCAGTCACGCCGCAACGTCAGCAGCAAAACGACAAGGCGTCAACATCGATTTGATAAGGAAAACAGTGGGGTGGTCCAAAACCTCCGGAACTTTTGCTCGGTTTTATGACCGTTGCATACCGTCGGAAAATACCCGATTCGCAGAAGCGATTCTGAACGGTTAAAAAACATAAACGAAGCACAAACGTTACTGGATGCTAAGCATTAATATTAGATTATGTTGTTTTTGAGCGTTATAGATTCAGTCTTGTTCCGTGGTAACTAAATCAAAAGTTTTTCTTTTTTGTTAAGAAGCATCAACAAAGTACAAAGAATGGTAATTATCAATATTATATTGTCTTGTTTTGAGCGTTGTGGGTTTAGTTTGGTTCCGTTGTAACTAAATCCAAAATTTTTTTATTAAGAGTTCAAAAAAAAAAAAAAAAAAAATTATTTCATCTCCCTACCGTAACTGGCTTTGAACATCTACAATTGTGATCTCGAGGAAGAGGCGCGAAATACAATTAATGATTAAACGAACTTACCAAGTGAAGTTCAATCATGATTGTATGAGCGCCTCTGCCGAAGAGATCAGTCCCTCCCTCCAATGCATCTCGAGAGAGATACCCAAATAAAGTTACGGCAGGGCTTTAAAAAATGAAGATACAGGCAGGCGCGCACGCACGGCGCGCGAGCTCACGGGAAATTTTTTCCCTAAGCTTTAAACTTGTGGCGACACTGCGAGAAGTAGGGGTACTACAATTGTGATCTCTTCGGAAGAGGCGCTCATACAATCATGATTGAACTTCACTTGGTAAGTTCGTTTAATCATTAATTATTTTCTTGGATCAGCGTTTCAAAGAATCTAATTAGAATCTAATGGAATTCAAAGCAAAAATCCCCTAGAACGAAAAATTCTATGTATACTATGTACAAAAAAGTTTTGAAATACGTTCTGAACACACGCTTCAAAATAAAACAACATCACGATCGTCATTTTAAATTATTAGAGATAACATTCATAAAAATATTATCAGAACAAAAGTTTCAAATAAATTTTCGAACAAGGAACTTCTATAATAGTTAATCTTACGATCGAAACTCAAATTTGTATAAATTTCCCTGAAACTCATAAATTAAATTAAAATTTTCCGAATTATTAATCAAAAACTGTTAAAATTGGCGTGCATTGAAGTTCGACGATGAATATCTTTGAAACGCTTAATTCAATCGAATATTCATGAGAGACCATTTTTGTAGAGCAGCGCGCATTCTACAAAACTAAGCATTGCGCCTTCCACAATGATTTTTTGTTAACGAGTTACAAAATTCATAAGAAAAACAGGAATTTGTCTAAAAATGATCAAACTTGAACCGTAAATATCTTCAAAACAGTGAGGTTTACGAAAAAATTGTAAGAGATCTTTTTTGTAGAGTGGACAATTTCCTACGAGTATAGAAGGAGGGCTATTTCAAAATATCAGTTGATAGAGCGATATGAATTTCTTCTTCTGATACTGCAAAAAAAATGAAAAACTGCGTGGCGGAGGATCTTAACATTTAAATAAAAAGCTCAAATTTGCTGTGAATTATCTAAAGGTGTCTAGAAACCTACTTATCGGGTAAAGAAGTAAAAAAAAAAAATAGTCGATTTTTTTGACCCACCCTAATGCCCATGTACGCTGCCTGGATCATTGGTCCAGGCAGGTACGCCAGGGCCAGAATTTTCTTCATGGCCGTTCTAGATTCTTCATTTTCACGCACCAGCGTCTGAAAGTCCGGGCTTACCGAATTTTTTTAATATCGCCTAGTCGAAATTAAATAATCATGAGAAACCTTCGTAAGGAAAATTAACAAAAAATCTTGACGTAAAACTGGATTTTGTTTATTGTATCCCTGCTAATCTTAAAATAAATACCCGATCGTAATGGACACTGCAGCCCGACACTGCTGCCGTCGAAAATACCGTTCTCGCGGCGTTTTGCAGACCTATACCATCAGGATGAAGGCAATTGGGAAGGCCTATAATCACTCACGAAATTAGTCACGGTCGTGTATGAAATTAACTTTAACGTTTAAAAATTGTTTTTATATTCGTACGTGGTCATACGCGACGCCCATGTGTTATATCCCGATCCCTATCGAAATATCTTTTTTGTCCATAAATTGCGAAATATCATCGCTCCGCGGTTGTCGAAATTACTGTTTCTTCTATCAAAGAACCTATGTAAACCGAAACCCGCTTCACAAAGAAGCCGCGCACGTGATCAGTCACGCGAGCGTCTGAATATTACATATTCAGCTGAAAATCTACCGAGCTAAATCAATCACGGCTTAGCGACAACCCGAACGATTAAAAATCATCTCGACCGAAAACGAAATAGACGTTCGCGCGATGAGACACGTGCGCGTCTCGTTTCAACAATATGCACCGTCAGCTGATCACCACCTCGAGGACAATTAACCGAAATCAAAGACTTCGACCGAGGCCAAAGACTTCGCCTAAGGTCGAAGACTTCGACTGAAGCCAAAGACTTCGACGAGGAGACAAAGCGGGAGAAACAGATGACGATTACAGAAAATCAACCGATCATGTCGACTTGGGAAACCAATGAATCGAAGATCATCAGTCTTTCTTCAAATTCTGAACTCGTCGGTGCTCACACCCCGAGTGTCGTCCTGAGTCTCGCTAGTCTCTTCGTCGATAGTTAGCGCGTGTCTTCGGCCCTTCTGGCCAAGCTTTTCCACCCGAGGGATCGGAAAGTCATCGAGGTGAGCGTTCTAATAATTCTATCGCGAGTGATCGGCATCAGAATAAGAAAGAACTCACCCTATAGTTTATACGCAAATTATTATTTTACACAACGTCGGAACCTCTGTGAAAAGCGTTCCGACTATTAAATAAATTAAAGACTAAGTTTCGGAAAGCAGGGAAACCTCTGTGAAAAGCGTTCCATCTGTTCCACGAAACAACCAATCAACATCCAAAATCCAAACCAGACCTTTGTACGAACGAAAAGAACCACGACTACGAACCATATTGTAAGTAATATTAAGATTATTGTAACGCTTCTTTTCTAACCTGATTCTATTATTTCTGAATAAATCGAATACAGATACGCCTAGCGTTTTAATGGTATTCCTAAAAATATAAATTAAAATAGCCCTTCCTATAACTCAGGGCTTAACACATGCACGTTACCAGCTGGTGAACGTCCTGGAGGTTCAGCGGTGTCTGAAAAGTGCCATCGATAAAAATGTTATCTACCATCCGGAATTCCGAACAGACTTCCGGATCGAAGATCAAAATTTGGCACCCTCCGCGCTTTTCACTTTTTCGAACCTCCAAGCCTCCGTGTTCGTGCTCGAGGAGCTGCTCGCTTCCCGACAGCGTCAGCTTGTCGTACATGCCCGACAAATAGTGCGGTTTTGCCGGAAATACATTTCTTTGCCAACGGTTCATGGTGGACCGGATTGAATTATACAGCACCAACGATTTTATCTTAGCGGAATACCTAAATCCATATATCATTAAATATTAACTGTATATTGATCACCATACAACCATACACCAACAACCTAATAATTTTGGTCGCTCATGGGGAAAGTGCTGCAATGCTTTTTAAAGTGACAACGTTGCCGTATCTTTCGACTCCTGAAGCTCGCTCGTATTATTGGAGCAGCGAGTATGTAGCCAGAATAAAACAACTAACGAAATCGCTTCCTCTCAATCCTAGGTTATGAACGAATGATTACAAACAACATAATTTAAAACTTTGATTTGGTTTTGTCCTTTCGGAACGTCAAAATGAGAAGTTGGCCATCATTTCAGAGTGCGCTCTGTATATTGCAACTTTTTCATTTTTTTTAATTAGACGGTCAAAATCTTCCAAATGATATTCTATACATTTATATGAGTATGGAATATCATTTGGAATTAGAGTTCGATTGGCAAAAATTAACGGTGAAAACAGCAACACAGTTTTTCGAAAAATTAAAATATCTTGAAAACAAATCCCCTCGACTGATTTGGCTCAAATGCAAAACCAAACATCCATAGCCATAACTGTAAACGTAAAGAACTATTCATTAGTATATCATCACATTTACGGATGTTAGAGTGCGTACAGACATTTTTTAACTCCCGATTGCCCACGGGGCAAAAAACGGGAGTTATGTGTTTCACCGCCTGCCCGCGAAATAGCTGAATTTTTAGGCTGAAGTGTTTGGCCAAACGGCTTATCCCCTCCTGACAGATTTTGGCACATCAATTCTGTGGGTCACAGAGAAGGTCTTTTTTTCATTATATTTATGATCGGAAGCGAACTCGTAAAGGTATTCAATGTTTAAAATATCGACAAATTCAAAGGAGGGACATATCGCATTTTGCGATATGTCCCCTGAACTTATCGCTGTTCCCCGTTCGCCGTTCAGTACTCGCTTCAGACGGTAGACTACGCGGACTGTTTCTTTCTCTCTCGCTCCGCAGCGAGGGCCGATAGTGTTGTCTCTCTCGGATTCGTGGATGTAGTCCATCGCCTTCAGACCCCTCGCGATTGGTTGTTCGAAGGAGGGGTGACATCGTCGGCGATGTGACTTTACATACATCTATCAATCTATATATATATATATATATATATAGTTGAAAACCGTCCGTCGTTATTTATGTTTTATTTATTTAATATTAACTCCCGGTTGATTGATTGAACCAAGTTATTGAAAAAAAAAAATTAATTCATTGTTCGCGGTATCCATCGGTTTCGGCATCTGACAGTGTGCTCTTGTTGCGATAAGGAAAAAATTAATCTCCATCAGTTGACATAACGGCAAACATAACCTACAAGGTGTCTAGCCGGCTTTACGGTAAGCATAACCTATAAGGTTTTTTTCTTCATATTAATTTATTCAATCAGAATTCTAAGTTTGAAGCTTCATCTTCAAATCTCATCCTTAATAGTGAAATAAGTATTTCGAATTTACATGCATGGAGAATAGCTGAATTCTAATCAATTCCTAATTAACGCTGTCAGTCATCCTTATCGATAAGGTTTATTCAGTCAACAATCTTCATTCGATGTTCACTCTGATTGAAAACTCGGATAACCCTTGCTCTTCTGTATAATAATTTTTCTTCTCTGATATTGTTCAATCAGAATTCTAAGTTTGTAGCTTCGTTTTCAAATCTCATCCGTATTATTAGCGAAACAAGTATCAGTTTGATCGGAATTGAAATATTAATTGACATGACGATCTTTCACCTTATTTCGGGATAATTTGTCATTTTTTTCAGGATAATTTGGTGCTCTCTGTGGTGTTCGGCACGTATTTATATATTTTTTTCTCTCTGTGGTGTTCGACATGTATTGATATATTTTTTTTCTAATTTCACAATAGCAGGTACGGTTTGGAGCGGTATAAACAATGTCCGATGTCAAGTCAACATAGGCTGGACAAATCATCGACTTCAGTCATCGTCAAGCACAAATCGAATTCGCTGATGTACCAGTGAATCGTGGTCAAGGCTGATCTGAGCCGCGCTTAACATGAAGGATGTTGCGCTAAATTGTGGTCAAGGCTGATCTCAGCCACGCTTAACATAAAGGATGTACCGCTGACATGTGTCTAAGACTGTACTAGCCGCGTTCTACAATAACTGAAGAGCGCTGACATTGACTCCACGAACTACCATATCATTGGTGGGATGGAAGCAGTGGATCATCAAAATTATTGACTGAGCAACGTCGACGTTTCATCTTCTTGGATGCACAGGTGTTGTGCTGCCAGTGCGCAGCTCAACTTCTCGCGCTATGAAAAACGACAAAAATCTTTCTTCAATCATTCTTCAATCAGAAAAACGTTTATTCTTCGATCAAAAAAACGTCTAAAAATGAATTTATCAATTTTCAACAATATGAAATTTGATCAACGCTCTGGTCACGACCATTCTTCGGCACCCAGCTAAATTGTCCGGGGCTATGAGTCACTGATGACCCAGGGGTTGACCCGAGGGTTCAGTTCAAATTAATATTGAAAAAATCGCGATTATAAACAAATGTATCAAAAAATTAATATTGAAATAAGAATCACGATTATAAACAAATTTATCAACAAATTAATATTGAAATAAAAATCACGATTATAAACAAATTTATCGAAAAAATTAATATTGAAATAAAAATCACGATTATAAACAAATTTATCAACAAATTAATATTGAAATAAAAATCACGATTATAAACGAATTTATCAAAAAAATTAATATTGAAATGAAAATGACGATTATAAACATATTTATCAAAAAAATTAATATTGAAATGAAAATGACGATTATAAACAAATTTATCAAAAATTGTTCAGAGATAAATCTCATACATCGATTTCCAGCATTAGAGTAACTATTATAAATCAATTTCATGAATTAATTCTTCAATAATTCTTTAATCAAAACAAAAAACGTATAAAAATGAATTTATCAATTTTCAACAATATCAATCATGATTAACCCTCCGATCACGACCATTCTTCGGCACCCAGCTAAATTGTACGGGGCTATGAGTCACTGGTGACCCAGGGGGGGACCGGAGGGTTAATTCAAATTGATATTGGAATAAAAATCACGATTATAAACAAATTTATCAAAAAATTAATATTGAAATAAAATCCACGATTATAACAAATTAATATTGAAATAAAAATCACGATTATAAACAGATTTATTTTTCTCGTGTGGACAATATATGAATTTAAAAATTCTCGAGTGGAGAATATATGAATTTAAGAATTCCAAAAGCACTCGGCCGCGGCAGTTAGATACAATCAGAAGATTTAAAAAGAATGAAATAAATATTAAATTAAAAATTTAAAAAAACTCCCGATTGCTAAAAAAAACCTTGAACGCAATAAACAATAAAAAATTTAATTAAAAATTAACAAAACTCCTGACTAAAAAAAACCTGGGACATATAAATAAAAAGGATGAAATAATCCAAGCTATCATCTTAGTTCATTCATCGTTTGAATTATGATCGGTGCAGTCAATATTTCGAATTAGAGTAATCTTGTTACTCCCCTCTATGCAGTCGGGAGACGTCCTTTTCCGCATCCTTGAACAATTAATGACAGATCGCTCGATCGCTCGACTCGTCTTCTGTTACTCGCCGACTCGTCATCGGCAACCCGTCGTCTGCACCTCATACTGGCCTAACATTCATTTAAGATTCATTCATCACCTATAACGCGCCCTCGCGATACGATATACTATTTTCGCCGTTTCTTCCGAAGATGCTCATTAATCTGTAATTGAGAAATTAGAAATGATACTAACCTCTACTATGGTAATGTAATCTCATTCACTATGCTCCGAGTTCGGTCTTTCGGTCGACTCACGGAGTCCCTAACGAATGGGCTTAGTGCTGCCATCTACATCCCGTGCGGAAATTACGTCCGGGAATTAGTCGGAGCCGAGCGAGTTTTCCGGGACGCAGGCCCAGCTCTAGCCCGGTTCTCGGGCTAGGCCCCCGCGCCATGTTTATCTTCGGTCGTGACAGAGTACGTCCTCTCTGCAGCGCCGTCTACGCACGGTCAAAGGGAATTTATAGATTATTTATAGAATACTTTTAGATCGTTGGCAAATTTTTTTATAATCTTTATTAAAGCCACCATTTATGCATGTAACAAAGTTTATAATAAACATTTTTCAAAACAAGGGTGCAAAGTAGAACCTTGCACATTGCTTCCTCATAAATTTGTACCGTTTTTAAATTATTGAGATGTAGAGTAGAACCTTGATCATGGCTTCCTTATCATTTTACACATTTGCCAAAGATTCCTCTAAGAGGAACCATGTGTCGATCAATTTTGGCTTCCTCATAAAGGAAGTTCTGGCCAATGTGTAAAATGATAAGGAAGCCATGATCAAGGTTCTACTTTACATCTTAATAATTTAAAAACGGTACAAATTTATGAGGAAGCAATGTGCAAGGTTCTACTCTGCACCCTTGTTTACTTTTGTGACGTTGGGGGCTCCTTGTGAGTGTGATGTAAGTCGAAATCAACATACATGGGGCAATTCATGTGGAATTTGAAAAATTCTAATTCCCATAAAATCTGAACGTCTTGTTCGATTTTGTCCAAATTCAATACGGAACTTCTTTTGATAAAAGTGCAACATCGTACTAAATTTCAGCCGCATATCTAAAAAATTATGGAAGCTAGAGCACTTACATTGATTTTTGGAAAAAATTCAAAACGCCATAGAATCTGAACGTCTTGTTGGATTTTGTCTAAATTCAATACGAAATCTGTTTCGGAGGTAGTGCAACTTCGTACTAAATTTCAGCGAGATATCTCGAAAATTATGGAAACTAGAGCATTTAAAAATGCTTTAAAACAAAAGCAATGCGTGGATTTTTTTCCAAATTCGGTATCGAGCATCTCCCTGTACTCGTACAACATTATACTGAATTTGAGCTCCATATCTCTACAATTGTGGGAGCTAGAGACCGAAAATGAATTTTTGAATTTTCAAAAAATGCTGTAAAAACAAAGGAACTCGATAGATTTTTCCAAAAATTAAATTGTGCTATGCGCCGTGAACCCTCCCCATGTGTGACAAATTTCAGCTTGATATCTCGAGCCGATCTCAAGTTGTGAGCGTTCAACCAATGTTACACACATACATACATACACACACATACACACACACATACATCCGGACATTTTTTCTAAATGTGTTTTTTAGATGTTTTGAGACATACTGAACACGTTTTCATGAACATCTCGAAAAAAAAAAAAATTTCACGAAAACAAAGCTTCCTCAACGAGGAAGCAATACAAAAAAACGTTAATTAACAATAAAACCGTCAACAAAATTTAAAAAAAATCGGCACTCCGTGAATATATTGCAAAAAAATAGCTCAATTTTTTAAAATTATTTGTGGAAATTTTTTTCTTTAAGTGGTTGAAGTCACGTGGAATCGCTCATATGTACCTCGTTTACATGGACTTCCACAGTACTCTTTATTCTCTCTATATATATCAAGGAAGAAAATTTTTTCAAATTCTCTTATCATACATTTTAATTACAATTTTATGTTACTTTCATTTTAATCACAACTTACGGCTTCAACCAATTTGCGTATAAAATGCCAGCGCGTCACACATAAGGGTTATGTTCGCTTGCTCTACACGTATGTGAGGGCAGCTTGGCAAATGGTGAGCATGATAGCACCGATTGGTCGGTACCACCTCGACCGCAGCGCCACCGCTTGCAGCTATATTTCGACTTACCCCCACCACCAAATTTGTAAGGAGTTCGGTCTCCTGGTCTCTAGTCTTCTTGCTTGAAACACGTCAGCCCCACACACCGATGGAGTGGTTCAACAGCTCGTACTCCGTCGACCAATCGAAAGCGCCAAGCGCTCACGGAAATCCCCACCGCTGCGGAGCTGTCCCTGCTACGACTGCTAGACGATGCTGTCCACCAGGCACTGCAGATGGCGTCGACATCTATCGGTGTGTGCTAGCTAGATTATATCCACCCTTTATGGCGGTAAACCGGGACAGGTTGAGGAGCTAGTGCCTGGATAGCAGTGAACTCCTTACATGTATTGTAGCTAGGCCCCATCCGGTTCCTCAAAAAAAAAATTTTCACACATCCACAATTTAGTATCGGTAATCGCTGATATCTTACCTTCATTTTAAGCCCAAAAAATATAAAAAATCGCAACGGGTTTTTGAGTAATTAAGAAAAGAGTACAGGCATGCATTATTCGCCGGCGAGCCAACGATCACGCGAGTCGGCGGCCGCGGCTACGGTCTCGTCCGTGAAGCCAGGACCGAAACGGGCCATGAGCACAGAGGGCGCTTGAGTGAGGCGCAGTTTCGTCCGTACATTTTCGTTTCGATATTTACTTTCGATTTTTTTCGCTGAAAACTATCAAATGCAGATCAAAACTAATTAAAGAAAATATCGAAACGAAAATGTATGGACGAAACTGCGCCTTACTCAAGCGCCCTCTGTGCTCATGGCCCGTTACGGTCCTGGCTTCACGGACGAGACGGTAGCCGCAACCGCCGACTCGCGCGATCGTTGGCTCGCCGGCGAATAATGCATGCCTGTACTCATTTCTTAATTACTCAAGAACCCGTTGAGATTTTTTATATTTTTTAGGCTCAAAATGAAGGTAAAATATCAGCAATTACCGATACTAAATTGTAGATGTGTGAAATTTTTTTTCTAGGTTTGGCAGCGAGTTGAAATCGACGAAGAAAATTCCGCAAAAATCGAAATTTTCTTTTAATGATTTTCATATTCAATCTCGGGACTCAGTTGTGGCAATAGTATTGGATGGAGATCATTTGAATCAGAATTTCATAAGCTTTCTAACGGTGAAAGAAAAAAAATTTAACATTTTTTTTCGCGGAGTTGTTGTCGTTCAAAGACAGGAGTGATTCCTGGCGGCGCGCGTGGTTAGTGTCCTGATAATTCTGAGCGGTAGTGTATATATATATATATATATATATATATATATATATATATATATATATATATATATATATATATATATATATATATATATATATATATATATATATATACGTTGTCGAACTTTTGATCCGTCGAAGGATCGACAGTTCGAAAAATTGGCGAGTCGAAACATCTATTTTCGAATCGTTGAGATTTCGATGTATTGACCGGTCGGAGATTTGATTTTCCGATAGATTAAAATTCGAACTTATGAGCTTTCGAAACATTAAAAATTCGAAACTGGGAGACCGACCCATTCAAACAAGGGTATCCCGACCAGATTTCCACACGGCAATATTTCGACGGGTCAATATTTCGACTGTCAATGCTTCGACGGGTCGATATTTCGCCGGGCCAATGTTTCGACGGGTCGAATCAGTGGGTCAATTATGATTTGAAAGTTGACCGACTCGACACTCGACCGGTCAACTCGACACCCGACCGGTTGCCTCGACACCCCTCCGGTGTGTCGCGGGGGTCAATTATGATCTGAAAGTCGACCGGTCGACTCGACTAGTCGGAAATGCGATTTTTCACCATCTCACACGATATTTTTCGCAATTACTGCTTACTTACCAACGATTCTTTTCATAATTATTCCTCTAGAGCTGCTTTTATGTCAAAAGTGATGTTTTGCAACATTTCGTGTAAAAATCGACCAGTCGAGTGTCGAGTCGACCGGTCGACTTTCAAATCATAATTGACCCCCGGGTGGATTTACGCTAGCCAATAAGTGGCACTTAACCGACCAAAAATTGCTCACGGCAGTCTCATTGGCGAGCACATCAACCATGACCATCTCACTCGACGATTGCGAGACCAAGACTCTCGGAATACATTGCCTACCACACGAAGACAAATTTGTGTCTTTATCGACATTCTCTGCTAACATAGACAAGGTCACGAAGCATCACATTATTTCGCAGGTGGCGCAGATCTCCGATCCACTTGCAAGGAAAGGTCCCGAGGTGTCCCCCTCCGATTTTGATGAAACTTGGCACGATTGTAGAACTGGTCAAAACATTCGACACGTATTTTTTTTTATCGGCGGAGTCCCATATTTAAGGGGTGAAAACCACCCCTGAAAATTAAGTGTTTTTTCGTTTTTCGATTGTAACTCGTAAACGGCGTGAGATAGCAAAAAAGTTTAAATGGCAAAGTTATTGCATTTGACACGGACTATACATTGGTGGTAAGAACGATAAATAATTTTAAACAATTGACCATTATTTATTTGAAAAATCTGTTTTTTTAAACATATCTGCGAGGGTTTTATTTCGATCGAAATGCCAATCCGTCAATGTATACATGATGGGAAAATAAAGTTGACGTATTTTTGGTCTCATTCATACCTCGCACTTAAGGGGGTAGAAACCACCCCTGACCTCCTTCCCCGAGGTGTCCCCCTCCAATTTTAATGAAACTTGGCACGATTGTAGAACTGGTCAAAACATTCGACACGTATTTTTTTTTATCGGCGGAGTCCCATATTTAAGGGGTGAAAACCACCCCTGAAAATTAAGTGTTTTTTCGTTTTTCGATTGTAACTCGTAAACGGTGTGAGATAGCAAAAAAGTTTAAATGGCAAAGTTATTGCATTTGACACGGACTATACATTGGTGGTAAGAACGACAAATAATTTTAAACAATTGACCATTATTTATTCAAAAAATCTGTTTTTTCAAATATATCCGCGAGGGTCTTACTTCGATCAAAATGTCACTCCGTCGATGTATACAAGATGGGAAAATAAAGTTGACGTGTTTTCGGTTTCATTCATATCTCGCAGTTGAGGGGGTAGAAACCACCCCTGACCTCCTCCCCCAAGGTGTCCATCCCCGATTCCGATGAAACTTTGCACGATCATAGACCCTGTCTAAACACTTTACACGTATTTATTTTTATCGGCGGAGTCTCACATTTGAGGGGTGACAACCAGCCCCTAAAATTGAGCGTTTTTTTGTTAATCGATTGTAACTGGTAAGCGGGGTTAGATAGAAACAGAATTTGAAGTGCGAAGTTATTGCATTTTACGTGGACTATCCATTCGTGATAAAAACAATGAATAAATTTAACCAATTGACCATCAGTTGTTGAACATTTTTTTTTTAATTATCTACGACGGTCTCACTTCGATCTTAATGTCGCTTTGTTAATGATGGAAGAATAGAGTTGACGCGTTTTTTGTCTCATTCATATCTCGCACGTAATGGGGTGGAAACCACCCCTTACCTATTTGACGGTATTGTCGCATAGTCGGTGATTCTATTTACAATATTTGGCTCATTTCGGGTCCGTAACGGATGTTACATTACAATTGAACATTCAGAAAAACAATTCATTCTCTCGTGACCAAATACAGTTCTAGAGACCGCAACTTATTCGTTTCTTTACTGTGATTCGTGAATTGGACGAATCAGAACGAAAGTTCTGGTCAGAGCTAACGACCCGGTGAAACATGTTCCATCAAGATTATAGAAGGTCCAGAAACACATGACCTTTCGTTTCAGATCACACAGATTTTTGGCTTTGGCGATATCTGACATCGGTTGTAGACAGATTCACTCATCCTTGAACTTTATTTTAAAAATTATAAATATGAAAGGTGAACGAATATATTATTTCCGTAGAATAATATATTGGTTCCAATTCACGAATCACAGTAAAGAAACAAATAAGTTGCGATCTTCAGAACAAATCTTTGGTCACGTGAGAATAAATTGTTTTTCTAAATGTTCAATTGTAATGAACATCCGTTACGGACCCGAAATGAGCCAAATATTGTAAATAGAATCACCGACTATGCGACAATACCGTCAAATAGGTAAGGGGTGATTTCCACCCCATTACGTGCGAGATATGAATGAGACAAAAAACGCGTCAACTCTATTCTTCCATCATTAACAAAGCGACATTAAGATCGAAGTGAGACCGTCGT
Organism: Diplazon laetatorius; assembly: GCA_963662125.1. Taxonomy (NCBI): domain Eukaryota; kingdom Metazoa; phylum Arthropoda; class Insecta; order Hymenoptera; family Ichneumonidae; genus Diplazon; species Diplazon laetatorius. The sequence goes on along the minus strand of OY759158.1, from coordinate 9,030,482 downwards.
AGATAATTAAAAAAAAAATGTTCAACAACTGATGGTCAATTGGTTAAATTTATTCATTGTTTTTATCACGAATGGATAGTCCAGGTAAAATGCAATAACTTTGCACTTCAAATTCTGTTTCTATCTAACCCCGCTTACCAGTTACAATCGATTAACAAAAAAACGCTCAATTTTAGGGGCTGGTTGTCACCTCTCAAATGTGAGACTCCGCCGATAAAAAAAAAATACGTGTAAAATGTTCAGACAGGGTCTATGATCGTGCAAAGTTTCATCGAAATCGGGGATGGACACCTTGGGGGAGGAGGTCAGGGGTGGTTTCTACCCCCTCAACTGCGAGATATGAATGAAACCGAAAACACGTCAACTTTATTTTCCCATCTTGTATACATCGACGGAGTGACATTTTGATCGAAGTAAGACCCTCGCGGATATATTTGAAAAAACAGATTTTTTGAATAAATAATCTTCAATTGTTTAAATTTGTTCATCGTTCTTACCACCAATGTATAGTCCGTGTCTAATGCAATAACTTTGCCATTTAAACTTTTCTGCTATCTCACGCCGTTTACGAGTTACAATCGAAAAACGAAAAAACACTTAATTTTCAGGGGTGGTTTTCACCCCTTAAATATGGGACTCCGCCGATAAAAAAAAATACGTGTCGAATGTTTTGACCAGTTCTACAATCGTGCCAAGTTCCATTAAAATTGGAGGGGGACACCTCGGGGGAGGAGGTCAGGGGTGGTTTCTACCCCCTTAAGTGCGAGGTATGAATGAGACCAAAAATACGTCAACTTTATTTTCCCATCATGTATACATTGACGGATTGGCATTTCGATCGAAATAAAACCCTCGCAGATATGTTTAAAAAAACAGATTTTTCAAATAAATAATGGTCAATTGTTTAAAATTATTTATCGTTCTTACCACCAATGTATAGTCCGTGTCAAATGCAATAACTTTGCCATTTAAACTTTTTTGCTATCTCACGCCGTTTACGAGTTACAATCGAAAAACGAAAAAACACTTAATTTTCAGGGGTGGTTTTCACCCCTTAAATATGGGACTCCGCCGATAAAAAAAAATACGTGTCGAATGTTTTGACCAGTTCTACAATCGTGCCAAGTTTCATCAAAATCGGAGGGGGACACCTCGGGACCTTTCCTTGTTGGTTTCATCTCACCAGTCACGATTCGTGCAAGAATAGTGTTGAACGAACTCTGGCTGCACCAACTGGGACGACTCATTGCCGTCTCAGATCTCAACACGTTGGCTATCAGGAGAGTTGGCTCAGAGGAGACCTCTCAAACCTGGCTAAGCTCTCTTTACCTCGATGGCTCAACACATGGAACAACCCAATAGTCGAAATACATGGATTCTCTGATACATCACAACAGGTCAGCTGTTGTCTACAGCGTCAGTTTCTTACTGGCCACTGGCGCGCAGGCGTCCTTTGTGTGCTTCAAAACGAAGGTTGTGCTGGAAAGACTACGTCAGAAACAGAGTCGCCCTCATTCCAGAGCTCACACCGAATGCTCAATTGCGACATGTTCCTGCCACGGGTAATTCAGCAGATTGAGCCTCACGAGGCGTAACGACAGCTCAGCTCAAAGATCACTAACTAAGGTGGACGGGACCACCATGGATGATTCAATCAATAGACTCATGGCCAACCCATCTCCCGGTCTCGGACAAGCTTAGTGGACAGGAGATTTGTCCAGGCATCTCACAAGTCGCCACTCTAAATGTGGACTATCACTGAGATCTTAACTACAGAGTTCCTCTATTAAAAAATCGTTCCGTCCCACTGCCATCCGTTTCAGGGTTGCTTTCAAGTAACGGGGAAAACTTAGCTTACCAGTTGTCGTCACATCATCGGAGGATATGCAACAGGCAACTCATTTTTAGATAAAGGCGACCCAAGCGACGTACTTCTCGTCAGAGCTCAATACGCTCAACTCAGAGTTGACGCTACTGCGTGGCCACGCGTTCACTCGACTGATGCCATTTGTCGACGGGCAAGGCATCATTTGAGTTGGGAAACGCCTCACTCAATCAACACTCACGCAGGAAGGAAAGCATCCGGCAATCCTTCCACGCAACGCAAGGTTATCGCCCATGCTCATCGATGACGCTCATCAACGCGTTACATGGAGGAACTCAGCTCACCCTAGCCCAAGTCCCACAATCCTATTGGATTCTCGGGGGAATTTATCCCCTCAGGGGATTATTCCCCGGGAGCGCTTCAACTGTCGCGCCAGGGCCGAGTATCAAGTAGGGGCTCGCGTAAGCTACTATTACTCTACTCAACGTTTTTATTCTCGATTAATTTTTAGAATAGTCGCTAAATCATCGTGTAAATATTATGAACGCCAGTAAACGAATCCCTTTATCCGCCAGTGTATTGTATAATTGACATATCATCAAAAGAGAAACATCTCGAGAGGCAATCGTTCGAGACTGAATCGCATAAATCTGATTTAATCTCTTTTCTCTCTCTGTTTTCGCTGGACCATTTCCGTTCTGCCCATGCACTACTGGTATTTTCAATCTTAAGATATATCTATATATATATATATATATGTGTAGGATAAAGAACAGTCTACCCATGCTATGCCGTGTGTTGTGTGTATGTGCGAGCGCTGCGTAGACAAAATGTAAACAAAGCGCCGAGAGCGAGCGCGATTTATGAACGAGAGCGAGTGAGGTTGACAAACAAGAGCGAGCGCGGTTGCCGAACGATTCGACAACGAACGACATTTTTAGGCAGTTAGAAAAGACTCCTCTACCACGACGGACGTAGAGTATCCAGAGATTGAACAAAGACGACGTATGCATATTGCGTCACACATTTATATTGCGTGTTCTTTTTTATAATTCAATAGATACTTCAATATTAATCCTTCAAATTGCTTCTCGTACAATGCACCAATAATTATTTCTAATAGGAAACCTACCATCTAAACATCATAATATTTCCTATAATCTGGGGGCTCAGCCGGGATTGTGCGTGAACAATGAGTAGCGATTAATATGTGAAGTGCGACGAAGAATTTTGTGTGAACTGCGATGAAGAATTGTGTGTGAACTGAGACGAAGATGAATCGATGTTTCGAGTGAAGAGTGAACATTTGAAATTGTTGTTCCGTAAAAAGACGTGTTCGTTGATTTACCGCGATTGAACGACGTCAGTCGTCGTATACTCGACTAAAACGATGCTGCGAGATATTGAGTCGTTAACTGTGGCAGAATTGAAGGGTATTTTGAAAAGTAAAGGTTTACCCGTAGGAGGGGCAAAGGCTGAACTCGTTGAGCGTATACGATCAGCTAATCCGAGTGGAGATTTGCTACAAGGCCTATCAGACGAAAACAATGACGATCAACGTGATATTTCTGTCGATAGTGGTGCTGCGTCGCTGAATTTGCAGCGAGAACTCGAACTCGAACGACGTGAAAAACTTGTGGCGGAACGTGAGCTTGCAGTGGCTCGACAAGAAATTGAGTTTTTGAGAAATGCGCGACGTGACGATGAACAAAGAGCGGGAATTAATCGAGACGGGTTAACTTCCGATTTACCTGTGTTAAACGAGACGATGAACGTGACCACAAGTGCAAGAGTAAATGTGTCGACGGTTGCCGATCTTCTTAGTGATTTCGACGGAAGTCCGGAATCTTTTGAGAAATGGAGACGACAGGTCATAATTCTGAAAACGACCTATAGACTAGAAGACAACGTGGCGAGAATTCTCATCGACATGAGATTGAAAGGAAAGGCGCTCGAGTTGAAAGGAAAGACACTCGAAACCTGAAAATCTTGAGATGATGACAGACGAGTTATTGATGGCGTTACATGAAATGTATTTCAACTGTCTAGATCAAGTTGATCTGCAACGACGATTTGAAGAACGAGAGTGGAAGAAAAGCGAATCATTCCGTGACGCACACGACAAAGTGGTTCTGGCGAATCGTGCTGGGGTGAGAGACAATGACGTAGTCGAATACATGGTGCAGGGAATCCCTAATGCATATCTTCGTGATTTGGCACGTGTTCAGAGATTCAGAACGAAGGAATCTCTTTTGATGGCGTTTAAGAAGGTTTCGTTGCGAGACAAAGACACCCCATCAACGTCCAGCGTGGGTAAATCCGCGTATGACTAGCGTAAGAGTGACAAGCGTGTTCAAAAAGATTTGTATGGCGAGAACAAAGATGTGAGTAGTGAGATAAAGAAAGAGCCGGCAAGGCGTTGTTTCAACTGTAGTAAGCGAGATCACGTAAGCACGTCGTGTCCGGAGAAGGCTAAGGGTCCTAAATGTTTTGGTTGCGCAGAGTACGGATATAGCATCGAAGTGTACAAAAAAAAAACAAACAGTCGACAGCAACTGCGTCGTAGCTAAAGTAGTGTCACGTAAGCGTAGCGTAGACGTAAAAATAAATGGGTTTTGTTTAGACGCGATAATCGGTACGAGGAGCGATTTGACCGTCATGCGAAAAGATGAATATATACAGATTGGCTCGACTAAATTAACTGATATAAAGGTTCCATTCCGAGGTGTAGGTACGGAATCGAATATGACGATAGGAGAATTTGACACAACGATCGAGATTGACGGACACACGTATCCGATACTAGTCCGCGTTATTTCTGACGATTTGTCACGACACGATATGTTGGTCGGTCGTAATTTTCTCGATGAAGTAGATTTGCATGTCCAACGTGGAGTAACAAAAGTTCGTCCACTAGTTGACGAACAAATTGATAACAATTTACCGGACATATGTCAAATAGACGTATGTGTTGACCATGAGGAAAAATTTCACGTATTATCGACGATTGACGACAAAAGACATCGAACGACTGTCCAAAATCTTATTGAAAATTACCAGCCGATTAAGATGCGCGAAGTAGGTGTGAAGATGACGCTCGTGCTTAAAGACGATGAACCGGTGTATCAGCAAGCGAGACGTCTAAGCGTTAACGAAAAGAACGATGTAAACGCGCAAATAGACGAATGGGTCGAAAGCGGTATCGCAAGACCTTCCGTTTCGGACTATGCGAGTCCAATCGTTTTGGTTGAGAAAAAGACGGAACGAACCGAATCTGCGTAGATTACAGGTTGTTCAATAAAAAAATAATCAAAGATTGATATCCGTTACCGTTGATCGAGGATCAGCTAGATAAATTAGAAGGCGCGAAAATATTCAGTGTGTTAGGTTTGAAAAATGGATTTTTCCATGTCGAAGTTGAAGAGTAGAGTCGAAAATTTACAGCTTTCATAGTCCCCGATGGACATTATAAGTTTTTTCGAGTCCCGTTTGGTTTGTGTAATTCTCCAGCCGTTTTCCAGAAATTCACAAACGCTGTTTTCAAAGATTTGATACAAGACGGAACAGTTTTGACGTACATGGATGATTTGATAATTCCTTCCGAAAATCGCGAGAGTTGGTTAGAAAAATTACAACGTGTCATAGGTACAGCGAGCAAGACGGGATTGTTGATCAATTGGGGTAAATGTCGGTTCTTGCAAGATAGAGTAGAGTTTTTGGGGCACATTATTGAGAATGGGCGCGTACAGCCGTCCGTAAAAAAGACTGAAGCCGTTTAAAAATTTCCGGTTCCGACAAAAATTCGACAGGTGCAGCGATTTCTCGGTTTGTCTAGTTATTTCCGAAAGTTTATTCCGGGATATTCATTGATTGCGAGACCATTGACAAATTTATTGAGGGCAGAAATTTTGTTTTGACAGAAAACAACACGACGCTTTCGTGCAACTTAAGATCGCTTTAGTAAACAAGCCGGTATTGAATTTGTATCGCGTGGGAGCTGGAACCGAGCTGCACACAGACGCGTCGATGCACGGGTACGGTGCAATTCTATTGCAGCGAGATAACTGTGATATCACAATAACTGTGTTAATTTACGCTAATTTTTAAATTGAAGATAATTTCAAAAAATAAAAATCCGCCGCGGTTTTTGACATTTCCTGACTTTCGAGCTTTCCCATTCGTAAATTATCACAGATAGATATATGCCGTCACTGACTTTTTTATAGGAAATTCAATTCTCTACAACATTGTTTATGTGAACTTTTAGTCTATATAGCGTCGTTTAACCAGCGTTGTGACGGGAAGGTAAAAATGCATCGATTTTTTTATCGTTTTATTTTGTTTCTGTCTAAACGCTGGATAAACGACGCCATATAGACCAAAAGTTCCCATAAACAATGTTGTAGAGAATTGAATTTCCTATAAAAAAGTCCGCGACGACATATACCTAACCTTGATAGTTTACGCGTGGGAAAGCTCGAAAGTCGGGAAATGTTGAAAACCACGCCGGATTCTATCGCAAGTGTGGTCCAATAAAGACTGTAACTTCACTTCGGCTAGCGTCTCATTGACTGTTATATCCGAAGGGTAACAACGATTTTTAGCAGCAGCAACTTTTTCATACGATGGATAAACAGTACAGTTTTTTCTTCTCAAAGAGCTTCTGATATCTATGTACTGCTGTTTTGTTAATTTCGCATCTACGAAGTCTACTAGTGCTTCATCTCCGATCATTTCAGTTTGCCGTCGTTCCATCGATGATCTATATGCAGCTCGGTACTTCGCAGCTCTTTCGGGAGATTTCGTCGTGATGTCTTTGACAATGATGGCAGCATCGTTTGCTCCGGCAGAACAAAGACTTATCCTGGTGAGCAAAGCTAATTCTTTCGTGGAATGCGCTTCACTAAACTCTAAGGCCATTCTTTTCTTCGTACGTTCACTGGATTCCTCGAAATTCGATTTCCGGGGTCGACCAGGTCCACCCGGAGTAACGGTAGTTGATGGTTTTCCAACAGGTTTACTATAATTCTGAACAAATAATGTTATTCAATCCTCTTCATGCTCAACTGGAATTTTCCAAGAATTGATGAAATTACTTACCAAAATAGTTGTCGAAGTTTGCAACCAATTTCCATTTTTTTGCTTAAATGCACAGATGCATCTATGAACTTCTCGCCATTTAATTTTGATTTTGATAATCAATTTTTTTAATGAACTCTTGTTATCAGGGTGAATTTCGAAAGATTGTTTCAATTTTTTTGCGATTGTCTCCTGCAATATCTCAAGCTGTTCATCTAAGCTCATTCGGAATTTATCTCTAAGTATTTCGAAAATATTCGAATACGTGCAAGCGTAATCCACGGCACTTAAGCCTGGAATAAACCAAAAATGATAAACAATTACTAAAAAAAGAAGAATGGCTATTGGTACCTCCCGTCTGCTCGGGACTATGTGCATGAAAAAACAAGCCGAGCGTTACATAACATGAGATTTTCGCTTCCCAAAGCCAGAAATGCAACATTCTGCAGAATTTTTTCATGGATTCTCAATCTTAATAACATTTTCAATATTCTACACTGTCCAGAAATTTGGGATCTCGCGGGTTCATAACTATTTTCATACATTTGTTCGGTGAAGAGATTTACACGCTTGCTTAAAATGCACACATTCAACACTACTTTTATCAAGCAATATATCACATTTCGAAAGAACATTAAATGTAATAATAATCTACATACCTTCGAGATTAAAGTCCATCAAACCGTTTTCAAATCGGCACCGTAGAGCTAAAAATATATGACTCCGCACGAGTCAAAGATTTTGAGGCACGAAAACACGACAAAACTCACTCGAATAAGGTTACATTCAGACGGTTATCAATTCAATAACGCGATGCCTAGCAACCGGTGCTTCTGGCACTGGATGCCGGAACATCTCTTCTTCGTGATGCACTAATTAAAAATTAAAAATGAGCATGTTGACTTTTTGGGTTTTGCCGATTTTTTTGTCAATCAGCCCACTGTGCGTCGTGGGATCTAGCATGGCTAGGGGACGAGGAGACATTTTGGATACGGGTACCTGCTATTAGATCTGCTGATAAGGCAGGTGTAGTGGTCTATAATGTTCTGGCAATCCCGAGCACTAATAGACCCTTAACGCTATTGGGACGGTCACCCATCGCTGTTCGTAGTCTCTGTAGCGTATACACCTACAGTCCTCTTGCATGGGTTGCGTGAAGTGCAGAGTGAGTGAGCTATAGACCGGGCACATGCATTACTCTACCTTCCGTAATTACCGAACATACGACACGCTTGCTACTGCCAAGTTAACAGCCTCCGCAACTAGTATACGCCTATAACTTTGGGCTTAGTATAGCTAGTTATGTGCGTATGTACTCCAGTCTACTTGGCTATACTTCCGACATGTGCCCACCATGTGAAATGAAGCTTGTCACACCAGAGTACCAGTTCGACACTCGAGTGACACGTATTGATTGGCGGCCACGTCTACCCTCATCTCGCGTGTACTTATCCGCACTAGTACCAGTTGACTGGTTTACTATTCTTCACGCTGTAAGAACTTGAATGCTGTTTGAATATCGTTTGGATATGGAAGTTTCATTCCTGTTGATTACACGTTTCCGATTAACCATTTTCGAAATTAATCGATGGGATGAGAGCAGTCAGAGCGACCTCAAGAACAATCCCAGTCGTTGGTGCTCTATCGTCTGGAGAGCTTCCGCAAAGCCTCATGACCATGCAGATCGAAAGCGAAGATATATTTCAAGACGTGGGCATCCTCAAAGCTGGGATGAGCATCTTTTTAATGAACATGTATTTTAAGTGCTATTTTCCACAAATGACTATGATTAATTATCACGGACGAATACATATTTTCACATTTATGTCAGATTATAAACAATTTACGTGAATTATTATTTAACAATAAATGGAAATATTTAATAAATCAGGTAAAATCCATTATCATTCGGTCCGAAAAGGATTTGAAATACATTTTCACTTAATGAATGTCCATCCCTGCCTCAAAGCGATATATGGTATATTGCAGTAAATCCAAAACAAATAAAAAGATCCTCAAAGCATGATGGATCGCGATATTGTCGAATACAAAGATAATAGACGGAAAATGCTACCGAATGCTTTCTATGATGTACATAAAAAGAAAACTCGTGTGAATCGAGAATAGGATTAGGATATTTATCCTGAAAGAAATCTATTGTCATGTGAGTTCCATCATTAACCCGATCAGATTAAGCCTTTCTTGGCAACTTGTCAGGTTAACCTGGGTGGCCATGGGCCCTAAGCCTGTATAAACACATAATTAGCAATGACAAAATCTGATAAAATTCCTGAAGACTCTTGAACATAGGCCTTTGTAGACACGTCATGAAAATTGCAAACATTTTGGTTATCTTCATCCGACCATCCACTACACAAAAATGCTGACATTTGCCAAAAAATGCATAACTTTTGAACAAATTGAGATATTCGGAAAATGCGAATTGCCTAAGGCAGTTGAAAAAGCGTCATGAAGCGATGAAAACAGAAAAAAAAAGCTCAAGTTTGTGGTGCCAATTAGCGCTTTATTTAAAGGAGGAAATTTAAAGGTTCAAGAAATGACTCAATATATTTTAATGTTTACATGTTTTATGCTCCTCAAAAAATGTACTTGAACATTACAAAAGATGAACGATATGATCATGCCTCAAATTACATCATCTGATCAACATAAACAATCTTCGCAGTTTCAAAATTCGTGTTCATAACAAATAGGCGACTTGCACTTTACCCAATAATTAATCGCTTTCCTGTGTTTTTTCAAATAGCAAATAGAGCATCACTTTCTATTTCCAAGGTTGCCGGTTAAATCCACGCGATTTTTTGGTTCATCGATGATAGATTTGATGCTTCGTATTAATTCCTTCCTCACTTTCTCCGTCCAAATAGTGTTGCGCGTGGAATTCCGCGATTCGTCAATCGAATCTCCGAGGTCGTAAGCCCCGTGACTCTGTGAGAGAGACGTGATTCTTCCGGCGCACAGTGGGCTGAATCGCCAAAAACCTGGCCAAAACCCCGAAGTCGTAAACCTTAAATTTGAGTTTTCTTTAATTGGGCCTCATAGACTACCGGTTCGTACGTTTGGATGTAAAAAGAAAGCTCGATACGCGTAATGGTTTTCGCTAGAGAGCGGCTCAAAGTCGACCTTTGACGTGTCAATTGTTATGCCCCAGAATTTTATAAAGAATTTAGCGATCGATGCAACGATTGCACATATGTGTTGTATTAATCGTTGACATCGAATCGACACGAGCGACACATTTAAAAACGAATGTTGTGCGAATCGTTAACATCGATTAAGAAATTGAACAGAATTTTATAATCGATTTGACACGAACGACACATGTAAAACGATTGCACGAATGTGTTGTACGAATCGTTAACATGCGCAAAAGAAATGGAACAGCGATTTCATAATCGCTGTCAGCAAAATCATCGAAAATAAAGAAATGTAGCAACGATCGTCCGAGGACGACCATTGTACGATGATTTCGTAATATTAATTTGGAACGCGTTTGCAAATTTACCAGGTGGGGTAAATTTGTAAACAAAGAGAAAAATATAAGAACTTCGGTCTTCGTACAGAAGTCAGTCTAAAATTACATCGCTACGCGTGACGTTCGCACGAGATAAATCTACTCGGAAGTACTCGAGCAGATTTAAGTAATCAAGTGTAAAATAATTGATCTAAGTAATAAACTTGTTAAATTATTGAAACTAAATTGATCAGTATTGTTATCATTCGGGTTAAGCCCCTCATCGGCAAACGATCCCGAACTTTACAACTTTCAATTGACTCGTAATATTCTATTACTCGTCATACGGACATAACACAATACACGCTGAGCGATCGAGCGAAAATAAATACGCGTGGTGTTAGTGAGGGGTGTTTGTAACCGGTCCATCCGTTTAAAAAAAAAATGGCGGAAAATGTTCGCAAAGGTACGTTCTTTGATTTTGTATGGAGATATTAGTTGTTATTGCTTATTAAAATGGTGAAAAATTACGACAATTATGTGAAATTTAAACTCCTCAAAGTTTTGAATAATTTATGAAAAAGCTTAAAAATAGTTATGATCTAAGCATATCTAGCATATTCTACCTATATACATCTTTACTGTCCAGGTCTAAATGGATCAAACTATGTTGAAACATTCTGCCTTCAGCTGCCTTTCCGCTTTTGACACGTGAAAGAAAAGTGACAATATACGTTTTTCACATTACGGTGATTTTTTATATGCCGTTGTGAAAACAATCATACCCGTATTTAGCATCATATTATAATTAAATTATTGCAATAGCTCGATATGATTTATAATAGAATAATAACGTTTGTTGCAGAAATAGATATTGAGCAATTAGAGATAAAAAATCAAGCGATTTTCGATTCGCTCAGCACAAAGCTGGGTCTTAGTGTAGCTTCGCAAGTAAATATTTTAGAAAAAGAGTGGAAGGAAAGATTCAACATCGTTTCGATTCATCCAGACGCTAAAACAATTTTGCAAAACTGCTTGTACGCAATAAAATCAAAATGGCAGCGAGCGCATCGCACGTACCCCGCATTCATAAAGAACAACGAGCCGTGGTTGGATAAAACGATATTTATCCCGGTAAGTAGTAGAACACTCCCGAATAGCGATTAAACATCGCATGATTGTAGAAATATTTTGAAAAATAGGAAATAAAGTCTCGACATCGATAAAATAATACAGTAATTAGTATTGAAATTATAAATATGGATTAAATATATTGCAGCTCTCTATCAAATATGGTAATACATGCGTATAAATATTTTATATATATATATATATATATATATATATATATATATATATATATATATATATATATATATATATATATATATATATATATAATACAATTATCATAAAGTACAATAAAATTTTATGTTTAATACGTATGTGTCTTACGTTTCATGAATATTCAATATTGATATTTTTCATGTTTCATATTAATAACCGAACATTTGATACATAAAAATAATTCAATCTCACCTAAGTAGTACAATAATCCGTATCAAATGATGGAAGAAATTATTTTATAGTAAAAATATTGTTTTTGTTTTTGGGAAATCTGACTTCAAATTCGTAATTGGAGATCCCAAAAACGCGTCTACACCTAGTTTCATGCAAATCTCATGAGTACTTTGAAAAAATGTCCGCCATTTTGTATCCGCCATTTTGTTTTTAGGAAATCTGACTTCGAATTCGTAATTAGCGACCCCGAAAACCCGTCTACACCGAGTTTCAAGCAAACCCCTTAGTACTTAAAAAAAATGTCCGCCATTTTGTATCCGCCATTTTGTTTTTGGGAAATCTGACTTCAAATTCGTAATTAGCGACCCCAAAAACCCGTCTACACCGAGTTTCAAGCAAATCCCATTAGTACTTAAAAAAAATGTACGCCATTTTGTATCCGCCATTTTGTTTTTGGAAAATCTGACTCTGAATTCGTGATCAGCGACCCCGAAAACCCCCGAGTAAAATGATTCATCGAAAAAAAATGGATCTTTCAGGTTTTGGCCAGGTTTTTTGCGATTCAGCCCACTGTGCGGCGCACCGCACGCCAACTCCATCTCGTGCGGCTAGTTTAATTGAAGAAACAACACGAAATGTATTTTATAAGATATATGATATATCTTTCCGTGATAACTCGAATAAATATTTTACAAAATAAATTCGCGATGAAGCTTGACAAGTTTGAAGTAAAGGCGATGTGGAGCGAACGAGAATAGATGAGTCTGTGCTCTCGATGTTGAGCGATGAATGTTTAGTTTAAGGTTGTTGTGGAGTTAGGCCGAAATGATGCCACTGAGATGGAATTTTTTGTGAACGTTTATGATCCCTTTACTAATCAACCTGTCGAATTTCAAAACATTCCACAGTATAGTTATTTAGAAAAAAAAATTGAGTGTGTGGAATCACACACGATAGAAGTGAATACTTGTATGCATTTCGCTGGCGCGATAAATTATTTCTGCCGATGATTCCAGAGAGAAAGAGAGAGAGCGAGAAGGGGAGGAGAGGAAGAGTCAGTAATCGAATTATGAATTGGCAAGAAAGTCGAAAGTAGCCTGCACGTTGATATTTGTGTTTTCCGAAAATTTTTTTATTTATCAAGGGGGGGGGGCGTAAGGGCTGGAGCGTAAACATCTTTTCTTATAAATATGGATGGAGCAAATTACTCAAACCTTTTGAACATTATTAAGTATTATTTCGACGACATCCTGTAATCTTTCAATGCGTAAATATCGACAAACAAGCCGGTGACAAAGCTTTTCCAAGAACGTCTTTGGTAAAAAACGATTTGCAGTGTTAACTATATCTCAGCTGAAAATTATCTGAAATCAAAGACCATTCAAATGTAGCCAAAATATCATGAAATCCTCCCCTCTACGTTCTCTGATTATTATTCTTTCATTTTTAAAGTTTTGGTGGTCATTGAAAGTGAAAACTGCCATTTTTCATGAAAAATGACCATGAAATTTTCACTTCAAATGACCACCAAAAATGTAAGAATGAAAAAAAATCAGAGACCGTAAAGGGGAGGATTTGATGATACTTCTACTAAATTTAGATGATCGTTGATTTTAGATAATTTTCAGCTGAGATTAACACCGCAAATAGTTTTTTTCCAAAGACATTGTTGGAAAAGCTTTGTCACCGGCTTGTTCTTCGATATTTTCGCATAAAACAATCACAGAATGTTATCGAAATGATACGCAATGATGGGTAAAAGGTTTGAATGAATTATTTCTATTTATTTAATTATGAAAAAAATCGCAGAAGTGTTTTTTTTACGCTCCAGCCCTTACCCGCCCCTTCAGATCCCGAACGTTTGGGCCATGTTCTCTCTCGCTCCGCCGCGAGCGCCCATGGCGCTATCTCTCTCGCACGAGGTCTCTCCGTACTAAGACACGTATACTTCGGGTATACTGCCGATGACGAGGCACGCGATCCTGCCCCCTCTCTGCATTGACTCGCTCGCTCTCACTCGCACACACACGGCCCACGTATTATTCTCTCTCTCTTCTCCGATTCCTTCATTCTCTTGTCCCGTCCTACAACGCGCTGGCTGGCGAGCCGATCCTGTGTCGTTTAAGAAGTATTCACTTCAAAAATCGCAAAGTTGTCGTATTTGGTGTGCTTATTACATTATACTTATGGGAATGTTCCGAACATTTTTCAGTATACTATATATATCTGCTGAGAAAATGATGCCACGGAGTTGAAAAATCAGATACGGTTGAATAGAATATCGGACTAACTTTTGGTGCCTCGAAAATAATAATTTACAGTACCGATTCAAAGTTATTCATGATTTTAATCGCGAATTTCCCAAAAATTGAGCACACAAAATATAAGGCTTCGGAGGCATGGCAACAGCACAGCCGGCGCAAGCGCTCCCTACCTTAGCGACATTTGATAATTATGAACGTGGCCATCAAATCAATTCCGACAGGAATTTTTTTCCCCGACCGATGTACATGGTTGATAAACAAACACTCAGATTTTGAGGCTAGGAACGGGGCGCGTATATGACAGCTGTTCGACACTGCTGTTCAACCTAAGCATATTATCGTGGGTCATAATTTACGCGTTATTGACAGTTCATCTTGCAATAATTGATCTCTAACGAATTATCGAAAACAATGCCATGAAATAATAGAAATAATTCCTGTAACCATCACTTTGTCAAAAATGCATGCTCCTTTAAACTGATGCGGATTTTTTCTTCGAGAAATGACATTAAATACGTCGATGATTTGACGACAGATGAGAACCATTTATCGGTTCCGTGCAGAAGCATAGGGCGCCCCCCTCACGCTTCACCCCCGATGGCTAGACCCCACAACAACCTTAAGACTGACTCCGTTGACTAGTGACAAGAGCCTCCTCAAAAAGGGAAGGGGGCACGTAACTGCATCCTTGCAAATATATAACCATTATATATATTGTGACGTGATTTTTTGAATCACGGTCACAAGGATCTCGTTTGTACCGATGTGACCGTTGCGGTTGCGTGTTCCGTCTCTCTCTCTCGGTTACTCTCCAGGTAATCAACAGTTATCGAATGAATTTCGGATTCCGATGGGTCTCGTCATGAGTGTGACTGTGATATGATTGGTTGCGTTTACGTGTGTGTGTGTGAATGTGTTTGTGTTCGGAGCGCACGACACTGTCGTGCGGAGTGGCGCTCGAGGAAATGAGCTACCCGACAGTGGAGTGCGCCCGACGAGGTTCGCTCAGGGATTCGTGGAGGTCGGGCTGCAATGCCTGCGCCCCATAAAAAGAGTGCGTCACGATGGAGAACGGGCGGAGGTTTTTGGTTCCGGGCAAGGGTGGGACCCCTTGTGCTGTGTATGTTTCGTTTTGTGGAGAAAAGGCCCTGTTCTCGCGTGATGCACCAGGGGATGCGATCCTGAGCGACCTCACAAGGATACCGGCATATTTTGGCATTATGGTCTCGTCTATGGTTCGGAGGTGGCCCGGGAGAGGGGGCTGCGCTTGTCGAGCAGTTGTCGAGCGATTGCGCGAGTATCGTTGATCGCGATTTCGCTAGTCAGTCGGTCGCGGGCCTTCGGCCCGAGCACAGCTCCCGAATGCCTCTCCCACCATCGCTGGCGCGCAAGCGACGGGTGGGGCGTACGAGTATGTTCCCGATGTTGGTGTCTCTCTCTCGCTCACGCGAGGTGTAGAGCTAGTTCCCGTGATGTTTTCGGATTGTCGCGCTCCCCACACGCTTGCGTGTGGGCTTGCGTACGATTGGTTCTCGTAACTCACTAATAAAAATTAGTTGAGTGTTACCGTTATTTTAAAAATTATTTCTGAAATTATTGTTTTCGCGGTTGAGAATAAGAATTAATTATTCATCGGCCAAAAAGGATCACGACCCTTCTACCACAACCCACAGCCTGAGCGGCCGAGCATTTCCGCAACCACGCGGCTCCGTGACTGCACCCGGTTGCGTTTTGTCAATGCTTCGCGACCAAAAGGATTGACGGTTATCGTTAGCGTGCGGATCCGTAGGTCCCAGGATTCGCATCGCAGGTTAGTGGAGTCGAGCCAGGGCCCACTCGACTCCCAGTTTAGTCCGGTTTGTCAATACCGGCGATACAAAAATTGGCTGGCGCCAACCGGAAGCGCGGGTGCAGGAACGGAGGTGCGTGGCCGAAGGTGACGTGTGGATGAAATTGGGTAAGTTTTCGTGAGCTCTCGACCGTTATCGTTTGGCTACAGAAAAATACGTCACAATATATATATAACCATATATATAACCACTGCCGTTGGCCCAAAAAAAGTTGTAAGAAGGTAAGCGTACTTGTCACTAATCGCGGAAGGAAGGATTTCCGCGAGAGCCGCGAGTCTTGAGCAGACCTGGTTCGGCTTGTCTGCATGTGCCGGCATGCCAATCCTGCGATTTTTATAATAGGTCAAGAGCCAGAGGAAAAAACGTAGGTTTATTATGATGCAATGTTCTACAGAAGAGATTTTTTTTTTTTTTGAATATCTTCAGGAGCGTCCCCTGAATGGAAATCCAAGTTGGCGGGCCGGGGAAAGCGCGAGCTCCAGCCGCTATCTTGGAAAACTCGTTCTATTCAATATCTCGTGAACCATGCATCGTACGACAAAAAATAGTAAATATCATTTTTGTCGATAATAACATTTGCCATCGCTTTTATCTAAAACTTTTTTTTGTATCATGCATAGGTTCGTATTTACAGCGCCCCAAACTTTTTGCAATATGGTTATTGCTAAATATATAGTTAACGGTTGATGCTACATTATCAACCTATGCATTATATGTACAAAAAAAGTTTCAGATAAAAAAGATGGCAAATGTTATTATCTACGAAAAAAATCTCTACTATTTTTTTGGTGAGATGCACGGCTCACGAGATATTCGATGAAACGTGTTTTGCAAGATGACGGTTGAAGCTCGCCCCCCCCCCCCCCGTCCCACCAACTTGGATTTACATTCAGGGGACACCCTTAAACATATTTCAAAAAGAAAATCCGTTTTGTAGAACATTGCAAAGAAAAAGTACCCGGCTCTTGCCCTATAACTCTATTGTTTCTTAAGGGGACATATATAGCAAAAAATTTTTTTTTGCATCTCCCGGAAAGAAGAACTATTTAAGAGTATTTCGTGAAAATGTCATTGAGAAATTCCAAAAATTGGCTGAGTTATAGCTTATTACGTCGCGTCTCTCCTACCGAGCCACGGCTATCATATTTTCTACTTTTGTTGATAAATTGCGAAATTCAGCCTCTTTTCCATGAAACCTGTGGTATGACGTATGTGCGAAATATTATAAGCTTCCATTCAGACAAGAAAATATATCGTCAAAAGAGCTATAATTGGTGACCGCGACGTGATCTGTGTGGATTCGAAAAAATGATAGGACATTCCCACGTGATAACCACAAGTTTCGCGTTCCGTGCGTATAGTGATAACACGTGACAACTCAACGACATCGTGATACCGCGATGACGAATGAACTTCCAGCAACTGGAAATAGTTCAGACGACACCCGGCCCAGGTGGGAATGCACAATGGAGGAAGGCCTTATTCAGGCCTGCGTCAGGGCTGCATAAGTCTGGTTTCAGGCTGGGAATCAAGCCGTCGACAGCCCTGCGGGAGCCTTGAAATGATAACACGCAGGAAGGCCTGAGGTGGAAGCCTGGCGACAGCTTGATTATCAAGGCCTGGATCAAGCCTCGATATAGGGATCAGTGAGACTTTGTTGGATGATCGACTGCTCGAGCTCGACTCGATACCGCCGAACACACCTTCTCTCTCTCTCTCGGATTCGCTCTACCGCGCGAACGGACTACCGTCCGACCAATCACGGATCATCTACCTCGACGTGCGATCGTAGGCTCGAAGCCACGGGATCAACGGCTCTCTCGTCAATTCTACGATCGACGGCTGACGGATAGTTCGTCTCTCGTCGCCATTTTTCCGGTCTGCTTCTGTGTGTCTCAGAAACCACAACGTCGGTGTCTCTCGCCTTGTTCATTGTACACGAATCTCTCGGTTCTTTCTACGATAGTTCGCGTAGTGCCGATCGGGTTGCTTAGCTCGTGAACTGCTCGACCAGTTTTCATAGAATACTTAAAAATCGGGTTTTCTCAAGTGCGAACTCGCGTGTGCGGCGCACGTGCTCCCGAGCACCAAGGTTCTGTGACGCCGTTAAGTTTTTTGTCGTTCATATAACCAGTCTAGTCTGGCTTGTGCAAATTAACAAATTAAGAGCTTTGTAATAATTAAATATAATAAACCAGTTGGTGATTTATTTTGTACGACGAATCTAGGCGCTGTGATAATTTTTTTTTATTTTGGTACCGTCGCGCTCTCCCCTCCCCCCCCCCCACCAGAGACCGGGCTCGCACGTAACATTTTTGGTCCTTCGAGCCGGATCGGGCGCGGGGTGACGGGGTTGATCGTTGGTGTTAGTGAGTGTGTCATCCTTCTCGCTCCCGCAGAGACCCTCGTGCGTGTGACTCGCTCTCGCTCATGAGTGTATTGGTGCGCGCTCTGTCTCGTTCGCTCTCACAGTGACTCTCGGGCTCCTCACCTCTGCTTGTGTGCGTGTACGTTGCCTAGCGCTTCGTCTGTTTCGAGCCCATAGTGAATCTCAGCTGTCTCGATACTCGTACCGAGAGTTCTCAGGAGAACGATCGTGAGTGAACTATTTTTTTTCTCGGTGAATTTTTCGACTGTCGGATAGTCTCAACAGTGAACGCTCCGTCATTTTTTTGTGAATTCCTTGAGGTTCTTGAATCATCATTAGTTTTGTCAGTGAATTCTCGTCAATCATTGAATTGAGTGCATTTTTTTTTGCGTTAATAAAATTCTCATAAGAAACGGTCGTCAGTGAACTATTTTTTTTTCTCGGTGAAATTCTCGACTGTCAAACAGTCTCAACAATCAGAGGTCCGTCTTTTTTTGTGATTCTGTTGAGTTTCCTTGAATCATCATTAGTTTTTCTCGTCAGCGATTTCTCCTCAATTATTGAATGGAGTAAATTTTTTCGCGTAAAAAAAAAAAAAAAAAGAAAAAAAAAACTTCTCATAAGGACCGGTCGTGAGTGAACTATTTTTTTTTTTTTTTTTGGAAAATTTATCGGTGCATCGTCTCGAGTGCATCCCCCCTGTGCCAGTGAACTGTCCGCTTGCACCCTTTTGAACAATGTCGTCGGTCGACGGACGCGTCAATTTGCAGGGGAGTCGAGCCACATTTATCGAAAAACTGTTTGTAGAGTCAAAGACACAAGCATTCCAAGCTCTCGAGGGCGGAGAGCTCCAAACCAGGCTCGAGCAACTTGACCTCTACTGGACCAAGTTTGAGGATCAGCACGAACGTTTTCTCAACGCCAAGGACCCGGTCATTCTCGACCACGAGTACATCAAGACGCAGGTTTACGACAAATGCTTGGATCGATACACGCAGACACGCGGTACGCTCGTACAATTGATCGCGATGAGTGATCCAGTGGAGATGTCGGAGACCCTCCGACGAGTTCACCTCGGATCATTGCAACCGAGCGTCCCCGCTCGATCGATGCTCCCGGAGCTGGCTCTTCCGCAGTTCTCAGGCGACTTCTCCCAGT
The DNA here is from genome assembly GCA_963662125.1 of Diplazon laetatorius. Lineage (NCBI taxonomy): Eukaryota > Metazoa > Arthropoda > Insecta > Hymenoptera > Ichneumonidae > Diplazon > Diplazon laetatorius. The sequence continues at coordinate 9,010,942 of OY759158.1, read as the reverse complement.
GGACATCATTTCGAGACCTGTTCAAATCAATGGTTATTGCGAACGCGGAAATCCCACGCGTAGTAAAAATGCATTATCTCCGGGTTAGCCTCACGGGAGAAGCAAGCCAATTGATCTCGAATCTGACGGTCTCAGACGAGTCCTTCGACACTGCGTGGGCGAGCCTCGTGGAGAGGTACGAAAACAAGCGGCTACTCGTCTCGGTTCAGCTCGACCGGCTTCTCGGCTGTCCACCTATGGCGGCACACACGGCGAGGGAGCTTAATCGCATCCTGAATACCGTGACCGAGTCTCTGAACGGGCTCCGTGCCCTGGACATCGACGTCACCACGTGGGACCCCCTAATCGTGCACACCGTGGTGCAGCGACTCGGCGAACGGCTTCGAGAGTCGTGGGAGTGTCGTATCGGAGCGACCACTGCGTACCCGACGTTACAAGAGCTTCGCCAATTTCTCACCGGACGTGCTCGGGCACTGGAGAGCATGGAAGGTTCTCCGACTGCTCCCAGTTCTTTCTCTGCTCGGTCATCTCCACTTGGAACATCTCGACAAGCGGCTCCTCACTCTCAGGCGAAACCAGGACCTCGAGTACACGTCGCTACTTCCGCAACCGACCTCAACGGGAACCATCGAGACACTACGTCGGAGTCGAACAAGTACCCGTGTTCGTACTGCTCCCAGGATCACTTCCTGGCCAACTGCACCAAATTTCGGCAACTAACCCCGGCAGTGAGGCGGGATCTTGTAACGAACAAGTACCTGTGCTTTAACTGCCTGGGAAAACACGGAGTTCGGTCCTGTCAAACGACCAAGCGGTGCCAGTTGTGCCAGGAGAAGCACCACACGCTTATTCATACGTCGCCAATATCTCAACGACCGGTGGGGTTAGCCCCCATCTCGATGGTACCATCGTCCTCCGAGGTGGAGCCAGCTCACGGACTTCCAGTGGACGGGTCAACCTCCGCATAGGAACTCGCCGCTCGGGCGGACGATCCTCGGGCCTTCCTCCACTCGCTTAGCACCCGGATGGGGGTGCTCCTCGCGACCTGTGTGGTACATCTCAACATCGGTGGTACCATCCAAACACAGGTGAGAGCGTTAATTGACCCAGGTTCAGAGATCTCCTTGGTGACGACCCGGCTAGCAGAGCAGTACAGGCTACCAAAACTACGAGCCTCGCTGTCCATCTCCGGGGTCGGAGGATCGTCGTCCGGGCAAGTTTCACACTCGGTGTCTCTCGCACTCCAATCTCGATACTCGAAATTCTTGTTGACGTTTTCGGCCTTCTCTCTGGGGCGGTTCCCCCTCGCGATTGCCCCGCTCCGCTTCGGTCGATACGTCGACGACATTTGTGGGGGAGCAGACTCACCGGAAGAGCTCAACGTAGTTGCGGAACAGGTGGCAGGGCTCTGCGCCGCCGGTGGGTTCCCACTGGCAAAGTGGCAAAGTAACTCGTCGGAGTTTCTTCGGGAGTTCTCGGGTACTAGCGGGTCACCAGATCTACGTGCTTACGAGGAGTCAGAAGCGAAAATTCTCGGGCTCAGTTGGCGACCCTTCGCTGACACATTCGTCTTCTCCGCCTCGGCACCTAGTGACGCAGTCGTCACAAAGCGGACAATTCTCTCGGAAATCGCTCAATTGTTCGACCCACTTGGTTTTCTCGCACCGGTCGTTACTCGGGCAAAGTTGCTCCTACAAGGGTTGTGGCTTGACAAGCTCGGATGGGACGACGCAGTTTCTCCGTGCACGGCACAAAACTGGAATCAATTCCGAGAGGAGTTGGCTCTACTCAGCCACATTTCGGTCCCAAGGTGGCTCGGTCTCTCTCATGGGACCTCTGTAGAGATCCATGGGTTCTCGGATGCTTCTCAGTTAGCAATGGCAGCTGTGGTCTACTTGAAGGTTGTAGATCGCGACAACAACTCTCGAGTCACATTCGTGTGCTCGAAAACGAAGGTTGCGCCCCTGAAGAAGCTTACCATCCCCCGACTCGAGCTTTCGGCCGCCCTTCTCCTCGCGCGACTCGTCAAGTATGTACGAGAACAGATCGACCTCACGGATATACCTATTTTTTTGTGGACTGACTCTTCGGTCACTCTCGCATGGATCTCTTCGCACCCTTCACGATGGAAGGAGTTTGTTCGAAACCGGGTGCAGTTGGTGCAGGAATTAATGCCCGTTGGACAGTGGAAGCTCGTATCCGGGAAGGACAATCCAGCAGACTGCGCTTCTCGCGGACTCTCGTCCGCTCAATTGATCCGACACCGCCAATGGTGGCACGGGCCGACGTGGCTCAACCAACCGAGCTTGGGTTGGCCCTCTCTCTCCGTAGGACCCCATGCAGAGGCCCAGCTCGAAGAAAAACCGGGAATCTTACTAGTGGCTCAACACACATCTCCGCTCCTTTGGGAGCTAATTTCTCGGTATTCCTCGCTCTCCAAGCTCTTACGGGTCACGGCTATCTGCCAACGGTTCATCTCACGACTCAGAAAGGTCCCAAACTCCTCCTTGCACAACCCACTCAACCCGGGGGACCTGGAACTCGCTCGGTGTTATTGGCTCAAGGCCACTCAGGAGGCCTATTTCTCTACCGAGTTGAAAGCTCTCACTCACGGCTCTAGACTCAGTCCATCGCACCCATTTACGCGGTTAACCGCCTTCATTGACCACTCCGGTGTGCTGCGAGTGGGTGGCCGTCTCAAGCACGCTCATATCCCACCTGAGAGCAAAAATCCAGCGATCCTCCCACGGAACTCTCCGCTGACGGAGCTCGTTATTCGGCAAGCTCATCAACGCACGCTGCATGGGGGAACTCAGCTCACCCTTGCAGCTATTCGGCAATCGTTATGGATCATTGGTGGCCGAGCCCCAGTTAGGTCGTTCATCCTTAAATGTGTCGCATGTGCACGCCAGCGGGGAGTCCGTGCTCAACAGCTCATGGGGCAGCTGCCACCCGCCCGAGTTACACCCGCGCGGCCATTTCTCAACTCGGGCGTGGGCTACGCTGGTCCAGTGTCGCTTCGGTCATGGAAGGGGCGAGGGCACAAAGCCTACAAGGGGTGGCTCGTGATCTTCGTCTGTATGGCAACCTCCGCGGTGCATCTCGAGGTTGTCTCAGATTACACGGCAGATGGATTCATCGCCGCCTACCGACGGATGACCTCACGGCGAGGAATCTGCAAGCGTCTGTACTCGGACTGCGGTACTAATTTCCTCGGAGCAGAGCAGCAGTTAAAGAAGCTATTCGCCACCGCAAACACGGGTGCCGGTCAGTTGGCGACACTCCTGCTCAACGAAGGAACCCAGTGGTCGTTCAACCCACCTGGAGCGCCGCACTTCGGCGGGAAGTGGGAAGCCGCCGTCAAATCGGTTAAATTCCACCTAAATCGAGCGATCGGAGAGACCCTCCTTACCTTCGAGGAGCTCACGACCCTCCTGACACAGGTGGAGGCTGTCCTGAACTCGCGACCACTGGAGCCTCTCTCAGAGGACCCAGACGATCTATCCTGCCTCACCCCCGGCCACTTTCTCATGGGCACAGCTCCGTCTACCATCCCAGAACCATCGCTCGAAGATCTCAAGGTGTCGGGCCTCTCTCGGTGGCAGCTTATCCAGCAGAAGCTGCAGTCATTTTGGAAACATTGGTCTCGAGGTTACCTCCAGCAGTTACAGTCCATTTCGAAGTGGCACCACGCAGCAAATCAGATTCTCGTTGGCTCAATGGTTCTGCTCTCGGACGAACGATTTCCGCCGTCTCGGTGGCCCCTTGCCCGGGTAGTCGCAACCCATCCCGGAGCCGATGGTCTCACCAGGGTCGTGACGATCCGAACCGCAACCTCCACGCTTAAACGGCCCATTGCCAAGCTCGTCCTGTTACCGGTGCCGGTGGCCCCGGATAACCCTTGACAACTCTAAATGTTCACAGGCATAGGATGGTCATCAGCCCCAGGACTGCTGACGGCGGGGGAGAATGTTGGATGATCGACTGCTCGAGCTCGACTCGATACCGCCGAACACACCTTCTCTCTCTCTCTCGGATTCGCTCTACCGCGCGAACGGACTACCGTCCGACCAATCACGGATCATCTACCTCGACGTGCGATCGTAGGCTCGAAGCCACGGGATCAACGGCTCTCTCGTCAATTCTACGATCGACGGCTGACGGATAGTTCGTCTCTCGTCGCCATTTTTCCGGTCTGCTTCTGTGTGTCTCAGAAACCACAACGTCGGTGTCTCTCGCCTTGTTCATTGTACACGAATCTCTCGGTTCTTTCTACGATAGTTCGCGTAGTGCCGATCGGGTTGCTTAGCTCGTGAACTGCTCGACCAGTTTTCATAGAATACTTAAAAATCGGGTTTTCTCAAGTGCGAACTCGCGTGTGCGGCGCACGTGCTCCCGAGCACCAAGGTTCTGTGACGCCGTTAAGTTTTTTGTCGTGCATATAACCAGTCTAGTCTGGCTTGTGCAAATTAACAAATTAAGAGCTTTGTAATAATTAAATATAATAAACCAGTTGGTGATTTATTTTGTACGACGAATCTAGGCGCTGTGATAATTTTTTTTTATTTTGGTACCGTCGCGCTCTCCCCTCCCCCCCCCCACCAGAGACCGGGCTCGCACGTAACAGACTTGAAGAGTCTATGTTTAATTACTTATGTTATAATATATAAATATATTTTCGCAACAATACGTTGTATAGTTATATTAAATAAATTAGTTCATCAATATTTAAAAAAAAAGGTAACCTCGAATTTAATCTTCACTTTGGGAGATAGCACTCCGCGGGGATTCGAACCTGCGACCTAACGAACCGAACTATCGACCTACCTAACTACCTAACGCGCTAACCACTACACCAATCTAACTATTAGAAATTGACCATTAATTTAGACTCATATAATGCACATCTATCAGGAACACAGGAAATTTCATTTTTCTCACTCAATCACTGGAATAGTCGCGTCGTCAAAGGTAATGTAGAATTAATAAAAGGCGTTCGGCCGTTGGTACCGATTTGTCGTGTGTGGTGTGTGTAAGAGAGAGAAATAGACATATAGATAGAGAGACGATGCTTTGAGACAGAGAGAGAGAGAGAAAGAGTAAGAGAACGAGAGAGGGGGGGGCAAGAGAGAGAGAGAGAGAGGGGGGAGAGAAAGCGTGTTTCGTGTTTGGATGTGTGTGCGCGCGCGCGAGCTAGCAAGCGAGCGTCGACAAATGTAAACAACGGGCAAACAAAGCGCAGCGAGCGAGTCCATCGCAAAGAACAGTTTTGCAAACGATACATAGTATCTCTACAAAACGACGAAGATGTTGTGTGTTGTATATATACATATATATATATATATATATATATATATATGAGGTATTTCACCCCATTTCGAACGGTCAAAAAGTTTTGCACTCCCAAGAAAATTGAAATTTGGTCAAATTATTCAATTAGACGAAAAAAAGTAGTGTGCATTTTTTCAGATTTTTTGGATCGCATTTTTTTGAGTTTTTCAACATTTCAACATTTTCTAAATAACGTTATATATTGAAAGCATACGATTAAACAGAAAAATGTTTCAGACAAAAAAGTTGCAGTTTTCCATAAACTTTGTGAAAACATTTTTCTTGGAATTTTTCGAGTTCAAAAAATGACCATTTTCAAAAAAAATATACGAAAATAATTTTTTTCGGTCGGTATGTCACCTTCGATTTATCTCAAAAAATTCCTGAAAATACTCTGAAATGTGTAAAATACACACGTATTTCTTTTGTCATGGCTCGATTAGTTGTTCCTAAGCTATGCTTTGGTTTATTAATAATATTTTTAAAAGTTTTTTTAGAAAAATCAATTATTATGGAAAATCATAATCTCCCGAAATGTTTTTCTCAAATTTACAGATGAAAGAACATTTACAATAATAATATTAATGTTTTTGAGCTTATTGGATAATCGATAACGTAGATGGAACTCCATTGAACTCGTTCGAAAGCTACGCTCTAAAATTTCGAACTCGTTCGAAAGCTCGTTCAAAAAATTCAATGATTAAGTGAATAATTTTCTGTCCTAACATCATATTTTTTATTATTGTTGTGTAAATGAATCACAACGTAAGAACTGGGAAAAAGTGAAGCATAAACAGATCGTTTCGAGTTATTTGTTTTTCCAGACTCCGTGAGTTACGAAGTCCGTGGCGAGCGAATATATTTTGCATTGGAGAATCCCATCCGGTCCTGGTATAATGCAAAGGTGTTTTTGGGTCTTCGGTACAGCTTTCACTCGCTTAAATCTCGATTCCATCTACGTTATCGATTATCTATGCTCCAATAAGCTCCAAAACATTAATATCATCATTGTAAATGTTCTTTCATCTGTAAATTTGAGAAAAACAATTCGGGAGATTATGATTTTCCATAATAATGGATTTTTCTCAAAAAACTTTAATAAATATTATTAATAAACCAAGGCATAGCTTTGGAACAACTAATCGAGCCATAACAAAAAAAAAATACGTGTCTATTTTACACATTTCAAAGTATTTTCAGGAATTTTTTGAGATAAATCGAAGGTGACATTCCGACCGAAAAAAATTATTTTCGTATATTTTTGATGAAAATGGTCATTTTTTGATCTCGAAAAATTCCAAGAATAGTATATTATAACACTAGTACGAAAAAAGTTGTTCTGACGAGTGTGAGTTTGCAGAACGAGCCGAAGGCGAGTATTGCAATCACACGAGTCCAGAAAACGTTTTTCGTACGAGTGTCGTACGAATTTTTATGTCACAAGGTCCGTAAATGCGGTTTGAAGCGAACGGAGTGAGCGTAAAACCGCACTTTTACGGACAGCGTGACATAAGAATGTTTTCACAAAGTTTATGGAAAACTGCAACTTTTTTGTCTGAAACATTTTTCTGTTTAATCGTATGCTTTCAATATATAACGTTATTTAGAAAATTTTGAAATGTTGAAAAACTCAAAAAAATGCGATCCGAAAAATCTGAAAAAATGCACACTACTCTTTTTCGTCTAATTGAATAATTTGACCAAATTTCAATTTTTTTAGGAGTGCAAAACTTTTTGACCGTTCGAATGGGGTGGAATACCTCATATATATGTAACGTTATTTTTCTACATAACCGTTCATAATTTTGCAGTATCTATATAATGTACATAATAAAATGTTTAATTTCAATATATAATTTGATACTTCATGTACGAATCTAAATTTTTAGAAGAATTTATTTCAAATATTAAGCGAAACGTTTTTTATTGAAACTCGATGCCACAGATGACCTAGCTCACCGAGTCTTTATTAGTCAGGGCTTATTGAAGGTTCCGCTTAGACTGCGTTTTATCAGACTGCTAGTGCTCAGGGTTACACAAGGCTGCATCCAGACTCGGTTGAACCAGCCTGGTTCGGCAACCCATGCCGAAGCCTCTCCTCAGGCTTGACCTGTTCAGTCTGGACGATTCAGGGCTGATTCAGGCCTGCCTCCATCCTCAGCCTTGAGGATTCCCACCTGGGTGCTAATTTCGAACCTCGAATAACCATTATTCGAGGTTCGAAATTATGAGGCAGAATTTCTCGCAGCCGTGAGTAAGCCATAGTCACCGGCGTTTATGAAAAAAGACCGGATATTTGGTTTCATCCAATCGAAGCGGAATTCACTGCACCGAGAACTCGCAGCGACGACGTAAAATTCAACGCTACATTACAAGCTTAGACACCTTGCACCGCATCACCGATACCATCTCTGCACCATCAGCGGACAACGCTAGATGCTGCCCCAAACCTTGCACATTGACCAATGCTCCGAACCGGGGAACTCACCGCGCTGTTGCATGTTAATGGGGTAAACGACGACAGAGTATTAAGTACCGCTGTTCCATCCACAGACACTTGACTATTTCGATATGACCGACGAACACACCAACGATACCTAATCGACTCCGGTTCAGTTGTTCCCTTGTTGCCTGCACGTTTATTCAAAAACCATCCAAGAAATGCTAACCTCACTCTGCTTGCAGCGAACTCGACAACGATAACGACGTATGGTTTGTACACAGGCGATGTCGATTTGGGACTACGACGCAAGTTCCGTTGGGTTTTCATCATTGCTGACATTCCAGAATCAATTTTGGAAGCAGATTTTCTTGCGCAACACAATCTTCTGATTGACATGTGACACCAGCATCTGATTGATGCCGTAACTGGTTATCGAAGGGGAGAGTTTTAGAGACTCACTCCACAGCATATCAGTTCACATCGAACCCGGACAGCGTATTCAACCACACCATCGTTACCACCGGACCACTTGTCACTGAACGTTCTCGGAAATTGTTTGGTGATAAAGCAACAGCAGCTCGATCTAAAATTCGACAACTCTCGGATAATGGGGTAATTCGACCGTCCAGCAGTGCATTGGCGGGTCCAATACATTGAACTGAAAAGAAAGATAACACTTACCGTTTATGTGATGATTATTGAGAATTGAACAGCACAACCGTTCCGGATAAATACGCACCGCCACTAATCCAAAGCCTCTTTGTAGTAATTCGTGGAAAAGAACATTTTTTCAACAATTGATTTAGAAAGAGCTTACCATCAGATACCGGTCAATACGAACAGCATTCAGAAGATAGCAATAACGACGCCTTGGGAGTTGTATGAGTACGTTGGCATGCCTTTTGGTCTTAAGAATGCCACCCAAACATTCCAAAGATACATGAACTACGTTTTCCGCGGTTTAGACTTTGTTATCATCTACATCGACGACATCATTGTGACGTCAGAGGATAAAGAACAGCACAGGAACCACCTGCGACAAGTCTTCCAGCGATTAGCCGATCGCAAACGCTCTATCAACGTCAGCAAATGCCATTTCGGGATTGAACAGGTTTCATTCCTTGGATCCCAGATCAGCAGCAAGCAATTTTTTCCACATACCGATAAAGTCAAGGCCATTGAAGATGTTCCACTTCCTGCAACGGTCATGGTACTACGGAGGTTTTTAGGCATGTTTAACTATTACCTTGCGTGCGTTAGAAATTCCGTACAGTTTCAACTAACTCTCACGATCTACCTCAAGAATTCGAAGAAAAAAGACTCCCATCTGCGCCGCTGTGAATGCGCCGCTACGTTTGACAACCGACGCTTCAACAATCGCCATCGGATCAACGCTTGAACGAGAAGAAGACTGACTGGAAACCAATAGGATTTTTCTCCAGAAAACTGATCGAAACCGGGACTCGTTACAGCACATACAACAAGGAATTACTCGCAATTTTTGCTAGCATCAAACATTTTAAACACCTCCGGGAAGGACGACTACTCATCATCAGAACGGATCACAAACCACTGATCTACGCGTTTTCACAGAAACTGAACGAGGCATCGGAACGGTAACTCAGGCAGTTAGACTACATCTCACAATTTACAACTGACATAGTCTACGTAAAGGGTGAAGATAATGGAGCCACTGACACACTTTCATGCATCAACACCATTCACTTAGCAACACGATTGGTCTTACAGACGAGACGATACGACAACATCAACAGCACGACGATGAACTACGACGACTTCTCAGAGACGACAGATCATCGCTGAAACTAAACAAGCTTGAATTCGACAGCGGAAACATGTATTGTGAAACCTCAACGGGAGTAGTCTGACCTGACTTACCACGGACCCTCCGCAAGACCGCTTTAGACGTTATACACGGGCTCTCACACCTGAGTAGAAATTTCTCGTCACAACAAGTTCGGGGAAAATTTGTTGCGTCCTAGCTTACGCAATTATTCTGTAAAACTCTACATTATTATTATTCACATTCACATCACAAAAATATTCATTCACGTGGTGAAATTATTGATTACGGAACGAACTCCGATAATTCACGTCCCCACCCGACTCATCAGGTACGAGCTCACTTCTCTTACCTGATTAGTGACCGCGAGGGGTTTACACGACTACCTGCGTACTCGCGTCGGGTGCCTCTCATCGGGCACCGACGTCCGCAGCAAAACTACTCACAGGCAAATTTAACATTCTTTGGTTTTTCCGGTAAGCCACGCGAAGTAGTTATTTGACACGATCGTGCATGCTATTTTTTACATACAGCAGTACTCCATCGTTTTAATAACTTTTTTCTCGACTAATGACAACCTTTTCGAACGCTTGGGCTTCTTGACCGGGCGACTTAAAGAAACACCAGATTGTAAACGTCGTAGGACCGTCAGGCCGACCCGCATGCCGATAAGCCGAACCAGACCCGTTCGAGACTCGCGGCATTCGCAAAAAATTTCAATTATGGTTGAAAAAAGAAAGGTGTAGTCATACCGGTCAAATCTGGATTTCGACAGGGTTGTCCAATAATTACAATATCCCTTCCGCGATTGGTGACTAGAAAGAACGCCCACCTTTTTGCAATATTTTTTGGACCAACGACAATCGTCCTTATATTTTCAAGGAGCAGCTAAGTGCCCTCCCATTTCAAGGAGGCTCTTGTCACCAGTCTAAGAAGTCAGTCTTCGACCAAACTTTCAACGGTTAAGATCAAGAGCACGGACTCATCTAGTCTCGTTCGCTCCACAACACTTTGCACTTTAAAAAACCTTTAACTTCATCGCGAATTTGTTTTGTATCATAAATTATTGTTATCAATAAAATATATATTCAATGTATCGTGTAAAATAAATCCGGTGTTGTTTCCTTTATCAAACTAGCCGCATAATATTAAGTTGGCGTGCGGTGCGCCCAAAGAATCACGTCTCCCTCAGAGAGTCACGGGACTTACGACCCCGGAGGTTCGATCGACGAATCGCGGGATTCTAGTGGCCAACAAATTCGTTTGGCCAGAAATAAAGAAGGATATTATTACCTGGGCTCGAAAATGCATCCCATGTCAAGGCTCCAAAGTACACCGACATACTCGTGTCCAGCCTCAACACATCGGTATGCCGCTTGAAAAACGTAAATATCGACAGATAAAAACCAGCATATACATATCTCCAAGACAGATGCAGACGTTAAACTGAACCGACACTGACTGATCGACTACCAGAACATAAATGGAGCTTAATCACGAACGTACCGAATCAAAAAAGTATCATTCAAACTCCCGCTTGAAGAAACTTAAGGAAGTACTGTGGCCACCATCCGCAACTTTGGCTCCTCTGCCACTGTCACGCCTCTACGGACAGATTGATCAACCAAGTTATCTCCTAGTTATGTGATATTAGCAGTATTCCTACTTAGTTCGTTTCGTCGTCTGCTTCCGGGTCATTGTGTGATCGGCTCTTACTGCGTCTGGTTGAATGGTGGAATTTGCTATAGCAGCGAAGCTCTCGTGAATAACAACGCTCTCGTAAATCGTTATTCTTAAATTAATATAAATGAGCAATTCCACGTGACTTCAGCCACTCAAAAAAATTTTTTTCCACAAATGATTGAAAAAAATTAAGCTATTTTTTTGCAATATATTCACCGATTGCCGATTTTTTAAAATTTTTTTGACGGTTTTATCGTTAATTAACGTTTTTTTTCGTATTTTTCCATTCAAATGGCTGTATCTTTGGCAGGATTTCACGTATTTACATTTGTAAATAATAAAAATGTGCGTCTTTTTATGGCTTTTCAGAAACAAATTACTTTAGATTTTATTAAGCAAGTTAAACGTCCGTTTCAGGGCAAAATGTGCAAAAATATTTTTTTTCTCGAAAAATGCGTTTTCAATTTTTTTTTTCAAAATTTCCCCAAATTCTGAATACGAAAAAAGACTTTTTGGTATTTTTTATATCGTGGGACCGGTAATCGGTAATGCGTCATTTCACCGATTTTATTTATAGATTTTTTTCAGTTTGATTTTTTCGCTTTACGCGATTCAACAAGCATTGATTATCATTAATTTCTCTTTCAAGGAGGCTTCTGAACTCTCGTAAATCGACTGGAGCACATGAATGAAACAAAAAAATACACGTCGTATTTATACGATGTCCACGCCTTCGCTGCATAGACACTCGAAGTTTTATCCAATAATTTTGTTCGATGCGAAGATGGGATAGGACTGATCGGGAACGGATGCAAAAAAAAATTGAATTATGAACGAATGAGTAGTTGAATGATTTAATTATCATCCGAATTGAATTTACTGTATTAATGGAAAGTTTTGCTTTAATTGTACACATATGAAGTATAAATCTCTTCGGTCACCGGAAATTACCTACGCACGAAAATTAGGTTTGTGTCGCGGAGACCACGTTGTACGCGATATTATAGAGAGACTTCGGTACACCTGTCGCGGTGTCAACGGTCGCAAACGTACTGACTTGTATTGGCGAGGTGCGTCTATCGAGAAGCACGTTACGGGGTTTACATGATAATTCCCACGGTATGGAAATAATCTCAGACCCAAAATTATCGTGGGCCGTTGGTTTTCGTGAACGCGCGTGGCGTGAACATACGACGTGTATCCAATCGACGAATAATTTTATACGACGTGTATTCAATGTTCAGTTCACTGTCAAAGAAAATACAAGTTTCGCTAGTGCATCAGCAGAAAAATAAAAAAAATACGTAACGAACAAGTTATTATCGAAACTAATTAGGGTTACTGCATTGAAGAATTTTTCTATGTTTCTTACTCTATTAGTCTTATGTGCTACATGCAAGCAAGGAATTACATTTTCTTGAACTGCTGCTCGTAGCTTGGGATTCAAAATTGCATTGCAATGCAGTTGTGAAGCTGTACGATATATTCAATTATATCCATTCATCAATAAAGCATTTGAAATAGACCGAAAAATTGTAACAGGTATGAAATTTTGAGGAGTCAGAAGAAAAGGCACAAATATATTCTGCAGTGTAATCGATATTTTTCAAGATTCGACAATCTGTACATACTACAGTTGCCTTGATACTATATATGCTTTGATACTATATACTACATCAGCCACGGCCGGCGGTAAACGTTGGACCCGGGTGTGGAATAAAAAGAGAGGTGTAAAGGGAGGTAGGGCAGAAGCAGGGGAGAAGAACATTTCAAATAGAGTAACTTTACATACAGAAAACAAATATATTCTGCAGTGTAATCGATATTTTTCAAGATTCGACAATCTGTACATACTACAGTTGCCTTGATACTATATATGCTTTGATACTATATACTACATCAGCCACGTCCGGCGGTAGACGTTGGACTCGGGTGTGGAGTAAAAAGAGAGGTGTAAAGGGAGGTAGGGCAGAAGCAGGGGAGAAGAACATTTCAAATAGAGTAACTTTACATACAGAAAATTGACATTTATCAAACAAAAAAATGATACCGGTAATGAATTTTATTTTGCTTCTTTATGAAGGGAGCTATGTGACGGTCCGCATTTTTTTCGAGATCTTAATGTCAATAGGTTCGAAATGTCCTAAAACATCCAGAAATGACATTTGTAGAAAATGTCTAGATGTATGTGTGCGCGTGTGTGTGTGTATGTGTGTGTGGATCGACCCTCCAAAATTCAGACGTCTTTAACTCGAGAACACATGTGGTGCCATACAATCTCTATGTCATGTGTAATTTTTGCAATAATCGGCGCATCCGTTCGAATTGTACAGCGTTTTGAATTTTTTAAAAAATGTCTGTTACCACTAAGTAGTCTAAGTAGGTCTTTAAATATAGAGTTATACCCAACGATGTTTAGTATTGTATTTGAGCCGAATCCGTCGAGAAGTTCGGATTTTATGATATTTTGAATTTTTCAAAGAATGACCTCCGTCGTTTTATTTGCCGTTAGCTTCAATCAATCAAACCCCAATTCTCTACAAGTATGGAATATCATTGAGCTGTCATACATATTAAATTTAGTGAATATCGGCTAAACGATTTCTGATGATTGGCTGTTTTGCGAACCGGAAAAAAACGAAGCGAAATACACTCATAAGCTGATACTCACAGTCATCACTTATTCTTAAGTCGGCCTTAAGCATGACTCAAGATGCCATCCGTCCAATGGGCGCCTTGAAGCTCATGCTTGAGGCCGACTTCGGAATAAGTAACGACTGTGAATACCGTCCATAGCTTACATGATTCGTCACCCATACAGCACAAATGTGTGGTGCTATGTTTACATATGAAAAAACAAATTCGTTTTCAATAAAAAAACAAGGGTGCAAAGTAGAACCTTGCACATTGCTTGCTCATAGTTTTGTACCGTTTTTAAATTATTGAGATGTAAAGTAGAACCTTGCTTATGGCTTCCCTATCTTCTTACACATTTGCCAAAGCTTCCTCTATAAGGAACCATGTGTCGATCAATTTTGGCTTCCTCATAGAGGAAGCTTTGGCAAATGTGTAAGAAGATAAGGAAGCCATAAGCAAGGTTCTACTTTACATCTCAATAATTTAAAAACGGTACAAAACTATGAGGAAGCAATGTGCAAGGTTCTACTTTGCACCCTTGTTCACTTTCGTGACGTTGAGGGCTCCTTGTGAGTGTGATGTAAGTCGAAATCAATATACATGGGGCAATTCATGTGAAATTTGAAAAATTATAATTCGCATAAAATCTGAACTCCTTGTTAGATTTTATCCAAATTCAATAGGAAATCCCTTTGGATGATAGTGCAACTTCGTACTAAATTTCAGCCGGATATCTAGAAAATTATGGAAGCTAGAGCACTTACATTGAATTTTGAAAAAATTTCAAAATGCCATAAAATCTGAACGTCTTGTTGGATTTTGTCCAAATTCAATACGAAACCTCTTTCGATGGTAGTGCAACTTCGTACTAAATTCCAGCCAGATATCTCAAAAATTATGGAAGCTAGAGCAGTTACATTGATTTTTGGAAAAATTTCAAAACGCCATAAAATATGAATGGCTTGATGGATTTCGCCCAAATTCAATCGGGTCTCTCCTTGGATAATTGCGCAACTTCGTACCAAATTTAAGTCCAATATCTCAAAAATTGCTCCAGTTAGAGTGTAAAGATCGTTTGTTTCACATGAAAAAATGCTTTAAAAGTAAAGCAATGCGTGGATTTTTTCCAAATTCGGTATCGAGCATCTCCCTGTACTCTTACAACATTATACTGAATTTGAGCTCGATATCTCTAAAATTGTGGGAGCTAGAGACCAAAAATATTTTTTTGAATTTTGAAAAAATGCTGTGAAAACAAAATAACTTGATAGATTTTTCCAAAAATTAAATTGTGCTATGCGCCGTGAACCCTTTACATGTGTGACAAATTTCAGCTTGATATCTCGAGCCGTTCTCAAGTTGTGAGCGGTCAACCATTACTACACACACACACACACACACACACACACACACACACACACACACACACACACACACACACACACACACACACACACACACACACACACACACACACACACACACACACACACACACACACACATACATCCGGACATTTTTTCTAAATGTGTTTTTTAGGTGTTTTGAGACATACTGAACACGTTTTCATGAACATCTCGAAAAAAAAAAATTTCACGAAAACAAAGCTTCCTCTATGAGGAAGCAACATAAAGAAAATTAAAAACCAACGCTCGAGAATCTCGAGCATGGAATTCCATACCCGGAAATTTTTCGGATATGGAGTTGTCTGTCCCTCCCCCCCATAGGTCTTACGCCGGCTCTGGCATCAGCAGTTTGTAATCAAATTATTTAGAGTACACGGAAAATGCAGTATGGGCAATATATTATCATGAAAGTTCAACCGATCGAAATCCACAATTCATGTATTGTCCACCTGATCCATCAAGCTGGTGTAAATGGCAGAGAGTAGTGGTATGAGGATACATGAGATGACTATGTCCACGAGTATCCCCGCTCTACGGGACGAAGTATTGAAAGTAGACAAGCCAATATATGAAAATTTGTCTTCAGAAAGCTCATAACACCGATGTTTGGGATCGAAAACCCGAAACACTAATGGTATCGTTGAATTCGTTGATCTGGACTTTTGCAGGAAAACGTATCCATGCATGAAGGAGGACAGTTGAAACTGCAAATTATATAGCTGTCTGCATTTTCAATGAAGGCTTTTTGGCAATTTTGAAAACGGAAGCCTATTCCTTCGCTATTAGACGGGACGAAACTCAGATAGATCCAACTAAGTTCTAGCTCCCGATACTTCTACGGAAGCTAGAACTGCTTGTCTAGCAGGAAAACTTCGTAAATTTTACATCGCTATTAGACGGGACGAAACTCAGATAGATCCAACTAAGTTCTAGCTCCCGATACTTCTACGGAAGCTAGAACTGCTTGTCTAGCAGGAAAACTTCGTAAATTTTACATTTTAAGGTGATGGAAGACCTATTCGAGTGTGAGAGAGACAGCGCCATCGGCGCTCGCAGCGGAGCGTGCGAGGGAGAGAATTTTTGTCTTCCATCATCTTAAAGTAGAAGGAAGCCCGGTATATGGATTAGGAATCGCCGGTTGATGAAATGTAAGTATAACACACCATTATATGACTGAAACTGCCTAAAGCTGTGCTTCAATCTTTAAACGCGTTTTTGTGGAAACCACGCTTTTCATCAAGGTTGACATAATAGTTCTAATGAACCGATTTACTTGAAATTTCGTAGAAACGTTCTCTATATAACGGCCTATCGCCCCTACCAGATTTATGTCCAAATCATGTTTTTTAGTATTCTAAAAAAATTAAAAACTGAACAAATTAGCAAACGTCACCTCTATTTTGAACCGCCGCCTTTTTGCGAATAAAATCTTTTTTCTCTGAGGTAGGGGCTCTAACGGCATGCTTACTAATTAAGAGTCTTTTTTTTTGTTTAAGACGACTAGAAGGGTCGGTATCGGTTAGGGTCGGTTTTTTTCCCCACTTTACAGGCCCGTAACTTTTCGAATTTTGAATTTTGTTGAATTTCTTGTTATGTGTATTCTTAAAACCTTAATGAATATCTGGTAGAAAGAGTAGATGCTAAAAATATTTATCGTTCCTATTTAATGGAAGTTCAAAAAACGTCTGAAATGTGTGCCTCTAGACACGATCTTACGGTTCAATCGAGTGATTCGGTTGGCTGCGATGTCGACGCGGATTCAAGTTTCACCCCAAAAGTCGAGCGCTATCTAGAAAGTAACGATATTTTCCTCTACCCAGTATATCACGCAGCTGTTAACGCTAAGTATCGCAAATCATAACTATTGTACATTTAACGGGAATTTATAGAATCGTCTTCGTAGTTATTAATAAAAACGTGTACCTGCGGTCCGAATGCGATGGTGAGAACTGTCTATTTAAAAAATGTGAACACTAAATAAATCCGACTTTGAGTAATGTGTGTCATATATGGGCGAGCATGAGGCCTAGTGCGGGATATAGAAACGTACATTAATTGCTAGCCCAAATGGCCTTTCGTCGTGCTACGTACACCAATTTTCATTTTACTCATCCATAATATACGAGTATATTTGAGGTTGTGTCTCGCGATTCCATTATTGCCTCGTCAGCCGTATTTATACAGGGTGTCCCAATAACTATTAGGACGTCAGATATCTTCGAAACTACTGGAAACTACTACTAACTATTTATTCGGGTCGGGTCGGGTAATTTATGAAATTTTCGGGTCGGGTACCCGGATATTTCGAGCAACCTAATCTTTCGAGTACCCGAACTTTTTCGGGTACCCGACAAAAGCTACAAACAAAAAACTAAGCAATTCACTGAAAAATAGCGATAAACAATATATATCTCGACTTCTAGTCCGGTTCATTTTGTGCAAATTTGCAAGTATGTTCGGATATATATAAGGAACCTTGTGTCAATTAGCGAAGGAACTGTCGCGATATTTACCAATGATATCAACACAAAACTAAGCAATCCAGTGAAAATTAGCAATAAACAATTTATTTCTCGACTTCTAGTCCGGTTCATTTTGTGCAAATTTTTAAGTACGTTCGGGCAGATGTTGTAGATGATACAAAATTATTTTCAGCGAATGAACCGCTTGCAAACTTTTGTTGCATCGCGGACGATAAGGCTGTGCGATAAAAATGTTTATTAAACAATTTATATTATAGCTTCTAGAAGTATAATGTTTTTTAAATTTGGCAAGTATGTTCTGACAAATGTATTAGATTGTCTAAAAAATTATCAGCCGATGAAGACCCTTCAAACTCTAGCATAATGGAATAAGACGCGCACGTATTGCTAAAATTTACGAAAAGTAATTGTTATTCCTGCTTATTTGGTCTACACCAATTCTTTACTTCGGACTTCGTCATTTTATACGTACGCGAGTTATTCTTCCTAATTTTACACTTCTGCGAGCCTAAGGATTCCAGTACTATCACCGAAATCGCGACGGGCGCAACTTCTTCGGTTACCCGAAAAAGTTCGGGTACTCAATCATGATCGGGCACCCGAAAAAGTTCGGGTAGTCAATCATGTTTGGGTACCCGAAAAAGTTTGGGTACCCGAAACACTTCGAGTACCCGATCGCGTTCGGGTACCCGAAACACTTCGAGTACCCGGTCGCATTCGGGTACCCGAAACACTTCGAGTACCCGGTCGCATTCGGGTACCCGGTCGCATTCGGGTACCCGAATACGTCGAGTATTTCAATAAACCCGACCCGATGACTACCCGACCCGACCGTGGACCGAGTACCCGAGTGCATCGGGTACCCGCACACTCCTACAGAAAGGCGATAATACTTACGGTTTCGGTGGTGAATCAAATTACTACGTTTATAGTAAACACAGTAGCAGGGTAGTATTTGTTTATGTACACATTCCCTCGACAGGTTCAGAAAGTACAGAAAGATGATAATACGTACGGCTTACTTCACTGAAAATAAACGCTGTTTCAAGGACACTTTGAATAGTTTGCAGGATAAGATAAACATGATACGATTAGTATTGATAAATCGATCAATCGAGTAGAATGTATCCGTTTTAAGTGCAAGTCGATATGCTTCTTATTATGGCGAATGCCAACAAAATTCTGTAAGGGCAAAACCTTGTATGGTGAACGATATCCGAGTCGGTTTCAGTCTTCGTGTCAAACGTTGAAAAATATGTGTTATAAACTTAGGCAAACCGGTAGCTTAAGTGTCCGAAGTAGTGTACGCCAGAAACGCGTAACGAATGAAGAAATGGAATAGAAGAAATGGAATTGGTTTCGAGATCCTCACATTAGTTTGCGACATTTAAAAAGAATCTGCCATTTCCAGGTTTAGCGTACACGGCATTTTGCACCGTCACAAATATCACCCGTACCCTGTTAGTCTTCACCAAGAATTGCATGGGAACGACTTCATGAATCGCGTAGAGATTTGTCGAACGGTTCAACGTCAGATTCAACAAAATGAGTCATTTCTTAATACCGTTTTATTTGCTGATGAAGCAACATTCACAAATCATGGAAACGTTAATATGCATAACATGCATTTCTGGGCCACGGAAAATCCGCATTGGCTGCGGCAGATTGAACACCAGAGGCAATGGTCTGTGAATGTATGGTGCGGAATCATAGTCGCTAAAATTATTGGTCCTTTTCTTATCAATGGAAATTTGAATGGCAACACCTACAGTAATTTTATCAAAGATACATTGGGACCTTTGCTAGAAGAGGTGCATTTATTTACACGACAAGCCATGTTGTATCAACATGATAGATGTCCAGCACATTATTCATTGGTTGCACGAAGGCAACTAGAAATAAAATTTCGGAATCGTTGGATTGAGCGCGCTAGTCCAATATCGTGACAAGCTCGTTTCCCAGACGTAACGCATTCAGACTTCTTTATATGGAGAACATTAAAAGATAACGTTTACAGGGAAGTACCAACTACACGTGAAGATATGCAACAAAGAATAATTACAGCCTGTGTATCAATAAGTTCCGAAGCTGTAAAACTTGCAGGTCAATCAATCGAAACAAGGATTCAATGCTGCATTGATACTAATGGTCGATATTTCGACCACTTACTATGAACGTAGTAATTCGATTTACCACCGAAACTGTAAGTATTATCGCCCTTCTGTACTTTCGGTATTTTTTTGCGATTACAGCGCCATCTATCACGAATTGAAAAAAAATTTGATACAAAACGTACGTATTTTTTTATGGGGAATCCGAATCTGCAATAAAAAATGGAGGTTTCAATTCAAGACTTTAATGTTGCCCCACCCCCTGGGCTGGGGGTGGGGGTGGGAATAGGCACTTTGGTATCGTTGGATGGCCCCCTTCGAGCTGTGCAATTTCGATTCAGCAAATAGTTCGGTGAACCTAGTAGTTTCGAAGATATCTGAGGTCCCAATAATTATCGTGACACCCTGTTTATTGATAATGGAACATAGCCCCATATTATTTCCTCAGTTTCCACAGCTCCTCAACGCACTCCGACCCTACCTTTCCCCAGGAGCCTACCTACCGGCAGCCGCCTGTATCCGCATACTCATTTATGGTCCTCCCGTCCGCTAGTTTTCCCATCGACCCACTCGTCGGTGGCCACCTGCATCCTTATCTAAATTTATCGTCATCCGGTCCAGCACTCGCTAGTTTACCGTCTTCCCGATTTTTCCGGCAATTCTCGACGATTCTCCTATCACCTAAATCCCCACACCTTCGCATTCCACGGTCCTTATGACTTTCCCGGAATCCATAACGTCTCAACGCGTATCACCCTTCGGTCACCTGATCAAACATACCCGCCTTTTTCCAAGACCCTCCCGACTGTACCCCCACTACTTACACCCTCCTGTAGTTATAAGACTCGATGTAACCTAGGCTAGTCAGCTAGTTAGTAATAATCCTGTAACCAGAGCGAAACCTCTGCTCGAGGTCTCGCCGATACAGTAAACGTGCCTGAGTAGTCCTATCTCGTGTCAACCGCGTCTTTCCTTCCTGCTACCGCGTCCTGGAGCCGAATCGGCTATCTCCGCGAATCAAATATTCCGAAAGGACAATCCACGACATAACAATAATTATTATTCGTCTTTCGTGATCGGACTGTATGAAGTGTTTGTGTGAAAACGGAGTGTCTCTGACCTGTACGCCGATATATGTATTTCCTTCAATTCATATACAAAGTGTATATACGTAAGAATATTATACGAAATAACGTGATTAAATCACCGTCCCGTCGATCGGATTAAATTCCGTGCTGGAGGTTCAATGATTTTTTTGGTAATTGAATTTTTCCATCGCGAGTACGGCGACTACCCTCGCGTTTCTAGGAGCGCTAAAAGAACGTCGCGTCCTATTTTTTTAACAAAAGTACAATATGAATCAGGAAGAAATCTCGGCGAAGTAAATGAGTTACAGTGGGGATTCTGAGAAGTGAGAAAAATGGCTCAGGTATTTGGCAGCAACCCAGCTTAACCGCATCGAGTTAACGATGAAACCCGTTGAAAATATTGTTGCCTGGTGATTATCGATAGAAGTGGACAATTTTTGATCATCCGATTAACGCTTTGCTGGATCTCGCTGCTACCGTATAGTGACCAGTGAAAGGGTGGAAGAGCAGGTCGGCTACTGGACGACAAAAGAATTTGGCTGGCAGTTGCACGGTGCAGGATTGTAACGGCGCTGGAGGTAGCCGTTGGCTGGAGCTTCGGTAGCTTGCCAGCGGCTGCGAAAATTCTCTACGGTTTCCATCGGGTCGAATCCCGACATGAGGGAGACGAGAGATATTAGGTCGAGCATGAGAATAAGAGGATCTACTGCAGTAGCACGAGGTTCTCGGTATTGACGTTCCCTATACTAGTAGACTTGAGTTGGATACCGAGTTCCGGGATAGACGACGCATTAGATGCACCACCACAACGGACAAGCGAATCATCAACCCAGGCAGCCTGCGGCTCTAACCCCCCCCCCCCCTCTTCCGTCGCCCTGCACGACGGGACACACCAGGAGATGCCGGACTATCCGTATGACAGCGCGTTGCACGCACGTACGCCCTTCTGGTTGGAATCCGACTCACGTACGCACCAATCACAACGCCCGCGGAAGGGATCGAGTCCTGCTTCCGCTATACACCTCACCGGAGTGGTCGGCAAGCAGCAGCAATAGCGAGAATAGGATCAGCGAAAACAATAGTGGAAGCGCGAGAACCACGGAATCATATCTAACAGGGCAACACACAACACCAGACTCTTCCTAGTATTGACGGACGCCTACCTTTTTTCGTACTTACCTACTGGTGAAACGACAGTAAGGTACTGTAGCAACCAAGTTTCAATATGCCAAACGGCCGCGAAACAACGTTTGTACACCCACTGCGTATTTGTCCCTGCCTTTTAGTCTTGGTGTTTCTCCAGCGTCTACTGTCTTTGATTATATTGACATTCCCATTTTCGATAAAGCCGATCTATCGATTCATCTAGCCGTAGATGTCTCTATCTTTTGGATCTCTTGGAATGTTGAATTCTACAATCTTGAATTTAGTAGTTCTGCCTGAAGACTAACAGTTATACATCAATTCACTCGCGCAAACATTTAACTACAAGCAGATTACGAAGATATGGTTCCGTAATTTTAAAGCAGCCATAATCGAAATACATTGATCGACTGTCGAGAAAAATAATAAATCCGTTACTATTAATTTGAAACTCAGTTATTTCGACTCTTCGTGAAAACTTTGTGATGTTCCCGATTCCGTCGTTCTCTTCGCATCTCTGCGTAGGTGGGGGAGGGCGATCTGAACATCTGAAATGTAGTCATAGCTACGGGTATAAAACTGAGCTTCCGACAACGAGGGAAGCGCTGCAAGCCGGGTACCTGAAACCGTATTTCATGGTCCGATACAATTCTACCAATTCGACTTTCCCTACCGAAGCAACGTTCGGGAGGACAGTTTTCCAGTTCCGCGCCTTTCCAAGCTCCGATTACTCACTGTGGCGTGAGGGAGCTACTGCTATATAATGCCCACCTAGGCACAATCACCACGTGCACGCGTGCACTGTCACGTCAACGTAAATGCTGAAGCAGACGGGACGAATCCTTCGAAAATGTGCTTTCCCAGAGCGTCGCAAACTTTTTAAAGCTATCGATGAGTTCACATGCATAATTGCGTAATGGAACTACGGTCCGACTTCCAAATAACAGACTAAGAGCCCCCAAGGGGAAGACTTTTTCTCGGAAATCGCATACCCCCACCAGCCGCGCGATCCGCGCTCGCTACCTCTGTCTGTCTCTCTCACTCTTTTCCGCATGCGATTCTCTGAACAAAAGACTCGCGCAAACGAGATTCAGCTCATTGTTAGTGCATTCACCTCGCCCACGCAAAAACGTTTTCGACTGCGCGACGTCAATATACTATTAAATATTATTTTGTACATCTGTGTCTAAATCATAAAATGACCGAAAGTGTAAAAAAGCGGAAGAAATCGAACTGTAGTACGCAAGTCGAAGAAAGCATGAGAATCTGCGCCACAAGATGATTATTTAAACATAGAGCGGGCTGTGGCCAAACGCAATCGATATACGTTTGAGGAAAAGAAGACAATTTTGGAGGAGCGTAAAACCTTAAACT
This sequence comes from Diplazon laetatorius, assembly GCA_963662125.1. NCBI lineage: Eukaryota > Metazoa > Arthropoda > Insecta > Hymenoptera > Ichneumonidae > Diplazon > Diplazon laetatorius. Next base: position 8,987,439 of record OY759158.1, on the reverse strand, counting down.
CTCGAGAACCGTGTGTCAATTACGGCCTACATAAAAGTGTTTTCTACCAATGGAGATCTGATGAGGAGATAATAATGGATGCTGCCGAAAAGAGCCATACCAAAACATTGAAAAAAGTTTCCGAAACAGAAGAACTCGACGTCGAATTATTTACGTGGCTTTCTGATTGTCGCCGCAAAGCCGTTCCAGTTTCTGGGCCAATGCTTCGTCGACAAGCACTCATGATAAACTCTCAAATCGGCGGACCAGAACATTTCAAAGCAAGCCACGGGTGACTGGACAAATAGAAGAGACGAAACCACATTAAAAATTTGAAATTTGAAGATGAGAAAATTTGAGCCTGCTTGTTGCGAATCTTGAGCTTTCGAGCGACAATCGATCGCCTTATGTCCCGGTTTGCGACATTTACTGCATTTAAATGGAAATTTTTTCTTCTTGGATCCTCCGCCGTCGCGACCGTGCCATTGATTGCCGTTGTTCCATGACTTTTTCGGTGTGTTTCTCGATGCCATGAACGCTCCAGACTCAGACTCTTTGGTCTTCTGTTTGCGAGATGCTGCTTCTTCAAGAATTTTTACCTTCAATTTTTCAGCATCGGGTACGTCGTTTTGAGTCCCAATTGAACAACGGAAATTTTCATACGACTCTGGTAAGCTTTTCAGGAGCATGAAACTCAATAAATCTTTGTGAATACTCACTTCCATCGCTTCGAGTTTATCAACTGCATCAAAAAAATTGTTTATATGCTCACGGACATCGTCTCCTTCAACTATCCTCTGCAAGGTGAGTTGTTTCAAGAAAGTCGCTTTTCGAGCTGGCCCCGACGATGCGTAAATCGACTCGAGCTTCGTCCAAATTTCTCGAGACGTTCCCCATCCACGTATTTGCTTCGGCTCCGGTGGACTTATTGACAATATCAGAACAGCCTTGGCCTTCTTGTCATTACGTACCCACGTCGCTAAACTCGTTTGCATCGCTGCTCGTTCACAATCATTTCCTGCTGGATCTGGTGGCCTCGGAATTTCGCCACTTACATATCCCCAAGTATCGTTTTTTATCAACAATGATTCCACTTGTAGGCACCATGTGTCATAGTTGTTTTTTGACAACATTTCGAGTCAGGTTGAGTTAACAGTACTCATTTGCGACATGTTAATAACAACTCGTACTCAGCACGTGGTGATTATTGTACTCTAACCTCAAAATTTTTCTTACGTTAATATCGCCTCAATCACGGAAATGTTATTTCGGGACTGGGCCCATAACCTGTTGGATGAGGACGATCACGGAGTGAGGTTCGTGCGACGATGTAATCTGTAACCACGCTGTGCTATTATCAAAAGTTTACACCGCAAATCATTAAACAAACCGTCGTTATTATATTGTGTGTTTTTATTACATCGTCGCACGAACCTCACTCCGTGATCGTCCTCATCCAACAAAAATTTGAAGATCACGGGTGAGTAGAATCATAAATCTGAAATATAAGGGAGAAAAAAAATAGGAGCACCTAATAAAATATTGCTTTAGTAAAAAACTTTTTCACTTCATCTTTTTTTTACTCACAATTGAGAAATATCTCTGTTTTTTTACTCGATATTGCGGAGAAAATGCGAATCTTATACAATTTTCATTAGAAACTTGGCCTTCTTGAGCGTTATCTGTTTTATCTTATGAGGATCGTGCTTTGGGTTTTTTTAAAATTGAATTTGCATTGATAAATTCTACTTTTTACTCGAGCTTTTTACTTGATTCTGAATTTTCTTTAACTCTCTTTGCTCTGGTCTCCCTTATAAACAAAAATAGAATTATTAAAAAAAAATGGTGTGCGTGGAAACCACGCGCGACCGAAGTGAAACTTCGCGCCTGTTAGTAGTGTACATAATTCCCCATATTTTATGAGTATAGGATGCAGGTATGATCTTAAATGAATTAAAAAAAGATAATTTAGGATTCATTTTTGTGGATATATATTTTACATGAATTGGTGATTACATTGAAAAATATATGGAAATGACATTAATCCATGATTGATTAGCGAATTTTTGCATTTACAACTCTCGAAGATTTAGTATTGATCATTGAGTTCTGCATTTCAAATATGACTTATACAAAATTTGTGATTATATTTAAAAATAATTCTCGTGATTTACGGAAATTCTACCCTGATTTTTATGATTCGATTTCCATGTCTCCATTCTAACTATCGGGCTTTATCATTGTCACAATTGGTTTGTGATCACTAAAATAGGACACAAATGTCTGTGACTTGATATTCGTCAAATGCTTGCTGAATACAGCATCAATCGTTGTACCCGACCTGGTTGTTGGAGTACTAAGACTACTATTGATTTTCAAATTCAATTCTCCTTCCAAAAAGTCGATGAGAGGTTGACTCTCTAACTTGGCAAAGTTGACATTGAAGTCTCCGCTCATTATCATGGGTAAACTCCCCCAGTCCTTTTTCAGCAATGCTGCACCAGCAGGTGTGTATTTTTCTTCAAATCTCGTCAGCACCTATACCCAAATCACTCTTACATGAGAATGTTTTATATTGAATGAACTTTTTTATACAAAAATTAAAAGTGCAATGTAAGAAATTTGCTTATTTTATATTTTTCCTTAATTCTAACTAACTTACAGTACAAAAATAATAGTTACATTTTTATGGCGTTCATTCTTTTTTTTATATCGCACTTTAGTTTTTCGTACAATCACGTAACCTTTCAATCTTGCTCCAAAGTTCCGCCGGAGCCCGGATGATATTCATCGTAAAAGCAAGGAAAACAAAACGTTTTACTAAAGTGCAATAAAAAAGAATGAACGCCATAAATTTAACTATTATTTTTGTACTGTAAGTTAGTTAGAATTAAGGGAAAATATAAAATAAGCAAATTTCTTACATTACACTCTTTATTTTTGTATACAAAAGTTCATTCAATATAAACATTCTCATGTCAGCGTGATTTGGGGGTATAGGCGCTGAAAAAGATTTGAAGGAAAAAAAATGTCATCTGTTTGGGTCTTGAACCCGCGTTCTCATGAATACCTGTCTAGTACGCTATCCACCGACCCGCGATCGCCGTTTGAAAGTGCCATAACTTCAGCGGATTTCCGTCGCTCTCCTTGTCAGTCGGACTCAATCTTTACTTGTCAATGATCTCTTGTTTTATTGCAATGTTCTTTAGTTTGTGTTATTGAAACAGAAAAGTTATAGTGTTCAATTGTATTCTCAATGATAAATATTTATTGGGTATTTCAAGTACATTCATATTGACTATTCATCGAAAATGAGAAGTTCTAATCTAGTACATATATGTGGAATTGGATATAACAAATATGTATGTAATAAATACATAAATATTGTTTTATTTCCAAAATAAATCAAGTACCCTGTAACATGTCGTACTTATGCCATCGAGGTTGATTCGTGACGTCACTGGGCGCTAGTGTGAGAGAGAGAAAGAGCTATCTCTCTCTCACACACACTAGTGTGCGACTAGTGTGCGAGTGAGACAGAGTATGCTCAGCAGAGCCACCCGTTTGCCCCCCTGTTTATTTTTTTTTTTTTGCCTGGGTTGGCTCGTCCACATCTAGGGACCTGTGCCACTCTCTTCTGCCCCCCCCCCCCCGCCGCCCCACTGTTTATGCCTACTGCCAGATACTAACGCGTCATGCCACCTCCCTCCATGCCTTGCCGCGTGCAAGCGGTGTCGCTGCCGGGTCCGACTCCCCAGTCTCGCCGTTCCCCCCACCACGTATCGGCCTATTCCCCTCACGGGATCGTAATTTTCGTAACGCTCTGAAAATCCCAGACCCTCGCTAAAGAAGTTTCACTTCAAAAAAATAATATGAAAACTATACTAAATTGTTAAATGAAATTGTTAAACATGTGATGATATTTGCCTTATGGACTTAAATGGGGAGAAACTATCAGCCGATGAGGAAGCAGTTAATCTTTTTAAAGCAGAATTCGCCAAAATGGTGGCTGCAAAAGAACTTGAAAAATGCCAAATTTTCAATATGGACGAGAGTGGGCTGATGTGTAAAAGTACCCCGAAGAGGACATTTGTTGCAGCCGATGAGTCACGAGCTTCCGGTGGGAAAAAACCGTTGGAACGGGTTACTATAGCGACGTATTGTAATGCCGATGGCCCTTTTATCTTGCCTCTAATCTTGATCGGAAAATCGAAAAATCCACGCTGTCTGAAAAACGTGAACAAGAATGAATTGCCCGTATGGTACCGCAGTCAGACACACGCGTGGATGAATAAAGAGATTTTTAAAGAATAGTTGAAAGATGTTTTTGTTCCAAAAGTTGAACCTTTTCTCAACTCTAAGAACTTGCCAAAGACGGCAGTACTTCTCATCGACAATTGTCGATCTCATCGATACGTAAGAATTAAAGACATCGAAATCCTTTTTTTCCACCAATTGTCACCTCTCTCATCCAGCCCATGGATCAAGGCATCATTAAAACTGTCAAATTAAACTACTAAATACACCTCTTAATTTCAATCGTTGAGGCTCAAAATGAAAACGTGACGCTGATCGACTTCTTGAAGAAAATCTACGGGCACAAAGTAGTTTTCTGGATTGCTGACGCATAAAAAAAAGTCAAACTCACGACGATCTGGAAATGCTGGAAAAATGTATGGCGCGAAGAAATTAGAGATGCGTCGACTCAAACAGATGAGGACACTTTTATCGGTAATTTCGATATTTCCGTGGCTACTGACGTCACTTTCAGATTGCTGAATGCAGACGATCGAGACGTAACCGACTTAGTAAATCTCTTGAGAAAAGTCAACGGTTATGAAGAGGTAGACGCAGCAACCGTATTAAATTGGATTCGAAAAACAGAAAAACGTAACGTATTATTTTCTTCTCCTTCTTTTTCTTTGAAATTGGCCACGAGCTATGCTCGTTATGTTTTATTACATTTCCATATAATTCCATTATTATAAAAGAAGAAGAAGTCGATATCTCCGAGTATTCATCATCAATGGCAGAGTTCGACTCTCTCGAAAATATTCCACCGGGGATTGAGTGCGTTGCGGATCAGAATAATACGCAACAAGTGTTGGCCACTAGAATCCCGCGATTCGTCGATCGAACCTCCGGGGTTGTAAGTCCCGTGACTCTCTGAAGGAGACGTGATTCTTTGGGCGCACCGCACGCCAACTTAATATTATGCGGCTAGTTTGATAAAAAAAAAAACACCGGATTTATTTTATACGAAATATTGAATATATATATATTTTATTGATAACAATAACTTAGGATACAAAACAAATTCGCGATGAAGTTAAAGATTTTTGAAGTGCAAAATATTGTGGAGCGAACGAGACTATATGAGTCCGTGCTCTTGATCTTAACCGTTGAAAGTTTAGTCGAAGACTGACTTCGTAGACTGGTGACAAGAGCCTCCTTGACATGGGAGGGCACTTAGCTGCTCCTTGCAAATATAAGGACGATTGTCGTTGGTCCAAAAATTATTGTAAAAAGGTGGGCGTTCTTTCTAGTCACCAATCGCGGAAGGGATCTTGTAATTATTGGACAACCCTGTCGAAATCCAGATTTGACCGGTATGACTACACCTTTCCTTTTTTACCATAGTTGAAGTTTTTTGCGAATGCCGCGAGTCTCGAACGGGTCTGGTTCGGCTTATCGGCATGCGGGTCGGCCTGACGGTCCTACGAAGTTTACAATCTGGTGTTTCTTTAAGTCGCCCGGTCAAGAAGCCCAAGCGTTCGAAAAGGTTGTCATTAGTCATGTAAAAAGTTATTGAACGATGGAGTACTGCTTTATGTAAAAAATAGCATGCACGATCGTGTCAAACAACTACTTCGCGTGGCTTACCGGAAAAACCAAAAAATGTTAAATGTGCCTGTGAGTCGTTTTGCTGCGAACGTCGTTGCCCGATGAGAGGCACCCGACGCGAGTACGCAGGTAGACGTGTAAACCCCTCGCGGTCACTCATCAGGTAAGAGAAGTGAGCTCGTACCTGATGAGTCGGGCGGGGACGTGAATTATATTAATTAATAATTTCACCACGTAAATGAATATTTTTGTGATGTGAATGTGAATAATAATAATGAAGAGAATTTCAGAATAATTGCGTAAGCTAGGACGCAACATACACCCCCCGTTGAGAGGTTACGGATCAACTAAGAAATAAATGAATGACAAAATTAATTAACACTATGTTAATGTCTCTATTCATTGTTTGTAATATGGTCACTGAGAGAAGGCACAACGTCATTGGTGACCTCGATTGGTAGTGGAGCCAGTTTCTTCACATTCCTGTCGAGATGTCCTGTTGCCGTTTTGACCCGAACAGTTCGGATGATGCCGTCGGCTCCGGGATGTGTCTCCACGACTCTGCCCAGGAGCCAGCGTAAAGGTGGTAAATTGTCGTCTTTGATGACCACAATGGACCCGACATCAATGGGGTGGTCTCCTTTAGCCCATTTGTGACGAATATTGAGCTCGTTAATATATTCCTTATGCCACCTGGCCCAAAAGTCCTGTTCTAACTTCTGGATGTGTTGCCAGGTGGACAATCGATTCGATGGAGTCTCTGTAAAATCATGCTCAGGTGCACTCGTTAAAGATTTGCCAATTAGGAAATGACCAGGAGTGAGAGCTATAGGGTCATTGGGATCGGACGACATGGGAGATATGGGGCGTGAGTTGAGGATGCTTTCAATTTCAATGACGAACGTGTTCATGTCCTCAAAGCATAGTAATTCGTTCCCGATAATTCGTCGCATGTGGTGTTTAAACGATTTTACTGCAGCTTCCCAAATACCGCCGAAATGCGGCGATAATGGTGGGATAAATTTCCAAATTATTTCGCGCTTTGTAAGAAAATTGTGCACCTTGTCGTTGTGCTCGTTCGAGTTTAATAATGTTTGAATTTCTTTAATTTTGTTTCGTGCTCCGATGAAATTTGAACCGTTATCGCTACTGATGGTCCGCGGTCGACCGCGTCTTGCTATGAATCTTCGCAGGGCTGCGATGAAGGCTTCGGTCGTCATGTCACTCACGACTTCGAAATGTACGGCCTTGACGACTAAGCAGACAAAGACTGCCACGTACACCTTGACCCTTGTCCGATTGCGAAAGCGTCGTTCTTTAATGTAGAACGGGCCACAGTAATCTACTCCCACGTTGCTGAATGGTCTAGCGGCCGTGACTCGATCCTTTGGTAGCTGACCCATCAAGTAAGCTGGAGTCGGTGGTTTTACTCTCGTGCACTTGACGCATCGGAGAATAATTTTTCGTACCTGGTTGCGTCCGTCGATGAGCCAATAGCGACGCCTGAGACCGTACAGTGTCGTCAGTATACCTGCATGACCATTACTCTGATGTTCGTCTTCTACGAGAAGATCAGTTAAACGATTTGATTTTGGCAATAAGATAGGATGTCTTTGATCATGTGGAATATTGGCTAGTTGTAGCCTTCCACCTACACGCAAAATTCCTGTTTCGTCGAGGAATGGGTTTACCGAGAGTAGTTTGCTCTTTGCGTGCAACGGTCTTCCTTGCTTGAGATCGTGGATATCTTGGTAGAAGGCCGATGATTGGACCATCTTAATAATGTGAGTATTGGCGTGTCTCATCTCGATGACTCCCGGGAGACCCTTGAAGGAGTTACCCCTTTTGAATCTCAGGCAGTATGAGATAATTCGACGCAGCTTCCAAATGGACGAGTATCGTTCGATGATGTCGTTATTTTGTACCGCGGTGATGAGACAAGAAATTTTGCGCATCTCGTTATCTTCTTGCGGTCGCTGAATTTTAAGTTGTGGCCACGTTTCTTCCCCTTGACGGAGCCATGATGGACCGGTTTTCCACAGAGGGTTGCAAAGAAGCTCACTCGGTGCTTGCCCTCGCGATAATTGGTCTGCTGGATTGTCGTGCGTTCTCACGTGCTTCCAGTGCTCCGGTTCGGTATTCGCTCGTATTTCGGCGACCCGATTCGCGACAAAAGTTTTCAACGTGTGCGGTGACGTGTTGATCCAGTGCAGAACTACGGTGGAATCGCACCAAAAGATGGTACGTTCAATTTTCACATCGATGGCGGTCTGTACGGACTTGTATAATTGCATTAAAAGTAGAGCACCACATAATTCTAGGCGTGGTATCGATTGGATTTTCCTGATGGGTGCCACACGTGATTTAGCACAGTACAGTTGTGTATTGACGTGGCCAGATGCGTCTGTGGACCACAAATAGATGCAAGCTCCGTACGCCTTTTCGCTGGCGTCGCAGAATCCATAGAGTTGTATCTCGGTCGCATCAGATAATATCATTTTTCGTGGAAACGATAGATTGTGTAGTCGAGGTAGCTGGGACGCAAAACTGGTCCATTGTGTGTGGATGCTGATGGGTACTGATTCGTCCCAGTCGAGTTCCAGTTTCCAAAGCTCTTGCATGATGAGCTTGGCATTGACGATAGCAGGTTGAAGTAGACCCAGAGGATCGAAGATTTTTGCGATTTCCGAAAGAATTATTCGTTTCGTAATTTTGTTTGAATCCTCAATTTTCTTCACAGTGTAGATAATCGAGTCATCCTGAGAATTCCAGTAGATTCCCAAGGTCTTCAAGGTGCGATCGTCGTTGGATTGTAGTTGGAGATTTATAGATTGATCGGCCAATCCCTCCAGTAAATCGGGTGCATTTGATGCGCACTGACGAAGGTTAAATCCACCGCTACGTAGAAGAGCGAACATTTCGTCTCGTAGCTTGGTGGCTTGCGGCAGAGTCGACGCTCCGGTGAGCAAGTCGTCGACGTACAAGTCGCGTTGCAATATTGGTGCTGCCAATGGGTAGCGAAATGACTCGTCCATTGCGAGTTGGTGGAGGCTGCGAATGGCCAGAAATGGCGATGCTGACAGTCCAAATGTAACCGTGTTCAGCTCATATGTGTGAACATCGGTGTTTTCGTCGCGCCAGAGAATCCGCTGATATTTGCGATCTTCTGGGCGGGCACTTACTTGAAGGTATATCTTCTCGATATCTCCGGTCAACACGTAATTGTGCGTACGAAAACGCAAGATAATAGAAAAGATGTTATCTTGTATCGTTGGTCCAACCATCAGTGTCTGATTGAGTGATACCCCCGTGCTGGAGGATGCCGAGCCATCGAAAACTACTCTCGTCTTCGTCGTGAGACTGGTAGTCTTGACAACAGCATGATGTGGCAAATAAAATCCTTCTTCTTTCGGAGCACTGACCTTGGTTAAGTACCCGAGCTTCAAATATTCGGTGATCACCGCCGAGTATTGTTTGTGCAGAATCGGATCGCTCCTAAATGTTCGCTCTAAGCTGTAGAGGCGTTTTAGGGCGATGCTTCGAGACGTACCAAGCTTCGTTTTGTTTTCTTCGAAAGGTAAGGCGACGACGTATCGCCCTTCCGTTGTGCGTGTGACGTGCTTCGAGAAGTGATCTTCACAGGCCTGTTCCTCCTTTGAGAGATGCTTGACCGAAGCTCCTTCTTCAATCTCCCAGAACGTGGAAAGGTCCAGCGGTGTTTCCGTGAGATGACACACGTCAGCCTTTGGCGTTTGGTTGCTTGATGCAACGCTACCGCCGATAACCCAGCCAAGTTGAGTTTTCTGCAGATATAAATCTGGCCCTCCTGGCGACGACAGGTTAATCTGACCCACCGATAGCAGTGACAATGCCGTCCCGGCGCTAATGAGCATTTGTACGGGAGCTGGCTTATGAAATTCCGGATCTGCGAGAAAGATATTCGCGGGAATAGATATCTCGGCACGATTTATCTGCGTGTCCGGAACTTCTGAAGTTATGCGGGGAACGGTGAGGAATTCTAGATTTCTGCTGTATCCGTTATACCGCGATCTGATAGATGTGGTTACTCGATAATTTGATCGAGTAGCCAGCCCATTAAGGGCGCCGATGGACATGTTGCACCGCTTTCTTGGCAGACGCAAGATTGCAGCGAAGTCCTCAGTAATAAAGTTTGCGGTTGAGCACGTGTCGATAAGAATACGACACGCGACCGGCCGATTATGTCGGTCAACAGCATTGACAACCGCGGTCACCATGAGTTTATTGAGGGATGCATCGACAACAAAACTGGTGATTCCTTTGTTTCCCGGATTTGCATCCTCTAGTCAGGCGACCGCTTGCACGTTGCTGTCATCCCGTTTTAAGTGGAGCAACGTGTGATGCTGCATCCTGCAGGTTTGACATCGACCCTTTGCTGAGCATGCCATTGTTTTATGGCCGCTTCGCAAGCAGTTAAGGCATAATTGCGCGACTCGCGCCGCCTTTATCCTCTCCTCGATAGTCGATTCGCGGAAATTTGAGCATTGCTGTATAAAATGTTCTCCCTTGCACACGGGACAGCTACGAACCTTGGCTTCCGTTACAAATGTTCGTGTCTCGTTAAATCCCCTTCCCGTATGATCCTGCTTATTGTTTAGACGTCCCTTTATGATCGGACGTCGCGAAGAGCCCATTGCTTCGACGTCCGTGCACTTAGCCCGCGATTCTAAGAAGTTAAGCAAGGAAGTGTACGGGGGATTCTTTTTATCGAGAAGCGTTAGTTCCCACTGATGAATAAGTTCGCAGCTGATTTTCGACATTAGAATCGTAAGAATAAAACTTTCTGCCTCAATCTTCACTCCGAGATTCTTCATCGACCTAAGATGTTGCTGAAACTTATCGATTAATTCTTCGATGGCCTTCGCGGTATTTCTCTTTAGAGGTTCGAGATTCAGGAGAATGCTCTGGTGTCGATATATGGCCTTTCGAGTATCGTCGTATTTCTCTTCGAGGAGCTCCCAAGCATCTTCGTAACTTGCATCAGTCAATTCTAATGCCTCGATGGTCCGTGATGCTGGACCCGTGAGCGACGATTGGAGATATTGAAGCTTATCCGCGTTTGTGAGATATGAATTCTGGCTTATCATCGATACAAAGCGAGCCTTGAAAGTCGCCCAGTTTTCCAACTGCCCGTCGAAATTTGGTGGATTTAGTTCGGGCAATCGTTTGTGGTGAGAAGCGTTCGCGAAATTTACTGACGGTGTTTCGTGGCTGCTAAGTCTATTCGAAACGATCTCGGTAGTTCCGGCTGTTTTCCGTATAAGAGCGCGTGCACGACCCATTCCGTGACAATATCTTTCTTCGATTAGCAACCTGGCACTAACATGATCGTCATTGTCCGGCTGCTCATCTTCCAATAAAGTTTGAACCGCGGTATAGTCATCATACGATTTATTTAAATTATCGAGACGCGCCTGTATGTGATCACAATCTGGATCATCTTTCATTGAATCGAGAAATGTGTGGAAGTTTGTTATCTGTGCTTTGATCGTTTGCCGCTTTCTAAGGCAGCGCTTAATGTCAACGACTCGTGCGGTAGGTGTCGCGGTTGCGATTAACACGTTTTGCGTTTCGTCCGTCATTTCGAAATTATATGAATGAAAAGGAGTGAGGAAAATTGGCTAGTCAATAAACGAGCTTACCGGCGATGATCAGAGTTGAATGCGAAGGTGATCTCGTTATGGAGCTGGAACCAGATGCTGCTTCTGCGATGTCCCTCGTTTTCCAGCGTATGCGATGTATCGAGAGTGACGTTGACGTCCTCTAATGTATGGTTGTCGGTGTTGCCGTGGTGTATTTAATCCCGTTAAATGTTTAAACCACAAACACACACAATATGTTCACTGTGATGGATCCACTTAAAGCAAACAATAAAAATAGTTCTTGACGGCGAACTACCGGAGTCTATGAGTTCGATTACACTTTATTTGCACTTCACGGACTAACAAAGGGATGGTAATCCGGCTCGAAGGACCAAAAAATGTTGGCCACTAGAATCCCGCGATTCGTCGATCGAACCTCCGGGGTTGTAAGTCCCGTGACTCTCTGAAGGAGACGTGATTCTTTGGGCGCACCGCACGCCAACTTAATATTATGCGGCTAGTTTGATAAAGAAAACAACACCGGATTTATTTTATACGAAATATTGAATATATATATATTTTATTGATAACAATAACTTAGGATACAAAACAAATTCGCGATGAAGTTAAAGATTTTTGAAGTGCAAAATATTGTGGAGCGAACGAGACTATATGAGTCCGTGCTCTTGATCTTAACCGTTGAAAGTTTAGTCGAAGACTGACTTCGTAGACTGGTGACAAGAGCCTCCTTGACATGGGAGGGCACTTAGCTGCTCCTTGCAAATATAAGGACGATTGTCGTTGGTCCAAAAATTATTGTAAAAAGGTGGGCGTTCTTTCTAGTCACCAATCGCGGAAGGGATCTTGTAATTATTGGACAACCTGTCGAAATCCAGATTTGACCGGTATGACTACACCTTTCCTTTTTTACCATAATTGAAGTTTTTTGCGAATGCCGCGAGTCTCGAACGGGTCTGGTTCGGCTTATCGGCATGCGGGTCGGCCTGACGGTCCTACGAAGTTTACAATCTGGTGTTTCTTTAAGTCGCCCGGTCAAGAAGCCCAAGCGTTCGAAAAGGTTGTCATTAGTCATGAAAAAAGTTATTGAACGATGGAGTACTGCTTTATGTAAAAAATAGCATGCACGATCGTGTCAAACAACTACTTCGCGTGGCTTACCGGAAAAACCAAAAAATGTAAAATGTGCCTGTGAGTCGTTTTGCTGCGAACGTCGTTGCCCGATGAGATGCACCCGACGCGAGTACGCAGGTAGACGTGTAAACCCCTCGCGGTCACTCATCAGGTAAGAGAAGTGAGCTCGTACCTGATGAGTCGGGCGGGGACGTGAATTATATTAATTAATAATTTCACCACGTGAATGAATATTTTTGTGATGTGAATGTGAATAATAATAATGAAGAGAATTTCAGAATAATTGCGTAAGCTAGGACGCAACAACAAGACGAAAACGTCTTATTCATTACGTCTCAGAATCTTTTGCTGTATTATATCAAAATCTTTAAACGTTCTTATCTTTGTTTTTATTTCATACATGTAAAATCTTGTCAACATACATATATGTATCTCTTTAATAAATACAAAAAATGTCTAATAAACTTGTAGATTTTATTTTACATTCACACACACACACACCCACACATACTCACGCACGCTGCACACATGAATTTACAGTACACGTTCACTCTATTTTGTCGAGAACCAACGTTAGAACACCGTCCATGCCATCGAAAAGGTAGGTGTCATAATAAAGCGATAATTGGGACAATGTATTAACACCCCTCGCAAAGAGCTAATGCTTCTACGATAAATTAAGAGACGACTAGTTTGAACCCAGGGTCCGAGTATTCATTTCGTATACGGACGTAACAATCGGCTAGTGGTGACGCACCACGGAGAAAAAACGTGGAAATGAAATACCTCGAAAAATGAAATGTATTTGAATCGTTAAATGTTACTGTGGAACTGAAGCATAGAGCGAGTAATAAGACGAATGGTGGAGTGCGGCCATTCGAGCGAGTAGCCCTCGTGAGTGAATTATGCCGCCGCAGCATCCGCGTCGAGCAACCATGCCGCGTGCTCTTTCAATCCGAGGAGTATGTACGTCACCGAAGTGCAAGGGCGACGCGGCTTCGCGTGTGCGCACAGGCTCCATAAGCTTAAGTAAGGCAGCATTAATGGTCCAGCTTTATTCAAAGTTTAAGCAGCTCATAAAGTATAACGAGAGTCTTCGCCCGCGTATCAATTGTCCAGTTTGCCCGGGTCGTTCGTCAAAACCTCAACGGCATTCACGGGACAATACAACAACTACCGCCAGTCACGTTACCACACCCTCTCCTGGTCATTTACGGTGTAAAAGTTTACGTTCTCTCCGTAAATCCCGTAAATTTATTGGCGACAGACATGAAAAAACTGTTTGTTTCGCCACCGTGCGAATTAATAAAATATTCGATACGAGGAATTATATAGAACGAACTACGTGTAGAATCATCTGCAACTGGACAGATTGAAAAATTAATTTATTGTACCACAGATGCTTTCAATGGAAATTTTAGATATTTCATATCCTTCGCTGCAACGAAGCCGCAGATTAAATGACAAAGTTTTGCTAAGTAAACGTGTGCGTGCCCGAGCCCCTTCTGGCTTTTACGGAGATTAGTAAAACAGCAGTATTGCTGGTACGACTACTAATATTTTACTTCTGTCATTTTTGTACTGCCCCGGCGAGCCAAAGGTCATTTACATGATGCCAATAATTAAATAATTACCCATAGAAATCCTCATTATTAAGGAATTGTTTACGAACGCTGACCGTAGATCTATCAATTTTTCAAATATTGTGTGACTTCTCGAAAAAAACATCATAACAACGTATTCCTTTGACCACTAGAAACACTAAAAAAATCATCTATTATTGGATAGCCAATATATGGGCAGTGTACAATGCGTAAGGAATTACCCACGGAATGAATCACTTAACTTCGGCGTTCCTATTCGTGACGTGCAATAGGTTTCATAATGCACAAATTCAGAATGCACTAGGTTTCAAAATGCACTAATTAAGCGCCCTGACTTCAAAGTCGCGTAGTTGCCGACTGTAGTGGAAACGTGAAACAGAGAGTATAGCTGGAGCGATCGAGTAATAGACTGGAGGAGCACGGGTGGCGATCTCAAGGGCTCGCCGACGGTACGAGCCTCCGCCAGAAAACTTAACTTAAATGTAACGAACACATCGCCGGTAGGATTGGCATTATGGCATTGTACTGAATCCGGGGCGCACGGGTCATCTGCTTTGTCGCTTTTGTTGGTTTGAGGCTTATTTCAATTCTCGGCTAGTCTTTCTTCTCGCTTCTGCGCTCGTATCAAGAACGTACGAAAGACGATTTCCCACCGCGTGCAGATAAATCAACCGGGGTAATCAAAGATGTGTTGAGATAACGCGCGGCTGGCTCTCGGCTCTTTCCCTCATTCGTCACCATGTTCCTCTTACTCATTCGAGATTCACGATATCGCCTCGTGAGCTTCCTCTATACCTACCTCATAATGCTGGACGTGACGGCAACGAGGACCTCTGCAAGGACCGCTCAAACTAAGGACTGAGATAGAACGAAAGACGCGTGGCCGCGCAGCTAGCTTTGCTTTCGACTGCTTGGTGGTACATGCATTATACATACAGTGTATGCCTCGTGCGCATCATAGGTACCAAAGCCTGAACAGTGAACAGTGGATGGCCGAGAATATAGTACGATGGCGCACAGCAGGCCGGTAGGTCTCGCCGATTCCAGGCTTTTTTCGTCTCTCTTTATCTGCATCTCTTTACTTAGTCGCCGGCATTCACGTCGCATATGTACCGCGATCAGGCGTAAGCCCGCATCAAAGATGCACCAGCGGCGCAAATCCAGCGAAATAAGACACCGCGCACGAGCTCCTCGTAATTCTCATCGCACACCAATCAGTGGCACATTTCGCTAAATTGCACTAGGAATATCATAAGCGTAGGCATACTGCTCCGCACAGGTATATTATATTGCACTACTATTAACCTTTGGCAGACATGTAGAGTGAGCCACGTTATGTGCAATAATTTTCGAGTTCGATGTGTAAGTGGCCATTTCTTTTTTGACACTTGAAATTCAATCTACTCTTGCGTATAAACCAAACTGCATTCGCAAGCCTGACAATTTCGAAAACTCGTTTTAATACATTTTGTTGGAGCCTCGTAACTCGTTCCGGGTCATTTGCAAGCACTAAGACAACTAATCGTGTAAGACTTCGCAGAGGACCTGCGAAAATGTTCGAGGGCCATGAGCGTCGTCGGAAGTTACCTCGGAAGCACTTCGGACGTTGCGATATATATCCATCGATTCTTCTCAGTCTCGGTTTCGACTTGGACCACGTATGTAAGTCCTTTGAAAAGTGGATTTATCGTGACAATCGGATTACATCCGTTCGCGCGTGTATAAACGTGCGACTCGCCTAGTACGAGTTACGCTCAGGTAACTCGTATGTACCTGTCGGGCATTACGAATTTCACAGGCTCGGTCTCTTATCTCGCCTCCAACGTGCCGACGCTTAGCTGTAACATGGGTTCTCGGAAGTCGCATTTGAATCCAACGGCTGGTGTATCTGCTGAATATTCTAGTTTGAAATTGCGTCCCGAGTTCTCGATGCCAACGCATGAATTCATTTGCAGTGCTGAGTAAGACAGCGACAATCACAATGGTATAAAATCGACAACTTTTTCAGCGTTATCCTAAGGGCGACACGACTGTTCAACCGCGGACAACATGACTGCGGGATAATAACCGAATTCGCCGGACGACAAAATGACCGGCCGACGAAATAATAGTATATTACGATACTAGTGCGAAAACAGTTTTTCTGACGAGTGTGAGTTTGCAGCACGAGCCGAAGGCGGGTGTTGGAATCCCACGAGTCAAGAAAACGTTTTTCGCACAAGTATCGTATACAATTTTATGTCACAATGTGTGTAAATGGGGATGTGTTATAAAATATGATATAACTCCCCACCGAAAAACCTTTGTACAAGTTATCTTTATGAATTTGATAGGATGCGGTATCAAATAATATCATGCGCACAAACAACAGCGTTGGAGGGTGGCACCATTCGTTTAATGGTAGAGTTTGCATTAATCACGCCTCTATGCCGACAATTTTCCAGGTAATTATTAACAGTGACACGACATTTCAACCGCGGACAAAAAAACCGGGACATAATAACCGAATTCCCCGGACGACAAAGTAACCGGACGACAAAATAACGGGACGATAAAATTACCGCGACAAAATAACTGAGACAAAAACAACCGGACGACAGAATAACCCGAGTCGAAATTTTCACCCTCCGCCCGGCCTCCGCTACTGCCAAGCCCTTTGATCTTTCGGATGCCGACACCCGCGCTACCCTCTGCCAGCCGACCGCCAGCCTGCATACAGGTTTGAGCATCGCTTACGGTGATTCCTACAACCGCCGCGACTCCGACTACACTCCCCGCGACTCCGTGCACGCTCTCCGTGACCCCGCGCCACCCGCCCACAATCTCCCTCGGCCTATTCATATACTCTCCGCTAGCCTGCTCAGCCTACATGGAGTATTCAACCTCAATCCACCCGTTTCAATCTGTTCCAATCCCGGCCACCCTACATAAGCTACTCAAACAGAGAGCGCATTTAAATTTCATATTCTGTTTAAATTTTACCGCGTACCAGCATGCACTGCGGCCCGGGCGGACGCGGCTCAGCCTGCACCCGAGGTCGGACACTTCCATGTTAAAGTGGGGGTACAGCGTTTGTGCGCCCTCACATTATGAAACCCGTAACATGGAACTAAAATCCAATATGGCGACCATGGCGACATGGTGACCTAATGCCGCGAAATTTTGAATCGTATTGATGGATTCGATTTATGGGAAAAAAAGCTACAAGTATTGACATATCGAAGAAAGAAGATTGAAAAATGTGACAACTATGATCAATTACATATTTTTCATACTTCCAACATTTTTCAATTTCTTTTTCCCATATGCCAAATACCTGTGCCTTTTCTTGTGTGTAAAGGCAGGTTGAATAATGTGATACCAACTTTTCGATGAATAATTTATTATTATTTTCAAGAAAATGTACAAGGTTTTGTTTGGTCGATGAACAGTCGAGACAATCTGATGAAAAGGCGGAAAATACATTTGAAAAAACAAATTTCTTCCAATTATTCAACTTCTAAATAACGAACCTAACCTGAAACTTTGCATCGTAGCTTTGCGTACTCTTTGCTTCCTTCTTAGCACTATCATTTTCAACCACTTTCATTTCTCACTCTTCTCCGATTACGAGACACGAAATTGTTTATATATACATTCACTTCACTCAACTTCATCAATTCAAACAAAAAATGACAAAAACAATAACAAACGTATTCGTCACGAGCCTCCAGCGAATGCTTTCGTTGTGTGCGACAAACAGCTTATCTATGACGTACATCAACGTACACCAACGCAACGAGGCTGCTGACTACAGCGCCACCACTTTATGAAACCCGTTTGTTTCCGCTGAAAACGCTGTTCCGGAAGTCCATATGCCTGTGTCCGACACCTGGCCTGCACAGTGTCTTCGCGGGACAAAGGCGGCTTACGCGCCGGCAGCCCAAGTCTCGTGTTACGGCATTAATATCTGGGCGCGCGCGTAGCGAACATCATAGAGTACCAAAATTTTGTGCAATAATAATTTTCGAATTATTTTATTCCCATATTTTCTGTATTTTTCATTTTCGCTTATTCTATCTCATTTATTTTATTCCGATTATTTTCCGTGTATTTCATTTTCGCTCATTCTATTCCGATTATTTTATATAAATTATTTTGTTCCCGATCATTTTCCTATTAAATATTATATACGGCGATGATTAGTATCGATTGTGTGCACCTTCAATATGTCGTCCGTAGATGGCAATGCATATGCCCTCGTGGTGTATGAAAAAACAGAAAAAGATGCGACAAAACGTGCAAAAAAATCGGCGGGAAAACGGACATTTTTCGATGTGATACAGCTACGGCTTGTGCCCAAAGCCCGTTGGGTAGAGGGACACAAGACGAGACTCCGATGGCAGGACCACAACACGAAAAAAGTGACATCGCATTACGTCACGATAAAAAAAATAAGCAGTAAGTATTCGTAAAAATAATATCTGTTTTGCATACACGCTTAACGGGAGGCAGAACGGTTGCGGCTCGGGCTCTCTCGCTCCGCCGCGAGCTCGGAAGTGCCATCTCTCTCGCTCTCGTTCTCGCGCCACCACCGTTCTGCCTCGTCTTGCGTACCCGGGGACATTGCGAGTGGATGTATCATCTTTTTCTTTCAGAGACAAAGAGCCGGTATTGTATTACTTATTTTTTTTTAATCTCACATTGATCTTCGAACCCGAGCCTTTCGCTATATCTTGGATCCGCTCAATGCATGCGTCGTGTCAATAATGCTTTGTTTCTTATGATCGAGACTTAACCTACAGATGCAAATACAGCGACAGAGCGCGCCAACGTGGCTGCGTTTGGTGTGCCACGGTGACGTTACTACCGTTGCGTATCGTGCGATCGCGGGGTAGCAATGCTTGAGACTATATATTACATTTGATATCGCGGAACTTGTTTTTATCCATTTTTGTCGGATTCCCAAAGGGGGGGGGCATTGCAAATCTCGATTCCCGAATGAATTCTAGTGACGGGTTAGTTGCCGGCCGCCTTAAATAAAAGGTAAATACATTTTTGTTGATTTGTTCCTTTGCCCTTATTAGTTTTTTTTTTTTATTTGAATAATTTTTTTCTTAACACGTCCGTCGCCAGGTCACTCATATCTAGGTTTTCTTTTCGTTCAAGCGAAATAGAAATTTCAATTGGAACTGTATATCAGCGTTTTTTATTTTGAGCCCCCGCTATCGAGAAACAGTCAAATTAAGTTCTCCAATTATCGACCATATTTTGTCAATTGAATCGATATATCTCAGCAACGGTTAGTAATAAATTAGAAAACTACAGTGATTTGCCCTTAGTTTTTGCTAAAAAACCTAAAGGCAAAACACCTGTAAAAAATTATTTATTAAGAATTCAAATCTTAGTTAAAGTTGACTTTAACTAAGATTTGAATTCAAGTCAAATGAAGTAAGTTAAATAAAACCAAAAATGTAGCCTCAATTAATTTTTTTCTTAATTCCTTAAATGACATACCACCAAAGTTCACGAAAAAAAAACTAATACGGCCGTATGAATAAATCAACAGAAATAATGCACGTTATATTCTCCTAACCGTTCGTCACAATTTATTTGGAAATCGACATTTATACTTCCAATGATCACCTGCTTCTCCCCCCCCCCCCGCCCGAAACTGAAAAAATGGCTCAATACAAGTTCCGCGATGGCAAATGTCTATAACGATTGCGCTTAAAAAAAAGAAAAAAAAGTTTTTGTTGAAAAACTCGTCCATTTGCGTGCGTGTGTGGGTGTGTGTGTGTGTGTGTGTGTGTGTGTGATTATTATTATTCAATAAATTTAATGTTCTATTTCTTCAAATTTCGATTTTTTCAATCGCCTCAACATTTATAGTGGCGGATATTTTTCACCAATGCTAGGGTTACGTTAGTAGGTCGTGCAGCAGCGATTAGATTTCCTTGGCCATAACCGAGGAGGGGGAACGGAAGCTCGACGACAGGCCCAAAAAGGGTAATGGAGGCTGTACGGCAGGCCGGCCGAGGCCGACGGCGGTTGTATGGCAGGCTGGACAAGGGCCACGGCGGCTGTACGACAGGCCGGCCGAGGCCAACGGAGGCTGTACGGCAGGCCGGCCGAGGCCAACGGCGGCTGTACGACAGACTGACCGCGGCTATCGAAGGCTGTACGGCAGACTGAGCAAGGGCAACGGCGGCTGTACGGCAGGCTGACGGCGGGTAACGGAGACTGTATGGCAGGCGGTCTTCGGCTAACGGAGGCTGTAAGAGGGGGCGGTGTCGCCCTCCGCGAGCCCAAGCTCGCCTATTTGTTCACTTTCTGCCACTTTCAGGCCGAGGGTAGGCTGAAGCTTCTATACAATTTCGCTGCTCTATACCCTCCGCCATCGTCGTACACTCCGCAGACGAAGCGTTGGAACTCGAGATTAATCAGGCAAAGGGAGGTTGGAAATTTCGACTCGGGAACCGATGACAAAATAACCGATGGATAATAGTATATTATGACACTAGTACGAAAAAAAATTTTCTGACGAGTGTGAGTTTGCAGAACGAGCCGAAGGCGAGTATTGCACTCACACGAGTCCAGAAAACGTATTTCGTACGAGTGTCGTACGAATTTTTATGTCACAAGGTCGGTAAAGCCGCACTTTTACGGACAGCGTGACATAAAATAAAATAACCGAAAACAAAA
Source organism: Diplazon laetatorius (assembly GCA_963662125.1). Lineage (NCBI taxonomy): Eukaryota > Metazoa > Arthropoda > Insecta > Hymenoptera > Ichneumonidae > Diplazon > Diplazon laetatorius. The sequence goes on along the minus strand of OY759158.1, from coordinate 8,966,555 downwards.
TAACCGGACGACATAATAACCGAAGGATAAAATAGCCGTCGCTGAATAACATAAGAATGGGGCGAGGGTGGATTGGTTTTCTGTGGTTCTTTGGGGGGCTGCGTTTCGGTCGCCGGGTCGAGGGGCGGAGCCCCCGCGGGGGGTTGCCCCCCCCCCTCATAGAATACAAAACGAAATTTAAATGATTTCATCAATTTGTAATCATAATATAGTGAATAATAAATAGAAAAAAACATAGTAAATAATAAATAATAATGATGAATAATAAATAATAAATAAATTTGTATGGGGGCTATGTCTGTATGTGTGTAGAATCTGGCGCATACCAGCTGTACTTGTAGGACCAGCGCCACTATCGGAACAAGCGGTTATTAATAATATTAGTCGACGGCCCAGTAGAGACATTGATCTGCTCCGTAACCCACGAACTAAGCACTCACTTTTTGAATTGTGTTCGTTGTGTTCCCATAGCATTCAGTCACTGTAACCTCATATTTAGTTGTTGTTTTTTTCATCGCTGTTTAAATTATTTGTACTGTCCATCTTGTGTTACTTTAGCATTCAGTCATTGTAACCTCAAATTTAGTTGTTTTTAAAAATAAATGAATTTTTATAATATTTCATTGCATCAATTAACTTTTCTTTTAGGTTTCAAGCGGTTATTTTGTCGTCGGTTGTTTTGTCGTCCGGTTGTTTTGTCATTCGGTTATTTTGTCGCGGTTATTTTGTCGCGGTTATTTTGTCGTGCGGTTATTATGTCGCGGTTATTTTGTCGTCGGTTGAAATGTCGGGGAACCATTATTTCCAAGCAAGGGTCATCTGGGCTGATAATTACCTAGATCAACATCGGCTTAAGTATTGTTAAGAAACGACGACAACTGTACCGTGATAGCGATGAACGAATCACTAGTGTCGAATTATCACAGGCCAGACAATATTTTGGGTCATTTGAGGAATATTGTCTATTGTTACGATCTGCTTCCAACCCAATAGTACAACAACAAAAAAATTATATTTATTCCAGAACAAGAATCGAGGTTCTCTTATGTATAGATATAATATTATTAAGACATACGCATATTGTGACTGGGTGTTGGTCGGTTGAACGAATCCTTGATATCACGTGACTATTTTGTAAATAATCAATACTAACCAAAATGTCAAGATAGCCGAGAGGTGTCTATCCTTTGGGCTGCATTCTATCCCTTCGGACGAGCCAAGCCATAAATTACAAACCTTTTACCCGTACGACATCACCGGAAATCAGAGACTCTCGAGCGGGCCTACCTAACGATATGAAGGACTCGCAGTATTAGAACCCACTTATCGATCCAAATAAAATAACGGAAAATTCGTGGAACAGAGTGACGCATTTCCACCTTCGCCGGTAGGGCGAATGATTTAGTCCTTTCCACATATGAGTTCTAGGAAAAGGGGCGCGAAATGATCAAAGGGAGAGTGACAATATTAAAAGAAGAACAAAAATCACGCTTGCAGAAACCCCACCTGAAACACTATATAAAGGGGACGATATTTGTCACTGGGGCAGTCCACCGCCGAGATTCATACTGTACGTATGGTTGATAACCAAGTTAGGAAAGAGATCAGACTAACTTCACGTAGAGTCAGTATTCATCAGTTAAAGGCCAGTTAAGCCTCTTGATATTTCTGAGAATAAGTAAAGTCTAAATTGAAATAAAGAATAATATTGAAACTGAATCAAATAAAATTGAAATAATAAGAAAGAATATTAAAATTGAAATAATAAAGAAGAATATTGAAGATAAAAATAATGAAGAAGAATATTAGAGTTGAAACGATTTGAAGATTAATAATTATAAAAGGCCAGATGAGCCCCTTGAATATTTTGAATAAGCGATCACCAATCGCATCATTAAATGAAATGCCAGGAAAATTGGACTGGTAGAAGAAATAATTCAATCAAAAAGAAATTAAATAAAGCAAAGAGGAAATAAAGATTATTACGAGCTGTGGCTATAAAGATTGAGACATTGATATTTTGAGGAATCTACGAAATGAATTGAACATTGAAATTATTTAAAATATATCGCGGATGAATCAACGAGAAATAAATTGTGTAATCGCGGTGGAAACCAAACGAATTGTAACGAAGACAAAATCAGTTCGCGACAAATCAAAGTAACACTGTATAGTATTTGACGAATTGACATTGTAGAACGTTTGCAATTTAAGAATAAACTTTTCGTGTGCGCGTGTTAATCATCGAGTCATGAAGATTCATTTACTCGCCTCTCCTTAACTACATCGATTGCCAGACGACGACCAAGAGGGAGAACAACAGCGATATCTAAGGTACCGAATATACGAGAGATATGGAGCATCGCGAGGTAAAATCCGAAGTTCTTAGCTGTATTGGCGAGATCTCCGTCCCTGCGGTAAAGGTTTAACACCCTGACGCAAAAGAGAGATCGACCGTGTTACGCTCTAAGACTTGTATCCGTCACCATATGCAAGTCGGACGTAACACTATGTTATGAAATCGTAAATTAATATCGATCAATGTTAATGTATATGTCATTTATCGAGTCCCTGAAGGGTTACAATGGCTTCCGCTTCCTATCTTACATCTTTCCTCGTATCTATTTATACATCTCATTTCTTACATTCTATCTTATTCGTCTAGATTTCCTTAACGCTACTCTTAATCTTACGCCGTTTTTTCGCCCACCTCGCTCGCCTGCTTTCCCTTCGTCCCATCGCTCCCCTTATTTTTATTTTCACTAATCACTTTCTTTGTCTATTTCATTCACCATTCTTGGCCCTCATCTCTTCGTCTTTCGAGGACCTCGTTTCCGCTCATCCATTCCATTCCTTCGTTCATCCTCGTTCTTCCACTCCTGTTCAACCCTCGCGTCTTTCTCTCTCTTTTTTCACGTTCTCCATTCCTTTCATCGTTTTCACCCCTCCCCCTTCCTCATCTAGAATTTACCTCTGCGCGGCCTCTTTCCTTTTCTCTCCAGACCCTCAGCACTGCGTTCTCCTCGTCCGTGCTCCATAAGATCTCATCTACATATTTTTATAACTCACCCTTACTCTCCTTCCCTGCCACTCTTCGTCTGCCGCTGCTCTCCTCAGTTTCCACTGCATCTTACTTTCTTTCTGCGTCAAATCGGTCTCAACACTATCATTTCTCCCGTTTAAGTTTCTTTTGCACCTCATAACTTCTCACACATCCTTACCTCCAATATTGCCTCGCTCCGTTCTTTTCTCCCCACCACCCCGCTATTTCTCGTACCTCGTACCACCTTTGCTCGCACTCCCATTTCCCTTAAAATCTTTTCCGCGGATTGCCTCACTGTCGACTCTCTACTGACTCTCCTTAGAATCACATTACCCCTCTCCTCCCGCTCTTTCTTCTTTACTTTGTTTTCCAACTGCTTCATCTTCTGCTGCATTCCCTTTTTCCTCCCCTTATTTCTATCTTCTGTCCCTCCCATTCCCTCGCTTATCTCCCGTTTCGCTTCCTCATAGAGGAAGCTTTGTTTTCGTGAATTTTTTTTTTTCGCGATGTTCATGAAAACGTGTTCAGTATGTCTCAAAACACCTAAAAAACACATTTAGAAAAAATGTCCGGATGTATGTATGTATGTATGTGTGTGTGTGTGTGTGTGTGTAGTATTGTTTGACCGCTCACAACTTGGGAACGGCTCGAGATATCAAGCTAAAATTTGTCACACATGTAAAGAGTTCACGGTGCATAGCACAATTTAATTTTTGTGGAAAATCTATCAAGTTCTTTTGTTTTTACAGCATTTTTTGAAAATTCAAAAATTTATTTTCGGTCTCTAGCTCCCACAATTTCAGAGATACCGAGCTCAAATTCAGTATAATGTTGTACGAGTACAGGGAGATGCTCTATACCGAATTTAGAAGAAAACCACTCATTGCTTTTGTTTCAAAGCATTTTTTCATGTGAAAAAAACGGTCTTTACACTCTAACTGGAGCAATTTTTGAGATATCGGACTTAAATTGAGTGCGAAGTTGCGCAAGTATCCAAAGAGATACCCTATTGAATTTGGGCGAAATCCATCGAGCCATTCATATTTTATGGCGTTTTGAAATTTTTCCAAAAATCAATGTAAGTGCTCCAACTTCCATAATTTTTGAGATATCTGGCTGGAATTTAGTACGAAGTTGCACTACCATCGATAGAGGTTTCGTATTGAATTTGGACAAAATCCAACAAGACGTTCAGATTTTATGGCGTTTTGAAATTTTTTCAAAATTCAATGTAAGTGCTCTAGCTTCCATAATTTTCTAGATATCCGGCTGAAATTTAGTACGAAGTTGCACTATCATCCAAAGGGATTTCCTATTGAATTTGGATAAAATCTAACTAGGAGTTCAGATTTTATGCGAATTATAATTTTTCAAATTTCACATGAATTGCCCCATGTATATTGATTTCGACTTACATCACACTCACAAGGAGCCCTCAACGTCACGAAAGTGAACAAGGGTGCAAAGTAGAACCTTGCACATTGCTTCCTCATAGTTTTGTACCGTTTTTAAATTATTGAGATGTAAAGTAGAACCTTGCTTATGGCTTCCTTATCTTTTTACACATTTGCCGAAGCTTCCTCTATGAGGAAGCCAAAATTGAGCGACACTTGGTTCTTTATAGAGGAAGCTTTGGCAAATGTGTAAAAAGATAAAGAAGCCATGAGCAAGGTTCTACTTTACATCTCAATAATTCAAAAACGGTACAAAACTATGAGGAAGCAATGTGCAAGGTTCTACTTTGCACCCTTTTTTTCATCTATTCTTCTTGCTCATTTTCTTTCTTTTCCCGTCATTTCATCCGCAGCCTGTCTTTCCAGTCTTTCTAACCTCCTCTCCCACTCTTTCTTGTCTTTCCACCATGTCATCGCCAGCTCCTCTTTATCTTCCTTTCATCTCTTCTTCAGTTGCCTCATTCTCTTCCTCATTCCTCGTATCAGCTCCTCCAGTCCTCCCTCTCCCTTTTCAACCTTTTCCGGTGATCGCTGCATCCGCTGGCTTTTCTGGCACGCCTTTTTCTCTCTTTCCGTATTTTATTCCTCATTTCTCGTATCAGCTCCTCCAATCCTCTCTCTCCCTTTTCAACCTTCTCCGGTGATCGCTGCATCCGCTGGCTTTTTTGGCACGCCTTTTTCTCTCTTTCCGTATTTCATTCCTCTGCCTTACACTCTGTACTCTCAAACTCGTATCTCCACCCCGTTTCATCTTCCTTCTCATCCCTGTCCTTCATGCCTTCAAATATTCGATCTATCGCCTTCTATTCTTCTTCCTCCTTCATTATTCTACGCGTATCTCTATATATATATGCCTGTTTCTGTCTGTACTATGTCGGTCCTTATTCTTTGCCGCTTGTCTCTGTCTATCTCCGTTCCTGTTCATTCTCTGCGTATCTTCTTATCCATAGCGGTCCGCCCCATATTATATCTGACTCTCTCGCTCTTCATCCTTCTCTTTCCATAACTGGGCTTTCAGACTGCTCCGGCGGCGGTCGCCACTGACCTGCTTTTCTCACCTCGCTTCTCTGCTTCTCCCTTACCTTACTTTTTCGTGCACTCGGCGTTCCGTGCCACCCTTCTGCTGCTCTTCCCTCGTTTTTGCACCCAAGCTCAACACGTTTCTTTTCCTCCACCCTTTGCACTATCGCATTCTGTCACCTCTTTCGCCACGTGCCACCCACTTTCACACCGGAAACGGCAGTCCACTCAAAACTAATGTATTGTTGTTATTATCTATTAATGCGATATTGCAGAATCTAAGAAAAACGAATGAGTAAGCCACAATTTTCCGGAACTTATAGTTTTTTAGATATTTTTGAAAATATCCGAAAACTAATATGCAAAATCAATTTTTTTTAAATTCCATAACTCGACTGCAAACCAGCCTAAATTAACTTCCTTGGTAAGGATTTAAAAGGTCTTGAGTAGTACTTTAAGACTGCTATGGCCTCTTTTCATTCATTCCAAAAAACGTTTTCCTTTCGCAAATCGGAAATTAGCACATTGTGACTATATTACGTTGTGAATTTTCAAAAGTTTAAAGTGCATTTGCACGAAAAAAAAATGTTTAGAAATATTTTCTGAAGAATATTTTGTGTAATAACAGACAACGGAGCATTTTGAACGGTCAACCAATCAATAAATCAATAATCAAATTATCATAGATGTTTCAAAACATAAGATGAAAATTGCAATAGGAAATGTAAAAATAAATAGGAGAAGAATATTTTTATGCGAAATTCTTTATTTTTTATAAAAGTTTAAACATCACGTTAACTTTCTTCAAGGTCTAAAGATTATGCGGACGCAGCGTATATTTTTGCCGCGTGTTCAGTGCATATGGGCTTTCGAAGGCGCACACAATTTTGTTCTTCGGGCTCTCCGTGTATTCTAGTTAGCTTAGCAGCTCACCGAACCGAAGCACGTTCTATTATTGCGTCTGAAAAACGAAAACAAATACACAAATTCGAAATGAGTTGAAAATAAGCGAAAGAGAAGAAATGATAATATTATTAATAATAATATTCGTGCTGGAGCCCGACATAACCGCAAAAATGTATCTTACACCCACTATGACATTTTTATGAACTTTATAATAGGTCAAAATAATTACTTTTTTTCAATTTTTTTCGCTTTTTTGTTACACTATTCCTACAATGGGTTTCCTGGGCCCCAAAAAAATCTAATCGATGTCTTTCCGCGATTAAGGTGATGGAAGACCTCGCCGTCGGTAAGGAAGATCCACCAAGTCATACATGTGACTTGGCATACATGTCACATGTATGCCATACATGTGACTTGACAAAAACCCAGCTCCGGGCTGGGTTTTTGGGCTAGGAACGTAATGGAATTGTATGAAACTCTGGCAATCGTTTCAGAACCGCTGAACGGAGTATCGTTAGGTCTTATTTTTCTCAAAATCGAAAGAAAAAATTGCAGTTTCCGAATACCCGTCCGGGAATATGTGATGATAAAAATGTCCATGCTGTCGTATTACAACACCTGAATCCAAAATGACGAGCACGATAGGATGCACATTTTATCAATGAATAATTAAGGACATAGTAGGTGTGATAATTCGGCGTAATTTGCAAGAACAATGGTTTTTCCGGTCGCGGGGGCACATCGTTGTTTACGGTACGACGCTGGGGATCCAGTATTCTCGGTGTAGACGAAATGGAATGTGTTGAAATTTCGAGAATCGATTCAGAACCGCTAAACGGAGTATTGGCAGGTCTTGTTTCTGTCTAAATCGAAAAAAAAAATTTCAGCTATCTGTTATTAGCCCATTAAAAAATCTGAGAGACATATCATGCGGTCGGCCGATGGCGCTGTCATCGTTTTTTCTCAGCATCACAACTGCTCCGTGTGTTCGTAAAAATGCCATCTGTGTATCTCGAGCAAAGTACACAGGATTTGAGGTTAGGGTGGATCGCTTGGTTCGACATGTAAGTCGGATCAAAAACCGTAAGTAAATTTTCGCCACAGCCCAGGATGTGGCGAAAAAAAAGTCGATCGAAAAAATTCACTGGCTTGGCTACTCGGTTATAAATTTTTCAATTTATAATCGAAAACACCACCAGGATTTTTCTTGATCGACGCATTCTATTCGGTCTAGTTGAGATTTTACATCCTCGCTAGACCGAACCTGCTTGTAACTAATGCTGTCGGTGAGAAAACACTGGTTTGGTTACGCCTTTATGATTTTCTAAATTCATAATCGCAAACACCACCAGGATATTTCTTCATCGACGCATTGTATTCGGTCTAGTTGAGATTTTACATCCTCGCTAGACCGAACCTGCTTGTAACTAATGCTGTCGGTGAGAAAATACTGGTTTGGTTACTCGGTTATGAATTTCTGAATTCATAAACGAAAACACCACCAGAATTTTTCTTGTTCGATACATTGGTCTAGCTGGAATTCTGCTTTCTTACGACTGCAGCATTTCATAATGAAACAGTTATCGGTCGACTTCAAATACTCAACGACAATTCCTTCGAAGTTTGTGTTGAGACCGAGATTGAATTCTCATGGTTGCTTTACTGTTTTTTCTTGCAACTGCACCTGTTTTGAGGATCGATCTGGAATTTCAAGGATCGTTTTGTCCTTTGTAGATCGTACAGCGACTGATAGGTGAGCGATTAAAGAAATTGTTTCAACTTACATTCTGCGACCATGGTTCGGACCGTTTCTGAAATTCATTTTATGATTTATGTTTCGCAACTTTCAAAAAGATTTTCAGGAAATGATTCAAAACTTTAATGTTTAAACAGTTAATGCTGTTCAAAGAATTCAAGTTAAGAAACAATTATTGGACCAGTTGTCGTAGCTTGTAAACTTCAATCCATCTTTCGAGGCGCATTTTGAAAGTTGCTGCGGAACATGAATAGTTGAAATAAATTTCAAAGACGGTCCAAACCGTAGTCGTAGAATGTAATGACAGATTAGAAAATTCCTTTAATGGCTCACCTGTTAGTCGATGTAAGCTACGAAGGACAAAACCATCCTTCAAATTTCAGATCCATCCAGAAAACAGGTGCGGTTACAAAAACATCTGGAAACCAAAGTTGAGCAATCAATCTCATTGCACCACAAGCAACGCAGGTAATAATGTTGATTATCTGTATGTCAAATAATCAAATGATGTTGATTATTTGTATCGGTCGAATAATCAAATGATGTTGATTATTTGTATCTGTCAAGTAATCAAATGGTGTTGATTATTTGAACAATACAAGGCACTATATCAGCTTCTGCAAACTATTTCACGACGACAAGTCTGAAAATCATTTTTTCTCATTCCTGGATCCGAGGTACACTGCTTTGCACTGCATGACATTACGAGTCACGTCAGTGCGAGCAATGTTATTTTTTGAGGTTACCGGTTACGAGGCTGTGCCGGCATTTGACAGCGTGTGTACTACGTGACACGCGTATTCGGTCACACAGCTGTTCCATGCAGCACGAGCAAGCGCGCATCCGCAAGCGCGAAATAGTACCTCTCGCGCATGCGCATGTCGAGTTCGTAAGGCCCCATCGGGCTACACTCGGGATAGCCAGTCGTGGCCGAAATCTGTCGCGATACGACATTCGATATGAGGCGCCATCTAGCGGCCCGTGACCGTACTGGCCGCGCGGCAGCCGGTACTGTCACCCGTCCCCGCCACCTATCATGAAAAAGGGGGACCCGGACGGACGTTTTCGTATGTCTTCCATCACCTTAAAGCCGGAATGAGCGGGCTTCGTGGTCCGAGCAGTAGAGTGGATGCCAAAGCCACTCCCCCCCCCGCCCCTGACACGGCCCTCTCTCCAGCGCTATTCAAAAGTTACAGAAAGGAAAATAAAACGGATTGGGTCGAGCAGACCCATTTTTAACGCCCTGTCCTGTCAAGTCGAGAGTAAACAACTGCAACGTAACAACAATAATTCATTTATTATTTGACAAGAACTATATTTATGGCAGTCATAACTTCGCCGTCGGTGTCACAATCTCGGACAGTGTCAGAAACTGGGCCGGTTACCTTAGATGATAATGGAATAGTAGTGAATAAAAATTCATGCATGTGTATAGTGCTACAGGGAGACCTGTCATTACGTGCAACTAGCGACCGAAGCCAGCCCTCAATCCTATACTGCTACGACTACTCTGCTTTTCATCCTTTTCCGACACGATTTTCCATCAGTTTTCTCAATTTTTGACCATTCTCAAACCATTGCTTCCTCGTAGAGGAAGCTTTGTTTCGTGAATTTTTTTTTTACGATATGTTCATGGAAACGTGTTCAGTATGTCTCAAAACATCCAAAAAACACATTTAGAAAGAATGTCCGGATGTGTGTGTGTGTGTGTGTGCGTGTGTGTGGGTGTGTGTGGGTGAATGTAACATTCGTTGAGCGCTCGTAACTCAAGAACGCTTCGAGATATCAAGCTGGAATTTGTCACACACGTACATGGTTCACGGCGTACGAGTACAGGGAGATGCTTGATACCGAATTTGGAAAAAATTCACGCATTGCTTTTGTTTTAAAGCATTTTCAAATGTGAAAAAACGGTGTTTACACTCTAGCTGGCGCAATTTCTAAGATACCGGACTCAAATTTGGTACGAAAGTGCGCTATTATCCAAAGAGATACCCTATTGAAATTGGGCAAAATCCATCGAGCCATTCATATTTTATGGCGTTTTGAAACTTTTCCAAAAATCAATCTAAGTACTCTGACTTCCATAATTTTTTAGATATCCGGCTGAAATTTAGTACGAAGTTGCACTATCATCGGAAGAGGTTTCGTGTTGAATTTGGACAAAATCCAACAAGTCGTTCAGATTTTATGCGAATTAGAATTTTTCAAATTTCACATGAATGATATATATATATTGTAACGTGGTGCTTTCTCACGCACCCCGTTACTTCGCTGTCGCGTCAACAACATCCTCAGCTGTCGTCGTCCACCACCGACCCTCCCTCCAGAAGTCAGATAAAATAGTAGTAAAAATTAGAATTGCAATTAAATTAGGTAGTATTTAGTAACGTAGGTTTTGTTTTGTTGTCTTTCCGATTTTTATTCGACGAGTTTCGGGCCACTGGTACCACACCTAGGGACGGGAGAAGGTCGTTTCCCGACCCCGCAACCAGCACGACGTCCCTCACTCACCAGGGATCGTAGTTAGCCCCTCGAAAACTGAGGAGTCCGAGGTGGTTTGAAGTCAGTCCTCATCGTTTGACGGAGGGATGCCGCAAACGATTGGGACTCGCGGCCTGCATCCCTCAGGCCGGAGTTCCCCAGTTATGGAGCGTAGGAGTGGAGTTGGGCGAAACCTTGAGGGCCCACCCACTGCCTCACGCCGACCGAGTCGCTGCACCGTCGACGGAGCGCTCGGTAAACCATGGTGAGCAATTAATCGCCCCGGAGCAGCCCCTGGACCACCGGAAAATTCATTTCAACAACGAATCTGGGACCCACTTCCGGAACCAGGACGCTGGCGGCCAATCGCGATTTTTCCACATCGATTGGAGCCAGCGTGGGCCTAGTGCGCATCGCACTGCAGGCTGAGGCGGGGCCAACTTTTCCGCCGACAACGCTGCGGGGAGAAAAAACATCCAAAAATCTCGTTCATCAAAACTGCCGGTCATCCGCCGATAAGAGCGGGACCGTAATTCTCAAAATCAGTGCTGTCGGTATTTTAATTCAGTCAGATTGGGTTGTGAGGTGTTGCGGAGTCACTAGCTCCCGTGTCTGCCGGGAGATAGACCTGGTATAAGCGGACCAAATTTGGCGACTCGAGGGAGGGGATAGTCCAACTGAGGCCCCCGGAGGCGAACATCGAGTCGCTCTCTTCACGCTCAGCTTTCGTCGGAGGCGGTCGACAACCTCAGCTCTCTCCAACACCATACCCCCTGGAAAGGACGTGGACATCGGCGAAAACCAGTACCAGTGGGTCCGTGAGTACCGTATCCCGGGCCTGGTCACGTTGTCGAAAATTCTGTGTAAGCTGTGAGTACTACCGAGATGTCGTAATTTGTGACAAAAGAGATGTCTGAGAACCACGCCACGTGGTGTCTGAAAAATCTCGGTGGTTATCGTATCGAAACGGGCGAGCCGGTGGTTCTAGTGCTGTCGAAATTCATTAGCTTAAATTAAAAGTAAATTCATGTAGAGTATTTGTTTCGGGCATTTGATTTGTGAACTTCTGGAGGAGAGTGTGAAGGGCCCACTCCGTTTTTGTGTGTGGTAATTTTATTAGAAGCTTTCGGTATCGTAATTTATTAGAGAAGAATATTTTTGTGTTTTTTTTCCCGATTGTCGTTATTTGTCATATTGTTTTTCACGTTAGTGTATCCGTCCGTACGTTAGTTAATTTGTGAGAAATACCCTCGTGTTGATCGTTGTCGGAAAGTTCTCCGCCATTAGAGTCCGACAGTTTAGTATTGCTATCGTAGACCGAGGGGCCCGAGACGGCGGGTTGTTGTAGATTCAATGTCAGGTTAGTTTCATTATTGTTAGCCTTTTGTTACGTAAATAAAATGTTTGTCGAATAAAAACCACGAACGACCGAAAACGAAACGTTACTTATGTTATATTATTGTGGGTTGATCCCGTTTGAATTATTTTGGAATTGTAATTCGGTCGCTCGATATTGAGAAATTTGGCTGGCGAAAATATTTCAACAGCAAATAAACGTATTAAATTTTACTCGTCGCCTTTCTGTTTATTTTTCCTTGTTGTCGTATCGGCCCACGCCCCTCTACCCGCGAGAAAAGGCTGAGCTAGCGGTGAAGCCCGCATCGTCTCCCCGCTGCCGCCCCAAAAATATAGTCGGTCCTGAGTAGCATCAGGAATTGTTTTCCAGGGTCGTCTTTTGGCGGCTGGCGCCCAGGGCGTGCAGAGGAGGAGTGGCGAAGGTGCGCGGGGGTAAAAGCCCGTGTTACAATATATATATATATATTGTAACGCGATTTTTCCTCGCGCACAAAGCTATAGATCTCCGATATTTTCTCCTTTTATTTTATTGGGCGCCAGGTGCGAATGCACCGGAGAAAATATCGGGATCGAGCTGGGTTGCCTGGCTTCGCCGCAGTCTTGCCCTTGGTAGAGTGGCAGGGTTCGTTAATAATCGGTCGTGTGAAAGAAAAAAAACAATTGACAAAAAAAAAATATAATTTCGAATTTTTTTGTTTGATGAACAAAAAAAATAACATCAAATAAAACAACAAAAAAAACAATAAGAAAAATCAGTGTCTCTCTTTCTCTCTTACTCTCCCACTCTTTCACTCTCTCTCTCTCTCTCACACACTATTTCTCACACGCACTCTCCGCTCACGTCTCGCTCTCGCCCGCGGTACAGGTGCGACGAACTACTCTCGCTCACACTCAATCACCACACAAGAAAAAATTATACAATAAAAAAAACTACACTCACACTCTCCCCGGGTTGCGGCTACTCGGTCCACCGCGAATAAATACAAAATAAAATACAAAAAAAAATAGAAAAATATAAAATCACAATAACAAAATATAAAAATAAATTAAATAAGAAAATTTATCGCGGCCCTCTCACATTCCACACACACACACTGATCGTCGCACCTCCCCGCGCAATCCCGGAAGTTTCATATTCGAATAAGATAAAAAAAAGACGATTGCCGAATTATTAAGATACAAAAAAAAATAAAACAATTTACGGCGCGACCCGCGACCGATTCGGTGCCGGCGTCGCGAGAGTCGAGTAACGAGGGATCTATCGGGAACAAACGAAAAAAAAAGAATACAACGTGATCCTCAACCGGTCGGTGCCGGCGTCACAAGATTATTGATGAAAAGAAAAAGAATTTATCCAAAAATTATGCGATCCTCAACCACTCGGTGCCGGCTTCGCAAAAATATTAAACAAAAGAATTTACTCAAAAATATGCGATCCTCAACCACTCGGTGCCGGCTTCGCGAAAATATTTAACAAAAAAATTTACCCAAAAATATGCGATCCTCAACCACTCGGTGACGGCTTCGCAAAATGATTAAACAAAAGAATTTACAAAAAAAACTATGCGATCCTCAACCACTCGGTGACGGCTTCGCAAAAAAAAATATTAATTGTACCAACAAATCCCATCGACTCGACTCACACAAAAAAAAAGAAACGGCAATGCGCGATATATTAAATTGGCTGTATGGGAAATTTTCTAGCCGACAAACCCACGCGTCCGCGGAATTACTCGGTACATTCGACCACGCGGTCGAACGGTCGTCGCAACGGTATCAAAAAAAACACAATAATTTTTAATAAAATTCGTCCCGAGACGGGAATCGCAAGTGTACGAGACTCACCCGCACAACCGATCGACTTTTCCTTCTTTTGACTCATCTTCCCTCTATTTATTATCTTTCTCCCAGTATTGAATTGATATTTTCCGGTACGGTAATCTTTCTCTCTCTCTCTCTCTCGATCCACTCGTCGCAACGACTTCCCCAGTACAGCCCCGAATTTTTCGGTAACCGGTGGCTCGTGCCTCATACCCCTACCGTCCTAGGTTACGCGGTCAGGAGGGGTGACAGGCGACCAACTCTGACCCCCCCTGTGCCCCTATCTTCGCGGGTCCTCGCATACATTATCTACAATCCGTAACGTCTTCACGGCGGAGAAGTTTTCCCCCGCGGAACGTCGTGTTGAGGGGTATTGACGGCGCTGGCGGGCGGGCAACTCTCCCTCTCTCTCTCTTTCTCCGTCGCACACTCTGTGCCTCCCGAGAAATATATACGGGCTCGGACACATCGTCCCGCTCGAGACGATTACAATTTTACATGAAAAAAAAAAATTAAAAAAAAACAATTTAATTAGTAAATTTTCTAATTTCTATATGATGACCGTGGACCTGTCGGTGTCGTCGCGGCGAGTGGAGCGGGAGTAATTCGATTAATCAAAAAAAAATATTTCTCGTTACAATATATATATATATATATATATATATATATATATATATATATTGTAACGCCTAAAACCAGCGTTACAAGAATGCTTCTTAATATCGGGCTTGTTCTTGGTTCCGTCTCCGTCCCGATCAGCACACAACTCTCAGGCGAACTCCCAGGACGATAGCGCGAGCAAAATACAAATTATTAATTACGATTTTTATTCTTATGTTTTTCATGTGGCGAGAGCACGGCGCTGAATAGCCAACAACAGCACGTTCGCATATTCTCTGCTTTTCAATTTCGCTTCCCAGAAAAACGGAAGAGCAGAGGGGAACGATTCACCCCCCCCCCCGCCGAAGGCCATCACGGAATTTGGGCGAAATGTTACACGTCCGATGAGACTGCGTAATAATATTCCCGGCGTGGGATATGGCATCGTTGGAGATCGATTACCGATATTGTAGCGATCTAACAGTCACACAATAAGGCGCGCACGGATCATGCGAAATCCGCGACACGCAGATGGGTGCTTCGAGTAATAACCAATTTTGAACGCTAGACGGTAGCAGTGTACGGGCGTCGCAAAGACGTTTCGTGGGGTAGGGAGAAAGAGGGGTACACAGGAGATTTTCGAAGGTGTGAGGGCTTGGTCCGCGTTGCGGACAGTTAGCTTCGAATCGTAAGGTAGAGTAGGCCGAGTTTGATTCGCGTTGCAAATATTTAGTTTCGAGTCGTCATGTAGGGCAGTTAGAATTTCGGTTCGCGAGGCGAACCGTTAGATTCGTAATGGAGAGGAGGGGGCCCACAAGTAACGAGAGCCCGGATGCCTTTCCCGGGACTGCAAGGAATTTTTAGAGGCGGAATTGAGCGGCTTCCGATCGAGGTAAGACTTCTCTATCGCCGTAAAATTCATGTGAGTGTTCGCGATCGTTTTCCCGGGGAAACATAACGTCTTTTTTTTTAGTTTTTGGGTAACTGCTCGGCAGCTCCGGGAACAAGTTCGGACGGTTCGGTCTCATATTCATTTTTGGAAATTTTTGGGTCGAATATTGAGTCGCGTACCGGCATTAATCCCATGAGTAAACTGTCGCAGTGCAAGTAGGCTCTCTCTCTCTCGTTTTCTTTGTGAGTTAATAACGTTAGCGCGACGAGGCCAAGCGATCGGAGGAGGAGACGGTCCCGGAAAACCGGGTGCAAAAATAATTGTCGCGCGAATTTTGGATTATTTTGGTTATCGCGGGCAATTATTCCGTTTTCGGGATGGAGGTCGACAGGAAGCGTCTCGTATTCATTTTAGACATTTGGGTAGAATATCAAGGCGCCGGTCGGCGAAGCCAAAACAAAATATTTGACATACCTGGAGGAAATAGTTTCCGACTTTTTTTTTAGAGTTTTTGCGTAGATCGTACTGTGTCTTGTCTGCGAATCGTTAACACGGAACGGTTAGGGCCATCGATTTTTGTCTGAATATTCGCGTGACGTCATCGTTAGGTTAAGATAGTAGTTCGTGGTATGGGAATTTCGGCTTGGCGCGTTTTAGTCCCGCGTTCGCGGATTAGAATTTTCCTTTATGTGTTTTTTTGTATTTGCTTTTTGGAACGTTTCGATCAGGAAATCGGCACCGTGGACAGAGTAGCGGTGTCCGATTATAGTAGGGATATTGTAAAGTGTCGTCCCATCGGTTTCCAAAAAAAAAAAGTTCGCGTTGATTATTACGTTTTTTTTTTGTGGTTTTGTATTTGGTTTTTCACCACGAAATATATACAACGATCCCGGATCATCCGTAATTTTGACTATCCGTTGATAATTTTGTCTCGTTTCCGCAAATAATTCTCCCGACAACGCACTTTCCCGAACCGCCCCTCTACCCGTGTGATGGCTGCGGTCTAGCTTGGCAAACCCCTATGCTTTTCTCAATTTAACATCTGAAATTTATTTTTCATTACGGTCGGGTCACGCTATAAGCGTGGCTGGCGCCCAGATATTTTTTATTAAATATTAAATTTACCGGCCGAGGAGACGTTTTGTGACGTTTCCACGAAAAAGGAGTTATAATATATGAGCGATTCCACGTGACTTCAGCCACTCAAAAAAAAAATGTCCCCAAATAATTAAAAAAAATTAAGCTATTTTTTTTCGATATATTCACCGATTGCCGATTTTTTAAAATTTTTTTTGACGGTTTATCGTTAATTAACGTTTTTTTGTATTTTCCATTCAAATGGCTGTATCTTTGGCAGGATCTGACGTATTTACATTTGTAAAAAACAAAAATTTGCGTCTTTTTATGACTTTTCAGAAAAAAATTACTTCAGATTTTATTGAGCAAGTTGAACGTCCGTTTCAGGGCAAAAAATGAAAAAATATTTTTCTTCTCGAAAAATGCATTTTTAATATTTTTTTCAAAATTTCCCCAAACTGAATACGAAAAAAGAATTTTTGGTATTTTTTATATCGTGGGACCGGTAATCGGTAATGCGTAATTCTACCAATTTTATTAATAGATTTTTTTCAGTTTCATTTTTTTGTTTTTTTCATGTGCTCCAGTCGCTTTACGCGAGTTCAGAAGCCTCCTTGAAAGAGAAATTAATGATAATCAATGCTCGTTGAATCGCGTAAAGCGAAAAAATCAAACTGATGAAAATCTATTAATAAAATCGGTAAAATTACGCATTACCGATTACCGGTTCCACGATATAAAAAATACCAAAAATTCTTTTTTCGTATTCAGAATTTGGGAAAATTTTGAAAATAAAAATTAAGAATGCATTTTTCGAGAAAAATTTTTTTTTGAGATGTTCATGAAAACGTGTTCAGTGTGTCTCAAAACATCTAAAAACACATTTAGAAAAAATGCCCGGATGTATGTGTGTGTGTGTGTGTGTGTGTGTGTGTGTGTGTGTGTGTGTGTGTGTGTGTGTGTGTGTGTGTGTGTGTGTGTGTGTGTGTGTGTGTGTGTGTGTGCGTGTGTGTGTGCGTGTGTGCGTGTGTGTGTGCGTGTGTGCGTGTGCGTGTGCGTGTGCGTGTGCGCGTGTGCGTGTGCGTGTGCGCGTGTGCGTGTGTGCATGTGCTCGTGCGTGTGCTCGTGCGTGTGTGTGTGTGCGTGTGCGTGTGCGTGTGTGTGTGTGCGTGTGCATGCGCGTGCGCGTGCGCGCGTGTGTGTGTGTGTGTGTGTGTGTGCATCGAGAAGCTAGTATATATCGCTGCTACTCCTATATACTGGAGCCAGGGAACCGGCGACTGCAGCGAGTAGAAGCACGACATCCTCTCAATCATCATTACATAAGCCATAATGATCCATTAACATCTGTCAAGTGGCTGTCGTTAATGCTGCAAACTATGGTGGAACGCGGATGCGCGCTTGCATCCAGGGAGCAGTTGATCGCGCATAGACGGTTGCGCGGACCCGGGAACCTTGCGCCGGAAACACTCGAAACAATCACACCGGTATAGCAGTGGCTTCCACGCGCGGGACTCTCGACTCAGGCTTGTGCGGGCTCGATACGTGACCGCAATTTGAAGTCCAATGAGCACATTGGCTGTCTGGCCATCCTATTAATATAGCCAATAGCTTCAGGATGAGTATTATACAGTAAGGGTAATTCCGGCCGCGAAATATTAATTAGTTTGTTTTTTACAAATTACATCACTACAGAATATTTATGAAAATTACCATGTCGTGCAGGAATTGGAACAGAGAAAAAAATCCATCGAATTATCTAATGGTTCGCCGGAATCCGTTTCGTTCTGTCGTGAGACCTCGTGTCGGCGAGTTCACGTAAACGGCTAAGCCGGATAGGTTCCTGAGTTGACATCTTCCGTCCCTTCCTATCCGCTTGTCAGACCAAAGATGTTAAAATAGAAAACCTGCGAATAAAAAAACGCAACGGAACGTTGCGAATTCTTGACGTGCTAACGCTAGTACAGCAAGATAAACTCGTGGGGTCATTCCATCCCATTTCAACCAGCAGTTGACCCTCGACCTAGCCGATTTCGTTTAAATTGGGAAGTTTTTTGGTGTCAACAAAAAACAAACCTAATTTCAAGCATGTTTTGATATTTTGATTTTTGGTGAAGTACGGCATTTTTGAAAAATTGCAGATTTCCGTGCAATGGAAAGTTTGGGAGCACATAACTCAGCCCCTAATTGAGATAAATTAACGAACAAGGAGTTATTCTTTTCTTAATTGAATACGTAATCTCATTCTGGAATAAAAAATTAAATGTGCGATCATTTCGACAATTTTTGAAAATTTTAAATAAATTAAAAATTTAGAAATTCCAAATTTGGTATATAGCGATTTGGCTTAATTTTTTTTTTCCGAAGTATTCCGATATCAGTTCTAGACATCTGCAAAGTTGCAGGTGTTTTTTGAAATTCGGGAGAAAAAAAAACCCGCGTAATTGTAAACATTTTCGGGCAAGCCATTTTTCTCCACAATCATGCGCTTATGAACCTGCGCAGAACTTAGATGAACAAGATTCTCTTAAAATATTGAAGTACAATCTATTTTCGATACCGACCCGAGTCAAACAACGAGTAAAAATATATCTTGTATTTCAGGCCGGACAGAATACTAGAATACATTGTATTTTCCATTTTTACCCAAGTTAAATAAAAAGTTACGATATATCTTGGATTCCAAACCGGGCTGAAGACTATCAATGCGCTTAAAATAATTTTGCAAAATATCAAAGAATGCTTGAGAATCAGCCGTATAATATCTTGTAACTATTATGATCAACATTCTGTATTGTTTTGCTATCCATATGTTGTATACTTTGGAAGAAAAATTCTTATTCGACACTGACTTGTTCTACGCTATTCCTCGACGTTTCCTGCTACCTAAGACTACAACATTTTAGACTGAGAAAATCCGTAAATCATTGGGGAAACTTGTAAATGTTATGCGTGAATAAGATACGATAGTCGGTGCGCGTTTCGGTCTTTAAAAAAATGAACACTGAAGGTTTTTAGGCATCCTGCGTTATTCCTTATTATTATAATAGTACGTGCATGTGAATCTTCGTCCACAAAGTGAATAGCTGCACGTGGCCTTCTCCCGGGTGAATGTTTGGGTTGGCAAAACCCTGAGGGGCTTCGACGCATGTAGCTTTTAACGAGCTCTAGCATTTTACCTTTGCGAAAGCCCACCGGCTCTAATTCGTTCGCGTAACGCGGAAGCCGAGACATAGGTGGTACAGTACGACCAGTACCAACGTTTCTCGACACCAGGCTGCTAACCTAGAATCCCCGTGGGGCATAAACACTGCCCCTACCCCCCGCCGCCGCATATATCCTTAGCGCAAGGAACTTTTACACCCCCGCCTCTCTACGTTTGCTATATTGCTTCTCGTCGTTTGTTCCTCTTTTCTCACTCGAGTTCGCATTCAGTTCGCTCACTTTAGTCTTCCTAGAGCTTTTTTCCCTTTCTCGCGCATTTTGCCAGAGCCACACGTTCGCTCTCGCAGCGGCTTGGGCGGACTCTGCTGAAGCTTAATTAAATAAAACACCCCAATCCTCATTTCGAAGCTAGTCAGGGGTGCCTCCGTGAAAAGGCGTGAGGCCAAGAGAGATATTTTACTCCTCGTTGCTTCCTGCCTCGCTGTCTTCTCTATTCGTCTGGCTTGCCTGTACTGACTGTACACTCGCTTTCTCTCATCTGTACTCCTCATCTCTCGTTTTCGTTGTGAACTCATACTCCGGTTTTCCAGCCACCGGGATGACTGCGACAGCATTTCTAGCATAGTATCTTCGCAGTTCCCTCCGCAACAGCAGAAGAAGGCTGGAGGATTCGTTGCGAAATTTTCTGTTGTACTATCACTTTCACCGCAACACGGTCGCTAGGGATTTGTTCCTCGCACTTCATACCCTCATACCCGTCAGCGTGTTTTAGTCTGGATGTTTCAAGGTGAAGGCGAATATTACGCCATGCGTAAGCGAGGGTTGAAAATAAGAGTACGCCAGGGGTGTGCTCTTATATAGGTCCACTCCAGACCCTCTATACAAAGATGAAAAATCCTATCAAAAAATTAACGTACGTTCTCTTTTCGCGTGAAGTGTTGCCGTACTTTTTGCAATAACATTTTTTTCGAGGAAATCATAAAACAGGAAATAAGCGGATGATCATGACCCAAATGGTACCAGAGATTAGCATACGCGTGACACAAAATTCCTCCAAATATGAACCTTCAAAATTATTTTTGTACGGCTATAATCTGCACTATATTTCTTAGAAGCAACGATCGTACGGTCGGTAAGTCGTTGCTCCCTAAGCGCCGCAGCGTTGTAGTACGCATCTCGGTCGCCATCGCTGGCATCCTATATCGTTTGATATTGCGAGATCGCGTCAAACTGAAAAAAACCAAAGCAACACTATTTTGCTTCCTCATAGAGGAAGCATTGTTTTCGTGAACATTTTTTTTCTTCGAGATGTTCATGAAAATGTGTTCAGAATTTCTCAAAACATCTAAAAAATACATTTAGAAAAAATGTTCGGATGTGTGGGTGTGTGTGTATGTAACATTGATTGAACGCTCACAACTTCAGAACGGCTATAGGTTGTTCAGGCAGAGTTGTTTTCGGAGAAAACGTTTTGTGCACGAGTTGTAATAGCACAGGTTGTATATGAAGAGCGTCTACTTTGACAGGAGTTTTTTTTGGAATAAGTTTTATTGACCAGGATATATTGACCGGGTCTTTTTAACGCAAGGCGTTTAGACGTGCTACGGTACGTACTGTAACTCTTTTACCTTGTGAGGGTTCAATAAAGGTCACACTAAGAGGGAATATAACAATAATATTTTTATTTCGGGCCGACATTAAGGGTAAACGGGCTTGTTGTGTCTACGAAGCTTCCGAATTCACTTGAATTGACGTAAAGTGATTCAAACTTGCAATTGACTGATCGAGTATCGGCATACAAAAAATAATGGGGGTGATCGCAATCCCCAAAGGTCGGTACAATCGATATAAACAAAAATGTTTTGACCGTCAAAGCGAAGAAGGCGCCGCAGGCGCTGGACACGTTAATTTTATTTCAAATTTGAGTGCGCATCGGGCGCATGAAAACTTAAACTAGGCCGAGGACCACGTCTCGTTGCGTATCGGACGCTTCGGAGAGTCAAGGGATATCGGGTCTGTGTACGTATCGGACGCAGAAACGAAAGGCGCTCCACACGCATAAAAATTAAAACAATAATGGATCGTGGTGCGTATTGGACGCAAGAAAAGTTAGACTATAATGCATAGAAAATGAAAATCAACGAGTAGCATGTCGCTTGGCGTATCGGACGCGTAACAATTTACAACCGCACGAATCGTGGTATACGCCTCTAACGCATGAAAATTGGAAATTACACGATGAGCATGTCTCTTGGCGCATCGAACGCATAACAATTCACAATATAACACAATCATAATATAACAATCGTGGTGTTACGATCCGCTTCCAACCCAATAGTACAACAACAAAAAAATTATATTTATTCCAGAACAAGAATCGAGGTTCTCTTATGTATAGATATAATATTGTTAAGACATACGCATATTGTAACTGGGTGTTGGTCGGATGACGAATCCTTGATATCACGTGACTATTTCGTAAATAATCAATACTAAACAAAATGTCAAGATACCTGAGAGGTGTCTATCCTCCGTGGCTGCATTCTATCCCTTCAGTCGAGCCACGCCATAAATTACAAACCTTTTACCCGTACGACATCACCGGAAATCAGAGACCCTCGAGTGGCCCTATTTAACGACATGAAAGACTCACGGAATTAGAATCAACCTATCGATCCAAGTAAAATAACGGAAATTCGTAGAAACAGAGTGACGCATTTCCACCTTCGCCGATAAGGCGAATGATTTAGTCCTTTCCACATACGAGTTCCCGGAAAAGGGGGTGCGAAATTATCAAAGGGAGAGAGACAATATTGAGAGAAGAACAAAAGTCACACTTGCAGAAACCCCACCTGAAACACTATATAAAGGGGACGATATTTGTCACCGGGGCAGTCCACCGCCGAGATTCATACTGTACGTATGGTTGATAACCAAGTTAGGAAAGAGATCAGACTAATTTTACGTAGAGTCAGTATTCATCAGTTAAAGGCCAGTTAAGCCTCTTGATATTTCTGAGAATGAGTAAAGTCTAAATTGAAATAAAGAATAATATTGAAACTGAAATAAATAAAATTGAAATAATAAGAAAGAATATTAAAATTGAAATAATAAAGAAGAATATTGAAGATAAAAATAATTAAGAAGAATATTGGAGTTGAAACGATTTGAAGATTAATAATTATAAAAGGCCAGATGAGCCCCTTGAATATTTTGAATAAGCGATCACCATTCGCATCATTAAATGAAATGCCAGGAAAATTGGACTGGTAGAAGAAATAATTAAATCAAAAAGGAATTAAATAAAGCAAAGAATAAATAAAGATTATTACGAGCTGTGGCTATAAAGTTTAAGACATTGATATTTTGAGGAATCTACGAAATGAATTGAACATTGAAATTATTTAAAATATATTGCGGATGAATCAACGAGAAGTAAATTGTGTAATCGCGGTGGAAACCAAACGAATTGTAACGAAGATAAAATCAGTTCGCGACAAATCAAAGTAACACTGTATAGTATTTGACGAATTGGCATTGTAGAACGTTTGCAATTTAAGAATAAACTTTTCGTGTGCGCGTGTTAATCATCGAGTCATGAAGATTCATTTACTCGCCTCTCCTTAACTACATCGATTGCCAGACGACGACCAAGAGGGAGAACAACAGCGATATCTAAGGTACCGAATATACGAGAGATATGGAGCATCGCGAGGTAAAATCCGAAGTTCTTAGCTGTATTGGCGAGATCTCCGTCCCTGCGGTAAAGGTTTAACACCCTGACGCAAAAGAGAGATCGACCGTGTTACGCTCTAAGACTTGTATCCGTCACCATATGCAAGTCGGACGTAACAGTGGTGCGTCCTTAACACATAAAAAAAAATGAAAATCAAACGAATAGCATGACGCTTGGCGTATCGGACGCATAACAATTTACAACCGAACGAATCGTGGTGTCTTAAACACATTAAAAAAAATGAAAATCAAACGAATAGCATGTCGCTTGGCATATCGGACGCATAACAATTTACAAACGAACGAGTCGTGATACGTCGCGGACGGTCACTTCGAAAAATGCGATCTTGCACCTCACTTTTGTTGTACCACCATCGGTCTCTATTAACGTTTTTTTTTTTAGTTTATATTCTGTACCTTTTTTTGCTTCCTCGTAGAGGAAGCTTTGTTTTCATGAAATTTTTTTTTTCGAGATGTTCATGAAAACGTGTTCAGTATGTCTCAAAACACCTAAAAAACACATTTAGAAAAAATGTCCGGATGTATGTGTGTGTGTGTGTGTGTGTGTAGTAATGGTTGACGACTCACAACTTGAGAACGGCTCGAGATATCAAGCTGAAATTTATTACACATGTAAAGGGTTCACGGCGCATAGCACAATTCAATTTTTAGAAAAATCTATCAAGTTATTTTGTTTTTACAGCATTTTTTAAAAATTCAAAAAATTATTTTTGGTCTCTAGCTCCCACAATTTTAGAGATATCGGGCTCAAATTCAGTATAATGTTGTACGAGTACAGGGAGATGCTCGATACCGCATTTTGAAAAAATCCACGCATTGCTTTACTTTTAAGGGGACTAGGCAGTGAGAATAGGCTAAAAACGCTATAAAATTCAAATGGCATTTGTGAAGAAACGAAACAACGTACATAAATGTTCTTCCTTGCAATGCCTTTATTGACATTTCGGCTATTGAATTAGCAGCTTGCAGATTAAAAAATATGAATAATTAACGGAGATACTGGCTGACAAAGATGGCGACGCATCCCACGGATTGCTTCCGCTTAACCACGATTCCGGGTGATCGATCCAAGTTTCGGCGAATTTTCAAGCGCCATTCTCTTCGCAACATGTTTCCCCACCACTTGAACCAAACATTTTTGAAAAACCATAAAAATTACGGGAATGGCGGCAAAAATTCGAAAAAAATCGAAAAACGGAAGATTTTTTTTACATTTGTTGTCATAACAATAATAACAAATCAATTTCTTTGCATAGAGTTTGGTTCACTTGGTAGAGAATATTTATAGCTTTATTTTGAAAAAAAAAAAAACAAGGTGATATCTTTAACCGTTCTCGAGTTATCGTGGTAAAGCTAGCGTTTATTTTAGAAAAATGCTGTTTCGAGATAAACGCGTTTAAAGTTCTGGCGCCTCTACGGACTCCGTGCTCGGCTAGGCGCGGCGCGCCAGCCGTGTACGGAGTGTTTTTTCTCTCCTGAGCTCAATTTTGCGAATTTTTTTGTCTGCTTTGTACCCGAATATCCGGAAGAGATTGCAGTAACAGAATATGACAAAAAATAAAAATGAAAAAATTCGAATTTTCTCGCTGCCTAGTGCCCTTAAGGTAGTTATGGAGTTTTGTCAAAATCTATGGAATCGCCTGAAATTGTAGTATGGTGTAGATATAACCTTTATGAACCGATTCCTAAATTTTTCATTCGATTCACCACTTAGTTTCTGAGATAATTGCAATCAAAAATCGGTTTTTTTGTACGCGATGCCTATACCTCACACGTGAATGGATAGGACTTTATTCACACTTTTTATTATCGACGCTAAACGGAACTATACATTTTCAAATAAAACCACCGGTGTATGCAGTACTAGTGTAGGATTAATTTTTAAAAAAATTTCAATTTTCCACCACTTGGGGAGAGGTGTTCGCTTTGGGGAAGGGATGGGTGCGCGGCAAAGTCCGGGAATTTGAAACGGGTTTTTTTCTGAGTTTTGTTAATTGCGGAAAGGAGTTGAAATAAATGTTTTCCTCATGACGAATTAGCTTTACTTCATTCATTCGTGTATATATATATATATATATATATATATATATATATATATATATATATATATATATATATATGGGAGCACGTCTAAACGCCTTGCGACAAAAAAACCCCGTCAAAATATCTTGGTCAAAAAAACTTGGTCAAAAATAACTCCTGGTCAAAAAAACTTGGTAAAAAATAACTCCTGGTCAAAAAAACTTGGTAAAAAATAACTCCTGGTCAAAAAAACTTGGTAAAAAATAACTCCTGGTCAAAAAAACTTGGTAAAAAATAACTCCTGACAAAGTAGACTCTTTTCATGGACAACCTGTGCTGTAACATTTCATGCGCAAAAAGTTTTCTCCATGAACAATTCTGCCTGAAGAAAGTAGTTTGGAAAACTTTTGTATGTGTCTGTATCTTTCGGAATAATATTAAACTGTCATTATTTGTTTTGATTGGGCTCGGGCTCAGTCTAGTACAGATAATCGGTCTTGTAGTTACTGGGTTCCGCGTTTATTTTCGATCAGTTCAACTTATTAGTTCACGAGACCTAGTAGCAGAATACTGATGATAAATTATGGGTCTCGAATTCGTGTTGAGTCAGAAAAATAAGCCCTTGTTATCTTCCCGAGGTTTTTTATATTCCAAATCCTCACAGTCTTCTGTTAAGGTTTGTTGGCGTTGTGTAAACTATGTGAGTGACAAGTGTCGTGGCAGAGCGCATACGTCATCGACAGAGCCCGATGGTACGTGTAAATATAGTATTTATGGGTGTTGAGGCTCGGTTTTCATTACATCCATCGCATTCGCCTTTATTCCATGCATATTTCCAGGAGTTCTTTTATGGGAAAGCAATGTTGAGGACCACAATCATGCTCCACGACGGGAAGTCGTGGAAGTTAAACGAAGAATCGCCGAAATGAAGGGACGTGCTCGACATTCAAATGAAAATACGGGGGGGCTGGTTACCGATGCTATCGCCACGTCTTCATCTGTAGTTGCTGCTGAGCTACCTCGACGGGAGTGTTTGAATCGCACGGTTCAACGTGTGCGCCAACGAAATAATCCGCAGTTGCCTGATCCTCTTCATCGAAAAGATTTAGTTTTACCTCCACCATTTCAAGAAACTTTGAAAGGGGAGAAATTTTTGTTACACGACAGTGGTGGGAATCAGCGGATTTTAATTTTCGCTACAACCGAGAATTTGATTACATTGGGATCATGTGATGTTTGGTGTTGTGATGGGACATTCCGCTCAGTGCCACGAATTTATTACCAATTATATTCTATCCATGGCTATAAATCTAACAAGGTCCTGCCTTTGGTGTATATTCTAATGCCCAGTAAGAATGAGAGGATTTATACGAAAGTGTTAAACGTTCTCAAATCGTTTGAGCCTTCATTACATCCGAAACGAATTTTAATCGATTTCGAGAAGAGCTTCATGTCATCGTGTCTCACCTGCTTTCCTGGAGTTGAATTGGACGGTTGTTTTTTTCACTTTACCCAGTGTGTATGGAGGCATGTACAAAATGTAAGATTGAGCGTACGTTACGGAGAAAACTTGGACTTCGCTTTACGTGTTCGGATGCTCATTGGCTTGGCGTTCGTGCCTGTCGAGGATGTTATTGAGGCATTCGAGGCCCTCGTAAAATCGAAATTTTTTTCCAAAGATAATAACATTATCCCGATAACCGAGTATTTTGAGACCACGTGGATCGGTCCCGCTGATCGTAATGAAGGTCGTAAGACCCCGCTATTTCCATTGGACGTGTGGAATTGTTATCAGGCTGTCATTAACGGGTTGCCTCGTACCAACAATTCGGTCGAAGCCTGGCATCGGGGATTTAATTCTCGAATGAGAATTACGCACGCGTCTATCGGGAAATTCATTAACGCACTGAAAGAGGAGCAGGGTATGACAGAAGTGTTAATTGATCAGATGAATGCAGGACGTGGTATTGCAACTCGCAAGCGTAAGCGCTATCTTGCATACGATGAACGTTTGAGTTGCGTAGTTAACGACTACGCCAATCGAAGTTTTTTAAAGTACTTGAAGAGCGTCGCTTCGAATATCATCATTTAAGTATGCATTGTGAACGTGATGTGATGTGATGTTTTCGAATACTTATATTGTCGTTTTTGTAGATCGAGTTTTTTTACTGTGCAATATTATTAAATTTCTCACATACACTTGATTTATGTGTTTGTATTATCCTTTACATTAAAATTTTCAGATTGTTGGCGTTAATGTTGATGAGTTATTTTGCCAAGAAGTTGTTGAATATGAACATTTTTTTGTCCGGGTTTTTTCGGAACGCGGTTTTTCCTAGGCGGAGTTCTTTTGGATCGGGGTTTTTATGGGTAGAGTTTTTTTGGAGCGAGTTTTTTTTGGGTTGAGTTTTTTTGGAGCGAGGTTTTTTTGGGTTGAGTTTTTTTGGAGCGAGGTTTTTTTGACGGGGTTTTTTTGTCGCAAGGCGTTTTGACAAGGTTTTTTAGACATGTACCCATATATATATATATATATATATATATATATATATATATATATATATATTATATATTATATATATTTTTTATTATGTATGTATATTTATATATTAGGAATATTATCCTGGGGGTCTCATGCTTATAAAATTGATACAAATCACCAATAAATCAAATATTTATTGAACATTCAAAATCTCATAGAAATTATAAAAATCAACAATAATAGATTTTTGTGAAACAAATAACCAATTTATATATCTATTGAAATAAAATCAACACTTACTTCTTAGGTGTTCAACTACCTTATCGATAATTTTTTTGGCTTGTGTAACCTTTGGTTTCTTTGCGATCGTTTTCTCGGATAATAATTTTTTTATTCACATTTCCCCGTCTTTGCAATACACTTCTCTCAGGATTCCATAATGGATTCCGGCTCCTGCTATTTTTTTAACCATCTCGTTGGAAATGACGCCTTTCAAATCTTTTAGACTTGGTAGTAATATCTTTGATATTACTAATTGTTTATAAGGCTTACAAACTACAAAAAAATCTTCTTTTTTGGTAAAGGCATCACACAGCTCCTCCAACGTCTCAACATCGAATAAAGCTTCATGGAATTTATTCGACGATTGCAAGTTTACCAAGTCGCGGGCTAAAGTTAGTAAATTGAAGCTTTTCTTCTCTGCTTTTCGTTCTGGCAAAACTTTTTTTAATACAGTCAGGCTATCTGAAAATCCTGCGATATTATTGAAACTGTCGATCATACCGTTATTTATAATATATTGCAGTATTCGCGAAGAATCAAATGATGCATTATAGGCAACAAGAATGCATGGCTTGGTTGAAAATTGAAGAAACTCTTGGAAAGTAAGTAGAGCGTCACGAGGAGAAACCAATGATATTTCTTTGCCATGGAAAAATAGTTTCCCCCCAAGTTACTTCAACCCTGTAACTCTAGAAGCATCAGTGCTAATCGGTTTAGACGGATGGGGATAAATACTGAATTTTAATTTTTCAAATTTCGCTGCAATTTGTAAAATCTCTGAGTCTTTCGAAAATCCAGACGTTTCCAAATCAAAAAAGATAATATTGCAGTTCTCCACAGATAGCGAATGGTCTGGTATGTATTTTGGCTGAAAGAAGTTGAAAGTCAACATCTGTAGTATTTTCTACACTGGAGTTGATGCCGCAGTTGGTTTCATACTGAATCCCTTCAGATTGCTCCATCGATTTCCTAGAGGCTTCCTTCTTTCGCGCTAGTAAATTTCTACGAGCTTTGGTTGGTGGCAATTTTGATTTCATCGCTCGTTTCTTCCTCTTAACATCTAATAGCTTAGCGAACGATGCAGTATGTTTTCCCGGTGGTACATTCATTTTCGTGTTCACCTCCAAAATATGTTTTCCCCCATCGTTTTTAGCGCATACCGTACTGGCTAACCTGTTATCTGCAGATTCACTGAGACTATAACGGCAGTTCTTCGGTGCTTTGTGAGCCATTATATTATTTATGCTTTCATTGGCTTGACTCGAGGCAGCAACAGAAAATTTAGGAGCATTATCAGCATATTTTTCAAATATCTCTAATAGCTTATCATATAGTTGTTGATTTTTAAGTTCGATTTTATGACTGCCTTTACACCAAGCTCCACAATTTTCATGCCTACCAAAAACGTGTTCAGGAATATTGCGAATATTGGTAGCCAGCATAACGCTACGTCCTTTATTTTGCACCAGTGCGTAGGAAAAACATTTTTTCAAGTGAGGAATAACTTCCTTGTCCCTCATTTCTTTGTAGTCTTTTCGCAGATCGTACAAACCATTCGCGAAATTTTTCTTCAAGTAATTGCTGTCGGCTAATTTATGAACCGTTTGGAGATTTCCCTGACGTACTGCTGCAATCGTCGAACTATCTTCGTCACCTATCAGAACTCTAACGTTGAGCCCAACTTCTCTAAGCACAGTACTTTCGTTGACCAAAGCAGCGCCTACATCAGGCTCCATCGCCTTTGCACTGCCAGAAAAATTCTGTCTGCAATCGTGATCAGATTCGCTATGGCCGTTCATACAGAGCTTACGTCTCCGATTTCGAGCTGCAAAGTCGAGCACTTTTCCACTGAGAAAACCGACGATCGTACCATAGCCATTCAAACTATTGTAACTTCTTCCATTGCCTCGCTTGCTCCAGCCCATGTCATACGATACGACAATGTTGACGATGTTTCCTATCGCTGCATCAAATGTCCTTCTTCTGTCTACATCATCCCCAACAGCACCAGGGTGAAGATCAGTTTTAGTGGAAGGATGAAGGATTCGCATGAAAGGATAAATCTCGTCGACTACATCTTGTGGCCTAATAATGAAGGAAATGGAAAACATAGTGTCAATAATTGATAAAGTTCAATTTTATTCCAATTTTTTTTTCTTTATTGATCATCATCACAGCGACATTACAAATTTTTTCACTGCGATGAATTTTTCATCGCAGCGACATTACAAATTTTTTCACTGCGATGACTTTTTCATCGCAGCGACATGAACATTTTTTCACTGCGATAAATTTTTCATCGCAGCGACACGAAAATTTTTTCACTGCGATGAATTTTTCATCGCAGCAACATGAAAATTTTTCCACTGCAATGAAAAATTCATCGCAGTAACAGAAACCAAGAGCCACACAAGACAGCGGCTTGGCGCCAAGTCTTTAAAGAAACCATTGCGGCCTCATGCGCTGTCTTACTTTGTACAATTCAATAAGTTTTTGTAAAATCGGTTTAATAATAGGTTACCATAAATTCGTTTTACCTCGCATCCAAAATTCCCACATTCATCTGAGAATGACTGCGATTAGGAACAAAATGAGATGTCGGAATCCAAAATCCGTTCATCGGTGCGGTCCGAAAGCTACGACAAGCGAAGAAAAATGGAGTGTCGGGAAACGAATTTTAAAGATGAAGTTGAGAAAAATTCATTTTGCTGGCCTATTCATGGTACTTCTTTCCTGTTTTTTGTTTCACTTGATCTTTAGGGATATTTTTCCTGTTTTTGAAGAAAAAATTACCCCAGAAGAAAAAAAAATGAAATCTAAAAGATTAAAATGAAAATTAAAAAAAAGAAATTGATAAATATCCAGTGAATGGAAATTCGTTATCAAATTCTTATTCCTTAAAATAGAAAAATAGCTTTTACTAGATGATGTCAAAGATTGAGGTTAGGTGTCCCAACATGAAATTACCATATCCTCGTTGATGTACCAGTGAATGGTAATTTCGGAAAATATAGTTTTGATTTCGGTGGCACACAAAAATGGTATTCAAAAAGTATAAGCACACAAAAAATATATATCCTACATTCAAAAAATAACAAATAGTTTACGGTGACAGGTGTTGTTGTGACGTTTTCGAGATATTTCATGCCGATGCGAAGGCATACGTGCATTCGCAATTCGGCCGTGCTTACGCCATGGAGCGTCGATCGGTAGCGGCGAAAATCTGCACTATATTTCTTTGAAGAATCGATTGTACGGTCGGTAAAGTCAATAAACCCCCTAAGCGCCGCAGCGTTGTATACACTTCTCGGTCGCCAGCACTGGCATCGCCATATCGTTTGATATTGCGAGATCGCGGTCAAACTTCAAAAAACAAAAGCAACACCATTTTTTTTAATAGAGTATCGAGACCCAAGCACGATTCTCCATAAATTTGGGCTAAGGATTGATACAAAAAAAAATTACAAAAAAAGAATTCTTCATTTTTCAAAAATGTTTTTTTTTAATCTTACACCGATTACTACCTACGTAACAAATTTGAGGTCGAAATCTTAAAAACTAAAGCAGTTATGAGTACTCGAGTACAGTTGTGAATATTGAATAATTTTTTTTAATTTACGACTCTATTCAAATGATCATAACTTTTTCATTTTTGAAGATCGCGGTGTAAAATTTGGTACGTAGGTAGAAAATCGTATGGAGATTCGAAGAAATTTTTTCAAAAAATCGATTTTTCATACCCCTCAGGTGACTCCGTCCCCTGAGGGACTCGGTCCACTCAGTTAAATATGATCAAAATCATGTTTTTGCTTTTCTTTTGCCGATAACGATTTTCGGGCTGTCGCACACTTCAATAGTCATATTTTGTCAGATCCGACGCGACTATTCGCTGTCATCGCAGTCTTTACATTTTTCCTTGTTTTCTGCCTGACGAGATTGGCTGACAATGAGAGCGATACTGATGGAGAACGAGCACCAGAATGAAAACGATTGAATGTGACAGTTTGCGGTGCTATTGAAGAATTAACCAAAAAACATATATGATATACCGTAAAATTATTGATAACGAATCATTGGAATTATATCGTTTGTGTGGTAACGTGAAATAAAAAGTTTCCAATGTATCTTTTGTTGAGACGATTTTTCACCCTGTAGATGAAATGTAAATATTTCTGCGAACATTTACAGTCTGTTCCACAAGAAAAGGTACGCGTTTTCTCGGGAAGTTTTGAAGATTTCGTTTCCTTTCTTTTTGGGCCTGATTGTACGTTAAAAGGACTACGGCGGAACCACCGATTCGTTTGAGTCTCGTTCGAAGTGTTGCATATTGCACAACATTGAGCAATTAGTGCTATCTACGCTGAACGTTTTTCTTTTGAACAATGCACACGGACCACGTCTTTCATACTCAGCTGCTGCTAAATGCTTAGTCCGGTATAACCATGTCCTTTTGGGCATGGTTTTCTATAAAACGTGCCTGGTCTGCCACTGATGAGCGTTTCCTCCAGCGAACTGTTGAACACCCCATGAAGATCCATGTTTGGCGTCGCTTCTCACAGCGCGGTTTTGGCTGTTCAAAGCTCTTTACAGAGAACCTCAACGCTCAAAAAAGGTCAAAATTTACCAACGTGGTCTTCTGAAGTCTACAGAAAGATGTTTGGAACCAACAATGAGGATTGGATCCTTCGAGAGGACAACGACCTCAATTATCGCAGTCGTCGCCTCTGCACGAGAGGGAAAGCGCAAAATGGCATTACGACTTGAGACTAGCTTTCACAATCTCCTGATGCAAATCCAATTGAAAATGTGTGGAGCATCGTGAAGAGGAAACTTGCAGGAAGGCGTGTATTCACCCTGAAGCAGCTCTCTCGACGAATTAGGGAGGTATGGTGCTCTCTACGTTCAGAATATTCGGAAAAACTGGTCGAAAGCATGCCCAGAAGGTGCCGGGCCATAATCTAGAACAAAGGCGATTGGACGGTTTATTAAGTGAGTCCGCCCTAGTGTTTGACGCATACTTTCGTGCTAAATAACAAAAATGGGGTTTTCTTTGAAACTTTTCGAGAAAACGCGTACCCTTTTTTGTGGAACTGACTGTATTGGAATAAGAAGTCAGTCGTACTGAAATTCTGTGACACCGTTGGAGGTGACGTTTAGCTGGCTCCATTCAGAATTGCATTCAGGTTATAAATGACCAATATTAATACGATCCTTATGAACTTGGAGCAACATACAGAGCATCAGGATCAGGGAGTAGCATTTCTTAAGGAAAACTGTTTCGCAGCATAACGTGCAACTTTTGAAAATATAATGATTTTCACTAGGGGTGACTCCGAAAAAATAGACCTAGCTCTTGACATTAAACCCAACACATTGTCCCAAAACAGTCGCCCATGAAGTTTTTGACTGAAATTTTTATGTCGCATGATAAGCTACATCACGAACAAAATAAATATTATCACCCAAAATATTAAAAAAGTATCGATACAGGTAACTTTTGTCTATCAATTTTTGACATTTATTGTGAATTACGCATTCTCGAACCACAAAAATGACGAGCCTTGAGTCCATATAGCATAGATAACAATGTTTCATATCCCCCCCCCCCCCCAATGGATGTCCGCATCCATAAGAGTATGTAATTTGGGGCGTACTCATTCATACATCCATGATATACATGAAGTGGACAGGCGCCTAGAAAACTGGACGGCGGTGACGATAACCAGCCATAATTGTCTCAATTGTTGATCAAAAAACGGTTCCATGGTTTTATTTGTTAGGAGGATATGGATTGAATATCCAGCGTAACGATCAATTGCTTTGCGTATGATGCCTGAGAAGTACAATTTTGTTCAGTTATCATTGTTAGCTAAGCATCCCAATTTCATTGCATTTTATATGATAACGAACACATTTGTCTACCTGTGATGGAAAACGACGACACGAGATAGCATTTTTTCGTATAGTGCTGACCGTCGTTGAATATTATTTTCATCTATTGAACTTGTTTTTCCCGGTCAAATTATGAAAAGCAAGTGCAATGACGTCACTAAGTGAGATCCAAAATTCGTATTGATATAATTACATAATACAGGAATTTTTCATGAACAACAAAATATCGACTTAAATCTGTGATCATAATTTATTCGCCATTTGTATGGGATATTTATACCAGCCCGAGATTCAATAACGTTGAAAAGATTTTACGTAAGAAGCTAGTGGGATATCATCACAAATAATTGTATAACGATTTACGTAACCCGAGTTTGCAGAAAATAACTCGTTAAAAAATAATGTTAAGTATCAATAATTGTGCGCGATCCAACTCAAACTCACATTACGAAGTTTATATATTAACTTTGCAAAAACTAGTTGAATCCCCCCAAAAAACACAATGTGTAAAAAAATCGCGACAAGTACATTTTCCTGAGCGCGGCTACTTTGTGCAAAATGGTATCAGATAAAATCGATCAATTGAGCGCATGTATTTCTTCCAAGTACGAATAGCTTTGAAAAGAGATTTAAAAAATTCATTAATTTAAATTTTTTAAAAATCACAGCAGCACTTGGCGAGTTTTTCCAAAGTAAAGGTAGACCTTCATTGAGATCATTAAATAGTGGCGGTAACATATTAACTCGCCAAGTACTGCTGCGATTTTTGAAAAATTTAAATTAATGAATTTTTCAAAACTCTTTGCAAAGCAATATGAACTTTGTGAAAATACATGCGCTCAATTGATGGATTTTATCTGACACTTTTTTGTACAAAGTAGCCGCACTCAGGTAAATGTACTTGTCTCGATTTTTTACACATTGTGTTTTTTGGGGGGATTAATATTGGATAATATAGTCGCTAGTACTAAGAAGTATATATGCACGTATATATAAGTATAAGATAAAGGGTTCAAAAACCAATCGACACGTGGAGTCACATAGACGTAAACATAAACTGTCGACTATCGATAGCTGGCCTATTCGAAGAAAGAACAGAGAGTTCTTTCTTCGGAAAGAGTTCTTTCTTCTGAGAGTTCTTTCTTTCTTTCTTTCTTTCTTTCGGTGACGTGATTCTTTTGAGCCCTTGTCTTTAGTCACAAGTCTTTAGTCTCGTAGAGATCTTTGAACAGAACAGACGGTCCTTCCTTATGCATTGAATAAAAGTAGAAAATCAAACTTAATTAATCGTATTTCATATTATTTATAATCCCATTTCCAATAGGTTATGGGCCCAGTTCACTTTGTGCATTAACTGTGAATTTTATAAAATAGTTTAATTGTTTTTTTTTTAAGTGATTTTTTTTTTAAATAAAATAAAAATAGATGAATAAGTGTGACAATGGACAAATCAAAGGACAGGAGAAATATTTAACCATTTAATGGGAGTAAATACAATGCATGGAAACATCGAATCAGAAATTTATTATTTGAATTAAATGTTCTCAAAGTGATTGATGAAAAAGTTCCTGATCAAGTGAGCAGAAAGTGGCAGAAAGCTGAACGTGTTGCAAAGTGTGTCATCGTTGAATATCTATCTGACGCGTATTTAAAATATGATGTACCGGGGTCTACTGCTAAATCAATTTTACAAAGTCTTGATGCAGTTTACGAGAGAAAGAGTGCTGCTACTGAAGTGTCTGTCCGAAATCGATTGAGCAGATTGAAAATGAAAAGCGAAACTCCACTGAAAAATCATTTCGAAATATTTGATGAACTGATAACAGAGTTAGCAGCGGCCGGTGTGTCAGTGAATGAAAATCAAAAAGTGTCATATTTATTGACCTCCTTACCTGCCACCTACGAAACCGTATTAACAGTCATTGTAACAATCACAGAAGATCAAATTACGTTGGATTTTGTGAAGACAAGACTTTTGGATCACGAGACGAAAATAAAAAATGAATGTGTTGACACCAGTGCGAAAGTGTTGCATGTTGAGATGGAACCATACCGAAGATTCAATAATCACAATGCGAGAGGCTATAGAGGAAATCAGCGCGGTACAAGAGGAAGAGGCAGGAGCTCTCATTTCTCATCCCGATTCAAGCCGAACAGAAACTCGACATTTGGAAAATGTTATCAGTGCGGACGAAGCGGTCATAAAATTAAGGATTGCCGGTGGCACAAGAAAAATCAAAAATATATGGCAGAACAAAACAAGGCAGTTCACACAATCCAAACCGTGTCAAACCAAAGAGACGACAAAATATCTGGCTTTGCTTTCATGACCGGAAATTACCAGAAAATCGAGAGTGACAAATTGCAGTTTTTATTGGACTCTGGAGCCTCAGATCACTTGATTAATGATGACAAGGTATTTGCAAGTGCGACAGAGTTGGATCCACCGATAAAAATTTCAATCGCCAAAAATGAAGAGTTCATCGAAGCAACAAAGAAAGGAATCATCAACGTAACGACTAATCTGGGAATTCACGTTGTCCTGGAGAATGTGCTGTATTGTCCGGAGGTCCCATACAATTTGCTGTCGGTGAAGAAAATGCAGCAGGCGGGCATGAGTATCATCTTTGACGAAAAAGGGGTACAGATAAGCAAAAATGGAAAAACGGTAATGTACGGTCAGCCACTGAATAATTTGATAGCTGTTGAATTTGTAATTGTAAAGAAGGTAAATGCTCAAGTATATAATGCTCATGCAAACAATTACAATTTATGGCACCAGCGTTTGGGACACATTGGAAAAGCAAAATTCTTAGAGCTGGGAAATAAACAAATGGTACAAGATATCAGTAATATCGATAGAGTGGTCCCAAATGATAACTTGTGTGAGGCATGTATAAACGGTAAAATATCTCGACTTTCATTCGAGAAAGAAAAGAATAAGAGTCACATAAAAAGACCGTTGTTTATAGTTCACACGGACGTGTGCGGTCCCATAAATCCTTCAACAGTAAATAACAAAAATTATTTTGTTACGTTTATTGACGAATTCACGCACTATACAGTTGCATATTTAATCACACAGAAGTCAGATGTATTTTTGATGTTTAAAGATTATGCGGCAAAAAGTGAGAATCATTTTAACTTGAAAATCGTCAATTTATACTCTGATAATGGAAGAGAGTATTTATCAAATGAAATGAAAGAATTTTGCGTACAAAAAGGGGTTACCTATCATTTAACTGTGCCATACACTCCTCAGTTAAATGGCGTGGCGGAACGTATGAATCGAACGATAATCGAGAGAGCACGCGCAATGATAAGCGGTGCAAGTTTGAGTAAAGATTTTTGGGGAGAAGCAGTATTAGCTGCCACATACCTTATAAATTTAACCCCGACTAAAGCTCTCAAAGTTGATAAAACACCATTTGAATTATGGCATGGTAAAAAGCCAAAATTGACGTATTTAAGAATTTTCGGTTCAACTGTTTATGTACACGACAAAACGAAAAAGAGAAAATTCGATGAAAAATCTTGGAAAGGAATATTAGTCGGCTTTGAACAAAGTGGGTATAAAGTTTGGGATGTTAATACAGAAAAATTCGTGATAGTCAGAGACGTAATTGTAGATGAGGTAAATTACTTAAAATCTCGGCCAGTGATGAATGAGGTGAGATTAGAGGAAACCTCTTGCAAAACTGATATCCCTGACATAGCGTCAAAATCAGTAGATATGCACAGCAAAACTGATATCCCTGACATGGTGTCAAAATCAGTAGAAGTGCAACGCATATCTGATATTGAGAAATCAGATGGGTTAAAGAAGCGTAAATCTGATCCCTGTTGCAAATCAGATACACTGGAGCCGATTGATATAAAAGTAATGCAAAATCCTGTGAAAAATAAATCTGTAGTTGAAACAGATAAATGCAATGAGTCATTACTCGAAAATAATGACCAAACAATGGATGAAATAGTCCAAGTTAGGAGAAGCCAGAGGATTAAACAACGACCTCATGTTTCGTATGACGAAACTGAGATGTCGAATGAATACCTCTTGTGCGCTCAGTCAGTTGTTTACAGTATACCCACTTCGTTTGAAGAAATAAAAACACGCGATGACAGAGTTGAATGGGAACGTGCTATCCAAGACGAAATAAATTCTCTGATAACGAATAAAACATGGAATTTGGTATCGAAGCCAAAAGATAAAAATATTGTTGACTGCGAATGGGTGTTCTCAATTAAAAATGACGAATTTGGAAATCCGCAAAAATATAAAGCTCGTTTAGTCGCTCGCGGTTTCAGTCAAAAGTATTTAGTTGATTACAACGAGACGTTTGCACCAGTTGCAAGAATTTCGAGTTTTCGATTTATTATTGCTTTTGCAAATCAGCATGATTTATTGATTCACCACATGGATGTCAAAACCGCATTTCTAAACGGTATCCTCAAGGAGGAAATTTATATGAAAATTCCTCAAGGTATTGAAAGTAATGGGAATCAAGTTTGTAAATTAAACAAAGCCCTGTATGGATTAAAGCAGGCAGCAAGATGCTGGTTTGAGATGTTTGAAACAGCTTTATTAGAAAAAGGATTTGAGAATTCGCAAAGCGACAGATGTATTTATATTCTAGATAGAGGAAATATTTCACAGAATATATATGTCGTACTATATGTGGATGATCTGGTGATTGCGACTGCTAACATTGAAACAATGCAAAGATTCAAGAATTATCTAATGAACAGATTTCACATGTCAGATTTGAAGGAAATAAAATTGTTCTTGGGAATCAGAGTTGAGAAAAACAATGGAAAATTAACACTCGATCAAAGTGCTTATATCAAAACCGTTCTTGATAAATTCAATATGAGCGATTGCAAATCTGTCAGTACACCTCTTCCAAGTAAAATAGACTATGCTGCTTTAAATTCAGATGAACCGTACGAAGCCCCTTGTCGAAATTTGATTGGTTGTTTGATATATATAATGACGTGTACAAGACCAGACTTGTGCGCATCAGTTAACATTTTCAGTCGATACACAAACAAAAATAACAAAGAACTTTGGCAAAGTCTGAAGAGAGTGCTCAGATATTTAAAAGGGTCTGCAAATCTTAAATTGACGTACATGAAAAATGAATATAACGATCTATTGAGTGGATATGTGGATTCTGATTGGGGTGGTAGTGAAGGTACAGATCGAAAAAGCACAACAGGTTATTTGTTCAAGTTATACGAACGGTGCACAATCTGTTGGAATACTAAGAAACAAACATCAGTAGCTAGTTCTTCCACAGAGGCCGAATACATGGCTCTGTATGAAGCAGTAAAAGAGGCACTTTGGTTGAAGTCATTAGCTACTACAATAAACATAGATGTGTCTGACCCGATCATCATCTATGAAGATAATACTGGTTGTATTAGTATTGCAAATAATCCAAGCAGTCACAAAAGATCGAAGCATATAGATATTAAGTATCATGTCTCGAGAGAGCAAGTCGAGAAAAATGTAATAAAATTACGATTCATTTCCACAGATAGCCAATTAGCTGATGCGTTGACCAAACCATTGCCAACTGCGAAATTCCTGGAGCTCAGAGCCGGAATGGGGCTGGAATGATCGGACAACTAATTATTGTATTTTATTATAATAAGTAACATGGTCTGATTGGGTTTTTCTGGGTTTCCCCAATCCTGAGCAACAAATGTTGGACCATTTTGTATTTCCCCAGATGAAACATGAGGAGGGGCTGTCATTTAATTGTACTTTAAAAATGAAATGTCATTATAATGATAAGTTTTTAAGTTTCTTACACAGTTAATGCACACACACATAATATTATTACAGTCGATTAATTTTTGAGGTGGCGTATTGGATAATATAGTCGCTAGTACTAAGAAGTATATATGCACGTATATATAAGTATAAGATAAAGGGTTCAAAAACCAATCGACACGTGGAGTCACATAGACGTAAACATAAACTGTCGACTATCGATAGCTGGCCTATTCGAAGAAAGAACAGAGAGTTCTTTCTTCGAAAAGAGTTCTTTCTTCTGAGAGTTCTTTCTTTCTTTCTTTCTTTCTTTCGGTGACGTGATTCTTTTGAGCCCTTGTCTTTAGTCACAAGTCTTTAGTCTCGTAGAGATCTTTGAACAGACGGTCCTTCCTTATG
Organism: Diplazon laetatorius; assembly: GCA_963662125.1. Taxonomy (NCBI): domain Eukaryota; kingdom Metazoa; phylum Arthropoda; class Insecta; order Hymenoptera; family Ichneumonidae; genus Diplazon; species Diplazon laetatorius. Next base: position 8,926,372 of record OY759158.1, on the reverse strand, counting down.
CATTGAATAAAAGTAGAAAATCAAACTTAATTAATCGTATTTCATATTATTTATAATCCCATTTCCAATAATTAATTATCATGGAATCAACATGACGGTTAACAAATTAGGAGCAAAATGATAGTAATTCAGTAAAACTTGGAAGAACGCACCATGTTTCTGTATTAGATTCTGGCTGGATTGCCGACCGCATGCCGTGGCTCGGTCCATATATTACCGGACGCTGAGTGCTCCCATAAATACTAGATCATTGTCGGGAGTCCCTCTGCCTTGTCTTCTCTTTCCTCCTCCGTCTACGTTCCTTTGTGTCTCCCCTGACTTTTGCGACTGCACCGCATGCACGGAGAAATGATCTCTTCCTGGTGTTACTCCGTTTCGCCCAGTTCACTATACATATGTATTGTCACTTATACTCGAAACAGAACGAAAGCTCACACTCTTCCGCAGGCAAAGTCTCTTAGTCCTCGATGTCGCTCTCTATATATTTCTCTCCCCGCTACACTGGCCGAAAGTCCATTTTACGCTGTGACTCTCGTGTGTCTAGACAACCGAAACGTGGGGGAATATCTCACTCTGCTTAAGCCTTCCATCACCAACTAGCTAACCACACGCTGCGTCAGAATTTCGCATTTTTGCAATTTATTTAGGAAAATGTCTTTTTCCAGCTTGATGACGGAGAGCATTTGCGCAAAGAAAAAAATACGAAAAATGAGCGCCTTCGAATTTTCAAAAAATGTCGGTAAATCAGTGTTATTAATGTTCCGCGCCAATCTTAAAATTCGATCATGTTTAACAACATCGAAAATTATAATTCTATCGTAAAATACCATGATGCGTTGTTCGGTACAAATCTTGCAGCATGGTTATGTGCCAGTGGTTGGACTTCACGGTTTCCTGACATTTTAACCGATGATAGAACAACCGCGACAAAATGACCGTGACAAAACAACCGAAACACGAAACAACCAAAAGAAAAAATAACCGCGACAAAATGACTTGATAAAAAAACTTAATCGGTAGAATAAAATATCATAAAAATGTATTTCTTTCCATTTAATATTGCATATCGAATTCATCACTAACAATAACAATACGTGACTACAACATTTACATGAGATATCACAGTATCGAATTAATAATCAATGACAATAATACATCGACGTCACGCAATGATAATTTACAGTTTCAAGACTCAGTTCATATGATATTACAATATCGAATTAGTAATCATTAAGAAATTGAGAATTCCAGAACGCCATTCATAATATGTTGCAATATCGAATTAATATTTAATAACATTAATAAATTAACATCGTTCAATAATAATTTCAAATTTTTTAACACAATTCATACAGTGCAATATGGAATTGATATCATCATACTATATTTTATATACATTTTCCTCGTATGCGCTTTTGGGTTTTTAAGTTCCCCTTAACAGTTTCCCTCCGATCACTCCCTACCCGCACTTTGCTAACCTAACTTAACTTTCATTACGTTCGCGGCCGTGCACGGGGAAACTGCAGAAAACTCGTGCCGGCACGGGCGGCCTGTTTGGTCTTCTGATTTCCCGGTGAATGCACGAAAATAACCGTGAATACACCACGGCCTCAGAAGAAGTGTCTGCCCGCTCACCAATCGTTGTGTCAGCCGGTGCACGGTTAAGCAGTCACCTTCCAAGTGGTGTTCGCAAGAAACGCTGCTTAAGGGAAAATATGTAGCGTGACGACCCCAAAATTCAATAATTTTTTCTGACTTAACGAATCAATATATTAACGATTTCTTTTTTTTATGTTCAGTGCATTTATTAGAGAAACTTCAATGTAATTTTCAAGTTAAAATATCATAAAACCGCGGAGTTATGCTGGTTCTCCCGACAGGATTTCTTTGGCGGTACTCACGATATTCCCAAAATGAGAGTCTGAAATCCATACGGGTGATTGCATATCGTTTTAGAAGAGTTAATCTCGAGAGAAAGGAAAAGATTTTTCAAAAAATGTGGGTGAATGGCAGGTATTTGAACGTTTTTCGACGTTTTTGACCCCATTTTTCGTTAGTTTTGTGGAAATAAAACAAGAACGAAATTTTTTTTCAAAAAAGCTTTGCTTACTTCGGAAAAGTAAGTTTCTTCAGAATAGCTTTGGACTTCGGCATTGGAGAGGGAGCTGTAGATCTTCGGGGATCCGGGGAATAACTCAAAGAATCATACATGAGAGGATAGCACAATTGTGTGGTGTTTATTGAGCAGTTTGGGTTACAGCACACTTCGTATAATAATAATATTACAAGTGTACCAGAACAATATCGGAGCAGGTGCGAAGACGTGCTGATTCCCGAGCCGTCCGGAGCGTGACTGCCTCACGCCGTTTCTCGTGTGCCACGATACGCCAGTTGTTTGCTTGCACACACACACACACACACACACACGCACAGAGACCAAACCACACTCTCGCGACAGACACCACAAATTGGATTGTCGTATGGAAGGACTCTCTTAACGGGATAATCCCTACGATGGCCGGTAATAAACTCAATGGGAAGAATGTTAGGAAATCGCCTACCGAGGAGCGGGCGAACGAGACATAATTTAGGGCGGGAGTGCAGGTGGCTGGAGGTAGACAGAGGTAATGGAAAGGGTTGGCGATGGGTAGAGGACAGGAGGACCATCAACGACGATACGGATGCAGACGGCTGCCGACAAGGCGACGTCTGGGGAAAGTTAAGATCGGGATGGGTTTAGAGGAGCAAGGAAAAAAGTGGGAAAAATACTATCGGTGTATGCGACAATACATTAATATCGATATTAATTTACGATTTCAAAATACAGGCAATAGTTTTCGAATGACTCAAAATATTGTCCGATAATCATTTATCACTGTACTGATTCGTTCATCACTGTTTTTTTTCAGATATTTTGTCGCGGTTATTTGATGGCGGTTATCTTATCGTTTACTTTATCTTTCGGTTATTGTGTCGTGTAGATATTTCGTCGCGATTACAAAGTTGTGTCACCGGGATTCGTGGCGAGAAAGACTGTTACATGTTGCCCCAAGCAAGTGTTAGGTTTGACCTCAAATATTTTATTCGAAAGTTTTTAAAGAAAATATGAACTAACACGTAAATATATCCCAAATCTATGTGAAACCAGTCTGTGGATAGATAACAATTGGAAATTAGAAATTATAAGTAGCAAATTAGAAATAATCGAAAGAATAGAACGTGGAATATTGAGTGCAGTAAAAATAGTACATTATGACACTAGGACGAAAAACTTTTTTCTGACGAGTGTGAGTTTGCAGAACGAGCCGAAGGCGAGTATTGCAATCACACGAGTCCAGAAAACGGTTTTTGTACGTGTGTCGTACGAATTTTTATGTCACAAGGTCCGTAAATGCGGTTTGAAGCGAACGAAGTGAGCGTAAAACCGCACTTTTACGGACAGCGTGACATAAAAGTAATTTACTCTACGCTCACATCGCCTCTTTAAAGTGATGGAAGACCTTGCCGTCGGTAAGTAGGATCCACCGAATAACGCGTATGCTATCGGCTGGCTTTTTGGGCTGGGGAAGTAATAGAATTCTATAAAACTTTAGCAACGGATACAGAACCGCTCAACGGAGTATTGGCATGTCTTTTTTCAAAATGAAAAGAAAACAAGAGTCAATTTCCAACGGAAAGATCTATCCTTCTCTCCCAAAGCAGCTTCGATAATCGTCGATAACGGTGGCTCATTTTCCTTGGCTCCTACTTTCTTATATTACGCCCTTGAAGGGGGCAGAGGCGACCAACTCTAACCCCTCCTCTGACCTATATTTCGGGAGTATCCGCTCGCGTTGTCTGCTTTCGCGATTCCGAAGGCGGAGAAATTTTGCGTGGAGCCTTCATGGGGGGTCTCCGCTACGCTGACAAGCGGGAGACGTCTCCTTAAGGGGTTGTTCTTTCCTTCTCTTCCCGATTCGATACTCCCGATATATATTTGCTGGTACGGAAGAAGTCTCGCCGCTCGGGACGATTACAACCATAAAAATAAAATAAAACATACAAAATTAATTTAAAATTGAACACATTTTCCTATCTTGACTATCGGCTTGCCGGTGTCATCGTGACGAGTGTAAAATTTTCAATATCTTTCAGACACGCGCTCAGACCAATTTCAATAAACATAATACACAAACAGATACATATATATATAAATATATATTATATATATATATATATATATATATATATATATATATATTAGGGTGGTCGTTATTTGGGGTCAAAATTAATTTGACCCCTTCCGCCCCCTCAATCGGTTCAAAATACGTAAAAAGTAACGCTGTAATGTTTTCGGATTTTTAAAAAAATGTTAAACCCTCGACCACGGGGGTTGAAGTTTTCCGCTTAAAATAGATGGGATTTTTCTGCGTTTGCCGTCACCATTTTACTGTGGGCCGAAATATGTTTGTAAGATCTTGAATTTTTCACACATTAGTCAACAAGCATGTTGCTACATGGAAAAAATTTCCCAGGCCCCTACCCTCAAAATGTTGTGTAACATCACCATAATACTGATGATGTTTTTTTTTAATTTTTTTATTATTTTTTTTTTTTTTAATGTATTTGAAATACCTTTCTATACGAGTTACGAATTCTTAATTATCGTCTCCGTTTTTTCGTCCGGATGATTTTTTCTATATTCACTTACAACTTACAAGTGAGTATTTTATTGTGATCTGTGAACAGTGTGAACACATATGAAACACTTGTAAAATAGATTTGAGTAAATAATATTTTTGAATATAGTTCATTACCATTGTTAAAGTAGATCCTTACTCCTTATAAATCGATTAATGAAGAGGTCTCGAACGCCACTCTTAAAAAAATTCAGGAACCACTTATGGTACTTGAATGCTGAGGCAGCTGCGATGTCATTTTTTGACGAAATTATGTCATACGATGGTAAGCGCATCATGGTTTTGAAATTGAATCCACACGAAAAAATCGATGAATTATTTTCCAAAGGGATCGAAATCAATTTGAAAGATATTGGTGGTTACCATGACAAAGAAATGGATCATTTCGTAACCCCTCAAACGCTCAACTTTTTCCGAAATTTTGGAATTGATCACGAGTTTTTGAAGACTGATCCATCTGTTTGGCGTGAAAATGAAAATTACGCAATCCGCTTTGAAAATCACAAAAAAATCAACAGTGATTAACGACATCACGGAAAGAGGTGTTCGTCTGTTCACCGATTACAATGAGATACTCACATGAAACGAACAACAAAAACATTTCATTTTACAAGTTGTAAGTGAAGATAGACAAAATCATCCGGACGCAAAAACAGAGACGATATTTAAGTATTCGTAACTCTCATAGAAAGGTATTCTATTTAAAAAAAAAAAAAAAAAAAAAAAAAAACATCATCAGTATTATGGTGATGTTACACAACATTTTAAGTGTAGGGGCCTGGGAAATTTTTTCCATGTAGCAATAGACGTATGTATACTCACGTAAGGGTACCCCGTGCAAGCGCCCGTTGCACTCATGATCCGTTTCGATCCTGTCTCCGCAAGAAAACAATCGATCGCGACCGTCAACGCGTGCCATCGAAATCCCGCGCTCGGCCCATGCATGCCTGCACAATTTTTATGATAACTCAAGAACCCGTGGAGATTTTTCATACTTTTTGGGCTCGAATAACAGGTAAGGTTCCAGAGATTACGTGTGAGAAATTTCAAACTCCTAAAAAAATTTTCCTGACTCCGGCAGTAAGTTGAAATCATGATATAAAATTTTCGAAAAATCAGATTTTTTTTCGTATCTTTTTCACACGCTAACTTAGGGGTCAGTGACGGAAATATTATTAAAAAAATATTGATCGATTCGATTTTTTATACGCTTTCCAATGGTGCTTTCAAAAAAATTCTAGCTTTCTTTGTCGCGAAGTTGCCGACGTTCAAAGACAGAAATTGTTTTCGCGAGCGCGCTTGGCAAGTGTCCTGATAATATGGAACGGTAGTGTATATATATATATATATATATATATATATATATATATATATATATATATATATATATTTATATATATATATATATATATATATATATTTATATACATATATTAGAGAGGTCGTTAAAAAATCGATTTCGATGCTTTGCCCCGAAATCGAAAGTTTACCTCGTAAAACTATAGTTATCGAAATTTGAGCCCCTTAGCATAATGCTAAGGTGCGCCTCTAGAATTTCTATTATTAATTTTTTGCAACTTTTTTTGTTTTTTTTTTTTTTTTTTTTTTTTTCAAGTTGAACAATCTTCAGTTGATCTCAAAGAGAACAAGTTCCCTAAATTACAGCTCTCCATCTCAATATTAAGGCATGCTTGTGAATTTTTTGAAAATTTTTTTATTAACTTTGGTTTAAAAAAAAAAAATTTTTTTTCAAGTTAAACAATCTGAAGTTGACCGCAAGAAAAGAAGATGCCCTAAATTACAGATCTCTATCTTCATATTAAAGCGTGCCCGTGAATTTTCGTTTATTCAATTATTTAATTTGAATTTTTTTTCATTTTAAATAATACGATTTCTTGGTAGTAGACGATTCATAAGACGTAAAAAAAAAAGTTTTTAAGAAAATAGCTTTTATTTAAAGATGAATTTGAATTTTAACGCAAATATAAATTTAACGTAAATAAGAATTTGTGTAAAAATTCGAATTCATCTTCAAATAAAAGCTATTTTCGTAAAAACTTTTTTTTTACGTCTTATGAATCGTCTACCACCAAGAAATCGTATTATTTAAAATGAAACACAAATTCAAATTAAATAATTGAATAAACCAAAAAATTCACAGGCACGCTTTAATATGAAAATAGAGGTCTGTAATTTGGGGCATCTTCTTTTCTTGCGGTCAACTTCAGATTGTTCAACTTGAAAAAAAATCCAAAAAACAAAAAAAAGTTACAAAAAATTAATAATAAAAATTCTAGAGGCACACCTTAGCATTATGCTAAGGGGCTCAAATTTCGAAAACTTTAGTTTTACGAGGTGAACTTTCGATTTCGGGGCAAAGCATTGAAATCGTTTTTTTAACGACCACTCTAATATATATATATTAGGGTGGGTCAAAAAAATCGACTATTTTTTTTTTTTACTTCTTTACCCGATAAGTAGGTTTCTAGACACCTTTAGATAATTCACAGCAAATTTGAGCTTTTTATTTAAATGTTAAGATCCTCCGCCACGCAATTTTTCATTTTTTTTTGCAGTATCAGAAGAAAAAATTCATATCGCTCTATCAACTGATATTTTGAAATAGCCCTCCTTCTGTACTCGTAGGAAATTGTCCGCTCTACAAAAAAGATCTCTTACAATTTTTTCGTAAACCTCACTGTTTTAAAGATATTTACGGTTCAAGTTTGATCATTTTTAGACAAATTCCTGTTTTTCTTCTGAATTTTGTAACTCGTTAACAAAAAATCATTATGGAAGGCGCAATGCTTAGTTTTGTAGAATGTGCGCTGCTCTACGAAAATGGTCTCTCATGAATATTCGATTGAATTAAGCGTTTCAAAGATATTCATCGTCGAACTTCAATGCACGCCAATTTTAACAGTTTTTGATTAATAATTCGGAAAATTTTAATTTAATTTATGAGTTTCAGGGAAATTTATACAAATTTGCGTTTCGATCGTAAGATTAACTATTATAGAAGTTCTTTGTTCGAAAATTTATTTGAAACTTTTGTTGTGACAATATTTTTATAAACTTTATCTCTAATAATTTAAAATAACGATCGTGATTTTAATTTTTTTCAAGCGTGTGTTCAGAACGTATTTCAAAACCTTTTTTTACATAGTATACATAGAATTTTTCGCTCTAGGGGATTCTTGCTTTGAATTTCATTAGATTCTAATTAGATTCTAATGGAATTCAAAGCGAAAATCCCCTAGAACGAAAAATTCTATGTATACGATGTAGAAAAAAGTTTTGAAATACGTTCTGATCACACGCTTTAAAATAAAATAACATCACGATCGTCATTTTAAATAATTAGAGATAAAATTTATTGAAATATTATCAGAACAAAAGTTTCAAATAAATTTTCGAACAAAGAACTTCTATAATACTTAATCTTACGATCGAATCTCAAATTTGTATGAATTTTCCTAAAACTCATAAATTAAATTAAAATTTTCCGAATTATTAATCAAAAACTGTTAAAATTGGCGTGCATTGAAGTTCGACGATGAATATCTTTGAAACGCTTAATTCAATCGAATATTCATAAGAGACCATTTTTGTACAGCAGCGCACATTCTACAAAACTAAGCATTGCGCCTTCCATAATGATTTTTTGTTAACGAGTTACAAAATTCAGAAGAAAAACAGGAATTTGCCTAAAAATGATCAAACTTGAACCGTAAATATCTTCAAAACAGTGAGGTTTACGAAAAAAATTGTAGGAGATCTTTTTTGTAGAGCGGACAATTTCCTACGAGTATAGAAGGAGGGCTATTTCAAAATATCAGTTGATAGAGCGATATGAATTTTTTTTTCTGATACTGCAAAAAAAATTAAAAACTGCGTGGCGGAGGATCTTAACATTTAAATAAAAAGCTCAAATTTGCTGTGAATTATCTAAAGGTGTCTAGAAACCTACTTATCGGGTAAAGAAGTAAAAAAAAATAGTCGATTTTTTGACCCACCCTAATATATATCTATATATATATTGTATATATTATAATGTATATATCTATATATATATTGGAGATGTGGCATTCATGGATCAACGTGTATATCATCACTATTCGTACGAGTACATTCCCTCCACATTTCAAAGAAATTACAATTTTGGTCAATTTTATATACGATTACTCTCTTCGATTACTCTCGTACATATATAGCTTTTCATCATATAAGGTTTTTGTGTGAGATTGCTATTATTATTATTATTATATAATGGTTCAAATCCTCCCTGGGTCGGATATCTTGAACTTGGATGAAAGTGTGATCGCCTTGAGAGATGAACGCAGCGAGATTATATATAGGCCACGTGGCTGACGACGGCTGGAACCATGATCTCAGCAGCTTCTGTTCACGGCGACGTTCCAGGGAGGACGAGATCGAGCGACGGAAACCTCTGGGACGTTGTTTAAGACGCGTGTGTCTTAAATCTCGTGACATTTCGCATGCGCGTGAAAGTCTTTCGCTCGATTACAAATCAGAAAACGAAACGTCACAGTATTTTCCACGGTGGAATATTTAGTAGTGGAGCACGTTTCGGAGGCACGTGAAAATATTTTGCATTACAATATATACCTGTAACCAGGTGTGTGGTTTCGCGCTTCGACTCTATCAACTACACTGTGCTCCCGAAACGGCCACATGAAATTGTAGGATGCAACTTTTATAGAGTTTTCATAGAACTATTCGATGACGTATTCGGGGTTAGTAGCTTTGCAGGATTTTAGTTTCGCAGTGCCAGAGTGCGGAATATATTTTCACCACAAAATTATAGGCTGCATTGCCGTTTTGGTATATAGCGGCGGAAAAAGCATAAGCTCAACCAAGACTGTGTATGTCGTTGAATCTTCACCTCTCGCTAGCATTTCGAGAAGGCTCGTTTCAGACGCTGACCAACCACGCTCAAAGTTAATCCGAGGAGTCGATCACAATAGGAGCACACGAAGACATGGTAAGTGGCATGCGATAACCTCGCGTTCTACCCTTGTTTACTGAAGCGTGTTAAGTAGCGAGGATCAAGAATTTAACTAGCTTCACTACTTACAATTACCTTAACGATCTGCTGGTGCTTGCTCTTTCTTCTCCTGTATACATGGCTATCTTTCTTGCGTATCCTCCATTCTACTTTAGACCATGACGTCCCCTTCGCCCTCGTGGACTTTCTCATCCAAGCCCGCACTTTTCCGGGGTTCATTAACTCCTGGCTTAAGATCACGTAGCGGCTAACGTGCGACCGGAATAATTCATTTCTTATAATTAATTTAAAAGAAAGCCGCAGCCACCAGTCGCCGACGTGTCTCAATTGCACGCGTTCTTCGAGCGGCATATGCGTCTTATTCTTGTAAACTTGTCTCTACAACATGCGATCAACTTTTATTGATTCAAAAATTTTACTATATTTTTGTTAATTTGCACACGCTCCGATAAAAGTCATTGGGTAAGTCTAATTAGTAGTAGTATGAATTTTACTTGTACAACTTTCTTCGAAGTTTTTTACAAGGTCCTATTATCGTATGAATTCCTTCACATATACTCACATAATTTTCTCTCCTCAATTCCCTATAGTGATACAATGACATGGTCGAAGTATTACTGGCCCTTCAGTTTTTGTAACGGTGAGTTCCGAACCACCGGGAGAACACAAAAAAAAACATAGAGGATAGATTTTGCCATTGGTGTAGATGCATGGATTCGAACCTGGGACCCTCGCAGATTGGGAACCGGGCACGAAACCAACTTGGCCACTGCTCTCCGGGTAAGTCCAGTTGACCGAATCGAAAAATAATGAGTCACGAGTGCCCTTGAAATAATCGATATTCTCCTTTACGGTTAGCGAGTCTTCGTCATGGCGGTATTGCTAAATATTCAACCAGCATAGACTAAGGTGCATGAGTTTCTTCCGACTTGTAGAGACCTGTTATCGTATACTAGGGTTTCAAGGTAGTATGGATAAAGCACTTATGAACAACGTACCCAAGGCACAACCCTTATCACGTTGGCATCCAGGTAATGCACTCAGGGTTTTATTTGCAGGACTTACAACCATCCTTCTCGACAGTCAACGAGCTCTGGCCTGTCTGCGAGTAGTTTAAGTACGTACATACCGCAATTTAAGCACATGGTATCGCGTACGCCCGAGTTTATATTATCGTAGAGCCAGGAGAGGGAACGCAGCTGGACCCAAAGGATTTGCGCATCAAAGTTCCCTGCGGTTCTGAGACTTCGACCAGTACTGTTTTGGATCTACATGATGTATCACGTTTGTCGTCACATAAGCAGGCGTACGTTCGTTACGATATGCCCACGGTACTCACTATGAACTCTGAGCGTCGGAGTGAGGGGTTGAACTGTCCGCAAGGTGCCTCAATTTTCGCAGTGATCGAAATCCACGCAGACACTCGCCCGGTCGGACGAAAACCCTCCTATGAAATTCGGAAAAAATATCATTGTTGGTATCAAGTTTCAGGCTCGTCACGAAAAACTACTCTCTAATTTTTTGGTGCTTCCCTGAAAGCATATTAGGTCGACAATATTTTCATTGAAAGGCTGACAAATTTTTACACAAAAAACCATCCTGTTCGGAATTTATTTTCCGACGTTGACAAGTAGAAAAAAATTTATTTATAAGTTAACATTTTAACTGGTCGCGACTTTGAAAGATGGTAGCTCCCCTAAAAATGAAGCTACATATTTGTTATGCATACCATTGCAAAGCTTACTCAATTGTGCGTCGAATGAACCCTAACCGAGTAGATACGGACTTCTGTATGTCGAGGAATCATGTGAGGAAGAAAAAAAAATGATTCCGATTTCGACAGAATTTCCTGTGCCAACTTTAACCCAACCCCGATTCTAAGAATTTTTTTTTTTATCTGAGAAAATTCAGGGAGCACCGTTAAGACTTAACTTCTTGATCCGTCGAAATAAAATTTAACTAGTAGTGCCCGTGGTTAGTAGTGCCCATTTTTAGTAGTATCCATGGTTAGTAGTGCCGGCGTAAAATCACGAGTCGGAACGGACTTTGTATTTCCGAGCCGGTCGAAATACTACGTCACGGTGTGTTTACATTTTGGCTCGCCGTCAAATCGCGAGTCGAAATGAATTGTGAATTTCAGGCGACGCAAAATCGATTGCGCCCATCCCTGGGCATTACTAGCCATGAGCCCGACTAACCACGAGCACAACCAACCATGGATACTACTAACCATGAGCACTATTAGTGATTTATTTTTTCCAAAAGGGGTACCGGAAATTTTTTTTTTAATAAAAAAAAACTATTTTTTGCCATAGGCACTACTAACCATGGATACTAGTAACCATGGGCAATACTAGTTAATTTTTTTCCCAAGTGGGGTGCCAGAAAAAAAAATTTCTACAGAAGAACCAATTTTTTTCGAACGGTAAACGAAGTCTCGGTTACTTGGTTCAACAAAAAACGTATCGCTGTGTGAATCAATCGTTAGATTCGAGTTACTTCAAATTTGGGGGGATGAAAAATTTTCAAAATCCAATCCCTTTTGCTTCCTCATAGAGGAAGCTTTGTTTTCGTGAAATTTTTTTTTTTCGAGGTTTTCATGAAAACGTGTTCAGAATGTCTTAAAACATCTACAAAACGCATTTAGAAAAAATGTTCGGATGTATGTGTGTGTGTGTATGTGTGTTTGTGTGTGTGTTTAACATTGGTTGAACGCTTCCAACTTCAGAACGGCTCGAGATATCAAGCTGGAATTTGTCACACATGTAAAAGCTTCCTGGGGCATAGCACGATTAAATTTTTCGAAAAAAGCATCAAATGCTTTTGTTTTTACACGATTTTTAAAAAATTCAAAAATTTTTGTTCGTTCCCTGGCTCCCACAATGTTAGAGATATCGAGCTCAAATTCAGTATAATGTTGTACGAGTACAGGGAGATGTTCGATACCGAATTTTGAAAAAATCCACGCATTGCTTTTGTTTTAAAGCATTTGAGGGGTGAAGGTACCAAAGGCGCTAACCCACAATTTTTCAAAATGCGTTTTTTTGCATTTTCGGAGAGTTTTGAGATCCCCCAATACGTAGCCGTTTACGAATCATCAAAATTGTTAATCGGCTTTTTATTAAAAATCAACGAAATCGTGCAAAGTCGTATCTGCAGGGGCACGGAGGTACCAAAGGCGCTAACTGCTTATTGGGTCTTATGGAAAATCGACTTTTTTTGTAAAGATCCGAGGTTGTAGAAAGAATGGATGAACGGAAATTCGTTTCATCGACTGTCTCTAAGAGAGGGAATTCAGCCGAAGTTTTCGACCCAAGATATTTTGCTTACGATGAAAAGTACGTGATCGAGCCGCAGAAACGCGGGACCGCGCTGTTGTTGTTCCGTGTTCAAGTGATTTTTTGGCAATGAATAAAAAGAGGTTTCCAATTTCGCAAAAACACATAACACTCGTGAACGTGTCACGAATGCGACTGTCGAAACCGCAATACGATAAGACGATTATTGGCGTAGATATGCCACGGAACATGCAAGCGCGCGAGAAGCGGCGAGCAATACGTGACGTAGCATCGGGCGAACAGCGCTCCCGACTTGCAGATAGCGCCTTTGGTACCTTCGCGCACTATGCAGTTTGCCCCCTAGCCACCTTTGAAACGCTATAACCTTTAAACGAATTGTTTTTTTTTGCTGCAATTTTCAGGTTAATTAGGTCTCCACAACAACGATTTTGTGGTTTTAAGGTAGTATCACACAAACCGTAAGAGTCAAAGCAGGCCTTAAGATATACCATCTCCAAATGAGTTACGTAGCACCTGTGTGTGACAAAGACGCGTGGTATGATGTCGATTAGAGAGAAAGAGAGAGAGACGATATTTCCCGATGTTTATTTGCTTATTATTATCATCACCGTCTCCTGATCTCTACTGTCAAGTGCCCAAAATGTTCTCCGAATATTCAACTTGCAGCTCAAGTGTTTCCAATAAAATCTGACGGCGACTTTTTGTATTATATCAAATTGAGCGTGATTCTCCATAAGGCTCTATGTTAAATGTGTGAAAATTAAAGTGTTGATATCTTTTTTCTCGCGCTCCGGAGAGCCATAAAAATTTAACTGTACCTTTTTCTCATCAATACCTATAAGTATGCAAAGTTTCATGAAAATCTGACGGTAAACTCTCGTATGGAGGGTACTACCTTAATAAATAATGCAGTACTTTTCGAATGCGAACGTTTTTTCGCCGGCCTGTAATATGTGTGATTCGTGGGTTATCGCCTTTGGTACCTTCAACCCGCATTTGTAAATGTGAAAAAACGGTGTTCACACGGGTTGGGGTCGAAATTCAGAACGAGCAATGTTTAGAAAGGGCAAAAACCCGAACGCGCAATGCTTCGAATGAAAATGTTCAGAAAGGGCAGAACTCCGAATGAGATTGTAGCGAACGTATTATATGCCGAACGCCTACCAGGCGCAATCGGAAGGTGCAATCGGACGTAATTAATTCTTTGCCATCTGAAATATCGGAAAATCTGAAATTGATTTGTAAATAGGGTTGTGATGGAAGCTCTGGGCACAGCGAATACAAACAAAAGTTTACGAACGATGACAGTTCTGATGCGAGTCTATTTTTAACGTCTTTAGTTCCGTTACAAATGTTAGGGTCCGATAACTTGAACAACGAATTAGTCATTTGGAAAAATCCCAGGCCTTTATCTCCACGTTATTGCCGCCCTGTTCGAATTCAGTTTTTGAAAGAAACTGTCTCATCAACGATCCAGGAACGGCAGGACGTTAATAAGCAGATCGAGACTATCATCCCTTTTAAGACGATTATTGCGGGGAAGGAAGTGACTGTTCGATTCGAGCTATTTTTTACCATGATTGACGGTAAGGTTTGCAACTCCGTGACAGGAACGAAGTCGTCAATGCGTTGCTACATATGCAATCTCACATCATCGAAATTTAATGACATGAAGCTGATGAAAACGGTAAACGTGGACAGAACTCGACTCGACCTCGGATTATCAACGTTGCATGCATGGATACGTTTTTTTGAGTGCTTGCTTCACATCGGCTACAAAATCGGGGTTCACAAGTGGCAAACTCGCAAAGAAGGAGAAGAATCGTTGATTGCTGAGCGAAAACGAGTCATTCAAGCCGCATTTAAGAAAGAGTTACATCTTATTGTTGATAAACCAAAACAAGGGTTTGGTAGCAGCAATGATGGAAACACTGCGCGACGTTTTTTCGAAAACACTCCAATTTCAGCAAAAATTTTAGGTGTAGACGAGAATATTATGAAACGATTCCACATAATTTTGCAAGTACTTTCAAGTGGGTTTGCCGTGAATGTGACTGCGTTCAAACAATATTGTATTGAAATTGCTG
Source organism: Diplazon laetatorius (assembly GCA_963662125.1). Classification (NCBI taxonomy): domain Eukaryota; kingdom Metazoa; phylum Arthropoda; class Insecta; order Hymenoptera; family Ichneumonidae; genus Diplazon; species Diplazon laetatorius. The sequence goes on along the minus strand of OY759158.1, from coordinate 8,911,278 downwards.
AGATTTTCGTGACTCTGTATTCCTGGTATTGCATGCCAACCACAGTTCACAAAGTTTTGATTCACGGTCCTCTGATAGTCGAATGGTCTCCACTTCCAATTGGGCAAATGTCGGAAGACGCACAGGAAGCCCGTAACAAAGACATAAAAAAATACCGAGAGTGTTTTGCCCGCAAAAACTCAAGAACAACGACAATGCAGGACGTTTTTAATAGACTTCTCTTGACTTCCGATCCGTACATATCGAGCATGGGCAAAAAGTACCCAAAAAAAGGAAAAAGTTTGTCGCCAGAAGCCTTGCAACTGTTGCTCTGTACTGATAGTGCTCGCAATAAGTACGGTCTAAGTCAATCGATGGAATACTCCACTGACGAATCAGAGGCGAATAATTCCTCGAACGACGACCTCGAAAATTATGATTAATTTGTGACTTTCGTGATATTACTTTCCGTTACATTCGATTTCTGTGATGAGTTATTAATTAATTTAATTTATGTGATAAATCGCTGTTTTAATTGTATTCCGCAATAAAATTCGTTTCAATCGATTATAACTATCTTTTCCGGAATTCATTCAAATTTTCTCATCATTTCTGATCGAACTTTTCGTTTAAAATTTTTTTTTATTTAATTAGCGTTTTAGTAACGCTCAGTGACATCGAAAATGAATATTCACCGACTTCCATCAAAAATTGTGGCATTATGGTGAAGAAGAGGTTACTTCCGGTCCGCCATTTTTTTTTTTAAGTTAATGTCGAGAGTTTCAATACGTGACTTTCAAGCCGCAAATTCATCGAATCCCACAAAAATTAAATGATTTCGATCAACGCAAATGGTCACTTCCGGTTCACCCTTCTGTCTTTTCGAAATTCCGATGTAAGATTTCGAAGAAGCACCATCAAAAATTAATGTTTTCCAACTTTCATCAAAATTTATCGCATTATGGTGGAGAAAAAGGTTACTTCCGGTCCGCCATTTTGTTTTTTCGAAAGTTTGATTCGAGATTTGAAATCAGCAAGGTCGAAAACATAAGAATCACCGATGAATTTTTCGGTACGCGCGTTTATCTAATTTTGCCGAATCTGATGGAATTCAGCCCACTGTGCGACGCCGTTGTTTCAAGCGCCGCTGCAATGCCCATGCTAATCAATGTCGGCTGCTCGACTGCTGGTGCCGGCTGGCCTATGTCGGGTAAGGGGACCTTCAAATGCTTACACATCTGACCCCGGCAAGTCCCACACATTTCAAATCGTATAAAACGTCGGAAGGCAGAGGAAAAGTTAGCAAGTCAGAGATCTCAAGAGAATTCAACAACCGCATTATCGAATCGACTCATCTATTATATTTCGAAGAAACCTCTAATTTTGCGTCTCATGCGAAAGTACCAGAAGAATAAACTCCCCTCGAGCGTGTCATCAAGATCGTCTGATATTATCCAGTCAGCGGCGGCAGTAGAATTCGGCGTGCGGTGCGCAGTAGAGTCTGTCGACTATGGTACCATGAACCATAGCTTTATCGTGGATGTAAGTTCCTGGGTATTTCGATCCTTCTAGCCTTCTAATCCTCTAACTATGCGCTCAGTGCTATCGCTTGTCGGATTATCAAAGGTGCTACTTCTGGTTAATACAACGATATCGAAACTGCGTGTTTTACGTACACCTTTCCGGGAATCTCTGATGTATTTGTTGGTTCGTTACATAAACATTAATCAGAGACGCACTGGCCGAATAGGTAACGTGCCCGGTTCAATAATCGTGGGTCCCGGCTTCGAATCCCAGGCTGACACCAATAGAAAATTTGTTACTACGTTTTTTTTCGGTGTTCTCTCGGTGGTTCAGAACCCACGGTTGGAAAAAATTGAAGATCCATGATGCATATTGACCATGTCAATTTGATCATTAGAGTTTTCGGGTTCGATTCCTGATGCCGAATAACGTGGCTGACGATAAGCGGCTGGGCAACGACGAAGCCTCAGATACAGGACGTACGACCTACGACTGCAGCTGTGCATCCGGCGTTGTTTACAGTTAGCTATCGCTTAGACTAGCTCCAGTACCGTGGACGACAGCTCGGGAGCGACGGATATAGAGAGGTGGGAAATGTTGTGAGATGAGGCGCAGGTATCGCTTCGGAGATCGGTGTACTGTAACACATAAATGAGGCGGCATTCCTCATGTCTCAACTTTAAAAGTCATATTTTTTTATTGGCTCCCAATTTGGAGGGTTTTTTCGTCTATATTATTTTCATCTCCCCACCAATTTTTAGACCTCTACGATTATCCCGTCTCGAGATAGAGGGGATGAAGTATCCGAAAATATCAATTTTTGACGTTTGCACGGGTACCCTCGAGTGGCTTCACATTAGGATAAACAAATTGCAAAGTGAAATGTTTAAACACTATTTTCGCTCTTCGGGCACAATTTCTTCATTTTTATTATTTTTAGAAGAAAGCTCACCTTTTCTGTATCAAAAACATATTTTCTCATTTGGTTGCATATTTTGTCATAACGTTCGATCTCCGACAACGCTTCGCTGTATTACCCGGCAGGCCTTTGCGAAAAAACCAAAACTAACATTTCAAATATTTATCTCGCGGAATGTATCACTCATGTTTTCCTTTGCACTGGAGATTTTGTAATGTTTTTATTATTACCGAGTGATTTTTTTTTGTTCGCCTGTGATTTTTTTTCTAGTATTCAGCAGTCACCCGCTTACTTGCTGTATAACCTCAAAAACATTTATGTCAAGAAGAAACAACAACAAATTGCAAATAGAATCGTAGTGAAAGAAAAAAGAAACTGAGAATAATGTAAGTACGTGGAATAGTAGTAAATAGAAATTCATGCATGTGTATTGTGTTATAAGTAGATTTGTTGCCATATGCAAGTAGCAACCGGAGCCAGCTCAATCCTACACCGCTGCGACTACTCTGCTTTCCATTCTTTCTCGACGCAATTCTTTTTTCAATTTCTCACTTTTTTTCGTCTCTTTTCTCCATGCTCTATCATTTATTTTTATCCATTCCCCACGCCCTTTTCTTTCATCTGTTCTCCATGCTTTATCATGTTTAATTATCACCCTCCGAAAAAACGAGTTGGAGCGATTTGTACTTTCCGAGGTACACTACCGTCTGGTAATATCAGGCCACTAACCGCGCGCGCTGCCGAGAATCACTCCTGTCTAGAAAAAAAATGTCATCGATACAACATTTTGTATCGAGAATCTTGGAAATCTCACTTTCATTTTAAGCCCAAAAAACATAGAAAATCTCTACGGGTTTTTTTTAATTAAGAAAACTGTGCAAACGTGCATCAAGGCTCGAGGTTGGGCTCGAAATTCCGAACGAGAAATGTCCGGAATGGCCAAAAATCGGAAAGCGCTATGTCGCGGACTCTTTTGCAGGAAATACAATTCTCTACAACATTGTTTATGTTAACTTTTGGTCTATATAGCGTTGTTCAGCCAGCGTTTGGGCTAAAACATAAAAATGTATTGATTTTCTTCAATGAAGGCGACCGCGACCGTCAACTCGATGGCTTACCGTCGATTGATGCACGTCTCCACCGTTTTCTAAATAACTCAAGAACCCGTTAACATTTTCCATTCTTTTTAGGCTCACAATGAAGGGAAGGTTCCGAAGGTTACCGATACAAAATTTTGTATCAATAAAAGTTTTTTTCTAGATTCGGCAGCGAGTTGAAGTCGAGGATGAAAATTTCGAAGAAATGCACTTTTTCCCAATAATTTTCACATGACATCTCAGTACTAGATTATAGGAACATTATCAAACACAGGCCGTTATGTCCAGAATTTCGCAATCTTTCCAGCCGTTACAAGAAGAAAACTATAGCATTCTTTGTCGCGGAGTTGTCGTCGTTCAAAGACAGGAGTGATTCTCGGCAGCGCGCACAGTTAGTGGCCTGATATTTCCGGACGGTAGTGTATGTATATTTGTGTGTTCCAATTATAGAAAGGTACTCGTCGAAGCGACTGCAAGATCGAAGGATAAGTGAAAAGCCCTGACTGACCGATGGGTCAAGACTGCATCGAGCTGTGCCCGAAAATTATTAGAAATCGCTGTCAGCTGGTCAAGGATACAATCAGCTGCGCTCGAACATCATTGGAAATGGGAAGCGCTAATATTTTGCCAAGGCTCTGTCAAGCCGCGCTCTAGTCAAGATGGTGTCGATGATGATGGTGGACGATGGGTCAAGACTGCATCGAGCTGTGCCCGAAAATTATTAGAAATCGCTGTCAGCTGGTCAAGGATACAATCAGCTGCGCTCGAACATCATTGGAAATGGAAAGCGCTAATATTTTGCCAAGGCTCTGTCAAGCCGCGCTCTAATATTATTGGAAACTGATATTTGGTCAAGGATCTGTTAAGCGGCGCTGGAACATTAATGGAAATGGGAAGCGCTAATATTCGCTCAAGGCTCTGTCAAGCCGCGCTTTCATATTATAAGGAAGCGCTGATTATCGGTCAAGGCTCTGTCAAGCCGTGCTCTAACATTAGTGGAAACAGAATGCGCTGACGTTCGGTCAAGGCTCCATCAAGCGGCGCTCTCATATTATCGGAAAGTGCTGACATTTGGTCAACGCTCCATCAATCCGCACTGAAAATCTTCATGTAACGCTGATATTCTGTCAAAGCTTTTTTGCCATGGCCGAAGCAATACTCAGCTAAGCAATCAAATTTCAAATCCAAACAATCAATTTTTTTTCATTTGTGAAGTGATTACGTTCCATCATAGTATCGAATCATGACGACTATTCAATTTAAAATCAAATTTCTTGAAGCATCAAAGAATCAATTCGAGTAATTCATTTCTTTCAATACGGCTTTATTATGAACATTATAAAACTCATACAGAAATCTATTAAAGAGTTATCCAAACGGAATTGAATCATTGTCATCTATATTCGCCTTCTGAACTTTTTCATCAACTGATTAACGATATATATAATGACACATGTGTAAAAGTATCAAGAAAATTCAGAAATTCCTATAGTCGATAGTTTTTTAGAATATGGAAACAACGTGTAACATTCCAAAACGATCGTCTGTCCCGTTTCGAAGTTATAGCTGTATGAAATTTAACATGTGTTCCCATGGGAAATGAGGCCATTAAAGCTATTATCGACGATAAACGCATAGAAATATCATAACAAAAATTTTGAAGTAAAATCCAATTTTAAAAGTTAAAAAAACTCCCGACTGAAAAAAGTATAATATGAAAAGTATATTGAACAATATATATATATATATATATATATATATATATATATATATATATATATATATATATATATATATATATATATATTTCTTGGTTACGTAATTTTTATAGGGTCTTGAGCACGCAAAGAAAGGTTTTTACACGGGCAATAGGTAAAAGTAGGGTTTATTTTCTAAATCGGTGAAATTACAGACAAAATATTCCTCTCACATTCATGCGTTACGCCGGGGAAATTTGAAAGATCGTCGCGCTCCCTATGGGATATCTTTCGCATACAATTTGCCGTGCTTCGCTAACACAGGCTTTTCGCGCTTACTCTCGCTATATCGTTGTTCGTTCGCGGGGTTTCGTACGCCCGGTACGGGTGTCCCTCCCCGAGTAAAAATATGCCCACTGGCTAGGGTATGGCTAGCGTCTGGCTACTGTCTGGCTCAGGGTATGGCGGATGCATGGCAAGACACTGGCGTGGGTCTGGCTCAGGGGTATGGCAAGAGTCGCGCTCAGCGGACGATCCCATACAGTAGCCAGCGTCTGGCTACTGTATGGGACGGGTCTGGCTAGTATCTGGCTCTTGTCTGGCCCGGGCTTGGGAAAGGTATGGCGGTGCGCGATGGCGAGGGTCTGGCGGGCCCAAACAGCAGCCAGATAACTGGCTGCTGTATGGGAAGGGTCTGGCTAGTATCTGGCTCCAGTGTGGCCCGTGCTTGGGAAAGGTATGGCGGTGCACGATAGCACGGGTCTGGCTGGCCCAAACAGCAGCTAGATAGCTGGCTCGTAGTTGGGGATAGAACAGCGGAAACATGGTTTCGATATCTTATAATAAAAATCAACGTCCTATTTTTATGAAGAATTATACAAGATCAACTTATTTCGTACCGTAAATGCTTGATAAATAAATTTAAATTTTCTATAAAATTAAAAAATAATTTGCATGCAGGTACTGTCGACATCTTGTTAAAGACGCATTGTTATCGTTTTCTGTGGATGTATCTGGAGAATATCAATCAATTTTTTCGTAATCGCAGATAGCGTCATCGTCATCATCTTATACGTCGATTTTCTGATTCAGCCTTCAATCACCCAATTGGTTTCTTCTCGGTCTCGGGTGCCTTAACATGGAACACTAGGGTAGTTCTCATTTGACTTTGAAAAAATTCAATTTTTCCACCCGCAACATGGTTCGAAAATATAAAAAACTAATTTCCGTTTTTTTCGCGATTTTTTGCTCGTTGCCTTGGTTAGCCTGAAAGTTAAAAAAAAATTGGAATTATTTGTCATATTTCCGATTTAAATACGAGAAAGCTGGTAAGAAAGCTGGAAAAATGTATATTGTGAAAACTATGTCAAAAAACACCAAAAAATATTGGTATATGTAAAATATGTATAAATAACTTTAAAAAAATGGAATAAAATTCGACATTACATTTTTTTTAGGTGTCCCGCACCCGGGAAAGTAAGCCCAGAAGAAATATATAGCGTGAAAAATGATATCAGAAAGTAATGAAATAATGATGGTAATTGTAAAAGAAAATTGAAGTTAGCGAAAAAATAATCAATTTTTAAACTGCTCAAAAAACTCTTCGATCAAATCAGGCAAACCAAGGCTATGAAAGAAAATTAAAGAAAAAATACAAAAATTTGTTTTTATATTTTCGAACCATATGGAGGGTGGAGAACGTGCATTTTTTTCGAGGACCATCCTAATAACACATTGTGCAAGCAATTTATCTATGCTTTGCGGTCCCACGTCTCAAAACCGTTATCCGAATCTTTCCCCGAGCCATCTCACGAGGATCGTCATAACACCCAGTAATCGAACGTCAAATTTTTGTGCAGCAAATCTGAAAAAAATGTATAGTCAAACATGGCAAAAAAAATGTATAGTCAAACATGGCAAAATGTTATGTCAAAATTAAAGATGGAAAGATGGAACTATAATGGGGGTGCATATTTGGTTTTTTAAAAGATATGCTCGTTATTACATGAAACAATTAAGCGTACTTGTGGATCAAATTAATAGACAATTTCGAAAACGGTTTCACAAAAAAAAAATCTATTCTACTCCGTATTCATTTTTTGTACATTTATAATTGTTGGCCCTTGTTCCCGAAATCTAAGGTCCTTACCATGTGAGTTTTTGTTATTATGTGTATTGAAGTTGTTTTTGTGTGGTGGCATTGAATTTGGGTTTGTATTATCCGGCCGCTTGTAAGTTTTTTAGGTTATGTTCGCCTGGGTCAAGTGTCGAGGGATCAATCTTATTCTAATACTTAACTGAAGAGAACATAACCTAGAAAAATAACGAGATTCATATACTGACAATTCAGTCTTATTTATAATGCGATATATTTGTGAACTTACCGCAGCACTTGAAGATTTTCATCCGATGATTTTTCACGTAAGCACATGACAGGGTTCGGTAGCCATTCTCACTAACGTCGCTTACCCGACGAGGTGCACCTCTCGCACACGGCGCTCGGCACGTCCGCCGCGCATGCGCGTCAAGGCAATGGACGTTTTCCTCTCTTGCTCCGCAGTGAGCGCAGATGGCGCTGTCTCTCGAGCACTGCGCGATGTAGCTTTTTTTAAATATTTTATTAGGTACGATTTGATGGTCGAAAACTATCTGGATCTTTAGCATAGTTTATTCAACTGTGAGAGATTTTCGAAGTAATTTTATGATACGCGATATGAGTTATTCAACCTTGACTAATTAGCTTGCTTCCGAAAAAGGGTGACATAGAACTTTTTCATAGAAGACAAAAGAAGATTTGATGAAAATTGTTTTATAAGTTTGAAAAAAAAAATTATGTCACGCTATCCGTAAAAGTGCGATTTTACGCTCACTTCGTTCGCTTCAAACCGCATTTATGGACCTTGTGACATAAAAATTCGCACGACACTCGTACGAAAAACGTTTTCTGGACTCGTGTGATTGCAATACTCGCCTTCGGCTCGTTCTGCAAACTCACACTCGTCAGAAAAAAAATTTTCGTACTACTGTCAGTATATACTATTAATTTTTTAAATTTTATTTTTTTTTTGCGAAAAAAAAATTAACGTTTTCGTTTTGGAATAATCAATATTTTTCGTCGGAAACATGGATTATTGACAATAAAGAAATTCCATCCTTGAAAATTTAATTTAGAACAAAATTGATCCTCTAATTGACTTTTAGTAAAAGCGACAATTTCTATCATTCGGATTACAACGAAAAAAAATCGCAATGATTCGCACTCAAAAGGATTTTTTTGAGATACTTTGAGGTTGAAAAGAAAAACGAATTAATTTTTAGTCCATCCATTATTTGCCATGTAATCCATAGTCAAGTGAAGAATCGTAAAAATGCATTTTTCGACGTTGTTTTCATCAGGCTTATCTCATCGAAAAAAAAACGTTCTCATCGAAAAAAATCGAATTATCTTAGAGAAGATACTTTGAAGTCTCTGAACCCATACTTCTATTTTCTGTACGATCATCAGTACCCGAGTTATGAGTCATCGAAGTAAAAAATATCTTTTTGGCTTTAACAGCTCATATCTCAAAAACAAATCATCATAAAGGACGGTTTAACTACAAGAGGAAAAATCAATGTAAAAGAGTATTGAAATGGATTCACCCAGAAAAAATCACCGAAGCCCGTGGGCCTTTTGAAAGAATAGAAAAAATTTAAAAAAAAATCACTCCGGGCTTTTTATACTTTCTCGGAAATGGCCAATGGAAAATATATTCGAACTCAGGATCTCAAAACTAAAAACAAGAAGCTTGAATTTACTGCTTCATCGATGCTCTACAACTATTTTTCGCTGAGTCTCAGCCGTCTGAAAAACACCCAAAAAATTGGGATGTCTGTCATATCCTTAAATTTTTTATTCCAGTGTATTTAAAAGGTAATCATACTTATCTCGGAAGTCTATGGCGTTAATTGATATCACAGGAATTTGATTTAAATTATAGGAATTCAATAACTTTATTGATGATTTAGATCAATTAAGTAATTTTTAAACAAACACGTTTTATCGAAATACATTTTATAATGGCTGAAAAAGAAGACATCACCCACAATTTTTCGGTATATCCACATCCTTTTCATAGTGATGAGCATAGAGGGCATGTAGACCTTCTATGCTTATCCCCAAAGATAAGGGAAATCCTAACGGTTGCATGGGTGGGGCACACAGTTACAGTCCCAACGAACGAGCTAAACAGTGTCGTCTGGCTCCGCCATACTCCTGCCATACACCATACGCGCCTCACTGGCTCTGCCATACACCTGCCAGACACCATACGCGCTCACGGGTGCAAGCGAATCAGTGCCGTCTGGCACTGCCATACCCTTGCCAGACACTCGACGCGACTACCAAGCTCTCCTCCAAACGACAGCGTGTAGCCAGACAGGTCCCAGACCCTGCCCAGACCCCGCGGAAGCGTACAGCGAGCTGCCAGACCCTAGCCATACCCTAGCCAGTGGGCATATTTTTACTCGGATCTGTACGCTCGGCGGAGCTTCCGCGCGCTTGCTCTCGACGCCGTACGCTGCCGCCCTCAGGTACCTCGTCAATCAATTAATCGATAGCGGTCGATCTCGATGGCTCTCCCCTCCTCGCGGGAGCTTGCGCGGCGGGTCAAGCGTGACGAGGGGCGCTTTCGTCGTGGTACGGGACGTCGCAGTAACTGCCGTGAGTGACGAGCAGATTTCGACAGTCGCCAAGATGGTGGGGATTACGTTGGGTCAGATCCGCGTCTCGTTTTTCCACACCCGAAAGTTCACGTTTTTCCGGGATTTCGTTCTTCTTTCGGGTGTTTTTTCGGTCCTTCGGGCTCCTCTGCGTCCCTCCCCGTCGATGACTCCGGTCTCGACGTTTGTTGGCGTTCCGGGGCTCCACAAACGTAATATTATCGTCCTTGCCAGTCTGCACCTGCACGGTGAACCCCAAAGTGACAGCTCGTCGTTTCGATCTGTCAACGGCCGGTGGCTGTCTTGTTTCGGAATTTTCTCGGGTCACCGTCGCGTCTCGTCTTGGAATTTCCCTCCCGTTGGCCACGGTTTCTCGTTTCGTTTTTTAACTGAAAAATACGAATAAGAAAAATTCGGACTTTGTCCGGCATGCGTGTGGCTCCGGTGGATATCTCGTCCCCTCAGTTTCTCGTGTCTCCGTCCGTGCTTGTGATGCTCGTGCGCCGTTGCTCGTCGGACCCCAATGCTTTTCTCGTAGTTTCTCCTCGGGTTTTCCTGGTTGGCGGCTGGCTGCGGGCTGCTGGCTGGAGATCCTGGGGCTGTGGACAGGGAAAATCTGATGATCGGCTCCTCCGGTGGTGGTTTTTTACACCTTACCGGGAGCTTCCCTCTCTTTCGCTTTTTCAGAGTGACGCCACCGGCACGAGCAGTGATTGGCTCGTGTGGATTGACGACACCGCTCTCATCCGTCATTGGTCCTTTTTTTATGTTTTTCCCGCCACCTGCAGGATCCTGCTTCCTCTTTTTGTTACAGGTGTCGCTGTTTGCTGAAGGATGCTGAGTAGGCGTCCTGCGCTTGCGTGTTGTTGCCGCTTCTGTGATTCGGGGTGGGGGCTTTGGGGCTCGGTGTAACGGCTACCGTTACAATATGTGTATATATATATATATATATATATATATATATATATATATACATGTGTCGTACGATGACACCTTACGTATCAAAACAATAGAAATTTGAAATTTAATAGCACGTCGGTCGACGTCGCAAATTCGCAGTGGGTGCGAGGATGAATAACAATAGGCAACGATATTACCATTGAGTATCGAATACGATGACGTATTCCATAACACGAATAATATATTGTGAACGCGAGTATACAAACAAAATCAAATTTGGACGATCGCTCTATGGCGTATCGCATACAAGGATCGACACGGTGCTATCGCACTATGGGGTTTTGTGTTCTAAACCCACTAAACGAGATTATACAAGAAAAATTGAAACGGAGCAATTGCCCGATGATATAACGCGTAACAAATAAAAGAAGCAATGATATTATACAATCGCACTATGGCGTACTGTCCTTCGAGGTTGGTCAACGATATGATACCAATGAAATTGAAATTGACAGATCGCCCGGTGGCGCTTCGCATACAAAAAGAAAATAATACTAAATAATCGCACCATGGTGTATCCTACTTTCAACTCGCTCTACGAGATTACATTAACGAAAGGGAAATTGAATAATCGTTATCCGACGTATCGGAGAGCGCGTGCACAGAAATTATATCACGCGATAATATCGGTGAAAATGTTTCAATTGCGACCTGGTCGAAATCTGAGATCGGAAGAGTTCCACGAGCACTCGCAATTTTCACCGCGTGATTTCCACTACGCGACCCGAGATTGAGGTTAACGTGTCAAGACGGCGTCTTTCCACGTGATGGGGACGCGAATATAGACGACGTCGGCGTAGTAAAAAATGGCGACCACGGCTCTGCACGTAGTCGATACCTTATTGTGACGGATTTTCCGCCGGGTGGATCCCCCAAGTACTGTACGCGATGTCTGCGTTTTCCTCGTGTCGCTATCCCTGGATTCCTATTCCGATCGACGAAATATATCCGTGTTGGGCGATTGTTCGATGGCGGTTCGGCTTCGCCGCCACGTGCTGTGTATTGCGTGAATTTCGGGTAGACGGGTAACCGCCGGCGTGACCACGTCGCTCGCTCGCTGCACGAGACAATTCGAACAGCGAATCTCGCTCTTCGAGTGGATTGATGATGAGGCTGCAATTCATACAGACACAACGAAAAGGGGCCTAATCTTCAACAATGAGACGGGTACTTGTAACAATGAGCATCAGCTCTGAACGGACACAGTCGGCGTCTCGGATGTTCGTTGCGTAATGTCCGCGTTGCGCCTCTTCTCTTCCGGCCAAAACTCGCCAAAACGATGTAGACCGCCAATTCGCCTTATCTCGAGCCGTTCCCGACAGCCGCACCGCTAGTGGTCGCGCTGCGCAGTATCGCCGACACGGCTTCGTGGGTCGCCGAAGGCCGAGAGTGTCGCCCTCGGCATTCGCTCGGTACAATATATATATATATATATATATATATATTGTGACGTATTTTTTTTTTGTAGCCAAACGATAACGTTCGAGAGCTTAACCAAACTTACCCAATCTCATCCACACGTCACCTTCGGCCACGCACCTCCGTTCCCGCACCCGCGCTTCCGGTGGGCGCCAGCCAATTTTTGTATCGCCGGTATCGACAAACCGGACTAAACTGGGAGTCGAGTGGGACCTGGCTCGACTCCACTAACCCGCGAGGCGGATCCTGGGACCTACGGATCCGCACGCTAACGATAACCGTCAATCCTTTTGGTCGCGAAGGATTGACAAAACGCAACCGGGTGCAGTCACGGAGCCGCGTGGTTGCGGAAATGCTCGGCCGCTCAGGCTGTGGGTTGTGGTAGAGGGGTCGTGATCTTTATTGGCCGATGAATAACGAGATCGTCCACGATAACGTTATCCAACCACGAAAACAATAATTTCAGAAATAATTTCTGAAATAACGCTAACACTTAACTAATTTTTATTAGTGAGTTACGAGAACCAATCGTACGCAAGCCCACACACAAGCGTGCGGGGAGCGCGACAATCCGAAAACATAACGGGAACTAGCTCTACACCTCGCGTGAGCGAGAGAGAGACACCATAATCGATATCTATCCGCACGCCCCACCCATCGCTTGCGCGCCAGCGATGGTGGGAGAGGCGCACGGGAGCTGTGCTCGAGCCGAAGGCCCGAGACAGCCTGACGAAATCTCGATCAACGATATTCGCGTAATCGTTCGATAACTGTTCGATAACCGCAGCCCTCTCTCTCGGGTTACCTCCGAACCATAGACGAGACCATAATGCCAAAATATGCCGGTATCCTTGTGAGGTCGCTCAGGATCGCATCCCCTGGCGTATCACGTGAGAACAGGGCACTTTCTCCACAAAACGAAACATACACAGCACAAGGGGTCCCACCCTTGCCCGGAACCAAAAACCTCCGCCCGTTCTCCATACTGACGCACTCCTTTTATGGGGCGCAGGCATTGCAGCCCGACCTCCACGAATCCCTGAGCGAACCTCGTCGGGCGCACTCCACTGTCGGGTAGCTCATTTCCTCGAGCGCCACTCCGCACGACAGTGTCGTGCGCTCCGAACACAAACACATTCACACACACACACACGTAAACGCAACCAATCATATCACAGTCACACTCATGCCGAGACTCATCGGAATCCGGAATTCATTCGATAACTGTTGGTTACCTGGAGAGTAACCGAGAGAGAGAGACGGAACACGCAACCGCAACGGTCACATCGGTACAAACGAGATCCTTGTGACCGTCATTCAAAAAATCACGTCACAATATATATATATATATATATATATATATATATATATATATATATATATATATTCTCAAAATCTCAATTTCTGTCGTTACAAAAAAAATCTTAATTTTTTTTAGTTAAAAAAAATTCATTTTTGTACATTAGGTCGACCGGCCAAAAAAATGTTTCGCCGATTTTCGCGGGGTGCCTCCGGGTCAATGTGCCTTGCATCCGTAGAATAGTGATGAACAATGCGCTTGATCGGACCATATTTCGTATCCCGCCAAATTATTAAAATTTTTGAATTCAAATAACATGTCGCAATATTTTTTTTATAGAATAAACGCTTATTTCTAGGGTTTCGTAGAAATCTACGAAACCCTTACAATTGAAACCTTACTGTCCAGGCCACCATCCCAAAAGAAGAAGTCGGTATTTTTATTCTTTTACTCAGGAAAAAAATACTGAATTTTAGATCCGTCACGCTAGATATACCCCCTTAAGGGGGCTGAGTCACCTAAAAAATTCGAAAATTAAATTTTTTTTTCCGTGACACGGCCGATCCAAATTGGAAATCGATTTCACCCTTACGAAGTACGTATACTTAGCTATCATTTCAAATTTTTCCATAGCCGTATGAGTTATCTAAATGCTGTGAGATTTTTCACAAAATTTTTCACTTGTCGCAGCTTTCGGACCCTTCGACTCAATGGATTTTCAATTCTGACGTCTCATTTTCTTCGTAACAGACCTCATTCTCGGATGAGTGTGGAATTTTTTTTCATCTGCTTTCTGGAAATTATGGCGACCAATAATGTGAAAAAAAAACAATTTTTTTGTAACTTTTTGAAAAACCGGTTGAATAATAGGTTACCATAAATTCGTTTCACCTCGCATCCAAAATTCCTACACTCATCCGAGAAGGACTGCGATTTGGAACAAAATGAGACGTCGGAATCCAAAATCCGTTCATCGGTGCGGTCCGAAAGTTGCGACAAGTGAAAAATTTTGTGAAAAATCTCACAGCATTTAGATAACTCATACGGCTATGGAAAAATTTGAAATGATAGCTAAGTATATGTACTTCGTAAGGGTAAAATCGATTTTCAATTTGGATCGGCCGTGTCACGGAAAAAAAATTTAATTTTCGAATTTTTTAGGTGACTCAGTCCCTTTTAAAAGCGTGGATTGTAAGCTTGTGATATTTACAAAATTTCCTCAGTTTTATGGTCGTTCGTGACCGAGACAAATCGCTCCAACGCGATATGCAGCTTTCTCACCTCAGAGAGTAGAACCGGATTCTTGGTTTCACGAAGTACTAACGGAATCCTCTATTCACACAACGATTTGACTACGCCGTTCGTTTAGCATATGTTTGCTTTGAAGATTTGAAAATTACGGTTTTTGTATTTGTCGCGGCTTTGAAATGTGTTCCGAGTCCAGAGCACGATGTTGTGGTGTGGGCATCTGTTTTTATTTCGAGAGTGGTAGCCATCGCGCAGAAAAACACGTTTTCTCATGGAACCGTACGACGAGAGGGCTTACAGGAAAATAGATATATAATATCTCAGCCGCGAATGTCGGATGTGCAAAGTATGACCGGGACGAACAGTCGAGAGGACTACCACGCAAAACCAGAAAAGAAAAAGAGTAAACAGCTGAGAGAATTTGTTTGTTCACGAGTCCCTGTCGGATGTGAGGCGAGTAGAAAAGGTGGAATGGGGGTGAGAATGAGAGGGCTTAACGGGGGGAAGCGAGACAGCATTCCGAGAGGCCGCTGTGGATGACGGGTGGCCGAGTGGTACTGGCGGGTGCTTAACTTATTGTTCTACGCGCTAGGATTATAACCATCAGCCAAATATTTTGCTGTTGTAGCGGCTTGTTATGCTTGTTAGTTGGCGAGAGTAATCGGTGGCCGCGCGAGAGCCGTCGTAACGTCCTCTTTTGTTCCCGGCGAAGCGGGCACGTCGCGCGCTCCACGTGCACCTCTAGGTGTATCTTCGTGGACTACTACTCTCCTGAAATATCATATACACTATACATATACTACTCTAACTGCGACTCTGCATTGACGAAAGCCAGGGCAAAGGCTCTTTCGAACCGAGCCCGTAAGAGGATTTATCGGGGAAATTTTTGAAGCATAACCGAGAGAACCCTGCGGAGTCTCGTAGAGCGAGAGAAATAGAGAGAAGCCATGTATAAGGGCCGAGGAAGATTCTCTCTCACAGAGTGCATAATGGAAGAGCCAGTGCTACTAGCACACCTTATAACGTCAATGGGCTCTCGAGCTCTATCGACTACTTTGTGGAGTTTCGTCCTTGTCTATGTTCCCATCTCCCATCTGGGTGTTTTCGAAGAGGCCTGTACAAGGCGCGTTCATTTGATAATTAAGATTCCTAGATTCCGAGATATCGATAGGCTCGTCGTTTGATCGCGCAAAATACTTTTACTTTGTCGCAGCCAGCTTACACAACTTTGTTCTACTCTGTACATTGTGATATTATGAGATTTATTTGTAACCTAAGAGTCGTTTCATTGTCTTTCGAGCTCATATTGTCTCGTCATTGAGATTGAAGGATTCATATCTTTTTATAATCAGATTAACAGTCGTGTATGTATGTATTGAAGTAACCGTTATTTTTCAAAGTTTAAATTTCTTTTGTTACGCCCCACAGTGGCGAATATGCCCGATTGAATTTCACAACATTTTTTAATAAGTTATATGCATGATTGAGTGTCAATCTTCTAGAAAATTTCCTGCCGATCACGAATATACCCCGTTTCATAGGTCTAACATGCTTCTTTCTCTTGTTTTTCGGCCGAAATCCACAAAAAATCGTGTTTTTTCTAAAAAATTTGTCCGAGTGATTTCATGTGGTAAGAATATAACTTTCTTATGGATCCATTTGGTAGAGATAAAATTGAATTAAGAATTTAAAAAAATAATGCAAGCGATTTTTTTTAACAACAATTAAAAACGAGTAAGGCGGTTACATTTCAATGTCATCACATAAATTAAACAACGACATGTCTCTTCCAAAATAACATCGAACAAAGTAAAACAAATAGAAGGCAATAATAGTCAAAAGAAGAAATTCCGAAATAACAAATTAAAAAAAAACTCCCGACTGAAAAAAGGATAGTATGAAAAGTATATTGAATAAAAATACATATATATATTGAATGCATGAAAATTTGAAAAGGATGGAATAATTCAAGATATAATCCTAGTTTATCCATAATTCGAATTATGATCGGGCATTTCGGTGAATCCAATATTTTGAATTAGATTAATTTCCTTAGTGCTCTATATGCAGTCGGGAGACGTCATTGATTGCACAGAAACGAGATATTGAATATAGATATTCGATGATGGGAACGTCATTGAGTGGACAGAAAGATGATATCGAATATAGATGTTTGACGATGCGGAAGAGGACGTCTCCCGCCTGCATATAGGGAACTAAGGAAATTAATCTAATTCAAAATATTGGATTTACCGAAATGCCAGATCATAATTCGAATTATGGATAAACTAGGATTATATCTTGAATTAGTTCCTCCTTTTTAACCCTTCGACTGCACACTTCCGCCATCGATCTATAACTGCATACAGGGTCAAAACGACCCAACGCGATTTTCAAACCGTTGTATCTCGGTAAATATGAACTTTTCCGTTTTTTCGGTGGAGTTATTTTTGCAGTAAATTATGTATACTTTATGGCCCAAAACTTGATTTCAGCTATGGGCGCACTCAAGTGAAAAAAGTATTTAAGTTACGTGTCAAAATACTAAGTGATTTTCCACTTGTCATTTATTTCGTTCCGAAATACAAAGTGATTTTTCACTTGTTACTTCGTTCGAGTCGAAATATCAAGCTGTCTCTCACTCGTGACTTATTTCGACGTGAAATATCGAATTTATTTTCACTTATCGCGTGGAACGTATATAAATGTAGAAACACTTGACGGCGAACGAAATTCGAAGTGAATTTCGGCCCGCCCGGGAAAAAATGAACATATATAAACATATATAATTATATATAATTATATATAACATCATATATAATTATATATACTGATACATAACATCATATATAATTATATGTGTCCTAACATGACATCATAAATGATCATATATGTAGATATATGGCCATGTATCGTATTTTTTTTTTTTAGGTATGAACCATATATGCCCATGTATGATCATGTATGTAGATATATGACCATGTATAGTATTTATTTCTCTAGATGTGAACCATATATGCCCATGTATGATCATGTATGTAGATACATGACCATGTATAGTATTTATTTTCTCTACGTGTGAACCATATATGCCCATGTATGATCATGTATGTTCATAAGTTGGTGCTCTGAACTCGTGTATGAACATATGGTTGTACATATGAATTCATATATGATGCAACATGTGCTACCTTGATGTGACATATCATAATAATGAGGTTTGGGAGGGCCAATTGCATTGGCCCTCCCAAACCTCATATATAAGCGTATATAATTATCGTTTGGTTATGGTTTTTTTTCTCCTGAAGAACACGTTTGATGTTTATTTTATTTTATATCATGATGTAAAATAAAAATATCACACGTGTTCTTCAGGAGAAAAAACCATAACTTCTGAACAAAACGTCGGATCAAGCTCTGTGAGATCTCAAAATTTTTGTTTTAGTTCAAAAAATCCATAGAAAAATTAGATATGAAAGTAAAATGAGTATTTTAATTTTTTCACAATTTTGAATGATTTAATTGTTAATAACAATTGCTCCATAATTATGAATAACTTCATCATATAGAGAGTGCAAAAACAAAAAAATCACTAATAGTTTTTCAATTTATCACTAACCGTTACTGAGATACATCGATTTGTTTAACCGTAAACCCCTCAAAAAAGCTCTAACTTCCGAACCAGGTCGATGCCCATTTCCTCTAATGTCTTAAAATTTTCGTTTTAAATTAAGGAATTCAATTTTTTTTAATTTCAAAAATAAACTAAGCATTTTGCTTCCTCATAGAGGAAGCTTTGTTTTCGTGAATTTTTTTTTTTTTCGAGATGTTCATGAAAACGTGTTCAGTATGTCTCAAAACACCTAAAAAACGCATTTAGAAAAAATGTCCGGATGTATGTGTGTGTGTGTGTGTGTGTGTGTGTGTGTGTGTATGTGTGTGTGTGAGTAGTAATGGTTGATCGCTCACAACTTGAGAACGGCTCGAGATATCAAGCTGAAATTTGTCACACATGTGAAGGGTTCACGACGCATAGCACAATTTAATTTTTGGAAAAATCTATCAAGTTATTTTGTTTTCACAGCATTTTTTCAAAATTCAAAAAATTATTTTTGGTCTTTAGCTCCCACAATTTTAGAGATATCGAGCTCAAATTCAGAATAATGTTGTACGAGTACAGGGAGATGCTCGATACCGAATTTGGAAAGAATCCACGCATTTCTTTACTTTTAAAGCATTTTTTAATGTGAAAAAAACGATCTTCACACTCTAACTGGAGCAATTTTTGAGATATCGGACTTAAATTTGGTACGAAGTTGCGCAGTTATCCAAAGAGAAACCCGATTGAATTTGGGGGAAATCCATCAAGCCCTTTATATTTTATGGCGTTTTGAATTTTTTCCAAAAATCAATGTAACTGCTCTAGCTTCCATAATTTTTGAGATATCTGGCTGGAATTTAGTACGAAGTTGCACTACCATCGAAAGAGGTTTCGTATTGAATTTGGACAAAATCCAACAAGACGTTCAGATTTTATGGCGTTTTGAAATTTTTCAAAAATTCAATGTAAGTGCTCTAGCTTCCATAGTTTTCTAGATATCCGCCTGAAATTTAGTACGAAGTTGCACTATCATCCAAAGGGATTTCCTATTGAATTTGGATAAAATCTAACAAGGAGTTCAGATTTTATGCGAATTATAATTTTTCGAATTTCACATGAATTGCCCCATGTATATTGATTTCGACTTACATCACACTCACAAGGAGCCCTCAACGTCACGAAAGTGAACAAGGGTGCAAAGTAGAACTTTGCACATTGCTTCCTCATAGTTTTGTACCGTTTTTAAATTATTGAGATGTAAAGTAGAACCTTGCTTATGGCTTTCTTATCTTCTTACACATTTGCCAAAGCTTCCTCTATGAGGAAACCAAAATTGATCGACACATGGTTCCTTATAGAGGAAGCTTTGGCAAATGTGTAAGAAGATAAGGAAGCCATAAGCAAGGTTCTACTTTACATCTCAATAATTTAAAAACGGTACAAGACTATGAGGAAGCAATGTGCAAGGTTCTACTTTGCACCGTTGTTTTCTAATTTTTGAAATCTCAAAAATCGAACTTATCGGAAAGATTGACGACGTTATTTAAAAAATCAAAATTTCGCTGAGTCCTTCGTTCACGAACTGCGTTTACTATCATATCAACGAAACGTTTTTAGATTTTTTATTTAAGATGAGCCGTTGTTCCAGAGATACCATGCTCACCGGAAGTGATCATTAAAAATGTGTTTTAGGACAAAAATGTGTTTTAATGTTATAATTTGAACAAGGACTCATTTGCTTTTTTTAGGACAATATCAGGTTCATTGAGTACAAGTTTGAGAATCTGTTACACGGGTGAAAAACAAAAACAAATTAATGACAATGCCAGTCGTCAGGGAAGTCATTTGTTTTGTTTTTCCTCCGTTATCAACAGCTCGTAAATTTAATATGAGTAGTCGTTAAAAAACCCGATAGAAATGGCACCGAGACGTGAAATTAGTCCGTTTACACGAATTAAAATAGTTACATTACGCGAACAAGGGTTAAGCTATCGAGAAATCGCTAAAAAAACGAAGAAATCAAAGTCAGGCGTCGAGTGGACGATAAATCGATATAAAGATTCGGGAAAAAATGATAATAGAGGATGTCGTGGGAAGAAAAGATGTACGAGTGAGCGGGAAGATAAGCTCATCGTGCTCATGAGTAAAAGGGACAGAAGGAAAACTGCTCCTCGAATTTGCGAAGAATTCATCGCTTCTCGACCAAATAACGCCAACGTATCCGTCACAGTCGTTAAAGATCGACTATTAGAAGCTGATTTGAAAGGGCGCGTGGCTGCAAGAAAACCGCTTTTAAGAGCCATAAATAAGCGGAAGAGACTACAGTGGGCAAGGAAACATATTTCGTGGACGGCAGAAAAATGGAGATCAGTTCTATTTACTGATGAGTCGAAGTTCGAATTGTTCGGCGGAAAGAGACGAGTGTTCGTTCGACGACAACCAGGCGAACGCATGCACGCTCAGTGCATCGTCCCTACAGTTAAGCATGGAGGAGGTTCCGTGATGGTTTGGGGGTGTTTTGGTAACGGCAAAACCGGAAATTTGAAGAAAATCGAAGGGATTCTGAACAAGGAAGGATATCATCAAATCCTCTGCAAACACGCTTTGCCATCGGCCAAGCAGCTTTTCAGCGGGAAGTTTATTTTCCAGCAGGACAACGACCCCAAACATAAATCGAAACTGTACATCAATTACATCGAAAAAAAAGAGAGGGAAGGAGTTTTAGAAAATATGGACTGGCCTCCGCAGTCACCAGATTGTAATCCAATCGAGTTATTGTGGGACGAGTTGGAGAGAGGGGTGAGGCTGCTCGGACCGACCAATGCCCAGCAACTCTGGACGGGACTTCAAGACGTTTGGAAGAATATAAGTACGGAAACGTTAAACAAATTAACAGACAGAATGCCGGCTGTCTGCAAAGCGGTGATTCGAGCCAAGGGCGGTTACTTCGATGAGTCGAAAATTTAAAGAAGCTGTTATTGCAATATTATAATCTATCGTCGTTAAAAATGAATCAAAAAATTTGTTCTTGTTCGAACAAAAAAAGTATTTTATACGTTTAACAATTTATTTTCGTGCGTAATTACGTCTGAACTGACGATATTTTTTTCCATTTTATTGTCATTATTTATAACAGTTTAATTTTTCCTTGCAATATTAAAATTATTGTTTTGGCTATATAAAACATGCTTTCGCAAGGGTACTCCATACAAGCGCCCGCTGCGCTCGTGATCCGTTTCGGTCCTGCTCCCCCGAGAAAACAAGCGAGCGAGACCGTCGACTCATGCAATCGATGGCCCGCGCTCGACTTACGCACGCCCGCACAATTTTCGTGATTACTTAAGAACCGCTGAAGATTTTCCATACTTTTTGAGCTCGAATTACAGGTAAGGTTTCAGAGATCATGCGTGAAAAGTTGCGACTTTCTAAAAAATTTGTCCTAACTTTGGCCATGGGTTGAAGTCGAGGTGGAAAATTTCGGAAAAAACCGATTTTTTTTTCAATCTTCTTTATACCCTATCTCAGTGCTCAGCGATTGAAATATTATTCAAAAAATATCGATGGATTCAAATATTCATGACCTTTCTAACGGTGCTTCGAAAAAGTTTCTAGCTTCATTTGTCTCGAAGATATCGACGTTCAAAGACAGAAGTTATTTCCGCGAGCACGCCTCGCTAGTGTCCTGATAATATCCGACGGTAGTGTATATATTCAATATATCGTGTAAAATAAATTCGGTGTTGTTTCTTTATCAAACTAGCCGCTTAATATTAAGGTGGCGTGCGGTGCGCTAAAACAATCACGTCTCCTTCAGAGTGTCACGGGACTTACGACCCCGGAGGTTCGATCGACGAATCCCGGGATTCTAGCGCGCAACGAATGATCTATTTACCCCCATGCAGGGGAAGCTACAACAGGTCACCAGACCGTTGTAGGAGTTCGTGATGCTAATCCGAAACAAGAAATGTGCTTGGATTATCATCATCGGATAACGACAGCAAACCGGTGACAAGTGAAAGTGATCGTGAGATGCAAACATTAGGCTAGCATAATGCTCGACGATCAAACATGCACGATACTGTGTAGTTCAACACCACATGCAATAAATATGAAAACACATAGAAAAAAAGTTCATATAAAAAAAAAGTTTATATAAAAAAAATGTTAATTAAAAAAAAGGTAACCTTGTAAATAAAGTTTATATCTAAAATGTAGTTCATCGTGTTATTTCCAACTTTATTACGTCGATGCCGACCGCGACAAGCCACCCCCATCCAGGTTTCCGAAATTGAAACACGGAATGCTGGCTAGACCGCTGGCAAACGTCATAGACAACACCGGGATAGCACGAACTTACACATGGCGTGAGGGCCTAGCCCGATTCCCGGGCTAGAACCGGGCCTGCGTCCCGGAAAACTCGCTCGGCCCCGGCTAATTCCCGGACGCAATTTTCACACGGGTTGTAACGTCTAAAATGAGCTTACAAGAATGCCTCCTCCTTCTGTCTCCCGCGACAGAAATCGGACACGTTCGTCGGGGCAACGCAAAATATCAAGAAATGTTATTCATAATTTTTTTTAATGCTTATTTTATGTAACTGCGACAAAATAACGAAGAAAACGGAGACGATTGTCGCTGTCATCAATGCACATAATTCCCGGTCCATTTATTTCCTGTCGAGGACCAATCGGAGAACAAGGATTCGAAATTGCCGATATTCCCCGACGAACAGAGAATTACCGAGGATGAGCACAACGGTGATCTATTGCGATCAATATAGTAATAGTCCCCGGGCGTAATTAGATTCGAAATTTGACATTAGAAGATAGCAGCGTCCAGTCCTCACCGGCTATACGTCCTCGGTGGGGGGCAAATAGCTGGTGCGCGTACCTGGAGCAGAGACATTTTTCGGCAATCTACGTTTGGTTCAAAGCGAGACGAGACGAGAAAAAAAAGAAGAGAGTGGGAAAAATTCCCGAACGACCCACACGACGCGACCCGAGACGTGAAAAATCCCGAGGAGACCGTACGGTTCTCGGTTATCGGAATTGTGGATTTTTGGAAGGACCGTTCCAGATTGAGGGTTCCGAGTAATCGTACTATTTTTTATATCGAGAAAAGCAAGAAGAGAGGCAAGGTAAGACTTGTTCCATTGTCAGCGCCGCTCGAACGTGATTTTTGGGTTGTTTTTGTGTGTATCGCGGACACGTAACTGGTTTGGCATTTTGGGAAAGGGTTCGGCAGGTCGGCTTTCATATTCACTTTTGGATTTTTTTTGGTCGAATATTGAGGTGTCTGTCGGTGAAGCCGAAGAGGAAAACCGTCAAGGTCGTGAGGATATTCCGAATCGAAATGTTCACCCTACATTTCAACTTATTTCACCTTATGTGTGCAAATTGGATGGTGAAGTGAGGTTGAAACATTTTTCATCTTCGTTTCACCTCAATGTGAGGTCGAAACTATTTTCACCATCGTTTCAACCTCAATGTGAGGTTGAAACTAATTTCACCATCGTTTCAACCTCAATGAGATGTCGAAACTTTTTCCAACTACCTAAAATTGGTCAAAAAGTCCGTTCGATTTAAAAGAAGAAAATAATCTATAGATATAAAAAAAAATGTGATACTTGATGCTAATCATCTATGTTCAGGAAAATTTAAAAGAGTCCGTTTCATTGAAAATAAGAAAATAATCTATAGATAAAAAAAAAAGAAAAAGAGATTATACTTTATGTTAGTAATCTACATCCCTGAAAGGAAAAAACGAAGTAAATTAACAAAAATCTATACTCGTTCTAATTTATTGTTTATAATGTGAATGATTCAGCATCAATGTTAATGATAATTATGTTGGGTTGATTCGATCCCCATCAATTATTTGTTCATATCAGGGACTAATCAAAGTTTCATGTGGCCTACGTAATGCTTTCAATCTGAAAAAATGTATACTATAAAAAAATATAGCACGAAAACTATTATGTCAAAAAGTAACGAAAAAAAATTAGTGACTGTACAAAAATGTTAAGTTAGCGAAGTTTTTTTTTTTAGTACATTTTTTTTGTTGAGATTATATCTAAATTTTAGGTTTACTGATTTTTTCAGTAGAAGAACCTTGGTGACATATATGTAAGATAACGTATTTTACGAAACGTTTCCCGTAATAAATAATTACATAGGCACCGCGGATAAATAGATTAACGAAACTTTATTTTGACGATAGAATATTATACAGAGACTCTTTACATCGACCACGCTATGTCGATTATCGCGCAACGACGATCGTACGAAGACTAACTTCTTTTATTTTCGAATTTGTCGACTCTCTCTCTCGCTCTCTCTCTTTCTCTCTCCCTCTCTCTCTCTCTCTATCGCTCTCTCTCTCTCTCTCTCTATCCATCTCTCTCACGCATACACTCGCGCCGTTTATTTTGTTTTCACTCCTTATACCACACTCGGCCGTCCTGACCGGACATTCGTCCCGAGTGTCCGTATACTCGCTCACACTTAAACGTCACTGACACTACTGCACTTTATTTTCGTCGATATCGCTTTCTTCCTCTTCGGTGTCGTGTTGCAGCTGGTCCTCAGAGTCATCGCTTGTCCAGAGCTTCATAAAATCGACGGCAGTCGATGTTTGTTTTGGCCCCTCAGTTTCGCCAATGCGACGAACAACGTAACGATCATTACGCAATATTTTGACAATCTCGTACGGTCCAAGAAATTTGTGCATAAGCTTGGAACCCGGAATTTGTTGTGTTCGACGAATTGCAACAAGATCGCCCTCGCGATATCGATGAGCTTCTTTCCTCGATTTGTCAAATTTCAGCTTGTTCTGCGACTGCACGCGCTGGATATTTTCTTTCGCGTGACATCGCAATTCTTCTCGATCTTTGTCAAACGAAGTTACGAGCTCTTCGTCCAGCAGCTCCTTGATTTTCGGATCGTCTGACACGCGCGCGTCGACTCCAAACATTAGTCGGAAAGGCGTTGTTCCCGTGCTTCGATGCGGCGTTACGTTTAAACGTCTTTGTACAGTTGACAAGTGCTTGTACCACTCACCCGGTTTCGAAGCAGACAGTTTTGTCAACAGTGGGATTAGAGTACGATTAACTCTCTCTACCTGTCCGTTCGCTCTGGGTGTTCCCTTCGTTGTCAGCGTATGTCCAATGTTTTCCTCTCGGCAATAATTCTCGAATTCTTTCGAGGTAAACGCCGTGCCTCGGTCCGAAATTATCCTTCGGGGATTAGCGAAAATGAACGACTGTTTCTGCAGACGGTCAATCACTTCCGCTGACGTCGTCGATTTTGTCGCGTATAGCCAGACGAATTTTGTAAATGCGTCAACAACGACAAAAATATGCGCGTAGGATTTCTTCGTCGATGGCAAAGGACCTAGGTGGTCCACATGAAATGTGTCGAAGGGTGTAGTGCCCTTCTCGATTGGGTTGAGAAATCCTTCTAGCTTTCCTCGCTGCCGCTCGGCCAAAATACACGAGATACAGTTTTGAATGACCTTCTCCGTCTTCGATCTCAGGTCGGGTATCCAATATTCGTTTCGAACGAGCGTCTCTGTTTTGTTGATAGCAAAATGGCCTCGTTCATGTGCCCGTCGAATTATTTGTTGTTGCATCGATCTTGGCACCACGAGAAGCATCTCGTCTCCAACGTCTTTATACAACAAACCACCACGCACGCTGTAGCCACTTATCTCACTCTTTTTCGTGCGCTCAATCTTTTCGACTATTTCGGCGTCGTCTCCCTGAGCTCTCTTGAATCTTGCTGTCAAGCTCTCGTCACTTTCGTCGATCGTCAAACACATAGGGAGGGGATTTCGGCTTAGAGCGTCGACATGTCTCATGCTCCGTCCAGCTCGATGCTCGATCGTGTACTGGAACTCTTCTAAAAGCAAAACCCAACGTGCTACACGGACACATAAATCTTTTTTGTTCATCGTCATTGTAAATGCTTTACAATCCGTGACAATCTTGAATCGTATACCGAGCAGGTACACGCGGAATCGTCGTAAGGCTCTGACAATTGCTAGTACTTCCAACTCATAACTGGAGTACTTCTCTTCTGCTGGCGTTGTTTTCCCGCTGGCAAAATAAATTGGATGCAGTTGTCCATCGTCTCCGCTTCGTTGCAGCAAAATAGCTCCGTAACCGTACTTCGAAGCATCTGTGTGAAGTTCCGTCTCAGCTCCGATTCGATACAGGTTCAGTATCGGCTGTTGGCTTAAATATGTTTTTAGCGAATTAAACGCCTTTCGCTCGGCTTCGTCAAAACTGAAATTTACACCGGTTCTCAAAAGATTCGACAATGGTCGCGCGATCCTCGAGTAGTCGGCGATAAATTTTCTGAAGTAGCCCGTCAGACCCAAAAACGCCTGCACTTGTCGAACATTCACGGGTTCGGCGAACCGTCTCACTGCCTCCGTTTTACGATCCGACGGCTGGACAGTTCCGTTCTCGACTATATGCCCCAAGAATTCGACACGTCTCGTCAAAAAGTGGCATTTTTTCCAGCTGATATCTAATCCAGCTTTTTTCGCAATTTCAAGCACGTATTTTAATTTTTCTAGTCCCTCTTCGTAATTATCAGAAGGGATAATTAGATCGTCCAAATATGTCAACACTTTTCCATCACGTATCGCGTCTCGAAATATCGCGTTCACGTATCGTTGAAAAACTGACGGTGAATTGCACAAACCGAACGGCACGCGCAAAAATTCAAATTGTCCGTCGGGGACGATAAACGCGGTGTATTTGACACTCGATGGGTCCACTGGGACATGGAAAAATCCGTTTTTCAAATCAAGGGTGCTGAAAATCTTTGCACCTTGCAAACGATCAAGCTGATCCTCGATTAATGGCAATGAAAATCGATCTCGAACGATCTTCCTATTGAGTAGACGGTAATCGACGCACAGTCGATGCGATCCGTCTTTCTTTTTTACTAGCACGATAGGACTAGCGTAGTTCGAAGACGAGGGCCTCACGATACCTTGCTCTTTCCACTCTTCGATTTGATTGTTGACGATGTCTCTTTCGTTCACCGCCAGGCGTCTCGCCTTTTGATACACTGGTTCATTGTCACTCAACACCAGTTTCATCGTCACTGTCGTATCCACAGCTTTGTCCGGTGTGTACTCGTCGACCCACGTAGCGATTTGTTTTTTCGCATTGACATCCTCGATGTGAGAGAGGTCAACTTTAGGAACGACCTCGTCGAGTACGTTTATCTGCAAAATCTCCGTCGAATTTTCGTCGTCTTCGTCGTCGCTGTCAAAATAAATCGCTCCCTTCCTTCCATGGAAATTTCTTGGTTCCAGAAAGTCAGCTCCAATTAACAATTTTTGTCGAGAAAGGCCGTCGGCGACAACACGCACCAGAATTGGGAAACGATGTCCATCTATCGAAATTTCCGTCTGAAATTCTCCCAACGCCGTGTGTGCCGGTGAACCTACTCCTCGGAAACGAGCATCTGTCGACTGGAGGGGTGGCGATCCGATTTTCGCGTACTCGTCTTTACTCATCAACGTCAGATCACTCCCGGTGTCCATGAGAGCCTCGATTTCTCGATTCGACATATTTACTGTTTTTATATACTTCTTGTGAGGACTGTACGTCACTGTTCTCACTTCACTCGTCGTTTCATCCTTTTTGTTTTGACACTTTGACGATATATGTCCGTGCTCGCCACAACGAAAACACTTTGGACCGCGTGCCTTTGCGGGGCACGTTGCGCTCACGTGATCGGGTTGACCACAATTGTAACAACTATTACGGCTACTCACTTTTCGTTTTTCACTCCACGTGTTTTTGTCATCGCGCACTGTCCTTCTCATCGCGTCGTGTTTCTTCTCTCGCTGACTGGAACTCGTCGAAGGTTGTTCCAACAGCGTAATTTCGTCGAACGCCTCAATCAGGGATTCCTTCGTATCGAAACGATGCATACGCGCTTGGTTACGCAACGTTTTGTCCGGAATACCGTCGATAAGGTAGTCCAGCATGTCTCTCTCATCGATCGGTACACGATTACCGACGACGATTTTGTCGTGCGCGTAATCCCGGAACGACTCACACTTTCTCCACGCGCGCGCTTCGAATTTCCTGCGCAGCTCGAGTCTGTTCTGTGGTGGACGATACATTCGTCCTATCTCGTTCATGAGTTCGTCAAACGTCATCGCGAGGTGCTCGGCTTTCGAGTGCAACCACTCGAATGCTTTTCTTCGCAGTTTCATGCCGATTAAAGTTTTTGCTGCGTCGTCCGCGAGTTGATATGTCGCTTGCATGAATCTAATCTGTCTTTCCCACATGTCAAACTTGTCGGGTGTCCAATCAAATTCACTCACTAATTCGGCAATCGTTTTCAAGTTCATATGCAGAGGAGCATTTAGCACTACCCTTGACGCACTTTGTCCATCGGACCCACCGTCCACTTGTGATCCGTGTCTTGCTGCGGGTACGTGTTCCAATCGTCGTAGCAGCTCTATTTCGCGACGCGCAAGTTCGAGCTCGCGTTGCACAAATTCTCTTTCGCGTCTCTCGAACTCGATCTCGCGTTGGTGTCGCACGAGGTCCGCTTCTCGTTCTAGATCGGCGATGTCTCTCGCGCGTCGAAGATCGTCATCATCCCCTTCGCCCGCGTAAGGCAACTCACCACTTGCAACTTTTCCGACTGCACCGTCGTCAACATCCCATTCTTCCGTCCATCGTCCGGTCGGATCGTGTTGCATCAAACGAGCAATTATTTCAACTTTCGAACCACCGGCTGATAAATTATACAACCGTGCTTTTTCTCTCAGTTCGGTGATCGAAAAATCGCTCGGCTGCGGCATGGCTGTAATGTAGAGCGTCGCGTCTTTCTCGAAGCTTCTCCGTCGTCGTCTTGCGCATGCGCCTTTCGCTAACCGTTAACCGTCGGCTTCCGTCTCGAATTTTGTCGAAAATGCGCCCCGTCTGAGCACCGCTGTCTAATCGACAAAATTGCGTCTTTCTCAGGTTAGGCTTCGCACGTGGTTTCGTCTAAACGACGTGCTAACCTCGTCTATCGTCTCAAATTTTGTCAAAGATGCGCCCCGTCTGAGCACCGTCGTCTAATCGACAAAATTTCGTAATTTTCTCAGGTTAGGCTTTGCACGTGGTTTCGTCTAAACGGCGCGCTAGCCTCGTCTATCGTCTCAAATTTTGTCGAAAATGCCCCGTCTGAGCACCGTCGCCCGTGTAAAAAAAAACCCATTCCGGATGAATGCAGCATGAATTCACCCTGAATTCACCATGAATTCACCATGGATTCACCATGATGCATTCCTCTAATGAAACAAATATGAACGTTCGGCAGGAACTAATAATCGTTCACGCGGAATGAATTCATGAAGAATTCCTCCGGAACGGTTCATGGAAATTTTTCTGGAGTTATATCGTTTTATTTTGTTTATTTCTTTTCACGAAGAAACCAACAAAAGCTATACGATAGGATAGGTAGGTAGGTTGAATATAGCTTATAAATACGAGTGTGAAAAGGTACGCAAAAGTAGACAGCAACTATAATAGCAATATTTTTATTGAATCTTTTCAACGACATTTTTTCACAACAATTACATATGTGTATTATTTTTATTATTGCTCAAATTCGAGGCTGTTCACTGGGTCAATAACATAAAATAATTCAGGATCTCTGGGATCTATTATTTTAAAACAAACATTCCTCAGTTGCTTTATATCAATGGCACGAGCCGGTGCATCTATCACGTCTTTGCCCATGCTCATACCCCTTATATGCCCACGCCTCGACCTCGTTTTAATCATTGGACGAACAATATCAACGTCATCAACAATTGCAAAAATTAATGATTCGTTAGTTAGGGAAAAAATTATTTTTACGAAAGTGTCAATGTGCCCAGTGCGAATTTCGGTACCGTGTTCATATTTTACCAAACTGGAATTTGTCCTTCGGCGTCTACCATATGATTTAGAGTCATAGACAATTCCAGCATGGTAAAGTCGTTTAAAAGTAAAACAGAGATCGTGACAACTTAGATTAAAGTTTTCCAAGGCATTTTTGATTTTGTTGTTAAATGAAATCGATTTTATTGACGCTCCTAGAATAAATGATGAACTATTAATATGTGTAATGTCACATAGACCGATAGTATTTCTCGCATTTTTTCTTGCTCCTCGGAACCCATCCCGATTTTAACTTTCCCCAGGCGTCTACCTGTCGGCAGCCGCCTGCATCCGTATCCTCGTTTATGGTCCTCCTGTCCTTTACCCAACGCCAACCTTTTTCTATTACCTCTGCCTACACTCCCGCTCTAAATTATGTCTCCTTCGCCCGCTCCTCGGTAGGCGATTTCCAAACACCCTTCCCGCTAAGTTTATTACCGGCCATCGTAGGGATTATCCCATTAACAGACCTCTTCCATACGACAATCCAATTGTCCTTTCCTTTCATTTATGACTCTTCGAGTCCTTCGACGGATCCTCGGAGATATACAACTGTCTCTCCAATGTCAAAGTCCTAACGCCAACCTTTTTCCTCGCATTCCTAATTTCCCGACTTTCACCGATCCTTCGCCCACCACCCAAATATCTGCGTTTCCCGAGACCTTCCAGAATCACCTCCCCACTCTCATCGTCCAGGCCTGTATTTATAAGACCTACTGTGACGCAGGCGAGTTAGTCACCCACCGAACCCCGATCCGTATTCTATTGTAAATATCCGTGTTGTTTGAATAAATCTTAAAGTTGTGTTTATTGTGTCTACCGCGTCTTTCCTCCCTAAAACCGCGCTTCGTAGCCGAGTTGGCTCATCCTTCCGCGAAAAGAACTTTTAATTCGTCCACGACATCACAGTAAGCTTTTTCCTCCTTTTCGAACTCAGTTCCATTCCCTCACAAAATTTCGTCATTTCACTTTTTTTATCCAACAATTTTAATTTCAACATAATCAAATTCGTAAATGTCGAGACAAGATTACAAATTTGAATCTCTGAATATTTCGTGCCATAAATCAAACTTTTAAATACACCATTTAAATTTTCGTAAGGGAATAGTGACGTAGTTCTTAAGGGGCCAAACTTACGGACATTATCGGCAAGATGTAATAAAAGGTGCAAATTGCACGTCATATGACGTTCTTCGTAAGTATGAGGAAATTCAGACGCGTACATTTTCAAAGACTTGGATGCTGTCTTAATCATTCTTTCACTCACACTTTGACTACTCAAAAGCGTTATCCCGGATACCAGCAATTTGTGGTGTTCAAATTGCTCTGGTAGCATGATAATGCTAAAAATTGGAATTGAGTAGTATAACAAAAAATTTCTCAGCTCGTGAGCTTTCCAGTATTTCCAGTCACTAATCGATCGTGGTAAGCGTGTAACAAATGCAGGTGGTTTGATGATGGCCAGTTGGCGATTCACGAATTTAATAAATTTACGGAGGGACCCTCTTTCACCAGGGTATTCGAACCATATACTCAATAACTTTTTTACGACACCCAAGTATACACAATGCATATCGTCTATTGCAGTAGTTTCCACGAAATCATCCGTAATTTTTGACAAAACCGTTGGGCCTTTTACACCGTTTATATTGTCGACATTCTGATCAAGTGCTTGTTTTCCATCGATTATTGTTTGTCTAGTAGTACGTAGTGTTAATCTGTTTAGATATGGATAGACTCGAACGTTATCAACAACTATCGTTTTTACCATACATACTAAACATCCGAAATGTGCAAGATGTTGTTTCATGTTCATCATTGTTGAACGCGCTGGTATATCAGCCGTCCCGCAAAGTACCTTTGCCCGAACTATGACCACAACATCGTGAACAGTCATTTGAACACCTCTGTATAATTGAAAAAACGATTCCCAGAAGACGCTTAGGAATAAATTCGCTTTTGGTTTGATACTTCCGAACCAAATACCAGCTAGTATTATATTTTCTTTCGTGCACCGATCCGCAAAAGGCAACTCATTTATTTGCAAGAAAAATGGCCAGACTTGTAACTTCGAGGATTTAAAAATCGATATT
This sequence comes from Diplazon laetatorius, assembly GCA_963662125.1. Taxonomy (NCBI): domain Eukaryota; kingdom Metazoa; phylum Arthropoda; class Insecta; order Hymenoptera; family Ichneumonidae; genus Diplazon; species Diplazon laetatorius. The sequence continues at coordinate 8,878,793 of OY759158.1, read as the reverse complement.
CCATCAGTATTCCACGTGAAAGACATATTCCATAAGCTGGTTAAGAAACCGCCATTCGAAGTGAATCGTTTGTAAACTGAACCGTCAAAAATATCCTCTAAATTATCTTCTGTCTTTTTATCACGATTGAATCGCGAGCCCAATTTTTCGACAAAACCTGGTCGATTAAGGAGTTTTTCGATTTGAGGTATGATTGGTAACTCTAAGAAGTAACTTATTTGAGAGCTCGTTTGGCACTCGGGACATACTGAATCATTGCTGGGCATTTTTTTGTAGCAAGCAGTACAAAAAAAATGTTTCTTGTAAGAATTTCGATTGTTCGCAAAGAATTTCTTGAATCTATATAGTGATTTAAGGCATAGATTCGGCTGAATGCAATGCAAAAAAATTAACTGAAGCAAATCAGCTAAGCAACTTTGACTTAATTTGTGGCGAATCATTATAAAAAATTATGAATTTTGTATTAAAATCTTTATTCTGTATTATTACTATCCTTTAATGTTATTTGAATCAATTATAAAAAAACTTGGCTAAACGAAATGTTAAGAAATTAACCTCACCGTCCTCTAAATTTTCCTCATCCTCACTAGTCAGCACATCGGCTTCTAATATTTTACGAATCCTCCATTGAGTTGTTCTTGAATACTCGTGATACTCCTTTCCACGTTTTGGCATATCAACCAGAAATTTTCAATAGAAGTTTTAAAAATATAATAACACAGACTCCCAATTATTTTTCCCCGAATATTTGACCGAATTTAATCTTGTTGAAAATGAAAACAGCAGCGTTGCTTTCGTCGTGTTTTTTCTCAAAGTGAGCTACGTCAGGCGAATGAATTTGTTATCCGTTGTTATACGAAGTTCACTCTATTGACTCTATCGTTCAATTGTCTTATCATTCAGTCGTGCCTGATCTTTCATCACATCGTACTTATACGTGAAAAAAATGTATTCTCTAGCTTTTTTCCAAGCGACAAAAAGTATTGGCACTGTTTTGACGAAAGATGTTCGACAAAAAAAAAAAAGTGAAGTGATGTGGGGCGGGAAGTGGGTGCCCACAAGGATTTTACTCAAAAATGGTAAGTAATGTCCTTTCGATTATGTAATTATTTATTTTTTTAACGTGCTTTGACGACGATCGACCTCGTTATAGATGTAATTTCGTAAGATTATTCCCCTCTCTTGGTTTGAGAGCGAGAACCCTACTTTATCGATATTATTTTTTTCGGTTTTCTATATATATACTTTTTTACATTAAATGAATTGCTTAGTTAATTCGTGAGAATTAACGAAGCAATATTTTTTTCACGATTTAATTTTCATGTATCAAGAACATCATTGATAGAAAAATATTGCTTCGTTAATTCTCACGAATTAACTGAGCATTTAATTTAATATAAAAAAAAAGTATAGAAAACCGAATAAAATAATATCGGTAAAGTAGGGTTCTCGCTCTCAAACCAAGAGAGGAAAATAATCTTACGAAATTACATCTATAACAAGGTCGACCGTCGTCAAAGCAAGTTAAAAAAATAAAAATAATAGGCCAAATTAACTAACAAACAAATGTAATTATTTATGTCAACCAAATAAGATGAATGATGAAATTTATTTATTCTCTCTTGATATTTTTTTTGCAGATAACAAATTATTCCTCGATGCGATTCATGTCGATACTAATGGCATCATCACAAAGCTGCCTGATATGGATTTTAGCGGTGTCCAAAAAGAGAAACCCGTATCAAAAAAATTAATTCGACAAAACATCGATCTTGAAATTGCGGATGTACCGAACGTTGTCGATGAATTAGAAAAAATAAATCAAAAACGTCTCCTTTCACCTGAATTGAGTGGAAGGAATAAAAATAAGCTAAACATGAAAAGCCGCCCCGGTATTCTCGATCTACACGAACGTGAAGAAATTGAAAATGGTATATACTTTTTTTAACATTGAATTTTTTAATTGTGTTTCGTTAACGCACCTGTAGGTTCATTGATCTTGTCTCCTTTCTCTCATAAAGATGTTCGCCATGAAATGAGTGTGCAAGAGGACTTAAAAAACAATGCGAGAAATATGCAACAGCCACCAGTACAAAATATCCTCGGAATCGAATGTGTCGGTAGTTCAGATTCAGACTCGGAACAAGTCGTCGAAAGTGTCAATGAGTCAGATGTCCAGAGTACGCAGTTGCTAGGTACAGAGCACCAACCAAAACTATCAGGTAATTACTTAGATCACTTATTCAACGAACTTTAAGTAGATTATTATTATTAGTGTCACTATTTTTCCATTCTTGTTTTTCCAGAAATACCGGGAATTGTGAAATATTTGGGATCGTTGATTGAGGTACTCGGCTCCCAGTATCGATGCAACGAAGATAGATCGAGCGATACTAATAATGGTATTATTGTTATGGATTTAGTTTTTTATTTCCGTCTTGTTATTATTGATTTGCTTGTACATGCTTCTTCTGTACGTTCGCTGCACCTATAATATACTTATTCTTAAATATTTTTTCAAATCTTTTTTTTTAATGAAATTTTAGATACAACACGAATGATTACGTTTATTGAAACTGCCATCGAAGAGTTAACGTCACGAATGGAATTGCCAACAATTGACCAACAAGAAAAAAGTACATTTCCGAGTCGGCCAAATGAAAGTGTTGTGACAGCGGAGGTGCACTCTCCACCAATTCAAATAATTGAAAACGTTGATGCAAGTTCCGAAACGGAATTGCGAAGCGAACTATTGTCAGCAGCATCTTCTCCGAGAACATCACGTCCACGATCACCGACCACGAGAGAAATGCACGAAGAAATGCCACAACGCCCTTCCTCAAAATCTGTTTCATTTGATTTTTACAAAGAAGTGGTAATATAACATGTAGTATACTTTACGTACGTTGTATATTAACAGAAAAATTTCTTTTTCAAGGATGAATTGATTGTAAACTCCGGCATCGACGCCGACAAAAACTTTTTGATAAACAAAGCAAAGCAATTTCGTGGGGATCCGGCAGAAATGGCTCGACAGATATTTAAAAAAATGTTTGGTACCGAGCAGCTGTCGAAAATGACGGTCACCGAGAAAATTGGTCGTGTGACCATTCCAAAAAACGCATATGACGCAATTGAAGGTGCTAATTTGTTAAATGCGAATTTTAGTAGCGCGATATTATTTTTTATATATATTTTGTTCGTATTCACGAGTGTTGAATAATAATCGTGTATAGCGCGGCTGTGTCGGTAGGGCGGCTAGCCGCTGCGTGGCAGCACTTCACGGGCCCACTCAACGACGATATCACGTGCGCCCGTGGCGCACGCGCTCTCGCCCCAGGGGGGGGGAGATGCCGCCAACGTACATAGGGTATTGTCAGTGTTGGAAAATTAATGGCCGCGATACCGCACACTGCTTGCTCTTAACGTCTGCTCTTTTCTTTTGACTCGCTCATTAAGTACTCTCATTTTATCATTAACGTGAATTTTAGGGTTGCTCACTATCGGATTATTTCATGAAGCATGCCATTGGTGTCGTGAGATCTGTACGACTCTCGACAGGTGGTTTGCAAGCTCATGGTGATCGCGTCGGTTACAGACGCCGCGGTCTTCTCGTGAAGAGTTTCGTGCGACGTGAATTTATACAATCGCGCCGGGCGATACGTGCTCGATCAAATTCATAGTTTTGCTCATTGTCGTACTCAACTTGACCATCATTGTATATAGTTTTTTTCGTTGATTTTTTCTAAATAAACATTTATCTATTGTTACATAAACACGTGTGCGTCGATATATTATTTTTCCATCTTCGTCCCACTATCATCCTACTCATCGTCAATTCTCAAACAACGAGGGTTCTATTTTTATATATTTTTTTTCATTAAAAAATAATATACATATAAATTAAGTGTTTCTCATTGGATTTATTGTATGTTATCATGTTCATAATTATTGAATATATGTTTCAGTCTATGTTTCGAAAACGTGCCGCAAGTCGCATCGATTGTCCAAGCAAGAATTTCATAAAAAAATAACGAAAATGTGTTGCACCATACGCGAGACTGAAAAAAAACAAGCACGAGCAGCTCGACCGGTAGTCTCGGGCGATATTTCACCTGAATTGAATTATTTGTTTGGAAGTGTTTGATTCGAATTTGAGACTAATAAATGTTTGTTTCGAACATTGAAAATAAAATAAAGTTGCATGATTGTACTTTCTCATACCTCTTCACACTCGTATTTATAAGAATAATAGCCGAAATATTCCGCATTATCTGGGATTTAGAAGGTACTTTTATGAGTTTTTGGATAATCACCATCCACTTCAGCCGATTTCATCACTGTTCTCGAAATATTCGCGAAAAACTGATAAAAGGTGTAATCAAATTCTGTTTCAAGTGGCTTTCTGGAATCTCATGTAGACAGTGACCGTCATCTTGATTTGAAGATCAAGTGTGCAAAGTTTTATAAAGTCCGGAATAAAACTGTAGGCTTGTATAAAAAACGGGCGTAGGTAGAAAATAGATAGATTCAAGACGATAGAAAGGAATTTATCAGCTCTTTCCTCCAAAAAAACAACGATATAACCAAAACATTTTTTCAAGAATCGTTCCGGAGGAATTCTTTATGAATTGTTCCGGAAGAATTCTTCATGAATTCATTCCTCGTAAACGATTATTAGTGCCTGTCGAACGTTCATATTTGTTTCATTAGAGGAATGAATCATGGTGAATCCATGGTGAATTCATGGTGAATTCATGGTGAATTCATGGTGAATTCATGCTGCATTCATCCGGAATGGGTTTTTTTTTACACGGGAGTCGGTGACGAAGCTTTTCCAAAAACGTCTTTGGAAAAAAAACGATTTGCAGTGTTGATTATATCTCAGCTGAAAATTATCTAAAATCAAAGACCATTTAAATGTAGTCAAAATATCATGAAATCCTCCCCCATACGTTCTTTGATTATTATTTTTTAATTTTTAAATTGTTGGTGGTCATTGAAAGTGAGAACTGCTATTTTTCATGAAAAATGACCACGAAATTTTCACTTTAAATGACCACCGAAAATTTAAGAATGAAAAAAAAATCAGAGACCGTAAAGGGGAGGATTTGATGATACTTCGACTAAATTTAGATGATCGTTGATTTGAGATAATTTTCAGCTGAGATACAGTTATTACCGCAAATAGTTTTTATCCAAAGACATTGTTGGAAAAGCTTTGTCACCGGCTTGTTCTTCGATATTTTCGCATAAAACAATCACAGAATGTTATCGAAATGATACTTAATGATGGGTAAAAGGTTTGAATGAATTATCTCTATTTATTTATTTATGAAAAAAATCGCAGAAGTGTTTTTTCTTACGCTCCAGCCCTTACCCGCCATTTGATAGGATCCCAAACGTTTCGCGTTCGCAACAAGTGCGAGAGAGATAGCGCCATGGGCGCTCGCGGCGGAGCGAGAGAGAAGGTGGCCCAAACGTTCGGGATCCTCTTAAGATCCACGTTCCCTCTCGCTCCGCCGCGAGCGCCCATGGCGCTATCTCTCTCGCACGAGGTCTGTCCGTACTATCACACGTATACTCCAGGTATACTGCCGATGACGAGGCACGCGATCCTGCCCCCTCTCTGCATTGACTCGGCCGCTCTCACTCGCATACCCACAGCTCACGCATCATTCTCGTCCCCTCTCTCTCTTCTTTCATTCCTTCATTCCCTTGTCCCGTCCTACAACGCGCCGGCTGGCGAGCCGATCCTGTGTCGTTTAAGGTAGTATCACACAAACCGTAAGAGTCAAAGCAAGCCTAAAGCTATACCATCTCCAAATGAGTTACGTAGTACCTGTGTGTCACAAAGACGCGTGGTATGATGTCGATTAGAGAGAAAGAGAGAGAGACGATATTTTCCGATGTTTATTTGCTTATTATTCTCGTCACAGTCTGTTGATCTTTACGGTCAAGTGCCCAAAATGTTGCCCGAATATTAAACTTGCAGCTCAAGTGTTTTCATTAAATTCTGACGGCGACTTTTTGTATTATATCAAATTTAGCGTGATTTTCCATAAGGCTCAATGTTAAACGTGTAAAAATTACAGTGTTGATATCTTTTTTCTCGTGCTCCGGAGGGCCATACAAATTTAACTGGGCCTTTTTCTCATCAATACCTATAAGTATGCCAAGTTTCATGAAAATCGGACGGTAAAGTCTCCTATGTAGGGTACTACCTTAAGAAGTATTCACTTCAAAAAAATCTCACACTCATCTGGGAATAAGCTCTGTTACAAGAAAAGTGAGACGTCAGAATTGAAAACTCGTTGAGTCGTATGGTCCGAAAGCTACGAAAAGTGAAGAATTTTGTGATAAGTCTCACAGCTCTTAGATAACTCATATGGCTATGAAAAGAATTGCAATTATAGCTAAGTTATAAGCTATAATTTATAAAATTTTAGCACTTTATAAGGGTAGGATCGATTTTCGATTTTGATTGACCGTGTCACGAAAAAAAAAAATTTTTCCAATCTTTCAGGTGACTCAGTCCCCTTAAATGGAGTTCCGGAGATAATACTGCGTAAAAAAGAATTTTTCTTTACGCGTGCGTGAATTTGGGCATATTACCGGTCTCTTTTGCGTGTGGAAAATACGAAATTGCCCACTGTTTCTATTACCCACTGTAACTAACTTCATAGCGTGGGTAATGTGGCCAAAAACGCACGCCTGTCACTCATAACCCACTGCCTCTTTCCAATGAAATATTGATGATAGCGACGGGCAGTTGCCAGGCAATTAAGATTAACAGTGATCATTCAGTGCAACAAAAATGTGCGAAGAAGAAGCAACGTATAACGAAATCGACGATGAAACTCTTCCGCTCGAAATTCGGAAAGCCGCAAAAGCTGCAGCTTTTGAAACGTTACCTGCGATTTCCAAAGAAAAATATTGGAAAGCATACAGCGTATTCGAAGAATGGAGACGAAAGAATAAAGTCAAGTCCCTGTCGAAAACCGTGTTGCTGGCATACTTTAAACATTTCGCCGACGATCATGCCCCGTCTACACTTTGGGCACACTATTCGATGTTGAAAAGTATAATCAACATAAAACACGGGATTAACATCCACGATTATCCGGAGCTGGTCGGTTACTTAAAACGAAAATCAAAAAATTACCAGCCGAAAAAATCGAACGTTTTGACGTCGGAGCAGATATATAAATTTTTAAAGGACGCTCCCGACGAAAGATACTTAGCGATAAAGGTAAATAAATTATAAATGTAATTTATTGGTAAATTGTAATAATTAATCCGTGAATGTCTTGGGGATTTAGTAATTTATCGATATTATTCGATGGGGTTTCGTTTCTCGCGTTCACAGACCGCGTTGGTCATTGGCATAGCCGGACTTTGCAGGAGGGAGGAATTAACGAATTTGAATATAGAAAACGTCACAGACAATGGTAATGGGGTCGTTATCCACATTCCAAAAACGAAGACCGGTGTTGCGAAGACTTTCGAATTGGCAGACGAATTTTACGATATTTTTAAGCGCTACGCAAACCTACGGCCGAAATCATCGACAACAACACGTTTTTTTTTACGATATTCCGAGGGCAAATGCTTGAATCAAGTAATCGGCATAAATACTTTTGGCAGTATGCCAAAAATTATTGCACAGTACTTGAAGCTACCGGAGCCAGAGAAATTCACGGGCCATTCGTTTCGCCGTAGCTCGGCAACGATCTTGGCCGATTCCGGAATAGATATTCTTACATTAAAGCGTGCTGGCGGATGGAAATCGACGAGTACTGCCGAGGGTTATGTCGACCGATCAGCATTTTTTCGAAAAAAACTAAGTCGACACATCACTGGAACAATCGTCCCAAAAACACGAACTGAAACAGCCGTGAATGTATCAGCACCAAACTTCGTCGGTGTTCCCACCTCGCCAGAACCGAGCACATCGTCATTGAATACACCAGCAGCCACCAACCCTTCGCCACATGAAGATGTTGTCGAACCAGCAACACAATCGACATCAACGGAAATGAATTTCGAGGACGAAGAGAACAGCGACGTGAACAATATTATTGGAAATAACGTCCTGAAAGATTTTCGCCAAGGACGAAACGTTACTTTGAATTTCACGAACTGTACGAACTTATCTTTTTTTTTCAACGACAAGAAGCATAATTAAATCGATCAAATGCAGCTAAAATGCATCATTTAAATAAAAAAGAATGTTATATTACAACCTAATAAAGTTATTTTTACATGTTATTTTTCCGAAAATATTATTCTTAAATGTGTGTGTTGATAAAGTTATTCCTCGAGGATATATTTCCAATGATGGTTATGTCTCTGATGTAAGTATTATCATAACTCATAACAAATTATATTTTTTTCTTTGGGGGGGCTTCGCCCCCCCAACCCCCCACCGGGGCTTCGCCCCTGGACCCCACCGGGGCTTCGCGCCGGGACCCCACCGGGGCTTTGCCCCTGGGCCCCACCGGGGCTTCGCCCCTGGACCCCAGCGCATCCTCACCCCCCCCCCGGCCCTCACCGCACTCGGGCGGCTTACGCCGCCCTCGAAAGCGATTGTCTAATACAATAGTTAATCTGTTGTTAGAAAGACAATTAGATCTTAATATTGACCGCACTTGTAAAGAAAAATAGTATAAGCTATTCGTGCGGAAAGCCGGAATCACCCGGTAATGACCGGCTTTCCGCACTCGTTGCTTAATATACTATTATGTCACGCTGTCCGTAAAAGTGCGGTTTTACGGACCTTGTGACATAAAAATTCGTACGTTAAACATTTTTTCGTACTAGTGTCATAATATACTATTTTATCTAAATCAGAAATAAATGCAGAGTGAAAAAGAATCTGGTATTTATTCCGGACTGAAATACACGATGCATAACCACTCGGCCGCTGTTTTGTTTACAAATTGTTCGCCATTCGAAACCTATCCGTCAAACGAGTGGAAAACCCCTCGGAGGAGAGTATTTCAGATACTTTTCCATTCGAATTATCTTGAAAACGAATTAATGCCCACTCTGAGTGAGAATCGTTAAATATTCAAATATTTATGTATTTATAAAGAGAAAAATGTATCAATAGATAATTTTTTTTCTTTCTTTTTCCAGTGTATACATAAGGTTTCTGTTCTCTGGTCGCTATATAATAATAACAATTTTCGTAATTGGTATCGTTCATCAATTTTAAAACAAGGACGCAAAGTAGAACCTTGCACATTGATTCCTCATAATTTTGTACCGTTTTAAAATTATCAAGATGTAATCAGAACTTTGCTCATGGCTTTCTCATCATTTCACACATTCGCCGAAGATTCCTCTACGAGGAAACTTGTGTCGATCGATTTTGGCTTCCTCACAGCGGGAGCTTCGGCAAATGTATAAAGTTAGAATGCGTTTTTTTTTACAAAAAGCAAAATTTTTTCATTTTTTCAATTTACTTTTTAATTTTTACATTTTACTTTTTTTTATAAATCAATGAATGAATCAATAAACGAATAAATAAATAAATAAATAAATAAATAAATAAATAAATAAATAAATAAATAAATAAATGAATAAATAAATAAATAAATAAATAAATAAATGAATAAATAAATGAATAAATAAATGAATTAATGAATGAATTGTAGCGCTGCGATTTAACGCGTTACTTGGGTTGCAAGGTTTGAAAGGTTGAATAAATGATGACTCGCGGTTTGGATAGTTTTGTACTGAGTTGAGTTCATGAGCGTGTTTGAGATGAATGCGTGCCGCGAGAGTGTCTATCGTTGTAAGTGTGTAGAAGTAGAGTGTTGAGATGTGAACCGGTTGAAGTTGGAGTAAAGACTTGAAGAGTGAAAGGGGTAGTGTTTGAGAGATGTGGCTAGGTTGAATCTAGAAGGGAGACTGCAGTTGAAGTGGCTGCAAGACGCTCGTGGGCCCCGAGCGTCTTCATTCGCGGGGTTGATAACGCCCCCACTTCGATGGTGGGTCCAGCGCAACGCAGCGTCCCTTTGTCGTGAGATTGCTGGGTCAGCGTCTGGGCCGGCGGATGTTCGTTAGAGTGTAAGTGTGTGTGTGTGTGGTGATAAGGGCGACCGTTGGGAAAAGTTTCCGATGGCTCGCCTTTACCGTGAGAATGATGATGTAGGTCTTTTGGTGTGGTAAAGATGAAATACATGGGCCGTTACAAAATGAATAAATAAGTAAATGAATAAACTATCAAATAAATTAATTAACAAATTAATAAATTAACGAGTTTTTTACAATGTCAAGGCAAGACCTGCATTGAGATCATTGAATAGTGGCGTTAACCCATCAACTCGCCAAGTACTGCTGTATTTTTTTTCAATAGGAATTTTTACGTAACTATTTGCGTAAAAATTCGAATTCATTATTGAATAAAAGCCATTTTCGTGAAAACTATCTTTTTTACGTCTTATCAATCGTCCACTAGTGAGAAATCGTATTATTTAAAAGAAAAAAAAATCAAAAAATCAAAGAGATCTGTAATTTGGACCATCTTCTTTTTTAACTCCCGACTGAAAAAAAGGGAGTTATGTGTTTCGTCGTACCGACGTGAATTGGCGTAACCCATTGTAAGAGAATAACGCCCAAACGGTTAATCTCCTTCTAACAGATTTTTGCGCATCGGTTCCGTGGGTCCCACAGATGGTTTATAAATCATAATATTCAAATCCGATGTGAACTCGTAGAGATATTAAATGTTGAAAAAACACTTCGATTTTCAAATTTTTCGTGCGCAAATCCCCGTGCGCAAATCCCCATTTACACATGTTGTGACATACAATTTTATACGATGCTTGTGCGAAAAACGTTTTCTCGATTCGTGTGATTGCAACACTAGGCTTCGGCTCGTGCTGCAAATTCACACTCGTTAGAATAGTATATTATGACACTAGTACGAAAAAAAAATTTCTGACGAGTGTGAGTTTGCAGAACGAGCCGGAAGCGAGTATTGCAATCACACGAGTCCAGAAAACGTTTTTCGTACGAGTGTCGTACGAATTTTTATGTCACAAGGTCCGTAAATGCGGTTTAAAGCGAACGAAGTGAGCGTAAAACCGCACTTTTACGGACAGCGTGACATAAAAACTGTTTTCGCACTAGTATCGTAACATGTTATTTTGTGAGTATGACCAAGTGATTTTTTTTTCGCCTGTGATTTCTTTTGTTTGTATTAATCGGCAGGTAATTTTGCCTGTGATTTCTTTTGTTTGTATTAATCGGCAGGTAAGCGGGTGAGCTTAACCCCAAAAAGATTTATGAAAAAAAAAAACAACAACAAATTGAAAATAGAATCGTTGTGAAAAACAAATTGAAATAGAATCGTAGTAAAAAAAATAGATTAGATAGAATAGATCGTAGTAGAAAAATAGATAAATTAAGAATAATGTAAGAAGTACGTGGAATAGTAGTAAAATGCTTTGTCATGTATAATTATCTTCCTCTGAAAAACGAGGTAAAGCGATTTTTATTTTCCGAGATATGGATGTTTCAATCATAGAAAGGTCCTCATCGAAGCGATTCCAAGATTGAAGGATGTGTAAAGCGCTGATACATTGTCAAGGCTCTGTTAAGCCGCGCTCTCATGTTGGAAAGCGCTTATATTTGGTGGTCAAGGCTCTGTCAAGCCGCGCTCGAACATTATTGGAAATGGGAAGCGCTGACGTTCGGTCAAGGCTCTATCAAGAAGCGCTTTTATATTATTGTAAAGAGCTGAGATTTGGTCAACGCTCTATGAAGTCACGCTGAAAATCTTCATCTTATTGGAAATGGGAAGCGCTGACGTTAGTCAAGGCTCTATCAAGCCGCGCTTTTATATTATTGTTGTAAAGAGCTGAGATTTAGTCATTGGAAATGGGAAGCGCTGACGTTGGTCAAGGCTCTATGATACTCCAAGTACTCGGGGTATGTATATACCCCAAGTACTTGGGGTCTATACATACCCCAAGTACTTGGAGTCCATACATGACCCAAGTACTAGGGGTCTTTACATATCCCAAGTACTTGGGGTCTATACATACCCGAAGACCTTCGGGTATATGCATACCCGGTCTACTCAGGGTATGTGTATACACCAAAAACATGGGGTATACTCATACTGCGCTGACGTTAGTCAAGGCTCTATCAAGCCGCGCTTTTATATATTATTGTTGTAAAGAGCTGAGATTTGGACATTGGAAATGGGAAGCGCTGACGTTAGTCAAGGCTCTATCAAGCCGCGCTTTTATATTATTGTTGTAAAGAGCTGAGATTTAGTCATTGGAAATGGGAAGCGCTGACGTTGGTCAAGGCTCTATGATACTCCAAGTACTCGGGGTATGTATATACCCCAAGTACTTGGGGTCTATACATACCCCAAGTACTTGGAGTCCATACATGACCCAAGTACTAGGGGTCTTTACATATCCCAAGTACTTGGGGTCTATACATACCCGAAGACCTTCGGGTATATGCATACCCGGTCTACTCAGGGTATGTGTATACACCAAAAACATGGGGTATACTCATACTGCGCTGACGTTAGTCAAGGCTCTATCAAGCCGCGCTTTTATATATTATTGTTGTAAAGAGCTGAGATTTGGACATTGGAAATGGGAAGCGCTGACGTTAGTCAAGGCTCTATCAAGCCGCGCTTTTATATTATTGTAAAGAGCTGAGATTTGGTCAACGCTCTATGAAGTCACGCTGAAAATCTTCATCTTATTGGAAATGGGAAGCGCTGACGTTAGTCAAGGCTCTATCAAGCCGCGCTTTTATATTATTGTTGTAAAGAGCTGAGATTTAGTCATTGGAAATGGGAAGCGCTGACGTTGGTCAAGGCTCTATCAAGCCGCGCTTTTATATTGTTGTTGTAAAGAGCTGAGATTTGGTCATTGGAAATGGGAAGCGCTGACGTTGGTCAAGGCTCTATCAAGCCGCGCTTTTATATTATTGTAAAGAGCTGAGATTTGGTCAACGCTCCATGAAATCACGCTGAAAATCTTCATATTACGCTGACATTTTGTCGACGCGTTTTTTACATTGCGAAAGCAATACTCAGCTGTGGCTAAGCACAACAACCAGTATCTGCTGAAGCTGGTTAAGACTTGTTAAGGTCCTATAATATCAAATTTATTTTCAGTGACAACGAATAAAAATTGATCAATTAATGACCAATTTCAGAAGACGACAATAGAAATGAAATAAAAAGGATGAAATAAAAAAATAAAATTGAAAAAATAAAAAAAAGTATAATAAAAATTAAATTTTAAAAATAAAAAATAACTGACCGAAAAAAGTATAATAATAAAAGTATATTGAACAAAAATACATATATATTCAATGGATGAAAATTTAAAAAGGATGAAATAATTCAAGATATAATCCTAGTTTATCCATAGTTCGAATTATGATCGGGCATTTCGGTGAAGCCAATATTTTGAATTAAATTAATTTCCTTAGTGCCCTATATGCAGTCGGGAGACGTCCTCTTCCACATCGTCAAACATCTATTTCGATATTATCTTTCTGTCCACTTAATGATGTTCCCATCATCGAATATCTATATTCAATATCATGTTTCTGTACAATCAATGACGTCTCCCGACTGCATATAGGGCACTAAGGAAATTAATCTAATTCAAAATATTGGATTCACCGAAAGGCCCGATCATAATTCGAACTATGATTATATCTTGAAGTATTTCATCCTTTTTACATTTTTATTCATTGAATATATATGTATTTTTGTTCAATATACTTTTCATATTATACTTTATTCGGTCAGTTATTTTTTATTTTTTTATTTTTTTTTTAGGTTAATTTCAAATTGTTTAACTTTGTAACGCTGCGATTTAACGCGTTACTCGGGTTGCAAGGTTTGTACGGTTGAATAAATGATAACTCGCGGTTTGGATAGTTTTGTACTGAGCTGAGTTTATTAGCGTGTTTGAGGTGAATGCGTGCCGCGAGAGTGTCTATCGTTGTGAGTGTAAAGAAGTAGAGTGTTGAGATGTGAATCGGTTGAAGTTGGAGTAAAGACTTGAAGAGTGAAAGGGGTAGTGTTTGCGAGATGTAGCTAGGTTGAATCTAGAAGGAAGACTGCTCGAAGACAGAAGTTGAAGTGGCTGCAAGACGGTCGTGGGCCCCGAGCGTCTTCGTTCGCCAGGGGGTGATAACGCCCCCACTTCGGACCCTTGGTCCAGCGCGACGCAGTCTCTCTGTCGTGGGACTGCTAGCGTCAGCGTTCCCAAGACAATGGATGCTGGCCCGAATGTATGTGTGTGTGTGTGTGTGGAATGTGTGATAAGGGCGACCGTTGGGAAAAGTTCCAATGGCTCGCTCTTGTCGTGAGAATGATGATGTACGTGTTTTGTGTGGGAAAGATGAAATATATGGGCCGTTACAACTTAGAAAACAATTTTTTTTTAAGATAATAAAGAACTGAAAAAAAATCACGGGCACACCTTAGTATTGAGGTCGAGAGCCGAAATTTTGAGAACTTGTTCTCTCTAAGATCAACTTCAGATTGTTTAACTTGAAAAAAAAACGGAAGTCTATAAAATAATAATAAACATTATTGAGGCAAATAATGCATCCCTTAGCATTAAGATAAGGGGCTCAAATGTAGAGAACTCTAGTTCTACGAGGTCAACTTTCGAGTTCCGAACAAAAATTCGAAAATTTATTTTTTAACAGCCAGTCTAGTTTATATGGTGATCATCAAGAGCAAATGGGATGTCTTGCTACGAACCTTTCAAAATCAGGAGCTACCCTCGGTCCAGTTTTCTTTCCGGAAGGACGCTGGCTCGAACTTACATTTATTCTTATGTACGGCAATACTCGAATTCTTCATGAATGAGTGGAACGGCCTTCTCAAAAAAATAAGAGCACAGGAGTTGAACTGTCACATTTGTACATTGGTAGATGATAGAATCATTTGTCCTACCAGTATCGATTCAATTTCTCTAGGAATACTTAATGGAAGCATAGTTACTGCACAGCACGGTACAATACATAAACAAGCTTGACTCTCCTCTAATGGTAGCGTCACATTTCAGCGATGCAGATAATTTGAGACACTGGTGGTAGAGCAAGCACACGGCATCAAGATATTTATGAATATGCGAAGCTCCTTGAGTAACTACTAGAGTTACTTGACCCAGATAAACCGAGACCGTATCTTTTCGTGAGCCTTGTCCTCTCACAACCACGCGCGCCCACCAACCATCACCGTATGCTGTAATAATTACGTAACGCTACAATGACCCCAATTATTACACTATCAATTGTTGGGAGATCCCCTTCGGCTTGAGAAAAATCAGGCTCCGGTTACTTTCGTTATTTTATATTCCATCGACCACATTGCACATATCACATTACCCCTTTCATATGTTGCAACCAGTTGGCATTAACGGAATTATTGAGAACGAATAAACCCTGTAATTCGTTAAATTGTCACATAAATTTCATCTTTTTTTTTAACAATTCTCTACGAAACTTGTGAACGTTTCTGAATTTTCAACTTCCCGATTATTGGGAAGTTATTGTGATGACCCCGAAAATAGGAAATCGTTTTTTTTTCAGATCTTCACGTTTCGAGGTCACAACACCGGTCACCGTGAACTGTTTGTTATTTTGTGAATGTGGGATGGATACAGTTATTGTGTGCCACGGAAATCAAAAATATACTTTGAAAAATTATCATTCACTGGTCTACATCAACGAGGATATGGAAATCTCATCTAGTCTTAGAAATAAGAATTTGATAACGAATTTCCAAGAAGACTGGAGACCGGGAGATCGAACTCCACTAGTTCGGTGGGACCGCACATCGCTGCTATAGTGGCGCTGCGGTCGAGCTGGGTCCGACCAATGAGGTACTCGCATCGACACGGCTAAGTAAATGGATCATACTTATATATACAAAAAACACTTTGAAACGTGTTTTCAGTTAGAAATTTCCATTCTCTGGATATTCATTAATTTTATTTTTTTATTTTCATTGAATTTTTTCAAATTTCAATTCCTCAATTTGTACGTACGTACGTATGTGATCAACTTTTCCGTAAAGTTTTTCCTAAAACTAATGACGCGACTGGAATGATCGATGATGCAATCGATATGCCTCGCCGGGACTTAGAGCTGATTAGATTTTGGTCCAATTCGGTCAAGTAGTTTTTTAGTTTTTTAGCAAAAACCATAATTCAAGAACGGAATTCATACCGGAGGGTAGAAATGTGCAAGTGGCCACTGAGTAGCAATAATATAAATATGTCGTTGTGGTTTTTTTAAGCTGCATGTTTTTTTTTGTTGCCGTAAATGAGGCATGCAATTTAAAAACAAGCTGCAAGTTGAAACTTGCAAATTGCTTCCTCATAATTTGAGGCAAGCTGCAAGTTGAAATAATCGTGTTTCTAACGACGACAGACGATGCATGTTCAAGGCATTACCGATCAAGACCGCAATCGAGTGGTCGACGAATTGACGATCTTCTGAGTTGATAACATAATCCACGAACTTTCAATAAAGATAATTAGAATCGGTTATAATCCGTATATTTTAATTTTATTTAAATTCACAATTTCAAGCGACAATATTTGTGAGCGGTTGTACATTAAAATTATATTGAACATATACAAAAAAATTGCATAAACCGGACATGAAGTTAATTCATAACGAATAAAATATTAATATAACAAATGTGTGCAATTACGGACATCCTCTCCTTTTGTTGAGTATATATATATATATATATATATATATATATGCCCTCTCAACCTCCACTGAATGTTGTACATATGTGATGTGTTAATATGTCTTGCAACATGTATAATATTGAGTCCACGTCGCGAGTTCCGGTTCAATTAGAGCAGTTCGTTCATTCTACTGTTTATTGACACTAGACCGTATATAAAAAATTAAAGTTTTATAAAATTTGAACGCGTCGTTCAATGTCTACCAAATTTAGTCACGAATAGAGGTAAACGTTAGCTTATTAGCACGTCTATAAATTTCAGCACGGTCCGTAAATTATTTTTGAATTTGCAGAGGTTGGAACTTCAAAATTTCGAATTGCTCTAAAATGCGATCCGATTGGCCGATCTTTGCCAAATTTAATATGTATCACAACTTAATGACATTCAATAGCTGTAGAGAATTTGGGTTCGATTGGTGGAAGTTAACGGCAAATAAAGCGACAAAGGTCATTTTTTGAAAAATTCAAAATATCATAAAATCCGAACTTGTCGACGGATTCGGCTCAAATGCAATACCATACAACCTTGGGTATAACTCTATATTTGAAGAACTATTTAGACAAATATCTCAAAATTTGCGAACGCTAGAGTGTTCACGACAATTTTTTGAAAAATTCAAAACGCTGTAAAATTCGAACGGATGCGTCGATTATTGCAAAAATTATACATGACATAGAGATTGTATGGCACCACATGTGTGCAAAATCTGAGCGCTGTAGCTATAACCGTTTTCGAGTTATGGACGTTTGAATTTTGGAGGGTCGATCCACACACACACACACACACACACACACACACACACACACACACATACATCCGGACATTTTCTACGAATGTCATTTCTGGATGTTTTAGGACATTTTGAACCTATTGACATTAAGATCTCGAAAAAAAATTTTCGGACCGTCACAAAGCTTCCTTTATGAGGAAGCAAAAAATCTGCTATTCTTCCGTTGTTCTTGAAGATTTAGGTGTTCAAACCTTTGTAGTGAACGAATTTTCATTTTTCGTATAACCGAAAAAAATGACTTTGAAAAATATTCATCCCTCCGACTTTGACAAAACTCGAATCTAACGGTTAATTCACGTAGAGATACGTTTGCAGTTGATTGTAGTAACCGAGATTTCGTTTGCCGTTCGGAAGAAATTGGTTTTTTGATTACATTTTTTTTTCTGGAACCCCACTTGGAAAAAATCAATTTTTCCTTTCGTCATTCTTTAAGATTTAGGTGTGCAAACGTTTGTAGTGAACGAACTTTTATTTTTGGTATAACCAAAAAAAAGTCCCATACTTTGAAAAAGTTTCATCCCCCCAAATTTGAAGAAACTCGAATCTAACGGTTGATTCACACAGAGATACGTTTTTAGTTGATTCCAGTGACCGAGATTTCGTTTACCGTTCGAAAAAATTGGTTTTTCGATACATTTTTTTTTCGGGTACCCTAGTTGGGAAAAATTATAAACTAGTAGTGCCTATGATTACTTGTGCCGATGGTTCGTAGTGCCTATGGCTTGGTGCCAATTGCCAGACATTGCCAGAAGTTTTTTTTCTACTTATCAACAATGTTGATGAGGAGCAAACTATAAAATTTCCCCGAACACAGATAATCTTATCATTATCGACTATGAATAATGATAATTATTAATTTCAACTCGCGAATCGAGAAGTTACTTGTGCTACTAACCCTGCGCACTACTAGTTAATTTTGTGTGTTTATATTAGGTTTTTATTTTGTATTATTATTTCCGGAAGTTTAGTATTTTTGGCGACTGCTTATATATTTTTCTGGGAAGTGCATCGGAAAGTTGAGGTGGGACTCGAAATTCGAAACGAGCAAAGTTCAAAACGGTAAAAATTCCAAACGCGCAATGTTTCGAATGCCAATATTACAAATGGTCGCGGCATAGAATGACATTGCAGCGAATCGTCAAAATTCAAAATAACATTTTAGCGAACGTACAATATTCCGAATGCCTACAAGTCGCCCGGCCCCCAACATTTTCCAAGTTTCGAGCTTCCCCACGCCCAAATTATCAAAGTTAGTGTAAGTAGAGACGTGTTGAGACGTTATACGCAATAAATCAGTTCCTATCCAGCAGTCACCGCCATCGTGTCGATTTACGAGTCCGCAACTCGATTCCACTTACATGGTCGAGTCGGTACAAAGTATAGTAAGCCCGGATGACTTAAGAGGAAACTAGTAGTAATGCCTACAGCTATCCATGTTTATTTTGTGTGTGATCCTTCACGGGCCGCACAAGTAACTTGCCGATTCGCGAGTCTAAATCTATTCGAGTTCCTTCAAATTTGGGGGGATAAACATTTTTCAAAGTCCCATAACTTTTTTTCATTCCTACTAAGAATGAAAATTCGTTCACTACAAACATTTGCACACCTAAATCTTTAAGATTGACGAAATAGATATTATTGCAACTCAGTGGCCGCTTGTAAATTGCTACCCTCCAGTGTAAATTCCGTTCTTAAATTATGATTTTTGCTAAAAAACTAAAAAACTACTCGACCGATCTGGACCAAAATCTAATCAGCTCTAAGTTTCGGCGAGACACATCGATTGCATCATCGATCATCCTGATCGCTTTATTAGTTTTGGAGAAAACGTTAGCGAATAATTGATCACATACGTACGTACGTACGTACGTACGTGCATACACACACACACACACACACCCAAACATTTTGCTCAAAATAGGCTTAAATGAACCCAATGACCTCGAAACGTGAAGATCTGCGAAAAAATCGATTTTCGATTTTCGGGGTCATCACAATAACTTCCCCATGATCGGGAAGTTAAAAAACGGCCAGACTATGTAACACCGTATATTCAATAGAAATTCGAATTAACTATCGTGAACGATTCAATTTTTAAAGGTCAAAGTGGAGTAATTTCGACTAGTTCGCGACGACAAATGGTAAATAGAGTACATTACACACAACTGGGAACACTAAAATGCACCAGTTTAGCAAAAGAATTGATCTTTTGGGCAGACATCAACAACGACCAAACAAAAAACAGAAAATTGTACCCTGTGCTTGAAGCATGCAAAATCTAAGAACAAAGAGACATTAAAGTCTCATGAAATTCTAAGCTTGCCATGGAATAAATTAGGCTGCGATATATTCGACTTGGACGGAAAAAAATATTTGATGATAATAGATTATTTTTCCAAATACCCTGAAATTATTGAATTAGAAAACATGACAAGAACTATAGTATTTAAAAAAATTAAATCAGTCTTCGCTCGACACCGTATTCCAGGGACGTTGATATCTGATGGAGGAACCTAAGATACTTCCGCAGACTTTGAAAGATTTTCCAAACACTATGAATTCCATCACATAACACCGTCTCCAACATATGCTTAGTCAAACGAAAGCGATGTTTAAAAAGTTTTCGAAGAATAAACCGACATCGATGTAGCTCTACTACGATACAAAAACATACCAATCCTTGGTAATGTCTCTCCTGCCGAAGCATTAATGTCGAGAAAATCAAGATCTAAACTACCATGCACGGATGAAATGTTGAAACCTGAAATAAAAACGGATAGCATGACGAAAACTATTATAAGATTACAAAATGAACAACAAAAGTACTATAACGCAAAAAACGCGAGAGAATTGCCAAAAATTCTAAACAACACGGATGTGTATGCGCAAAGAAATTGAAAATCGATTTAGGAACCTGCGCTAGTTTCACGTCAGTCAAGAGATCGTTCATATGTGTTAAAGTTTGTAAACGGTACTATCTTAAACGGAAATAGAAGATTTATAAAATTTATTAATCGAACGAAACCGCAAAAAACTGTTGTACCAAACGCCCAATCGTCACACCTGATAACGGAGAAAGAAAATACAGATAGAGTTTTTATAGCGATCGCGAGCGACGATTCCGACAGTGAAACAACCAATTGTAGATGCAACAATAGTGAAAATTATGAAGTGATGAAAACAGTGATACTCGCGATAGAGATAGCGACGGATCTGACATCACTATTATAGATGGACACACCGACTTGCATCAAACTACCGATAATGAGTTGAATGAAGCGGCAGGTGAAATTCCAAATAATATTGTAATCACGCCGAGTGAAAGAACCAGCAAGCCTCCGAATAAACTGAACTATCAACAACTTTTATCAGTCCATAAACTCGGATTCGACAACACACACCCGACCACAAAAACAGTGTTCGAATCGCACTAAAGGGGACTGAGTCACCTGAGGGGTATAAAAAATCGATTTGTTGAAAATTTTTTTTTCGAATCTCCATACGATTCTCTACCTACGTACCAAATTTTAGACCGCGATTTTCAAAAATAAAAAAGTTATGAGCATTTGAATAGAGTCGTAAATTTTTTTAAATCATTCAATATTCACAACTGTACTCGAGTACTCATAACTGCTTTAGTTTTGAAGAATTCGACCGCTAATTTGTTACCTAAGTAGTAATCAGTGTAAGATTAAAAAATATATATATATATATGTTTTTGAAAAATGAAGAATTTTTCAAAAATAATTTTTTTTTGTATCAATCCTCAGCCTAAATTCATGGAGAATCGTGCTTGGGTCTCGATACTCTATTTAAAAAAAACGGTGTTGATTTGTTTTTTTGAGTTTGACCGCGATCTCGCAATATCAAACAATATGGCGATGCCAGCGCTGGCGACCGAGATGTGTATACAACGCTGCGGCGCTTTGGGGGTTTATTGACTTTACCGACCGTACAATCGATTCTTCAAAGAAATGTAGTGCAGATTTTCGCCGCTACCGATCGACGCTCCATGGCGTAAGCACGGCCGAATTGCGAATGCATGTATGCATTCGCATCGGCATGAAACATCTCGAAAACGTCACAACAACACCGGTCACCGTAAACTGTTTGTTATTTTTTGAATGTAAAATATATATTTTTTGTGTGCTTACAGTTTCTGTGTGAATACAGTCTTTGTGTGCCACCGAAATCGAAAATATATATTGGGAAATTATCATTCACTGGTCTACTTCAACGAGGATATGGAAATTTCATGTTCGGACACCTAACCTCAATTTTTGACATCATCTAGTAAAAGCTATTTTTCTAGTTTAAGAGTAAGAATTTGATAACGGACTTCTTTGGATATTCGACAATTTTATTTTTTTTCATTTTCATTTTATTTTTTCAAATTTCAAAGTTTTTTTTTTTGGGTAATTTTTTCTTCAAAAACAGGAGGAATGTCCCAAAGGATCAAGTGAAACGAAAAACAGGAAAGAAGTACCCTGAATAGGCCAGCGAAGTGAATTTTTCTCAATTTCATCTTTGAAATTTGTTTCCCGACATTCCATTTTTCTCGCTTGTCGTAGCTTTCGAACCGCACCGATGAACCGATTTTGGATTCTGACGTCTCATTTTGTTCCCAATCGCAGTCATTCTCAGATGAGTGTGGGAATTTTGGATGCGAGGTAAAACCAAATTAATGGTAACCTATTATTCAACCGTTTTTTCAAAAAGTTGCAAAAAAATTGTTTTTTTTTTTTTCACATTATAGGTCGCCATAATTTCCAGAAAGCAGAAAAAAAAGAAATCCCACACTCATCTGAGAATGAGGTCTGTTACGAAGAAAATGAGACGTCAGAATTGAAAATCCATTAAGTTGCAGGGTCCGAAACTTACGACAAGTGAACAATTTTGTGAAAAATCTCACAGCATTTAGATAACTCATAAGGCTATGGAAAAATTTGAAATCATAGCTAAGTATAGGTACTTTATAAGGGTAAAATCGATTTCCAATTTGGATTGGCCGTGTCGCGAAAAAAAAAAGTATTTTTCCAATTTTTTAGGTGACTCAGTCCCCTTAATGGTTATATGTGATAGTAGCAAAGCGATTTGAATTATATTACAACGATAAACATAATTAAAGGAACAGAGATGTAAGTAGATGGCACTACAGCGCCACTTGTATTGAGAGGTACAACGCAATAAATCACTTTCTATCCGGCAGTCGCCGGCATCGGATCTGTTCACGAGTTCCCTCTTCGATTCGACTTACAAGTAGATATATGCTGTCGCTGAATGTATTATACGAAATTCAATTTTCTATTAACATTGGTCATGTGAACTTTTTACCTACATAGCGTTGTTCATCCAGCGTTTGGACGGGAAGGTAAGAATGCATTGATTTTCTTATTGTTTTAATTAAACGTTGGATGAATAACGATATATAGACCGAAAGTTCGCTCAAACAATGTTGGAGCGAATGAAATTTCCTATCCACTTTTATAATTCACGCGTGGGAAGTCTCGAAATTCAGGGAATGTTAAAAACCGTGCCGACTGGTAAGCGTTTGGCATATTGTTATACGTTCCCTACAATCTCATTCAATTTCGACTATTCAGAGCAATTTCTTTCTGGGCTGCACAGTGGTCCGAAATCCGAAAAAGCTGGCCAAAAGTCGAAACATTAAGGTTGGAAAATCGATGTTTTTTAAATAGATTCTTGTAGAGGGGGGTTTGAGGCATTCGGATTGCATAAGCCAAGGTGGAAAATTGTATACCTGCTTTCCTGCGACAGTCGAAAGTTGCCTCTCGTATAGGAACACGCGCGCAACGCTTCGTTGACGACTTTTACAGTGCGTTCAAAATAGGCTATAAAATTGCAGCCACGTGCCCGATTTTGATTTTCCAGAATGTATATTGTCAATAAAGGTATGTAGTGTAACGGTATTTTTCCGTTTACATTAATTTTATGTCTCGAGAGTCGAGAATTCGGAGCTTGAGCAGGGAAACAATTAATTTAGACTTTTATAGGAGGTAAAAGTAGGGTTTATTCATAAAATCGTTGAAATGTATAGCCCTCTGCCGGCTATCGGCCTCACAAATATGTTTTTCGTTTTCGAGATACGCGATAGTGTAATGCCCTATGATAAGCTGTCTCGATCGTTGCGCTACGACTGTGCTGTATTGTACGGCGGTCTAAGCTCGCAAAATGTAAATCAACGAGTGATCGTTATTCAAGTGTCGCTGTGGGCGCTCGCTTCTTGATACGTTTGAGAACACGCGATCGTAGTCGATAATGTTCGATGACAGGTGATTTTCGACAGTAGCCCAAAATGGCGCGTACTGATACGGGGGGGAACGTCGTTCGTTGAATTCGGGATCGTGTTTCGTCGGTTTTTCGAGGTTTTGAGGGGTTTTTCGGATATATCTTCTCGTCGAATGTTCGTCGTTCTTGCTCCTCGTTGACGTGTAAAGTCCGGGCCTCCTCCGTCGTCGTTTTTCACCGGGTAGTGGAAATCCGTTGACGAGATTTGTGCGCCTGCGCAGTGATGTTTTTGTGGTTCAAAACTTCGATAGTGCCGGCCGGTGTTTTGCCACGTCGGCGCGTTTCGTGATGCGTTTGGTCGTCTCGCCTCACAACTCCGTATGCTTCGACGACGCAGATCGTTTACGAAAATTTATGTGAACGATCTGTAACATATAAGAAAAACGGGAGGATGCGTCCGTATCTCGTGCTCATCGGTTTTGTCGTCTCCTCCTTGGATTTCGGTGAGTTCGTTCCAGTCGCTTTTCTCGTGTGAGCCGCTAATTCTCCGTTGTCCACCGGTTTTCAGGTTCGTCCTCTCGGCTGTTTCCTTCCTTCGGCTGCTGGATTTCCTGGAGTGATGACTGGAGCTGTGGACAAATAAAATTGCCCCGAGCCGGTCGCTGGGCCCCGAATTTATACTCCATCGGCCTTATGTTCATCTCTCTCGCTCTCATGGATCTTCGTTTGGTGACGTGGAGCTGTTGCATGCGCCGCTTCCACGTCGTCTTTGCCGCCGTTTTCTTCCGCTTGGCGTCGCTGCTGTCGAGGTCACTTCACTCTTGCACGGAGTGGTAGGGTGGGGGGAGGGGAAAGAGGGGTGCATGGCCGCTGCCGTTACAGTAGAAACATTAAAGGTATGTAGAATTTGTATGGACTTCAGTATTCGAAAATGTTTGTTGTTATTGGTGAAACGTTATGCTACCGGTATAGTCGTAATTTTAATTTTTTTAGCTTTTGCCGCAAAACATTTCTCTCGATACAAACAAATTTTAATCCGCCTTGATGCTGGCATTGACAGGGATATTTTTATTGATCCATCTATTAACGAAATGTACAGGAATTAGCTGCCCGTAGTTGCCCTTATTTGAATAATAACGGTTTTCGTACACCGTGCACACTGTCATCGGCGCTATGCACTATACACACTATAGTATATACGCACTATAGCACACGTGACGATACACCGCCGAACTTTCTATACCTGAGGCTCGGAAGGGTCCCGGTGTAGAGGGTTTTCCTCTATTAATAAAATTACCTTGATCGAGATATTTTGTTAAATTTTTTCATTATATCAATTTTTTTTCGAAAAAATTTCAAACTAATAACCTCGAAATTAAAATGGAAACAAGAACGTTGCGAACGGACATTCAGAGATGACAAGTAAAATTAATTAGAATGAAGGTTTCTGAGGAGGACCAATAACTACGGTCGAAACGTTACATCATTAAAGTTTTATTGCTAGGCCTATTTATGTGCCGATTGGCCGTTGAAGCTGAAGCTGAGAAACTATAATATTATTTGATGTAATTTTAACAGGACATACATGCGACAAATATATTTGTACAGATAGACAAATATTCGTGGCACTGAACGACGATTGGACCTCGAAATTTGACAAACAAGTAGAAGTGCTTGGAAAAAACATCACCGAAACGGAACATTGTCCTTTCACAATTTCAATCGGTGAAAAGAAATTTTAAAGATATCTTATATTTACCTTGAAGAATAAATAGCAGGATAGCAACAGAATGCTCGAGCGCTTCTACTTTAATTATGAAGAATGGCTTGATGCGGACGTGATTCTTACGGTTTGTCCATTTTTCTGTTTCTTATATTATTAAAATTTGTTTAGAATGTTGATTTCAAGAACATAGATGAATCAACTCCAAGTTCTGGTACATCAGGATCTCACGCAAGCAACAAAAGTGGCAACAAAAACCTTCTTCATGCTTGTCATCATACAGCGAACGGAGTAAGCGCCGAAAAGTCAATGAACTTCGAAAATCAACAAGTCCAAGGGCATTGGCATTCTCAACGGAAATGAATCTTTGCGCCTCCGGGTCCCACGGTGCAGCGAACGTGCTTAAGGGGACTGAGTCACCTAAAAAATTGGAAAAAGAATTTTTTTTTTCGCGACACGGCCAATCCAAATTCGAAATCGATTTTACCCTTATGAAGTACTTATACTTAGCTATGATTTCAAATATTTCCATAGCCGTATGAGTTATCTAAATGCTGAGATTTTTCACAAAATGTTTCACTTGTCGTAGCTTTCGGACCCTGCGACTCAATGGATTTTCAATTCTGACGTCTCATTTTCTTCGTAACACACCTCATTCTCAGATGAGTGTGGGATTTTCTTTTATCTGCTTTCTGGAAATTATAGCGACCTATAATGTAGATAAAAAACAATTTTTTTGTAACTTTTTGAAAAAACGGTTGAATAATAGGTTACCACACTGAAAGAAAAGGTTGGCTGAAATAGCAATTTTTTAGTGGTTAAGGAATAGTTGGACGGAACATCAACTTAGATGCACAAGCCAGTCATTGCGCATTGTCACCGTGACAATTTTTAATTGTGACTGTCGGTGGTCTGAGCAGAAACCGAATTTGGTAGGACAACAATCTCGTTGGGTGAATGCATCACGAAAGCGCCATCATGGTGGCGCGTCGATCGCACTTCGCGCCAGTTCCGTCATTTCGTGATGTGCATCGTTGAATCGTTCACGTTCATTTCGACGCAGCGTTCAGAATCAGTATCAAGCATTTCGGAAAAATTAACGCTGGTGTGATTGTGCATGTAACGCGGGGAATTATTCTAGTATTGAGGCTATTCTAGCCGATACCATTTCAGATTTCTCGTAAATGATGCACGTTATCTTCGAACCAACATTTCCGAC
Source organism: Diplazon laetatorius (assembly GCA_963662125.1). NCBI lineage: Eukaryota > Metazoa > Arthropoda > Insecta > Hymenoptera > Ichneumonidae > Diplazon > Diplazon laetatorius. The sequence continues at coordinate 8,852,037 of OY759158.1, read as the reverse complement.
CGACGTCCTAACCTCAAAATTATATTTATTGCACATGGCGTAGTTAACCTCAAAATTCTGTTCCCTACACGTCGCGTGCCACATAACCTTAACACTTCCAAAACCCGCAAACATGTATCGTCCAGAAGAAATAGAAACACGAGCGAACTGAATGACGTGACCACATTTCCAGCGAGATGCGCTGACTGATAGTATAGTCTCATCCTCTACAATAGTTGAATGAGGCAACAAAGATATAGCTGCATCGACCGTCAGGAAATAGGCGATATAACTAACTTTACTTCGACCATTAAAAAATGTAATATTAGCCAACTAATGGGATGGCTCCCCAGCGACCAACAAAGTTGGGTATCACACCCAATTCAAGGATCCACCATCCAATTTTTTCTTTCAGTGCATAAATTCGTTTTACCTCGGATCCAAAATTCCCACACTCATCTGAGAATGACTGCGATTAAGAAGAAAAAAGGAGTGTCGGGAAACGAATTTCAAAGATGAAATTGAGAAAAATTCACTTCGCTGGCCTATTCAGGGTACTTCTTCCCTGTTTTTCGTTTCACTTGATCCTTGGGGACATTCCTCCTGTTTTTGAAGAAAAAATTACCCAAAAAAAAAACTTTGAAATTTGAAAAAATAAAATGACAATGAAAAAAAAAAAAAAAATTGTCGAATATCCAAAGAATGGAAGTCCGTTATCAAATTCTTATTCTTAAACTAGAAAAATAGCTTTTACTAGATGATGTCAAAAATTGAGGTAAGGTGTCCGAACATGAAATTTCCATATCTTCGTTGACGTAGACCAGTGAATGATAATTTCCCAATATATATTTTCGGTAATTATTTACTTTCACGGCTTTACAAAAAAAACAAAAAAGAATTTTTTTTTTTTTTTTTTTTTTTTTTTTTCGTTCACCGATTACTACTTAGGTAACAAATTTAAGGTCGAAATCTTCAAAACTAAAGCAGTTATGAGTACTCGAGTACAGATGTGAATGTTGAATAATTTTTAAAAATTTACGACTCTATTCAAATGCTCATAACTTTTTTATTTTTGAAGATCGCGGTCTAAAATTTGGTACGTAGGTAGAAAATCGTATGGAGATTAAAAAAAACGATTTTTAGGTGACTCAGTCCCCTCAAGGATATTATTACCCCTTCTCCTATGCGAGCCTCTCGGTATCAGTTACCACTCGCACAATCTTCTAAGCTAGCACTTAAAGAAATTACCGGGGGAATTGCTTTGAACTTTATAATAAGTGGTAAAATGACATAAGAAACGTATGATATGGTCCAGGAAATAACAAAAACCGAGTAGACTCTCTACTCGGCTTATCCGAGTTATCATGAATTATTAGCTGCTACATCTCGTTGTTACCCATTGTACTCATCAATAACTATAACGGAAACAGGCGCTGCAGTATTATGGCAGGCTCTACTCGATCATACCACATCTCGAATGCCTCAAGTACACATAACTGCCATTGAAGCGCTCGATAGTTCCTTTACGAATAATATAAAATTGATTTTAAAGTGGGGATGCGTTGGTTCGTCGTCGCAGCAGTACAAGCATGAATTTAACGAAAGCAACAGCTCTGACTCTCATGTATTTCTTACGTCCGTGGTTCTGTTGCAAATGCTAGCTTTAGATGACAAATCTGAGCTTGTCGTTTCGAAGAACCCGAGGCCTTCTTCACCCCGTTACTGCAGACCATTAAGACTGCAGTTTTTGGAAGAGACCGTGCAGTCAACTGTTGATGAAAAAAATCGTTGATGCACAGATAGCATCTCTCGTCACATTCAATTCAGTAGTGGAGGATAATAACGTTGAAGTAGAATATGAACTATCGTTTACGATGATAGATCAAAAGGTGAGAAATGCTTACCACAGCATCTTCGCAAAGATGTCATTCATGTAATTTGACGTCGAAAAACTTCAACAATTTGTAATTAGTTGCGTAAATGTGACAGCTCTAAACTTAATTTTGGAATTTTTTTCTTACACGCGTGATCAAGATTTATGGAATAGATGCTTTATATTGCATATAAATTAAATGACGTGACAAGTAAGTGGCAGGCACGATCGGCCGATGAAAAGAAGGCAGTTAGCGATCGTGAGTGACAAATCCAAATCGAATTTAAAGCGGCTTTAGGTCTGAACATTAATATGCCTAAGCAAGGATTTGGCAGTACAAACAATGGTAATACGGTTCGACGTTTCCTCGAGGACGTCGCCTTAGCAGCAAACATTTTTAATTTGTTATAGTAAACTTATAGCAAATTATACTTATAGGAAATTTACGAAAACGAAAGATAAAACATAGTGCACCATTACCCTCTGATGTGATAGAACTACTACCAATTGAAGGTAATGTCAGGAATATAAGTTTACCGACGACTGAAACCGAGACATCTACCGCGGATCCACCTGACACCGATTATGATTTTCAATTAATGAAATACTTTGTGTAATTAAACGAAAGTGCAGATATCTCTGCCTCATTTATAATTTACGTAATTGTTACATTCGATATGTGTTTTGTATATGTATTAAAATAAACAGTTACATTTTCTAAAAAATCTTTCTTCATTTTGTTATTTCAAATGTTAATTTAATATCAAATTTGTAATCATAGACCCGTAAAGCCAATGGTGCAAATTTTTGGACCCGTAACGTAATTAATTTTTCAAAGTACCTGACATTTTTTATTTTATAACTGTGATATCGAAATTGTAATCAGCGTCCCCAAAAACCCAATAGTAGAAATTTACGGACCGATAACGTGATAATTTTTTCACTATGTCCGCCATTTTGGGTCTACCATTTTGAATTTCGTAATTTTGATACCGAATTCGTAATCTGCGACCCCAAACGCCCAATATTGGAAATTTTCGAACCGATAGCGTAATCATTTCTTTTAAATATCCGCCATTTCGAATTCCGTAATTTTCATATCGAATTCGTAATCAGCGACCCCGAAAACCCTGGAGTACAGGCTGTCACTCGAATCAAACACGTTTCTCGACTCTTGGCCAGCTTTTTGGGATTTAGGACCACTGTGGGCCGCGACCGCTCGTAACATTGTCACTCGAAGCATTGCGCGCTTGGAATTTTGGCCCTTCTAAAACAGTGCTTATTCGGATTTTCGAGCCCCACCCCTTTGGGGTTGAAAAAAAAACGGAATTTATTTTGATCCATCCATTATTTGCGAAGTTATCTCAAAAGAAGTGAAGAATTGTAAAAGTACATTTTTTCAAGTTTCATTTATCACGTTTCTCGCGCCGAAAAAGAAATTTTCATCGAAAAACTATAAAATCATCTTACAGAGGATAGTGAACTTGAAGTGTTCAGAACCATACTTTGATATTCTGTACGATCAGTAGTACCCGAATTATGAGTCATCAAAGTAAAAAAGCTCTTTTTTTATTTGACAGCTCAAAACTAAACCACAAATCACCGTACAGAAGCTTTAACTACTTAAATTAAAGAGAAAGAATCGATCCAAAAGAGCAGTGGAATGGATTTACTCAGAAAAAATCACAGCAGCCCGAGAGCCTTTCGAAAAAAAAATTACTTCGGGCTTTTTATGACTACTCAGAAATGGCCGATGGTAGAAACATTTGAACTCTGAATCTCGAAATTAGATACATAAAGCTTGCCTTTTCTTCATTGATTTTCTAATTATTTTCCGGTAAGTTACAGCCTCCTGAAAAATACTTTAAAAATTGCGATGTTTTACATTTCCTTCAATTTTCTGTTCTAGTCTATTAACGACTAATGATAAAGTGGCAAAAAAACTACCAGGCAATGGAATTATACTAATGATTGGATTATTTACTGATTATGATGAATTTCCGTAATATTCTTCGAAATTTTTATTAATTTTTATGATGAAATGAGCCATTGACAGCGAATCTCCGCGGACGTCTAAAAAAAAGTTTCACTGTGGTGACCCTTATCACTCATCACTAGATTAGTATTTTGACTTCTAAGTGCTGTAAAAAATTTAAAAATCAATTTGAAAAACTCGACGTTATTGCCTGCAGATACTTATGAACTAATAAAATTATTTTGGTTTTTTGATTTCAGATGATCCAGTGATGAGTTATGAGAGGCACCGCAATGAAACTTTTTTTTAGACGTCCGCGGAGATTCGCTCTCAATGACTCATATCTTCATAAAAATTAATCAAAATTTCATGAAGTATTCTTTAGATTTTACTTTATTATGTAGTACTTAGATAAATCGATATTTATTAACTGTATCGTCAAAAAAATTATCCAAAAATGCTTTCTTTTTGGATCGAATTAACCTTACCCTTAATCGGTGCATATGTGAATAAGATAATGGGACGACTGTGACATACAGACAGACGGAACTCTAAAAATAAAAAATGCACATAATGACCCATACTATTGCAGCGTAAATAGCCAAGGAAAAAAACTGAAAAAATGGAGAGTTTATTTCTCGACGGAAACTTTCATTTTTTAAAGTTATAAAAAGATCTCTAATAGTAAAGCCCAAACTCGGTACTGGAATTGGTAGAATTGCTTATATATGAGGCATTTCACACCACTTCAGCCAGTAACAAAAAAAATTCACAAATCATTTTAAAAAATTGAATTATTTTATTGAAAAGTATTCACCAAGCGCCGAAATTTTTCTAAGGTTTTTTCTCGTTGATCAACGTTTTTTATTAAATTTTTCCGCTCAAATGGCTGTATCTTTGGCAGGATTTGATGCATTTACAGATGTAAAAAACGAAAATGTGCCTTTTTTATGGCCTTCCAGAAGTAAACTACCAAAAACAATTTTTTAGTATCTTTTATATTATGGGATTCCTAAACACCATAAAGTAAAAGATATTGTTCAATTAACATTCTATTAAAGAGTGTGGAGCGCTCGAAAATTTTAATTTCGATTAGGTATATCCTATATCCTATAACCGAATATTTCTACAACTTCCATCCTACAACCGATATTTATTAATATGATGAATATTGTTTCAATCACGTTATCCACGAACTTACGCTACAGAATTAGGAGTCTGCTTAGTAGGCGGCTATTTTCTATTGAATCGTTCAGCGAGAAAAAAATTATTGGATAAAGTATTGGTTGGATCGTGGATCAGCAACAACGCCAGTAAAGTCAAAGCATCGCAACGTAAAAAGAATGAAAAATGGAACGAGTCAGCCCGGGTCTCAACTAACACTCATTTCCTGCAGTAAGCCGCGAGATTCTTGCATCGAAAATAAGTCAATCTGCGCCCCGAGTGCAACGTCGATGTAAAAGTTTCCGTATAATAAATCGATCGAGCCCGGAATGCGAGGTGTTTTCCGATTTTCCATCCGAGCTAAATCGACTCGAATCGCCGAGGTTGCTGAATCCCATAGGTACCAGGCCGGTGCCCAAATGGAACACCGATCTTTGCTTTCCGCGCTGTTTCCTAAATCCGTAGATACTCTGCGCGAAGAATAGGTCGTCCCCTTGCTTGTGATAGATTTCATGTTTAAGGAAAGATAAATCTGGGATTGCTGTGGCGCGTTTGAGAAACCCAGACCACGACGAAATCGAGAAAAGCCACCAGCCACGGAAACGACGAAGATTTCCCATTTTCCGTCTGTACTTAACCCCGTGAGCGACTATCTAATACTCGTAATCGAATAGAATCGAATTTCCGGTTGGTAGACCGTCACGGTGTAGACGGAAACCGTCCTGACGCACGAAAGTAAATGAATTTTCTTAAGGGTGTAGCTGTTGTCACAAGACTCAGCGACCTACGGCTTACCATGGCTGGAGAGGACTAAGGCGATATCGAGTTCTTATTTCATCGTCGGCCTCGGCCGAATAGAGCAGTGGAGGTAGAATTCACGATCGTACGGAGGAAAGGATTAGCAGAGCACATGGGGAACAACGCGCAGGGGGGCAGAGAGAGGTACTATCGGATTGCTATAAAGAGCTGTCCACTGGTTTCCCTTGGCACACCCAAGCTTCTGCAGTCGCATCCGGAATACATTGAATCCTATCATGATTTGTGGAGTAAGTTTTCGTCCAGACAAAATAACATTACGTATATGAATATCAGACTATTGGCGGGATCATCGACTCAACTATTTTTGATTCAAGAATATAATTATTTCATCATACATAAATTTTGCTTCGGCTGTACCATACAAGTTTCTACAGAATTTTTAACAGAACTAAAGCGTGGATCCTGCACGAGTAAAACTCATTATCCGCCATTCTCTACTGTTCGTTATTTTAGATAAGATATCGCGGCTGCCTAACACCGAAAATTCAATTCGATTTTACTTAATAAAATTACAGCTTATCGTTATCTTTGGACTGCTGGCGATGGCTAATGCAGGCCTTATTCTTGGACCTGGAAGTACGACCGTAGCAGTAGCTCAACCTACCCCAACGGTCTTGAGGACCGAAAACTATGAGTCCCATCCCCAGTACAGTTTTAGCTACAGCGTTGCTGATGGACTGACGGGTAAAAATGTACCTTGCATAATTTATTGTCGCTCGCAGAATGAATTTTCATGCTCTCGATCAACGCAGGTGACAACAAGGCTCAAGAGGAAACCCGCAATGGTGATGTCGTTCAGGGTAGCTACAGCCTCGTCGAACCCGACGGTTCCCGTCGTACCGTTTCCTACGCGGCAGATCCTATCAATGGCTTCAACGCCGTCGTGCAGAAAGATCCGAGGATCACCGTCAAAGCTCACACAGTTTCTGCAAATCCTGCATCAGTGACCAGTTCACCCGGTCATGTTCTTCGTCCTGGGACTGTACAAGCGGAACGTCCAAAGCAACTTTTGACAGCTCGACAGCCGAGCTTCTTGTCCACCGCTGGAGACGCCAATCTTCTTCGCCAATCGGTAAGCTTTTTGATCAATCGAAAGAATGTTCTCAAACCTAAGTGTTGGCATGAGTTCCATAAACAAATCCTGAACCCATGGTATTGAACAAATATAAATCGTTTTGTTGAAATATTTAACAGACAAATTACGTGTGAATACATTTTTCATGATGTTGGTCCATTTCAGTTGCTTCCCGAGCGGAGGACCAATATTTTTTTCGGTCAAAAACTACATTTCTCACACCAATATTAATTATCGACATATCTTTGCACAGACTCTCATTGCCTCTCAATCTCCCTATTTGACTAACGGCAACGTCATCACCGGATACAATACTGAATTGGTCAGTAACATTCCCGTGAGTGTTGGTCTCGGTCTTGGAGTTCGCGGTCCGGCATCCCTTTATAGCACCGAGCCGATCATCGAAGGCTATGCCTACGGCAACAGTGGCCCATTGGTTAACGTTCAGTAAGATTTCTGCAACAATATTGACACTGCTAACATTTGTCTCGTGATTTGTCGAAGATCACGATCGACTTATTAAGCGATAAACTACTGGCCCGGCCCATGAACTCAATAATTGTTATTGTATTCTATATCTATATATACTTCTTATTCTATAATTTATTGAAGTGAGAACATTTTGCAATCGACTTTCTCAAACAAATACGTCTCAAGCTCTATCGGGCTAACATTTGTATGTGCGCGTTTCTAACAAATAATATCAGCAATACTCATCATCAACCAGCTGTGAAAAATAAGCTAACGATATAAAAACGTTTTTCGTCTTCAATATATCAGCATATATTTTCCACTTTAGTTTACCTCTTTTCTACCTGGCCTACGTTGATCGACGAATTATCGAATATTGAGCCAACGATGTAGAAGAGCTAATATAATTTTTCTAATCTATATAGAATATACATTTATATTTCGCGAGTTATCAAATCTTTCGCCGGTTTGTAGGCCACCCGGCCTACAAATAATTTAATCACCAAGCGACGAAACCAATTGGCGTCGATTCATTGCGTATTCTACCTTGAATTTTAACGAAACGAATTCGAGAGAATCGAGCGAGAATTGAAAAAAATTCGATGGCTGACAATATTCCACGAAATTCTGTAACCAGCGACCACTCGTTCTCTATCCGCCAATAGCAGAAAAATACTTCGGAGCCGAGTTCCAACAACTATTTTCACTTCGCTGGCGTTTTCTGCGGTTTGACCATCAGAGATAGACGCATGAATAATGAAGTTGAGCTCGGATGAAACTCGTGCCAGCTTCGCTGAGATCGCTGCGGCCGGTGCGACGGTGTGGAGCACTTAGGAATAAATCGAAATATTGTGGACGTTTTGTCCCTTGATTTTTAGACTAAATTCGTAACCATGTAAGTACTAAAAATATTATAACCAGAATCAATATATTATTAATTCTCATTATAACATCAAACATTTGGGACAGTTTTAAAATCGAATTAAATCAATCAAACAATTATTAAATTCGTAAAAAAAGTCCAGAGGTAAATTCAGAGGTCTTCTTGCCATACACCATACATATTTGATAATCTACTCTACAGTCACGAGCGATTCAATTAACGAAAGTAAAATCGCGCCAGGTTGTGAACCTCGAAAGGCTCAATGACCGACTGAAATCATGACCCCGTCAGTTACAAAGTTTTTTATTTCCTTCAGAGTCCGAAAGAGTAATGCGACGATGAAATAAATGATTGAATTACCTTGATAAAAACAAGTGTAGTGATATGTCGGGTGAATGGCTTGAGAACGAAAAAGGCGGGATGACCCTCTCTCCGATATCGGACATGAATTCTTGATTATATGGGATATCCGTGGGTCTCCACCATAGAATAACGCGAAACGGAAGATTCGAAAATATTAACCCTTGAACCCAGTACGTTTTGTCGGCACCTTTCAACCCACTACAGAGGTCGTTATCGTGGGTCAGTAAACCTGGCGTTTTTTGGACCTGTAGAAGGTCCAAAAAACTTCTTCAATCTTTTGAAAATCTTTTAAAAATCACCTTTCAAAAATTTGAAAAAATGCGTGGAAGTTTTTTCATCCTTTAACTTAAAGTCCCAATCGTAATATTTCGGAAAGAATTATTTTTTATGCAGTTTTTTATTTAAATATAAAGGTACGCAGCCAAAAGAATCCAGAGAACCAAAAGAACGCTACGGGTCGAAAACGACTCCCGTGCACCGACTCCGATTTAACGCTTATTGTGCATTAAATTGGAACAGAAAGAACCACGACTTTTACTCCCCACACCTACCGTTCTTTTTTATTTCCTGCGATTCTCCAGTGTTTTGCTCGATCGAATCAATTATACAGGGTGTTCCAATAACTATTAGGACCTCAGATATCTTCGAAACTACTAGGTTCACAGAACTATTTGCTGAATCAAAGTTGCACAGCACGAAGGGGGCCATCCAATGATACCAAAGTGCCTACTCCCACCCCCACCCCCACCCCAGGGGGTGGGGGACCTTCAAAATCTTAAATGGGAACCCCTATTTTTTATTGCAGATTCGGATTCCCCATAAAAAAATACGTAACTTTTATTTGAAATTTTTTTTTCGATTCGTGATAGATGGCGCTGTAATCGCAAAAAATCCCCGAAAGTACAGAAAGGCGATAATACTTACAGTTTCGGTGGTAAATCGAATTACTACGTTTATAGTAAACACAGTAGCACGGTAGTGTGTATTTATGTACACATTACTTCGACAGGTACAGAAAGTACAGAAAGATGATAATACGTACGGCTTCCTTCACTGAAAATAAACACTGTTTCAAGGACACTTTAAATAGTTTGCATGATAAGATAAACATGATACGATTAGTATCGATAAATCGGCCAATCGAGTACAATGTATCCGTTTGAAGAGCAAGTCGATATGCTTCTCATTTATGGCGAATGCCAACAAAATTCTGTAAGGGCAAGAACCTTGTATTGTGAACGATATCCGAGTCGGTCTCAGCCTTCGTGTCAAACATTTAAAAATGTGTGTGATAAACTTAGGCAAACCGGTAGCTTAAGTGTCCGAAGTAGTGTACGCCAGAAACCTGTAACGAATGAAGAAATGGAAATCGGTGTGCTCGCAAGTGTGTTTCGAGATCCTCACATTAGTTTGCGACAAATTCAAAAAGAATCTGGCATTTCCACGACCAGCGTACACCGCATTTTGCACCGTCACAAATATCACCCGTACCATGTTAGTCTTCACCAAGAATTGCATGGGAACGACTTCATGAATCGCGTAGAGTTTTGTCGAACTGTTCAACGTCAGATTCAACACAATGAGTCATTTCTTAATACCGTTTTATTTACTGATGAGGCAACATTCACAAATCATGGGAACGTTAATTTGCATAACATGCATTTCTGGGCAACGGAAAATCCACATTGGCTGCGGCAGGTTGAACACCAGAGGCAATGGTCTGTGAACGTATGGTGCGGAATCATAGGTGCTAAAATTATTGGTCCTTTTTTTATCAATGGAAATTTGAATCGCAACACCTACAGTAATTTTATCAAAGATACATTGGGACCTTTGCTAGAAGAGGTGCCTTTATTTACACGACAAGCCATGTGGTATCAACATGATGGATGTCCAGCACATTATTCATTGGTTGCACGAAGGCAACTAGAAATAAAATTTCGAAATCGTTGGATTGGACGCGGCGGTCCAATATCGTGGCCAGCTCGTTCCCCAGACTTAACGCCGTTAGACTTCTTTTTATGGGGAACATTAAAAGATAACGTTTACAAGGAAGTACCAACTACACGTGAAGATATGCAACAAAGAATAATTACAGCCTGTGCATCAATAAGTTCCGACGCTGTAAAACTTGCAGGTCAATCAATCGAAAAAAGAATTCAATGTTGCATTGATACTAATGGTCGTCATTTCGAACACTTACTATGAACGTAGTGATTCGATTTACCACCGAAACTGTAAGTATTATCGCCTTTCTGTACTTTCGGGGATTTTTTGCGATTACAGCGCCATCTATCACGAATCGAAAAAAAAATTTCAAATAAAAGTTACGTATTTTTTTATGGGGAATCCGAATCTGCAATAAAAAATAGGGGTTCCCATTTAAGATTTTGAAGTTGCCCCACCCCCTGGGCTGGGGGTGGGGGTGGGAGTAGGCACTTTGGTATCATTGGATGGCCCCCTTCGTGCTGTGCAACTTTGATTCAGCAAATAGTTCTGTGAACCTAGTAGTTTCGAAGATATCTGAGGTCCTAATAGTTATTGGAACACCCTGTATATCGTGCCGTCTTCGTGACCAATCATAACTTGCCAATTACAAGTTTTCGAATTCTTCGAAATTTCCACTGTCGTTCCGAACTAGAAGCGAGCGCCGAATAATCGGTTGTCTTTCTTGCTTTCCTTAATCTACCTTCTGTGCTAGGGGAAAAGACTTACCATTACAATTTTGCCTCTGTCCCTATGTATGCAGACTCAAATTAATTGGCCAGAAGCTATTGTGTTGGAAGCTCCCAAAAGACGAATACGACCTGTGCACAGAAACGTTGCTGTTATTTGTTTTTTCCAAGCTATTTATCCGAAAATATAGCGAGCTGCTCGAAATGGAGAGGGCAATTCTAATTCAATCCGTAAGAATCTTTTTCAGGGACGAAAAAAGCCGAGCAAAAATCCAGGGATGTAGCGCGAACCATAACTCTATACGGGAATTCAGCGGCCGGAGGGGGGCGTAGGTGCTTTTGGGTAAGGAGCAATATCCTGAGGGGTAAAACGGAGATATATTGCTTTTACCAATTTTCCGATAATACCATTATTATTGTGGTTGACCAAGCGTTACAATCGGAACAATGCCTACAGTATACGTGTATCAGCTGACCAACGATCGTAATTATTTAAGGTGAAACACGAAATCTTTCTCTCTCGGAATGGAACAATTTTTGGCAGGCAGTATCATGAGACGCGGTAGCGTCTCGAAACAAGTACATTTACGTACCGTACTGGCCGATGCATGAGGCGCGACCGCATATATAATTTTCTCGAAACAGGTCCGCTTTAACCCTATTTTGGACGTATTTTTATTGATTTAGAGCGTTATCTATAGAGCGTTGTTCAGTGAGACGCGTTCTTTTTTTATATTACGACTGTCACCAAACTCAATACTGTAGGTGTCGCTATACGGGAAATATCTATTGCTTGCGATTTAAAAATTGTATTCTTCTCAAGAACGAGTTCAGAGCTTCCGCACACTTGAGTAGTCATAGCGCCATTAGATCAGTTGTGATTATTTCGTCGTCATCGGCATATGACGGCTCTACATTCGCCCGTGATTTCCGACTATGAGTCTGCCGTAGATAGAAAACAAGCAACAAAATAAAGACGATTGAATGTGACAGTTCGTAGTGACGTTAAAGGAATAATTAAAAACCATATATAATATGTAATAACATAATGAAGCATGTACAAAGTTTAGTTTGTGCGGTAAAGTGTGATGAAAACTTTCTTACATATATTTTTTTTGATTAAGACAATCCTTCATTCATTCCAATAAAATTAATCAAGAGACGCGGTAGCGTCTCGAGACAAGTACATTTACTAACTTACCGGCCGCCTCTCAGGACGCGACTGCGGTATCATTTACTCCAAACCGGTTGAATTTCAAACCAACTTTGTACCATTTTTTAATTTCAGAGCCCCATTCATGATTGTTTAATTGCAGTTTGAAGCGTTATTTTCATATTTTTATATTTCGATTGGGACCAATACCAATGCTGTAGGTGGAGGTTTCACCTAATTATTTTCATGATTCAAATCGTGTTTCCGACGTTTTTTTTTGCCAAAATCGATTTCAGCGCTGCCGCACACTATTCAGTAGTCATAGCTTGTCAGATCGGACGCAACTATTCGCTGTCATATCGCTGTCATCGCAGTCTTCACATTCTTCCATGTTTTTCGAGTATTCCCCACCGGTGGAGGTGACGGTCACCGAAGACCAGCCAGCCTGCCTGACGAGATCAGCTGAGAGGGATACAGATAGGGAACGAGCACCGAAATAAAAACGATTGAACGTGACAGCTCGCGGTGCTGTTGAAGAGTTAACCAAAAACCATGTATGATCTATAAGAAAAATATTAATAACGAAGAATTCGTAACGTATCGTTTGAGTAGTGGAGTGAGACGACAAGTTATCAATATATGTTTTTGTTAAGACGATTTTTTATTTGTTCCGATAAAATGTAAATATTTCTAAGAACATTTATTGAAATAAAAAGTTAGTTGTTCTGGAATTCTGTGATACAGTCAGAGGTGACGTTAACCTAGGTTTATTCAGATTTTCAATCAGGTTATTAATTACGACTATTAATAACATGGTGAATATAATTCCTTGAAAGCTGCACCTTGAAAAATATACTTTCTCGTAATCATGCACCCCCACACAGCAAAATTGATCTCGGGATCATCCTGATATAGTCCCATTCCGGTCTCGGCAAGATAGAACGTCTTATAGACGTCTGTAGGAGGTACCAGTGAGACATTGTTCTACCCGGGATTAATATAGGATGGCTTGAGGATGTCCTGTCGTGACCGTTTGTAGACGATCACTGTGCACTCTCTTATAGACGTCTGTGGGAGGTACGAGTAAGACTATAACATGTGGTCTTATATGGGAAAAGTCTTATACTTGAGTACAGTGATGGGCAAATTTGTACTCCCGTAGTACGGGAGTACGGAGTACGGGTGTACTCCGTACTCGGAAAGACCGGGAGTCCGGAGTACAAATGTACTCTGTACTCCGGGAGTCCGGAGTACGGAATACATTTGGACTTCAGACTTGACAAGCGTAGGAGTACGGAGTACAAATGCACTCCGGACTTGGTAAGCGTGGGAGTACGGAATACATTCGGACTCCGTACTCCGGGAGTCCGGAGTACGCAACGAAATCAACCTCGGTAGCAAAAAACCATAAGTCACGTCACCCTGTAGCTTATCTAACGTTACCGCTATGGGCTTCATCAGAACCACAAATTCTGCCAGGTATCTAAAACAGAATGAATTCAGGATTAAGTACACTTAAGTTACCATTCAAAAATTGATAACTCGTGAATTGAAGATAAAAATTGTATTCCAAAATGTTCAATTTCATTTCGCAATCGTAAAGTATAAATATAAATAAATTATTCATATAACGCTACGAAAAGATTCTCTTCTGATATAATATTATTCAGGATGGAATTTTATTCATCAAGATACGAGTTTGGTTCAAGATAAGTAAAACGGAAGCAAATGAAAAATTATGTTATTAATTTAACGGATTTTATATAAAATAAAAATGTAAACCTACTTGAAATCGACATCTCGCAGTGATGATTACAGAGAAAATTGCTCAATCATCCGAAGAATTTTTTCCTCGAGCCCGACTATTCGTGCTATAGAATCATATAGCGAGCTCCATCGAACAGTAGTCGGCCGAGATAAACATTTTCCAATAAACTGAACCACCTTCTCTTTTTGTTTCGGAGATCCCATTAACCTCCACAACGTTCCACACCGCGCGATCGCTTCGCTATGCTTCGCATTGATTCTCAGCAGTGATTTTAATGCCTTCGCGAAATCTGTCGTGGCCAAGAGGTTAAGGGTATGGCTCACGCATCGTAGGTGGTTCGGCAGGAACTTATGTAATTCTTCGATCTTGATCGGTTCGCAAGGATCGTCTTCGTAATGGGAATTCCGTTCTTCATCTGATTCCGAGATCAATTCCGATCCGTCGTCCGAGTTCTCGAAATTGTTGTTGACTTGTCTTTCATCTATATATAAGCGACAAGTGAGAACAAAGATTTGAGTAATTGTTACGTCCTATTTATTGATTGCTAACATAAAAATAAGCCTACGAGAAAAATTAAAAAAAATCTCGATTGACACGATTATCAACTTATGTATAGAATCGAAAGAAAAAGAAATTCTCTAAACGCTTTCGCCAAGTTCGTGGCGTTATCAGTCACCGTTGCGATAACTTTTCTCGTCCATAGTCATCGTGGATTTCTCGTATTTTTAGGGCGATCGTGTCAAACATATGACTCCCGGGAAATCGACTCCATGCAATAGCAGCATTACGGGGTGTCAAGGTTTTGGGATCCAGCTAATAACGTTTCTTAAAATTGATTAAGGGGACTGAGTCACCTGAAAAATTGGGAAAATAATTTTTTTTTTGCGACACGGCCAATCTAAATTGGAAATCGATTTTACCCTTATAAAGTACCTATACTTAGCTATGTTTCTGACGTCTCAATTTCTCCGTAACAGAGCTCATTCTCAAATGAGTGTGGGATTTTTTTTATCTGCTTTCTGGAAATTATCGCAACCTATAATGTGAAAAAAATAGTACATTGTGTACCATGGGGGCAACAGGGCACGTTTAACGCCGAGTTTTGAAAACCGCGCGAAGCGTTAAACGGCCCGCCCCCACTGAAGAAAAAACAACATTTCACTGAAGAAAAAAATATTTCATTTAGTCGGTACACAACACAAAAAACAAACTATTTCAGAACTGACTATGAAGTAAAAGACGATGAATTTTTAAAATTGACAAACGTTTGAAATATTTTATTCAATCAGTATACAAAACAAGGAACAAATTGTTGTATAACTGATTATGAAAAACATCACATGAAACTCGAGTGAATGTGAGGTTATATTGTCGGAATCCAAAATCCGTTCATCGGTGCGGTCCAAAAGCTACGACAAGCGAAGAAAAATGGAGTGTTGGGAAACGAATTTCAAAGATGAAGTTGAGAAAAATTCACTTCGCTGGCCTATTCATGGTACTTCTTTCCTGTTTTTTGTTCCACTTGATCTTTGGGGATATTTTTCCTGTTTTTAAAGATAAAATTACCCCAAAAGAAAAAAAAAGAAATCTGAAAGAATAAAATGAAAATTAGAAAAAAAATTGATAAATATCCAGTGAATGGAAATTCGTTATCAAATTCTTATTCCTTAAAATAAAAGAATAGCTTTAACTAGATGATGTCAAAGATTGAGGTTAGGTGTCCCAACATCAAATTTCGATATCCTCGTCGGTGTACCAGTGAATGATCATTTCGGAAAATATATTTTGGATTCCGGTGGCACACAAAAACGGTATTCACACAAAAATGTAAGCACACAAAAAAATATATTTTGGAAGAATCGATTGTACGGTCGGTAAAGTCAATAAACCCCCTAAGCGCCGCAGCGTTGTATACACATCTCGGTCGACAGCGCTGGCATTGCCATATCGTTTGATATTGCGAGATCGCGGTCAAACTCAAAAAAACAAAAGCAACACCGTTTTTTTTAAATAGAGTATCGAGACCCAAGCACGATTCTCCATGAATTTAGGTTGAGGATTAATACAAAAAAAAAAAAATTATTAAAAAAAATTCTTCATTTTTCAAAAATGTGTGTTTTTTTTATCTCACACTGATTATTACTTAGGTAACAAACTTGAGTTCGAAATCTTCAAAACTAAAGCAGTGATGAGTACTCGAGTACAGATGTGAATATTGAATAATTTTTGTAAATTTACGACTCTATTCAAATGCTCATAACTTTTTTATTTTTAAAGATCGCGGTCTAAAATTTGGTACGTAGGTAGAAAATCGTATGGAGATTCGAAAAAAATCGATTTTTTATACCCCTCAGGTGACTCAGTCCCCTTAAGTCATTGAATTTCCATGATAAACTGATTTAGATTTTGGGGGCACCTAGGCTATCAACTACATGCCGCTCTTAAATTGCATATAAATTAAATATTATCTAAAGGTGATTCAGGAAAAATAACAATAGTTCTTCCATTATTGGGATATTTGACTCGATACATACCCCAGGTACCTAGGGTCTGCACAAACCCCAGGTACCCGGGGTCTATACATACCCCAGGTACCTGGGGTATGTACATAACCTGCATTACATTTGTCTCTTCAAGTCTCGTGCCTCCCAGTTCCGCCTGCAGCTTTGTCCTTTCGCCGTCAGATGCCGGACACCGGAACAATGTGTGACCTTTATCGTCTGGGCTGCCACCGCGGAGCAAGCATTCTGTGGTATCTGTTTTTTGTATTTCTCGAGGTAGGCATTAAAACAACCGTGGCCGGTAAGCACTTGGGTTAAGTGGTAGTCCATCTGCCCATGTCTCCTATTGCACCATTTTTCCACGTTCGGTATAAGCCCTTTCGTCCCGTTGTCCCACCTGTCCTGCCATCTTTGCATTAGTTTCCGGCGCGCCGTGTCCCTTACTTTCGTACTTTCTTGTTGCCTTTCCAGCCCTGCTCTGTACTTGTGTAGCTCTTCGTATACCTCCTTTTCCTCCCTCACCAGTAGGTCTATCGGAGGAGTGCTCGCTAGAACCAGAGCTGCATCTCCCGAGACCGTTCTATAGGCAGATATTACTCTTAGGGCGCTCCGTCTTTGTACCGCTGCCAGCCTCCGCTTTGCTTCTATTTTCTCCACCGCCTCGTCCCATATTTCGGCTTCGTAGAATATATGCGCATGGATAGCGCTGTTGAGCAGTCTCCTTTTTTCTTCCTTTGGCCCACGGACGTTCGGCATTAATCGTGCTAAGGCTGCTGCCGTCTTTGCTGCCTTCTCCGTCGCTTTGACTACGTGCTTCACGAACTGGAGTCCACCGTCCACCTGTACCCCCAGGTACCTCAAGTACTCTTCCATGCTATTTTCCGTCTCTTAGAGGGGGGTCCTATCTTCCAGGTAGCTATCGATTATGTTCAGCAGGTATTTCGGGGTCCGCCTCCTTGTTAATGCGCTTATAATGCGATCCCACCTTGCGGTGTTGAATGCGTTTTTTACGTTCAGTGTCACAATGGCGCAGAATCCCTTGGTCACCGAGGTCCCCTGTTTTATTGTTTTCGCGGCCTTGATCGTCTTCGCTATAGCGTCGATGGTTGATTGCCCCTTCCGAAAACCGTACTGATTCCGTGACAGTCCGCCCACCCTTTCCATGTGTTTTTCCAATCTTTGGAGTACTAGTCTTTCAAACAATTTCCCCATGTTGCCGTGCAAGCAGATCGGACGGTAATGCGATGGCTCGTCCAGCTGCTTATCTCCTTTCCGTAAGAGGACAAGCCTCTGTTTTTTCCAACTTCTATGGAAAACTCCGCTTTGTAGGCATATGTTGTATGCTCCCGACAATAATTCTGGCCACACTTTAATTACCTCTCGTATGATTTCGTTCGGTATAGAGTCGGGCCCTGGTTCCTTTCCGTTCTTCAGCCGCTGTTTTGCTTCTTGGAGTTCTTCGATGCTTAGGGGATCTCCCGGGAATTCCTCTTCCCGCCTTAGATTTGATGGTCTTCGTTCGTGAACTGGAAATAGGGTGCTCACTATTTTGTTATGTCCCCGGAATCAACACGCGTCTCAGAAAGGATGCGGGTTGGTGGGGATATATGTTTTTGTAGGGATCGTTTACCGAATGAAGAGTTTAACTCAATAAATTAACAATGGGTTTTGAATTTATTTTGCGATGGAGAGAATAAACTGTTCTTTGATTGTACAGGCTCGCGATATCGCTTTACAGGTGTAGCGATGTCGCGTTAATAATAAACTTGATCTTATGGGTATCGTATTCGCCCGTCGCGTGGTACGAGTTATCTACTTGTCGGCGCGCGTCGGGTTATCTCCTCGCGTCGTGTCGCGAGCGGTGGTACATGTAAGAAATACTAGTCCAGTGGGTCGTGACGAGAGTCTTTCGGAGGAGATCTTTTCGATTCGATGTTTACGTTCAGACTGACAATCGATGCTTCGGATCGATCGTCGCGATCGTCGTTCAACGGTCGCGTGATTTTGTGTCAGCAATTTTGACGGTCACTCGCGGCGCGTGTGCACTCGAAAATGCATTTTTGACGGTCACTCGCGGCCCGTGTGCACTCGAAATTGCGTGGTTAGATCGGCGCAATGACCTTCGGGTCATTGAACGATTTAACGTCAGCTTTCTGTTGAAAGAAAGTGTCGAAATGATTTTGCGCGGAATTCCGAAGTGTTGAAATAAGTTCGCGAGGAATTTCGTTCGAAATTAATTTTTTATCCCAATAATATTTCCCAATAATATTTCCCGAGTAAAGTATGATTAATTATGACAATAGGTTATAATTAATTTAATTTAACAATTTTGAATTTTTGGGGCACAACAATTTCTTTCATTCTTTCTGGGCATGATAGTCCGGGTATCCCCTAGCAGGTTCGCACACCGAAAAAAGCACCGAAAGAACAAAGGCCGGCCACCGAAAAAGCACCGGTGAGCACTGAGTGCTTTTTTAACGTGTGAATCACCAAATTTTGATCAAAAGCACTGAAAAAGCACCGGAAATTTTAGTGTTGGAACCATACCAGTGTCGTGCTGCTTCGGTTCCGCCGGTACAAAAAGCACGACACTCGTGTGGCTTCGACACTACATTTTTTTGGTGCTTTTTCAGTGCTTTTGACCAAAATTTCGGTGATTAAAACGTTAAAAAAGCACTCACAAGCAGTGCCTTTACGGTGCGTCGTCGGTGTTCGAACCTGCTAGGGTATCATCCAAAGGGGTTTCCTATTGAATTTGGACAAAATCTAACAAGGAGTTCAGATTTTATGCGAATTATAATTTTTCAAATTTCACATGAATTGCCCCATGTATATTGATTTCGACTTACATTATCACATCACACTCACAAGGAGCACTCAACGTCACAAAAACAAAAAACAAGGGTGCAAAGTAGAACCTTGCACATTGCTTCCTCATAGTTTTGTACTGTTTTAAAATTATTGAGATGTAAAGTAGAACCTTGCTCATGGCTTCTTTATTTAAATTATTAAGATGTAAAGTAGAACCTTGCTCATGCATGGCTTCATCATCTTTTTACACATTTGCCAAAGCTTTCTCTATGAGGAAGCCAAAATTGATCGACACATGGTTCCTCATAGAAGAAGCTTTGGCAAATGTGTAAAAAGATGATGAAGCCATGAGCAAGGTTCTACTTTACATCTTAATAATTTAAATAAAGAAGCCATGAGCAAGGTTCTACTTTACATCTCAATAATTTGAAAACGGTACAAAACTATGAGGAAGCAATGTGCAAGGTTCTACTTTGCACCCTTGTTTGTTCACTCAGTATTTAGACTCGACAAAATAATGACCCGGGAAAAAATGGACATATATAATTATATATAATTATATATAAATTATATATAATTATATATAATTATATATAACATCATATACAATCATATATGTCCTAACATGATATCATGAATGATCATATATGTAGATATATGGCCATGTATCGTATTTATTTTTTCTCAGTGTGAACCATATATACCCATGAATGATCATGTATGTATATACATGACCATGTATAATATTTATATTTTTGAGGTGTTATCCATACATGATCATGTATGTAGATATATGACCATGTATAGTATTTATTTCTCTCGGTGTAAACCATATATGCCCATGTATGATCATGTATGTAGATATATGACCATGTATCTAGATATATGACCATGTATAGTATTTATTTTTTCTAGGTGTGAACCATATATGCCCATGTATGATCATGTATGAAGATATATGACCATGTATAGTATTTATTTCTCTAGATGTGAACCATATATGCCCATGTATGATCATGTATGAACATATATAACCATGTATAGTATTTATCTTTTCTTGCCGTGAACCATATATGCCCATGTATGATCATGTATGTTCAAAAGTTGGTACTCTGAACTCGTATATGAACATATGGTTGTACATATGAATTCACATATGATACAACATCCGCTACCTTGATGTGACATATTATAATATATAATTGCATTGGCCCTCCCAAATCTCATATATAAGCGTATATAATTATGGTTTGGTTATGGTTTCTTTTCTCATGAAGAACACGTTTGATGTTTTTATTCTACACCATGATGTAAAATAAAAATATCACACGTGTTCTTCAGGAGAAAAAAAACCATAACTTCTGAACGAAACGTCGGATCGAGTGCTGTGAGATCTCAAAATGTTTGTTTCCGTTCAAAAAATCCACAAAAAATAAGATGTGAAAGTAAAATGAGTATTTTAAGTTGATTACAATTTTGAATGATTTAATTGTTAATAACAATTGCCTCATAATTATGAATAACTTCATCATATAGAGAGTGCAAAAACAAAATAATCACTAATAGTTTTTCAATTTATCACTAACCGTTACTGAGATATATCGATTTGTTTAACCGTAAACCCCTGAAAAAAGCTAACTTCCGAACCAGGTCGATGCCCATTTCCTCTAATGTCTTAAAATTTTCGTTTTAAATTAAGGAATTAAGCTTTTTTAATTTTAAAAATAAAATAAGCATTTTTTATTTTATTTCATTTTCAAGTTTCAATTGTTAATAAATAATAGTCACATCGGCGCAACATAATCATGAATATTTTTATCGTATGGAGCATGCAAAAACAGACATAAAAACAGTTGTGGTATTTCCGTTTATCACTAACCATTGCCGAGATATATCGATTCGAATGGTTAAATACGGTCAATCGGTGAAAAACTTTATTCAAATGTATCTCGAAAGCAGGGCCTCAAAATGAAAAACCCCGAAACACGGGGGTCTCTTTGTTTCTAACATATATTCATGTCAAAAATTAGGAACCAAAAATTTCGACCCAAAGGTCAAACCTGATTGAGTTCCGGTGGAATCCCTCATATATAGTCTATATAGACTTTATACAGTCTATATAGTCTATATATAGTCTATATATGGACTATATATAGACTTTATATAGACTATATATAAACTATATATAAACTATACAGGGTGTTCCAATAACTATTAGGACCTCAGATATCTTCGAAACTACTAGGTTCACAGAACTATTTGCTGAATCAAAGTTGCACAGCACGAAGGGGGCCATCCAATGATACCAAAGTGCCTACTCCCACCCCCACCCCCAGCCCAGGGGGTGGGGCAACTTCAAAATCTTAAATGGGAACCCCTATTTTTTATTGCAGATTCGGATTCCTTATAAAAAAATACGTAACTTTTATTTGAAATTTTTTTTTCGATTCGTGATAGATGGCGCTGTAATCGCAAAAAATCCCCGAAAGTACAGAAAGGCGATAATACTTACAGTTTCGGTGGTAAATCGAATCACTACGTTCATAGTAAGTGTTCGAAATGACGACCATTAGTATCAATGCAACATTGAATTCTTTTTTCGATTGATTGACCTGCAAGTTTTACAGCGTCGGAACTTATTGATGCACAGGCTGTAATTATTCTTTGTTGCATATCTTCACGTGTAGTTGGTACTTCCTTGTAAACGTTATCTTTTAATGGTCCCCATAAAAAGAAGTCTAACGGCGTTAAGTCTGGGGAACGAGCTGGCCACGATATTGGACCGCCGCGTCCAATCCAACGATTTCGAAATTTTATTTCTAGTTGCCTTCGTGCAACCAATGAATAATGTGCTGGACATCCATCATGTTGATACCACATGGCTTGTCGTGTAAATAAAGGCACCTCTTCTAGCAAAGGTCCCAATGTATCTTTGATAAAATTACTGTAGGTGTTGCGATTCAAATTTCCATTGATAAAAAAAGGACCAATAATTTTAGCACCTATGATTCCGCACCATACGTTCACAGACCATTGCCTCTGGTGTTCAACCTGCCGCAGCCAATGTGGATTTTCCGTTGCCCAGAAATGCATGTTATGCAAATTAACGTTCCCATGATTTGTGAATGTTGCCTCATCAGTAAATAAAACGGTATTAAGAAATGACTCATTGTGTTGAATCTGACGTTGAACAGTTCGACAAAACTCTACGCGATTTATGAAGTCGTTCCCATGCAATTCTTGGTGAAGACTAACATGGTACGGGTGATATTTGTGACGGTGCAAAATGCGGTGTACGCTGGTCGTGGAAATGCCAGATTCTTTTTGAATTTGTCGCAAACTAATGTGAGGATCTCGAAACACACTTGCGAGCACACCGATTTCCATTTCTTCATTCGTTACAGGTTTCTGGCGTACACTAATTCGGACACTTAAGCTACCAGTTTGCCTAAGTTTATCACACACATTTTTAAATGTTTGACACGAAGGCTGAGACCGACTCGGATATCGTTCACAATACAAGGTTCTTGCCCTTACAGAATTTTGTTGGCATTTGCCATAAATGAGAAGCATATCGACTTGCTCTTCAAACGGATACATTGTACTCGATTGGCCGATTTATCGATACTAATCGTATCATGTTTATCTTATCATGCAAACTATTTAAAGTGTCCTTGAAACAGTGTTTATTTTCAGTGAAGGAAGCCGTACGTATTATCATCTTTCTGTACTTTCTGTACCTGTCGAAGGAATGTGTACATAAATACACACTACCGTGCTACTGTGTTTACTATAAACGTAGTAATTTGATTTACCACCGAAACTGTAAGTATTATCGCCTTTCTGTACTTTCGGGGATTTTTTGCGATTACAGCGCCATCTATTACGAATCGAAAAAAAAATTTCAAATAAAAGTTACGTATTTTTTTATGGGGAATCCGAATCTGCAATAAAAAATAGGGGTTCCCATTTAAGATTTTGAAGGTCCCCCACCCCCTGGGCTGGGGGTGGGGGTGGGAGTAGGCACTTTGGTATCATTGGATGGCCCCCTTCGTGCTGTGCAACTTTGATTCAGCAAATAGTTCTGTGAACCTAGTAGTTTCGAAGATATCTGAGGTCCTAATAGTTATTGAAACACCCTGTATATGCCCAATCCCATATATAGTTTATATATATATAGATTATATATAATTTTTTTACTTGGGTTTACTTTGTAAAGTTCCTAAAAGTCACAAAATGAAAAAGTATAGTCTATATATAGACCATATATAGACTTTATATAGACTATATATAGTCTTACATAGTCTGTATATATAGACTATATAGTCTATTGATACTTGTACATGCAAACCCCGACTTTACTTCGTAAAGTTTCTAAGTTACAAAATGAAAAAGTATAGACTATATATAGACTATATACAGACTATATATAGTCTATATAGACTATATAGTCTATTGATACTTGTACATATGCAAACCCCGACTTCACTTTGTAGTTTCTAAGTCACAACGATGGTTAGCTTTTATAGCAGATCAATATTGATACTATCATGAAAGTCGGCGTAGCGCAGTGAGCAGCGCGCCGAACTGGGAACCGCAAGAACGATGGTTCGAGTCCCCGCGTCGTCTATTTTTTTTTTCCTCCCGGGAAAAGAGGACATATATGAACATGTATGATCATGTATGATCTGTCATATATAATCATGAACGAAATTTGACCGGATATAATTATATTCAGTCATATATAGCCATATATGATCATATATAATCATGTATGATCTGTCATATATAATCCTGAACGAAATTTGACCGTATATAATCATATATAATCATATATAGTTATATATAGTCATATATGATCACATATGACTATATATGATTATGTATGATTATAAACGGTCAAATTTCGTTCATGATTATATATGACAGATCTTACATGATTATATATGATCATATATGTCCATTTTTTCCCGGGGAGTGAAAATTCATTCGTTATTTAAATCGAAAATAAATACTGAGTGAAAAAGAATTTTGTATTTAATTTTTTTTTAAATACATTATGCCCATCCCTGCTAAATTCTAGCCAGATATCTAAAAAATTATGGAAGCTAGAGCAGTTACATTGATTTTTGGAACAATTTTAAAACGCCATAAAATATGAACGGCTTGATGGATTCCGCCCAAATTCAATCGGGTTTCTTTGGATAATTGCGCAACTTCGTACCAAATTTGAGTCCGATATCTCAATAATTGCTCCAGTTAGAGTGTAAAGATCGTTTTTTTCACATTTAAAAATGCTTTAAAAGTAAAGGAATGCGTGGATTTTTTCCAAATTCGGTATCGAGCATCTCCCTGTACTCGTACGACATTATACTGAATTTAAGCTCGATATCTCTAAAATTTTGGGAGTTAGAGACCAAAAATAAACTTTTGAATTTCTAAAAAATGCTGTGAGAACAAAATAACTTGATAGATTTTTCCATAAATTAAATTGTGCTATGCGCCGTAAGCCCTTCACATGTGTGACAAATTTCAGCTTGATGTCTCGAGCCGTTCTCAAGCTGTGAGCGGTCAACCATTACTACACACACACACACACACACACACACACACTCACACACACACACACACACATACACACACACACACATACATCCGGTCATTTTTTCTAAATGTGTTTTTTAGGTGTTTTGAGACATACTGAACACGTTTTCATGAACATCTCGAAAAAAAAAATTTCACCAAAAAAAAGCTTCCTCTATGAGGAAGCAAAATGTACAAATTTCCCTATATTGACCATGGGCCTGCTGGTGTCGTCGTGACGAGAGCAGCGTGAGCGAGTTCTGGAAGAGCGCGAAAATAATTTGCGTTATAATAGGTATAGCATCTTATTCAAAAACTATAATAGTGTATACGTAGGACAAACGAAGAGATCTTTCAATGCACGAATACAAGAACAGAAATATATCGCTACCCACACAGAAAAAAACAAAACTGCCCTTACACAACAAAGTATACAAAAAACACGAATTCGACTTCGACAACACGGAAATATTGATAACTGAACCATCGGAGAATAAAATATTGATAAAAAAAATTACACACGTCAAAGTTAACCAAAATTCTATAAACCACAACCACGATATTCAGAAACAATCTGCGGGACGTATTGTCCAGTATGGCCGGATGATTGTCAGGTAGACTGATAAACGATGATGCCAAGCGAGCTGTACATTTATTTGGCAAGTATAGTCAGATAATTACGCAAGATGAAGATCAGATACAATACGTCGTACAGATTATTTTTGAATACCGGCAGGCTTTTTTTCCCCCTGAAAGAAGGGTCTATACCCGTGAATTCCATATAGTTTTGGATTTTTTCAAGAATAATTAGTCCTCCTACCAATACAATTACCGCGATGAAGAAAAATAGGGTGTATTTTAAGCGGGAAACTTATCCTGCTTCTCGGCAGGTGAAGGTGTTGGACTAGGGAATTCAAATTAGGCTCAACTTTTTTTTTTGCCATTGATTAACACTCCCGAATCGCATTTCGAAAACGACCCAAATAAAAACCACCCTAGTCTACCTATCTCTCGTAAGCGTAAGACGGGTAGTGCGGTGATGAAATCGAACGATAAGGGTGTAATGACTTGACTCCTGTGACCACATCATTAACTGTTGCTGCACGAACACGGAGCTGCTGCTGCTTCTCCGTTACTACGGGAGATCCTTATCAATTACGTTCTTCCCTCTATTTTCTGCACGCCACAAGCTTCCCTTTCTCACGAGATCATTTGCACGACAAAGGCACGAGACACGACAACAACCGATAAGACCTAAGACCTAGTCGGAAGACGATACGATTCCCGCGGTTTACGGAGCAGGACGTTTAAGTGCCAGTATGTTTTAGGGCGCCCGTTTCGGCGCCAAGACGTCTCGTCGCTAGGATGATTCGGTGCCAGGGTGTTCGAGCGCGAGGATGTTTTGGTTCTTTAGGCTCCCTAAGTTCTTTGGGTTCTTGGTGCTTATTTCGGATTCTTTTGGGTTCTTTGGGGTTCTATTGGGCTTTTAGGGTTGACGTGCTAACACGTTGAGGTGCTAAATCATCCTTGCGCTAAAACCTCCTAGCGGCGAAACGTCCTGGCGTCGAAGTGTAGTGTACAGCTCGGCTTCGGTTTACGATTTATCATAACGTATCAGACTGCACCTTCTACTTTGGACGATCAAAAGAAGTGAATCGTCTCTGCGGGCTTACAATTAGGTTTGTGTGATCATACAGGCCATGCGGATTTTATCTGATTATGGAATTAATGAAATATAGATTCTTGATACTATTGTCCGCCCAATTAAATCTGCTTACGGGACAAATGGTTACGGGACTGACCGCAATTCCGATTTCAATTTGTATCTCAATTTCAAATGAGTTTTTCTAATTGGATGTAACTGGAGTAGAATGTATTGAGAGTGCGGTTCCGTCATGCGCCGATATCAATCGTAATTTCACGAGCATATGTCTAGTGCATTGCGGTAGATCCATATGAAGCCGCAACGCTCGATATCACGCACCTTCATTTTCTCTCTACCTCTCTCGTTTTTTTCCGGTCTTCCTTGCTCTCTCGTAACACCGATTCGAAAGTGGTAGGTGAATACCAATTGTTCGAGAGCGCGAGCTTCGGTGGTCCCGGCCGACGCGTCCCACTATACCAGTACTACCATCCCCGTTGTAAGTACTATCGGAGCTTGAACGTGCAAGCGGATCGAATGGAGCGTCGTGCTGGGACCGGGCACTGAAGGATGACTGCATAATTAGAGTCGACACGCCCTCTATCACAGGTACCCATTCTTGTGACATCTCAACTGCCGTATTTGACTATTGATTGCGGCTTGCGGCTGGTTCTACCTCTCCTGCCTGTTCCCTCTCCCCTTCAGCTCTTGGTGCAAGCCTCAGCATTCACTCTCACCCGTACGTGCTCCGATTCCATCGATGCTTTCCCTTTTCCCCACTATCTAACACAACCTCGCACCCTCTCCCAGAATCGTCCTCCGCTTCATCCCTCTCGCTCTTGTACCTCGTCAAGGATCGTGCGACCTGTGGACTCGTTCTCCAAGCCTTAGCCCACTGTCCAACCATCCCCGTTATACCGGGCATCCCTGCGACGCATTATACACCAGCGTTTTGCCCGGTCACGTAGACAAATACTCGACGTGCATGGCCATGGATACGACGAAAAGCTATTCCCCACGAGCCCGCTGTAGCTCTCTGTTCGTAGTCATCCCTGTCACGCTGCACGACAGGTTAAGGGGACTAGGCAGTAAAAATAGGCCAAAAATGCGGTAAAATTCAAATAGCGTCGTGAAGAAACGAAATAACGTCCATACATTTTTAGCAACGTTTTTATTGACATTTCGGCTATGAAATTCACAGGTCGCTTAAAAGAAGCCTGAAAAATACGAATATTTAAGAGAGATACGGACTGATAAAGATGGCCACGCGTTTCACGTACTGCTTCCGTTTTACCACGATTCCGAGTGGCCGATTTTAGTTTCGGCAAATTTTGAAACGCCTTTCTTTTCGAGAAATGTTTCTCCATAGATGAGCCTAACATTTTTGAAAAACCATGAACATTATAACAATGGCGGCGGAAATTCGAAAAACATCGAAAAACGGATGAGATTCGTTGTAATAACAATAATAATCTATTCATTTTTTACATAGAGATCGGTTTACGTTGTAAAGAACGTTGATAGCTTTATTTTTTTTAAATCGAGGTGATATATTTAATCGTTCTTGAGTAATCGTGGTAAAACTAGTACAAAATGCTATTTCGAGAAAACCCACACAGCAAAATTGATCCCGGGATCATCCTGATACAGTTCTATTCGGGTCTCGGCAAGATAGAACGTCCTATAGACGTCTGTGGGAGGTACTAGTGAGACATTGTTCTACCCGGGATTAATATAGGATGGCTTGAGGATGTCCTGTCGTGACCGCTTGTAGACGATCGCAGTGCACTCTCTTATAGACGTCTGTGGGAGGTGCCAGTGAGACATTGTTCTACCCGGGATTAATATAGGATGGCTTGAGGATATCCTCCCGTAACCATGAGTAGACGATCACAATGCACTTGCTTATAGACGTCTGTGGGAGGCACTAGTGAGACACTGTTCTACCTAGGATTGATATAGGATGGCGTGAGGATGTCCTGTCGTAACCGTTAGTAGACGATCTCAATGCACTCGCCAATAGACGTCTGTAGGAGGTACTAGTAAGACACTGTTCTACCCGGGATTAATATAGGATGACTTAAGGATGTCCTGTCGTAACCGTTAGTAGACGATCCCAATGCACTTTCTCATGGACGTTTATGGGAGGTACGAGTAAGACTATAACATGAGGTCTTATAGGAGAAAAGTCTTATACTTGAGTATTTCAGTCACTGAGTGAGGAAAATAACACTCTCTGTGTTCCTGTTAGATGTGCGTTATATGAGCGTAAAGTAATGGTACAATCTCAATAGTCAGATTAGCGTAGTGGTTTAAGTTAGGTAGTTATTAGTTAGGTAGATAGGTCAGTCCGTCAGGTCGTAGGTTCGAATCCCCGCAGTGCCATCTTTCCGAAATGCAAATTGCATTTCCGGACAACTTTTTTTTTTAATTCATATTGGTCAAATAATTGAATTAATATAACGATATGTCGACTGTCGGCCAAAAAAAAATTGATTTAACAAATAAATAATTATTTCGCAAGCGTTTTTTTACGGATATGCATATAAGCAAATCTTTGGACATCGCAGGGACGTCAGTGGGATTGTCCCATTCCGGTAACACATAGCGGACATTTAAAAGCGCATGGGAGTCCCATGGGACCATCCCAATACCATCACGAGACAACTGTCGAGACGTCCGAAAGACGTACTTTGGACGTCTTTTTGCTGTGTGGGAAACCCGTTTGAAGTTCTGTCGCCGCTACGGACTAGCTGCGCGGCTGGGCGCGGCGTGCCAGCCGTGTATGGAGGATTTTTGCTCTCCTGAACTCAATTTTGCGAATTTTTTAGTCTACTTTGCACCAAAATATTCGGAAAAGATTGTAGTACCATAATACAAAAAAACCGGAAAATTCGAATTTTTCCGCTGCCTAGTTCCCTTAAGCACCCCGGAGCTAAGCCGGAAATTTGACGACATCGGAAAGCTAATCACTATTTACGGATCATGCGTCATCAGTAATTTCTTAAAATAATCTAGTTTTATGGACAAATAACAGGTAATATTGGGCTGCCGAATTCAACAGCAGAAATGTGTCTTCTCTGCTAAGCAAAAAAGTATCCTGAACACGTATTCAATAATGTATTAATAATCACACATTGTTTTATATTGACAGAATAAAAAAAACGTGTTGGATCTGAATCAAGACATCGGATGGTGTTAGTTCGAACACTGTTTCGCCGCCTACGCAAATATTTCTTCATGATCGATTGAAAATAATAACTAGTAGTGCCCATGGTTAGTAGTATCCATGGTTAGTTGTGCCCACGGTTAGTAGTGCCCATGGCTAGTAATGCCTCTAGCTATTTATGTTTTCGCTGTGTGTGACCCTTTACGGGCCGCACAAGTAACTTCCCGATTCGCAAGTTTCAATCTATTCGAGTTTCTTCAAATTTAGGGGGATGAAAATTTTGCTAAGTCCCATAACTTTTTTTCGGTCCTACTAAAAATGAAAATTCGTTCACTACAAATGTTTGCACACCTAAATCTTTAGGAATGACGAAAGAAAAAATTATTTTCCCCAAGCGGAGTGCCGGAAATTTTTTTTTGTAATTGCATGAATTTTTTCCCCAAATTCGATGCCTCATTCACGGTAACGAAAAAAAAAAAAAAAAAACCACCAACAACACCATATTTATATTATTGCCACTTAGTAGCCACTTGCAAATTGCTACCCTCCAGTGTAAATTCCGTTCTTAAATTATGATTTTTGCTGAAAAAACTAAAAAAACTACTGGACCGAATTGGACCAAAATCTAATCAGCTCTAAGTTCCGGCGAGACACATCGTTTGCATCATCAATCATCCCGATCGCGTCATTAGTTTTAGAGAAAACGTAAACGAAAAATTGATCACATACGTACGTACGTACGTACACACACATACACACACACACACACACACACACACACACACACACACACACACGCACGCACGCACGCACTAACGCACGCACGCACGCACGCACGCACGCACGCACACACACACACACACACACACACACACACACACACACACACACACACACACACACACACACACATTTTTCTCAAAATAGGCTCAAATGAACCCAATGACCTCGAAACGTAAAGATCTGCAAAAAAAACGATTTTAGATTTTCGGGGTCATCACAATAACTTCCCTATAATCGGGAAGTTAATTGTGTTGGACTTTAAAATTCGAACAAGTTCATATTGCTCTTGGCTTTAAGATATGTGACTGTAATGACACCGAATTTGATGCAAGAGGCTTACTTCCAGAACTGGCCTACGCCAGATCGATTTCCACAATGGCTGAAATAGCGGACTTTTGATTTTTTTTCACAAATTGTAACTCTTTCAAAGAACTTAAGTCGTGGATAAAAACTGGAGACAGCGTTATAAAATCCTACAAAGTGCTATAGGGTTTTCTGATGGAAATGTTCAAAGTCAGTATCATAGGCACGCAACGGATATTGGGTCGGGAGGCATTGAACTTCTCCATGTAATGGCATAATTTCAACGATGGATTTTCTTAGGGATAACATTAGATTATCCGGGAGAATTTTTCTGTAAGCGTTTTAACAATTGAAAACCCGAAAAAATCAAAAGAATGATGCCACCATGTGACGAGAGGGTTATTTTCTTGTTTCTATTGAATCTTCAATGGTCCATAAAGCTGCTACACAGATTCATTCGCAAAATCTCATCGGCATGGCTCTAAGAAGAGAAATAAGTCCGTGCACAATAATTAAGATAGTTACGTTACAGAGAGAAGGATATACTTAACGGGAAATTGCCAAAAAAGTCAAAGTTTTAAAAGATGTAAGGAATTAGGTGAATTCAAGAACAAGAGTGGTCGTGAAAGCAAACGACAAACGAATAAGCAAGAGAATAAACTTATCGTGCTTATTAGTAAGAGAGACAGGAAGGAAACTGGTCCGCAAATTCGGGAAGAATTCAACGCTTCTCGGCCTCATATTCCTGGCGTGAGTGTTGCGCTAATAAAAAAAGGATCGTGGAATCCGGTTTGATAGGGCGAGTTGCGACTAGGAAACCTCTCTTGAGAAAAATAAATAATCAACAGCGATCGCAGTGAGCGAGAAAACATAATTCCTGGGAGTGGAGAAAAGGAGAACTGTTCTTTTCACTGATGAATGAAAATTCGAAGTGTTTGGTGGAAAGAGAAGGGTGTTTGTTCGTCGGGAAGAAGGTGAAGCGATGAAAATGCAGTGCATTATCCCCACGGTAGAACATGTCAGACGGTTCGTGATGGTTTGGGGATGCCTTGGCAAAAGCAAGACTGGCGACTTAACAAATGTGGAAGGGATTTTGAAAAAGGAAGGTTATCAACAAATTCTTTGCAAGCATGCGCTACCATCGGCAAAACGACTTTCCCCAGGGAAATTCACTTTTCAACAAGACACCGAAACCCAAACAAAACTCTGTGTGAATTATATACAAAGAAAAGAGAAGGATGGTATATTGGAAAACATGGTATGGCCATCGCATTTACCTGACTCTAACCCTATTGAACTCCTTTGGGCCGAGTTGGATCGGAGGGTGAGACAGAAGAAGGATAGAAGGAGCCACGAAATGTGCATGAGCTTTGGGGATACCTTCAAGAAGCTTGGAAAAACATCGATAAAGGAACGACTGACAAATTGATAGGAAGAATGCAGAGAGCCTGTGCGTCAGTAATTAATGCGAATGGGGGTTACTTCGAGGAGTCGAAAATTTGAAGAGCGTGATTACGACTTCAAAAGAGGAGGAGGTTCTCAATTCAACACGTATGTTTTTTTCGTGTGTATGTTAGTACCAACTCCAAAAATAAGTGATTAGATAAAGTTATAAATATTTAAGTATCAATAATTTTGTGTATGTTTAACTTTAATGCTCTTCCCTTTAAAGTAATGAGGAATATTGTTTCTTACTTTTTAGCTTAAGTTTTTACATAGAGGTAAAGTTTTGAAGTCGAATTTTATTTTTGTAAGAAAAATTTTTTATAATACATCGTTGGAAAGAATAAATAAATAGCTCCATTATTTTCCGAATAAAAACTATTTGAATGTTTTCCTCATAACTTGTATGCGAAAGTAAGAACGATATTTGTCCTCGTTTTTCAGCTGAAAATATTTCCTCATGAGGAATGATAGTCACTGTGAGAAAGATTATGAATCTTTCTCATCTATTGACTTCGGACGCACCATCGGCCAATTGCTATCAACCAGGCTGGACATTTTTTCAGTGGTAACTTCTGCGGGCGAGGCCGATGGCGGGGGTGGACTGAAGGATTGATACATTTTCTGATCTCGTTTTTATATCAACATAGCGTGATAAATATTTTAAATGGATCCGATAATAACTTTCAGCGGAAAAAAATCGTAAAAATACCTTCTTTTTTAGCTTGTTACAGTGCATTGCTCTCGTAAAAAATGTAGTTCTCATAAAGAGGCAAGCTGATGCTGAAAAAACTTGACAAATGCTTCAACCAGAAAATCTGTGAAGATTTCTTGGTAGCCGATGGTTTTCACAGTGGTAAAACCTGCAAAATATTTTATCTTAGACTCAATTTTAATTAATAAGTTTTAACTCCTCATGTAGGTAATCTATTTCTCACCGTTTGATCTCATTTACAATACTGGTATCACAATTTGGTCATACAAATGGAGCTCAAAACTAATGAATAAAAATATCGAAACGAAAGTGTACGGACGAAACTGCATCTCGCTCAGGCGCCCGCTGTGCTCGTGGCCCGTATCGGTCCTGCCTTCACGCACGAGACGGCAGCCGCGGCCGCCGACCCGCGCGATCGTTGCCTCGCCGGCGAATAATGCATGCCTGCACATTCTTTTTAATTACTCAAGAAGCCATCAAGATTTTTATGTTTTTTGGGCTTAAAATAAAAGTAAGACTGCGAGGATTATCGATACTAAATTTTGGATGTGTGAACAACTTTTATAATTATATGTGTAGACTAGCGCTCATATTACTTGCAAGAGAATTGAGTGGGTATACGAAAAATAAATAAAACAACAACAACTCTAAGCAGAGTAACAGGCTCTCGAATCTCCTTGAATCATGCGACCAACTGTCGTCATGTGGATTCTGCACGCTCATAGAAATAAACTCATGTCTTGGGAACCCGTAAAGATCTTTTAATTTTTTCAAGGAATCGACAGCTAATGCCCCAAAGGTTCTTTTCGGAAAGTGGCGATTTCTCAAAAAAAATTTCTTAGCTCCAGCCGAGAGTCAAAGTGAGGGTATGAAATTCCGTAAAAATCGGAATTATTTTTTTGTCTCCCTCACATGATAATTCGGAATGCAGCGATCCGAATTTACTCAACCAGGACTCATCTTAAACAGAATTTAGTAAGCTTTCTAACGGTTTTTATACAAAAATCAGTAGCTTCATTTTTTACGGAGTTACCGACTTTCAAAGTCGTGACTGGTTTTTCATAGAGCGCGCAGTAAGTGGTCTCATACTTTCTGGCGGTAGTGTAAATTAAATTAAATCAAAGAAAATGAAATAATCATGGGCATGCGAGTGTGAACGAGTAATGGTTTAGAGTTATACATCGAGAGATAGCAGGTGCTCGGGAAGTTTTTTTTTAATAGTTTTATCGTTGAGGCCGACACAACGCTTGCGGGTAGGGAATCCCACAGATATATTTCTGCCAGATGAAATGATCTGTGGTAAGTTTCTGTTTTGTGACTAGGAATGGCGAAGGAGTGAGGGAGAGCTAATCTTGCTGATCTCCTGGTAGTTTCGTCTTGTCTGTTGAAAATGTCCGAGATGTATTTGAGGGAATTATGAAAAATTTTAACCATTTCAATGCCAAGATGGTATTTTCGTCTCATTTTGACAGTCACCGACGTCAAGCGCCGAGGATAGGGCGTGATGTGTTCATCCCGTTTCAGACCGAAAACGAACCGAATCCTACGATTCATTAGTCTTCGAAGTTTTGTGTTTAGTTCTTCAGTGTGATCGTCGTAAACTAAGAAGCAGTAGTCGAAAAAGGGCCAAACTAGGGTGGATACCAGTTAAACTTTCAATCCGAACGACAGAGAGTTCTTGTGAACTTTAATTTGTATAATAACGTTTGGTGTACTTTCTTAAAAATATTCGAGACGTGACTACTTCAAGAGAGATCTGAACTAAGGATAACATCAAGATTTCGGGCTTTAGAGACTAACGGACTCGAGGCGCCATTTACCGAAATCGCGCGTAGGTCTGAGAGGTTCAATTGATTTACAAACGCCTCACTGCCAAAGCTGAGTACTTTGGACTTAGCGATATTTAGCGATAATCTATTGGAGATTGCATATTCAGAAATCACACTCACGTCGTGGGGTTGATTTCACTGATAGGGCAACTCAGATAAATCTGAGTGTCATCTGCATACACCGTGTGGTGTGAGAAACGGAGTGACGAGCTGATGTCATTAATGAAGAGGGAGGATAACAGTGGACCGAAAACTGAGCCATGGGGAACGCCATAGTTGTGTGAAGCCAGCTAGAGCATGTTTCTTCATCACTTATGCCTGCTTGGGAGCGTGCAGCAAGATAATTGAATACCCATTCGAGAGCTCGATCGGAAAAGGTGATCTTTCGAAGTTTCATCAGCTGGAGACCACGGTGTCGAATGCCTCGCTGATGTCAAACATTACTAGGATCGTCACCATTCTTTCGTCGATGCCGCGTTTTACATCGTGGCAGACAAGGGCCGTTCGCGTTGAAAAACATTTTCAATATCCTGATTGCGATGATCAAGAATTTAGTGAGTGATTAAAAAATCGGAAATTCGAATAGGAATGATTTTTTCGACTAATTTGGACGCTCCGCAGAGATTGGCAATTGGCCTAGTGTCTGATGGGAATGACGGTGTTTTTAATCTCGATAATGGGCGTATAAAGGCCCGTTTCAAGGGAAAGTAAGCATGGTTTAGACACCCATTAAACAGTTGCATGAGAAATTGTCCGATAGTGGGTAATGCCTTGACGATGGAGAAAAATGATATGCGATCGGGCATATCATATGCGAAAGATGAGGTGGGTGGATTTTTTTGTAAGTGAAAGTGTGGTGTTGATAAATACAGGAAAAAAATCATAGTGGAGCGCTTTTAATGGATAAGATGAGATGGTGTGTGAAAGGTCGGCGTTCGTGCAGGCTGGAGAGCGATTGGAGATAGATGAATAGTTTACGTTTAACTCGTCTGCAGAAAAAAATTCAACGGTGATGTGTATTATGAATCTGTTAATCCTAAATTTGTCAACTCGCACCATAGTTTCACCAGGATCAGTAATTTCTGTTAACCTATTCAGATAAAAAACTTCTCTCGATTTTCTCAGTTCTAGAGTTAGCTCATTTCTGTATGATCTGTAGATTTCGAGTTCCAGAAGGTTTTTGGATCCCTGGGCTGTATTATCAAGAGACGCGGTAGCGTCTCGAGACAAGTACATTTACCGATACCTATTCCAGTTCACTACCTTACCGGCCTCCTCTCAAGATGCGACTGCACTCTCTTATTCTGTGAACCGAAGTAGGTAATATAATTATTTGGTGAATTATTTAGTGAGACAATGCTCGCTCGTTGAATTCGACGATCGCTGACAAATAAGTGTTTGAGTGATCTTGCGCAAAACCCTGATATAATCAAAACCAATTCAAATATAATAATAAGGGATCAGATTGAGTCGAATGAATGAAAGGCTTTAAGTAATACAATCCCATAAACGAAACGATTTGGGCTTATTCGAACAAAGTGGATCTCGACCAGCGATACCGGGATAAGATGAACGTTGGTCTTTTAAAATTCACCAACGGTTTATTAATAATATG
Source organism: Diplazon laetatorius (assembly GCA_963662125.1). Lineage (NCBI taxonomy): Eukaryota > Metazoa > Arthropoda > Insecta > Hymenoptera > Ichneumonidae > Diplazon > Diplazon laetatorius. The sequence continues at coordinate 8,815,445 of OY759158.1, read as the reverse complement.
AATATTAGAGTGGTCGTTAAAAATTCGATTTCAATGCTTTGCCCCGAAATCGAAAGTTTACCTTGTAAAACTAAAGTTCTCGAAATTTGAGCCCTCTAGCATAATGCTAAGGTGTGCCTCTAGAATTTTTATTATTAATTTTTTCAACTTTTTTTTTTTTTTTTTCAAGTTGAACAATCTTCAGTTGATCTCAAAGAGAACAAGTTCCCCAAATTACAGCTCTCTATCCCAATGTTAAGGCGTGCTCGTGAATTAAAAAAAAAAATTTTATTAACTTTGATTTTTTGTTCTTAAAAATTTTTTTTTTTCAAGTTGAACAATCTGAAGTTGACCGCAAGAAAAGAAGATGCCCCAAATTACAGATTTCTATATTCATATTAAAGCGTGCCTGTGAATTTTTTGGTTTATTCAATTATTCAACTTGAATTTTTTTTTCATTTTAGATAATACGATTTCTTGGTAGTAGACGATTCACAAAACGTAAAAAAATTGTTTTTAAGTAAATAGCTTTGAGTTGAAGATGAATTCGAATTTTTACGCAAATATGAATCTTACGCGAATAAGAATTTGTATAAAAATTCGAATTCATCTTCAAATAAAAGCTATTTTCGTAAAAACTATTTTTTTACGTCTCACCCCACGATTAAAGGTTATGTAACTTCTTCTCGCGGGCACGAACTGCGCACTTCTTGCTTCACTGAGTTGGGATATCGATGTCGTTCTTCTGACTTGAATTATGACTACCGTGTCAAACAGTCGTTTTCTCAATGCTTTTGTTAGAATAGTCGAATGGTTCCAGCAGGTGGGATGAGACGAAACTTGTCATCCACGTGATCTCCCGGAATCGTCGCCGTGGAGACGAAATGGCTGACTTTTCGATGGTCTTAATCGTATGGAGTATTCGATGATGATATTATTTATTTAATGACGGTCGGACCGTGCCAAGAAAATATCAAGTTGAATCAATACTGAATAATGATGGCCATGCGGCTGTACGGGATTCGCTATATGTCGCGAAACGATATAAATTTGTGACCGCAGTCCTTGACTTTCCTCGGAGAAGTGAGTAATCGCCAGAGGTCGGACACTTCCATGTTAAAGTAGGGGTACAGCGTTTGAGCGCCCTCACATTATGAAACCCGTAATATGGAACTAAAATCCAATATGGCGACCATGGCGACCTAATGCCGCGAAATTTTGAATCGTATTGACGGATTCGGTTTATGAAAAAAAGCTACAAGTATTGACATATAGAAGAAAGAAGATTGAAAAATGTGACAAGTATGATCAATTACATATTTCTCATACTTCCAACATTTTTCAATTTCTTTCTCCTATATGCCGAATACCTGTGCCTTTTCTTGTGTGTAAAGACAGGTTGAATGATGTAATACAAACTTTTCGATGAATAATTTATTATTATTTTCAAGAAAATGTACAAGGTTTTGTTTGGTCGATGAACAGTCGAGACAATTGAATGAAAAGGCGAAAAATACATTCGAAAAAACAAATTTTTTCCAATTATTTAACATCTAAATAACGAACATAACCTCAAACTTCGCATCTTAGCTTTGCGTACCCTTTGCTTTCTTCTCAGCAATATCATTTCCAACCACTTTCATTTCTCACTCTTCTCCGATTACGAGACACGAAATTGTGTATATATACATTCACTTCACTCAACTTCATCAATTCGAACAAAAAATTACAAAAACAATAACAAACGTATTCGTCACGGGCCTCCAGCGAATGCTTTAGTTGTGTGCGACAAACAGCTTGTGTATGACGTACACCGACGTACACTAACACAACGAGGCTGCTGACCACAGCGCCACCACTTTATGAAACCCGTTTGTTTCCGCTAAAAACGCTGTTCCGGAAGACCATATGCCTGTGTCCAACCCCTGGTGGTGGTCCGCCGCCAAGGAAGTCTCGACTCACGAATGCATTTTTAAAATGCTACACTGAAAGAAATTTTATTGGAGTATTTGCTTTTTCGCATACCCAAAAGTACAATAAAATATGTGATTTTAGGGATAAACGCGGTACATCCATGAACATTCCCAGAATAATCTATATATTCTATATATATTAATATTATCTTGACAAAGAATAATTACTATCTGACTTTCCCAAACATTGCTATTCTGCTCTTGGAAAATTGAAATTGTAAATAATGATAGTGATTCTTTAGAAGTTTCGCTATGATAATTCCGGGACTTGCTATTTGAAACAATATAAGTTACAATCAATATATAAAAATTTACTATTCTCAATAAGAATGACATTGAATTAAGAAGTACTTGTGGCTTCTGTAACTCGGACTTGAAAGAAATTGTAAAACACTATTGCAAAAGTTTCCGAATGTTCTCGAGTTGACCCGAGGTCGGCCGAGGAAGAACGACCGACCAGATATAAAATCGGACCGATAAAGTTGGCCATGGTTACCGTTACTATGGGCAACCTATAACTAACTCGTTTCGTCTAGGCTCCATTCGGCTCCATGATCCCGACTCATTGTGAGTGTGACTCAGTGTTTGTGAAAAAGTGTCTTGGCCGAAAAACTGTGAATAAAAAAAAATACCGTGGGCTATTTATATAATATACAACTGATCGAGGAACGAAAAGTAAATATGAACATAAAATTGAAACAAATAAAAAAATATTCAACCACGTGTGTTTTTTCAACCACCGGGGTTTTCGAGTTTAGGATCATCGCATTAACTCGTTGCGGTCTGTCGGGGTCCACTGGACCCCAGGCCAACTTCACAGTATTTATGCAATAAAAATACCATTTTTCAACATGATTTTGTCCATTCAAACGTACCACTTCCATCTTTCGACATCGACCAAAAGTCTCGAGTTCAAACTTTAAAAAAAATATACTTTTTCAAAGTCCCATAAAAGCTCGATTTTTTTTCAAAAATGTAATATCTGAAGAGTAAATATTTTTTACCAGATAGCAAGATTTTTTACCATATGGGAAAAATTACAATTTTTCACGATTTTTTTTTGTAAAAAAAGTCAGATTTCGTGAATTATTTTTTCATCGTGTTTTGACTACTTAAAAATCTTAAATTGAAGACAACGGCTATTGGATTATTTCGAAAACGTGTTACATTGAAGTTTGGCGCAAGGTTTAAGTCGATACATTGAAAAGAACGCGGATGGGTTTCATTTTTGTGAGTGGGGTTGCCTGGACCCCATGTGACCGATGTGTTATTATTCGGAGGTGTAACCGCAACGGGTTAAGTAAAGGTCGTAAAATCTTTGTATCGGAGTATGCACGTTAATTTATGTCCAATGTTGAAATTTGTTCTCTTTGTACACTTTCATCAGAGCATCAGGATGCCGTGGTTTTGTATTTGCTCCAATTATTGATCGGAACGGGTCATTCTGGAAAAAAAACAAAAGTTTGAGGGGGCTTCATGTCTCGATGCGTTAGAATTAACGTTCAAGACCATCTTTGCACTACATGTTTTGTTCGATGAGCATATTCGAGCCTATAAAATATATAATATAGAAAGCTTCGTTTGGGAATTGCTTCTAAAATCGGATTTACGGAACTCTTGTGTGTCCTACATCAACAAATTGAGTGACGGAAATCGATATTTTAGAAAAGACTGGATGTGATTTGGTGGACGTGTTTCTTTGTAAATAAAAAAATGGATTGTTTATATGCATAATAAATGAGACTGTGATAATATACATAATCTGTTTTCATTTTTTTACCCGATCCTCCAGTTCCGAAGTATCAGCGGCCCCGAGTTCACGGAAGACCGTAAGAAGTTTGCCGGATCACTTGCAACTCTGTTCACTCACACGTACTACATACAGCCTTCCGACCTGTGGAACGCTGTATGTAGTCCGTGGACGCGAGCATGATACATTTTTAGAATACTGGTTTAGAGATAATCCAATGACCTAATACAAACCTCGCGAGAGCTCATTTTACTCGCTGCAAGGGACTATTGTATTTTTCCCTATTCGAGCTCAGAACGATTACTATGAGTTGACCGGAACGTGAAACATTTTATTCCGCTATTTGCAAAGTACTATTGTAATTTCACCTATTCAAGCTCATAACGATTACTATGAATTGATCGGAACGTAAAATATTTTGTTCCGCTATTTGTGAAGTACTATTGTAATTTTCGGTATTCGAGTCTATAGAAAATTTGAATATAAAGACTTTCAAATACTGATATTATTTTTAGGTAGAAGTCCAACATTCTTGTGATTCATTGCAATAGAAGGTATCAACCCTGCATTTCGCTACTCACTATTGTATTTTTTGTAACGGTACCGCGATTGTCCCTAAAATGGTATATTTTATTGTACTTTTGGGTATGCGGAAAAGCAAATTTTGCAATAAAATTTCTTTCAGTGTACAAACGCATTTATCTCAAAACTGTATTTTTCAAGTTGCCGGACACATAACTCAGACAATTTTCAACCGATTAACTTCAAATTTTGAATTTTTCTTTAAAAATACATTGTCTATGGAAGTACGTAGGATTTTTTCATATCCCATAGTTCATTTGTTGTTAACAATTTCCTGACGATTTTTGGCAAAATGACGCACTTTTCACTTTAGAAGTGCGTCATTTTGCCAAAAATCGAGATATGCAAAGAATCCCACGTACTTCTACAGCTGTTGTTATATATAATCGAAAAAAAAATATTAGCTCATCACAATTCAAAAATTACACGAGCTGTTTGTCTGGCCTTGGACCGTCGATAAATGGAGATGTCATCGCAAAAATGCTGCACATCCGCCATTTTGCAATAGAATCGCTTAGAAAACTATTGTATACAGTGCCTCATATGTATGATAAACACCCTTCTTTGTAATCTCGATTTATTTTGTAATTTTTCTGAAAGCAAATCTCTAAAAATGACTATTTTTTCGGCCTCTAAAGTGGCCTAACCCCTTAAAGTTGCTAGTTTTTGACGTTCTGACGACCACGTGACCGGTCCACCAGATAGTTCAAATAGGTAATCCATCGTAGATCATCGTGTTCCAGGTCACCTGCATAATTTGAATCGGAGTAACTCTTTAATTTATACACGCCAGCGCAATAATTGATACCATAGTTTTTAGAACCCGAAAAATAAGCTAAAACTCTTTTTACCTCTCTCCCGTGTTCATCATTGTGTTTATTCAAGAATCTACTGACTGCAATTACGGCGTACGCAATGTCGGGTCTTGATACGGTCGCTAAAAATATTACTGAGCCTACCGCTTCGCGGTATGGTGCACTTTCCGTGTACACTTCGGTTTTTTACAGGACTCAACACAACCTTCGGATCGGCCGGTACACTCAACGGCCTCGACTCACTCATACCCAATTTTTCTAAGACTTGTTCGAGATACGCACTTCGGTGGATTACAATGGATTTTTCCCCTCGATTTCGCTCAATTTGCATACCCACAAATATAGCAGTATCCCTTAGTGTAATTTTGAACGCACGGCTCAAGTGCTCGATCCCTTCACGAATCACTTTTCGCGATTTTTCTGCAATTAAGCGATAATCCGCCTCTTTCAAATTGACTTTTTTTAGAAATTTGCCGAATTTTGCGTTTCAGCAACACGGCAATTGCTTTTGCAGTACTCCGTGTGAAAAAGCTGTTCCAACCTCGAAGTGGGCGATTTCTAAATCTTCAGATGCAACCATCGCGAAACCCCTATCGAGTCGTATCTTACGACTGGGGCGAAGGTCTCATTGTAATCCACAATATGTCGTGGTTTAAAGCCTCGGGCACACAGCCGAGCTTTATGTCTTCTTACTTCTTTTGTATTTTCAAGTAGCTTAAAGACCCATTCAGAATCAATAGTTTGCATTTTGGATTTTCTTCGCACGAGCCTCCACGTGTTATTGACGTTATGAGCTTTTAGCTCATTTTTTACCACCTTTTTCTATTCTCCAGCCTTCTGGCCACACAGTGGCCACGATAGGAAAGTAGTAATTGATATTTAGCGACATTTAATTCGTAGAGTGCCAGCCGGTTTGATGTTCTGTCGATTTCGAAGATTTGAAAAAGAACTCAACAGCGTCGCTGATGTGGTGGGATTTCGAACTGCTCCGTCTAAATTATCTTGTGCTGGTAATTATTGTTCATTTTGCTCTTCATTTTCAACTTCTTCATCGCTCGAAATTTCTATTGTTTTCTCTTCATCTTTTAGAGACAATATTTCTCCTTCATCTATGTTCGTTTGTTTGATTTCCGTGTCGACGTTTTTTTCGTTAAAAACAACGTCGAGAAAAACCGATACTGTTATTGTTTGAGGATATTGTTTGAGGATTATACAGAAGAAGAGGATTATAACAAAAATAATTTTTATTGCTCGTGGGTCGAATTTCCTCGTTAGTTGCTTCGGAACATGAACAAAAGCAGCTGATCCGAATATTCGCAGATGTCCGAGGTTCGACTTCCTATCACATCATTTTTCATACGGTATTTTCCCTTCACGAACACTTACGGATCCTGATCGACTCATCAAAAACACAGTTGTACTCGCAGCTTTTGCCCATAATGAATGAAGGAGATTTTTCGCTAGAACAATTGTCCGTGCGCTTTCTATGATGGTTCGGTAATCGCGTTCACTCTTACCGTTTTGTTCTGGAGTATACGGAGCTGTGTTTTCTTTTTGTATACCTCAGGACTTGACAAACTTATTCATTTTGGTATTGCGATATTTTAAGCCCGTTATCAGTGCGAAAAACTCTTATCCTTCTGTTGGATTTGTTTTCAATCATCTTATCGAAAGCTTGACATTTATCGTATTCATCTCCTCTGTGCTTCAAAAAGTAAACGAACCTGTAGCTTGTCGCGTCGTCTCTAAACGTCAGCATAAACCGCACACCTCCAGGAGTTTGTACGGGCATCGACCTACATACGTCCGAATGGATGACTTCGCCTGGGACTGACAGTTCGCGTTCTCGATGTTTTCTAAACGGCAGTCTGTGCGATTTTCCGAATTGACAGACTTCACAGAAAAACTGGCTATTTCCTTTTAACGCAACTCCACTCACAAGGCCGTTTTTTACGAGGTCTCGCAATGTACGTTTATTTATATGGCCTAGTCTTACATGCACTGATATCAACCGTCGTAACGTTCATTTCATTCTTATGACATTTTCGCGGTCAAAACAACATTCGATAAATTTCCTTCTTGAGTGTTACTCCCGACACGATAACTCTCTCGCCGTTTCCTATTTGTAGCGAACTATTTTTGAATAACACTCCACGGCCACTCGTGGTTATTGCACCGACTGAGAAGAGATTTTTTCTTACATCAGGTACGTATAATACATTTTCTATGCATGCTTGCACCCACTCGCGATCGACGAACTTTGCTATCGGTATAGATCCGCTGCCGATAATATCACACTCTGTATCATCTCCTAGCAGGACTTCCCGCTGTCGGTAACTATGCAAAACTCGTTGACCCAGTGACGTCAGCACGCTGTGTGTTTCGATGCCCCACTGATGGTAACCCAGAACTCCGACTGATCTACGTCTAGTATACTTTGTACTATACCGACAGGTGGTGACAGATTACGCGTTCTGTCGACTGTTTTTCCTCGTTTCGATTCGTTTCCATTTTCGGCGTCAAACGCACAATCACGTGATTCATGGGAATCGTTATTATTCTTCTTATTTCGCGCCCAGTTGTAACCGTTACACTGTTGCTCAAAATTACCTTTCTGTTTACCCTCATAGCAAAAACTACCACTTCGGTCTTTGTAATTTGCTTTTCGTTATTCTTACGGAATTTTTATTTTTTCTTAACCCTTCGACTGCACACTTCCGCCACCGATCTAGAACTGCATACAGGGTCAAAACGACCCTACGCGATTTTCAAACCGTCATATCTCGGTAAATATGCATTTTTTCGTTTTTTTGTAGTCTTTTTTAGTAGCCAATGATGTATACTTTATGGCCCAAAACTTGATTTTGGCCGAAAACGATCATTAAATGCGAAAAAATGATGAAACTTGGTGGGTCATAATGACCCCATATGCAGTCTAAGGGTTAATAAAAATGTTTGCGCTATTTCGACGGAAATGTTCGTGCATTCTAAACACTGTAGACGCACTCGTTGTTTCGTCACTTGAAGTTGAATGCACTTCTTCACGAATAAAACGTTCCTGTAGATTTCCCATGGTTAGACGCTCGTGATTCACGCTGTCCCATGCCGTGAAAAACGTTGCAGACTTCGATGACCAACTATAGCTAACACTTTTGCGATAACGGTGTTGTTCCATAATTTTTCACCCACATCGTTCAACTGCGCGGCCATATTGCGAACTTTCGCAACGTGTTATATGACGGTGTCCGTACATGCCATTTTGCATTCGTAAAATATTTGAATCATGAGCTGCATATTTTGTGCCGAGACGTGCTCATGTACTCTCAACAAAGTGTCCCACATGTCCTTTTTGCCGTACATATCAGCAGAGGTACATATCAGCAGAGGTGCAGGTGTTCATCTTCTATCGACGTTCATATCACGACCATCGGGAGCGAGTTTTCTTTATTCCACGCTCCAGCTATAACGCCGGTTCGCTCCGCAAAACTCTTTCGGCCGTCACTACTTCAAGTGTACCGAGAGCATTAAATAATGCTTTTACTTGGAATTCCCATATTTGGAAATTCGTTCCGTTAAATTTTACGATGTTGCGCTTTGAGTTTTCTTCCGACATAGCGGATATGGCCACGTGGCCACAACGAATTGTATCGAGAACACGTACGTGCACAAAATCGCCGCCGCCGTTTAACCTCGTGCTCGCACTTCACTTCGAGAACAAAAAAAAACGTGCTTCCTCTTTCCGAAAAAACACGTACTCAATCAGGGTACTGGGTCAATAACCTGTTGTAGCAGTATTTTATCTTATAGGAAAGGAGAAAGGACTTCTTCAGGTAACGTATATCACAATAATTATTGTACTGTAATATAAATATGTATCGTTTATTCACTTTATTCGTACTGATGATCCATAGGGACTGTTCGTAACTGTTGGACTACCGTTAGCAAGCGTCAGGCAAAGACTAACAAACTGAAAAATATTCTAGCGACACGCTAAGACCAACGGCCACATTAGGCTACTAATCATTGTCTTTTACGCTCGCTTCACGCACGCGCAAACTCATCTAATAATAACTATAATTCAAAATATGGAATTCACCGAAATGACCGATCATAGTTCAAAATATAAATAAACTAAGATGGTGTCATGAATTATTTCATCCTTCATATATTTTTTCCCATAAATCATTTCTTTTTACACTATACTTTTTATAGTATATTTTTTCAGCCGGGAAATTTCGAAAAAATGTTAAATTAATTTTTGTATTTTTTTTTCTTTCCGTCCCATGGAAGCTAAGTGGGCGACTACCTGTGGGGTTACAGAACACGCAAGTGGTTGTAGAGCCTGACAATGTGAGCGGGCAAGAGCTGGAGGCGAACTTCTGAAACGCCAATGATTTATCGAATCGGCACAAAGGCCACCGTTCTCTCAGCACCCGGAACGACTCCTTCCAAAGAACTTTACCTCCACGTTAATCTTATCCTGCCAGAGTATCGGAGCGTGAACGACAGCATTGCCTGCATTGTGAATGGATTCGAGACTGATAGCCGCTACAGGATAACGAGCTGCAACAAAAATAAATTATTTCGGGCTACACCTCTGCACTCGACGAAAATTTGCGTCCCATATATGTGCTTTTCAAATAAAGGCATTATTCATGTCCCTGGAAGTTATGGTAGTACTTGGACGGAACCGTTTTCTATAAATCGTCTTGAAATTTGTATTATGTACAGGCGACTATATAACCTATGCGTCTGTTGAATAAGAAACAAGGGTGCAAAGTAGAACCTTGCACATTGCTTCCTCATAGTTTTGTACCGTTTTTAAATTATTGAGATGTAAAGTAGAACCTTGCTTATGGCTTCCTTATCTTGTTACACATTGCCAAAGCTTCCTCTATAAGGAACCATGTGTCGATCAATTTTGGCTTCCTCATAGAGGAAGCTTGTGCAAGGTTCTACTTTGCACCCTTGTTCACTTTCGTGACGTTGAGGGCTCCTTGTGAGTGTGATGTAAGTCGAAATCAATATACATGGGGCAATTCATGTGAAATTTGAAAAATTATAATTCGCATAAAATCTGAACTCCTTGTTAGATTTTATCCAAATTCAATATTAAATCCCTTTGGATGATAGTGCAACTTCGTACTAAATTTCAAGCGGATATCTAGAAAATTATGGAAGCTAGAGCACTTACATTGAATTTTGGAAAAATTTCAAAACGCCATAAAATATGAATGGCTTGATGGATTTCGCCCAAATTAAATCGGGTTTCTCTTTGGATAATTGCGCAACTTCGTACCAAATTTGAGTCCGATATCTCTCTATTTATACTCTCTCTAAATTCTAAATTTCTACTCTCTAAATTTCTACTAATTAAAAATTTCTACTCTCTAAAAATTGCTCCAGTTAGAGTGTAAAGATCGTTTTTTTCACATTAAAAAATGCGTTAAAAGTAAAGCAATGCGTGGATTTTTTCCAAATTCGGTATCGAGCATCTCCCTGTACTCGTACAACATTATACTGAATTTGAGCTCGATATCTCTAAAATTGTGGGAGCTAGAGACCAAAAATAATTTTTTGAATTTTGAAAAAATGCTGTGAAAACAAAATAACTTGATAGATGTTTCCAAAAATTAAATTGTGCTATACGCCGTGAACCCTTTACATGTGTGACAAATTTCAGCTTGATATCTCGAGCCGTTCTCAAGTTCTGAGCGGTCAACCATTACTACACACACAAACACATACACACACACACACACACACATACATCCGGACATTTTTTCTAAATGTGTTTTTTAGGTGTTTTGAGACATACTGAACACGTTTTCATGAACATCTCGAAAAAAAAAATTTCACGAAAACAAAGTTTCCTCTATGAGGAAGCAAAAAATGGCCCGAGCCAAAGCTGAGATGATAAACATCAAAGATGACCTCTTTTGTACACGGAGCCTACGCACGGTATCCGATTTTACCACAATTTAATTCATAGCGATCAAAATTTTCTATAAATTCTGCTCAAAACTAATTAATGGATCATTTCATTCTAATGCAACCAGAAGTCGACCTTCGACGTCGTCGATTTCGTTCAAATTCGGGCAGTTTGTTAGTATCAACAAAAAACAAACCTAATTTCAAGCATTTTTTGATATTCTCATTTTTCGCGAAGATACGGCATTGTGAAAAAATAGCAGTTTTTCGTGCAGCACCGTTTAAGGCCAGGAAGTAAGAGGGAAGGAGACCGATCGCCATGCTACAAAACTTGCGATGGAATTTGCGGCTCTTTAGTAGTACCGTATGCTGCCACTCGCCGTGCAAGTGTTCCACGCCGGGTCATTTGGCGGCATGGTGGGGATCCGACGACTGGGGCAGCCATCACAGTTATATTTGCTCCAAGAAGTATCATACTTTTGATTTGCTTGAAAAATGTTCAATGTTATTAATCTTTCCTGAACGTTCATAATACTCAGTGTGCGAAGTTAAGTCGAGAAGAAATACGTGCATTTGCATATCCTCTTGGACACTACATTTAAAATTATTACTAAGGTAACTAAGAATCGGTCAAACAAGTAATTTACCCAACATTCTTCTGTAACACTGATATTTTTGAGGTTATAACGAATTTTGTATACAAATAATTTCGTTCGAATTTCAGATTATCAACGAAAAAGCGTCATGCGTCAAGCGTTCACCAAGATTCCTTTAAATAGTTACAGCAATGTTTGGACTCTATTTGTCTGCTATCAGAACAATCGTCGTTTTTAAGAGGAAACGAATCATTCTTTGGTTTTCAAAAAGTTGAACTAGATTACAGAGTGAGGATGAGGGTTGCTGTACTTTCCGACGAACGGGTGGTCGTTTGTTTCGATGATAATAAAATGCCTTTTTCCAAATTCATTCACATACATACTACCAATCAATGTAGTGAAATATTGAAAACCGTTGATATGCTTGAATTGTAATATGTATTCAGCTACATCTTTACAAACTACTTTTGTATTTGTATATCAATCATTTATGCTAATTTTTGGATTTCATTCACACAAAAAAAGTAATGAAATTGGTGAGTCATAACGTCAGACTCCATAATGAAAATTATTTGTAAATACATGAAACAAATTTTTATATAATAATAATCATAAGGCAGCAATAATGTGTATATTTATCTCTATATTTGATAAACTAAAATTTTGCATAATAAAATCATAAACAATCATCAATTTATAAAAGTATTGATTTTGTTTGTACATTTTATGCATAGTCAAAATTAATATTCACTACTGTGTATTTTCTTTTAACCTTAGTTTTCTTTTTGATTGATTTTTTTTCTGGCAACGCTATTTCTATCGGGACGAGGAACCATATTTACACTAGGATTATTCTTATTAACGTATTCAGACCCATATGGGGCATGTGAAAGTCTTGATGCTTTTATTCGCTCTCGCGTTTTTTATTTTTCAACATTATCGTTTTGATTTGCTTGTTTACAAATAAAAAACATACGTGTAGTCAAATGAAACTGCACTATACTGTTGGTTACCCGAAGTTTATGCTTTTCACACCCAACGAATAGCACAAATGGTACACGTTGAGTAGCTTTTGTGACACTGAGCAGGGTATCGGCATTTAGCGCTTCCGTATTCAGAGTCTCCAAAGTCGCGTTCTCAAGGAGTGAAATCAGTTTCAGCAGTTTTTCCGATGGATGTTTGAGCCAACCTTTCATTTCAATTTCAATTAGTTTGTGACTATTCGGTATTATGTCCGACGCCTCCAGATATTAACTTTTGCAACAACTCTTACACTCACTCGTACGGCCTTCTTCCTCAAATACTGTTAATCGAGATCCTTTCCTTGCTACGTACCCAGCTACATATGCTAGCACATAGTCGGATGTACTACATTCAAAATAATCATGCTCTCTTAACAGCGATGCAGTGTTAAATAGTAGATCTACGTTCGATCCTCTGCCCAATGTGGTATTGATTTGAGCGTCCCACTGAGCTCTTCTTTCACTGATGTTTGCCAGATCCTTTATGCTCAACAGAACCTCCATAGTGTCCCCAACAGTAACATTACTACCATTCGGTGGTTTGACTAGTGAATAAGTGGACAAGAGTCGATACATTTGCACAAATAACGTAGAATCCGAATGATCGTTGTTTCCACAATAGCTCCGCATTATACCAAAAAAGCGCTAGAATAAATCAGTTTCATCAATATGTGTCGAAGTTTGCCCCCCCCCCCCGCCCCCCCAAACAAATAAGTTGGTCTTACAAGGGGTCATTCTTTTCTTAATTGAATACAGAATCTCATTATGAAATGAAAAAATCAAATTTGCGATCATTTCGACCATTTTTGAAAATTTTGAAAATTTCAAATTTGAAAATTCAATCTGCATCTGCAATGTTTGGTCGAGGTGAATTTTGAAATACGGGAACAGAAAATCTTGATGTTTTGGATTTTGCATTTGCAATGGATCATATATTTCAGGCCGGACAGAATACTAAAATACATTGTATTTTCCATTTCTACCCAAGTTAAATGAAAAGTGAAGACATATCTTATATTGCAAGCTTAGCAAAAGCCTAACAATAAGTTGAAGAGTACTTTGTTCCTGGAAAAAACAATTATGTCCATCCTCGGTCAAACGGTGCGAAATCTGTTCAACATACACTACCGTCCGGAAATATCAGGCCACTAACCGCGCGCACTGCCGAGAATCACTCTGGTCTTTGAACGACGACAACTCCGCGACAAAAAATGCTATAATTTTCTGCCGACGGCTGAAAAGATTGCGAAATTCTGGACATAATGGCCTACGTTTGAGAGATTTTTCATGTTTTTTGGGCTCAAAATGAAGGTGAGATTTTGAAGATTCTCGATACAAAATGTTGTATCGATGAAATTTTTTTTCTAGATTCGGCAGCGAGTTGAATTCGAGAAAGAATATTTCGAAGAAATGCACTTTTTTTTTCAATGATTTTTACATGATATCTCAGTACTAGATCATCGGAGTATTATCAAACGTAGGCCATTATGTCCAGAATTTCGCAATCTTTCCAGCCGTTAGAAGAAGAAAATTATAGCATTGTTTGTCGCGGAGTTATCGTCGTTCAAAGACAGGAGTGATTCTCGGCAGCGCGCGCGGTTAGTGGCCTGATATTTCCGGACGGTAGTGTATATAAACGCATCGTTCAGAAGTCACTTCAGATAATTACGTCCGTAGTTCACAATCACTCCAGCACACCGTCTGACCAAGGATAAGCATAATTTTTTTTATAACTGAAAAATTATTTTTAACTCATTGTTAGTCTTTAGTTCGGTTTGAAATAAAAGATACATCTTAACTTTTCATTTGACTTAGGTTGAAATGAAAAATACAATGTTTTCCAGTATTCTTTCCGGCCTGAAATACAAGACACATTTTTACTTGTTGTTTGACTCGGGGTGGTGTGGAAAATACATTGTAGTTTAATATTTTGAGAGGATATTGTTCATTTAACTTCTGCGCAGGTCCAAAAGCGCATGATTGTGGAGAAAAATGGTTTGCCCCGAAATGTTTACAATTACGCAGGATTTTTTTTCGCCCGTATATCGAAATACCGTGACCAAAATTTGCATATGTCTAGAACTGGTATCGAAGTATTGTATTGTAGAGTATTTTCTTAGTTTGTCGTTAAAAAGAGACGTTGTTTCAATTTGGGGATTCTAGAGGGATGTTATGGAGGCCAGGGACTAAAACGGAAAGCTGACAATGAAAGAACTTCACATGAAATATCGTCTATAATTATTCTATATTGAATATCGTAATAGATCGGGGCGAAAGCGATGCGTTATAACAATTGATTTATAATAACCATTGGAGCGATTAAGAAAGTATTACTCACTTCGAATCATTGATTTCAAGACAATTTTCAATACCCTGCGAGATACCTTCTCCGATGTCGATGGAATTCGTTTACAAAATTGATACGTGTGGCGATCCTCGATACCGCACAACGATTTCGAACAAATGGATTGATTTATGCGGATCGGATAATCCCTTCCGTTACCAATTATTCGAGGAGGCACTAGTCGATGCTTGCATTCGCCTATCGTTTATGTCGACGTCGGGATTCACCGGATCACACGCCGGAGGCGATAACGGAAGACATGTTTGATCCTGTTTAGACTCTTAATATAGGCACAAACAATTTAATGACAATCATGAGTTCAATTCGAGGTGAATGAGTGAACGGGTAATATAATCGCATCCAATAAACGAAACAGTATTCAAACCAAGTGGATCGCGACCACCGATTAATTAATAGGATAACAATCGATATTTTCTTTAACTCGCCAACGGTTCATTATTCCGATAAGTACTAATATTAGATTAATATTTGTGAAGAAGAGTCTTTTTAATCGACTCTGGTCGATAATTCAAAGTTACGAATATAGGTTATGTCACTTTTCTCACGTGCACAGAACGGAGTTCTTTCTTCTTGTATGAATCGGAGATCGATGTTGTTCTTTTGGGTTGATCGTGATTGAAGACTCTTGTCGTCGCGGGTCCTCGGTTGACTTGTGTTTATCGTTTTAAACAGTGGCTCTTTCCCTGGTCTCGTTCGAGTAATCGAAACCGTCGCAGCACGTGTGATGAGACGAAAATTTTTCATCCACGTACTATCCGTGCATCGTAGGCATGTATACAACTCAGCTGACTTGTATCTCGTATCGAACGTATTTATTATTCGCTGATTAGATTATTTTTGATGAGGGTCGGACCGTGTCGAACAAATATTACAAAGAAATAATGAAAAACAACTATAGCCATGCGGCTTTACAATATTCGCTTTATGTCGCGATAGAAATGTATAATGTGACCGTAGTCGTTGACTCTCCTCGGAAAAAGTAAGTAGCGTTCTCGATCTATAACTGCATACAGGGTCGAAACGACCCAACGCGATTTTCAAACCGTTGTATCTCGGTAAATATGCATTTTTCCGTTTTTGTGGTGGAGTCATTTTTTGCAGTAAATTATGTATACTTTATGGTCCAAACTTGATTTTGGCCGAAACCGAAGATTAAATGCCAAAACATTCGTCCAAAGTGGAGCATATGTTGAAAAATGCATGTTTACACGAAAAAAAATCGTATTTTTTTTTCATATCAATTTTAAAAAAAACCCTTTGGGGCTTTTCAAGAGGAAGGTATGTAGATACGAAAAAAAAAATTTGACCAACTGTTGGAACAAAGCATTCCAAGGATGTAACGATCACCAGCGTTGCATCTACGTTGTTTTGTCATCCGCTATGATATTGTCTTTTTGTTATTCGTTACTAACGATCTTCTATCGGAACATGTAACACGCATTAATAAACGATCTTGTTACTAAAATATATTAATGAATTCTCTTTTCATCGGTGTCTGCAATTACCTGCGCTCACAGGTTATGGGCCCAGACCCAAGCATCGCGAAATAAGAAAAGTTGAATTCACGAACGAATCGAAATAAACGCGTGTGAAGTAAAATCGCGACAAACTCAAAATGAGTGGTGAATCGATTCGATTGGAATCTCTTAACGAGAATAACTATGACACGTGGAAAATCCAAGTAAAAGCCTTGCTTAAGGGGGGGGTAAGGTTAATTCGATAAAAAAAAAACATATTTTCGTTAATTTGTTTTGACGACACAGTTGATATATATTTATTTCTATAATTACTGCATGATAGAGTAACATTTGAAGAATATTCTGTGAAATTTTCATTAATTTTTATGAAGAAATGAGCCATTGACAGCGAATCTTCGCGGACGTCTGAAAAAAAAAAGTTTCATTGCGGTGCCCCTCATAACTCATCACTGGATCATCCGAAATAAAAAAACCAAAATAATTTCATTAGTTGATGAGTTTCTGCAGGTAACACCGTCGAGATATTTTTAAAAAATAGATTTTTCAATTTTTTACAGCACTTGGAAGTCGAAATACTGAAAAAAAAATTTGACGAAAAATCAGTATTTCGACTTCCAAGTGCTGTAAAAAATTGAAAAATCTATTTTTTTTAAATATCTCGACGGTGTTACCTGCAGAAACTTATCAACTAATGAAATCATTTTGGTTTTTTTATTTCGGATGATCCAGTGATGAGTTATGAGGGGCACCGCAATGAAACTTTTTTTTTTCAGACGTCCGCGAAGATTCGCTGTCAATGGCTCATTTCTTCATAAAAATTAATGAAAATTTCACAGAATATTCTTCAAACGTTACTCTATCATGCAGTTATTATAGAAATGAATATATATCAACTGTGTCGTCAAAAAAAATTAACGAAAATATGTTTTTTTTTTTTATGGAATTAACCTTACCCCCCCCTTAACAAGAGTAAGACTTGGGGCTACGTTTCCGGAACGAAGGAAAAGCCAATCGTGGTGGAAGGTAACATCGCGACTCAAGTTGCTTTCGAACAGTGGGAAGAAGGCGAAACGGCGGCCATGTCAGATCTTCTCCTTTCCATCAGTCCGTCGTAAGTGAAGTTAGTCAAGAATTGTGAGACGTCAAAAGCTATTTGGCAAAAACTTGAGGAGGTATATCAATCGATGGGACCAGCCAAGATAACAACGTTACTGAAACGACTCTTGCTTCATCGAATGCAAGATGGCGATAATATAAAAGAACATTTGTCAAAATTCTTCGATACCGTGGACAAATAAAAGGATAAAGATATCGAGGTAAATAAACCGTCATTATCGACCATGTTGTTGTGTAGTTTGCCACCAAGTTTTGAGAATTTTCGGTGCGCTATCGAGTCAAGAGACACTTTACCCGATCCGATGGCTCTTAGAATTAAAATAATCGAAGAGAGTGACGCGAGAAAAGGAAGTTATGGTGACGGAGCGCAAAATGCTATGTATGTCAAGAAAGATTACAAAAATTACGCTCATAAAAATCAGAGAAACGAACAGAGAAAGGTTGGGAACAGAGACAACCAAAAAGTGTTCAAATTCAAATGTCATCGCTGTGGTAAAATTGGACATAAGGCATCCGATTGTTACGCGAAGATATCGAATACACAATATACGTCGAAAAATACGGAACCCAGTACATCAAGTACATTCTTCGCGGAAGTTAAAGAAGCTGAAAACCACTCCGGATTCATCGCTAATTGTAAACCTGAATCCTGGTGTTTAGATAGTGGATGCACAGCTCATCTATGTAAAAACGAAAAACGATTTAATGATTTACAAAAGATGGAAATCGGAACGTTGAACCTCGCAAACGACTCGACGACGAAGATACAAGCGAAGGGTTCGATCAAAATGTCAACATTAGTTGGAACAGAACCGAACGAGATAATTCTGACGGATGCATTACACGTACCGAATCTACGTATTAATCTCATGTCAATCAGCAAAATCGTTGACAAGAATTATAAGGTTATCTTCGAAAAATACGGAGCACAGGTCATAGACACGAACGGCCGTATAAAGATGGTTGCTGACAGAACGGATGGACTATATTACGTACGAGAGCATATAACTGCCGACTGTCGTCAAGCAACCGTGTCAAAATCTACGTCACAACTCGAAGAATGGCATCGTCGTCTGGGTCATCTGAATTCGAGAGACATAATCGAAATGCGCAATAAGAAAACTGTACAAGGAATACAATTCACTGAAACAAATATGAATCCATGCGAAGTTTGTCTTCAAGGAAAATTAACGAGGATTCCGTTTCCTAAAGAATCGAAAAGATCCAGCAAACTATTGGATATTATTCACACCGACATTTGTGGACCGATGCGAGTAGAATCTCTCGGCAAATCGCGATATTTTATCATATTCGTTGACGACTACTCCAGATGGTGTGAAACTCGTCTGCTGAAAAATAAGAGTGATGCTTTTCAAGCATTCAAAGATTTTCACGTAATGGCAGAGAGACAAACTGGACGGAAAATAAAATGTCTTCAGTCAGATAACGGTAAAGAATTCGTAAATAAAATATTTGACGAATATTTGAAGATGAATGGTATCAAACGAAGACTTACAGTCGTTCACACGCCTGAACAAAATGGCATCGCTGAACGAAAGAATCGCACTTTAGTTGAAATGGCTAGATGTATGATGATCGAATCAGGAGTTCCTCCATCCTTTTGGGGAGAAGCGATCGCTGCAGCAACTTATACTCGGAACAGATGTTCTACAAGAGCTCTGGAAGGAAAAATTCCATTTGAAATGTGGACAGGAAGGACCGCGCACGTGAAACACCTTCGAACTTTCGGAACGAAAGTTTTCGTATTGAACCTCGATCCAAGCAAAGGAAAATTCCAATTGCGATCCAATGAAGGAACTTTCGTCGGATACTCAGAAGAATCAAAGGCCTATCGCGTATGGATGAATAATGGAAGAAAGGTAGTGATTACACGAGATGTGAAATTTTTGAATGTTTTCACTTACCAGAACGAATACGAAGATTTCACGACAAAAGAAGACGAAGGTGGGAATAACTTCGAAAGTAAGCAACATTTCGTAGAATTAAAAACGAAAAGTTTTTAAACGAGTAATGAAAAACGACAAGAGGAAAATGAAAATCATGAATTACGATCATCATCGGATGTGTCTAATTGTTCTCCGGATATCAATCACGACTTCGTACAGGATAACGAAAACCTAATCGTTTTCAGTGATCAAAGTACGTCAAGCGGTGAAGAACAAATCGAAGAAATAAATAATCGAAACGAATCATCAAGTGCTACCTTGGTGAAAAGAGGCCCGGGAAGACCAAGAATCGTCAAATCCGGTCAAAGAGGGCGTCCGAGAAAAAAATGTACAATATGGTACCGACTACAAATGTAGAGGAACGCGAATACCATTCCGAGGAACAACACAGTGATCAAGCAAATTTGGCAGAAATTCCAGTAAAACAGGCAATTTCAAGTCCAGACGCAGTTGAATGGAAGAGTGCTATCGCTGACGAAGTGAGATCTCTACTCATCAACAAGACATGGAAAATCGTAGATCGTCCGAAGAATCGTAATGTTATCGGCTCACGTGTGGTACTGCGATATAAATATCATGCAAACGGAGAATTGGAACGGCGAAAAGCCAGAATCGTCGCGAAAGGTTTCACGCAGAAACCTGGAATAGATTTTCACGAAACTTATTCGCCTGTAGCGAGGTTGGGATCGATACGATTAATAACAGCGCTAGCAGCGAATAAAAGTATGCATTTGCACCAACTCGACATCGCCACTGCATACTTAAACGGAACCATCGAAGAAGAAATCTTCATGGAGACACCTGAATTGTTAAAGGAAGCTTTGGAGCAAATCATGATCGTAGAATCCCAAGAGACATCAGTTTACAAGGACGCTAAACAGATGTTGAACGAACTACGTAACGGAGATAAAGTTTGTCAATTGACAAAAGCTCTCTACGGACTCAAGCAATCGGGCCGACAGTGGTATCACAAATTTGACAAAAGTCTACAAGCCTTAGGGCTGAAACCAACCACGGGAGACGCCTGCGTGTATCAAGCTCAGCGAGGGGAAGACTCCATCCTACTTGCCATTTACGTTGATGTGTTAAAGCAGGATTGTAAGAGTGGAATGGAATAAATGTTGAGACGGTTTTGTTGTTTTATAACGATAATTAATATAACGTATTTTATTAACTCAACAGAAGTATATTTGTTCCACACGTGCTCGGCGTTTCCGTTTTTCCACGTGGCCTAATCCACTAGCGGTATTAGCTACTGCGCGTGACTCGGACGACTGCCCGGGCGTATCTACTGCGCCTCGGATGAGCGAGAGCTGCCGAAGCTTCCCGAGAGTCGCGCTCGGCTCTTTGCAAGTACAGTCACAGAGAACAAAAAGACTGTGCCTGTACACTCGAAAATGAAAATGCGTTGAACTAATTATTCTTAATACTACCGCCGTTCAAGCCGTTTTCTCGTTAATTATTTTCATGTTTAGCTTCAAACACAGATCTCGGAAACGATCGCGTGGTATCGCTTTTGTAAATATATCCGCTCGTTGATTTTCGGACGGAACATACTCGACTTTAATTTGTTTTTCGTTTACTTTCTCGCGGATGAAGTGATAATGGACGTCTATATGCTTTGTCCTCTTATGAAATACTGGATTTTTGACTAGCTGAATCGCGCTTTGGTTATCAACGTATAGAGTTGTCTCTTTATCACAGGGACATCCGATGTCCGATAATAATTTTCTTATCCAGACTACTTCTCGCGCTGCTGTCGATGCAGCTACGTACTCGGCTTCAGTCGTGCTTAGCGTCACGAGTCGTTGCCGCTGCGACGACCACGTGACAGCACCGTTCGACAGACAGAAGACGTATCCCGTCGTGGATCTTCGCGTTTCGATATCTCCGGCATAGTCAGCATCCGAGAACCCGATTAATGCTGCTTCGCTACCGCCGCTTACATACTTGATACCGTACTCAATTGTGCCTTTAAGATACGCGAAGATTCGTTTTACTGCTCGCCAATGCGTCGCATTATGTTTGTTTAAATACTTGCTCACTGAATTTACCGCAAATGAAATATCTGGTCTCGATACGGTTGCTAAAAATATCAAAGACCCGACTGCCTCTCGGTATGGCACATTACTCGTTTTCACATCGATCTCCTCGGTTGGAGATAGTGCTGCGTGCGGATCTGCCGGCACACTCACCGTTTTTGCGTCAACCATGCCGAATTTTTCGATTATTTTTCGCGTATACGCGCTCTGATGAATCGTTAATATTTTTTGCTCTCTATCGCGTTCGATTTGCAGCCCGACGAAGATATCCGAATCTTCGACCGTTATTTTGAACGTTTTACTCAGTCGCTTAATAATTATTTTTAAAGTCTCTACATTGTTCGATGCGATCAGTCCGTCGTCGACGAATAGCGCCAAGTACACTATGTCGTTTTTGAACTTTCCGGTAAACACACACTTGTCTGCCTCGCATTCTTCGAACTCGAACTCGTTCAGAAATTTCGTAAATCTTTGGTTCCAACATCTGGGCGCCTGCTTCAGCCCATAGAGAGATCTCTCGAGCTTGCAGACGACGTCTTCGGCATCTTCTTCCACCTCGAGTCCTTCCGGAATCTCCATGTATATCGTTTCTTCCAGCTTTCCGTATAGAAATGCAGTTTGGACGTCAAACTGCATGACTTCGAGATCTTTGGCAGCGATCGTCGCTAGCAATACTCTCAGGGAGTCGTACCTGACCACTGGAGCAAATGTTTCCTTGAAGTCGATCCCCTCGCGTTGCAGAAAGCCCCTCGCACACAATCGAGCCTTGAATTGATGGGACTTCCCGTCTACATCAGTTTTCACCCGAAACACCCATTTAGAATCGATGAGCCTCATGTCCGGTGTCTTTTTCACGAGTGACCACGTGCTGTTGACTTCGTGCGCTTTTAGCTCGCTTTGAATAGCACCCGTCCACTGCGCGGCTTCAGTGCTACTCGTAGCTTCTTCGTACGTGGTTGGTACGATGTACTCGGCAACGTTTGCGTTGTGCCTGTACCTGCTTGGAGTTTGAATTTTCGAGCGATCTCGAAGAGTTCTTGGACCATTCTGCGCTGGCTCGTTTTCTTGTACCTCGTTCTCGACGTTCTCTTCCTCTCGTTCATCGTTTTCTCCGATGCTTTCTTCGTCAGCGACGTTCTCGTTTTCATTCTCGGTTTCGTCGTCGGCTTTCGGCAGTGGGACTATCACCTCGTTCTCTTCTCCATTCTCTTCCGCTTCGTTCGGCCTTGGTCCGACTTTCTCATTAAACACGACATTTCGAACAATGCTCACCTTTTTCGACTCCGGATCAAAAACCCGATAGTTCGTGGATTCCTCCGTGTATCCGACAAAAATTTTCTTGCTCGCCCGCGCATCAAATTTTTGCGTAAATTGTTTGGGGGTGTGCACGTACGCGTCTGATCCGAAAATTCGCAGATGCTTCAGGTTCGGAGTTTTTCCGACCCAGGCCTCGTACGGCGTTACTGCACCACTCGACCACACGGTTCGGTTGAGAACATACACCGCGCAATTCACTGCCTCTGCCCATAGGCTCAATGGTAGATTTTTCGCGATGATCATCGTGCGCGCACTTTCTACTATCGTCCGATTGTCACGTTCTGCTTTTCCGTTTTGCTCCGGATTATACGGAGCAGTCGTCTCGTGCCGAATTCCATGCTCTTCGAGATAATTGTCCATCTCTCGATTGCAGAATTCTCGACCATTGTCTGAGCGAAGCGTTTTCATTTTTCGACCGAATTTGTTTGCGATCATCTTCTCGAAGATCTTGAATTTCACGTACACTTCGGATTTGTTCTTCATGAAATACACGTGCCTGTAGCCAGTCGCGTCGTCCTTAAAGGTCAAGAAGTATCTTGATCCTCCGATCGAATTTGTTGACATAGGCCCACAGACATCCGAGTGCATTTTCTCGCCCGGCTTGGTCTTCGTTTCACGATCCAATTTCTTTTTAAATGGCAACCTGTGAGATTTCCCTATCTGACACGGTTCGCAGAAAACGTCATTTTTGTCTGTTATTGACACTCCACTCACTAGCCCTTTTACCACCAATTCATGTATCGCGCGCTTTCCTACGTGTCCCAATCGCTCGTGCCACACGGTTAAATTCGTCGTGGCAATATTTGCTTCTTCGGTACCTCCGTCTCTCATGACCTTGAACAACATGCGGTACACGTTGTTACCTTGCTCCATTCCCGTCGCGAGCACCTCGTTATCGCGCACCACTTCGACTCGATTGGTATAGAAATTCACTGCAAAACCATTTTTTGTGCACATTCCGACCGAAAATAAATTTTTACGCAATTTCGGAACGTGCAATACTTTCTCGATACGCGCGTCACACCATACACCGTCGATAAACTTTTTTATTCGCACCGTGCCTTCACCAGCGACACTGCAGATTTGGTTATCTCCCAATGATATCTTACCGCCAGTGTTGTCCGTTTTGTAGTCGATAAACCAGTCGCGTCGGTATGTTAGATGTCTCGATGCGCCGCTGTCGATCAACCAGACGTCGCTTTGATCGGCCGCCATTACGTGATTTTGCGTCCACAGCGTGCGAGCATTTACCGCACTTTTTGAACTCGACGCTACCGAACTTTCACGTGTTTGCACTACAAACGCGCAATCGCGAGAATTCTCGCCGTCCTCACGCGGCTTTCTTTTGTTTTTACACTGACGCGCCATATGTCCCATACCTTGACACTTGTAACACCTTATGTCCTTGACTTCTTTTTTATTTCCAGTCTTTTTGTTCTCGGAATTTTTCGCTTCACGTGGTCGTCGATTTTTCCCCGTCGCGGCCAAAGCTTCCGAAGCGGCTTCGTAGTTGTTAAGCCTTGCGTCTTCCCGTATCAATCGTTCTTGTAAGTTATCGAGAGTTTGTCGATCGGGATCGACACTATCCCACGCCACTTGCAGCGTGCTGAACCTCGTGGTCAAACTCGCAAGAACTTTCGCCATTATCGTAGCATCCGACACATTTTCGCCAATGTCCTTTAGCTGACTCGCCATGTTTGTTACTTTGGCCACGTGCTGTACCGCCGTATCTGCTTCGCTCATCCGGTACGCGTGAAATTTTTGCAGCAAACCCAGCTTGTTTGTCGCCGTCTTTTGCTCATGAATGAGGCACATTTTGTCCCACATCGATTTTGCAGTAGTGCACGAGAGCACACACACCTGTTGCGCTTCGTCGAGATTGGACAAAATTATGAACCTCGCCGTTGCATTATCTTTCACGTTTTTCTTCACCGCAGCCTCGTGTCCGTCCCCCGAGGCGGGCTCGGCCCTTGTACCGTCCACCACATCGAGAACGTCGTTCATCACGAATAACGCACTCACTTGAGCTTTCCAGCCCTGGAAATTCGTTCCATCGAAAGGCTTCACACCTTTCACCGAGATTCCCACGGACATCGTGGATTCGATTCACGCACTCGTTCGCTGCCGACACGTTAACACCGGCTCTCGAAAAACTACTTCGTTTTCGCGCCACGCTCGACTCCACGAGAAAATCTCACACCGTTCACACAATTTTTCCAGTTAACCGTTAACTGGGCCCATAACCTGTTAAAGCAGGATTGTAAGAGTGGAATGGAATAAATGTTGAGACGGTTTTGTTGTTTTATAACGATAATTAATATAACGTATTTTATTAACTCAACAGAAGTATATTTGTTCCACACGTGCTCGGCGTTTCCGTTTTTCCACGTGGCCTAATCCACTAGCGGTATTAGCTACTGCGCGTGACTCGGACGACTGCCCGGGCGTATCTACTGCGCCTCGGATGAGCGAGAGCTGCCGAAGCTTCCCGAGAGTCGCGCTCGGCTCTTTGCAAGTACAGTCACAGAGAACAAAAAGACTGTGCCTGTACACTCGAAAATGAAAATGCGTTGAACTAATTATTCTTAATATGATGATGTTATCATCGCATCGAAAAACGAAAAATGGATCACGGAATTGAAACAGAAATTGGGACGTGAATTCAAGATTAGAGATTTGGGAATAGTTCAGTACTGTCTCGGGATCCAATTCCAAATAAACGATAATGCAATCATCTTGTCACAAGAAGGTTACGTCAAGGACATTCTGAAGCGATTTGGGATGACTGACTGCAACGCAATCTCTACTCCTCTGGACCCCAATATAAAGCTGACTACAGATGATGAATCGGATGAAAATATGGACGGCGTTCCGTATAGAGAATCGATAGGAGCATTGATGTATTTATCAGTGGCAACTCGACCGGATATAACTCATGCCGTAAGTACGCTAAGCCAATTCAATTGAAATCCGAAAGCTGTTCATTGGAAAGCTGCAAAACGCGTGCTTCGCTATCTGAAAGGAACGATGAACTTCGGCATTCACTACGAAAAATGCAATGACTCATTAATGGGCTTCGTCGACGCAGATTGGGCTGGATGTAATATTGACAGACGATCTTATACAGGATATACATTTATCTTGAGCAAGGGTGCAATATTCTGGGAATCAAGAAAACAAAGAACTGTTGCCTTATCGTCAACGGAAGCAGAAATATGGGAATTTCCGACGCAACAAAAGAAGCGATTCAGCTACGGAATTTCCTCATAGAAATCGGTTACGAAAATTTAGCACAGGTTGTTCTTCACTGCGATAACCAAGGAGCTATTCGACTATCCGAAAATCCAGTACATCACGCAAGAACGAAACATATCGATGTACGACATCATTTTATTCGAGAA
Source organism: Diplazon laetatorius (assembly GCA_963662125.1). Taxonomy (NCBI): domain Eukaryota; kingdom Metazoa; phylum Arthropoda; class Insecta; order Hymenoptera; family Ichneumonidae; genus Diplazon; species Diplazon laetatorius. The sequence continues at coordinate 8,789,111 of OY759158.1, read as the reverse complement.
GTACTGAAATCGAAACTTCTGGAGCTTTCGTATATACCAACGGAAAGAATGCCAGCCGATGCTTTGACTAAGGCATTAACGAAAATCAAGCTGCTGAGATGTATGGACGTTTTCGGGTTGAAGAATCCGATTTAGTTACTTTCGACATGACCATCCTTGTCTTAAGGGGAAATGTTGGAACAAAGCATTCCAAGGATGTAACGATCACCAGCGTTGCATCTACGTTGTTTTGTCATCCGCTATGATATTGTCTTTTTGTTATTCGTTACTAACGATCTTCTATCGGAACATGTAACACGCATTAATAAACGTTCTTGTTACTAAAATATATTAATGAATTCTCTTTTCATCGGTGTCTGCAATTACCTGCGCTCACACCAACCCTCCAAAAAACATATTTATCCGAAGGTTTGAAAATAAGCATTTTCGGAGTAGTGAAAAATGGGAAAAAAATAACTCCTATGTCTGATTAACTATGAAAAACATTAAGTTTTTTTCTCTTTTATAATATTAAATTATTTTGATTGACCGCAATCGATACATGAATAAATTCTGTAGAGGTTGCACAGTTGGAGCACTGGTTTTTCGTTTTATGATCGTCTGTATGACCACACAGACCGCATCTGACGCGTTTTTCGAACTTTGGCCTTGGATCTAAATCTTGCAGAGGCTCTTTTTCTTCGTTTATAATCATTTTCATACTGGCTGCTATGACGGATCTTAAAGTGGAGTTCTGTTGCAACCTCCTTTGAAGAAAAGGCCGCAATAGACAATGAGCAATTTTTTGTTGGCATTGACGGCCCGACAACTGTTCTTTATCCTTATTCTAATTCACTTTTGCACACGTATGCAAAATGCGGCTGCTTACAACTGCCTGTTCGGGAATGCAAAAAAAGAATCTCATAAAAAAAAGAATCGCATTCGCTCATATTATCGATGTAATCTTTATCTTTACTTGTTGGATCTTCATCTTTACTTATTTGGACATATTTTGACCGAAGTCGTCGCCCACGTCTGATTATTTGAGAGAAAACCGCTCCGATTTGCGAATTTGTTGCTTATTCGACATCCTAAATTCATAATTTATTATAATAGAACAAAATAACACACATTCTATTAACTTTTACTATCATACCACACTTACTTTTTGAGATTCCGAACAAAATTTCACAGAAAAAAAATTCGAATTTTCAACGCAAAACTGCACACATGGGTCAAAACGACCCAACGTGAATTTTGGGCGGCTGCCTTAGGTATACTGATAAGGTCTGGGGAAGGGCCATATCATCCGGCTATAGAGTAAGGGTGGGGGCAAAATGTGACATCGAGATTTGGGCGATTAGACCCCCTCCCTCTGAGATACAATCGACGAAAGAAAACTTGGTGGGTCATAATGACCCCATATGCAGTCGAAGGGTTAACATAGGCCGGCCTGTCCGCTTAAGGAGGCTCCGTCACGAAGGGGTGGGTACCGGGCATAAGCAGGGCCCATTTTTATTTTCAGTAATATGCATTCTTATCATAATACGATCGATCATAAACGTATTTCTGATAATTTTATGGAAATTTTTCAATTGTACATCGATAAATAAATATCGTAGAATTAGCACAATTTTACGTTACGGTACTGCCCAAGAAAGTACGGCAACGTCACAATTCTCCATTCCCCTCTCCTCACCTCTGATTTGTTTTGACAGCGCGGTCTGACCGTTTTTTATTTGTGGTTATTTTTGCTGTGCATCGATCACAAACAAAATTAAGGTTAGGTAGTAGTCGTAGTTGTTGGTTTGAGGTTGGCTCTGAGGTTAGATAACTGACAATCTAATTCCCGCGCATGCGCTAATGGCCGAAAGAGCGAGAAAAGACGACGCCGATGCCAGACCTATCTCTTTCTAGCAGAAGTTCATATCGATATGTCGATGTTTATACATAACAAATGATTTCTGCGATGCTTCCGAATGTTCACATGATCGCGAAAGCTATCGAATATTCAAATATTTCGACATTTCAACATCAAATATCTTTTTAGATGAGTCGATGACCCAAAACTTTTCAATTGTATTTGGAATCGCCATGACCCAATCAACGTTACTGTAGTTTTTCATCAATATCTGTTGGGTGAGTGCAAAAATATCACTCACAATATCACTCACAAGTTTAACTATTTTTATCTCTTTTATTTAGTCAATGACCTTATCTGAAACTTTGATGACGCTGAAACTAGCACAGAAAGCTAGCACAGAAATCTCAGCGGCCCGTCATTTGTTTTGGATGAGACTGTACCACTGATCAGCAATGAGCGCGTTGAGTCGATTTTATGTAACGCCTTCAAAATCGATCGCCGGCGAAGGTAAAAAAAACATAGGTAGTGGATAAATGATCAAGAATTTATTGAACAAGTCAAAATTTAGAGGACTGCGATATTTTTCGTGAAAAAAATTAGAATCGATTCCCTGAGTCGCGCCACTAAATTATATCAAATAAACCTAATAGGCATGCAGCCCGGGCCTTCTAAATTTTTACAAATATTCTTTGGACTATTATCGATCGATTGCCGGCGTAGAAACCCGAACGACGGCCTTTGTTTTTTCATAAAAAATCAAAATCCAGCTCGATGCACCGAGCGGCTGATGTCACGTATGTGGAGCCGATGGCAATAAAAATAAAATTTGTTACTTGCCTGAGTCTATACGCATGCAGCCCGGGCCTTCTAAATTTTTACAAATATTCTCTGAACTATTATCGATGGATTCCCGATGTAGAAACCCAAACGACGGCCTTTTTTTTTATAAAAAATCAAAATCCAGCTCGATGCGCCGAGCGGATGATGTTGCATATGTGCAGCCGATGGAAATAAAAATCAAATTTGTTTATTTCACTGAGTCTATACGCATGCAGCCCGGGCCTTCTAAATTTTTGCAAATATTCTCTGAACTATTATCGATGGATTCCCGGTGTAGAAACCCAAACGACGACCTTTGTTTTTTCGTGAAAAATTCAAATCCAACTCGATGCGCCGAGCAGCTGATGTCGCGTATGTGGAGCCGATCGCAATAGAAATGGAATTTGTTTATTTCACTGAGTCTATACGCATGCAGCCCGGGCCTTCTAAATTTTTACAAATATTCTTTGGACTATTATCGATCGATTGCCGGTGTAGAACCCCGAACGACGACCTTTGTTTTTTCGTAAAAAATTCAAATCCAACTCGATGCGCCGAGCAGCTGATGTCGCGTATGTGGAGCCGATCGCAATAGAAATGGAATTTGTTTATTTCACTGAGTCTATACGCATGCAGCCCGGGCCTTCTAAATTTTTACAAATATTCTTTGGACTATTATCGATCGATTGCCGGTGTAGAACCCCGAACGACGGCCTTTGTTTTTTCATAAAAAATCAAAATCCAACTCGATGCGCCGAGCGGCTGATGTTGCATATGTGGAGCCGATGGAGATAAAAATCAAATTTGTTTATTTCACTGAGTCTATACGCATGCAGCCCGGGCCTTCTAAATTTTTACAAATATTCTTTGGACTATTATCGATCGATTGCCGGTGTAGAAACCCGAACGACGGCCTTTGTTTTTTCATACGAAAATTGAAATAGGCTCACTGAAATAAACAATTTCCATTTCTGTTGCGATCGGCTCCACATACGCGACATTAGCCGCTCGGCGTATCGAGTTGGATTTTGATTTTTTATGAAAAAACAAAGGCCGTCGTTCGGGTTTCTACATCGGGAATCCATCGATAATAGTTCAAAGAATATTTGTAAAAATTTAGAAGGCCCGGGCTGCATGCGTATATAGACTCAGTGAAATAAACAAATTTGATTTTTATCTCCATCGGCTCCACATATGCAACATCAGCCGCTCGGCGCATCGAGTTGAATTTTGATTTTTTATGAAAAAACAAAGGCCGCCGTTTGGGTTTCTACATCGGGAATCCATCGATAATAGTTCAGAGAATATTTGTAAAAATTTAGAAGGCCCGGGCTGCATGCGTATAGACTCAGTGAGATAAACAAATTTGATTTTTTTCTCCATCGGCTCCACATATGCAGCATCAGCCGCTCGGCGCATCGAGTTGGATTTTGATTTTTTATGAAAAAACAAAGGCCGTCGTTCGGGTTTCTACACCGGCAATCGATCGATAATAGTCCAAAGAATATTTGTAAAAATTTAGAAGGCCCGGGCTGCATGCGTATAGACTCAGTGAAATAAACAAATTTGATTTTTGTCTCCATCGGCTCCACATATGCAACATCAGCCGCTCGGCGCATCGAGTTGGATTTTGATTTTTTATGAAAAAACGAAGGCCGTCGTTCGGGTTTCTACACCGGCAAGCGATCGATAATAGTCCAGAGAATATTTGTAAAAATTAAGAAGGCCCGGGCTGCATGCGTATAGACTCAGTGAAATAAACAAATTCGATTTGTATTTCCATCGGCTCCACATATGCAACATCAGCCGCTCGGCGCATCGAGTTATATTACAATTTTTTACGAACAAACAAAGGTCGTCGTTTGGGTTTCTACATCGGGAATCCATCGATAATAGTTCAAAGCATATTTGTAAAAATTTAGAAGGCCCGGGCTGCATGCGTATAGACTCAGTGAAATAAACAAATTTGATTTTTATCTCCATCGGCTCCACATATGCAACATCAGCCGCTCGGCGCATCGAGTTGGATTTTGATTTTTTATGAAAAAACAAAGGCCGTTGTTTGGGTTTCTACATCGGGAATCCATCGATAATAGTTCAGAAAATATTTGCAAAAATTGAGAAGGCCCGGGCTGCATGCGTATAGACTCAGTGAAATGAACAAATTTGATTTTCATTTCCATCGGCGCCACATATGCAACATCAGCCGCTCGGCGCATCGAGCTAGATTTTGATTTTTTATGAAAAAACAAAGGCCGTCGTTCGGGGTTCTACACCGGCAATCGATCGATAATAGTCCAAAGAATATTTGTAAAAATTTAGAAGGCCCAGGCTGCATGCGTATAGACTCAGTGAAATAAACAAATTCCATTTCTATTGCGATCGGCTCCACATACGCGACATCAGCTGCTCGGCGCATCGAGTTGGATTTGAATTTTTTACGAAAAAACAAAGGTCGTCGTTTGGGTTTCTACACCGGGAATCCATCGATAATAGTTCAGAGAATATTTGCAAAAATTTAGAAGGCCCGGGCTGCATGCGTATAGACTCAGTGAAATAAACAAATTTGATTTTTATTTCCATTGGCTCCACATATGCAACAGCAGCCGCTCGGCGCATCGAGCTGGATTTTGATTTCTTATAAAAAAAAGGCCGTCGTTCGGGTTTCTACATCGGGAATCCATCGATAATAGTTCAGAGAATATTTGTAAAAATCTAGAAGGCCCGGGCTGCATGCGTATAGACTCAGGCAAATAAACAAATTTTATTTTTATTGCCATCGGCTCCACATACGTGACATCAGCCGCTCGGTGCATCGAGCTGGATTTTGATTTTTTATGAAAAAACAAAGGCCGTCGTTCGGGTTTCTACACCGGCAATCGATCGATAATAGTCCAAAGAATATTTGTAAAAATTTAGAAGGCCCGGGCTGCATGCGTATAGACTCAGTGAAATAAACAAATTCGATTTGTATTTCCATCGGCTCCACATATGCAACATCAGCCGCTCGGCGCATCGAGTTATATTACAATTTTTTACGAACAAACAAAGGTCGTCGTTTGGGTTTCTACATCGGGAATCCATCGATAATAGTTCAAAGCATATTTGTAAAAATTTAGAAGGCCCGGGCTGCATGCGTATAGACTCAGTGAAATAAACAAATTTGATTTTTATCTCCATCGGCTCCACATATGCAACATCAGCCGCTCGGCGCATCGAGTTGGATTTTGATTTTTTATGAAAAAACAAAGGCCGTTGTTTGGGTTTCTACATCGGGAATCCATCGATAATAGTTCAGAAAATATTTGCAAAAATTGAGAAGGCCCGGGCTGCATGCGTATAGACTCAGTGAAATGAACAAATTTGATTTTCATTTCCATCGGCGCCACATATGCAACATCAGCCGCTCGGCGCATCGAGCTGGATTTTGATTTTTTATGAAAAAACAAAGGCCGTCGTTCGGGGTTCTACACCGGCAATCGATCGATAATAGTCCAAAGAATATTTGTAAAAATTTAGAAGGCCCAGGCTGCATGCGTATAGACTCAGTGAAATAAACAAATTCCATTTCTATTGCGATCGGCTCCACATACGCGACATCAGCTGCTCGGCGCATCGAGTTGGATTTGAATTTTTTACGAAAAAACAAAGGTCGTCGTTTGGGTTTCTACACCGGGAATCCATCGATAATAGTTCAGAGAATATTTGCAAAAATTTAGAAGGCCCGGGCTGCATGCGTATAGACTCAGTGAAATAAACAAATTTGATTTTTATTTCCATTGGCTCCACATATGCAACAGCAGCCGCTCGGCGCATCGAGCTGGATTTTGATTTCTTATAAAAAAAAGGCCGTCGTTCGGGTTTCTACATCGGGAATCCATCGATAATAGTTCAGAGAATATTTGTAAAAATCTAGAAGGCCCGGGCTGCATGCGTATAGACTCAGGCAAATAAACAAATTTTATTTTTATTGCCATCGGCTCCACATACGTGACATCAGCCGCTCGGTGCATCGAGCTGGATTTTGATTTTTTATGAAAAAACAAAGGCCGTCGTTCGGGTTTCTACACCGGCAATCGATCGATAATAGTCCAAAGAATATTTGTAAAAATTTAGAAGGCCCGGGCTGCATGCGTATTAGGTTTATTCGATATAATCTAGTGGCGCGACTCAGGGAATCGATTCTAATTTTTTTCACAAAAAATATCGCAGTTCTCTAAATTTTGACTTGTTCAATCAATTCTTGATCATTTATCCACTACCTATGTTTTTTTTACCTTCGCCGGCGATCGATTTTGAAGGCGTTACATAAAATCGACTCAACGCGCTCATTGCTGATCAGTGGTACAGTCTCATCCAAAACAAATGACGGGCCGCTGAGATTTCTGTGCTAGCTTTCTGTGCTAGTTTCAGCGTCATTAAAAGAACACAAAAAAAAAAAAACAGAGAGAGGTCCAGGATAATTTATAAGTCCCTCCTCGACAACATGTTGTACAGATCTTAAGAAAATCTTCTTGGAAATTCAAACGACTGTATTTCCAAGAACTTAGCAATAAGACACACGTGTAGAAAGTAGCTGAACAAAATGTAAATGTCTTGACAACGACGTGACTCGAGCGAAAAAACAAAGATTGAAACATACTTGCAATATGAAACCCGTAAAGAAAAGCCTTTTACAATTTTTCTTAACAAAAAGTTTCCGCTCTTTAGAAAATTTCATGTGCCTAACACTTGAACGACCACTCAGGCTGGCTCGTAACACCGCGGCGACAGTGTCGCTCTCTACATTTGGAGGAGGAACTGTTACGAGCCAGCCTGAGCTGGTCGTTACTTCGATGCTGACTGGTCCGTTTTCGTTCGCTGCGTAGCGAATGGAAATTCGGACTGAGCGCGGGAATGCTTAAAAATGAATTTAATCTTTAAATTTTAATATTAACTCACTGATTTATTTAATACAGACTATCCAATTTATACACATAATGTCTTTTATTTATATTTACATTATTTTAAAGTCATAAAATTATAAAAACTCTCTGTATACAATGTCTATACAAAAATAGTAAAAGAAAGTAACAAAACCGATAGCGAAGAAAACGCCGAGTTCTTCGCCTGTTGTTACTTCCTTGGAAATCTCGAAGAGACTGACTATCCGACGACGCGACTCGAGGATGCTCAAAGTTTTCTCTCGACGAAGAAGCAATTTCTTGATTGGTTAAAGTTTAAAAAGTGGGGATGAAAACCCAGGAAAAAGTGTACGGGGTACTATTCGAACGCAAGGGCAGGGGTGGTAAGGCCCCGCGGTCGGGGTCGTAAGAGCGCTCGGTGGCGGGCGTCTGGCCCGTCACTCTCGATGTTAAGCAGAAGGCCCTTTTTTTCAGCTTCGCGACTCGCGTTAAGTCGCGGGTGGTAATAAAACATTTGGTGACCAGATACGCATGGCGAGTGGTCGTTCAAGTGTTAGGCACGTGAAATTTTCTAAAGAGCGCAAACTCTTTGTTAAGAAAAATTGTAAAAGGCTTTTCTTTACGGGTTTCATATTGCAAGTATGTTTCAATCTTTGCTTTTTCGCTCGAGTCACGTCGTTGTCAAGACATTTACATTTTATTTAGCTACTTTCTACACGTGTGTCTTATTGCTAATTCATGGAAATACAGTCGTTTAAATTTCCAAGAAGATTTTCTTAAGATCTGTACAACATGTTGTCGAGGAGGGACTTATAAATTATCCTGGACCTCTCTCTGTTTTTTGTGTTCTTTTACTGTTCTGGCATTTGCCCATGCCCTTGGGGAAACCAGGATTCAAAAAGCCGAGGTAGAACAGAATTACAATACTTATAATAATCATGCATGTTAAATGTACATTTATTTATTTATCAATCAATTTCGCTAAAGCGTGGGCTAGTTCGTGTCAAGAAATTCGATTACTCATGCCCTAATGGCTCGATCTAGAGATTCGAATATCGCGCGATAGGTGGCGAATGCGTGACGAGCGTGCGCTCGTAACAGCGGTGGAAGCATCGGGCAGCTGTGCCGCTCTCCTTTTTACTATGTTTCAGATGACTTTTATTCCAGACTTCTATATACGTTTTTGCCCATGGCCGTATGGGCAAAGCTGCTGCAGAGCAGCGACCGGAGCCAGCCCCAACTAAAAAAAAAAAAAAGACCTGTATGTAAGACCGTGATCTGAATCTTCTCTAATCCAATGCGACCACAAGACCACATGTTTCATCATATTTGTAGCAAGCCGGTTAACACCAGTGTATTATTTTTTTAAAGAAATTAGTACAATACGTTACTAAGCATAAAAATGAATGTCATACCATGCACAACTTGGGTGAGAAGAGGTGTATCGGCTGCCGTGCCCGACAAGGTATATATTCCAATTCAATAAAGAAACAATATTGTTTTCAGAATTTAATCAAATCGAGCAATTGATTTTCAGGTTCAATTGACACCCCAAGAATTAGACAAGATAATAAAACAAACGGAGTCGGAGTTGCAGTAAATACAGAATTTATATATGCCTGAAAAAGCACAAAGCTGAATCAAATGGTAAAAAATAATGTTTAATCTTTACAGAGATCTCGAAAGTGATTCAGAGGATGAATCTAACTCCGTTGCAAAAAATAATGAAGCTAAGGAGAAAAAAAATGAACCAAAGCCTGAGGCCAATAGAATGGCAGTTGACGAGTATGATTTTGGAAACTATGATAATGAAGGTTTGTTACGAGTTAGATTTTTCATTGATTCACGAGCAACAATGCAAAGCTGATATTTAACTTGCTTCCAGCTGGAGATATCCACTGCAGTATCAGCGGACTAGCTGTTTACAATGAAGATGGCAAAGATCCGTTTGTAACTATACCTGACAGTGAAGACGAGGACTCAGAGAAAGATGATGACGTTATTAAAGTAGATGACAATCTCATCTTAATTGGACATGTGGAGGGGGATGCCAGCATTCTGGAAATTTTTGGTAAGAGTCTTTCTAGATATTGCCATTGCTATTATCCTAGGTGCTCTGATTTCATGAACGGTTGAATTCTCATTTTAGTATTTCACCGGTCATTTTGAAATATAATAAAATTGTCCGACTTTGTAGCACAAAGAAGCTTTCTTATTCCCACTTGTCATTCTGTTCTATGATTCCGGCGCTAGTTTATCAATCATTTTGAGCTTTTCTGTCGGATTATAAGAAGAACGAATATTGAACGAATTGGAAAAAAAAAAATGGAATTGATTCTAATATCCGTGAAATGCCTATACCTGACCAAACATGATCATTGTCAGGTGTTAACTCTATATGACACTTGTAGATTTCGAGATATTCAAAGTAGTGACATTCATGGTACTCACCCTGTGTCCCTTGACAAGTGGGAGAGCGATTACTCATCGATAGCAAATTGTTTCATAAAAATATGCAGACATCCTCATAGTGACATGATGATTGTAACTATCTCATGTTTTTTGCAGTGTACAATGAAAAAGAAGGATCATTTTACTGCCATCACGACATACTCCTTCCATCGTTTCCTCTTTGCCTCGAATGGCTCAATTTTGATCCTTCGGAGATGAAGCCCGGGAATTTGTGTGCCATGGGCAATATGACACCAGTTATCGATGTGTGGGATCTTGATTTGGTTGATTGCTTGGAACCAGCCTTCAAACTTGGAAAAAAGAAATCAAACAAGGGACATAAAGATGCTGTATTGGATATTGCTTGGAATACGAATTACACGTCAGTCTAGTCACTTCGTTCTAACTAGATCAATTATATCCGACTTGGTCGTGCTAGAATAAAAATTGCTCTGATGAATGAATTACAGGCACGTACTTGCTAGCGGTTCCGTTGACAAAACGACGTTACTGTGGGACATGGAAATAATGAAATCAGTTACCACCTTGACAACTTTCACGGACAGAGTCCAGGCAATTCAGTTTCATCCTACCGAAACTCACCATTTGCTCACTGGCTGCGCCGACAAGTAAGCTATCGTAACACTATTCTCGTGCATAACCGGCATTCGTTAGCTCACACGCTATTCCTTTTAGCGTGGTTCGATTATTCGATTGCAAAGTCCAAAATGATTCGAAAAAATGGGAAACATCCGGAGAGGTGGAGCGAGTATTGTGGAATCACTTCGATACGAATTACTGTTTTGTGAGTAATACTAGAAGCACTGCCAAATATTGCGGTCAAGCAATTTTATACGACCATTCGATAATTTATTCCAGATCAGTACAAGTACCGGCAGCATAGAATGCATCGACGTTAGACAAGGCAAAATAATGTGGCAAGTTGCCGCACACGAAAAAGAAGTGACAGGTTTATCACTCAGTGTTTCGTGTCCTGGTCTGCTAGTGACTTCTGCAGCCGATGGAGTTGTCAAGGTATGGGATGCGCTAAATCCCGCAATTCTCGAACCCATCTCCGAAAAAAAGATGAATTTGGGAGATCTTCAGTGTCTCGCTGCTAGCCCGGACAGCCCGTTCATATTTGCCATCGGTGGCGACAATAAATCTCACAATTTCAAAGTTTGGGATATACTCGAATCGTCAGAAGGTAAATAAGCGAGGTGTTTTTTTATTTTATCGTAACAACTTCAACGAATTTATTAGTTTACCAAAAAGTTTTTCCCGGTGTATGTTAGTTTCAGAAAGATTTAAAGACAGGGATCTATCTAAAGTTACTCACAACAGCACGAAAACTGCAGCTGAAGGGACGCAGGAGGTAATGGACGTCGTCGAAAACATCGAAGACATGGCTTTGGAAGCGGGGTCGTCTAAGAGTTCGCGAAAGAAAGGAAAGAAATGAGTATTCCATCGCATTACTCACTGTTATCACATACAGCTTGTAAATAAAAGAAAAATAAAATAATTTTCGCGCATTTTTAATATGGTAATTCAACAAAACATTTTTATTATTCACGAATTATAAGACATACTTTTCACATATGGGACAAGGTAATTTTAGGTTACTTTTTCCATACCTAATGATAATCTAAAAATTCAGCAAACCATGGTCGCAAATCTGATTGATAATTTTCGGTGGAACACAAATTACTCAATTTAGATGCACGATTTCCTGACCTTTCACAAAATTCTCAAAATAATTCACTTTTGTCGAATTTTATTTCTTTGCTATTCGGTACTTCAACGAGCCTAGAGGAATATTTAAGTTATGACAAAAAGCACTATTATTTACAAAAATACCGTAAACTCGATTTTCCGAGTACTACTATCGAATAGTAATTTGTTGCGTACAATAATAATAATAATAATAATGACAATTCGACGAAGTTACCAAATCGGCGGCTGGTAGATATGTACAGTGCCACGTATAATAAATGTTTTCAACGTTCATACACCTCAAAATCAGCAACGTTAAAATTCCTTGTCCGACGAATTATACAGTAATAAACACCACATTAACTATTCATTCCAAGACATACAAAAAATCATGGTTATTCAACAGAATTGATTATGCGCCGTTGCTTATCACGTGGCTAAGATATTTGCCGAAATTAGACGGCAAGAACTGGTCGGTTATAGAAAATTAAAATGACGATTCGACGTCGTGAATCGCCGGTCAACACCAATGTTGTATGAATTATATGGAAATCCAATAATTTCAGTAACGCAATACGGCAATGCTGTTCAAACGTATTATCTGGCAGTGTAAATTTCAGTGACAAGATAACAGACGGTTTATACTTAATAATGGAATAGTAACAATTTCGGACTATAATTTCATCCTATTTGTTGAATTATTATTGCTACTAACTCAATGTAAACATTCAAGGGTTATATTCAAATTAAAATAATTAAAATAATCCCCGGAAAAATAATTAGATTGTAAATAACTCTCCCGGGCGAAAAGTAATGACAAATAAAAAACCCCGTTGAAATACTTGCACAAAATGATATTAAAAAGGTACCATTTGATCAAACGGTGATACAACGGTTATTGCCGGCATTCCGTCGGATAATAATTGAGCAAGAAAAGTTGTTTTTCTCTGTCGTTCCATTAATAGCACGCAATATCTTCATCCTTGCCATTTTAATTTTCTTTTTCGTTATAACACACGGGTAAAACCATATATTATCTTGTGCATCGATCATGAATTACGTACAATATTCAATATACCAAATAGAACAATTCGTTAAATTTATTTGCCAACTAGCTGGAAGCTAGGTGTCAGTTCCTATGTCGAGGCTTCGAGAGTCCTGGTTCGAGTCGTGCTGGCTACCGTTTTCCGACGATGCACTACTCGACAAACCCGACTGATCCGAACTCTTTTTCACTTTTGGCTTGTACTCCGTTATAACAACGGTCACATTATTGACAGTCACTTCATTTGTTTGAGCGGTACTGCGATCGATGTTCTTAAGCCTCGGCGGATGACGATTTTTACGCGTTGGCTTGTACAGCTTGCGTTCCTTTTCTTTGCCCGTACTCGTCGCACTGCCGGCACCTCCGCCCTCCTTCTTGCCGGGCTTCAACTGTGGCACGTAATGGTGCTGAGCAACCTGCGTTTGGAAAATTCAATAAAATATGTCAATTGAGAAATTCAATGCTATCGGTCGCTGTATCGCAAAGATTATATTAATTCTTGGTTTGCACGACTTTCATGGGTCGCCTGCGAAACGCATTACTTTCACTGACAATGAGCATCTTTCTTTAAGGTACAATACAATCTTAAAGAAATTTTGATTATAATGCTAGCTCAATATAATTTTAAAATGAAGTACATATATATTTTATTTACATAACCGTACTTGTAAAATTACATTTATACATGACAACTGAGCATCAGATTTCGCAAATTAATTGGCATGCGATATTAAAAAAATAATTACTAACCTGTTGTGCCACAAGTTGGGGGTTTATCCGCGGTTTACGCGTAGAAGTTCCTTTCCGTACGTCACACATGAGGCACTTGAATGCTTCCGCTGTATTTCTATACGTACAGACGCTACAGTCCCAATAATTATCTTCCAAAACCTTCGCCTGACGTTTACCGCTACCCGAATGGTTCATTGTTCATCGGAGTCAGTGTAGTACAGCGCTGAAGCTTCTCAGAAGAGAGTCTGCCTCGTTGTGCGTCGTTGTAGCTTCATCAAAAATTTTTTTGCGTCAAACCTCGGATTCTATAATAATTATAACGCTCCCTAGAGAGCCAGATCATCGGTAATTTCTAATATACGAGACAGCGTTCAGCCATTCGTCGTGGGGATCAACTCAGTAGAATGCGCAGTTGTCTCGTCGACTCATAAAGGCCATTCACCCAGCTGATGTCCCTCAGCCACTGCATTCCCAAGCTGTACATTGCGAATAACTTTTTTTTTTAACCTGCAAATATAAATTATGAATAATTGCGATGTCAAGAAGGTAAAGAAACTTGGATGCAATTGCTGTACAGATTTGTCAACTTTCAACGGAGTCTACTGTGCGAGAACCCTTTTGTCGCTCAACAACGTGAATCAGCAAATCATTGTACGAATTTATGTACCAACAAAAAGGTGGTATATTGAAAATGAACATGTAATTGTCTATGAAATTGTTCCGTACTAGTTATGCAAAATCAATTCATAATTTCTGATATACACAATTCTATGAAGATGCGTGAATTGAGATGGTACAATATTTGTCAACAACAAAAATCAGTGATCGCTCGGTTCATAAAATTTGTCGCTATGACCCAAATCCTAGAAACTGCAACAAAAAATTCTTTTGCCAGAGTTCAAGTGATCAGTGAAATTGTCACATAATAACATTTTATTGTGCTGAAAAAATTTGTTGACCAGTGGTTCAACATTAGCACATGATAAATATTTTTTCTAAAAATAAAGAAGTTCAATGTTAGCTCGACATTACCCACACCTGCAGTTCTCAATGTAATCAGACGATTTATTTACTCGTCAGCTTGTGCAGCATTCGCTCGCAATCGTGATTTTTTTCGTTGCATTCATGATGTAGTCCTTAATAATAAAAGAATCATAATTTCTTCGAGGGTTTATGATTATTTTTCAGTAGTCCGATTCGTTCATCGAAGAGAATAAGTAGATTGTCGATAGAGGAACATACATTGTTGCACACAACAGCATGCAACCCATCGACTGTACAATCAGCGATCAGGTGCTCTCACTGGTCTCACTTAGGTGCCGCAGTTGCACGGTCGCATTGACACATACACACACGCACGTATCCACCAAATTCCCGTATGCAATGGTAAATCGGACGCGATGCTGTTTCTTCAATGTTCAACGGACTTTGCGTTATCCTCGAGACGGATGAACATAGAACCGCACCAATTGATATGCTCCAAGGAGCGACTAAATCACGATGAGGCCTCGATATGACTCGAGTATTGACGAACAATCTGCAGCATTTTTTGCAGTTTTTCGTGACGAACGACGGCCAGAGATTAGTATGAAACAGTGATGCCAGATGAAGGGATATTTATCCCTTGGGTGGGCGTGCCCTAACCCTTTCCAGCTCCACTCTTTCGCAACGGCGAGAAATTCGGGGGGTCCGCTCGGCGCAAGCTAGACGCAACCAATAGCGTCGCTCAAAAGTCCACCCAATTGGATGTTTTTTCGGACCTGCTCCGCAACAGCGCTTCCGCAGCAAACGTTTGAATAGAATATCTAGCTAACATCGCTGAACTGTTATTGCAAAATTATTTCTGATCGCTGACGAATGAAGAAATCGTGATATTAAATAACGATATTTTCCCCAATTATAATCGCTCCCGAACTAGAATTTTAACCGCATGTAGGAATTTATAACACCTCTTAGAGCAGTCACCAGAGATTAGTAGAGAGATTGTCAGTGAGGTCTGTCGCCGTCACTCACTGTCGGCGAGCGACGTGGCCACCGGCGGCGTGCGCTGTCTAGCGGAAACGCTTGGCAAATGCGACGAAATCGTCGCGCCATGACGTCACTCTACTTGTACCGGGTGCACGCGCGACTCTCGGCAACCCTCGATCCGTTGCTGCGTTACGATCGTTCTTCGATCTTCTACAGCGATATTCAAGCGAATAGCGTTCCGTAATGGATGACAGACATGAAAAGTTCGACATACATTACGAGACGTGCACACCTAGAGCTCTAGTTGACAATAGTGATTGAACGATACTTATTAATTTAATACCATCAAGTAGTCTTGAGAAATTAGGCATTCATGAATAATCCTTGTACATATATTGATTTTTTATTATTATTTTTTTAATATAAGAATTATCAATTCGACGATATAGATGTACAATGAAATTAGTCGCTGCAATATAAACCTGTGCAAAAATAAAGGTTATCCCATTCGAATCTTACTAATTTGTGAATTTTTCAATAATCACTCTCGGCTCATTGTTACGGCGATCAAAAACGTTTGGCATCTGTCACGGGTGCGAAAGGGATAGCGCTATTAGCGCTCGCGACGGAGCCAGAGAGAACGTTGCCCAAACGTTTTGGACCTCCTTGAGTACCTTCGTCAAGAGATTTACCGTTCAGATGTTATTCATACAACTTGGCATTCATACATGTAGGTATATTGATATGAAATAAATTCAGTTAAATTTTTATGGTTATTCAGAACGCGAGAAAAAATATATCAACACTTTTATTTTCATGCATTTAACATGAAGTCTTTTATGGAAAATCAAACGTTTTGTCCTTCCAATTTTATATGATACAAAAAGTATCGTTTAAATTCCAATGAAAAAGGGTAGAATGTAACTTTTACATTCAGAGAACATGTTAGGCACTTGGAAGTACAGATTCAGAGATCGTGATGATAATAATACGCGAATCAATGTCAGGAAAATACTGTCTATTACATCAGTTGTTGGTCGTGAGCCAGTAGACATGGCAGCGCACAGTGACCGATTTACCGGAAAACCTGGCCAAAAGTCGAAAAGTGGCAAGGTGGAAATTTAATTTGTTCTACTTGTAATTGGAGAGGACGTATATCTGCATGTGTTTGTCGCAGTGAACCAACCGGATTTAGATATTTCTGGTTCGTACCCGCTATTAAAGTTGCCTTCGCGGCATAACGAAGACGGTGCTTGTACCACACCTCTAAAAACATCTTTATGTCACGCGGTCCGTAAAAGTGCGGTTTTACGCTCACTTCGTTCATAAAAATTCGTACATCACTCGTACGAAAAACGTTTTCTGGACTCGTGTGATTGCAATACTCGCCTCCGGCTCGTTCTGCAAACTCACACTCGTCAGAAAAACTTTCTTCGTACTAGTGTCATAATATACTATTATTCGAGTGCTCGAGAATCCTAACATAAGATCCAGTTTCGAACCGAATCACATGGAGAGTGCAACTGAAGGTATGTTATTCGGGAATATGTATCCGTTGTAGTAGTTTCGAAAAAAACGCGTATAAAGTTTAATTTATTGATTTCATTGTTATAACTATTTGAAATGTGCACTTGAAATTTTAGTATATTATTTTTGAAGGTATAGACTATCGAAATATGCAAAAAAATTGATTCTTTCAAAATTTCACACCACTGGTACCCCTTCAAGAGGAAGGATTACATAAGCTGTCTCCGTCTCCCTCACTCCGCAGCGAGTGCCGATATCGCTGTCACCTTCGTGATGGGCGATGTAATCCGTCCCTTTAAGGTGATGGAAGACCTGTTCGAGTGCGAGAGACAGCGCCATCGGCGCTCGCTGCGGAGCGAGCGAGAGGGAGAGAATTTTTGTCTTCCATCATCTTAAGGTGAAGTACGACATCTGAGCGCCCGTCTTGTACATCGCCTTAAGGCGATGAATGACATTCCCGAGTGCAAGGGAAATGGAGACCGAGAGAGCTTCATTTTCGAGTTATTAACTTCCCGATTATAGAGAAGTTATTGTGATGACCCCGAAAATCGAAAATCGTTTTGAAGTGAATACTTCTTAAACGACACAGGATCGGCTCACCAGCCGGCGCGTTGTAGGACGGGACAAGAGAATGAAGGAATGAAAGAAGAGAGAGAGGGGGCGAGAATGATGCGTAAGCTGTGGGTATGCGAGTGAGAGCGAGCGAGTCAATGCAGCGAGGGGGCAGGATCGCGTGCCTCGTCATCGGCAGTATACCTGGAGTATACGTGCGATAGTACGGACAGACCTCGTGCGAGAGAGATAGCGCCATGGGCGCTCGCGGCGGAGCGAGAGAGAACGTGGATCTTAAGAGGATCCCGAACGTTTGGGCCACCTTCTCTCTCGCTCCGCCGCGAGCGCCCATGGCGCTATCTCTCTCGCACTTGTTGCGGCCGCGAAACGTTTGGGATCCTCTCAAATGGCGGGTAAGGGCTGGAGCGTAAGAAAAAACACTTCTGCGATTTTTTTCATAAATAAATAAATAGAGATAATTCATTCAAACCTTTTACCCATCATTAAGTATCATTTCGATAACATTCTGTGATTGTTTTATGCGAAAATATCGAAGAACAAGCCGGTGACAAAGCTTTTCTAACAATGTCTTTGGATAAAAACTATTTGCGGTAATAACTGTATCTCAGCTGAAAATTATCTCAAATCAACGATCATCTAAATTTAGTCGAAGTATCATCAAATCCTCCCCTTTACGGTCTCTGATTTTTTTTTCATTCTTAAATTTTCGGTGGTCATTTAAAGTGAAAATTTCGTGGTCATTTTTCATAAAAAATAGCAGTTCTCACTTTCGATAACCACCAACAATTTGAAAATGAAAAAATAATAATCAGAGAACGTAGGGGGGAGGATTTCATGATATTTTGACTACATTTAAATGGTCTTTGATTTTAGATAATTTTCAGCTGAGATATAGTCAACACTGCAAATCGTTTTTTTTCCAAAGACGTTTTTGGAAAAGCTTTGTCACCGGCTTGTTCGTCGATATTTTCTTATTAAAAGATTACAGGATGTTATCGAAATAATACTTAATAATGTTCAAAAGATTTGGGTAAATTTGCTATATCCATATTTATAAAAAAAGACGTCTACCCTCCAGCCCTTATGCCCCCCCCCCCTCCCGTTAATAAATAAAAAACATTTTTGAAAACACAAATATCAACGTGCAGGCTACTTTCGACTTCCTTGTTAATTCATAATTCGATCACTAACTCTTCCTCTCCTCCCCTTCTCTCTCTCTTTCTCTTTCTCTCTTCCTCTCCTCCCCTTCTCTCTCTCTTTCTCTTTCTCTCTGGAATCATCGGCAGAAATAATTTACCGCGCTAGCGAAATGCATACAAGTATTCACTTCCATCGTGTGTGATTGCCACACACTCAATTTTTTTTTTTTTGCAGATCTTCACGTTTCGAGGTCATTGGGTTCATTTGAGCCTATTTTGAGCAAAATGTTTGTGTGTGTGTGTGTGTGTGTGTGTGTGTGTGTGTGTGTGTGTGTGTGTGTGTGTGTGTGTGTGTGTGTGCGTGCGTGCGTGCGTGCGTGTGTGCGTGCGTGCGTGCGTGCGTGCGTGCGTGCGTGCGTGCGTGCGTGCGTGTGTGTGTGTGTGTGTGTGTGTGTGTATGTGTGTGCGTATGTACGTACGTACGTACGTACGTACGTATGTGATCAATTTTTCGTCAACGTTTTCTCCAAAACTAATGACGCGATCGGGATGATCGATGATGCAATCGATGTGTTTCGCCGGAACTTAGAACTGATTAGATTTTGTTCCAGATCGGTCAAGTAGTTTTTAGTTTTTTTAGCAAAAATCATAATTTAAGAACGGAATTTACACTCGAGGGTAGCAATTTGCAAGTGGCCACTGAGGCAATAATATAAATATGGTGTTGTTGTTGTTATTTTTTTTTTTCGCGATTCAGACTTGGGAATCGGGAAGTTACTTGTGCAGTCCGTGAAGGGTCACACACAAAATAAACATGAATAGCTATAGGCATTACTAGCCATGGGCACTACTATCCATGGGCACTACTAGTTTATTCTCCATTCAACTTCGGGATTATTTTTTACTCTGCATTTATTATTTCCGATTTAAATACAAAATTATTTTCCACTCAGTATTGATTTACGGAATAAATACAAATTTTTTTTCACTCTGTATTCATTTCCAATTTAAATAACGAGTGATTTTTCACTCAGCATTTAAACTCGGCTAAATAATGAGTGAAAATTTATTAGTTATTTAAATGGAAAATAAATACTGAGTGAAAAAGAATTTTGTATTCAAATACTTTTTCCACTCGAATTCGCCCATCCCTTCCGCACCCGTGACGACCGCCAAACGTTTTTGATCGTCTTAACAATGAACCGAGAGTTATCATTAAAAAATGGACAAACCAGTAAGATTCGAATGGGATCACTTTTTTGCACAGGTTCATATTGCAGCGTCTAATTTTATTTTACATCTATATCGCGGACTTGATAATTCTTTTATTAAAAATATAATTATAATAAATCATTAGATATAAAAAGATTTATGAATGCATAATTTCTCAAGTCTACTTGATCTTTAATTAATTAGCATCGTCGAATCATCATTGTTAACTAGAGCTCTAGGTGTGCATGTCTTTTGCCGTGTGTGACATACATTACTAAACGCTATCCCATTGAATATCACTTTAGAAAAACGAAGAGCCATCGTAACGCAGCAACAGATCGAGGGTTGTTAAAATTCGCGCGTGCCACCCGGTACAAGCAGAGATTATACTGGTGACGTCATGACACGACGAAATGCCAAGCGTTCCTGCTAGACGGCGCTTGCCGACGGTGAGCCACGGCGATCGATCTCACTAGTGATTTTTCTACTAATCTCTAATTTCCACCATCCCCTGAAAAGGCTTCTAATGTAGACATATTCCCTACTAATCTCTAGTATAACAATAATAATAGAAATATAACGGCGCGAGCCAACAATAGTTGACTCGAGTAGGATTTCTGAACGTAAGGCAGCACGACGCGTGACCTCAGACGCGAGAAGCAGTTCCGAATATCGCCACCAGGGGGCTGACACTGCTGGTCTACCGTGTCCCCGTTATTGTCGCGGCGGTGAACTAAACCGCCACGCGGCGCTAGTAGTCACCGGCATGACCCCACTCCAGTCGCGCAGCGTCTGCATAATTTGCATTCGACGCGTTCGGATAATTCGTTATTTAGGTTATAATTTAAAAGTATATGCGTATAAGGGAAGGAACAGAAGGAATAAAATATTTACACTTGTTGAAATGCGGTGTATTATTAAAATGTTTATCAAACGAAATAAACGAAGAACATTATTTTTTCTAAATAATGATTTTTTAAAATATTTTTTTTAAATCACGTTTTACAATGTTTTGCAATTTTTTTTCTATCGAGATTGTTTTTTTGTTGTTCTGCGTTGAGACGTGCAGAATATTGCCGCATCCACATCAAATAGGTGTATTATTAAAATATTTATTAAACGAAATAAACGAAGAACATTTCCACTAATCCACTTGGTCCACCACGTGTCGAAAAAGATGACCAAATAATACGGTGAGGCGCTTTGCAGAGCGGCGGTGGTGGGGGTCATGCGGGTGACTACTAGCGCCGCGTGGTGGTTTAGTTTACCGCCGCGACAATAACGGGGACACGTACTGTTAAGAGAATTAGTCCCAGTGTCAGCCCCCTGATCGCCACACGGCTTGCGCGGTACCAGATTTGGGTACACTGAAAGGGCCTCTAGGGTTCCTGAATAATTGAAAAATTGATTTATGTTCGGCAATTCTTTTATTACCGCGCTACTTTTTAGTCCATGATGTGCTCGTGGACGTAAGCTTTACAGCGATATAATGTTCGTTCTTAATTTCAAATATAGATCTAAACATCTCTTTCTGTATAATACGTCGACTATGCACCAGTTATATGTAATGCATACGGCGTTACAGAAATTTTTTGTACAAATCTGGTAGACAAAACGAGATGTATGTGTCACTCTCGAAATCATACTTTACCTTTACAAAAATGTTTCCATAATTCCTTTCCCAATGCATACTTATAACTGTATTTAATCTATTTTACACTGAAGGTTTACAACAAAAATCTTGTACATTATTCCGTTACAGATACTTCTGTATACCTGGAATCCATGTACGTATATTTACACAAGTGAATAGAAACGTTTGAGTTCTTCAACATATTAGCCATCCATTGATTTCTTTCTTCATCTGTATGTACATGGATGCAATTCGATGAGTGATGCCGTATTACTGACTTTGAAACTTCTCTAATGCAAAAAAAAAGTTCCAGCTCACTGATTTAGAAAAAAATATCGGTTATCTGGGATAAATAAATTTTATCAAAATCATAGCTTCATGTTCAATGAAAAATTGGCTTATACAATATATAGCGCAGGCATCGTAGACTCTTTGCAATTGTGTCTCTCTCCCCTAATTGCTGTTTGTTGTTTGCACCAATTGAACGTTTATCAATGACAGGTCGAGCATTTTACGCTGATACTTTTTATGAAAGACCATAGCGGCTGATTGTGTCTTGAAGACAATAGTCGCATTGCCTTCTCCCATGTGTATCTTCTACAACACGAATAAACGCAATTTCATGATTATTACAATGCTTAACTTTTTGTAATCTATGTGCTATAATATTTTTATTAAAATAAGAAAAAAAAGCGATCAAATATGCAATGTGAGAAGCATGGGTTTCACAGGGTGATTGACATAGATGTTACTCACGCGATGCAGGAGGTCAATAAGTATACATTAACATTGATTTGTGTGCATAACAAAGATGGTGAGGTAGTAAAAAAAAGTCAAGCCTGTTGAATGGTTAACTTATGAAAATTACGTATATTAAACACAGGTGGGTACACTGCTGGTACTTTGGTTATTACGTTAATACGCTGGCTTCTTCATTCTCCGTGAGCAATCGTACGTTTATTTTAAAACAAAAAAATAAAAGTTCAGGCGTTGAAAAAAAAAAAAATCAAAAAGTCGTACTGCTCCAATGAAACCAACAGAGTTATAATGGCCTGCATACCCTATTACGGATATAACGTATTAGACATGTTGTCCTTGACGGATTGCCATCGTTTGGATAATTAGCGTTAACAATGAAGAAACTAGATAAACTTTGGTCCTGAGGCGAGACTCATTCATCAGAAACCGTCAACGGTTCAATTCGTCTCGAGATTCATCGAACTACCATTTACACAATGATTTAACGTCTAAAAAATACATTTTAGCGCTACAAACATCCTTTTTTTTAAACATAATACACCTCTAAATCATTTGGCAGTTTTATAAAACGTCTTACCTCCCGTCGTCGTACTGTTCGAATGGAGTGCAAATGAAAATGAGGCAAACTTTAAAAAAATGATACTGCTAAGGTTAACGAAAGCCAGGAGTGCAACTCAGTGACTACAATACGTGCTCTATAAATCTATTAAAAAATTAACGTAGACGATGGGGGTGAGCAGAGTATGGTGCAAAAAAAAATAATAATGCTGGAAAAATAACAACCACCAAAGCCACGCAAAAAAAAAAATAATGTAGATGCATCTTCAGGTAAAAATCGTCACCTCTAGTGTACCAATTCCCTGGCACATCCTTCGAATCTGCCCTTCCGACGTACTGACCGCAAGATTTTCGATTCTCACCGTGTTGCTTTTAAGTTCAGACGCGCATTGTTTCGTGACATTCGCATTCTGTTGCAAAACGACTCTCTGATTGTTCTGAGTGTTGACAATAAGTTTTGGAACGTTTGCTTTTGCGGCGTCTTTCGTGTTAACTCGCAACGTTCCTGAAATATCTTGAACGATCGTTCTGTTTGTGTTGACGATGGTTTTCTGACCGGTGCCAACCGGTAAATTTTTCAAAATTCCTTTGGGTACCGGCCCAGCCGGTTTTTGAACGAGTCGCGAGCTCGTCTGTGGTCGCTGCAGGTTCGACACGGTCTTTTGCACGGACGTAGCTATTTTTTTCGTGTTTGGCAAAGGTTTGTGAATGACTACTCGTCGCGTGCCGGGCTGCCCGATCTTCGGTCGTCCGCGCTCGTTCGGCTGGATTTTTGCGATAGCCGAATTCGGGTCTTGAGCTTGATTCTCAAGCGTGCTTTTTTTCGCCGAGTCTACAGTCTGTATCGCTCGGTCAATGCGAACACCGGCCGGTCTTTCCGGGCCCTACAACACAAATATTTTCGTCGCGTTAGGCAATTGTCACCTGGACCGAATTATTATGTTTAAACAGTATCCGCGAAATTCAGAAAATCTATTCTACCAGAATACCAATCAAATTCTTACGTGTACATATATATATATATATATATATATATATATATATATATATATATATATATATATATATATATATATATATATATATGTACGATTAAAGGATACAGAAAAATAAAACTTAAAGTGTTCAAGAAAAATGTTTTATTCGAAAAACGGAAAAAGATTATATATATATATACTTATATATGGTCGATAAAGAATTTACAGTAAAATATTGGTATATTTTATGGAGCGTCAGAATTAATAAACACACAGTCAAGTGCTTTCTCACTTCTAGGTTTTTTTTTTTTTTTTTTCCCGCAAAGAAATTATAAGTGTACAAATCGGATTATCGTGTAAAATAATAAACGTTGTGCGAAAGATTCAAAAATGGCCATGATTCAGGCAACAAGAATTGCAACTTGTGTCTGTGGAAACCGAATCCCAGAGATGAAAAAAAAAAATGGGGACAGATCTTTAGGTTCGCTGCGGTACTCAGTCCATTGCGTTAAAAATACATGTACACATTCTTAGAAAATATCGCAGCGCTCAAAAGAGCCAAATTCGCGTATATCGCTATACCAGATTTAAAAAATATATTGTATATATACATATATGTATGGATTAAAAATGCAACAAAACGTTTTTCTAACATAGACGGTCCGTGAACGTTACTTGCGTCCGAAATACCATTGATAATTAGTTAATAAGCAATAATTGCTTATACCCTGAGTAATTACAATCGATCGACGCACCGGTCTCTTTCAAGTGTTCGTGTTTCATGTGCCTTCGTTTGATGAATTATTGAAAAAATAGCACAACGTTTGGACCGCTTCGTACATCACGGTAAATATTAAAATGTGGTATTGACTTAATGCTATACCTCTGTCGCTTGCGCATTCACGGGTCGACCTCGTCCGCGTGGCGGCAACAGATGAGAGCTGTTGTCTTTGGTTATGCCCGTAACTACCGACGTCGGTTTCGGCTCCCGTTGCAGCACGCGTTCTGAAACACGATTCCCCGACATATGCACTTTTGGAAAACAATAAAATTTCACATAGTACGTATACGAATCAAATGTCAGCACGACTTACCGGCAAGAGCCGAATCTTTCGATTCGTCATCCGCATTTTTCATGGCCGCTTGCTTTCGTCTGCTCTCCTTTTCCTGCAGTATCTGTTCCCTAAGACGTTTCTGCTCCTCCATTTTCTTTCTGTATTCTCTCATCTCGGGGTCGACGTCTTCCTCCTGAAACAGGATTATTCGCATTTACAATTCACGCGTAAATATTAGGAATAAAATTTCGACCATGAGCCACATGCCTTTTTGACACTAGCGTTCTCGTTGGAACTGGTGGGACGAAATTCTTGTCTGTTGCTCAAAATCTTGACTCGTTTGGGACTGAGCGGTCTCTGAGCTCGTTCGTGGACCTCTGGACTTCTTTTTGCAGGGGCCCTGGCTGCTGGACGTGTGGAGTTTGTCTGCGGCCTAGAGACAGGCTTGTCGTCGTACGATTCATTGTGATAACTATTGTTCGACGCGGGTAAGCGCCTCTGAACGTTATCGCTCTGGGACCGAGGAGGCGGATCGCGTTCTCGATAGCTTTGACTGGAGCCTCGTTGTTCCTGCAATCAAACAATCATAATAAGCCATATAATCGGAATTCCAATTAATTCATTTTTTAAGTTTTCCGTGTTTCATCATAAAAAAAATCACACAATTACCTCCTGATACGGATCGCGATGTTCCCAAGTACTTTCCGATTTTCCATATTTATTTCCACCACTGTAACTGCTATCCCGCGAGTGACTGTTCTCCGTGGGGTAAGATTTGTTCGTGATTTGAGATTTTGGTGCTTTGTTCTCTTGCCAAACGTCCGAAAAGTAGGCATAAGGATCCTGACAAAAACAAAGTAACAATATCACCCACGTCTACAGATTTGAATGAAAATATATTGATAACGTACATCGCTCTTGACGGATTGATAAGCGTGCTGATGCTCTTGCGAAGCCATCTGCGGATTCGGTGGTTCGGGCCGGCCGTAAGGTCCTTGATTCTGATATGGTGCCAGTGGCTGTGCGAAACCGTCACCCAGATTGGGTCGCTGATGCTGAAGCGGCAGATGTTGAGATGGTGGTTGTTGCTGCTGTTGTTGGGAATCCCACGCGACTCTCGCTGTGTACGATCAATATGTTTATCAAGTCCATCAAAGCATAAGCGTTTATTTTCCGGAAAAACCAAGAGTGTAACTGTTAGAAATTACGAATCTTCTCTATTAAATAACTCAACGAAATAAAAAAACAATTGTTTAGGCGCTTAAGGACAAACAAAAAACAAATCAGTTCCTAATTGCTCTAGGGACCAGGGATGGGCGTACCTGAGTGAAAAAGTATTCAAATACACTATTTAAATACCAAGTGATTTCTCACTCGTTATTTATTTTGATTTTGAATACCAAGTGATTTTTCACTCGTTATTTGTTTCGATTTTAAATACCAAGTGATTTTCCACTCGTTATCTCTTTCGCGTTCACGTAACGAATTTATTTCCATTCGTCATTTTCATCGAGTTTAAATAACGAATTTATTTCCACTCGGAAGAAATTTTTGAAAAAAGAAAAAAAATTTATAATTTTTTTTATACGATATTGTCGAATCGATTGCGGGTATAATTTTATCAGATAGAAAATTTGGTACCAAATGAGGATCCACTCGTTTCTTCGATTTATTTTCAATAAAGAATCATTTAGGATAGACGTAAGTGAGTGAAAATTTATTTGACGCCGGGATATAGGCCGAGTGGGGAACGACTCAAGCGGAATCAAAACAAATGGGCGCCGAAATTCACTTGGAATTTATTCCGGCGTCAAGTGAGCGTCCATTTGACCACAGAATATATTCCAAGTGGAAAAAAAAATTCGTTATTTAAACTCGAATAAAATGACGAGTGGAAATAAATTCGTTACTTGAATGCGAAAGAAATAACGAGTGGAAAATCACTTGGTATTTAAAATCGAAACAAATAACGAGTGAAAAATGACTTGTGATTTAAAATCGAATCATATAACAAGTGAAAAATGACTTGTGATTCAAAATCGAATCATATAACAAGTGAAAAAACACTTGGTATTTAAATTCGAAATAAATGACAAGTATAAAAACACTCGGTATTTAAAATCGAAATAAATAACGAGTGAGAAATCACTTGGATTTTTTTTTTTAAATCCATTTTGCCCATCCCTAGTAGGGACAAATATTTTGAATATTCAAACAATGCATTGTTCCTTCGTTCAGTTTAAAATTTGAAATGCATCTCGATAAAAAAAAATTCTATGTTACCGGGATGTAGTGAATCCTTGAATTTACCGTCCGCAGTCGGTTGCGTTGTTCCTCTGAAGTGCGGATTGATGAGTATCTTGTGTCCAGCGGGAAGCGGCACATTGGCCACGTGCCGTCCCGTTTGCGTCGGACCGGGAACAGGTCCGGAATTGTTCATCTGACTCGGAACAGGCGATTGAGGCTGATTGTTGTAATGAGGTCTGGAGTCGTACATAGCTCGTCTTTGTGGCGCTGCGTCTTGGAAATTTGGTCTCTGGTTGAATGGCGGTTGATTCGGTCGCGGTGGTCCTTGAATCGGTCCCGACATTCTCGGAAAATTTTGCATCATGACATTGCCAAGATTTTCGTGCATCGGAGATGCTTGATTTACGGGAATGAGAGGAACTCGTGGATTTCCATGCATCACCGGTGGGCACGGATTTCTGGGGAGTGGCAAGCCCGGATTTCCCAACAGCGAGATACCCTGATTTCCCGGTAATAACGGAGTCTGAAAGTGCGGTGGTTGATTCTGCATGAAGGGCGGCACGCCCGATGGAGTTTGATAACGTTGCATCGTGGGTCCCGACATCGGTCCCCGATTTCTGTACTCCAGTCTCGGGCAAACGATGGCACGCGATGGTCCTTGTGGCATTCCCGGAGGACCGGTAAATTGATTGGGATTGAATGGGGGACGGGGCTCCGCGAAGTGCTGACCTCCAGGTTGCGGAGGAACGTTCTGCATGAACGCCTGGTGCTGAACACTCAGCTGCTGAAAAATTATTTGCTGTTGTTGTTGTTGTTGTTGTTGCTGCTGCTGCTGCTGACTGATGGCGCTGTTCGATGGTATCCTCGAATACATTGGAGGCCTGCTATCGAGCAAAGGCTGTCGAAAAGGCTTTGGCTCATTGAAACTAAGTTGGCCGCGCATGTTTGAATTGAATCTGAAATATTGGAACTTGTTAACATTGCATTTCTTGAATTCATACTCACGGATGGTTCAATATGGGAATCATTATTTGATCAAGAATCATTAATTTCCTTCATTTAGGAATATTTTTCTTTGAAATTTTAAGGAAATATCAATGGAACTATATACTTTCGAATGCTCAAATATTTGACAAAACATATGCGGATATTGAAGAGAAAAAAAATTCCAAAAAATACGTTTTTTTTCCTCCTCTTACTGGGACGAACCCCCACGAGGCCATCCAAGGCGTTTGAAGCTTGATCTCTCTTGCACTCGTAGCAGACGCCGAATGTTTTGGATCCCGTTGAGAAGATGTCGCAACGAGTGCGAGAGAGATAGCGCTACCGACGCTCGCTGCGGAGTGAGAGAGAACGATAGAGTGTATGTAGTGCATCCTCTTAAGAATTATCTCCGAAAAATCCCCAGTGATTTGGATGCAACACATATTCTCATTTTGTTTAAGGTAGTATCCCACAAACTAAGAGTCAAAGCAAGCCTAAGATATACCATCTCCTGATTGAGGTACGTAGTACTTTGATGTGATGACGTCGCGTGTTATGATGTCGATTAGTGAGAGAGAGAGAGAGAGAGAGAGAGAGAGAGAGAGAGAGAGAGAGAGAGAGAGAGAGATGGGAAACAAACGCGCAACGTTGCTATGTCTACTGGATCACGTCCAACTCCTGATATAAACGGTATTTTCCCGATGTTTATTGTCTTATTATTATCATCGCAGTCTCCTGATCTCTACTGGCAAGTGCTCAAAATGTTCTCCGAATATTCAACTTGCAGCTTAAGTGTTTTCATTAAAATCTGACGAGGACTTTTTGTATTATATCAAATTGAGCGTGATTCTCCATAAGGGTCCATGTTAAACGTGTGAAAATAAACGTGTCGATATATTTTTTCTCGCGCTCCGGAAAGCCATAAAAATTTAACCGAACCTTTTTCTTATCAGAACCTATAAGTATGGCAAGTTTCATTAAAATCTGACGAGGAACTCTCTTATGGAGGGTACTACCTTCATTCAAAACGTTTTTATTTTCATTTGCCAGAAAAGCTATTGAAGACGGAGAAATAGTGTTGTACGAAAAAAAAACTCACCGCGGGATGTAGTTTCCTTGCGAATTTGGCACAGCAAAACGTCCCCTAATACCTCTTATACCACGTCCTCGCCCACGACCCCTAAACGACGGCTGTTGCCTAATTTGTTCAACGGTAACAACATTTTCCAGTGAATCCGGTATTTCACTGTTCATCTTTGGAGATATCATGATCCTTTCGTTCTGAAAACGATTTCTTCTCTCCTCCGCCTCGTCGCAGTCGTCGTCTTCCAATCCTTGTCCATTCCCAACGAAGATCGCTCTCTGCACGTTTTTCTGTAGCTTCTCGCGCAAATCGCCCGTGTTCTGCACGATTGTTTCATTCTGCATGCCAGTCTCACCGTACTGCTGGTCTCTCATTTCTTTGTGCTCCTCTTGAACGTAATAGCCGCCATGATTACCGGAACTTTCTTCTTCGTAAAACTCATTGTGGTTATGGTTATCAGTGTGGCTTCGATATTCTATATTTTCATCGTCGCCTTCTAAGTCGTCGAGAGCATCCGTGACTCCTAAGTCCAGTACATCGTCTGTTTCCTCTTCTCCCTTATAGCTATTCTGCTGCTCGAGAATTAAATTGCCAAATATTTGTAATGAAAATACGGTCAACGGTTTCGCGATCTTTAAGATCTAATGTAATTAAATATTTTATACTCTTAGAATTATTCGGATTTTTTTTTAATACTTCATTTCCAGTGTAGGGTATAATTTTGAGACATGTGATTTACATTGCTGTTGACTTAGAATTTTATAAGCCTTTATCGTTTTTTTTTAATGGTCTCGCGGCGAAGTTTGATCGAATGATACAACGAATTAATAAACAATCCACGTCAACAATGTGTCAAATGACAAGTGATGACGATTATAATGGTATCAGTTATTATAAGACGATTGAAGAGGTCGAACAGACGTGCATATCGCGTGCGATATCACAATAATGCATACAAAGGTGAGCATTTGTCGATACAAGGCGTATGACTGTTATTTCATGTCATCCGATCCGAGTTTCGAAGATTCGTCTGGACTTCATCATGGCGATTATTCGGGGCGATACATATTACGGAACGCAAATACTTTTGACTGTAGCATAATATATATCACGCATTCCCAGCAATCCTATGCCGATTAAAGTAAGATATCTTTTGTTTCCGCAATATCTGGTTTTTGCAAATGCAAGTCTTCTTGTTTGAATGGTTTGGTTTTGAAATGCAAACCTGACATTTAGAATAAATTCAGGAATGAGATATAGACTTTTCAATTAAGTCATACTATCATACAATTTGCTGCTAGAGAGTGAAAAAAATCGTCAATGGGATTTTATCCACAGGAGCAGTGGGATATAGTGACCTAAATATTTATCTGAGAAGGCGGATCGGAAAATATGCACTAATACATGATACAAAAACGATTGTGTATGTGAGAACCCGTTGTTTGCAGATTTTCGTTCGAGACTTTCACCCTTTGCACGACAAAAATTTCGCAATTCCAGATCTTATTATCTGTTGCTCGCGCAAAGAATACCGTTCTAAAACTATGCAGCGTTCTTAAATAACTATACAGTTTGTATGACAAAATTCATTGCTGCAGAGAGAAGGTAATGCAGAGCATAATACTTTTGTGGAATATAATAAATTGATAATGCTCATAAAATAGCCGCATGGTTTAGCTCAAATCAAATAAGGAAAAATAGAAAATATTGAAAACTGATAAGTTAACCCTCATTTCCTTTTCTCTGTTATTATTATAAAAGCAATGATAACAAAAACAACAGCAACTATAACAACAACAGTAATGATAGTCTTATTTCTTTATTCGTTCGTCCATTGCGGATAAATCATTTGTCGATCAGTTAGGGGATCGCATAAAAGTCTTTGATTGTAGATTTTGATAGACAACAATACCGGAAGTAACACATTATTGTACTATTGAGCAATGTACAAAGCATTATAGAAATACTCATACAGCATTTGTACTGAAAGTTTATTCCTGAGAGTCGCACACCGTGGAAATTTGTCCCATGTATGGCATGAATTAGATGAAATAATTTGTAAATCTTTCATGCATAAACAATCCTAAGAGAATGTATAATTGAATTACATTCTTATCTATGGGTTCCCGGTTCAGAAGTGCAATCAGCCTCTAGAATTGCACTCCAGTCTATAAATGATTCAGATCGATAACAAAATTTTCGAAACATCATAGATCTCTCGCACGGTTGATTATGGGTACCTGAAAAATTATATGCTAGCCAATGTAAGGAAGAAACAAATCACATCTGTTACAGCGCTAACCTGAAGACAGTGTTGTTTCAAACCTGTCCAGATACATATTAATACATAAACTGAATTTCTCAGACGCTGTACTATCCATTATTCTCCAAAGTAAATGAAAAAAGAAGAGAAAAAGTATGCAAAGTAGAACCTTGCACATAGCTTCCTCATCATTTTAAATATTTGCCAAAGACTCCTCTACGAGGAACTATGTGTCAATCAATTTTGGCTTCCTCATAGAGGAAGCTTCGGCAAATGTGTAAAATGATGAGGAGCCATGTGCAAGGTTCTACTTTGCATCCGTTTTTTACTTTTGTGAAGTTGAGAGCACCATGTGAGTGTGGTGTAAGTCTAAATCAATATATGTGGGGCAATTCATGTCAAATTTGAAAAATTATAATTCCAATAAAATCTGAAGGTACCGATGGATTTTGCTCATATTCAATACCCAACATCTTTTAATATTAGTGTAGTTTGTACCAAATGTTAGCGCAATATCTCGAAAATTCTGGAATCTAGAGCACTTACGTTGATTTTTGAAAAATTTCAAAATGACATAAAATATGAATAGCTCGATGGATTTAGCCCAAATCCAATCCGGAACACCTTTTGATAATAGTGCAACTTCGTGCCAAATTTTAGTCCGATATCTAGGAAATTGCGCCAGCTAGAGTCCGCACACAGTTTCTTTACACGTTTCGAAATTTCTTAAAACAAAAGCACTCCATGGATTTTTTTCAAATTCAGTAACAAGCATCTCCCTGTAGTTGTTCAATATTATAATGAATTTGAGCTCGATATCTCGAAAATTGTGGGAGCTAGAAACCGAAAATAAATTTTTGAATTTCTTAAAAACCGCGTAAAAACGAAAGATCTGCATGGATTTTTCTAAAAAATTGATCGTGCTATGCGCCGTGAACCCTGTACATGTGTGACAAGTTTCAGCTTGATATCTCGAGCCATTCTCGAGTTATGAACGCTCAACCAATGTTACATACATACATATACACACACACACACATACACACATACATCCGGACATTTTTTCTGAATTTGATTATTAGTTGTTTTGGGACATTCTAAACACGTTTTCATGAACGTCTCGCAAAAAAAAAATTTCACGCAAACAAGGCTTCCTCTATGAAGAAGCAAAAGGGAAATAAATATAATTGTGACTGTCTGATTATGTACTTATGTTACTTCGCATGGATATTCGCTAGATTTTGCTGCGACTGAAAAACTAGCTACTGTCGCATATACAATCGCCATAAATTTGTTCCATCTTAAATAACGCCACAGTTCAGTGGTACCTTAACTTTTCAAGTAACCTTGTACAGACTTTGAAACAACGAGCTCACCCTATCAATTTCATAATCGTCAGCCAGAAGGGCTTCCTCTTCGTCATTGCCAAGATCATATTCTTCGTCTCCGAGATCCTCATCCAGCAGCGCTTCGTCCCTGGAAATAATGAAATCCGTAATTGAAACATGGCTCATTGACAACACAGAGAATACATTGATAATATATCAAAAGCATATCTTCTTGAAAGACAAAGCTGAAATATCTAGCAAACAACTCGCATGAGAGTGAATATATAGGTTGCTGTAAAAAGTTTCTAGGTTCACTTCCAAACTTTCTTCCCTGTCATTCCTTGTTCAATTTTACCATACCAATATATCAATAACTTATATCAACGAAAATTGCAATACAAAATACAACAATTACGGTAACTACGTCACTTTCGGAAGCGTTGCAATTCCTAACCAAAAATGACTATGAAGAACAATGCAATCTCTGCGAATGAAGACGCGTAACTATGATATTGTCTCCGAGCGATGACGTTTGAGACGCCAGCAATAGATTTCAACAGTTTCTGAAGCAATTTCAACAGTACTTGCTTGTAAATTAGCATGGAATTACTTACTGATCTGACATGGTGCGTTGGTGTTTTCTTGTGTCGCGGAACTTGTGCTTGATTGCATTCACTTACGGAGTTGAGCTACTGTGCAGGTGAAAGAGCGAGAAGAGGGGAGGAGCAGTATCGATCGTACACACGGTCATATATACAGATCCGGAAACGATCTTGGTGGGGGTAGTCTCCTGACCTTTTGGGAAATTAGTTCAGCGGCAAAGATGGCGCATGGATCGCCTGTACCTAGAGTCACGGCAGAGATTGGTTAGGATCACGGTCGTATACACAGATCCTGAAGCGGCGACCAATGGCCGGCGCGCTAACCTACCAGTGGCCAGGCTGGAGTCCCGGCAAGGCGGCTCAGGGAACAGCCAAAGTGTAGAAGAAGAAAAAATTCCTGACGCGAAGTTGGTTCAATGGTTCGACGAAATGGCGAAATTCGGAACCTTCGGAACTTAGAGGTCTTCTTACCGTCGGGGTTTTTTACCAGTGATGCAGTGATGTGAGATTAGGGGAAGGGACCAGAGAAAACGTAGAGCCATCGTAACCTAGCACGAACTGCAGCGTCGAGCGTGCCCCCCGGTAACCAGATTCGAAAATCCGAATCGAAGCAATACTATTACCATATATTTTCAGGCGATCCCCACGACATCTTAGCGGACTCGTTTGGTACTATGTTCTAACGAGTACTCGTTGAAACGGGCTCTCCGAATCCGGCGACCCAGGTATCAAAAATTAACACGCGACTGGCAATCTCTCTACTCATCTCTGCCTCCGTCAATATGTCGATGCCTAGAAGAGAGTGGCCACAGGTCCCCATCGTGGGACGAGTCAAACAAAAAAAAAGATGTCGATTTAAAAAAAAATATGTCGATGCTTGGGCCACATTGGTCACCATTTGTAAAATATTTACGTCGTATTAAGGGGATCCCGAACATTTCGCGTCCGCTACGAGTGCGAGAGAGACAGCGCTATCGGCGCTCGCAGCGGAGCGAGCGAGAGGGAGAGAATTTTTGTCTTCCATCATCTTAAGACGATGTACGAGTAATTTCATGGCGCATAAGTGCGAGCGAAATAGCACCATGGGCGCTCGCGGCAGAGCGAAGGAGACGGGCGCTCAGATGTCGTACTTCGTCTTAAGGCGATGGACTACATCCATGAGTGCGAGAGAGACAGCGATGTCGGCGCTCGGAGCGAGGCAGATGGAGAGTTTATGTTGTCCATCGTTTTATGAGAAGAGAAGAGATCAGTGGGCACAAGTGCCCACCGTGGGACGAGCCGAACCAGGCTTAAAAAAAAAAAAATCTGTTGTATTGAGATCACAGACACTGTCTATTGAACGAATAACGAATCCCTGTTGATGCACGTTGAGTACATCTCATGCACGCTTGCGCAACAATGTCCGTTTCTTTAACGATGACGCGACTATGAATTGTTTTGACTTGTTCAAAGTGATAATACACCTTTTCGATTTTAACCGTCTTGGAATAAAGACCTCGATTGTTTAATGAGCACGTTCAATATAACTTGATGGACCGCGGAGCTAACCAGAAGAGCTCGGAGAAGAGGTAACCAGCATTCGGATTGAGCATAAAAGATTTCAATTCTAACCTACAATTAGCACAACCAGAAACGTACACAAGGCAATACGATCAATGTTTCATTGCAAATGCGATTTTTCCTCATCTTCGAAAAACTCCGAAGTATTTCGGATCATAAGCGCAATACGTAGTCACTTATTCTTTTATTTTTCTTTCAATTCTTACAATACACATTTTATGACTTCACAGCTTTGATGCGGACAACGATTTGGATTATGCCATGATAAAAAGAATCAAAATGGAACCCGAGGGTATGCTTTCCCAGGAGGATGATATTATGGCTCAATTGCAGCAGGAAAGTTCGGATCTCGAGGTAGAACCTAGTTTTGCTCTGGAGGGAACTACCAACGGCGATGACTGCAACGAAGGTGTCCTCATGCAGCACATGGACATACGTGAACCGCTATCGACACTGAGAAATTTGTTGGAACAGAGGCTCGGCGTGGAATTGACAGATTATTTCTTTTGGCTACAAGATGCTCAAATGGTTAATACAAATAAAATTCATGTTTCAATACTATAATACGAAAACAGAAAGCAACGAACCTTTCATGTGTAACAACCATGCACACAACTCAGCCCGTATGGGCTCGCAGCCCATAATACCAGCCTGTTGCACAAATCGCTGCTAGCGAGTTGTGCATCACTGATGTATAATACCTGGCAGAACTAGGGATTGGTATTGTTCAAATGGGAAAGTGTTCAAAATACTTCAGATATCTTTAATTCTAATGGTAGAATGAAGTATTATATAATTTTGCAATAATTATGAATAATCAAGTAATAACAATATTTTGTAAGTGTAATAATTCATGATCATTCAGTCATGGGTTTGAGAATGAACGAATATGAAATATTTTTCCAGCACAGGGCCCATAATTTTGGACCAAGCAATTGTTAAATTCAGATAACGCATTGACGTATTGAATCTTATTAAAATTAAAAGTTCCATAAATCGTGTTCATTCCTTATATTTTTTGCTGAGAAGCTTTCATTTATGTCCCTGTAATAGAGTTGAATAACATTCGGGTCCACTATACATTACCTTGTCCCTTTACGTACTCGTAAGCTCAAACAACGGGTTGATCTAACATTCTGCCTCATTTTCACAGCTGGAAAGTCACAAAAATTTGGTGGACCAATGCGTTCAAGGAGAAGGTCTTGTACAAGTAAATGTTCAAATAAAAGCGAATCAAAGACGCATCAACATCGTAGACGTCTTAAAACCGGCTGAAGATTATGTAGAAGTTGCAGAGAGTAATTGTGAGTATAAGAAAACTTGATTAGAACCGTCGGGTAAGAGGTGAAAATTCGTTTTGTTTTCATCATATGCTTCAGCACCTGTGCCTCAAGAAGAAAACAAACAAAACGTGATCCGATGGATGGTGGATACTCAGTACAAACAAGAACAGGTTAGATTACTACTTAGATTGTTTTTCTTTCACTTTGTTTCCTCATGAAGTAAGCTATGTGGCGTCATCCGAATTTTTTTATCGGCTCTTGATGTCAATAGGTTCAAAAAGTCCTAGAAATTCAGAAATAACATTTAGATCAAATGTCCGGATGTGTGTGTGTGTGTGTGTGTGTGTGTGTGTGTGTGTGTGTGTGTGTGTGTGTGTGTGTGTGTGTGTGTGTGTGTGTGTGTGTGTGTGTGTGTGTGTGTGTGTGTGTGTGCGTGCGGATCGAAGTTCCGAATGTTGAATGGTCCAAAGGCTCAAATTTCCGAATATGCAATGTTCCGACCGTCAATATTACGACGAGGCACTGTACCGACAGCTCGTTGGTTCGAACGGGCAGTCTCGGATGGTCGTTGTTCCGAAAAAAAAAAACGAATTCGAAATGCATTGTATCGCAAGTACAATTTCTCGAAGGTACGGTAGCGACACGCCAATGTTCCGAATGGCATTGTCTCGATCGATCAGAATGTAAAAAACGTAAATGTGAAATGGGACAGATTTCGGCCGCGGGTGTCAGAATTTTTCGTCCATCAATATATGGTCTTTTTATATCATACAGAAACATTTCCATGTATGTAGTTATGGACCCCAATTGAGTCTAGGTTTTCGTTGAGTTCTAATCGAAAAATAAATATAAAATCTTTAACCCTTAGTCCGTAAACGTTTTTTCGGCACCTTCAATCCGTAAACCAGGGTCGCTTTCGTCGTTGCCTTTTTTTAAAACATTTAAACGGCTGCAAAAAATCTAAAAAAATTCACGAAGGTTTTTCAAGCCTCCAATTAAAATTCCCAATCATACAATTATGAAAAATTAATTTTTAAATATATTTTTCATACAAAAGATGAGGCAACCTAGGACAACATTTGATTATCGACAGGGAATACTAATACTGTACCTGTTTAGCATTAGTACAATGTATGAAACCTAGTATTCCGACATGAAATATTCTCTTCGTTAGTAAATGGTGGCCCTGACAACGGCCTTATCTTTGTGGTATTTTCAACGCTTCACTATAACTTTCGTGACAGGTGCGGTGGAGGAGGAATACGTTTCGAAACTTCAGTGTGCCGGGTACGGTCTTAGCCAACGCGATCATACCAACTGAAGATGGAAAAGTGAATTTCAAAACGTATTCCTCTTTTACCGCCCCTGTCACGAAAGTTATCGTGAAGCGTTGAAAATACCGCACAAAACGGTCTCTTTCAGAGCCACCATGTACTAACGAAGAGAATATTTCATGTCAGAATAATGGATTTTGAACATTTTACTAATGCTAAACTGGTACAGTATTAATATTCACCTGGAGTCATATTTTCACTTGATTGGAGCTCTCGCAACACAATATTAACGCGATTCAATCGTTCAAGACAAAACTTATTAATTATATTGCCAGTGAACAAAAAATAAAGGCAATTTGAAAATTTTACAGAACGTTTCTCACGTGTTGAACTATGTTCAGTAAAATTTTGGATAAAATTCAGTAGACCCTAAGGGCCGAAAAAAATAGAAATTTTTTTTTTCAGTTTTTTTACTCATTTTTTTTACATATCGGATTAATATTCCATTTGCTTATTGAAAAGAGGGCTTTTTTCCAGTTAAGAAGCACTGGTCGGATGTCGCTGTATTGACACTTAAGGGACACGTACAATTGGAGATTTTATTTTTTAATGTTTCAATTAGAACTCAACAATGATTTCTTAGCAAGGAAGTTTATTTATCCTGTTTTGCAGTGAAGATATGGAATTATGAAAAAAGTGATTTTACACATAAGTTTTTCAATATTTTTAAAATCATTTAAAAAACTATTAGATTTTGGAAATTCTGGTTTGCATATTCGTTTTTCTTAGATTCTAGCGTTTGATTAGTAGAATAAGACTCCACCCTACGTTTGAATTTTCTATAAAAATAGTCAGCGGTGGCATGTACATCTAAGTTTGATAATTTACGCGTGGGAAAGCTCGAAATTCGAGGAATGTCGAAAACCGCGCCGACTGGTAGGCGTTCGAAATATTGTACGTTTGCTACAATGTCATTCTAAATTTTGACGATTCGCTGCAATATCATTCTACGCCGTGACCGTTCGTAACATTGTCATTCGAAACATTGCGCGTTCGGAATTTTTACCCTTCTGAACTTTGCTCTTTTCGAATTTCGAGTCCCACCCGTTTATTTGACTTCAGATACACGCGTTTGAAAATCGACCGGGTCCGGCGGACCCATTGTAGGAATTACGTGATAATTCTAGGTTTTAGGAACTGAGGGTTAACTCTTTATATTCGGCCTGGACTTAATAAACAGTGCAGTAAACAAGCTCCTCTAATTGAACTGAAACTCGCAACGCGTATTCAATATCATATGCATTGCGAGACATGATAACACATCATGAGTATGTGTAACATTTTGTGAAGATAAGTCGGATTTTAGAGGCACTTTCTTTTTTTAATTCCGAAAATTTATCTAGTTTGATTTAATTTGTATAGTTTCTTTTTTTTTCTTCTTAAATTTCAGGTAAAATTTTATGTTAATTGTCCATTGCATTCGAATGTTAAATAGTATATTATGACATGAGTCCAAAAAACGTTTTTCGTACGAGTGTCGTACGAATTTTTATGTCACAAGGTCCGTAAATGCGGTTTGAAGCGAACGAAGTGAGCGTAAAACCGCACTTTTACGGACCGCGTGACATAAATAATATTTCACATTTTAAGTAGTGTCGAGTTATTTTTTGAGCCCTAAGTACGTTTTATTGAAGACAATATACGAGACAATCCCAAAAAAAAACGAGCTGCAAGTTCAAATTCGCAATTTGCTTCCTCTGAATCGTAGGTAGTGAAGAAATATTCCTCAATGAGGAAGCCATAGAACATTAAAGAAAAATGGTCCTTCACATAGGAATTGTCGTCCACTACTTACGACTCAGAGGAAGCAAAGTTCGAGTTTCAACTTGTTTCGTATTGTATTAATTGCATTGACAATAACGTTCATGACGCATTCGCACAGGAACGACTGAAGATTCCCGCCGATCCGAAAGATTGGTCCCAAACTCACGTTAAGCACTGGCTTCAATGGGCAGTAAGACAGTTCAATCTAGTCTCGCTGAGACTCGTTGATTGGAACATAACCGGTGCTAAACTTTGCGACCTCACGCTCGAGGAATTTCAATCTAAAGTTCCATTGGATCCGGGTGATGTGTTCTGGACGCATCTCGAACTACTCCGGAAATGCAAATTTGTCGGTGAGTGGTTATTTTTTATCGATTTAATAAATTATGAAATTCAAAAGAATATATTTGAACGTACACTTTCAACGATTTGCTTTATTATTATTCTATAAGAATTGTACAAGTTTCGATGGTGGCGATACGGTTTTATTTCAAAAGCCAGCAATATTCACAACAAATGCACAGTGACTACATTAAACTCATACAAAAAGACGTTCAACAATGATTGAACCCTCGCTTGAGGGTTCGACGCCTGCTGGACATTTCTCAATCGGAAACAATCCATAAAATTCTGCATAGTAGTTCCATGAAAGAAAATCTATCTTTTCATACCGATCGCAATTTTTATTACGGTAAAACTAAATGGAGCGTGTAATAACTAATATTGGTTTCTTAAATGATACGAAAGTTTCAACATTTTTCAAGCAACATAAATTAGCGATTTTCGATGAACCTTCTATTCAAATTAAAAACTTTGTTTAAGCTAATTCAATGATTATTCTATTTCTACCTTCTACCCATTTGATCTTTACTTTCTTGACCATATGATCCCTATGTTAATACGCGACACTGGACCCATCTAGTTTTACGGTAGTATCCCACAAACTGTAAGAGTCAAAGCAAGCTTAAGATATACCATCTCCTGATTGAGGCACGTAGTACTTTGATGTGACAACGTCGCGTGTTATGATGTCGATTGGTGAGAAAGAAAGAAGATAGGAAACAAACGCGCAACGTTGCCATGTCTACTGGATCACGACCAACTTCTGATACAAACTGTTCTTTCCCGATGTTTATTTGCTTATTATTATCATCACAGGCTCCTTATCTCTACTTTCAAGTGCTCAAAATGTTCTCCGAATATTCAACTTGCAGCTTAAGTGTTTTCATTAAAATCTGACGAGGACTTTTTGTATTACATCAAATTGAGCGTGATTCTCCATAAGGCTCCATGTTAAACGTGTGACAATAAAAGTGTTGATATATTTTTTCTCACGCTCCGGAAAGTCATACAAATTTAACTGAACCTTTTTCTTGTCAATGCCTATAAGTATGCCAAGTTTCATGAAAATCTGACAAGGAACTCTCTTACTACCTTAAGGCTCGAATCTTCGGACGCAGTATGTAGTTTACTTCGATGAATATTGTCAATTTACCATTCACGCTTATCCGCAGCTGTGGTCCAAAAAGATGCCGTTAATTCGTCGACGGACACGATCGGTTCGGACAAGTCGACGAAGGCTCATAGTCTAAAGAGCCCGAAGTCCCGAGCAGTGATGAATCAGCACACGCGTCTGGTCGGGTTGCCTCTGTCGAATGTGGAAAGTTCGCCGATCTCCTTAGCCGCTTCGAGTCGTACGGTCAACAGTGGACAGATCCAGTTGTGGCAATTTCTGCTGGAGTTACTCACAGATCGTGAGCACCGTGACGCTATACGGTGGGTGGGCACCGATGGTGAATTCAAACTGAATCAGCCGGAAGCAGTGGCGAAACTATGGGGTGCCCGAAAAAACAAGCCGTCGATGAACTACGAAAAGTTGAGCCGAGCGCTGCGTTACTACTACGACGGTGACATGATATCGAAGGTCCACGGAAAAAGATTCGTTTACAAATTTGTTTGTGATCTCAAGCAACTGCTTGGTTATTCAGCCGCTGAATTAAGCAGGCTTGTTGAGGAAGGTAGAAGATATTTTTGATGGTATTTTTCAAAACGATATTATTTCGAATAAGTAAAACGCTATCTTGAAAAGAATTAAAAATTCCCGGTTCATTCCTGGATCGGATTCAAACATTTACCGGTCGATCGATGACCTTATGGTCATTACTTTGGAGTTCAAATATCGATTTATATCTTGTGGATTATGACTACACGCATTGATGCAACTAATTCCGGTTTACAAACAACTTATATGTCTTCTTTGGGGGCCGAATTCATTGATCCAAGCACTGTTCCGTAATCGTATCCAAGGGCTTATTTGTATGCTATGAACAATTAACATTTACAATCGGTAGCCCTTAGGGTCCAGAACTATTGAATATTTTTCTCATTCAAATTCGTCACACGGCCGTTGGTCGAGGGCCTGAAATCGCTCATTTCTCTATGGTACGATTGTTTAAATCTCCATCTCCTCCTATTATTCAAAGGTAATACGTTGATCCATAATCCTCGATTTACGAACTAAAATTTTAATGGACACTAACTACTAGAACATTGTTTGATAAGTAATTCGGTCCAAAACACTTTTTTTTTCTGTAGTAAGTCGTATCTGGCCAGGAACTAGAGACTACCGTGAAAAAAAATATATGTGAGGTACTGTTGTACTGTTGTACCTCGTATCCAGTGCCATATGGCTCCACTCCAACATCTCTGTGCATAACAATATCCTTCTTGTCAGACGAAAGCGACGAAACAACCCCAATTATCTTAGCGCTGAGCACAGCGACGTGCTATATATGAAAAATGAATGACATAAATTATGGGTTTTAGATATATCAAATGTGCGACGAATCAAGGCGATTATTCGACGAAATGTTACAAAAGTTTATGACAGCGTTATACTATATTGTACAATATATATATATATATATATATATATATATATATATATATATATATATATATATATATATATATGTATGTATATATATACACGGTATGTAGATTTTAATTCTGTATTTTTATATTATTGAGATACGAAATAATAGATGTGAGAAATGAAAACAGAAAAATATCTCCACGGTGTGAGTGATGACGATGTGATTGCGGAAGCATGTTGCAGGGGAGTAAAAAATTATTAGGACGAACGCCGACAAAGCTGGAACGATGGTAGCTGGAATGTGTATATCGACGAATAAATGTACGATTTCTGCTTGCCAATTTCCAGGGCCTGAAATAAAAAAATACATGTAGATAGTTCTCGAGATGGCGGTGGAATACGTTGATCATGGACTTGCCGGACCTTTTGTCTTTCGAGTGGAAGTAGAGTTTGTGTTCGAGACTATCGGTTCGACCGTTTGGTCGATGCGCTTTGT
Source organism: Diplazon laetatorius (assembly GCA_963662125.1). NCBI lineage: Eukaryota > Metazoa > Arthropoda > Insecta > Hymenoptera > Ichneumonidae > Diplazon > Diplazon laetatorius. The sequence continues at coordinate 8,746,383 of OY759158.1, read as the reverse complement.
TTTTTTTCCACATCACATCGTTCTGGCCATCCAGTACGGAACAAAATTAGATCGACAATAACACGGTAGAATTCATCGCCAATACCAGAGAATCTAGCCTGTGAGATATCAGACGCGACGTCACAAGTTAGGGTCTCAGGGAACCGGCAAAGCGGCAGGCTTTACATCGCCTGCCCGCCTGGGCCCTTTTTTCATTGTGCTTCTCGCTTGATTTTTTTTGCATCGCTATATCTATACATCGTTATCTCGCCTTTTTTTAAACTCGCTTATTTTCTTTCTTGAAAACTTTCTATTACTCTCTAGCGTGAATCTTATACCTTCGAGCACATTTCTACTCACTCAGTTTGCTCGAATAGTCTCGTGCTTTTGTCTATTCGTATATCGATGATCTTCGAGTTGGGTCCGGCAAGTCTCGGGTATCGTCGAGGATCGGACGATTCTCGCCGTGTTCCGTTAATACGGATCTAACGTCGGGGCGCCGACGACCGGGAAAGTTAGCAAGTTGTACAGTGGACTTCATGTCTGCGAATTTTTCCATTCCCAACTATACAACCTACTACCTCACCCAGGCGTCGCCGCTGAAGAAACGTAAGATAATAATACGTTTTTATTCAAAATGTTCATTCTTCATCTAAAGGATTCCACCGTAACAAACGTTTACTTCGAGCAATACTATTTTTTTTTTTTTTTTGTGACGTTTAACATTTCGAGTTTCATTTTTTGCATCGACCTCTTTCAGATCTTCACATACGTTAGCATCTCTTTATTATGCTGTACGTCCTTCGCATTTCATCGGCAGGCTGGAAGTATTTTTTACGGTTCGAAGAGCAACGGCCAACAATATTATTCATATCGGCCAGAAAATGGTACTGAGAGACGAACGTGCAACCTACCCGGCGATTCTGATCTATAGACGAGCAATGCTAAAAACTAAGTCATTGTACCGATCAATATACAATCCGTACCATCACCTAAAACGTTGGATTTGATCTCCCTTCATCAATGACATCTTGATTTTCAAATTCCAAGGATACTCTTTCTTTGCTGTCCTAATTTCTATTTAAAAAAAAAAAATATCGACTTATTATGGTTTTGTCTCCTCCAAAGGGCATAACTGTAACGTTGGCCAACGAAGTGCAGCAGCGGGCGTGTAAACACGCGTAGAACGTACGCACGCAGTGTCACTAAGAGCGACGATGCAAACTTTTCAACGCCGGCCTGACTACATGTACCGGTAGATAGGAGCTTGCGGTATGCATATAAAATAGCCCACAAGTTCGGATCTACGGGTTAGTGTCATCAAGTAGCTGCGTCTCCCAGCTTTTCACCCTTTTTTTTTCTTCCTCGATGTCGTCATTAGTTTCAATGCTCTTGTGACTCCGTTTTTCCCTCTCGAAAGCTGAGGGCAAGTCTGTCCCCACGTTGATGATCCGAAATAGATGGTATGATATTTTTAAATGTTTGAGTCCATCGGTATTTCTCGCTGAGGCAGTGCTGAAAGGAACAAAAACAATAACACCGGTTAGAAAGATTCTCTGATAATTTTTTCCTTTCAAATATTATAAGTCAATCAATGAGAATCACTATCAATAGTGACATTTAAACTTTTCAACCCCGAAGGCTTTCAAGCTGATTGCCGAACAGCATTGGAATTCGCGAAATAAATCATCCACATTGGAAAACTTATTCTGCATAATAACTAGTTGAAATTAATTACGCAAAAAAATCTGCGATTACCGAAATTTTGTGTTGAAATAAACACTACTACAACACTAATATCGACGTAGTGTTATCAATGCGGTGTTGAAATTAATGTATATTATACACTGATATCGGTGTGCATATAATTAGATCAATTCGGAGTTAAAATGAAAATAATTTCACATAGTGTTAAATTGAATATGAATTAAACACTACCGGGGATGTAATAAGTTCATCGATCCCGTGTTATTTCAATTTTAACACTGTTGTCGGTGTACACTCGAGTTTACCTCTCCCGTTTCGTTGAATCCGACATGATGATCTATTTAAGTATTTCGAACGGAATGGTTTTGAACACCGCTATGATTCTATGGCAACCACTCGACTACCGTCAAGAAAGCAGGTAACATGATTTCGGGCCTCTGATTGTCTCTGATTGTCTGAGTGTATCGTCATACGATACTTATAGACTTCCTACAATACTGGAGTCAAAGCGGGAAGAAGCACGTTTCCATCCCATAGTCGGGAATTATCGATGGATGCAGGGATGGGCATAATGTATTAAAAAAAAATTAAATACAAAATTCTTTTTCACTCAGTATTTATTTTCGATTTAAATAACGAATGGATTTTCACTCATTATTTTATCGAGTCTTAATACTGAGTGCAAAACCACTCGTTATTTAAATCGAAAATAAATACTGAGTGAAAAAAAAATTTGTATTTATTTCGAAAATAAATACTGAGTGAAAAAGAATTTTGTATTTATTCTGGAAATAAATACTGAATGAAAAAAAATGTTGTATTTATTTCGAAAATAAATACAGAGTGAAAAAGAATTTTGTATTTATTCTGGAAATAAATACTGAATGAAAAAAAAATTTGAATTTAAAACGGAAATAAATACAGAGTGAAAAAGAATTTTGTATTTAAAACGGAAATAAATACAGAGTGAAAAAGAATTTTGTATATTAATCGGAAATAAATACAAGATACATAACCACTCGGCCGGTGTTTTGTTTACAAATGGTACGCCACTCGAACCTGTCCGGCAAACGAGTGGAAAACCACTCGGATGTGAGTATTGAAGATACTTTTCCATTTTAAATTCTTCCGAAAATGAATCAATGCCCACTCTGAGTGGGAATCCCGTCGATTATTGCAACAAAAATTTATTTATAAAAATAAAAATTTATACATATATATATATATATATATATATATGAGGTATTCCACCCCATTTCGAACGGTCAAAAAGTTTTGCACTCCCAAAAAAATTGAAATTTGGTCAAATTATTCAATTAGACGAAAAAGAGTAGTGTGAATTTTTTCAGATTTTTTGGATCGCATTTTTTTGAGTTTTTCAACATTTCAAAATTTTCTAAATAACGTTATATATTGAAAGCATACCATTAAACAGAAAAATGTTTCAGACAAAAAAGTTGCAGTTTTCCATAAACTTTGTGAAAACATTTTTCTTGGAATTTTTCGAGTTCAAAAAATGACCATTTTCATCAAAAATATACGAAAATAATTTTTTTCGGTCGGTATGTCACCTTCGATTTATCTCAAAAAATTCCTGAAAATACTCTGAAATGTGTAAAATACACACGTATTTTTTTTGTCATGGCTCGATTAGTTGTTCCTAAGCTATGCTTTGGTTTATTAATAATATTTTTAAAAGTTTTTTTAGAAAAATCAATTATTATGGAAAATCATAATCTCCCGAATTGTTTTTCTCAAATTTACAGATGAAAGAACATTTACAATAATAATATCAATGTTTTTGAGCTTATTAAACGAAAAATTCTATGTATACTATGTAGGAAAAAGTTTTGAACGTATTTCAAAACTTTTTCCTACATAGTATACATAGAATTCACGAACATAGCTATACATAGAAATTCATGAACGAACATAATTATACATAGAAATTCACGAACACACGCTTTAAAATAAAATAACATCACGATCGTCATTTTAAATTATTAGAGATAAAATTTATAAAAATATTATCAGAACAAAAGTTTCAAATAAATTTTCGATCAAAGAACTTCTATAATAGTTAATCTTACGATCGAAACTCAAGTTTGTATGAATTTCCCTAAAACTCATAAATTAAATTAAAATTTTCCAAATTATTAATCAAAAACTGTTAAATTTGGCGTGCATTGAAGTTGGACGATAAATATCTTTGAAACGCTTAATTCAATCGAATATTCATAAGAGACCATTTTTGTAGAGCAGCGCACATTCTACCAAACTAAGCATTGCGCCTTCCATAATGATTTTTTGTTAGCGAGTTACAAAATTCATAAGAAAAACAGGAATTTGTCTAAAAATGATCAAACTTGAACCGTAAATATCTTCAAAACAGTGAGGTTTACGAAAAAATTGTAAGAGATCTTTTTTGTAGAGCGGACAATTTCCTACGAGTATAGAAGGAGGGCTATTTCAAAATATCAGTTGATAAAGCGATATGAATTTTTTCTTCTGATACTGCAAAAAAAATGAAAAACTGCGTGGCGGAGGATCTTGACATTTAAATAAAAAGCTCAAATTTGCTGTGAATTATCTAAAGGTGTCTAGAAACCTACTTATCGGGTAAAGAAGTAAAAAAAAAATAGTCGATTTTTTTGACCCACCCTAATATATATATATATATATATATATATATATATATATATATATATATATCTTTCTTTTTTCATGGACACGGACACATTTTTATAAATAAATTTTTGTTGCAATAATCGACGGGATTCCCACTCAGAGTGGGCATTAATTCATTTTCGAAAGAATTTAAAATGGAAAAGTATCTTAAATACTCACATCCGAGTGGTTTTCCACTCGTTTGCCGGACAGGTTCGAGTGGCGAACCATTTGTAAACAAAACACCGGCCGAGTGGTTATGTATCTTGTATTTAGTTCCGATTTAAATACAAAATTCTTTTTAACTCTGTATTTATTCCCGTTTTAAATACAAAATTATCTTTCACTCTCTATTTATTTCCGAAATAAATACAAAATTCTTTTTCACTCTGTATTTATTTCCGAAGTAAATACAAAATTTTTTTTTATTCAGGATTTATTTCCAGAATCAATACAAAATTCTTTTTCACTCTGTATTTATTTTCGAAGTAAATACAAAATTTTTTTTCATTCAGGATTTATTTCCAGAATAAATACAAAATTCTTTTTCACTCAGTATTTATTTTCGAAATAAATACAAAATTTTTTTCAACCTAGTATTTATTTTCGATTTAAATAACGAGTGATTTTTCACTCAGTATTTAGACTCGACAAAATAATGAGTGAAAATTCATTCGTTATTTAAATCGAAAATAAATACTGAGTGAAAGAGCATTGTGTATTTAAACCTGTATTTAAATACTTTTTCCACTCAAATGCGCCCATCCCTGGATGGATGACCGCGGATCGAACGAGAGTGCTCCGAGTGAAATGATACGTACATTGTTCTAAAGCATTTTATTGAACAATATACGTTCTCAGAATGATGTTTCTCCATAAAAATGTATTTAATATTACTTTCTATGTTTGATATCGATTTTATAGAAATTATAAGTTAAATACATGTTTGTTTTCAAGGTTATGGATAATATTTGCTACAATACTTATTCGTGGTCCACGATTATTCATTGCGAAATAATATCGATAATTTTGTATTACATATGTAATATAAATACATTGATGAAGAATTTCCAAGGATTTCTTATTAACACATAGTCAAATTTTCATTTTTATTTTCACTGAGACTTTTGTCAATTGTCTAGACATTTCGGTGTTTTCAAGCGGTTCGCAATGCTGATGGTCGAAACCATTCATGTGCGATAAGGGACCTTATATGTTCTTGTGAGCCGTAATTGGCCTTGGAACTTAAAACTACTCTCTAAACTGTAATATTTTCGTTTATTATATACTTGCTCCTGCTTATGTACCTTTGCCGTCACCAATAAACGACTAAAACAAAAAAAAATAAGGGACCGTATCGAATTTAATGTTAACACTAAGATCGGCAAATAACAGAACCACCTAGTGCTCTTTTCCGATCCATTTGGATGTTCAGTCGTACACCAAACAGTGGCAATATCACGCTGTTAAAATGAAAGTTCTGAATTACACCAAGCTGTTCACGCAGAGAGCCCAAACCACGACGAAGTAATCAGCTTACACTAAATTGATGGACCTGTACACACCGCGGTGGTGTCAAGACGGCGTTAATATCGACATCGACTTTTTACCGTGTATCTCTGCGAGTTCATATTCTATCATTACTATTATCATGTAAGAACAATCTGCGTGACTCATAGAACTGATGTGCAAGAACCGATTCTATGAGTGAAACTGATTTTTTATCAAAATTTTTTTTCAGTATTTTGACTTCTAAGGGCAGTAAAAAATCGAAAGATCAATCAAAAAAACTCGACGTTGTTACCTGCAGAAACTTATCAACTGATAAAATCATTTTGGTTTTTCGATTCCATATGATCCAGTGATTAGTTATGAAGGGCACCACCATGAAACTTTTTTTTGGGACGTTCCCAGAGATTCGCTGTCAACGGCTCATTTCTTCATAAAAATTAATTAAAATTTCATAGAATATTTTTCAGATGTTGCTTCCTTATATAGTAATTATAGAAATGAATATCACTACAACTGTGTCGTAAAAAAAATCATCGATAACATGCTCTGCTTGTATCGAATTAACCTTACTACCCCTTAGGAGGATCCCGGACGTTTGGGCCACGTTCTCTCTCGCTCTGCCGCGAGCGCGCATGGCGCTATCTCTCCCGCACTCGTAGCGGACGCTAAACGTTCGGGGGGACATACCTAGTGTGGGGGCCGTAAAATTCGATATTTTTTTCTGACTAAACGGATAAAGATATTGACGATTTCTTATTCTTAATGTTTAGTGCATTCGTAGAAAAAGCTTCATTATAATTTTCAAGTAAAAATATCACAAAATGGCAGAGTTATACTGGTTCTCCTGGCAGCATTTTTCTGTGGTAGTCACGATATTTCCCAAAAGAAGAGTCTGAAATAAAACGGGCCACGGGACCGAATTTTCGCTGAAGAGAATAAGATAAGATTTTCAGAAAATACTTTTGACTACTCCTTTCCGAAAATGCAAAAACAAAGGATGCAAAGTAGGACATTGCACATTGCTCCCTCATATATTTGTACCGTTTTTAAATTATTAAGATGTAAAGGAGAACCTTGTTCATGGCTTTCTCATCATCTTACACATTTGCTAAAGATTCCTCTATGAGGAACTATGTGTCGATCAATTTTGGCTTCCTCATAGAGAAAACTTTGGCGAATGTGTAAAATGATGAGAAAGCCATGAGCAAGGTACTATTTTACAACTTAATAATTCAAAAACGGTACAAAATTATGAAAAAGCAATGTGCCAGGTTCTACTTTGCATCCTTGCTTTCATTTCAAATCCGCTCGTAAATCTAACGAGTCCGGAATGAATCTACGAGGAATTCCATGTAAGATCTAAAAGATTGAAAGTCGTATTAAATCTGAACGTCCGGGTGGATTTTGTCAAAAATCAATATTAAACATCTTTTGATGATAGGGCAACTTCGTGCCAAATTTGAGCCAAATATCTCGAAACTTGTGGGAGCTAGAGTGGGCACGTCTATTTCGCAACTCACATGAAATCTGATTGGCTGGATGGATTGTGTCTAAATTTCATAACAAACGTCATTCGACAACAGCGCACCTCTGTCATTATGTTTAGTGCATTCATAGAAGAAGCTTCAATATAATTTTCAAGTAAAAACATCACAAAATGGAGGAGTTATGCTGATTCTCCTGGCGGTCCTTTTTTTCGGTAGTCACCATATTTCCCAAAATAAAGTTTCAAAATCAAAATGGTGATTGCTTATCGTTTTCGAAGAGTTAATCATCAGAGTAAGAGAAGGATTTTTTTCGGGAAACAGTTAATTTTGTATAAATGAAACGAGAATAATTTTTGTTTTCGGAAACGCTTCCCTTACTCTCTAGAGAATATTTTTTTTTTCAAAAGCCCTCCAAATTTGAACAAAATCGGTCCAGTGGTTCTCGAGATATTTTGACTACAGATTTCAAAATGTATTTTCGAGATAAACGCGTTGATAGTTCTGACAAATTTTTTGCTGCCGAGGGCATCGGGAAACACGCATGTGGATAAAATAAGTTGCAGACTACAATTTTGAACCGCTCTCAATACTTTTTTTGGTGAATGAAAGCTTATAATATTTCGCGCATGAGTAATATCACAGGTTTCATGAAAATAAGCTGAAATTCGCTTATTTATCATCAAAAGTAGAAATAAGACAGCCGTGGCTTACAGCTCATGTCGTCGCGCGACGAATTTTATTAGCTATAACTCAGCCAATTTTCAGAATTCCTCAATGCGAATTTAGGGAATTACTTTCGAATAGTTATGCTTTTCAAGAGTGCTAAAAAATCGATTTTTCGCTAGATACCCCCTTAAGGATGTAGTCTGGTGTTTAGGCCCATTTCGGAACTTTCTGTCAAGACTTTCTTAATAACAAAATAAAATACAATCATTTCAATTCTTCGGCGGCTTTTTATTGACATAGTGAACTAAAAAAATATTTTTTTCTTAATTGTGCACAATTTTATAATTACATATTTTTTTAAACTAAAGAAGACAACTATAATGGAGTCAGGTGGGTGGCGCGGACGATAACGTCACGTGGAGTCATCTGAAACTAAAAATCAAATCGATTATTGTTCCGTAGGCTTATGGCTCTATCCGGTACTAGACATACACATTTTTGTTGATAAATAATAAAATGGCGGACTTGTAAAAAAAACAAATAAAAAATCGTGATTTTATTGTTGAAAATTGGTGAAAAAAAATTATTTTTATAACAAAGTTGTTTTAGTACTGAACGGAGCCGTTGTCGTGTAGAATAACCTGTGCAAAAATGAAAGCAGTCAGTTGGATAGCTTTTTTTTTAATCACCCGCACCGCTCACATTCTGAGAAAAACGCGAAAAACTCTCGTTCTGAGAAAAACGCGATTGAAGTTTTGATTTCAGATTTCTTACAAAAAATGATACTAACACTAATCAGCTATGCCTGTTGCATAGAGTGAACCGACCCTTTCTTCAAGGGCATCGTTTCTTCCTAATTTTTCTGCTCTGCGACATGACTTGGTAATTTTTGAGGCGCCAGTAATTTTCAATAGAGGCATGAATCCTTCATTCAATATGCACGTGGCTGTTATAGTGTAGCAAATTCTAATGACTTTTTTCCGACGAAAACATGCTTCGAAGCCATATTCCATACGCAGTGGGTGAAGCTCTCGCTGTTATTCTACGTATTCTTTCCTAAGCATCTTTCGAATAGGTTATTCGACGATAATTCTTCGTATATTGGCTTCAAAATAATTGCAGTATCGTCATAAAATGCGGGTGGATTTGTACAAGTACTTCCTCGATTTTGAGCTCTGAGATTTCGATATTCGCACCACGTTGCAATTGCCACGTTCACGGCGTGCGATCGCCTATGTGGCAGCTATTTAACTTTCGCCAAACTACCTTCTCCCAGACGAAGAATTTAAAATCTCTTGCTTCGATCCTTTTTAAATTTGGTACACTCTTTCTCTGTATAATTTATGAGGTAACGCTGTTGAGTTTTTCAAAAATTTGTTGTTATTTTTCATTTTACAATAACAAATTCGTCCATTTTTTAAGCGAAAGTCGCGTTTTTGACTTTTCAGTGTTACTGAAAATCAAAAAATCGATTAAAAAAATCGACAGCGTTACCTAGGAAAACTCATAGACCAATAAAATCAATTTGATTTTTTGATTTCAGATGATCGAGTGATGAATTACAACCACCACCACAGAACAACTTTTTTCAGCAAATATTCTGAAAGGGTTATTCCACAATACTGTCATAATTCAACTTAAAATACAGTGTCCGTATCTTATCAAAAATGTTTGAAAAAGTATATTTTTTCCACCGAATTAAGCGAACCCCCCTCTTGAGGTTTGCTTTTGTCATCACCTCATGTTTTAGTATTGATGGTATCTTTGTAGCAGAATCGCAAATAAGCTGAGTTGCCAGATTAATATCACAATCAACGGATACTGTGACGTCCAGTTGGTGGTAGAAACAAGGAGCGCTCTTTAATATAAAAAAAAACAGACTCGATATATCGATCCCACGGTTGCCGAACTGGCGCGCTTCACACTGTGCAAAATTGAGATTGTTGGTAGTTAAGTATTTTCCTCCTGGAATAAATGATTCGATCTGGCCGGACATAGTCAACATGACAGTACCGGCGGGTGTTTGACGTGTCGCTATTGTGGTACAAATACGATATTACAAGAGTAAGCATCGCTTCAGGTAGTCTGCCGTTCTGTCGTGCGTCATGTGTGCCGCAATGGTACCAACTTTATATACCCCAATATTGTTGGTACATCACCTCTCCTGCTTTATGCAATCATACCATAAAAATTGAGCTTATTCTGTTATAACTGTACCTTAATGCGGTCGTAGTTAGCTGCTCTCCTGCTATTCAGTGTTGCACAGTACGTTAGCCTATCTGGGTTTGTAGATATTTTATATTTCGATTTAAAATGTTTACCGTATTTTCTCATTATATTAGACTTTCGAAATATGTGAAAAAATCGATTTTTTGAAGCCCGAACACCAGACTACGTCCTCAACCGCTCGAGGTCATTCAGGGTCAGGGCAACCCCAGCCGGAACTCTAAGTAAAAATTATTATATGTTCTTGGCGGCCGAGGGGTCCACGACAAGGGTCGGATAAATCGCGCCAGCAGTTTCTCCGTGGCAGTCGATTTGACAGGACAGTCCGTGAGCTTGGGATCATTTTGACCTACTGTGTGACCTGAACGTTATTATTTTGTGATAAGTGGTAGTTTTTTTCTTTGTTCAATTACTTAACGTAATGTAATTACGACTAGGAAAATCATAAAATTTGTTCGTATCAAGTTAATAGATTTAATTTATATCACGCTGTCCGTAAAAGTGCGGTTTTACGCTCACTGCGTTCGCTTCAAACCGCATTTACGGACCTTGTGACATAAAAAATCGTACGACACTCGTACGAAAAACGTTTTCTGGACTCGTGTGATTGCAATACTCGCCTTCGGCTCGTTCTGCAAACTCACACTCGTCAGAAAAAATGTTTTCGTACTAGTGTCATAATATACTATACTTCGAAATTCTTTAAAAATTTTTTTAAAAAATCATAACAACAAATGACGGGAGATACCGATTATTTCGACCAGCTATGCCACTCCTTTACCACCGCCAGGGAAACTATGAGATGGCCGATGAGATATTTTTTCGGAATTTTGGACCAAGTTCACAGCCAAGCAGTGTCTCAAGGAACTAACGTTCACCTGGTCGAGCCTCATCTGAGAAAGCGGGTTGAAGTTCATGACCTCGGAAAGGACCTGTAAAAAGGGATCGTAGGGATTCTTCGGTGCGAAACGCATGTAGAAATTTCCCGACAGCGATAGTATTTCCACAGGAGGGTCCGCTATGAATTGTTTAAAAGACAGGAGGACCACAAAACTCAACAATTATGCTCATCATGCCGCCGCCCTATGAGCCACAAACACAGAATTCATTGTCGTAGACTGTGGAGGGAAGTCCTAAATAGTATATTATGACCCTAGTACGAAATTTTTTTTTCTGACGAGTGTGAGTCTGCAGAACGAGCCGAAATCGAGTATTGCAATCACACGAGTCCAGAAAATGTTTTTCGTACGAGCGTCGTGCGAATTTTTATGTCACAAGGTCCGTAAATGCGGTTTGAAGCGAACGGAGTGAGCGTAAAACCGCACTTTTACGCACAGTGTGTCATAAAGTTTTTTTAAGGATTTTGTTTTTTCTATAAGTGTTTTGTATGAAACACATTCCAGACACATAACTAATTTCGACAGGACAGCGTTTGTCGGGATAGCTAGTCAAGTTATAAGATATTTATGAACAATTTCGATAAATTATTCTAAAAGTGTGATTTTCGATTACAAAAAAATCATTCATCACAAATTTTTCAAATTTTGTAAACCGATTCATAAGAGCTTTTAGAAAAAAAAATTTAACCAGGGTTTTTGAGTTTAAAAACAAGGAATAAGCTCTAGCGCCAGAAGTTCAGCTGCGTTCTCTGGCAGGAAAGTGCCAGCGGAACAGTCGGGTAAAGAATCCATTTAAACATGTCGACGATGCTCGGTCAATCAGTTCAATTCTCCGTTGCTTCCGTTCTACCATTATTACAGTCCTTTGAGTCGGCGTCAGCGTTTTCTGGGTTTCATAGAGCGCAGCTACTCTAGCCTTGACGTCCTAGAAAAACAGTATTTCCAAAATAGTGCGCGACTGAGATCAGCTTTGATTTTATATCAGCGCAACATCCTCGATATAGCCCGCAGCTGAGAACAGCCTTGATCACAGTCCGCGCAATATCCTTCATGTAATGCGCGGCTGAAGCAAGCTTTGACAATCAGACAGCGCATTCCGGTGATGCTTCATAATTCACCACCAATCGATGATTGACGCAGCTCTCGTTGATAATTCAACGAATGCTGCGTTGGACACTGATGGACATGGACACCACCTGCGTTGGACAACGATGGACACCTACTACCCAAAAACGGTGCTACTTATTATCAGAAAATAAAATTCATATATGGGACAAGTACCACAGAATAAAGTAAATATATCTGGCATCCAAAACAATGGAGATTGAATATGAATATTTAATGCCAGGAATCCATTTAGGAGCGCAAAAAATAGGTATTTTTCGAGAATAAGTTTATCTATCATAACATCCAGGTTGAAGAATTTCTTTTTATGACCAACAAAATGGCGGCGTTGTGAAGGGTCTTCGGGCGCCTGTTTTTCGCGACATCGAAAACTGCTGCAGTTGTCACTCTTTTCGCTGTTGATCTGAAAAAGATTCACCAAGTTTTATTCGTTTGCTGGCATAAGGGGAAGGATATATCTAAAAATTTATGAAACAGTGCAAATCGAAAATTTGGGAGCCTATTTACTCTAAAGTTAGAATTTTCGACCTTTTTTTGCTGCATTGAACGGCATCCATCAATCAAAATCTTCATTTATTCATTTCTTAGTGCATACTGCACAGTTGATTCGATCCGAACGTTCATTCAGTTTCCAGTTTGTTCAGTGAGTATCTTGAGAAGCGTTTGTTCATGGTTCATCGCAGTTAGTTCACCCCAATCACGCCTTATATTAAACGTTTAATATATAATGTAATGGACGTGTCAATGTCTGTCGAGTATGCGCTTTTATACCATTCATCGGATTGCGATGAAATTTCGGTAAGTTGTTGTGCGCACGACCGCGAAGATTTCTGAAAAAGAATTTCTTTGAAAATCAATCCCTAAGCGGGTGGAATGGGGTGTGGGCGTTGTTAACCACTGCTGTTTCTCTAGAACGGCAATAGATAGGGAGTTGAAATTTTACATGGAGGTTCGGGTCGAACCATAGATGCTTATACTCAGAAAGAATTTCAAAATTGATCAACTGGATGGAGGTTAAATCTTTTTCTAGACGTGAGCGACGGTGCGGTAAACGGTACAAGACGAGACGGGATGGACAAGGTGGGGTGAGGCAGAATAGGACGGCCCGGGACGGGACAAAACAGGACGGAATAAGATGCGGGCGAGGCCGCCCGGTAACCGCTAGTGATATATATAAAAATTAGTCTGACTCATTGAAATTATCAAAACCATAATCGAAATGTTCATTTATTTTCAAAGAATAGTAGATGCCAACCAATTTCATAGAATGATCAATGGTGAGACGATTTCACGGCTCACATAATGACGCTCTTCTAGCGACCACTTTTAGATAGACTCTATCGAGCAGCTTTGTGAAAAGTGTCTTCCCCGTAGGAGGTTTTTACGCAAATTGTTATTTTACGCCAATTCTTATTTGCGTAAAAATTCGAATTCATTTTCAAATAAAAACCATTTTAGTAAAAACTATTTTTTACCGTCTTATCAATTGTCCACTACCGAGAAATCGTATGATTTAAATTTAAAAAATTCAAATTAAATAACTGAATGAACAAAAAAAATCACGGGCACGCCTTAATAAAAGTCGATAAAAATAATAATACACATCATTGAGGCAACCCTTAGCATTAAGATAAGGGGCTCAAATTTAGAGAACTTTAGTTCTACGAGGTCAACATTAGATTTTCGAAGAAAAATCGAAAATCTATCTTTTAACGGTCAATCTAATACAAGACAAGTACGTTTAGCTACCCACCTACCTTACCGGCCTCCGCTCGAGACGTGACTGCAGTAACTCTTACTCGAAACAGCTCCAACTGTAACCCGACTTCGGAATATTTTTATAGATACAAAGCGCTATTCATAAATGTTTAATAATTGCAGTTAGAAGCGGTATTTTTTAATATTCCGATTGAGACCAACAACAATGCTGTAGGTATTGTTATACGGTAGATATCGCATTATTTTCATGATTGAAATCGTGTTTCCGCAGTTTTTATCCAAAAACGATTTCAGAGCTGTCGCACACTTTAGTAGTCATAGCCTGTTAGATCAGACGCGACTATTCGCCGCCATCGCTGTCATTACAGTCTTCACATTCTCCCATATTTTCCGCGAATTCCTCGGTAGTGGTGATCGTCACTGAGGACCAGCCAGCCTGCCTGACGAGATCAGCTGAGAGCGATACAGATAGAGAACGGGCTCCAAAATAAAAACGATCGAGTGTGACAGCTTGCGGTACTGTTGAAGAATTAACCAAAACCCACGTACGGTATATGCTAAAATTATTAACAACGAATCGTTCGAAACGTATCGTTTGTGTAGTAAAGTGAGATGACAAGTTTTTTAATATATTTTGTTGTTGAGACGATTTTTTATCCTGTAGATGAAATGTAGATATTTCTACGACAACATTTATTAAAATAAGAAGTGAGTCGTATTGTTATTCTGTAATACTGTTGGCGGTTACGTCAACCTGGCTCCATTCAGAATTGCGTTTAGGTTATTAATTACCACTATTAATAATGTGGTAAGTATCATTTCATTTGAGCTACACATCGCAAAATATATTTTCTGGTAATCATGCACCTGCTTACGATCCTTCAGAACTTGGAGCAACATAAGCTGCAGTGTCAGGATCAGGAAGTGGCCCTCCTAAAAAAAACTGTTTCGAAGTATAACGTACAACTTGTGAAAATATAATGGTTTTTACTATGGGTTGCTGTGAAAAAATAGATCGGGTTCTTTGCATAAAAGCCAACACATCGTCCCAAAACAGTCGCCCATGTTTTTTCGACCGAATGTTCATCTCGCATGATGAGCTACATTACGTACAAAATATAATTGCCCAAGATAATGAAAATTATACAAAATTATACAATTCATTTATACAGGTAACTTTTGTCTATTAATGTCTGATGTTTATTCGAAACTACGCATTCTTAACTCACAAAAATAATGAGTCTTGAGTCCATATGACGTAGATAAAAATGTTTCATGTCCCCGTGAAACTCTGCATCCATAAGAGCATGTAATTTGAAGGAGTACCGGGCACTTGCCCGACAATCATTTGACCGACCAATAACTTAACCGACACCATTTGACCGACAAATCATTTAACCGACAGGTACATGGGGTGGGTCTCGAAGTTCAGAATGAGCAATGTTCCGAAACGCCAAAATTCCGAACGAGTAATTCTTCGAATGACAATGTTACGAACGGTCGAGGACCAGAATGAAAATGCTTCGAAAGGTCAGAATTTCGAATCGCATTATAGCAAACGTACAATATTCCGAACGCCTACCAGTCGCCGCGGTTTTCAACATTTCCTGACTTTCGAGCTTTCCCACGCGTAAATTATTAAAGTTAGATATGTATATGCCGTCGTTGACTTTTCTATAGACAATTCATTTCTCTACAACATTGTTTATGTGAACTTTTGGTCTATATACCGTTGTTTATCCAGCGTTCGAACGGGAAGGTAAAAATGTAATGATTTTCTTCTTATTTCCATACCGACAATCGATAGTCGTTGAAACGCCCATGTTATCTCCCGCCAACAGGCACGCAAAAGCAAAGAAAACATGGTATTATATAAAAACTACTTTGTATCATCGATTAGTAGCTGATTGTGCTGATATTGTTAAGACTCTTTCCAATTTCCGGAAAATCAATCGGTTAACAAGCATCAGTATCAACATGAAGAAGTAAAAACAAGTAATTGCATCCTGTTCCTTAAAACGTTTGCTTTTGAACTCAAATATTAAATTCTGCGTTAGTCTCGTAGCTGAATAGTTGGAAAACTAAATACACAGACAAACCGAATTGCGAGTGAGCATGAAATACCGATGGTCGTGGGTTTGCATTACCACCAGCGCCGCGGGTTGTACGTGTACCACCACTGACTAACTGCTGCACGTTGGCTATACATGCATAGTGCAAGTGAATCGGGCGGGCGGTACGCACACGCGAATTGCAACGGTAGAAGGATCAACATCGTCGCCGTGTTCACGCTCTTCATGCTATCTTTGTATGTCTGTATAACTGCGCGCAAGCAGACACTGCCGACGCTCCTGCTACTGCTTGAACAACTTAGGTATTGATCTTAGCCGGAACTAGTTTCCCCGTTTCCGTGTTTTCGGGAGTTCGAAGCGGGCCACGGACGATGATATTTACGACAAGGATAGAGACCGATATAACTTTTCCACATATAATACATAGTTGTATCTTGTATATATATATATATATATATATATATATTACGTTTGGGAAATTCCAGAATTAGTCGACCGAGTCGTAACCATCGCACTCTTGTGACGGTATGTTGTGCTGCTGTATGAAAACACTGTATACACAAATATTTAGATTTTTTCGAGTATGGATTATATGACGAACAGGAGAAATGGGAAGTACACATTTTTTTATGAAGATATTTTCCACTGAAGATTGGTCTAAAGGTGGGCGCACAGTGGGCTGATGCTATCAAGGTCGACAAAATTATGTGAATGCGCGTACCGAAAAATTCACCGGTAATTCTTACCTTCTCGACCTCGATAATATCAAATCTCGAATCAAAGTTTCGAAAAAACAAAATGGCCGACCGGAATATCCTTTCGCGGCACCATTGTGCGACTAATTGTAATGAAAATCGGTAAATATTTACTTTTGATGCTGCTTCGAAATGTTGAATGAAAATTGTACAAAAGAAGTTCGACCGGAAGTAATCGGAAAATTTTCAAGTATTTCGGCAAAGATAGTTGTAATCGATTGAAACGAATTTTATTGCTGGAAAAACAACAATTTTGTAATACGTAAGTCACATATTAATCATAATTTTTTAATTCGTGAATATACCTAACATAATAGTTGTTGAAATTTGCAACCAATTTTATTTTTTTTTAAATGCATCATTACATCTGTGCACTCCTTCCATTGACTTTTTATTTTAACAATATATTTTTTTAACTCCTGTGATCACGGCGAATTTCGAAAGATTGATTAAATGGTTTTATGATGGCCCCTGCAAAATCTCAAGCTGTTCGTCTAAACTCGTTCTGAATTTATCTCTAATAATTTAGAAAATATACATGTAAGTCTCAGTGTAACCAACAGCACTTAAGCCTAGACTAAAAGAAAAATAATGAACGATTACTAAAAAACAGGGAGTGGTTATTGGTACACCTGCCTGGGACTATGCGCGTGAGAAAACATGCCGAGCGTTACATCAGAAGAGATTTTCGGTATCTAAACCCAAATCTGCAACATTCTGTAGCGAATTTTCATCGATTCCTAATCTTAATAACATTATCATTATTCTACACTGTCCAGAACTTCGAGATTCTCTGGGATTACAACTATTTTTATACTTTTGTTGGCTTAACAAATTTACACGCTTGCTCAGAATGCAGACATTCAATACTCTTTTGAACATGCAATATCATACGTTATATGTTCAAACATTAAAAAGAATATCGTGTAATAACAATCTACATACATTTAAGAGTAACTTCTATTAAACTGTTTTCAAATCGGCACTGAAAACTAAGAATGTATTACGTTACAGGAGTCGAATATTTTGAGGTATAAAAACGCGACGCAACTCGCTCGAACAAAGTTAAGTTCGGCCGGTTATCAATTGAATAAAGTGACCGCTACTAACCGGTGCATCTGGCATGGGGTGCATAAACAACTCCTCTTTATTATGTACTACTTAGAAATTGAAAATTAGAGAGTTGACTTTTTTGGTTTTCAAGACACGCCGTGCGTAAAATACGGTTTTATGCACGCTTCGCGTGCGCAAATCTCCATTTACACACGTTGTGACGTGTATAATATACTAATATTATCACACTAGTACGAAAAAACTTTTTCTGACGAGTGTGGGTTTGCAGAACGAGCCGAAGGCGAGTATTGCAATCACACGAGTCCAGAAAACGTTTTTCCTACGAGTGTCGTACGAATTTTTATGCCACAAGGTCCGTAAATGCGGTTTTACGCTCACTGCGTTCGCTTCAAACCGCACTTTTACGGACAGCGTGACATAAAATATTTTTTGGTACTAGTGTCATAATGTACTTACACGATACTCGTGCGAAAAACGTTTTCTTGATTCGTGTGATTGTAACTCACACTCGTCAGAAGAACTATTTTCGCACTAGTATCGTAATATACTCTATTAACCCACTGTGTGGTAAGGATGGGATAGACGTTGATAAAGATCTTGACAATGAAAAATCTGCAATTCCATGTAACCTAATGAAAATTTGTATTAATATTCATAATAAATGTTTCACATATATAATAATTCACATGGAGGTATACAGAATTGTAGATTTCGACTTCTAACATATTTTTCACCTTCTATCCCATTTCCACGTCCATTTTTGGGGTAGTTTCCCGAGTGAAAATGATTTTATATGAACATATATAATTGTATACAATTGTATCATATACAATTGTATACAAAAATTGGCCCGATAGAATTTTATATATTTGTATATAAGCGTATACAAACGTATACATTACCATATGGTAATGTGTTCATGTGATTTTAATATCTACCATATGGTAGATATTAAAATCACATGAACAAATTAATGAATTCCAGTTAGTGCATGTTTTTATTGAAAATTTTCCCAATGCACTAAGTGACATAGATTCGACAAATATCTTAATACAAATATCACTTTGTAAGTAGATGCATCTACTTACCCGAGTAAAAATGATTATATATGAACATCAGGGTGGGCCAAAAAAATCGACTATTTTTTTTTTTACTTCTTTACCCGAAAAATAGGTTACTAGACACCTTTAGAAAATTCACAGCGAATTTGAGCTTTTTATTTAAATGTTAAGATCCTCCGCCTCACAGTTTTTCATTTTTTTTGCAGTATCGGAAAAAAAATTCATATCGCTCTATCAACTGATCTTTCGAAATACCCCTCCCTCTATACTCGTAGGAAATTGTCCGCTCTACAAAAAAGATCTCCTACAATTTTTTTGTAAACCTCACTGTTTTGACGATATTTAAGGTTTAAGTTTGATCATTTTTAGACAAATTTCTGATTTGCTCATGAATTTTATAACTCGTTAACGAAAAATCATTATGGAAGGCGCAATACTTAGTTTTGTAGAAAGTTCGCTGCTCTACAAAAATGGTCTCTTATGATTGAATTAAGCGTTTAAAAGATATTCATCGTCGAACTTCAACTTCAGCATGCCAATTTTAACAGTTTTCGATTAGTAATTCGGAAAATTGTAATTTAATTTATGAGTTTTAGGGAAATTCATGGAAATTTGAGTTTCGATCGTAAGATTAACTATTATAGAAGCTGTTTGTTCGAACATTCACTTGAAACTTTTGTTCTGATAATATTTTTATAAATTTTATCTCTAATAATTTAAAATGACGATCGTGATGTTATTTTTTTTTCTAAAACGTGTGTTCAGAACGTATTTCAAAACTTTTCTCTGCATATGTGTAGAAATATTTTTATAAATTTTATCTCTAATAATTTGAATGACGATCGTGATGTCATTTTTTTCTTTTAAACGTGATGAACACACGTTTTTCAAAACTTTTTTCTACATATATGTAGAAAAAAGTTTTGAAATACGTTCTGAACACACGCATCCATCCTCCATAAGAGAGTTCCTCGTCAGATTTTCATGGACCTTGGCATACTTATAGGTATTGATAAGAAAAAGGTTTAGTTGCATTTTTATGGCTTTCCGGAGCGCGAGAAAAAAGATATCAACACTTTTATTTTAACACGTTTAACTGGAGCCTTATGGAAAATCACGCTCAATTTGATATAACACAAAAAGTCCTCGTCAGATTTCAATGAAAACACTTAAGTTGCAAGTTGAATATTGAGAGAACATTTTGGGCACTTGAAAGTAGAGATCAGGAGAC
The DNA here is from genome assembly GCA_963662125.1 of Diplazon laetatorius. Lineage (NCBI taxonomy): Eukaryota > Metazoa > Arthropoda > Insecta > Hymenoptera > Ichneumonidae > Diplazon > Diplazon laetatorius. The sequence goes on along the minus strand of OY759158.1, from coordinate 8,726,203 downwards.
TGTGATGATAATAATGAGCAAATCAACATCGGGAAATGCAGTTTATATCAGGAGTTGGTCGTGATCCAGTAGACATGGCAACGTTGCGCATTTGTTTCCCATATTCTCTCTCTTTCTCTCTCTCTCTCTCTCTCTCTCTCTCTCTCTCTCTCTCTCTCTCTCTCTCTCTCTCTCTCTCTCTCTCTCTCTCTCTCTCTCTCTCTCTCTCTCTCTCTCTCTCTCTCTCTCTCTCTCTCTCTCTTTGATCGACGTCATAACACGCGACGTTGCCACATTAAAGTACTACGTACCTCAATCAGGCGATGGTATATCTTAGGCGTGCTTTGACTCTTACAGTTTGTAGGATACTACCTTTAAAAAAATATTAAAAAACCTTGCACATTGCTTCCTCATAAATTTGTACCGTTTTTAAATTATTGAGATGTAAAGTAGAACCTTGATCATGGTTTCCTTATTATTTTACACATTTGCCAAAGATTCCTCTATGAGAAACCATGTGTCGATCAATTTTGGCTTCCTTATAGAGGAAGCTTTGGCAAATGTGCAAAATGATAAGGAAGCCATGATCAAGGTTCTACTTTACATCTCAATAATTTAAACAAGGGTGCAAAGTAGAACCTTGCACATTGCTTCCTCATAGTTTTGTACCGTTTTTAAATTATTGAGATGTAAAGGAGAACCTTGCTTATGGCTTCCTTATCTTCTTACACATTTGCCACAGCTTCCTTTATAAGGAACCATGTGTCGATCAATTTTGGCTTCCTCATAGAGGAAGCTTTGGCAAATGTGTAAGAAGATAAGGAAGCCATAAGCAAGGTTCCCCTTTACATCTCAATAATTTAAAAACGGTACAAAACTATGAGGAAGCAATGTGCAAGGTTCTACTTTGCACCCTTATTCACTTTCGTGACGTTAAGGGCTCCTTGTGAGTGTGATGTGATGATGTAAGTCGAAATCAATATACATGGGGCAATTCATGTGAAATTTGAAAAATTATAATTCGCATAAAATCTGAACTCCTTGTTAGATTTTATCAAAATTCAATAGGAAATCCCTTTGGATGATAGTGGAACTTCGTACTAAATTTCAGCCGGATATCTAGAAAATTATGGAAGCTAGAGCACTTACATTGAATTTTGGAAAAATTTCAAAACGCCATGAAATCTGAACGTCTTGTTGGATTTTGTCCAAATTCAATACGAAACCTCTTTCGATGGTAGTGCAACTTCGTACTAAATTCCAGCCAGATATCTCAAAAATTATGGAAGCTAGAGCACTTACATTGATTTTTGGAAAAATTTCAAAACGCTATAAAATATGAATGGCTTGATGGATTTCGCCCAAATTCAATCGGGTTTCTCTTTGGATATTTGCGCAACTTCGTACCAAATTTAAGTCCGATATCTCAAAAATTGCTCCAGTTAGAGTGTAAAGATCGTTTTTTTCACATTAAAAAATGCTTTAAAAGTAAAGCAATGCGTGGATTTTTTCCAAATTCGGTATCGAGCATCTCCCTGTACTCGTACAACATTATACTGAATTTGAGCTCGATATCTCTAAAATTGTGGGATCTGGAGACCAAAAATAATTTTTTGAATTTTGAAAAAATGCTGTGAAAACAAAATAACTTGATAGATTTTCCCAAAAATTAAATTGTGCTATGCCCCGTGAACCCTTCACATGTGTGACAAATTTCAGCTTGATATCTGGAGCCGTTCTCAAGTTGTGAGCGGTCAACCATTACTACACAGATACACACACACACACACACACACACACACACACACACACACACACACACACACACACACACACACACACACACACACACACACACACACACACACACACACACACACACACACACACACACACACACACACACACACACACACACACACACACACACACACACACACACACACACACACACACACACACACACACACACACACACACACACACACACACACACACACACACACACACACACACACACACACACACACACACACACACACACACACACACACACACACACACACACACACACACACACACACACACACACACACACACACACACACACACACACACACACACACACACACACACACACACACACACACACACACACACACACACACACACACACACACACACACACACACACACACACACACACACACACACACACACACACACACACACACACACACACACACACACACACACACACACACACACACACACACACACACACACACACACACACACACACACACACACACACACACACACACACACACACACACACACACACACACACACACACACACACACACACACACACACACACACACACACACACACACACACACACACACACACACACACACACACACACACACACACACACACACACACACACACACACACACACACACACACACACACACACACACACACACACACACACACACACACACACACACACACACACACACACACACACACACACACACACACACACACACACACACACACACACACACACACACACACACACACACACACACACACACACACACACACACACACACACACACACACACACACACACACACACACACACACACACACACACACACACACACACACACACACACACACACACACACACACACACACACACACACACACACACACACACACACACACACACACACACACACACACACACACACACACACACACACACACACACACACACACACACACACACACACACACACACACACACACACACACACACACACACACACACACACACACACACACACACACACACACACACACACACACACACACACACACACACACACACACACACACACACACACACACACACACACACACACACACACACACACACACACACACACACACACACACACACACACACACACACACACACACACACACACACACACACACACACACACACACACACACACACACACACACACACACACACACACACACACACACACACACACACACACACACACACACACACACACACACACACACACACACACACACACACACACACACACACACACACACACACACACACACACACACACACACACACACACACACACACACACACACACACACACACACACACACACACACACACACACACACACACACACACACACACACACACACACACACACACACACACACACACACACACACACACACACACACACACACACACACACACACACACACACACACACACACACACACACACACACACACACACACACACACACACACACACACACACACACACACACACACACACACACACACACACACACACACACACACACACACACACACACACACACACACACACACACACACACACACACACACACACACACACACACACACACACACACACACACACACACACACACACACACACACACACACACACACACACACACACACACACACACACACACACACACACACACACACACACACACACACACACACACACACACACACACACACACACACACACACACACACACACACACACACACACACACACACACATACATCCGGACATTTTTTCTAAATGTGTTTTTTAGGTGTTTTGAGACATACTGAACACGTTTTCATGAACATCTCGAAAAAAAAAAATTTCACGAAAACAAAGCTTCCTCTATGAGGAAGCAAAACGGTACAAATTTATGAGGAAGCAATGTGCAAGGTTCTACTTTGCACCCTTGTTTACTTTTGTGACGTTGCGGGCTCCTTGTGAGTGTGATGTAAGTCAAAATCAATATACATGGGGCAATTCATGTGAAATTTGAAAAATTCTAATTCCCATAAAATCTGAACGTCTTGTTCGATTTTGTCCAAATTCAATACGAAACCTCTTTTGATGAAAGTGCAACATCGTACTAAATTTCAGCCCGATATCTAAAAAATTATGGAAGCTAGAGCACTTACATTGATTTTTGGAAAAATTTCAAAACGCCATAAAATCGGAACGTCTTGTTGGATTTTGTCCAAATTCAATACGAAATCTCTTTCGATGGTAGTGCAATTTCGTACTCAATTTCAGCCAGATATCTCAAAAATTATGGAAGCTAGAGCACTTACATCGATTCTTGGAAAATTTTCAAAACGCTATACAATATGAATGGCTTGGTAGATTTTGCCCAAATTCAATCGGGTATCTCTTCGGATAATAGCGCAACTTCGTACTAAATTGAAGTCCAATATCTCAGAAATTGCGCCAGTTAGAGTGTAAAGACCTTTTTTTTCACATTCAAGAAAGCTTTAAAACAGAAGCAATGCGTGGATTTTTTCCAAATTTGGATTCGAACATCTCCCTGTACTCGTACAACATTATACTGAATTTGAGCTCGATATCACTAAAATTGTGGGAGCTAGAGACCGAAAATAAGTTTTTGAATTTTCAAAAAATGCTGTAAAAACAAACGAACTTCATAGATTTTTCCAAAAATTAAATTGTACTATGCGCCGTGAACCCTCCACATGTGTGACAAATTTCAGCTTGATATCTCGAGCCGTTCTCAAGTTGTGAGCGTTCAACCAATGTTACACACATACATACACATACCCACACACACACACACACACACACACACACACATACACACACACATACATCCGGACATTTTTTCTGAATGTGTTTTTTAGATGTTTTGAGACATACTGAACACGTTTTCATGAACATCTCGAAAAAAAAAAAATTTCACGAAAACAAAGCTTCCTCTATAAGGAAGCAAAACATAAAACTATAAGCGTCACGGCTGAAGGGTACGAATAATTCACGAGTACCAACTGAAAATTCGTCGTTCTCGCCCGCTAACCTACTACTGCTAGTACTTCTAGTGAGACTACTGCGTCGATACTCAGCAAGCTAATGCCGCCGCTGCCTCGCTCGGAGGTCGAGGACCTCACACTCGGGGTGTTTCGTCCTGGCCTCTCGAGATGGACGCGACGAAGGAATCTCTCTTCACCATATTTCACACTGTACGGATTTGACTATCGGAGTGTTAATACTAAACAACTTGAAATTGATAACATCATCTCTTATCTCTATTCGTCTGTCCCTCCCTCCCTCCACTCCCCCTCGCCGTCCCTCCCTACCTCCGTCGCTCGCCCCTCCTACCCCCGCCCTCTCTCTCTCGTCTCTTCATGGCTTTCTTCCGTCTTCGTCTTCGTCTCTGTCACTATCTCTCCCCCTCCGCCCTCGCTCCTCGTCTCCTTTCCTGCTCCTCTTACCCTCCCGCTCTCCATCCAAAAAGTGCTATGACCAGTAGATCGAGAAAAAATGAGGTGGAGGAATCTGTCTCTGTCTCGCGACTTCAGTATTTTTCTCTCCAGCGCTCAACAGTCTACACATATTACGGCGATTCTTATTCGACTTTGAAAAATAATGCAAGATCTCTGCCCTCCATATTGTTCGAAAACATAAAAAACTAATTCCCGTATTTTTTCCGCGTTTCCTTTCATGGTCTCGCATTATCTGTATCGATAGGAAAGTTGAAAAAACGTTACATATTTCAGTAATATTCTTTGATCACTAAACTCGGAGAAATGGTTGCGCTAAACAGTTTGATCTGTGTGTGCTTTTGTGCTCTCTTGTACCATTAAGGTAGTACCTCCACAGAAGAGTTGAATTAAGAAATGGTTGAAATTTTACATACGTGTTATTTGATACATTATCCAAACATTTGTGCAGTTTGAATGAGTTTGACCACGCTAAACCTGAGATATTTATACCTAAAGTTGGCCTGGTTTACACGTAACAAATGCTTTATGATGGGCAAACAGAGCATCATTAATTCTACCGTCAAAACAAAAATTAGGAAATTGATAAAAAACGAGGATAAGCTAGAGTAAGATATCACGATTAATGTGCAGAAAAATGATAATGATTCTAGACCATCTAGTTTCCAACCAGGAGAAGCCCTCACAATTTGGGTCGTATAGCATATATCCTGCTCGGCCTGCAAGCGAACGAGTGTGCTTGGAGGGGGAAAGGATCAGCGATCTGGCAGCAGTGTGCATGGCCAGGCGCTTAGTTTGAACATGATTTTGGACCAAAACAAATGGCATTTGAATAAATTGGTTGAAAAAATATCAAAACATACTTTTTATTACATACATATTGTCAATTCACAATTCTTTCCAATGGAAGAAATTTTCGACACTTACAGCATCGAAGGTTTTTTCCAAGTCCTTGCAACGCGACGATACGTCTCCCATCGCACTGGATAACCTGTAAATTTTCCTCGTCAATTTCCTCATCGTGTTCGTATCGTGCTCTTAGGGAAGCCGCTACGGCTTTCATTTTCTTCGTAAGCACTTTTTCCTAATGAATTGTCCCTTGTGTCGGGTTCGAGTGGACATTTTTCGAGAATTGATCTTCTCCTACCTCACAAATAATATTGTCTTCTACTACAGCGATCATATGTACGTAGGCCTAAGCTGATGCACAACGTTGCCACGATCGTCGTTCTCACACACACACACACAGAAGACTGCGTTGTCTGCGTATACAAGCTATTGCGTGTATTAGGGCAAAGCCTGGACAGTTCCGGCAAAAAGTTTACTGGCAACGGTAGATCAAAAACACAATATAAAATATATTTCACGGCAATAAATGATATTCATCGTATTATCAGTTGACCGCGACATAGCGCGTTCCGAATTTGGGCCATTCCGGATATTCTTCGTTCAGAATGTCGAGCCCAACCTCGAGCCTTGATGCACGTCTGCACAGTTTTCTTAATTACTAAAGAACCCGTGGAGATTTTTCATGTTTTTGGGTTTAACATGAAGGTAAGATTTCGAAGATTCCCGATACAAAATTTTGTATCGGTGAAATTTTTTTTCTAGGTTCGGCAGCGAGTTGAAATTGAGGAAGAAAATTCCGAAGTAATGCAATTTTTTTTCAATAATTTTCCCATGAAATCTCAGTCCTAGATAGTGGAAATATTATCAAACACAGATCATTACGTTCGAAATTTTGCAAGCCTTCCAACAGCAAAGAGTAAAAAATTATAGCATTTTTTGTCACGGAGTTATCGTCGTTCAAAGACAGAAGTCATTCTCGGCAGCGCGCGCGGTTAGTGGCCTGATATTTCCGGAGGGTAGTGTATATCAAGACTTCTATATCTTATTATATCGAAATTTATACAGTGATTACCTACCTGATCACTTCCTTTCATAATATTACATCGTATGAATCAGTACGAATAATCAGTTCCAAAACAAATGTATAAATGCACCATAGGATTAATTCGAATAGTTAATTTCTTTCAATCCAGTTTAGTTATAAGAATTGTGCAGAAATCAATGAAATTGTCGTTCAAACGGAATTGAACCGTTAAAATCTATAATATGTTTTTTATCAACTACGATTAAGCGAGAATTCCTTCATCAAATAATCTGATTTAAGAATTGATTATTCGTTATTATTCGTATAATTGCAACATTATAAATAGACGAGAGCATAATGTATTTTCTATCCCATTTTCTTCTCCACTCTCGGTAGTTGGAAATGTATAATGTTATAATATATTTGCTATCCAATAACGTCGGTCATGTAGCTCCCTTTTAGACTCAAACCAAGAGTCGAATATAGAAGTCTTAAAAATGTAACTGAAAAAAATAGGGTGCACTTCGCTACCAAATTTTTTTGACAAGTTCCCCGAACCTAAAATACATCCGTCAATTGACGATTGTTGGATCAAGTTTTGGTTATAGCGAGTCGGGTAGAAAGGATTGCAAGGGAAAGAGCATCAAGCGAACGACACGGTCGTGTTTACGTTCGATAATATTTATTGTGACACAAAAAAGTACGTTCGTTACAGTTCGAGTTTTTAGGACGACTAATGAGGCATGGCCTTTCAAAGAGCCTTGAAAAAGACGAAATCCGAATGCTTACGAGTATTCCCGACACCAACTTCGGGAATAGGCGCATGTATCGATACGCTCGCGATCATACATCGAATGCGACAACCTTCATCTCTAATACTACCCCCGTTTAAGCATTTTACATGATTTAACAACGTATTGATGCTTTCGCAGAGCATTTTAAAACGTTCTCTCTACAGAGGCTTTGTAAGCATATCGGCTCGTTCAAGCTCCGAACTCTATGACTATATCTTTACTTTCAGTCTTTCCTCGTGTGAAGTGATAGCGAATGTCAATGTGCTTGGTTCTTTTGTGATAAGCGGGAGTCTTGACCATCAATATTGTATCGCACTCTGGTTGTCAACGTAGAGCTTTGTTTCACCTGGACACAGACATCCGATATCGCTCATTAGTTTCCTTAAACATATCGTTTTTTGTGTAGCTGCCGACACAGCGACATACTCTGATTCGGTTGTACTGAGGGTCACCAACTTTCGACGTTGCAATGACCGAGTGGCCTAAGTTTGCTAAACAAAAGACATACCCTGTCGTAGACCTTCTTGGTTTGATGTCTACCGCGTAATTTGCTTTGGAAAATCCGATCGGGTCATATTTTCTACTGCCGTCTTTATACTTTATTTCTAACTCAATAGTACTATACAAATAAGCAAATGAGGCATTTCACATCACTTAAGCCAGTAAGAAAAAAATATTTCCACAAATAATTTGAAAAAATTTAGTTATTTTATTGACATATATTCACCCAGTTCCGAAATTTTTGAAAATTTTCTGACGTTTTTCTCGTTGATTAACCTTTTTTTTAATTTTTCCATTCAAATGGCTGTAGCTTTAGCAAGATTTGACATATTTACATTTGTAAAAAACGAAAATGTGCGCCTTTTCATGGCCTTCCAGTAAAAAATTAATTGAGATTTTATTGAGCAAGTTGAACATCCGTTTCAGGGCAAAATTATTTTATATTGTGGAATCGGTAATCGGTAATACATAATTTTACCGATTTTATTAATAGCTTTTATGTCACGCTGTCCGTAAAAGTGCGGTTTTACGCTCACTTCGTTCGCTTCAAACCGCATTTACGGACCTTGTGACATAAAAATTCGTACGACACTCGTACGAAAAACGTTTTCTGGACTCGTGTGATTGCAATACTCGCCTTCGGCTCGTTCTGCAAACTCACACTCGTCAGAAAACATTTTTTCGTACTAGTGTCATAATATACTATTTCTCACTTCGATTTTTTTTTCATGTGCTTCAGTCGCTTTTTTATTAACATCATCGTCTATCCTAGGCCCAATGTGATTTACTAATGATCCCCGTTTATTTTTTGTGTTTCGAATGATCCAGTGATGAGCACCGGTGATCACCGCAAGACGCCTTTTTTCGAGTCTTCGCAAACCTCCTGTATCTCCTTTAATTATCAATATTTTTCATTAAAAAATGTACCGTCGAGCGGGGTGAGTATGAGACAAAAATCGCCCTTTTTTTCTTTCGCGCTTCGTCTAAAATCAGTTTTTGCGCTAAATTTTTTTTTTCAAATGCAGGCATCTTGAAAACATCCTTCCAAAAGTGTGTAATAAGTTTTATGGAGAAAATTTTTTTTTGGCGAAGTTACATCGACTTGAAACTTGTGTTATACTCACCCCGCAGATGGGGTGAATATGGGACAAGTTTTGTGATCGATAATAAAAATTAATAAATAATTTTTCTTCGGCTCTGTATCATATGGATATTTTTATGTAGTTATCTTCGAGTAAATTGGAACAAGAATCATTGAAAAATATCCATTTTTAGGGGCATGGTTACAAAAAAAACAAAGCAAAACGTCGACATTTTTTGGAATTCATTTTATTCAAAATGAAATCAGCCGGCTATTATATAAACTTCTCGGCATATTAAAATATAAAAATAACTTGTTATTATATTAATCCGAACGTTTTCAATCCATTTGTAGGCCTTGTTGACAAGAGAAATTCGTATAAAGAAGGTCGAAAGTAATTCTAACCTCAGAGAACTGTCATCTTTGAGGCTAGAATGCTCCGCTGTGAAATGAATATTTACGTATCTTTTAAACGGTAGCACCAATTTAAAACTTTTACACATGAAAAAGGACGGTAAAAATCCACTCTATCAGATGCCCAATGATATTCTTTTAAATATTCAGTTTTTATTGTGTCTCATACTCACCCTCCAAATACTGATCTTTTGGTTTTTCTGACTTTTTTTCGAGAATAGCGGTTTAAAAAATACCAAACTGCGGGCACATCATGAAAACTAATTTGTCTACACTTACTTTGCAGAATTTGCTTTAAAACTGTCTCCGATAAGTCGGTTGGGCGAGAAGTTTTCAGCACGTACATTTTTTTCACCGTTTCTTTATTTCCTCGCCATTTTTGCTTCCTCATAGAGGAAGCTTTGTTTTCGTGAAATTTTTTTTTTTCGAGATGTTCATGAAAATGTGTTCAGTATGTCTCAAAACACCTAAAAAACACATTTAGAAAAAATGTCCGGATGTATGTATGTGTGTGTGTGTGTGTGTGTGTGTGTGTGTGTGTAGTCATGGTTGACCGCTCACAACTTGAGAACGGCTCGAGATATCAAGCTGAAATTTGTCACACATGTGAAGGGTTCACGGCGCATAGCACAATTTAATTTTTGGAAAAATCTATCAAGTTATTTTGTTTTCACATCATTTTTTCAAAATTCAAAAAATTATTTTTGGTCTCTAGCTCCCACAATTTTGAAGATATCGAGCTCAAATTCAGTATAATGTTGTACGAGTACAGGGAGATGCTCGATACCGAATTTGGAAAAAATCCACGCATTGCTTTACTTTTAAAGCGTTTTTTAATGTGAAAAAAACGATCTTTACACTCTAACTGGAGCAATTTTTGAGATATCGGACTTAAATTTGGTACGAAGTTGCGCAATTATCTAAAGAGAAACCCGATTGAATTTGGGCGAAATCCATCAAGCCATTCATATTTTATGGCGTTTTGAAATTTTTCCAAAAATCAATGTAACTGCTCTAGCTTCCATAATTTTTGAGATATCTGGCTGGAATTTAGTACGAAGTTGCACTATCATCGAAAGAGGTTTCGTATTGAATTTGGATGAAATCTAACAAGGAGTTCAGATTTTGTGCGAATTATAATTTTTTAAATTTCACATGAATTATCTTCTTACACATTTGCCAAAGCTTCCTCTATGAGGAAGCCAAAATTGATCGACACAAGGTTCTACTTTACATCTCAATAATTTAAAAACGGTACAAAATGTATGGTATGAGGAAGCAATGTGCAAGGTTCTACATTGCACCCTTTTTTTTCTCAGTTCACACAAGGTGCATACTAATTGCGTTTTGCGCCATTTGATGGGAACATTCCGACGAACATTTTGGCCCATGGCCGAGTCAAAACATTCAATTATTACGATTCTAGCAATAAAAATCTACCGTGTCTCATACTCACACCCCGTGTCTCATACTCACCCTGCTCGACGGTACTGCAACTTCTCGAAATATTGATTATACATATGGAAAACTATCTTTCTCATAATAAACCCATTTGAAAAAAAAATCCCGAAAAAAACTTTTTTTTCGGGGTTACAAGTAGCCCTAACCCCTTAAGCCCGTATAGAGACTTTTCCAACTAGCACACGATATTTTTCTTCTCTCTTGAATTTTCCCCAACGTTCAGTTCTTCAAGAATTTTCATACAAATATTCTCTTCTAGATTCTCGTATAGAAACGCGAGATGGACGTCAAACTGCGCCATTTTCAAGCCCTTGACGGGAACAATGGCCACATTCAGAGAGTCATATATCTTACAACCGAAGAAAGTATCTCGGAATAATATATTTTATGTTGCTGTAAAAATCCTCTCGCGCACAGTCTTTCTTTGGAAAGAGGCAATATCTCATTCTAATCATTTTCCACTCGAAACACCAATTTGAAACCAATGGGCTTTATATTTGATGTGCTCGGGACAAGTGACTAAGTTTTGTTTACCTTATGAGCCTTGAATTCCTCTTCGATTGCTCTTGCCGACTGCGTGGCTTCTTGACGACTCGTTGCTTCTGAGTACACCCGGTATGACGGCTACATGTACTCCGTATCGCGCTGGAAGCCTGAGTGTAGCTCGATTTCTTAAGGGGGGGGGGTAAGGTATTTAAATTTTTTTTTTGCATTTTTTTTATTTGTGAAATTGAATCCGTAATATCTGAAGAATATTGTGTCAAAATGTCAAGTCAATTGGAGCAAAATTGGCGAAGTTATGAGTATTTTTATACCTGCCGCTGACTCCACACGCATAAGCGTTCAAAACTTTGAAGCGTTTTTCCCACAACTCACGTTTTTAAAGTCGGTGCCCCTGATAACTTGAAAACTACTGCACCGATCCTTTTGAAATTTTAAATACTATTCCTGTACATCATTTACGAGGTAACGCTGTCGAGTTTTTTTTTTTTTTGTTCATAATTTTGATTTCGCAATAACAAATTAGCCGATTTTTTCCCGAAAAATTGTGTTTTTCACTTCAAAGTGTTCGAAAAAATGAAAAAATTGGAATTAAAAAAAAAAACTCGACAGCGTTACCTGGGGAAAACTATTATCTAACGAATGAACTTTGATTTTTTGATTTCGGATGATCCAGCACCAAGTTATGAGGGGCACCGCAATTCAACTTTTTTTCGAGACACGTCCAAACAATTGCTGCCATTGCCGTATTTTTTAATATTTCTTTGTAAAAATTTCATGAAACATTCTTCGAATGCCATACTTCAATGTACCATTGGTTGAGTAAAGAAATTTTAACTGCGTCGCCAGAAAAAAAATCACGAAAACATGGCTTTTTTCGTATGATTTGACCTAACCCCCCCCTTAAGACTCACAGGGAGTGTCTGAAGGCTGCTCCATTTCGACAATCTCATTTTCGTTTTCTTTTTCACCATTTCGGTCATCGTTTTGTACGTTACCACTGGCTTCCTTTTCTTCAGTTTTCCGTTGTGCGTTTTTTTCAGATATCGGAAAAATTATGTTCAAAAATCGTAAAATTGTTTAGGGATATGGACGAGCGATTCCGACCTAAAATTCCGTAGGTGTTTTAGATTTCGAATTTTTCCAAGTCACGTCTCGTAGGGTGTAACACCGTCACTACCACACTGTTCGGTTCAGCACGTACACTACCGTGTTCCCTGCCTCTGCCCACAGACTGATAGGAAGATACTTCGCGTGCAATGCCGTTCTATTCGGGAGTATACGGTGCGGTGTTTTCTTCTTCGATCCCAAGCTACGCGAGATATTCAGTCATTCTTTAATTACAAAACTCCAATCCATTGTCCAATCGTAAAGTTTTGATTAAGCGTCCAAAATTATTTACATTTTTTTTTTAATTTTCTCGAATTCGATACATTTTTTATACACGTCACACTTGTGTCGTATAAAGTCCACGTAGTGAAAAAAACCGTTTTCCACTATTTGATTCGGTTGACATTGGTCCGAATAAGTTAGTATTGAGAAAAACTTTTCTGACTTTCTTGAACGTTAGTCAATGGGCTTTACCAAATTGGCATGGTGCAAAGAAAAAGTCAGTTTGATTTAAGGTAGACACTATTTATCAGCACCTTTTTTGCTAGATCGCATATCACACGCGAAGGGACGGGATTTTGACGGGGAGGTAAAAATGCATCGATTTTCCTATCGTTTTATTTTTTCCTGTCCAATCGCTGAATAAACAACGCTATATCGACCAAAAGTTCACATAAACAATGTTGTAGAGAATTAAATTTCCTATAAGAAAGTCAGCGACGGCATATATCTAACTTCGATAATTTACGCGTGGGAAAGCTCGAAAGTCAGCAAATGTTGAAAACCGTGCCGACTGGTAGGGCGTTCGGCATATTGTACGTTCGCTACAATCTCATTCGGGATTTTTTCCGTTTGAGACATTGTCATTCGAAGCATTTCGCGTTCGGGAATTTGGCCCTTTCTGAACATTGCTCGTTCTGGATTTCGACCCCAACCCTTTTTTCCGAATTTTCGGCACCTTCAGTACGTTTTCAATGCGTGCATCCTGCCACACACCGTCCACGAGTTTTTTTTATTGAAGTGAATACTTCTTAAACGACACAGGATCGGCTCGCCAGCCAAGGCGTTGTAGGACGGGACAAGAGAATGAAGGAATGAAAGAAGAGAGAGAGGGGAAGAGAATGATGCGTGAGCCGTGGGTATGCGAGTGAGAGCGAGCGAGTCGCCCCCCAGCCAGCCGCGTGTAGACCGGACGAGAGAATGAAGGAATCGGAGAAGAGAGAGAGAATAATGCGTGGGCCGTGTGTGTGCGAGTGAGAGCGACCGAGTCAATGCAGAGAGGGGGCAGGATCGCGTGCCTCGTCATCGGCAGTGTACCCGGAGTATACGTGTGTTAGCACGGAGAGACCTCGTGCGAGAGAGATAGCGCCATGGGCGCTCGCGGCGGAGCGAGAGAGAACTCGGCCCAAACGTTCGGGATCTGAAGGGGCGGGTAAGGGCTGGAGCGTAGAAAAAACACTTCTGCGATTTTTTTCATAATTAAATAAATAGAAATAATTCATTCAAACCTTTTACCCATCATTACGTATCATTTCGATAACATTCTGTGATTGTTTTATGCGAAAATATCGAAGAACAAGCCGGTGACAAAGCTTTTCCAACAATGTCTTTGGAAAAAAACTATTTGCGGTGTTAATCTCAGCTGAAAATTATCTGAAATCAACGTTCATCTAAATTTAGTAGAAGTATCATGAAATCCTCCCCTTTACGGTCTCTGATTTTTTTTCATTCTTAAATTTTTGGTGGTCATTTGAAGTGAAAATTTCATGGTCGATTTTCATGAAAAATAGCAGTTTTCACTTTCAATGACCACCAAAACTTTAAAAATGAAAGAATAATAATCAGAGAACGTAGGGGGGAGGATTTCATGATATTTTGGCTACATTTGAATGGTCTTTGATTTCAGATAATTTTCAGCTGAGATATAGTTAACACTGCAAATCGTTTTTTTTCCAAAGACGTTCTTGGAAAAGCTTTGTCACCGGCTTGTTTGTCGATATTTACGCATTGAAAGATTACAGGATGTCGTCGAAATAATACTTAATAATGTTCAAAAGGTTTGAGTAATTTGCTCCATCCATATTTATAAGAAAATATGTTTACGCTCCAGCCCTTACGCCCCCCCCTTAATAAATGAAAAAAATGTTGGAAAACACAAATATCAACGTGCAGGCTACTTTCGACTTTCTTGCCACTTCATAATTCGATTACTGACTCTTCCTCTCCTCCCCTTCTCGCTCTTTCTCTTTCTCTCTGGAATCATCGGCAGAAATAATTTATCGCGCCAGCGAAATCCATACGAGTATTCACTTCCATCGTGTGTGATTCCAACACACTCAATTTTTCTCACTGCGCCTTCACCGACGATATCGCACGCTCCATCATGATCCAAGGCAATAGGGTCGCCACCGGTGTCTGCTTCATCGTGCTCAAGCCACTTACGTCGACATATCAGGGGCCGTGACGCTGTCGGTCAGTCAGACTTCGCTCTTATCAGCGGCGATCAACTCTCTTAGTTGCACCGCAGAGCATTCGAACTCGACACTCGCGCCATCACTCGGAGCACTTCTCACGTTTCGCTTTCCGCGACTGACCGCTACGAATGCACAATCGCGGGGACCACAATCGTCGTTTTTTTTTTGACGCTCACTTTTGCATTGCAGCGCAAAATGACCCATTTTATGGCAAACACTCGATTTTTTTCGTCAGTTTTCGCGACTTTTTCTTGACGAAACTTTTTGTTGCAGCCAACGCACTTGCTGTGTCGTCTTCGGTGCGAATTTTCATGTCTCCTTTCATTAACCTTTTTTATAGGTACTCCACCGCTTGCCAATCTGGATTCACGCTATCCTATTCCGTTTGCAAGGTACTATATTTTTGCGTCAGGCTCGCCAAAATTTTTGCCATCACGGTAGCATCCGAAATTAGCTCGCCGACTTCTAGTAGCTGACTAGCCAAATTTTGCACATTTTCTACGTGCTGTACGGCTGTATCTCCTTCACTTATTTTGTATTTGTGAAACTTTTGCAGAAGTCCGAGTTTGTTCGACGCCGTTTTCCATAGATAGTGCAATCGGAAATATAGCTTTCGCGTTGTCACGGACCCACAACTTTGCCTCGGCCTCGTGGTCCTCTAAGACTATCGGCATTTTCCTCGAGTCATCTACGACGGCTCGAATTTCGTGCGCAACAAATTCATGTAACGCAGCGGAGTTCATTTCGGATTTTCAACCTTGAAAACTGTCTCCGTCGAATTTCATAACGCCACGTGCGAAGATGGCTTTGGACATCACGGATCCAAATCACTCGCCCGCTTACACTCGCTATAGCCCACACGCATGCAACCGATATGGCCGACTTTTTTCTTCACGCCGCGTGCCTCGTGTCTCGCGGAGCAGACTCTACTATCTCTTTCTTTCGTTCTCACACGACTGACTTAGGTGAGTGAACCCATAACCTGTTGGATCAAGTTTTGGTGAAGCGAATCGTGGAAGGGTTGCAAGGGAGGAAGCACTAAACGAAGAACAAGATCGCGTTAACGTTCGATAATATTTATTGTGATACAGAACAGCACGTTCGTTACAATTTGAGTTTTCAGGAAGACTAATGAGACGTGGCCTCTCGACTAGTTCTAAAGAAGACGATATCCGAACGCTTACCAGTATTCCCGGTTCCGCCTTTGAGAATAGGCGCAAATGCGCTAAACTTATTCCCTAATAACGAGTCATCATCGTCGAGTTCGGTTATTAAAAAATACATTCCTAGCAATTCCAAGGAAGAGCGATTCTCTTCATGTCAAATGGAATTTCCACCAATTTTAAATACACTATTATGACTTTTTCAATGTACGAAAAAGAACAATCGAGATAGGATTTTGGAATTAATTTTTATCCTACAATCGAAGAAGGATGCACTGAAATATAATCATATTCTTCGGCGTCATCGATTTGCATCATGGTTCAAATAGTCAATTCACGAATGTATTACGATTCAACGAAAAAAAAAAAAATTCTTCCAGGAAGAAACTGAAACGTCTAATCGAACGACCCGGATTTTCTTGTTATGTCATATTGTTTTCTGTGGTAGATAAAGTATTGGTAGAATTTTCATACATTTCTTACAGTATTACAGTACAGTATACAGTAATTAAAAAAATAGTTCACAGGTTCGTACTAACAGCAGTGAACGCGCGATTGGCATATGGCTTGGCGGTCTCCTATTTTAAGTAGCTTTCCTTGCGGCCAGTATCAGGTTGGGTAACCGCTTAGCCATGCACTGGCTTGTGCGTCTGACGGAACAGGTTAAAATTGATATTTGTGTATAAGCTAACGTTTACCTTCATTTGTGGCTAAATTTGGTACATATTGAATGACGCGTTCACCTTTTAGAGATCTTTACATTCGGTCAAGTCTTAACAGTAGAATAAGCAAGCTCTAATTGAACCGGACCCGCAGTCTGTATGTAATAACATTCATGTTGCGAGATATGTTAACAGATCATGTATACCATTTTGTGAAGATCGGATTTGTGAGGCATTTTCATCTTTCAAATTCTCAATTTTGTTTAGTGTGAGACAATCTGTGACACGTTTTCAAATTTTAGGTCACAACAATATTAATTTTGAGGGATGTCAGGTACAAATTTGATGTTAATTGTCCATCGCGATCGAATGATGAGAAATATTTCGTTTTAGCGTTCCGTATCTCTAAATGGTAAAAACGGAACCCTCATGTGACCAATCGATTGTCATCTTTCTGGTCATGAAAACCTATAGGGGTTTCCTATTGAATCAGAATCCCGTTGACTCAGAATCTTGAAATTGGGCAAAAAGAAGATTTCATAGTATAAGTAAAGGAAAAACAAGCTGCAAGTTGAAACTTGCAAATCGTTTCCTCATAATTCAAGGCAAGCTGCAAGTTGAATCTTGCAATTTGCTTCCTCAGAATTGTAAGAAGTGAACGAAGATTCCTTTATGAGGAAGCGACAATGAGGGAGCTATGACGGAGCACTTATCTTTTGGCTTAGTTAGTTTTTGTTAATTTAGTACATTGCATTTCTCCGAACCCCTAATTGCACTGCGACTGATTATAGACTTCTAGCTAATGATTTTTTTAATTGTTCTCAGAAATTTTCAAGAAGAAAGAAAAAAATATTTCAAATAGAGAATTTTTGTATTTGGCAATGCTGTTGTTGTTTTTTCTTCCTCAGAGAGGAAGCGGGTGGGGCTCGAAAATCAGAATGAGCAATGTTCAGAAGGGCCAAAATTCCGAACGCGCAATGCTTGGAACGACAATGTTACGAACAGTCGCGGCGTAGAATGAAATTGCTTCGAATCGCCAAAGCTCTGAATGAGATTGTAGTGAACGTATAATATTCCGAACGCGTACCAGTCGGCGCGGTTCTCAACCTTTCCCGACTTTCGAGCTTTCCCACGCGTGAATTTTCGAAGTTAGATATATACCGTCAATAATTTTTTTCATAGGAAATTCAATTCTCTACAACATTGTTTATGTGAACTTTTGGTCTATATAGCGTTGTTCAACCAGAGTTTGGACGGGAGGGTAAAAATAAGAAGAAAATCAATACATTTTTACCTTCCTGTCCAAACGCTGGATAAACAACGTTATATAGAACAAAAGTTCACATAAACAATGTTGTAGAGAATTGAATTTTCTATAAAAAGAAGGGAATGTTGAAAATTGCGCCGCCTGGTAAGCGTTTGGAATATTGTAGGGTTCGCCACAATCTCATTCGGAGTTTTGACGATTCGAACCAATTTCATTCTACGCCGCGACCGTTCCCATTGTCACTCGAAGCATTGCGTGTTCGGAATTTGGCCCTTCTGAACATAGCTCATTCTGATTTTCGAGGCCCAACCTCAGCAATGACGAAACTTCTGGGATTCGACAGCGTTTTCAAAGAAAAAAAGGGTGCAAAGTAGAACCTTGCACATTGCTTCCTCATAAATTTGTACCGTTTTTAAATTATTGAGATGTAAAGTGGAACCTCGATCATGGCTTCCTCATTATTTTACACATTTGCCAGAGATTCCTCTATAAGGATCCATGTGTCGATCAATTGTGGCTTCCTCATAGAGGAAGCTTTGGCAAATGTGTAAAATGATAAGGAAGCCATGATCAAGGTTCTACTTTACATCTCAATAATTAAAAAACGGTACAAATTTATGAGGAAGCAATGTGCAAGGTTCTACTTTGCACCCTTGTTTACTTTTGTGACGTTGAGGGCTTCTTGTGAGGGTGATGTAAGTCGAAATCAATATACATGGGGCAATTCATGTGAAATTTGAAAAATTCTGATTCCCATAAAATCTGAACGTCTTGTTCAATTCCGTCCAAATTCAATACGAAACCTCTTTTGATGAAAAGGAAGCCAGAATGAGGGAGCAATGACGGAGCACTTATCTTTTGGCTTTCTCATAAATGAATCTTCGTTCACTACTTACAATTCAGAGGAAGCAAATTGCAAGATTCGAATTGCAGCTTGCCTTAAATTATGAGGAAGCGATTTGCAAGTTTCAACTTGCAGCTTGGCTTAAATTATGAGAAAGCGATTTGCAAGTTTCAACTTGCAGCTTTTTCATTTCTAATCGATCATAGTATTCGATATTCGAATATTATTCAAACTGAAAAACTGCTTAGGAACTAAGAAAGTGTTCAGATTTGTAAATATTGCGCCGACGTTGCGAATTCCGGTTCAATTGAAGCAGCTCCTTCATTCTAATGTTTATTGACACTAGACCCTATATACAGGGTGTCCGGGCATTGCCGCACGTGAGATATACCATCGAATTCTACGTGGAATTCTAAGAAATACGTATATCCTCCGTTTTTTCCGATAACGCTTAGATCCAGAGATATAAAGCTTAGAAGATGCGAGATGAGAAAAAATCAGAGGTGAGATACAGAATTTGAGTTGTCATTGTTATACTCGAACTATAGCCGTGGCTGTGTCACGATAAAAGAGCATCGTCGCTACTTTGAACGGAGGCACGTTTGATCTTTGTTTGGTTATTGGTTATTTATTTCTTCCGGGAGCGGATAAAATGTTTAAGAATCGCTGATTTACCATTAAAGTATCCGGTCAAGGTTACGTCTTGAACTTTTGGGTAATTATTTCGATAATTATTATCAAAATTGATGACGGCGATGACGACGACGATGATGAAGGTAACTACGACGAAGACGAAGAAGACGACGATGGCAACGATGATGACCACTTCGCCCTCGTCGTCGACGACGACGACGACGACGAGGGCGAAGACGACGATGAGAGCGATGACGAGAACAATGCAAAAATGCGTTGCTCGTGCGTTGCAGATACGTTGCGTGTGCGTTGCTCGTGCGCTGCATGTGCGTTGCAGATACGTTGCGTGTGCGTTGCTCGTGCGCTGCATGTGCGTTGCTCGTGCGTTGCAGGTGCGTTGCAAGTGCGCTGCTCGGGCGTTGCAGATGCGTTGCGAGTGCGCTGCGTGCACCCGCGTGCACCCGTGTGCGTTGCGTGTTCGTGTGCCTGTGCGTGTGCACACAGCGCACTTGCAACGCAAATGCAACGCCCGAGCAACGCACGAGCAGCGCACACGCAACGCACGAGCAACGCATTTTTGCATTGCTCTCGTCGTCGTCTTCGCCCTCGTCGTTGTCGTCGTCATCGTCATCGTCGTTACCGTCATCGTCGTCGTCGTCATCGCCCTCGTCGTCATAGTCGTCGTCGTCGTCGTTGCCATCGTCGTCGTCGTCTTCTTCGCCTTCGTCGTAGTTACTTTCATCATCGTCGTCGTCGTCGTCATCGCCGTCATCAATTTTGATAATAATTATCGAAATAATTACCCAAAAGTTCAAGACGTAACCTTGACCGGATACTTTAATGGTAAATCAGCGATTTTTAAACATTTTATCCGCTCCCGGAAGGAATAAATAACCAATAACCAAACAAAGACCACACGTGCCTCCGTTCAAAGTAGCGACGATGCTCTTTTATCGTGATGCAGCCACGGCTATAGTTCGAGAATAACAATGACAACTCAAACTCTGTATCTCACCTCTGATTGGTTCTCATCTCGCATCTTCTAAGCTTTATATCTCCGGATCTAAGCGTTATCGGAAAAAACTGAGGATATACGTATTTCTTAGAATTCCACGTAGAATCCGGTGGTACATCTCACGTGCGGCAATGCCTGGACACCCTGTATATAAAAAATTAAAGTTTTCTAAAATTTGAACGCGTCGTTCAATATCTACCAAATTTGGTCACGAATGGAGGTAAACGTTAGCTTATGCACGTCTATGAATTTCAGCACGGTCCGTAAATTATTTTTGAATTTGCAAAGGTTGGAACTTCAACATTTCGAATTGCTCTAAAATGCTATCCGACTGGCTGATCGTCGCCAAATTTAATATGTATCACAGCTTAATGTTATTCCATAGTTCTAGAGAATTTAGATTCGATTGCTGGAAGTTAACGGCAAATAAAGCGACAAAGTTCATTTTTTGAAAAATTTAAAATATCATAAAATCCGAACTTCTCGACGGATTCGGCTCAAATGCATCATATCGGCTCATGCAGGATACATCCTTGGGTATAACTCTATATTTGAAGAACTATTTAGACAAATATCTCAAAACTTGCGGACGCTACAGTGGTAACAGACATTTTTTGAAAAATTAAAAACGCTGTAAAATTTGAACGGGTGCGTCAATTAATGCAAAAATTATACATGACATAGAGATTGTATGGCACCACATGTGTGCAAAATCTGAGCGCTGTAGCTTAAGCCGTTCTCGAGTTATAGACATTTGAATTTTGGAGGGTCGATCCACACACACACACATACACACACACACACATACTTTCAGACATTTTCTACAAATGTCATTTCTGGATGTTTTAGGTCATTTTGGACCTATTGACATTAAGATCTCGAAAAAAAATTTTCGGACCGTCACAAAGCTTCCTTTATGAGGAAGCAAAAATTATGGACGATACAGCACTTACATTGATTTTTGGGAAAATTTCAAAACGCCATAAAATCTGAACGTCTTGTTGGATTTTGTCCAAATTCAATACGAAATCTCTTTTGATGGTAGTGCAACTTCGTACTAAATTTTAGCCAGATATCTCAAAAATTATGGAAGCAAGAGCACTTATATAGATTTTTGAAAAATTTCCAAAACGCCATAAAATATGAATGGCTTGGTGGATTTCGCCCAGATTCAATAGGGTATCTCTTTGGATAATAGCGCAACTTTGTACCGAATTTGAGTCTGGTATCTCAGAAATTGCGCCAGTTAGAGTGTAAAGACCGTTTTTTTTTCACATTTAAAAATGCTTTAAAACAAAAGCAATGCGTGGATTTTTTCCAAATTCGGTATCGAGCATCTCCCTGTACTCCTACAACATTATACTGAATTTGAGCTCGATATCTCTAAAATTGTGGGAGCTAGAGACCGAAAATAAATTTTTGAATTTTCAAAAAATGCTGTAAAAAGGAACGAACTTCATAGATTTTTCCAAAAATTAAATTGTACTATGCGCCGTGAACCCTCCGCATGTGTGACAAATTTCAGCTTGATATCTCGAGCCGTTCTCAAGTTGTGAGCGTTCAACCAATGTTACACACGTACACACACACACATACATCCGGAAATTGTATCTAAATGTGTTTTTCAGATGTTTTGACATACTGAACACGTTTTCATGAACATCTCGAAAAAAAAAAAAATTCACGAAAACAAAGCTTCCTCTATGAATAAGCAAAATATGTCGTTTATTACTCTAGCGCCTGAGAAATTTTGAGATATTCGTCCGAATAATTCTTCACATATAGGGTCACGAACACGGATATTTGATATTGCATTCGAGCCGATTTCATGGAGATGTTCGGATTGTATTATATATTTCGAATGTTGTCGAAAATCGACTTTGTCGCTCTACCTACATGTTAATAATTTGAGTTTTTCAATTTTGAAGCATAGTCAATCCAAAATGTTTGGCTTTCCGTGCTCAATCACCTGGATACACCTGAATCGAAAATCTTGGTAAAAATTTCGTAAAAATCGACTTACGCGTTCAAATTTAAGGAAACGTTGTAACTCTATACATCCACTGATTAACATTAAGATATCGGACAAGCTACAAGCTGAAGCTTGCAATTGACTTCCTCTGAGTCATAGGTAGTGAACAAACATTCCTCTATGATTTAGCCGAAGATTGAAAAAATCAAAATGCTCGGTCATTGAAGAACTTCGTGCACTACCTAACGATTCAGATGAAGAAAATTGCAATTTTCGACGTTTTAATTACGGGGTTATATTTAGTTGTTTGCGGGTAAATAATGGAATTATTATTATTATTTTTAAGCTACGTTAACATAATCTCATTAGAATACACTATCAATCACAACGCTTCGAAATTGAGCAACACGGTGATAAGAAAATTAATTGATAAAAAATGGGAAATTGTGACGAATTGTTCAAATGCTGTTCCTGAGGGGGCATAAAAAAGCAAGGATGAGTAGAAAAGCCCAAGTAAAGTAATTTAAAATTTATTGAATTAGAAAAAATATGTTTTTAGATTTGGCAAGATCAGAGGAGGAAAATTGAAGACGAATGGTTGCAAATAGAAAAAAAAACGAAGATGCAGCTGGTGGAGGACCTCTGCAGGATGAAGAAGTAGGATCGGAAGAGAAACAGAGTCCATAGTGCCAAAGATATCTACTTGTGACTAGAAGTGGTTAAATTGACGATTCTTGGAATAGTTTTGTACTTATTTTCCAATTAATATTTAATACATGACATTTTGTCGGACAATTACGAGAATCATTTATATAACAGAAGCATCTACAGGGTGACGATGCCAATGGTGGGAAGGATATCGATCGACGGGAAGGTATCTACTAGACGTTCCGTAGCTTGACGCCGAACAGCCTGACCCCGCTCAACTCGGTTTCGGCCTGACTTCGCGAATTCAGGCTGTTCCGAAACCGAGTTGAGCAGGGTCAGGCTGTTTGGCGTCAAGCTGTGGAAAGTCTAGGAGATACCATCCCTCGATCGACCACTGCAAACAGAGGTTGGTTATGAAAACAATAAGACCAAAATAACATTGATGAGATACCTGCAGATATCCTTACTTTTCCATGTACCTTAGTTCAAAAGGAATGTGAAGGGAAACGTAGGTATTGACAAAATATTTATGTTATTTATGTTGGAAAAGTGAATCAAGTTTGAAATGAATGAAGAAATTGATATTCCGTGTTTCATACATTCTCCTTTAGAGCCTGTAAAAGTTAGAGCCATAAAAGAAATAACCGGTAATTATATAAACAAATCATCATATTGATTGTCCACAAAAATATAAAATTTACAATTGAAAGGCTCATTGTTTTGAGTTTTTCCATAAAAAATAGATCTTTGGCAGTGTACCGTCAAAAGGCGTGTCTGCGTAATTGTGAAAATATAATTGCTATATCGAACGATGAGTTGTATGCGAAGAAGATGTGATATGAATAAAAGACATACATTTATCAAGAGAAATTCATACACGAAATAAGAAAGTTCTAACATTGATGAATATGAGTAATAAGTTCACTAGACCACGGTAAAAGATTACATGCGTACATGTTCCTTTTCGATTTTTCTGACGGCTTGATATACTATTCTGAACGTTCAATGCTATTTGAACGAAAGTATTGATCAATGAAAATCAAATTAAAACCCAGTAACTGAGTTGAGAATATTTTCATTCAATTTAGAAAGTGAAATCTTGATAAAGAAATTCACGTATGTATATGTGCAAAAAATTCAACATGAATAAGATGATCCTCAACGAATGTGATATGTCATATGTGATGTAGCTGCTTGCCGGTTATTGTTACTATTAAGGAAATAACGTAATTATCTGACTGCAATACGTATAAATACAAAAAATATCTTATCGTTATATGTTGTAAGATTTAACAAGATATAAATTATAGTATAGAAGGACAGAGTCTCAAAATATTATTTGTAATATTCTATTATTTTCATATTACTGAAAAAAGTATCGAAAAAATTATTTAGTTCGTCACTTTATTTTATCAAGAAAATGTCTCTATACGTATTCGTGATCAGGCAAATTAGCGAACAATCTGATCTCGGCCTGCAGTCAATTCTGGGTTAATACGAGCCATGTAAGGATCATTCTCATTAAAATTTTCTCTATCAAAGAGCCCAAAGTCAGGGTTAGTCAACAAAATTTCTGCAGCGGCGTGAGGACAGTACGCGCCATCCTCACTAGCCATGATATAAAAACTTGCGCAGGTATTATCAATCATCGCAGCGGTGGTAAGGGGAATAATGCAGTGCACGATGTTTCAATAAGCAACGAAGTCGCATTTTCAGAATTCCACTAACACGTTCTATGATAGATCTTGTACGACAGAATACATCATTGAACCTCTCTTATAGAGATTCGGGTAATGGATCTTCAAATGGAGTCATCAGCCATGAGCGTCGTGGATACTCTTAATCGTCTGTTACAATTAAACATGAAATATGATATCGAAAAGTAGCACGAGGTTTAATTTAACTACTAAATTATATTATAACTATTGTGTTATTTCTTACCCAGCAAAAAAAAACTGTTCCTTCCGGTGATTATGCAGCCGGCGTACCAAGGGTTGAATGTTACTATTATTCCAAATGAACAGACCGTGTGTTCTTTCTGGATATTTTGCATTCACATTGAGAATTTTAAAGACAACATCACAAATCTGACCAATGAAGGTAAATATTGTCGAGCGAATAAATTGAATGTTCATTGGTGCGTATTGCTATTATGTCTGTATAATTTGACCCACCAATATGACATTGAGAAAGTGCCATCACTTCCTGTTTACAAAAATGTATTCAGTTGGCACTGAGTGGCTAATCATTGTTGGGACAATGGTAATATGTGTACAGTCAATACATCTAATTGTATTTGGAAATTAAAATCTCAGAAAGATCTGAAACTCAAAAAAAAATATATTTTAAATGTAGGTTAGTCGAAATAACAACGTACGTGTTTCATGAAAGAGACACTTTATATACCTGTTTCGAGAAGCACGTACTTTTCCAATGTTGCTGAAAAATTTAACATTTTCTCGAAATATTTCTGGTAGATTAAACACACTTATAATTATCTTAATACTACGAATCACTGATGGTTGATTTATTGCAGAATATTTTCCAAGCCCAATATCCAACTGATAACTACCAGTCGCGAAGAAGCTAAAGGCCATTAATACCTAAGAGTTTGTGAGGATATGTTAACATTGCGTTAATCATTAGCCAGTTATTGGTTTCGACTATTCGAGTGCAGGTGAGGGTTAGTTAGCCAGGGCATATTGGCGAACAGTATCAATTATTTACATCACTCTCGCTTTTGTTGAAATACACATTTATGAAACGATCTTCCGATAACAATTCAAATGGATTCAGAGGATTCTACAATTGTCGAGAATAATGGTTAGTTATTATTGTAAATGTTCTTTCATCTGTGAATTTGAGAAAAACAATTCGGGAGATTATGATTTTCCATAATAATGGATTTTTCTAAAAAAACTTTAATAAATATTATTAATAAACCAAGGCATAGCTTTGGAACAACTAATCGAGCCATAACAAAAAAAATACGTGTCTATTTTACACATTTCAGAGGATTTTCAGGAATTTTTTGAGATAAATCGAAGGTGACATACCGACCGAAAAAAATTATTTTCGTATATTTTTGATGAAAATGGTCATTTTTTGAACACGAAAAATTCCAAGAAAAATGTTTTCACAAAGTTTATGGAAAACTGCAACTTTTTTGTCTGAAACATTTTTCTGTTTAATCGTATGCTTTCAATATATAACGTCATTTAGAAAATTTTGAAATGTTGAAAAACTCAAAAAAATGCGATCCAAAAAATTTGAGAAAATTCACACTACTCTTTTTCATATAATTGAATAATTTGACCAAATTTCAATTTTTTTGGGAGTGCAAAACTTTTTGACCGTTCGAAATGGGGTGGAATACCTCATATTGATAAATTGATGTGAATCAGCCGGTTAACGGTGATGCGTGCTATGAACGTGAATCGTTTTCTTGTTCATGAAACTTCTTTACATCGAAGTCATTCTACGATATAGCAATAATAATAATAATAATAATAATAATAATAATAATAATAATAGTAATAATAATAATAATAATAATAATAATAATAATAATAATAACTAAGCAGCGACATCACATATTTCATATCTCATTCGTTGCAGAGGAGCATCTCGTTCATGTTAAATCTTTTGTGAATGTGAATTTCTTTGTCAAGATTTCACTTCTTAAATTCAATAATAATATTTTCAACTCAGTTACTGGTTTTGAATTTTATTATTGTTAATCAATACTTTCATTCAAATATCATTCAACGTTCAAAATAGCACATAAGGCTGTCAGAACAATCAAAGATGTACGCATGTAGTCTCTCACCATGGTCGAGTGAGTTTGTTGCTGATATTCATCAATGTTCAAACCTTCGTATTTCCTATACGAATTTCTATCGATAAGGTGTAGTTTTTCTGTTCATAATACTTCTTCTTCACATCCAACTCATTGTTCGATACAGCAATTATATTTTCACAATTACGTAGACGCCTTTTGACGGTGCACTGCCAAAGATCCTTTATTATAGAAAAGCTTAAAACAATGAGCCTTTCAATTGTAAATTTTATATTTTTGTGGACAATCATATGATGATTTGTTTATAATTACCGGTTACTTCTTTTATGGCTCCAGCTTTTAAAGGCTCTAAAGGAGAACGTGTAAACACGGAATATCAATTTCTTTATTCACTTTAAACTTGATTTATTTTTCCAACATAACTAATATAAATATTTTGTAAGGATATCCGCAGGTATTTCATCAATGTTTATAATTATTTTGGTCTTATTGTTCCTATTACCAACCTCTGTTTGTAGTGGTCGACCGATATCTTCCTCGTCGGTATCATCGTCACCCATTAGGTCCTCCTGTTATATGAATGATTATCATAATTGTTCAGCAAAATTGTATGTATTGAATATTAATTAAAAAATAAGTACAAAATTGGCACAAGACTCGTCAATTGAAACATGTCCAGTCACAAGTATCTTTGACACTATGGACTATTTGTTCCTCTTTTAGCCCTACTTCTTCATCCTGCAGAGGACGTTCACCAGTTGCATCTTCGTTTTTTTCCTGTTTGCAACCAATTTATCTTCAATTCTCCTTCTCTGATCTTGCCAAATCTAAAATCATTTTTCTGTACTGAAGAATAAAAATAACCTGCGGTCATTTCCAAGAATTAGAAAAATGTATTTTTTCATTGAAAGTTCATCCATTGACTAATTTAATAAATTCCAAATTATTTTACTTACCCTTTTCTACTGAACCTTGCTTTTATATGGCCCCTCAGGGACAGCATTTAGACAATTCGTCACAATTTCCCATATTATATCAATTGACTCTCTCGTCACCGTGTTGCTTGATTTTGAAGAGAGGACGCCGGGATTGTCGTCTATGAATTCTAAAAACAACTGCCCCCCAGTTGCGACTTCTGTACGTTCAGTAGTGCGTTCCCTACCTTTGGTTTTTTCCCATTTTGCAGGTGAATTAATTTGACAGTTTACGTATCCGTCAGTTAACCGCGATAAGTGCTATGAACGTGAATAGCTCCGTACACGGATTATTTTTATTTGTCAAAAATGTTGGCTAACGGAGCGACCTCCGTACACGGAAAGTCGTCCGCGCTCGTCGAAAATAAGCCCCCTGAAACGGCTCATCTGTTCGATTTTAACCAAAACATTTTAATGAAAAGTTAGATTTTTAAAAAGTCAAACTTTTCACATAGTCATGATTGTTTCTTGTTTTTTCACTCATTCATGATAAAAATGTATAAGGTACTTCCCGTTGACCTAGAATCCTAAAATTTGGCACAAAGAAAGGTCTTATAGCAGAAACAAAGAAGAAAGGGTTGCAAAGTAGAACCTTGCACATGGCTTCCTCATCATTTTAGACATTTGCCAAAGCTTCCTCCATGAGGAACTATGTGTCGATCAATTTTGGCTTCCTCATAGAGCTTAAGCGAACGTGTAAAATGATGAGGAAGCGATGTGCAAGGTTCTACTTTGCACCCTTTTGCTTCCTCATGGAGAAAGCTTTGTTTTCGTGAAATTTTTTTTTTTCGAGATGTTTATGAAAACGTTTTCAGTATGTCTCAGAACATTCAAAAAACACATTAAGAAAAAATGTCCGGATGTATGTGTCTGTGTGTATGTATGTATGTATGTGTGTAACATTGGTTGAACGCTTACAACTTGAGAACGGCTCGAGGTATCAAGCTGAAATTTGGTACACATGTGAAGGCTTCACGGCGCATAGCACAATTCAATTTTTGGAAAAATCTATCAAGTTCTTTTGTTTTTACAGCATTTTTTGAAAATTCAAAAATTTATTGTCGGTCTGTAGCTCCCACAATTTCAGAGATATCGAGCTCAAATTCAGTATAATGTTGTACGAGTACAGGGAGATGCTCGATACCGAATTTGGAAAAAATCCACGCATTGCTTTTGTTTTTAAGCATTTTTAAATGTGAAAAAACGGCCTTTAGACTCTAACTGGCGCAATTTCTGAGATACCAGACTCAAATTTTGTACGATGTTGCGCTATTATCCAAAGGGATACCCTATTGAATTTGGGCGATATCCATCAAGCCATTCATATTTTATGGCGTTTTGAATTTTTTTCAAAATTCAATGTAAGTGCTCCAGCTTCCATAATTTTTTAGATAGCCGACTGAAATCTAGTACGAAGTTGCACTATCATCGAAAGAGGTTTCGTATTGGATTTGGACAAAATCTAACAAGGAGTTCAGATTTCATGCGAATTAGAATTTTCAAATTTCACATGAATTGCCCCATGTACATTGATTCCGACTTACATCAGACTCACAAGGAGCCCCCAACGTCACAAAAGTAAACAAGGGTGCAAAGTAGAACCTTGCACATTGCTTCCTCATAATTTTGTACCGTTTTTCAAGTATTGAGATGTAAAGTAGAACCTTGCTCATGGCTTCCTTATGATTTTACACATTTGCCGAAGCTTCCTCTATAAGGAAGCCAAAATTGATCGACACTTGGTTCCTCATAGAGGAATCTTTGGCAAATGTGCAAAATGATAAGGAAGCCATGAGCAAGGTTCTACTTTACATCTCAATAATTTAAAAACAGTACAAAATTATGAGGAAGCAATGTGCAAGGTTCTACTTTGCACCCTTTTTTTACATTTGTGACGTTGAGAGCATTATGTGAATGCAATGTAAGTCGAAATCAACATATATGGGCCAATTCATGTCAAATTCGAAAAATTATAATTCCCATAAAATCTGAACGTGTCCATGGATTTTGCTTAAATTCAATACGAAACCTCTTTCATTGGTAGTGCAACTTCGTACCAAATTTTAGTCGGAAATCTCAGAAATTGCGCAAGGTAGAGAGCGCACGACACCTTTTAACAAATTTCAAAATCCTCTGAAAACAAAAGCACAGCATGGATGTCGCTGAAATTCACTACCAAGCATCTTCCTAAAGGAGTGCACAATCGTTAACATGGTTAAAAAAATCATGAAAATTTCTTAATTTTACCGCAAACAAGTAGATATAACCCCTGAATTACAGTCCGACCTCGAAATAAGAGACTCGGCAATAAGAGACGTTCCCTAGTTTCTTACTCGAGCGCTTCCCCCCCTCTGACTCGAACCCCGAGCTCAAGAATTTTGTGCGCGAACCCGTGGTTAAGAGACTAGTCCGGGAGAGATTATTTGGGCAAAATAGAGTGAACGTGTAGTGTAAATTGACGTGTGCATGCGTGCGTGAGTACGTGTGTGTGTGTGTGTGTGTGCGTGTGTGAATGTAACACGAAATCAACAAATTTATTAGACTAAGTCACTTTATGATTTAGACATAGAAGTACAAAATAATATTCAATAGTATATTAAAGTCGGGCAGTCGAAAACGTTTCTGCATGGGCGAGGTGAATGCACTAACCATCAGCTGGATCTCGTTCGCGCGAGTCTTTTGTTGAGAGGATCGCATGCGGAAAAGAGTGAGAGAGACAGACAGAGGTAGCGAGCGCAAAGCGTGCGCCTGGTGGCGGTATGCGATTTCCGAGAAAAAACCCTTGCCCTTGGGGGCTTTTGGTTTCTTATTCCGAGTTCAGACTGTAATTATTTATCAATGTAATTACATAGACGTCGATAATTTCGATCTATTTCGTAAAACTTTAAAATAACACTGAACAATGAATAAAAAAAATTTCCTTCAGTGATCAATCATC
Organism: Diplazon laetatorius; assembly: GCA_963662125.1. NCBI lineage: Eukaryota > Metazoa > Arthropoda > Insecta > Hymenoptera > Ichneumonidae > Diplazon > Diplazon laetatorius. The sequence goes on along the minus strand of OY759158.1, from coordinate 8,694,724 downwards.
TTTGATCAATCGAAATGTGTAAAATGTGTCATGGGCACGTAATACAGAAACACACCTGAGAATTAAAATAAAATGAATTCAAACGTGATCAACGTAATCGGCACTCACCATTGCGTTGAAATCGGCGAAGCTATTCGAAGCTCGCGTCAATATTATCCATTATTCAAAAAAATGCTCTCAACACTATAGGGACGAAAAAAAAATATTGATGGCTCTCGAACACTGTATACCGCCACACTACATCCCAAATGGCCCACTGCACACTGCTTTTCATTATGCTGTTGGCAAAGCCTCCGTCACCGAGGCAGACACGAGCCTTCACCTTGAACGTGAGACGCTTAAGTGGAAATCTCTTGGTGTCTCATAGGTCGCGGCACACGCGCGTTAAATAGCAACGTTGTTCATTGGCGCAGATAGTTATTCGATATAAAGCTTCCCCAATTGTCATCGGGTGGATGAGCGTGCGGCAACTTTCGATTAATCGCAGGCAGAAACGTCCGAGGTTTCGCAAACTCGCCCTTGTCGTTTTGCAGAGACGAAAAAGAGAAAAGAAACGTACGTACGCGTCGTTAGAGAGAAATTACCCCCGTGGGCCGAATCAGATACAAGTAAACGAATACCGGTATCGAAATAGCGAAGCTTGCCGGGAAAAATAAAAGAAAAAAAAAGAAAGAAAAAAAAATCGGATTGGCGCGAAAATAGATGATTCGCGTGACAGAACTAACGCTAGGCGTTTCTAGTTTGCCACGTCGCCGTTCAGTAATTGCGACAACCACGACGTCTGAACGAAGCAGAAAGGCTCGAATGTACGGTAAAAACACGTATTGAAGCAACCATAAACCATCACCTTCGACTTTCATATATTCCGGCAAGAAACTCACGATTAGCACACGTGCGTTTTTTTAATCAAGTTTTTACATGTAGATTGGATGTTTCGAGGAACTTATTCTTTTGTGTTCTCTAAAACGGTTTTCACTCAGAACCCGCTTAATTCCGTCTTATATAAAACTTTTCTTAAAACAAGCTAATCCACGCTCATACTGTGCGCTCTTAACCGTGCGTGCGCGGTGCATCCACGACGATCCCAGCATTGGCCATGGTTGATAGTAACATTTCGTCGAATCCTGCGTTGATTGTTTCCACGATAACCAGCGTCGCGAGCGACGAAGCCGGTGTTTTTTGAATCAATGGATTCTTGCGCGATATTTACGGAATGAAGATCCACAGTCAGGTGAATTGTGTGAGTAATTCTTCAGTGTGTCATTGATAGGAATCATGTGCTCTCGCTGTATACGCTATTTTTTTTAAGTCACCGGTCAGACCGTTGAATTTTATCATATTAATTTTACGACGCTGCGACATCCGGATAACGCAATCGAACTAACTTTCTCCGTTCCATCCCCGCGCTTCGAGGAGAAGCGGTGTCTCGACGAAAAGAAAAATCCTCTGACACGCGTCACCACAGATCCCAATGGCCGTTTGCACTATCACCTGTATTCGCAATTGAAATGTTTACCCGATAATTCGTCCGTAACGTGGAAAAAAATTGCATTGCCGTAGGTTCCGCAATTTTTTTCGTTTGCCAAGCAAGTAGTTCTGATAAATGGAGTGTGTGGCAACGGTGGTGATCCGATGGATGCGCGGCGTCGAAAAAGTTGCAATCGTGGAGATTGCATTCGGTACGTCGACCCGTTTCGAGGCTGAGAGTTTTCTTCGATTCCGTTGGTAACAACCGGAATTCAAGCCCGGTCGGCGCTCGCGACAAGGGAATAAAACACTGGTGTGTGTGTGTGTGTGTGTGTGATGTGTGTGGCGGGTATGTCGTATCGCAAAAGCCGTTGGCTCTTTTCCGTTGAGGTTACACGAAGCAAGCGGAGGAGGATGAGATTCGGAGCAACGATCGCGCAACACATCGCGCGCGCGAGAGAGGCACCTCTACCAGCGAGTAGCGAAAGACTGGTGCTGCGTGGAGTGCAGTGCAGCACAGTGCGGCGCGGGGCGGTGCGGTGGCGGTTGTGTTTCAGTGCAGTGCGTCGCCCGGGCGAACGAACGAACGGATGGAGAACGAACGAAGCCGACAGGGGGAAGAGACCAAGGGAGAACGGGGAACGCGAGAGTATGGGGGAGGGGAAAGAGAGCCGAGGGAAGGTGGCAAACTGTCGAACCGACCGAGCGTGTACCTCCGGAATACAATTTCCGGGGCCCAAGGGGGGGGGGAGGGTTAAAAACTAAAATCGATGCTGAGACTTGTGGTCCATACTTGTCGTTGGCAACAAAATAATACGAAAATACGGTTATTTGTGACCAGGATGAATTGTTATAGATATTCAAGAATCGAGATAGTCTTATATTCATGGAAATCTAATTTATCCATTTTTCGGTTTTCGCTTCTTCCTAGAGGAAACTACGCCGAGAGCGAACATATAATTACTGCGGATTATCATGTAACCATGTTCAGAATGTGCTATAATATTGTAAAAACACATGTGGTAAAAAATATCCACGCGCGCATGTCCGTGTATGTAGTGACCCTGCAAAATTCAAACGTATAAAACTCGAGTAGAGTTGGAGATGCTACACCCCTTAAGGTACCCTCCATAAGAGAGTTCCTCGTCAGATTTTCATAAAACTTGGCATACTTATAGGTATTGATAAGAAAAAGATTCGGTTAAATTTTTATGTCTTTCCGGAGCGCGAGAAAAAAGATATCAACACCTTTATTTTCACACGTTTAACATGGAGCCTTATGGAGAATCACGCTCAATTTGATATAATACAAAAAGTCTTCGTCAGATTTTGATGAAAACACTTAAGCTGCAAGTTCAATATTCGGAGAAGATTTTGGGCACTTGACAGTAGAGATCAGGAGACTGTGATGATAATAATAAACAAATAAACATCAGGAAAATACAGTTTACATCAGGAGTTGGTCGTGATCCAGTAGACTTTGTCTCTCACCAATCGACATCATAACACGCGACGTTGTCACATCAAAGTACTACGTACCTCAATCAGGAGTTGGTATATCTTAGGCTTGCTTTGACTCTTACAGTTTGTGGGATACTGCCTTAAATTTCACGGACACGTGCAGCAGTGCAATGTCGTCGTGCAGTGTTTCTTTATCGACTACAATTTTTTAATTCTGAAAACGTCTGTTATCACTTTAGCTTCTGTAAATTTCAAGATATTTGTACGGGTACAAATCGGTCCTATCGGAACAAGTCTAAGCTCCGAGCTTTCGATGCTTCTAAAGAACCTACAACTGCTCGTCTAGCAGTTCGGAAAAATTACATCTCGAAGTATTAATCAATCGGGGTTTATTTGCATAACTTTTTCAAAGTTCTTTACAAAACAGAAATTAACAATAACTTTTCGCTAACACGCTTCACTTAATAACTACGTCAGACCTTCTTGCAGTTGATATAATCCAACAGTCTCTCTTTGTCTGCATTAATTCCTCCTCTCGATCTCTTTCCGCGTTCTCCTTACTGATACTTTTGCGCGCTAGTTCTAATTCCCTGACGTATTCACATATACCTTCTTCTTTTCCACCCAGCATATTTATAATTTTCCCTTTCATAACACATTATTAAGTAAGAGAAGGCCCAATGTATGGAACAGGAATCACCGATCAACGAAATGTAAGTATAGTTTTTTGTAAAATGTAATGTAATAGAGTTTTTCTTGAAACTATTTATTTCAACACGGCTGGCACGATATCTCAAGTTCTAACACACCGCTTTACTTAAAATTTGGTACGAATCTTCTCTATATAGCCCTCTATCACCCCTACAAGGTTGATGTCAAAATTATGTTTTTTACTATTAAAAAAAATAAAACTTGTGACAAAGGTCAAAGAATGCCTTTTTTTCAAACCGTCGTCGCCATTTTGCGAGAAAAATGTTCTTCTCTCTGAGGTAGGGGCTATAACGACATCCTTACCAATTGAGAATTTTTTTTTTGGTTTCACATGACTAGAAGGGTTGAAATCGTGTCAACAAGGACGCACCGTTTTTTTACCCCCCACATTACCAGCCTGTAACAGAGAATCTCCGTGGACGTTTAAAAAAAAGTTTCATTGCGGTGTCCCACATAACTCATCACTGGATCATCTGAAATCAGAAAACCAAATTCATTTTATTAGTTGATAGGTTTCTGCAGGTAATAACGTCGAGTTTTTTGAAAGTTGATTTTTTCAATTTTTTACAGCACTTAGAAGTCAAAATAATCATTTTTCAACAATTTTCTTTTTAGTGTTTGACTTCTAGGTGCTGTAAAAAATTGAAAAATCTTGAAAAACTCGACGCTGTTACCTGCAAAAACTTATCAACTCATAAAATCATTATGGTTTTTTTATTCCACATGATTCAGTGACGAGTTATGAGGGGCACCGCAATGAAACTTTTTTTTTAGACGTCCGCGGAGATTCGCTGTGGTTGGCTCATTTCTTCATAAAAATTTAAAAAAATGTATAGAATATTCTTGAAATGTTACTTTATTGTGTAGTAATGATAGGAATAAGTATGTATTAACTGTGTCCCCAAAAAAAATTCTCGGAAATATGCTTTTTTTAAATCGAATTAACCTTACTTCCCCCTCAAGACGATGCACGACATAAACTCTCTCGTTCTCTCTCGCTCCGCGGCAAGCGCCGATAGCGCTGTCTCTCTCGCACTCGAAGATGTCGTCCATTGCCACACACGGGGCGTATGTAGCAAAAATTGATTCTTTTGCATTTGATCTTTGTTGCATTTTCGGAAAGAAAAACTATTCAAAAGTATTTCCTGAAAATCGCAATGAAGAATTCCAAAAATTGGCTGAGTTACAGCTAATTTCGTCGCACCTCTTCCGCCGACCCACGGCTATCTTATTTTCTACTTTTGTTGATATACAAACGAAATTCAGCATATTTTCCATATTACTCCTGTGCGAAATATTATAATAAGCATTCATTTTAAATGAGAAGTTGAAATCGATTCAAAATTGTAGTCTATAACTCATTTTATCTACATGCGTGTTTTCCGAAGCTCTCGGCGGCAAAAAATTTGTCAAAACTTTGAACGCGTTTATCTCGAAAATACATATTGAAATCGGTAGTCAAGATATCTCCAGACTCACAGGACCAATTTTTTTTTTTAATTTGAAGGGTTTTTCTAAGAAAGCTTTCTCTAGAGACTGAGGAAAGCTTTTCCGAAAAAAAAATTATTCTCATGTTGTTTATAAAAAACTACCGAAAAATGAGGTAAAAAAGTCCAAAAATGTTCCATTATACCTGCCATTTATAGAAAAAAAAGAAAAAAATCCTTCTCTTACTCTCAAGATTAACTCTTCTAAAACTACAAGCAATCACCCGTTTTGTTTTCAGATCCTTTCTTTAGCAAATATCGTGACTACCGAGAAAAAAGGCCTGCCAGGAGAACCAGGATAACTCCGCCATTTGTGATATTTTTATTTGAAAATTATATTGACGCTTCTTTAATGAATGCACTAAACATTGAAAAAAAATCGTCAATATCTTTATTCGTTTAGTCAGTAAAACTTATTAAATTTTAGGGCCGTAACGCTACCTATGCCCCTTAATATAATGAAATTTCATAAATGAACACATTCGCTGATACTTACAGCACCGAGGACTCGTCCTGGAGGATCACAGATTTTGCGCTGCCACATCATCTGGCTCTTTAAGAAATGATTCTCGCAACAAATCTTCTCGACTTCACTCTATTCTTCGCGTTGAATTGCAGTTATCATTTTAATTTTGCCAATGTGTACGGCGGTGGCATGAATATTGCGGCGCACTGACCAACCTCAGTGCCATACTTAATCCATCTTTTTATATGTGCTTCATCTTCATGGAAGTTGAAAGAATATGGACATTTTATTGAAAATTATATTCGAAAGATAAAAAACAACAATGAGGTTGGAAAAATAATCACTTACGATCACGAAGGTGGTATCTGTACTTTCGTTTCAACCGTCCCTTATTTAGCTATCACTTCTATATGTCAGTCATGGTATTGATGTCTTCAACTGTCTCTATTTGTCTTCAAATCCTCACATACCCGTGGCATTTTCAAAAAATTGATTTCTTTCGTAGTATGAATTTTACTCGTACAACTTTATTACAAGTTTTTTACAAGGTCCTTTTTTATCATATGAATTTCTTTCAGTACACACATATAATTTCGTTCCTAAGTTCCTAATAGTGTTACAATGACATGGTCAAAGTATAACTTGGCCCTACACAGTTGATGTAACACAGTCGGTTCCAAACCACCGGGAGAACACAGAAAATACACATAGAAAAAAATGTTCCATCGGTGTCGACGACGGGATTCGAACCCGGGACCTTCGGGTCGGGAACCACGGGCACGAAACCAATCGGTCACTGCGTCTCTTCTACATATTTTATTCTTTATACTTTTAAGAATAAAAAAAATGTTTTTCAAGTAAATTCCACTGTTACAAAATTGTATCAATAAATGAGACTTTTTTAAATTTTCATGATCATATTCTCTATAGTATGACGATAGGTTTTTCCAATTCTTGGCTGAACATTTTTTAAAAAATAATTACATACTTTGTTTCATTGCACATTTGATTTTGAAATGCTGTAATTTCTTTATTATTGAAAAAAATGTTCCCCCCGTCAGGCATAACTGCTACATTATTTGGCGAGATTTTTTTTTGTTTTTGCAGATTGGATAGTTTTTGGTGAAGTTATGGTGTCGACCTTAAGACAACAAGACAGCGTCGCAGAGAAGACGCTGCGACGCTGTCTGCTGCGTCTTGTGTGCGAATGAGACTGTAGGTGGCGTGGCATCGATCGGTGTGTGCTAGTTAAATTATATCCACCCTCTGTACAGGCAGTCTGGGACAGGATTCCTAGCTAGCGCCTGGATTGTCGTAGCATCACTACATGTATTGTAGCTAGGTTCTATCCAGTTCCTCAACAAGAAACTGGAGAATTACACGGAAATACAGGAAAATAATAGGCCAGATGCTGAATTCAAACGAATTTACCCGTAACAGATTTCCACACGGTATGATATCAAGTAAGAAAATTAGTTAAGATTAAAATGGGCCCCTCATGTTTATTGTGTTCGAAAACAGATTAAATAAAACATTTCTTTCACGGCATAGCACCTAAACTTACTTTACGTAGATAATTCCACGTATGCGATGTTCACACTTACTGCTTTTTTTTTAAATCGTTCTCAATGTCAATTACTGTATTTTGCGTGGATGTGTCTAATTTCACGCTGAGGAAGCTGTCAAGTCGGAAAGAAACGCCGCAATGTTTTCGAATTAATTTATGTATTATATATTGCAAAACAAAAATTTGAAAAAAAATTTCAATTCAATTTCGGGAGGGGCGAATAGTTCCCTCGGGCGACGACCTTTTCTCGTTGTTCTGCGATCTTCGACGGTTGCGAACACAGAATACACAAAACAAAGAGATGGGAGACATCGCGAGAGGAAGATCAAATAAGTTGAAAAACAGTCTCATAGTCGTAAGACGTAGCACGGACCGATGATGAGGAAAGTGGGCGTGAAACCTGGACGAAGGGGTTCACGAAGAGAGGACAGTAACAAGTAGGTACGAAAGTTATACGGAGAAAAGAGTACGGGGAAAAACAAAAGAATGCAGAAAGAAAGAAAAACGAAACGAGCGAAGGAGTTACGAGAACGGAGCTGCGTCGAGAAATGTTTGAATAAAGAGAGAAGAGGTGGGGGCGTCGTCGGATAAAGAGTAGCGAATGACGGGAGAAGGGGATAGTCGAAGGGGAAATTTCTCCTCCTCCGGTTACTTTCCCTCCTCGCTCGACTGTCGCTCATTCCACTTCCGGACGAGGTCGAGGCTCTTCTCACGCGGAAAAACCGACCGACGGGGTCAAACGGCGAGGGACCGAAGGAGGGAGGTTCAGTGACACGTAGAGAATTTGCTTTTCCCGGTGTGCGTTGGAGTTTCGACGTTGGCCATCCGGCCGAGAAATGCTCATCGGACGGACCAGACAGAAAGTAAAAATCGGAAGGAAGAACCATCCGCCAACCTGCTGCAGTGGGCGGTTAGGTTGGTTGATATTGTGGGGTTTCCAAGTCGATATGATGATGCACGCAATCTTTCTGTTATAATATTATATACCAACTGGAACGCGAAAAACGAGGTTAGGATTCAGTTATACAGCTACCAATGTTCGGTATAGGTGTATGTATCATGTTATAATAGGTCTTGGGCGTAGTTTCGAAAACGTGTTCTTGCAAACAAAAAGAGTGAGCTGCACGCATGCATGCGAAAGAGCCCGGAGAGTCTGAGATCCCTTGGAGTCTGGGAACTTTGAGACTGCTGCTGCTGCTGCATGCACATTCTTTCTCTTTCTCTCCGTCTACTGTGCTCGAGAGCCAGCAGCAGGTTCTTTTCTCTCTGCTCGTGCACACATGGCCCTGTAGGACTCGCTCGCCTCAGCCTCTTTCTCTCATCTCGGTGCAAATTCACGAGCAGGGACGTCTACGGATATACCGGGAACCCTGGCAATATATTTTTCGCATTATTTTTACGTTCAATCAGCAAACTGGGAATATCTTTTTCACGTTATTTTTAGCTTCAATCAGCAAACATTTTAGGTGGATTTTTTATTGAAAATATCATTCGTTGAGAAAAAAATCGCTGGCTATTTTCCAAAACCAAGTTTTGTCAATTTAAGCGTGACTGCTGATTTTCACGATTCCACGATGTAATTTACGCAATAACTAAAAAATTAGCAATAAATACCTGATGGGTTTGATCTGATATAAAATTGGAAAAATTGTTAGTAGAGTTTAAAGAAGAAAACTTGGTTCGTACTAGGCAAATGGTTATTAGATAAATGATTTTTTTTCAACAGTGTGACGAAAAGTGTACTGTAATGACTGATATGAAATTAATGAAGCCGGTGTGTGAAATAATATTTAGTACCACACGAATGGTTGAGTATTGAGAATTGAAAATTTATGGACCTAGCAGTTTATTAATAATGGTAACCTGCCAGAAGAATTTTCATCGAAATTACAAACGTTGTATAACATAAAAAATGTAAAATCAAAATGCAGTGAATACTTATTGACTGATTCGAACTTTGATATGCTTGTATAATCATATCGAAATTGCATGTCCAACATCACGGATGAAAAAGGTCACTGATATTCGGATTCTGAAATAACAAAATTTGAATTTTAAAAGTTGTACTGTTTTTTTTTCCCATGATATTAAAAGCATATTGCAAGAGCATGATAAATTCTCAGTACTCTTCGAAAACGTCCTTATAAATATGGAATTAGTTTTTTAGTATCGTGATTTATTTATATATCAAATCCAAGTGAATAACACATTTATGGCCCAGTTTCGGAATCAATACTTTCAGTCAAGTATTTCAATTTGAAACATCAAAGCATATTATATACGAAATTAGATGTCGTATTTACTTTTCGTCATCGCAATTTTATTATTTCTCCATTGAAGCATACCATCACTTGCATTAAGGGGGAGTAAGGTTAATTCGATACAAAAAAAAGCATGTATTCCATAATTTTTATTGACGACACAGTTAATATATATTTATTTCTACAATTACTACATAATACAGTAACATGTGAAGAATATTCTATGAAATGTTCAATATGTTTACGAATTCCGCTAAAATCCAATCTAAGTTTGGTCAATAACTAAATTTTAACTCGATTATTTTGATATTTTGAACCATTTCGATCATTTTAAATAGGTAATCCAATAATTATTGGATTGCCTATTTTAAATCAATAAAAATCGTTTTTTCGTACCAACAAATTTTTTCATGGTGTTTAACGTCGATGGTCAAAGATGGAGACTGATTTGCTTTCAGAGCGAGTGAGTGCGCGCTAATGCATCACGTTGTATCACATATAATCGAAGCGGTACATCGCTTCGACCATATGGTCGATTCTAAAATGCTATAGGCGGAGGGTTTCGACGGTCGAATTATTCCGTGCGGTCGCCGCTCGGTGTATCGTCCGACTATTATACGCAACATGCATGTGTATGTGTGCTATTGGAAAATTAACAGACAGTTGGAGAATCTGAAGAGTCGGTGAGTCGGTGCATCGAGGCGCAACCCTCTCTCTCCGTCCCCCCCACACAGCCAGTGTACGAGGGATTATAAGAAATACGCACGCTGCTCGTGAGTCGCAGCGCGCGATTGGGCTCTCGCTCGGAGTTGGCGTTCGTTGCACGGTGCGGTGAAACCGAGCGAGACAACAGAGGGCAACGGACGATATCGTGCAAAGTGCCCCAGCCAGTGCGGTTCCCCTTCGCGACCGATCAGCAAGAATGGCGTCCGCCCAATCTGCAACGAGCCACATGAAATTTGACCACGCGACTGCTGCTCCTGTATATATTCGATATCGTTGTGCATCCATATGGATTTATATTATGTATGTTTATATCACGTATGCGAAACGATGCCTCGCGTGATTTCCTCAACCGCATCGACTTCTTCCGCTTTGTTCGTATTTCGACGAAATTCTCGAGTTTCTCCCGGAAAGAAAGCACCGGGGTACGTGGTATACGCAATCCCACGAGAGCCGAGAGCACGGCCCAGCGAGAAACGAATTCGTGAATTCCACAAGATGTTATTGCGTTCGTGAGAACGAACCGCGGAGGAGAAAAAAATCGTACGTTGGTCGTTGATCTTCCTACATTTCGCATTTTTGCTGAATCATAGGAAATTCGATGTCGAGTTGGTGAAAATGATATCATCGCCACCAATATTTACGTGTCATCATCGTGTAATCCGTACGGAAAAATATAACCTAAGTTATTGCAGCAAACCACGAGTCGAAATTTCCACCCTACCCTCGGCCTGATTGATCCCGATTTTCTACGTTTCGTCGGCGGCGTGTGCGAGGAGGACGGAGAGTATCGCTCTGTAAAATTGAATGCAATATACTGCCTCCCCAGACTTCGTAAATGGCAGAAAGTGAACGATCAGATTGTAATAGGCTAACGTAGGGCGACGCACACCCTTCCCATACCCTACCTACCTTGTACACTCTGCTGTCCAGCCCTCCAGACCCTACCTCGAACGCCTTCGTTGACCCCCTGTGACGCGCCCACAGAAGAATAATTAATGTCGGAATTAATTATTTATATCGGGATACATATTATCGCAACAAGTCGTAATATTAGTATAATTAATTGACAGATCATTTAAAGAAAAGTCGTCCGGATACCAGAAATTTAATTTGTACGCCGAGAAGATGCAGTTGCGGGGATGCCAACCTGAGACCTAACGCACCGACCTATCTACCTAAATAATAACTACCTAACAATAACCACAACACCAATCTGAGTATCGAGATTCTCCTTACTTTAATCCCATATTAGGTACATCACTAGGATGACGTCACAAGGATATTTTGCTTCCTCATAGAGGAAGCTTTGTTTTCGTGAATTTTTTTTTTCGAGATATTCATGAAAACGTGATATGAAGCTAAAACTGGTCACACATGTACAGCGTTTACGGCGCATAGCATGATTAAATTTTTAGAAAAATCCATGCAGATCTTCCGTTTTTACGCGATTTGAAAAAAATTAAAAACTAATTTTCGGTCTGTAACTCCCACAATTTTAGAGATATCGAGCTCAAATTCAGTATAATGTTGAACGACTACAGGGAGATCCCTGTTAGTGAATTTGAAAAAAATCCATGGCGTGCGTTTGTTTTAAGAAATTTTGAAAAGTGTAGAAAAGCGGTGTGCGCACTCTAGCTGGCGCAATTTTCTAGATATCGGACTAAAATTCAGCACGAAGTTGCACCATTATCAGAAAATGTTTCGGATTGAATTTGGGCAAAATCCATCTTTTCCATAAAAGCCATTCATATTTTAAGTCGTTTTGAAATTTTTCAAAAATCAACGTAAGTGCTCTAGCTTCCATAATTTTCGAGATTCCAGGCTAAAATTTGGTAAAAAGTTGCACTACTATCGAAAGATGTTTAGGCCCGAATTTGACCGAAATTCATCGGGACGTTCAGATTTTATGGGAATTATAATTATTCAAATTTGATCTGAATTGCCCCATATACGTATATTGATTCCGACTCACATTACACTCACATGGTTCTCTCAACGTTATAAAAGTAAGAAAAAAAGGTGCAAAGTAGAACCTTGCACATGGCTTCTTCATTTTACACATTTGCCAAAGCTTCCTCAATGAGGAAGCCAAAACTGATCGTACGATAGTTTCTCATGGAAAAAGCTTTGGGAAATGTGTAAAATGAGGAAGCCATGTGCAAGGTTCTACTTTGCACCTTTTTTCTCACTCCGTCACCGGAATGGTCGAGCCGTCAGAGCCATTGTGGGATGAAGGCGAGACATTTGGTAGCGAGTTGTGAGTTGAACGACTCTATATAGACGACGACTGCGTGTGGTATATGTGATATGCGCGTATAACTTTTTTTTGGTAAATCAATCTTCTATGTCATTTCTATAAATTGGCTTATACAATGTACCACAGTTTCTTGGGAAACCTTTCGTCGATTGAGGTAGTACTCTCCATAAGAGAGTTCCTCGTCAGATTTTCATGAAACTTGGCATACTTATAGGTATTAATAAGAAAAAGGTTCAGTTGAATTTTTATGGCTTTCCGGAGCGTGAGAAAAAAGATATCAACACTTTTATTTTTACACGTTTAACATGGAGCCTTATGGAGAATTACGCTTAATTTGATAAAATGAAAAAATAGATTTTAATGAAAACACTTAAGCTGCAAGTTGAATGTTCAGAGAACATTTTGGGCACTTGACAGTAGACTGTGATGATCCCAACAAAAAACCCAATGGGTAAAAAAATTGAGACAAGTACATTTACGCGAGCGCGTTCCAACAAAAAGGCGTAAGATCAACTGGAAACATTAAACGCATGTATTCGCATCAAGATGATTTTTGAATTTATAAATTCCAATTTTTTTGAAAATCACAGCAGTATTTGGCGAGTTAATATGTTACAGCTACTATCCAATGATAGAACATGTAACTTTATTTCGTAAAAATGGACAGACTATATCTTTACACTATTATTGAATAATTAAATATCTGTATTGACTTTGAAAAAAACTCGCCAAGTACTGCTGTGATTTTCAAAAAAATTGGAATTTATAAATTCAAAAATCATCTTGATGCGAATACATGCGTTTAATGTTTCCAGTTGATCTTACGCCTTTTTGTTGGAACGCGCTCGCGTAAATGTACTTGTCTCAATTTTTTTACCCATTGGGTTTTTTGTTGGGATTTAACTACTTTTTGCAAAAATAATATATAAACTTGTTAAAAACGTTTCATCTTACTCCAGCCCACAAACGAATGCGTTTTGAATAATTCGTTACCAGTTTCCTATATCATGCGTGGTTTTCAGTTAATTCTTCAAAAACACCGCGAACTGTCATATTCGATCGTCCTCAGTGATTGTAACCTGTGAAGACTGCGATGACAGCGATATGTCAGGGAATAGACGCGTCTGATCTGACAAGCTGTGACTACTGGAAAGTGTGCGACAGCTCTGAAAACGATTTTGGCGAAAAACGTCGGAAACACGATTTTAATCATGAAAATAATTCGATATTTCCCGCATAACAGCACCCACAGCACTGGTGTTGGTTCCAATCGAAATATAAAAAAATTACGCATGTAATTGCAATTAAACGTTTATGAATAGCGCGGTGTATCTATAAAAATATTTTAAAGTGGGGTTATAGTTAGCTCGGTTCACAGAATAAGAGAGTGCAGTCGCGTCTCGAGAGAAGGCCGGTAAGGTAGGTAACTGAATAGGTGAATGTACTTGTCTCGAGACGCTACCGCGTCTCTTGATGAATGGAATTTTGATTTCATACCTGCGTAAAACCTTATTTTGCATTCCTTTTTCATGCGTAATGAAGTATGTAGGCAAAATAATGAAACTTCATTATCGTTCATGCTTCAAACTTGATCTGCGATACATGATTTTGTGTATTGCATCTCATTCGCAGAATATAATTCGAGTTGTAAAGCTGAAAGACCATTAATCAATGATTTGTTTCACTTGCGTATAATTAGATGAATGGAGTTTCAACTTGTTACCTGCGTTGAATTCATTTTCGATAAATGATTTTGTTGCGTCACGTACTTTTGAATGACTGGAATAACTTTATATTAAAACTTTGGTTATAATATGATTTATGATGCGCAGTGCTATCAGATGAATAAAGTTTACAGTTTTTACAAATTCTAGAGTTGAATTGACATGTAATTTCATTTTCGTTCGTACATTTTACGTACCTCAACGATTGAAAATTATTCCAGGTTCCTTGAAAATACACCGATCACAGATCCATTCAATTTCATTGTGCTTTCTATCAATTTCACCAGACATACCACTCGTCCGTCTCGAACATTATCGAAGAAAATTCTCACCGATATAGAATAAATATAATATGTCTATCATCAGTTTTATTCGCCATTTCTTCTTGGTTATTAACTGGTTAACCGCAACGAACTGTCAGATTCTGTACGTATTCGCTATCTCTATCTTCATGTCACAGCTGGTTTCGTATCGAAGGTTGACTGATCATCAGTGACCGTCATCACTAGCCGTGGTCAATACTCGTATGAATGAGTGAATGTTGAGATGTCAGTGACGGTAGAATAATCATGTCTGATCTGACAAGCTGACTGACGCTATGACTACTGAAAAGTGTGCGACAGCTCTGAAATCGTTTTTGGCGAAAAACGTCGGAAGCACGATTTTAATCATGAAAATAATTCGATATCTCCCGGATAACAACACCTACAGCATTGGTATTGGTCCCAATCGGAATATAAGAAAATAACGCTTCAAACTGTAATTAAACATTCATGAATGGGGCTCTGAATTTTAAAAAATAGTACAAAGTTGGGTTAAAATTCATTCGGTTAGGAGTAAATGATACTGCGGTCGCGTCTCGAGATGAGGCCGGTAAGGTAGGTAACTGAATAGGTAGGGGTAAATGTACTTGTCTCGAGACGCTACCGCGTCTCTTGATAATAATAAGCGAAGAAACATCGGGAAAATACAGTTTATATCCGAAGTTGGACGTGATCCAGTAGACATGGCAACGTTGCGCGTTTGTTTCCCATCTTCTCTCTCTCTCTCTCTCTCTCTCTCTCTCTCTCTCTCTCTCTCTCTCTCTCTCTCTCTCACTAATCGACATTATCACACGCGACGTAGTCACATTAAAGTACTACGTACCTCAATCAGGAGATGGTATATCTTAGGCTTGCTTTGACTCTTACAGTTTGTGGGATAATACCTTAAGTGTTTATCGAAACGGCTGATTCCCTTTTGACCGATTTTCGCACATCGATTTTATGGAGGAAGAGTTCACAGAGGAGTTTTTCCGGTTATAATATATATGATCAGGTGCAAACTTGTAGCGATTTGTAGTGCACAGATATCTGACGAATTCAAAGGCGGAACATATCGCACTTTGCGATATGTCACCTGAACTTATTACCGTTTGGCATTCGACTTCAGAGCCTTCGCGATTTGTTGCAGTCATGGCCAGTCGTGGCTGGGAGCTGCGACACCGTCGGTGAGTAACCTTAACGTTGATTAACCTCGAATCCATTTGCAAATTCAACGTGCCGTGTTTAGTGTGTAGGTTAGAATATTTTGCAAGGAAACCAATTAACGGTTTTGCTTTGCCAGTGAGTGGAAAAAAATATTCAACTATATTTCCATCCAGGTTAACGGTAGACATAACCTATTATTTCAGATTTATTTATTCTTCCCATTCGGATATAAAATTGATTCCTTTTTGCTGTATCTATCTTTATTTAATAGAGGTAGATGTGCTCTCTTTTTTGCTTCCAAATTTTTGTCGTCGACTTATCTTACCATTTGCTTTGCGTTCTTATCCCAGTCGTCGTTGGATGTCACATTGTTTTAGTATCTCAGCATTATGAAAATTATTTCACGGGAGCATCAGTATCTTCAATTTACATTCATGCACAACCTCTGAATAATAATCAATAAAAAAATTATGTTTTAACTGTGCTCAGTGCAATCGGGAGACATTTCACTCATTGCCAGACATCCATATCGCATAAAATTTTCTCGTTCAATTAGCTAGCACGAACCTTGATATCGGAACTACTATTGAAATGATGACGTCTCCTGACTTTACTGAGCGCAGTAAGCGTATAATTGTAATTCCGAATAATTTCTTAACGAAAATCGATTATTATAATTTAAACACTTGATAAGCTAAAATTATATCGAACAATATTTCATCTTTCTTCGCTTGATATAATTGGTTAACTACAATAATGCTGGAAATTATTTCACTCTTTCTTGCGTTCGTTTCTTGTCACTCGAGTTTTTTTGCGTGTGAGTTCTTTGCAATCAAAAGTTTTTTTAATTTGTCGATTTATTTTTAGGACACACATTTGTAACGTGTTGACATTGAAATCCCGATTCGAATTTTTAGATCGTCACATAGCTTCCTCTATTGGGAAGCAAAGCGATAACATCGCGCACAGATCACCACGCTTTTTTTATGGTGAAAATTATCTCAAGGGGACATATCTTGCGTAATCTCGATTCTTTTTTTGCATTTTTAGAAAGAAAAACTATTCAAAAGTTTTTCCTGAATATCGCATTAAGGAATTTCAGAAATTAGCTGATTTATGACCAATTCCGTCGCGTCTCTCCTGCCGGGCTACGGATACATTACTTTCTACTTTTGTTGATACATAAACGAAATTTAGCTTATTTTTCATGAAACCTGTGATATTACTCATGTGCCAAGTATTATTAGATTTGATTTTAAAAAATAGTTGAAATCGGTTCAAAATTGTAGTCTTCAACTTATTTTATACACATGTGTGTTTCCCGATGCGGAAATACATCTTGAAAACGGTAGTCAGAATATCTCGAGAACCACTAGACCAATTTTGTTGAAATTTGAAGACCTTTCGTGAAACCATTCGCTCAGAGATTAACAGAATCTTTTCCGAAAAAAATCGTTTTTTCCGTTTTATTTATAAAAATCTACCGGAGAATGGTCCAAAAATGTAAAAAAACGTTCAAATACCTGCTGTTTGCACCAAAAAAAAAAGTCCTCTTATTCTCAACGTTAACTCTTTCAACACGATAAGCAATCACCTGTTATGATTTCAGATCCTCATGTTGAGAAATATGGTAACTACCGAAAAAAAGACCACCAGGAGAATCGGGATAACTCCGCCATTTTGTAATATTTTTACTTGAAAATAATATTAAAGCTTCTTTAATGGATGCATCAAACATAAAAAAAACAAATCGTTAATATTTTCATCTATTCAACCAGAAAAAAATATTGAATTTTACGGCCGTCACGCTAGACATGCCCCCTTAACAACGAGGAGTGTGAGAGATAATTCCCACATGAGCATATGAACAGAGTTTTAACTATGCTCGTATATACAGGGTGGGACAATACATATTAGTACCTTACGAGGGGACCTTACGACGTGGTAATTTTTGTTTGGAGCGAGACTCTTGTCAACGAAAGATTATTAGTACTGGTCTGATTTCTGAGAGTAATAGGACGCACTATTTTTCGTTTTCGAGAAAAATGGATCTGACAAATATTGTAACTCTTATATAGACGCGATAGCTTCAGTGTAAGGTGCTCAGAA
The DNA here is from genome assembly GCA_963662125.1 of Diplazon laetatorius. Classification (NCBI taxonomy): domain Eukaryota; kingdom Metazoa; phylum Arthropoda; class Insecta; order Hymenoptera; family Ichneumonidae; genus Diplazon; species Diplazon laetatorius. Next base: position 8,677,019 of record OY759158.1, on the reverse strand, counting down.
ACCGTAACGTTGCGGGTTCGCGTCCTGCTGAAGTAATTTTTTTCTCATGTTTCTCTCTCTATGAATGAACATTGAAATGATCATTCATACATTGTGTTTGTAATATTCCATGATATTACAATTAATTTACATTTGATAGTTATTTTTAATAAAAAAACGGTTTTCACGTACTTTTGTCTTTCTTTTCGCGGATCCTCCTTTACTCAGTCGTAAAAAATGTTTACGTTAAGTATAGAATAAAATTTATTTCCGGGAAGTCACAGAAAAGTAAAACAAAGGAATACATGTTTTTAAATTTAATGTCATTTTAAGAATTCGACATAACATGCATTCGCACATTGCTTACACAAGGGCGCATGTCAGTGTTTTCAGCCAACTTCACATTACCTATATACGTATACATAATAACATGTATAGGTGATAATATTATCGCCTTTCTGTTTACATTACGGTTTAGTTCACTAAAAGTAAACACGGCTTCAAGGACACTTTAATAAGTTTTCCGGATAAGATTAGTATAGATAAATCGGTCAACCGGGTTCAACCGTTGGAAGAGCAAGTCGATATGCTTCTTATTTATGGCGAATACCATTGAAATTCTGCAAGGGCGGAAAGCTTGTATGCTGAACGATATCAACATCGTTCTCAGTCTTCACGTCAAACATTTAAAAATGCGTGTGATAAAGTTCGGCAAACAGGTAGTTTAAGAGTACGCCAGAAACGAGTAAGGAATGAAGAAATGCAAATCGGTGTGCTCGCAAGTGTGTCTAGGAATCCTCACATTAGTTCGCGACCAATTGAAAGTGAATCTGGCACTATTAGGAGGAGCGTACTTCGCATTTTGCAACGTCACAAATTTCACCCGTACCAACGTACCATGTTAGCCTGCACCACGAATTGCATGGGAACGACTTCATGAATCGCGTAGTTTTGTCGATGGGTTCAACGTCAGATCGAAAACAATGAGTTATCCCCCAATACCGTTTCATTTACTGATGACGCAACATTCACAAATCACAGGAATGTTAATTTGCATAACATGCATTTATGAGCAACGGAAAATCCACATTGGCTGCGGAATGTCGAACACCAGAGACAATAGTCTGTGAATGTATATGGTATGTAATGACGACTAATTTTAGCACGTATGGTGCTAAAATACGTATGCGTGCTAAAATGATTCGTCCTTATTTTATCAACGGAAATGTGACTGGCAACATCTACGGTAATTCAATTAATGATACATTGGGTCTTTTGCTAGACGAGTTTTGCTCACACGACAAACCATGTGGGATCAACATGATGGATGTCTAGCACATTATTCATTGATTGCACGAAAGCAATTCGACAAAAAATTTCGAAATCGTTGGATTGGACGCGGCAGTCCAATATTGTGAACAGCTCGTCTCCCAGAATTAACACCTTCAGACTTCTCTCTATGGGGAACATTGAAAGATAAAGTGTACAAAGAAGTACCAGCTACACTTTACAACATGCACCAAAGAATTAATGCAGCCTGTGCATCGAATCAGTTCTGACGCTGTAAAACTTGCAAGCCAATCAATTGTAAAAAGAATCCAATGTTGCATTGATACATGCAATTGATAATTGCAATTGGTCATCATTTTGGAAACCTACTAACGTAGTAATTTCATTTACAACCGAAACTGGACGTGTTATCGCCTTTCTTTACTTTTTATGACCTTCAATGGCCTTATGCCATAGGTCGTTAAACTCGTTTCAAGTTCCTTTATCGTGATACAGAAACAAAAAAATACCGATCCATTTAAAAAAATTGAGGTGACTTTTAAATGTCCAAAGTACCTCCAACTGCAAAGAAACTACTATCGCTACCGAATACCCCCTTCGTATTATGGTAATTTTATTTTAGCAAATATTTCTGTGAACCTTATAGTTTCGATGATATCTAATGTACTAATAGTTATTGCCCCACCCTGTATATATACGCAACCTAACGGAATTCGTAGACTTAAAGCTCTGTAGAACCGACAAATATTGCACGAACTTGTCGCGCAGTCGCGTGAACGACAAAGGATGCCAGTGGAAGTGAGATGAGCCAGCGGCCGTCGTCTGCTAGGGGATGGTGTAAGCTCAACACATTCCACACTCAACAAATGACGTCACTCGGCCCCGCCTACTCCCGAGCGAGCCCGACGGCGCGTTGGATCAGTGGGTCTCAATCTTCGTCTCCACGTCCAAGCTTACTATAGTAAATCCAGAGCGCGTAGTTGGCGCGGTTTTCAAAGCAGCGCGCCGGAACAGAATCATTGAGATTAATTATATTATTGAACATTCAACAAAAACATTATGGGCGACTGTTTATGTTCGATTTTCATACTTTCTTTATGTCCAAAAAAATATTTCTTGAATATAGTGAATATTTAAAAATAGGTACTGACGGAAATATATTTTTTTGTTATCATTACACACACGTAAAAAAAATATCGAGAGTGAGCGGAGCCGAGTGACGTCATCTGTTGAGTTTACATCATCCCTCTGCTAGCAGTCACGCGACGGATCTCGATAAGATTAATTAATTTTAGCACCGTATTGATAGACCTCTCCCGGGAAAAAATGGACATATATGATCATATATAATCATGTAAGATCTGTCATATATAATCATGAACGAAATTTGACCGTTTATAATCATACATAATCATATATAGTCATATGTGATCATATATGACTATATATAACTATATATGATTATATATGATTATATACGGTCAAATTTCGTTCAGGATTATATATGACAGATCATACATGATTATATATGATCATATATGGCTATATATGACTGAATATAATTATATCCGGTCAAATTTCGTTCATGATTATATATGACAGATCATACATGATCATACATGTTTATATATGTCCTCTTTTCCCGGGAGGAAAAAAAAAATAGGCGACGCGGGGACTCGAACCATCGTTCTTGCGGTTCCCAGTTCGGCGCGCTGCTCACTGCGCTACGCCGACTTTCATGATAGTACCATCATTTATCTGCTATAAAAGCTAACCATCGTTGTGACTTAGAAACTACGAAGTGAAGTCGGGGTTTGCATATGTACAAGTATCAATAGACTACATAGTCTATATAGACTATATATAGTCTGTATATAGTCTATATATAGTCTATACTTTTTCATTTTGTGACTTAGAAACTTTACGAAGTAAAGTCGGGGTTTGCATGTACAAGTATCAATAGACTATATAGTCTATATATACAGACTATGTAAGACTATATATAGTCTATATAAAGTCTATATATAGTCTATATATAGACTATACTTTTTCATTTTGTGACTTTTAGGAACTTTACAAAGTAAACCCAAGTAAAAAAATTATATATAATCTATATATGAGGTGTTCCACCCCATTTCGAACGGTCAAAAAGTTTTGCATTCCCGAAAAAATTGAAATTTGGTCAAATTATTCAATTAGACGAAAAAAAGTAGTGTGAATTTTTTCAGATTTTTTGGATCGCATTTTTTTGAGTTTTTCAACATTTTAAAATTTTCTAAATAACGTACGTTATTTAGAAAATTTTAAAATGTTGAAAAACTCAAAAAAATGCGATCCAAAAAATCTGAAAAAATTCACACTACTTTTTTTCGTCTAATTGAATAATTTGACCAAATTTCAATTTTTTCGGGAATGCAAAACTTTTTGACCGTTCGAAATGGGGTGGAACACCTCATATATATAAACTATATATGGGATTGGGCATATATGGTTTATATATAGTTTATATATAGTCTATATAAAGTCTATATATAGACTATATATGGACTATATATAGACTATATATAGACTATATAGACTGTATAAAGTCTATATAGACTATATATGAGGGATTCCACCGGAACTCAATCAGGTTTGACCTTTGGGTCGAAATTTTTGGTTCCTAATTTTTGACATGAATATATGTTAGAAACAAAGAGACCCCCGTGTTTCGGGGTTTTTCATTTTGAGGCCCTGCTTTCGAGATACATTTGAATAAAGTTTTTCACCGATTGACCGTATTTAACCATTCGAATCGATATATCTCGGCAATGGTTAGTGATAAACGGAAATACCACAACTGTTTTTATGTTTGTTTTTGCATGCTCCATACGATAAAAATATTCATGATTATGTTGCGCCGATGTGACTATTATTTATTAACAATTGAAACTTGAAAATGAAATAAAATAAAAAATGCTTATTTTATTTTTAAAATTAAAAAAGCTAAATTCCTTAATTTAAAACGAAAATTTTAAGACATTAGAGGAAATGGGCATCGACCTGGTTCGGAAGTTAGAGCTTTTTTCAGGGGTTTACGGTTAAACAAATCGATATATCTCAGTAACGGTTAGTGATAAATTGAAAAACTATTAGTGATTATTTTGTTTTTGCACTCTCTATATGATGAAGTTATTCATAATTATGAGGCAATTGTTATTAACAATTAAATCATTCAAAATTGTAATCAACTTAAAATACTCATTTGACTTTCACATCTTATTTTTTGTGGATTTTTTGAACGGAAACAAAAATTTTGAGATCTCACAGCACTCGATCCGACGTTTCGTTCAGAAGTTATGGTTTTTTTTCTCCTGAAGAACACGTGTGATATTTTTATTTTACATCATGATGTAGAATAAAAACATCAAACGTGTTCTTCATGAGAAAAGAAACCATAACCAAACCATAATTATATACGCTTATATATGAGATTTGGGAGGGCCAATGCAATTATATATTATAATATGTCACATCAAGGTAGCGGATGTTGTATCATATGTGAATTCATATGTACAACCATATGTTCATATACGAGTTCAGAGTACCAACTTTTGAACATACATGATCATACATGGGCATATATGGTTCACGGCAAGAAAAGATAAATACTATACATGGTTATATATGTTCATACATGATCATACATGGGCATATATGGTTCACATCTAGAGAAATAAATACTATACATGGTCATATATCTTCATACATGATCATACATGGGCATATATGGTTCACACCTAGAAAAAATAAATACTATACATGGTCATATATCTAGATACATGGTCATATATCTACATACATGATCATACATGGGCATATATGGTTTACACCGAGAGAAATAAATACTATACATGGTCATATATCTACATACATGATCATATATGGATAACACCTCAAAAATATAAATATTATACATGGTCATGTATATACATACATGATCATTCATGGGCATATATGGTTCACACTGAGAAAGAATAAATACGATACATGGCCATATATCTACATATATGATCATTCATGATATCATGTTAGGACATATATGATTGTATATGATGTTATACATCAGTATATATAATCATATATGATGTTATATATAATTATATATAATTATATATAATTTATATATAATTATATATAATTATATATGTCCATTCTTTCCCGGGCTATGTACATCGATATAAGCGTTGTAATGGTATTTATTTCAACAACAAATGTTGACAGTGATATACCCGTATGGCGTTGATTTTCATAGGGTGTTAGAGGGAATTCGCTGCGTGCGCTGCCATAGTATAGCGTTGCCATACTCAGGGCGCCCACGGTGGCCGAAATTGGCAAATCGCGTGGATCAGTCGCAATGGAAAAGCGACGTAAAAGCAACATTAATTATTGTTGTATTAATTCGTGTAAAAATATAAGGAGATCAGCGAGTGAAAAAAAAACTTATTGCTTTCCGAAAGCGAACTACAAAACCGCGCGAAAACAACTGTGGATGAATTGGGTTAAAAAAGAAGAGTATATTTTTTAAGGGGAATGAAAATCCAACATTATGCATTGTTGGAGAATGATTTTTTACGTTCTATCTTGATTTTCAGAATACTTTATTGATTTATTTATGGTTTACTTTAATTCAATCTGTTAGACTGCAATTGCACTTTGTACGGAGTCGCATTTACAGACATTGGTCGTATGACACTGCCTCTTATTATTAGGTTTACATTTCCATTGCGTAGCTCTTCGACACTTCGACACGAATCATATGCGAATAAGCCAGAGCCTGGCCCTTCAAAATCGCACGCGGGTGGAATTGGATATCATAAGTGGTAGGTCCAAACCCTGTTCGTATGGCTATGAGGCTCGTACTGCCGAAAGTTTGACAGTAATGACCCAACCCCAAACCGGAATGGAAAAAAGCGAGAAACTTGCTTTAAATGTTTAGTACTGTAACAATAATTGTTTGTATAGCACTGCTCTATCTCAACTTACCTTAAAAGAACTATTCTTATATACATATTCAAATTCTTTAATGGAAATGAATCGTCGGGATATATTTGCCTATGTGTACTGTGACATGTCATCGACGCGATTTGCGGAATTAGGCCACCGCGGCGTCACTTGGTTCTGCGCACACAGCGCAGGCTAAACTAGGGTGGACGCGGATTGTATACGTCATATGGGCTGAGCTAGGTTGTCGGAGGGTATGTGGATAGGTCGAGATAGACTGCAGAAGGTTTGCGCGGATTGACGGAGAGTGTACACGGAGTTTCGGTGAGTGTAACGGAGTCACGGAGGTTGTAGGTAACGTTGCGAGCGATGGTTCAGTCCGCAAGGAGGGTGGCCGTCGGCTGGACAGAGGGTAGAGTAGGCTACGACATTCGCGAAATCAAAGCATTTGGTAGTGACAGAGGGCGGGGGGAGGGTGAAAATTCGACTCGGGTACCCGTAAAAAGTTATTTTAGTTTTCGTGATTTTTTTTCGATGGCGGGTTACAAATACCGTCGGTCTGATTGTTCCAGTCACTTAGCAAGTCCGGTGTAACTGGGTTTAGTTTAGCGATGGATACATCGCTTACAGTGATTTTGAAAATTGTTTGCTTACCAGGAATCACAAGACTTTATTGTCGATGCGCCATCGGGAGGAGGACTGTCGGTTGCTATCCCCATGTAGCTGCAATCATATATCACCTGGCTCATGGAAAATATTTGTCCAAGAGTTCACGATCAGTTGCGATTCTGAGTAAACTGTTCGTAAAGAAAAATACGACTGCCACCATCAATGATGATAGCGACGATGATTAAGGGAGGCAGTGAAAATCTTCATCGGCCAGTAACGTGAATGACATAGCACAAAATATTGATCAAAGGAAAATTATATTGTCAGAAATCTTGAAGAATTTACATAAAATCTACAAAACAATTGTATTTTAATTTTCTTAACGATGCTCCACCTCTTCGATCGACTTGGAAATATTATGTGTTGTAGAAAGAGGTCCAATTGTCTAGCAGAACAAAAACTAGTAATTGTATCTCGTGAGCGAGTGATTGAAAATAAAATCACGAAAACTAAAATAATTTTTTTCGGGTGTTTACGTTCGTGGTTCTTGAGTTTTTCTGTGAATCGCGTTGAATATATTTACAACATTTATTTTTTTTCATAAAAATCGGTCAAGTAGATCCTTAGAAAAAAACATTCACCACAAATACTAGTTGTATTTTTATCTTTGTTTCTAGTGCAGCTACACGGTTGAAATTTGGGGTAAGTTTGTAACCCGTCAGACGCAACTTTTGGCCAAAATTTAAAACCGATGCGCGTGAGAGTTGCTCACCCCCTACTTACAGGGGACATCACGACGTGGTAATTTTTGTTTGAGGCGAGACTCTTGTCAACGAAAGATCATTGCTCGTGGTGTAATTTGAGAAAGTAATAGGACGCACTTTTTTTATTTTCGAGAAAAATGGCTTTGAAAAATATTGTAACGATTATATAGACTGTTCATAGCGACCATTTCAACCAACCACGATAGCTTCAATGGTGAGGCGTCAATGGTATCGGCCATAGCATTCGCCGACGACCTCATTGTTTATACACACGGAAACAAAGCAGACTCGATTCAAACTGAATTAGAAAATATTGTAGAACAATAGCCACATAACTTCTCGTCCAGAAATAATTCTTTATATGCTGTTAATCCGCCTAATAATTACTTACGCTGCGCCGATTTGGTGGAATACAAACCACACCATTCGAACGCAAATGCCTAAGAACTTGCTTAAAAATATATTGTTCATTCCACTCGGAATTCCAACACTTTGTTCCCAGCAAGCAAATTCACTCACTCTCCGACATCCCACGCATTGACAACTTTTCCATTCATCTTACCCGGAATTACTTCAGTAACCTACCAAACATAAACAACCCAATCCTACACAACCTCAATGAACAAAATATACCCTTAATCAATAGACAGTTACAAAAAGGCTACCCCACGCCTCAAACTTCCACCTATTGCGACAGAATAGGAATGATACAAAAGGAAATCAACATCCCGATATTATATCATCGGAAAAGTAACAGAGCCGACAAACGAATTGCGTTGAATTCTGGCAATTTCAATAGTACACGAAATCTGTTCAAATTTTCGACTGACATTTCAAACAAGATCTCAACGACTTCAGTCGCCTTAATTTTGATAGATTCCGGTGGTTGAACCCTGACGCAGCCCATATGGCGGAGCTCAATTTGCGAAGACGATACCTATTAGGATTAAGACAAAGACGAACCAACAATCACTTACATGAGCTTTAGATTCGAGGAGCACAATTATACATAAGTAGGAGCACAACTTATTTATATGTCACGCGCGCGTTAATTATAAGATTTAGGCAGTTTTTACACCCATTCTAGATATAAGGCTCGTACCATATTATTTTGTACATATGTAATTTATATTTATTTATAAATTTTTTTCTGTTTTTTTTTCGATAGTCATTAGTTTTAAGTTTATTTATTTTAACAAATATTTCGAGGGGTTTTTTATGCATGATTGTTATTTTTTCCCCTCAGCAACGTGCCAATTGGCCAGAGAATGTAATGCCCTGTGTGGCATTTAAAATCCGAGCCATCAATCTACAGTCAGCGCTGTCATCGCGACAGAGTCCCTCCTCCCTGTGGCGCCGTCTACGCACGGTCAAAGGGGAAATACTTTTATATTGTCGGCTTATTTTTTTATTATGTTTATTAGAGCTACCATTTATGTATGTATTAAAGTTTATGATAAACATTTTTCAAAAAAAAAAAATTGTGAGGTGCTTGGGTAGCAGCCGTAACGTTGCGGATTCGAGTCCTGCTGATGATTGTGTAAGCAATATGTGCGGATGTATATTATGTCGAATTCTTAAAATTACATTATCAGGAACGATTATTATTACTCTGTCTTACTTTTCTGTAGCTTCCCGGAAATAAATTTTATTTCATGTTCAACGTAAACATTTTTTACGACTGAATAAAGGACGATCTGCAAAGAGAATGACAAAAATACGGGAAATCCGTTTTTTCATTGAAAATAAATATCAAATGTAATTTTATTGTTATATCATTGAAAATATTATAAGCAAATTGTATGAATGAACATTTTAATGTGTATGATTTTCAATTACAATTTCAATGAATGAACATTTTAATGTTCATTCATACAGAGTGCGAAACACGAGGAAAAAATGACTTCAGCAGGACTCGAACCCGTAACGATACGATTTCTAACTGAACAACTTACTACTGAAGCTATCGCGGCTGGTTGAAATGGTTGCGATAAACAGTCTATATAAAAGTTTCAATATTTGTCAAAGCCATTTTTCTCGAAAACAAATAGTAGGACGTCCTATCACTTTCAGAAATTACACCACTACCAGGGGGGTGACAGACTAATGCTATTCCTATATAGGGATACGTTTCGCCTGACAATCCGTATGATTCGTTCGGTTGCTGGACTTTACGCGGCGCTACTAGTCCTGTGTGCGACCTTTGCCGCTACTTGAGTTTCGTGGGTTTTGTCATGCGTTTCGTGAGATTGTTTTGTCGAGATTCGTTCAGTTCTGTCCACGTAGAAAAAAATAATTAAATAGCAGTGAATTACAAAGGAGTTTTAGAAAACATTCCGGATCCCCATTCATTTTTGAGCATATCCTTCCTTGACGACGTTTATTCGTACGAGAGCCTGACTTTTCCATGCAACTTGCACATAAATAATGATAATGTTAATGATAATATTAATAACAATAATCTCGAAAGCCTATATAATAAACATGTGCAATCCACGTAAAATTCAAAATATCGCATATTCTCACTGTTCGCGCACACCGCACACAGGATTAGTAGCGCTGCCGGTTCGTCGATTGTCGAACTAAACATCGGGAACAAGTCGCGTATTGCTCAGCGAGCTAAGTGTCACCCCCCTGACCACTACTAATGATCTTTCGTTGACAAGAACCTCGCTCCAAACAAAAATTACTACGTCGTAAGGTACCGTGTTGTTAGCCGGCTATGGCCTTCGTTTTTATTTTTTATTGCCGGTCGTGAAACTCCATTGATTTCTCTGCGTAATGTAACCTGCGTTAAAGGGAATAAAATATTCACATTTCTTTACGCAGACTCTGACCATGGAGTCTACAGCATTGTGTGGATAAAAATTTAACCTCAGTAATTTCTCATCTACACAGTGCTGTAGACTCCATGGTCAAGGGTTGCGTAAGTAAATATGAATAATCTATTTCCATCGATGCAGATTACGTTACGCTAATAAATCAATAGATTTTTGTAACCTGCGATAAAAAAATGAGAAAAAAATTGGTGATAATATGAATGAGAGCATTAATAATAACAATAATAGTATTGATGATTGTTGAACAAAAAAAATGATTATATGCTTGATAGAAATGGCAAAAACTAAGAAGGCCAACCAGAGGAAGAAATACAGCAAGGAAACTTGAAAAACAGCCGTCGCTGCTGCAAGGGCTAGGCGAGGTCTTCAGGCAGTCAGTCTTCGATATTCTGTAGAAAAAATTACTATCATCGACAAAATGTCTCTGTCTGAAGTACGTCTGAAGAAAGGATGACCTCCGACAGTACTTTTCGACGAAAAAAGAAACAAGTCGTTCGGTGGATGATGCCCATGAGTTGACGCGGATTTCCGGTTACGAAAAGTGTCCTCATTTCCAGTGTGGCAAGTCTAATCGAAGAACTGAATCGAAAAAATCCAGTCACAAATAATCGCCCAGGCCACAGTTGGTATGATGGATTTCTTGTGCGTCACCCGTAGTTGGCCCAAACAATTTATTCGGAGGAATCGAATGATGCTGATCTCGACGCGACAAGAATTTTCAATTGCGACAAGTCGGCGTTTAATCTCAGCCCGAAAGGAGAAAAAGTTTTGGTAAAAAATGGAGATAAGGCGGTGTAAAAATTATTCATAATGATGAAAAAGAATGTTTGACCGTCTTGTTCACGGCTGATGCTGCTAGCACATTCTCACCGCCAATGATACTTTTTACGTACGGGAGTATTGCTGCCAGTATATCCGAAAGTATCCCTGATTCGTGGGGAATAAAAGAAAACCGAGACCGGGTGGATGACCGGCGAAAGCTTTTATGAATAAATCACGAACGTATTTTATACGTGGTTGGCTGCAAACAATATCCTGCTTCCGATCGTGCCGTACCTTGATGGGCACTCATGTCATCTAACAATAGCGCTTAGTGAGTTCAGTCGAATCCGCAAAATAATACTTATAGCGCTGTATCCCAATGCAACGCATGTGTTACAGCTATTCGATGTTGCCTTTTTTCGACCGGCACAAGATGCCTGGCGTAAAGCAACGACCAAATGGAGGATGAACCATAAATTAAAAATTTCTGAAAACTCCCGACTGCACAAAAATTCTGGCGCAAAAAATAGATTTATTACACGCTGTGCGTAAAATGCGGTTTTTACGCTCACATCGTTCGCGTGAAACCGCAGTTACACACTTTGTGACATCAAAATTTGTACGATACTCGTGCGGAAAACGTTTTCGCACTATAGTGTCATAATGTACTATTTTTCCACATGTATCTTATGAAAAAAATATTTTGAATGAAAAAATGTAAAAAGGATGAAATAATTTAAGCTATCATATCTTAGTATATTTATAGTTTTGATTATAATCGGTCATTTTAGTGCATTCAATATTTTGAATCATAGCCATCTTTTTACTGCCCTCTGTACATTCAGGAGACGTCCTCTTCCGCATCATCAAATATCTTTATTAAATATCATCTTACTGCCTGATTAATGACGACCGCATCATTAAACATCTACATTGAATATTATCTTTCTGTCCAATTAATGACGTCTCTCAACTGCATAGGGGGCAGTAAGAAGATTACTATGATTCAAAATATTGAATGCACCGAAGTAACCGATCATCATTCAAACGATGAATAAACTAAGATGTTAGCTTGGATTATTTTGTCCTTTTTCCTTTTTTTCAAATTGAAAATATTTTTTCATGAGATACAATTTTTTCAATTTTTTTTTCGCGCCAGAGTTTTTTGTGCTGTCGGGGGTATTAAAATTCTTTTAATTTACTTTTTATTTCACACTTTTTCTACTGCACACAATCTCTGAGCTTATAACATTTGTTAATCGTCAAAATAGAAATGATAGAAAAACAATTGGTTAAACTGATATAATTCTAACCTTTTAATTTATTAAAAATAGTATATTATAACACTAGTACGAAACATGTTTTCTGACGAGTGTGAGTTTGCAGAACGAGCCGAAGACGAGTATTGCAATCACACGAGTCCAGAAAACGTTTTTCGTACGAGTGTCGTACGAATTTTTATGTCACAAGGTCCGTAAATGCGGTTTGAAGCGAACGAAGTGAGCGTAAAACCGCACTTTTGCGGACAGCGTGACATAACATATATTTTTTACCCTTAACTCGATTCATAATGGCCACGAATAAATTGTCTTAGACTATTATAAAAAAATTTTGATACATCAATTTTGAAGAATAGCCATTTTTATTTAAGAAATTAATAATTTGATACATAATAAAAAATGAATATTTAACGTAATTTTTTATTTCAATATTAATTTGAATTAACCTTCTAATCAACACATGGGTCACCAGTGACTCATAGCCCCGTACGAAATGGCTGGGTGTCGAAGAATGGTGGTGACCAGAGGGTTAATCAAGTTTCATATATAAGTTAATATTACGAATTGTTCCTTCAAGAAACTGATTCACAATAGTCATTCTAATGTTGAGAATAGATTTGTAACGGTTCGCTCTGAACAATTCTGATAAATCCATTTATGAGCGTAATTTTTCATTTTACTATTAATTTAAATTAACCCTCTGGTCAACACCTGGGGCACCAGTGTTGACTAAAGGGTCAACACTCTCCCCACACTATTATTCACCCATAGCCCCGTACAATATGGCTGGGTGCCGAAGAATGTTAATCAAGTTTGATGTATAAATTAATATTAGTAATTGTTCATTCAAGAAAGGGATTCATAATAGTAATTCTAGTGTCGAAAATTGATTTGTCAATGTTCGCGCTGAACAATTTTGATAAATTCGATTTTAAACATGGTTTTTCATTAAAGAAAGAAGATATTCATAATCGTCGTTTTATAGTGCTAGAAGTTGAGCTAGAAGCTTGCGGCACAGCACCAGCGAAAAATCCAAGAAGAAGAAACGTCGACGTTGCTCAGTTGCCCGTTGTCAAAAATGAAAAAATATTCTGAAATAAGATATGAATACATTTATCGGCCTTTAATTTATATTACTTTTCCCAGAATTTGTGAGTCGTAGCTTCGTATGGAATCTCTAAATTCTAATCAATACGAAAATAGCACTGTCGATGAATTTCATCGAGTCCACAATTTTTTTACTACTTGAATTAAGAATAGAAGAGTAAGGTTGAAGAGAATCATGTCAACGAATATTTCAATTACGCTCGAACCAATATTTCAAAAGGAACATTTTTATTCACAATGGCGAAGGTTATCCGTGCTTTCAATCAGAGTGATGAAAATTGTGGACTCGATAAACCTTATCGTCAAGGTTGTCTGACAGCGTTAATTGGACCTCTGTTACGCTAGCAGACGAAAGTCTGGAAAATGAATTTACTCTGCACCAGAATTGAGTACTTCTTATGTACTAATTCAGTACTCAGTTCATGATTTTAGTACTCTGCGAATTTTGGCTAGCCCCACCCCTACAGATGGAAAAATCACCCCCTCGGCGTACATACAAGCCTCAATACCAAAAATCTGCAGTTTTGATCGAATCGTCCTGTTCTTCAACGTGAATACCCAGTGAATCAGGTACTCGAAGAATATCCATCGTACGATTTTAGTCCTCATCCTTTTTGGCCTGGAAACTCATCCCCTCATCAGTGGAAGCAGTTTCTAGATAAAAAATCGATAGTTTTGATGGAATCGTTCGTTCTTCAACGTGAATATCCAGTCAATTAGGTACTGCTGTCTCTCTAGTACTTCGCATTGTAGTCCATCCCCTTAAGGATGCTGAGTCCCCTAAAAAATTCTTGTTTTTTTTGTGATACAATCAATCCAAATTCTAAATCGATTTTATCCTTATAGAATACCTATACTCGGCTATTATTTCAAATTTTTTCATAGCCATATAAACCATCCGAACGCTGTGAGATTTATCGCAAAATGTTCCACTTGTCGTAGCATTCAGATCATACGACCCAACAGATTTTCGATTCTGACGTCTCATTTTGTTTGTAACAGAGCTTATTCTCAGATGTGTGGAATTTTTTTTTCGTCATCCTCACATGAGAATGACCCCATTCCCGTACCAATTTCAGTGCGCAATGTGCCTGATTCTCGCATTCTAGGAACGATGCGGGAATTTTTGATTCCCGCACTGTATCACCGCCAAATAATACGGAGATGTCTGATTCTCGCATTATTTCATTCACATATCGTTCGTCTTTGTGGTTGCCTAGATAAAAAACAAACAACGGCGGCTTTTGTCAATCTCGTTGAAGAACTGTCAGCGTCCAGTTACGCCTTGATCTCGTGTCGTTTATTATGAGGTTGTATTATAAGGTTATATCGGTTGTAAACAAATCGATATTTACAGAGATGTCAATAATATATATTTTTAAATTATTAAATCATTTTAATTTTGTTTTTTTTCTTTGGGGGGGCTCCGCCCCCCCCAATCCCCCGCGGGGGCGACGCCCCTCGACCCGGCGCCCTAGATTTCCTCCTTGGGGGGCTCCACCCCCCAAACCCCCCTGAGGTGCGACAGATCGGGAACTTCGCGTCGTCATTCTCATGTGAGGATGACAAAAATAGTATGTGTTGCGCAGGTGCGATAGGTGACTCCCTTATGCATGTGTATAGCCTCGTCTCCGGGTAGCTCGACTCGCCTTCGGCTCGTCTTCGCATACCCGTCGACTCGACATCGGCAACCATCGCCTCAGCACCATCTGCGCCTGCGCCTCGTGCTAACCTCACATGCATGCGGGAATCACCTACATCGCACCCTTGCAACACAATATACTATTCTACGCTCTTTGGTCATTCCGGTATCCTATAACGTACAGTCTGTTCCACAAGAAAAGGTACGCGTTTTCTCGGGACGTTTTGAAGATTTCGTTTCCTTTCTTTTTGGGCCTGATTGTACGTTAAAAGGACTACGGCGGAACCACCGATTCGTTTGAGTCTCGTTCGAAGTGTTGCATATTGCACAACATTGAGCAATTAGTGCTATCTACGCTGAACGTTTTTCTTTTGACCAATGCACACGGACCACGTCTTTCATACTCAGCTGCTGCTAAATGCTTAGTCCGGTATAATTTTTTCCGGCGAAGCTTACTTTTGGGCATGGTTTCCTATAAAACGTGCCTGGTCTGCTACTGGTGAGCGTTTCCTCCAGCGAACTGTTGAACACCCCATGAAGATCCATGTTTGGCGTCGCTTCTCACAGCGCGGTTTTGGCTGTTCAGAGCTCTTTACAGAGAACCTCAACGCTCAAAAAAAGGTCAAAATTTACCAACGTGGTCTTCTGAAGTCTACAGAAAGATGTTTGGAACCAACAATGAGGATTGGATCCTTCAAGAGGACAACGACCTCAATTATCGCAGTCGTCGCCTCTGCACGAGCTGGAAAGCGCAAAATGGCATTACGACTTGAGACTAGCTTTCACAATCTCCTGATGCAAATCCAATTGAAAATGTGTGGAGCATCGTGAAGAGGAAACTTGCAGGAAGGCGTGTATTCACCCTGAAGCAGCTCTCTCCACGGATTAGGGAGGTATGGTGCTCTCTACGTTCAGAATATGCGGAAAAACTGGTCGAAAGCATGCCCAGAAGGTGCCCGGCCATGATCCAAAACAAAGGCGATTGGACGGGTTATGAAGAGAGTCCGCGCTAGTGTTCGAAGCGTGCTTTCGTGGTGAAAAAGAAAAATGGGGTTTTCTTTGAAACCTTTCGAGAAAACGCCCACCCTTTCTTGTGGAACAGACTGTATCAAGCTGAAATTTGTCACACATGTAAAGGGTTCACGGCGCATAGCACAATTTAATTTCTGGAAAAATCTATGAAGTTCGTTTGTTTTTACAGCATTTTTTGAAAATTCAAAAATTCATTTTCGGTCTCTAGCTCCTACAATTTTAGAGATATCGAGCTCAAATCCAGTATGATGTTGTGCGAGTACAGGGAGATGCTCGATACCGAATTTGGAAAAAATCCACGCATTGCTTTTGTTTTAAAGCATTTTTAAATGTGAAAAAAACGGTCTTTACACTCTAACTGTGCTCTAGCTTCCTTAATTTTTTAGATATCCGGCTGAAATTAAGTCCGATGGTATACTTTTATCAAAAGAGGTTTCGTATTGAATGTGGACAAAATCGAAAAAGACGTTCAGATTTTATGGGAATTAGAATTTTTCAAATTTCACATGAATTGCCCCATGTATATTGATTTCGACTTACATCACACTCACAAGGAGCCCCCAACGTCACAAAAGTAAACAAGGGTGCAAAGTAGAACCTTGCACATTGCTTCCCCATAAATTTGTACCGTTTTTAAATTATTGAGATGTAAAGTAGAACCTTGATCATGGCTTCCTTATCATTTTACACATTTGCCAAAGCTTCCTCTATGAGGAAGCCAAAATTGATCGACACATGGTTTCTCATAGAGGAATCTTTGGCAAATGTGTGAAATAATAAGGAAGCCATGATCAAGGTTCTACTTTACATCTCAATAATTTAAAAACGGTACAAATTTATGAGGAAGCAATGTGCAAGGTTCTACTTTGCACCCTTTTTTTAATTATTGGGATGTAAAGTAGAACCTTGCTTGAGGCTTCCTTATCATTTTACACATTTGCCAAAGATTCCTCTATGAGAAACTATGTGTCGATTAATTTTGGTTTCCTCCTAGGAAGCTTTGGCAAATGTGTGAAATGATGAGGAAGCCTCGAGCAAGGTTCTACTTTACATCGCAATAATTTAAAAAAGCTAGAGCACTTACATTGAATTTTGGAAAAATTTCAAAACGCTATAAAATATGAATGGCTTGATGGGTTTCGCCCAAATCCAATAGGGTATCTCTTTGGATACTTGCGCAACTTCGTACCAAATTTAAGTCCGATATCTCAAAAATTGCTCCAGTTAGAGTGTAAAGACCGTTTGTTGCACATTTAAAAATGCTTTAAAAGAAAAGCAATGCGTGGATTTTTTCTAAATTCGGTATCGGGCATCTTTCTGTACTCGTACAACATTATACTAAATTTGAGCTCGATATCTCTAAAATTGTGGGAGCTAGAGACCAAAAATAAGTTTTTAAATATTTAAAAAATGCTGTAAAAACAAAATAACTTAATAGATTTTTCCAAAAATTGAACTGTGCTATGCGCCGTGAACCCTTTACATGTGTGACAAATTTCAGCTTGATATCTCGAGCCGTTCTCAAGTTGTGAGCGGTCGACCATTACTACACACACACACACATACATCCGGACATTTTTTCTAAATGTGTTTTTTAGGTGTTTTGAGACATACTGAACACGTTTTCAGGACCATCTCGGAAAAAAAAAAATTTCACGAAAACAAAGCTTTCTCGATGAGGAAGCAAAAGGGTACCAAATTATGAGGAAGCAATGTGAAAGGTCTACTTTGCACCCTTGTTTACTTTTGTGACGTTAAGCGCTCCTTGTAAGTGTGATGTAAGCCGAAATCAATGTATATAGGGCACTTCATGTCAAATCAAAAAACCTTGCACATTGCTTCCTCATAGTTTTGTACCGTTTTTAAATTATTGAGATGTAAAGTAGAACCTTGCTCATGGCTTCCTTATTTAAATCATTAAGATGTAAAGTAGAACCTTGCTCGTGGCTTCCTTATCATTTTACACATTTGCCAAAGCTTACTCTATGAGGAACCATGTGTCGATCAATTTTGGCTTCCTCATAGAGGAAGCTTTGGCGAATGTGTGAAATGATAAGGAAGCCATCAGCAAGGTTCTACTTTACATCTTAATAATTTAAATAAGGAAGCCATGAGCAAGTTTCTACTTTACATCTCAATAATTTCAAAACGGTACAAAACTATGAGGAAGCAATGTGCAAGGTTCTACTTTGCACCCTTGTTTACTTTTGTGACGTTGAGGGGTCCTTGTGAGTGTGATGTAAGTCGAAATCATTATTCATGGGGCAATTCATGTGAAATTTGAAAAATTATAATTCGCATTAAATCTGAACTCCTTGTTAGATTTTGTCCAAATTCATTAGGAAATGGCTTTCGATGATAGTGCAACTTCGTACTAAATTTCAGCCGGATATCTAGAAAATTATGGAAGCTAGAGCACTTACATTGATTTTTGGAAAAATTTCAAAACGCCATAATACCAATACTCGCCTTCGGCTCGTTCTGCAAACTCACACTCGTCAGAAAAAAATTTTTCGTACTAGTGTCATAATATACTATTACTTTATTTTTCAAAAGTCTTAGGTGACTCAGCCCTCTTACTGCCCAAAACTTCATTTAAAAGTTCTGAGATTAAAAATGCGGCGGTTGCTATTTTCAATCTTTTATTGCATCATTCCAGCTCTTATTTCACTATCGTGAAGAGTCCGGAGTTCTCACTCCACGAATCTTGATTTGGTGTTTTCATATATTGGGTCGAAAAAAGCAATTACTTGCAGTAAAGGTTTGTAAACTCGATTAAATCGCTTTCCACGGTTCATTTTTCACCTTTATTGTTTTCTTATATCCATAATAATAATATTATTATATATATACATATATATACGTGTGATTGGATTTTAATCGACTTTTTTATCGCGACAATATCGGTTTTTCGTTGTGCCTATACAAAAAGTATTTGTATAAAAATTTCGAATTTTTAGTACCTTCCCACCGCCTTTGCCCATTTAAAATACGTGGGATGATCATACTTTCTTGGAAAAATATTCCCATTGAGCCATTCTTAAAGATAGAACTTTGAACCGGGGAAAAATTTATAGAATATTATCTTACCTTCAAAAGTGTTTATCGAAAAATGTCTGTAACTTGAGTTTGTTTTAGTGTACAGCCTCGAGAACTCATTTTTATCTGACAATGCAGCATTTTTTGTGAAAATATAATGGGAACTGCTAATCTTCCAGCAAAAGTTGGAAAAGCAATGTTGTAGAAAATTCGATTCCCTACAAAACAACTCTCATGTATATTTTTTAACAATAAATTAATTCCTGGAATATTTTAAGAAAACCATCATTACTATAAGGTCCATCGCCATACCGTATCAGAGTTCCTGGCAAAGGTATTTAGAGAATCGTGAATTACTCAAAAAATTAGTATTATGGAAAATTTGTCTGGAATTTTTCTTACAAGAAATCGAATTCTTCACAAAAAAGGTCTCTTCAGAAATCAACCATCACTATTACAACGATGGTTCTTCTTTCAATAACTCAGGAGTTCATTGATTGTCAAAAAATGCACATGACAGTTGTTATGTAGAGAATCGAATTTCCTATAAAATTTCTATTTAAACGTTTGCTCGAACATCAGAAGTTCCTGTGTTATTTTTTAAGAAAGCTGAATTTTCAAATAAACTCAACTTACAGAAATTTTTAGGCGAACACTTTTGAAGGCACGATAATACTCTACAAAAATTTTCAAGATTCAAATTCCATCTTTAAAAATGGCTGAATGGGATTTTTTTTTCCAAAAAAGTATAATCATCCCATGTATTTTAAGTAGGAAAACTTTAAAGGCGTTGAGAAGCCACTGTGAATTTTAATAAAAATCTGAAATTTGCACAAAATTACTTTCTTGATGTGTACAACGAAATTAGGATATGGCCGCGAGAAAGGAAAAAGTCGAACAAAATCCAATCACGCTTATATATATATATATATATATATATATATATATATATATATATATATATATATGTTTGTGTGTGTTACTATCAATTAATAATATATTAATATTTCATGGTTTATATTCATTTTGCTTTCCCACATAAATTAATTATATAACTCTTGACTGATTTTTCATCGATATTTAAACTTAATATTTTACAAAAGTCAATACGTAGCTCTAAGCTATCGCGGATTCTTTTTCTTTGTTCTGTTGGTGAAGCGACACAGCAAGTTTAAGATGCAAATTGTCCTTTTTTTTAACTCCCGACAGAAAACGAGACTAATGTATTTTGTTGAATCGACGTGATTCTTGATGTACTGCGTCATTGAGATGCTTTATGACGTCAACACCGCAATTCTCCATAACCGTTTCGTATACGAGAGAGTGAATATTCTCGCGGAAATTATCACCTACTTCGTGCACGAGAAACCACCTCCAGGCACACACACGCGCACGCACGCACATACCCATTCACGCACACACACACACACACACACACACACACAAGTTCTCGATAAACTCGGTAATAAATTAATAAAACACCGGTGAAAAAAGTTAAAGTTGGAGAATAAAGGTGTGGAGAAAAAAAATTACAAAATTCTGATAAAAGCAATTGCACTTTCTGCGTGGCCTGTGATTATCATCTTCCATCCAGATATTGCGCGGGTTTTTTTTTTCACATCTGCTGAAGCCGTGGCCAATCGTTTCCCCGTTCTGCAGGACTTCTACCGTCTGAGCCTACGAAGATGAGCGATCAGAGGCTTGAGAATCGTTCCAAAAGTTTCAAAAAGGAGAAATGCAGCCTCGTCTGACCATTATCGTCTCTCGATGAATTGATGTCGTTGTTGTTATCGGAAAGAGACGTTGCGTGGCTGGGTTTGATGAATTATAGACGATTTATTGTAGCCCGATGTGCGATGTATCGTTATGTAACAAGTCCGGACCGATTGAACGAGAGGCAAGATGGCTGAATTCACTAGACGTGGTGCTGGTGGCGTGAGGTTACAAGTGAGGGCTTGGAGATTGTTGCTCGTAGAATAAGACGTAGGCTTCGCTGGAGACGACCGAACGTGCCGGTACCGATGAAACTCTGTTGTCGTTGTACTCGTGCCACTCGCCCGAGTACGGGTGCTTGCAATAAGCGGTGTAGTGGCCAGAATAAGTCGTCCCCGAGTGGTTCGCCACACCGTACAGATTGTACGTGCAGCCCTGCACACCCGGAGCGGCGAAGGCACTGAGATCCAACCCCGTTAGCGGAAAATCAACGAGAACGCTGAGCTTGCCGCGAAAACGTTCTGTCGGCGAAAAACGCTTCAAATCTGTTACGATAATTGTTAAAGGAAATAAAACAATTGCTTCATGTATTTGGACGGGAAATTTTGTAAAGGTTTGATACAGCCTATTTGACGCTAGACAAATGTGCCTTCTACAGTTAATGGGTCGTTGCTGCGCCGAACGAAATCCAAATTACACTCTGAAAGAAGCTTAATTTGCACCTTCGTGAATCATTCACGTGGATTTTGAAAATATTCATCAAACTATAAGCGAACTGTTACATACATTATTGTTTTTACCATTGAAAAACAAAAAATGCAGTATTCAACGATTATTAATATTTATTGCGGATATGGAACATACCCAAAGCGTTTAAGATGACATATAACAACTACACTTTTGTCTTTGAAATTAAGCAAATTCGTTTGTGCCTTCTGCAGTTGAATGAGGACAAACATTTTTGAACGAGTTACTGATTCCATGTTAATTGATTTTATCGTTACAACGTAATAAGTGAATTCATTATTATATTTACACTAGCTGACCCGACGGACTTCGTCCGTCCAATATTTGGCGACAATAGAATGAAATTAAGTATAAATTTAATTGAATTCTATTCAATTAAACGATTTATTTTTATTGAACTGAAAAACGAAATTTGCGCCTACAACGCCACCTGTTGAGAATTTTCCAATTTTTTTCCCCCTAAACCTTCGCGTAGCAATTACGAACAACCGCAGAAGGAAGTATTCGAATTGGTCCAGTCAAGTTGATTCACTCGAAAAATCGATGAAAAAATGATAGAAATATTATCTAAAAGATCAAACAATATACTGAGCTGATAAACGGGATGACCGCTTACAGCACAAAAAGAGTAGTCAAGACCGTGTTGGACACGCACATGATAAGGTTCCGTAGGCCTTGTTTAGTAGTCATTGACATTTGGAAAAAAAACCAAAATTTCAGTTTGAGAAAAATTTTTTTTTTTCTTTTTGAAAATTTTTTGCCCCTTAACCTTCGTGTAGCAATTACGAACAAATCCGCAAAAGGAAGTATCCATGTCGGTCCAGTCGATTTCGAGTTTTAAGCAACCGAACAAACCACGATTCATTTTTATGTATATAGATTTAGTTTTCAAGATCAAATGAAAAGTGAAATTTGCGTAAAACTTCAGGCTACACTTGAAAGTCAATAGAAACAAGAACGAATAAAAAATAGACTATTATAGTAATAGTATCGGTTGTTCCGAAAAAATAAACAATATTGGTCGCTCGAACATTAATTTGACAAAAAGGATACGAATGACCAAGACCTTGGGAAACTTCTGAATGCTGAAGCTCTTGGTGCACTTTCTTCTCATCTGACACTTGGAACACGTTGGTTTTTCGTCACCGTCCATGGTTTCGACCTTGGTAAAGTGCTCCAGACACTGATTGAGCTTGACCGTGCCGCTTCTCGCGGGTATTGGCAAACTCAGATCCCAGAATGGATCAAGGGTAACCGACACGTGATCGCATGAGGTGCAGTGCAACGACGAACGCAATTGCCCGACGAATACGTCGACTATGGTGCTGTCCTCGCTTCGCAGGTATCTTTTCCAGCTTTCCGCGGCTTTGTGACTATCCCTGTTGAAAGAAAAGTTATTGAATCATTTCGATCGTTGTTCGATAAAAATATATTGCAAAAGGAAATTCGAAGAAGAAGCACCACATTGATGGAAAGTTATTATTCTTTGTTTTTATGTGAACCGACAAGAATATTGTTTCGATGAATTTTGCGAAATTATAATACTCACGCGTAATGATCCGGTATATCGGTGAGAATCGGTTGTGGCTTGACGGTGACCCTATTGACATCTTCGTGCAAGCCCTCGAGCAGATATCGAAGGAACTCCTGAGCGTCTTGCTGACTGTAGCCCATGAAACGTGGAGCGAATCTTTGTATCTGTGATTTCAGAGCCGTCGTGTTGATCACGTGGTCACCGCTCATCTCCCATAGTTCGTGAATAACCTGACCGAATGCCTTTATGAGAGCACCCTTCATGCTCGACTTGGTCGTGTTTATGTCGAGCAGATGCTGATCGTTCAGAAGATACTCCAGCAACGGTCTTGTGTTGCTCAAACATTGTATAACGCTGTTCATGAAGCACTGAAACAACATTTTATTTTCATAATTTTTATAATATATTTTTAAACGAGCGTAACTATAAGATTCTCGGAAAGAGTGGAGCTTATGTTTGTCTTACAGACCAGCAACACGTTATTCTTTCTACACAATGCCACTATACGAATTAATTAATATTCCAGGAAATAATATTGATACGATTTTTTCTACTTCTATTTGAGACAAAATTTCGAATATACACTTGGACATAGAACTCGAATGGAAAATTGGAAAATGTTATGCAGACTCTCGACCATTTCAACATTTCATTACAGAATAAATGTGATTGAAGAGCAATCCGCTCGGTCGGACTTCAACGAACTTACGGTATTGCCAATGTTTCGTAACCCGTTCAAGCCATAGCGCTCGTCGCCTCGGAACGGTAGCTTGTTCCTCGACGGTCTCGAATTCGAACTGTCATCCTGAAAAAGTTTGAAAAAGGGAAAAAAATTGAGTCGATTATTCGCTATCACGTCATTCATGCCACAAACGATCGTTCGAATCAATGAAGATTTTTTTTTTTTGACAGTGAGCTTTCAAGACGATGGACGACATAAACTCTCTGCTTTTCTCTCGCTCCGCAGCGAGCGCCGATAGCGCTGTCTCTCTCGCACTCGAAGATGTCGTCCATCGCTTCGACGCAATATCCCAGCGTTCGGCGGAGGTAATTGATCGTTCGTCGATTCGTCGTCGGTCAAGGGTTATGCGATCGTTACGACGATAAAATATGAACGCGCACACGGGTGGTTCCGGTGTGCTATCTGCTTCGCATTATTGGCGTAGGTGTCTGTTAGTGATCCGGCGAGGCGCGTTTAGGCTAGTCGGAATATACGCTTTGAATCGAAAAAATGATTGGCCCTTTTTCCAATGGTTAGGGGAGGTTAATAGTAGTGTCAATTCAGATTGGCGTATTCCGAACCTGTACGATATGGCCGACATCTTGAATTTTCGAGAAATTTGTTTTTGTTGAATAACTCGCCCGTTTTTAACTTTTCAGTAAAAGTGTATACAACTAAAAATGTATGAACTCGATTTTCTACAACTTCGGTCATTACAATTTTTCGTCTACGATTGATATTTTTCTGCTAAAGTCGTAAAAGAGGAGTTAAATTCAATTGGCGCATTATCTCGTTTATTTCGAATTTCTTTGAGTTTTAACGCGTTAATTTATACGAACAAAGTTTTAGGAAATATAATTATCTACAACTCCAATCATGACAACTTTTCGTCTGCGATACATATTTTTTGACTTAAATAGGAAAATAGCGTTAGTAAGGCTGGCGCGTTGATTGGAGTCCTTTTTTTCGGCCGACTGCCGGTGACCGTATTAGGTACGCAAATTTTCAGAAAATTTAAGATCTCGGCCACATCGTAAAGGTTAGGAATACGCTAATCGGAATTTAGCCTACTGAGGACCCCCCCCCCCCCCCCAACGATTGGAAAAATTATTTTTGTGTCAATAGTTTGTTCGATGTCAGCTTTTATTTTGGTACATCCCGACTGGGCTCGTCCCATAGTCTACTAGTCAGCGGTGTTATAGGTGTAGGCAGAATTAGATTTCTTTCTCCGGCGTAACGCTCGCAATATTTTCCCATTTATACGGCAACACGAGCATGTGAGTTCTGTCTTCTCAAACTATTTTTTTCCACATTGCTTCGAAGCTAATTTTTTTTTTCGTTTCAAAACGGTTTTTACTTTTTTTTTTCATGTCTCAATAAAAACAAAAGGCACCCATTGTATTATGCTTTTTATGAGGGAATGCCGTTACCACGGTAGCATTTACTCACCTTAAGGAGAACGGTTGAAGGACTTTGGAGGACATTAGTATCGATATCGTTTGCAATCAATAACGAGGAAACGAATGTCGCGCGGTATCCATACCGACCAGGGACGTTAGAATTTTGCGATTTGAGAGGCGCGACAATGCCAAGAAAAAATGCGGTAATGACAGCCAGACCCACGATGGTCCATGTGAACCACAAAACCCAATAGACTATTTGAATGAAAGCCAGGTTACTCTAATGTAATCCGTAAGTTACGGCACCGAAACTAATGTGATAATGCATCTGCAACATAATGCATCAATACCAACGATCACAACAAACTATGCAGCTCGATTAATATTTTGCACGGTATCCGAGCATTTGAGACTCTCGCGGATGTGAAATTCGGCGTAAATTCTTCCGATTACGCAGCTCTGCGTGAATTATAGACCATAACCGGGTAATCCGATGCGCTCGAGAAGATGGAACACGTCCCTGGTAGACGGCAACGGACACGCGTGAGGCGTCGTGGGTTTTATCGTCAAGCACGAAGAAGGCGAACCAGCGTCATCTCCGGCGTCGTCGTCGTTGTCGTCGTCGTCGTCGTCTTCGGCGCGGGTCTATTAATAAAGCCGGCGGATCTCACCGATACGAGAGCTCGGTTTCTCTAATAGTAGACAGCCAAAGACGACAACGATGAAGCCAAACGATAGAGGCGACGAGATTTCGAAACCTCGAACTCGAATAACTCCGAAGCGCTTCTTCGTTTTCAACGAAACTCTCGAATCTCACTTTCTCACTTCCAAAAATCAATCCATCGATACTTGAAAATTCGGGACTACTCAACGGTCTATCGATACTAACGAGCCTCACCACGAAAAAAAAATGTTTTGTCGCAAGCCCAAACGAATTGACTCAGTAAAAAAAAAAGACAAAGACTTAACAGAAAGCGTCGGCGCGGCGTTACGATGGTCGTCGACGGACAGCATCAAACAGAGCAGATATACACCAAATGTAACCATATATAACACGGAAAACCTAGCATGGATTAATCGGTGAGTCATGTCCAACGTTGGATGACACACTTTTCATCGGTATGGCTTCTTCGTCGTCGTCGTCGTCCGGTCGGTGAAAACCAGGACAACCCCGACGTCGACGACGAAGCCACCGATGCAAATTAATAATAGAACTCTCGAAATCTTCACGTGCCACTGTCCCGCGAGGCACTCGTACCTCTTCGCACTAAAGCGGCGAAGGTGGGATGGAGACGGACGAATTAAGCGTACAAGTGTGAAAAGAGCGACGGGGCTACCGGTCCACGGTAATAGCAAGAGTCACATTTTCGATAACGTTCTCGATAATCATTCACGGCCGAGAAAATCTATAAACTGTTTTGTGACATCAGACATTTTTTTTTCTTTCTTTTGGAAAAATGAAAAGTTGTCGAGTGCATTGGAAAACAAGTGTATCTGTAACCAGCAATCTCATCAGTTTCACGATACCACGTGACAATGATGAAAAAAACCATCCATCGACGTCCATCGCCACATTCCGCCGCGACCTTTTGCTATCTACTCACGATCTGTGCGTTGTGTCCGCGATAGACATTCTGATGGACAGCCACGGGTGCGGAATTACCAGGCGACGTGGACGAAGACGCTATAGCCGCCGAAGAGGACGCACCCGTTACATCATCGATCGTTGGATCGATCCAACCAACCAAATTTCTCCGAGAGGTTGAGGGCTTTCCCGGATCGTCACTGCGGTTTCTCGAAGGTCTCTCCGCAACACCGTTTATTCTCACCGAGATTCCAGCCGAATCATCGCGGTCAAAATCGTAAATGTCGACGTGAGATTTGTCCCCGTCGTTATTTATATCGTTGTCGACTCGGCTCGCAGCCTTGGAAGAACCAGGAGCTTCGTCATCATTGTCATTGATGATACCGGGAATTTCCGATCCGAGTGACGACGACTCGTAAACGCTCTTGTTCTCGATATCTTCGGAAATCCCTTGCCCCGACTCGAAACTTCCTTCAATTTGATTAGTGGCCGTCCACAGCAAAGACTTTCGCGTTCCGTTACTTCCTACGGTTGATCTCTCGCGAATCCTCGTTTTGGCTGTTTCCGCGCTCGGCTCGACGATTTTACCGGCGTCCGCGATCCCGAGAACGGCATCACCGTCATTCTGGCCATTGTTGTTAGTCAAGCGCTCCGTGTTATCGGGGTTAGTAGGTCTCTTAGTCCACGGGTAAGCGTTGCGATGATGATCTGCGTCACCACCGACAAAACTGGCACCACTACAACCACCACCGGCGTCGTTGCGAGTCACGATTGACGACGCGGCACTCGTTTTCAAAGACTTTTTGGTGTTATCGACCGGAATAAAACCCCCCCGGGAGTCTTCTCCGGACACGTCAACCGCAGCAGCGGATAGAGAAGCAAAATTTTCGCAAGTCGACGAAACGGGAGACTGACAATGCGCGGAAGAGGATAATGTTAAAGCGGGCACGGTAGAAAGAATATTGCTCGGAATATCCGCGTCGGATGAAGCGACGTCAGTTACGAAATCAGATCCAACCCCTCGCGATTCGTCCGCCGACGCGCTCGCACGTCGTTGGTGGTGGTTAACGGCACGACTATCGCCGCTGGTGCTGCCGATGCCGATAATATTGGTTCTCTCGCTAATGTTAATCTTTCCGTTAATATCTCGGTTATTACGTGCAACTACCGTTTCGTTATTGATGAATTTCGTGTCGTTGTCGTTGCGGTCGTTCGAGTCATCGTTGGTAGGCTGATGCTCAACGTTACCTCGTCTGCGTCTGCAATGCTGTTCTAAACTGCTGTTGTCACGTTCCAATATCGAGTCATCGTCATTGTGGTCGTGACTGTTATTGTTGTTGTTGTTGTTGTTACTGTTATTGTTTTTTTGAGCGTTGTTGTTGTCAAGGTTACGAATGTCGCAAGTCTCGTCGTCGTTTTCGCGGTGGTAATCGGTCGGGCGGTTGCGATCGTCGGTTATCTCGTGTGGCGTTGACGTAGCAGCTACGGGTGCCGTCGTCAACGACAGCGACGACGACGTAGCAGCCGATTCGGCGGGAATAGTAGCAGCGGCGCAACGATTTCCACAACCGCTGCTGCTATTTAACCGGGAGATGTTGTTCCTGTTATCGGCATTAAGCGTTACCTCGGTTGTTGCCGGGCCGCCGTCGTGCTGCTCATCCCCGGTCAACACCGTACCACCACTTCCCAGCACCGGGTTCGTGCGTCTCTTAGCCTCTCGTCGCGCCGACCAACGGTCCGCCAGCCTTGTGGATCCCACGTTGTTGCTGTTGCTGCTGCTGCTGCTGCTGGGGCTGGAGAACAAACCGATGCCCGACGAAGCTTCGCTCGAGAACGAACGGTCGCGATGATCTCGGCACGAATCGTATTCGTCGTTGTCGTGAAGCTCGGCCGATGCGCACGAAGATATTCCCGAGGGCGAGCTCAGAGAAGACGTCCTCCAGTGACCGTTACCGATTGACGTTGTGTTACCCGATGAACTTCCGTATTTATTCGGCACGTAAAACGTCGGCGAATATTTTGCATAAAAATCAGCCGTTGATGTTGCCAAACTCGAGGGTGTTGGATGTTGAAACCCGTTACGATCGCGCGATCCGCACAACGAAGTCGATGATGCCGTCGAAGAGGCCGAAGACGACGAAGCCGAACCGTATCTCAGAGTACCGGCAACCGTTGATGATCCCACGATCGAACTCGTCTCATTGTAGCTCGAAACGGACCTGCAACACAACGTCAAAACCGTTCGGAGTTTACGAATGAGTTTACTATGCGGGCGGGAGGCCGTGTAAATCGAGATATTGCCTTTCAACGAGTTGTGTACGGATCTCTCGGCCGCGCTTTGGCTCTGATCGGATGAGCCGGGACGCTAGCCAAGGGCTTTTATTTATTATTATTATGATTATCTTATATCTATCTTTATAAACGACATAGTTTCATCCCTTACCTTCTCACAACGCATGACATTATCGCTGACCACACCCAAATATACCTTCAATGCGCGCCGAACCAACTCCATCGAGGTCGTAGCCAGATTAGCTCCGACGCACAAGCGGTGTTCAACTACGCCACCCCAAAACAAGCTCATCGTCAACTCAGCCAAATAAAAATTATGATAGTGGGCGTGACTCATTGTCATCGAGCGACCTGACCCCATTTGTCAGGTAGCTCGATTTTATAGACAGAGCAAAGAACTTTGGAGTTACCATGCATTTGAACTTTTCATAGACTAGTCACGTATCTTCGACTACATGAACTAAAATATGACAAAAACTCGCTGCCTCGTGAACTACGAGCTCTATTTATCAGCACCCTCGTTTGTTCCACACTTTGATTATTGTCGTTTGGTATGCAATCCCTTAAGGGTGAGCTAGACACGCGGCTACAGCGTTTGGGAAACTCAGATATTAGATTCATCATCGATCTGAAGCGGGACGATGACATCACGCCTCATGGACTAAGATTCGGGTGGCTGTCTGTAAAGAGTAGAGGGTTGTAGTTTTTGGGCATGCAGATATTCCGTATAGCACATCTCGAAGCTCCATCCTTTTAGAAGGGATTATTGACGAGACTCGAGCCTAGTCTAAACTGACAGACGTTTCTGCCGGCGGGTAGGTTATGGACGGGACTGTACCCACTCGCTGTTGCTCTCGGACGATCATTTGGAAAATTTATAATAAACGGAAAAACGCTTGCGGGCGGAAAAATTTGTATTCTATATAATTGCTACGTCCTATAATTTGTGTATGTCCGGAATTGTCTACATACCTACGTTCTAATATTTATAAGAATAACGTAGAATAATTTTAATTACCACGGGTAAATATCGCGTTTTTATTATTTTTTTCGTACGATCCTGGTTATTTCTCGCAATTACACTATTCATAATCGTTTTATATTAATAGAAAGAATATTCATGTAACTTTGCAACATACGCCGGACGGTCATTCGATAATTTATCCCGAGATAGCCACAATTATGATCCCGTGGTCGAAAATTACGATTGATCTTCTTTCGTTTCGTATGATCCTGGCTATTCTCCGCAATTAGACTATTTGCAAATCGTTTTAGATTTATAGAAGGAATATTCATGGAACTTTGCAATATCCGCCGGACGGTCCTTTAATAATTTATCCCGAGATAACAACAATTACCATCGAGCCCCCGAAAAATCAAATTTCATAATTAACTTCCCGATTTTATAGGGAAGTTATTGTAGTGACCCCGAAAATCGAAAAACGTTTTTCTGTCAGATCTTCACGTTGCAAGGTTATTGGGGT
This sequence comes from Diplazon laetatorius, assembly GCA_963662125.1. NCBI lineage: Eukaryota > Metazoa > Arthropoda > Insecta > Hymenoptera > Ichneumonidae > Diplazon > Diplazon laetatorius. Next base: position 8,646,216 of record OY759158.1, on the reverse strand, counting down.
CATTTTAGGCTTTTTTGATCAAAATGTTTGCGCGTGTATGTGTGTACGCGCGCGTTTTTCGTTAACGTTTTCTCTAAAACTAATAACGTGATCAGAACGATCGATGATGCATTCGATGTGTTTCGCTGTAACGTAAAGCTGGTTAGATTTTTGTCTAATTTGGTCGAGCAGTTTTTTAGTTTTTTTGCAAAATTTCAAGAATTTTCAATTTTTTACAGAATCCTCTGGAACGGCAATAGAGACTTGAAAATTTTTATGGAGGTTTGAGTCATAACAGAGGATTTGCCGAAAATCAACCCTTAAGAAGGTGGAGTGGGGTGTGGGCGTTTGCAGCCATTGTTACTGTATCTCTGGAACGGAAATTATTAGAGTTGAAATTTTGAACGGTGGTTTGGGTCACACAGTAGCTGCTTAATGAGAAAGAATTTTTCGAAAATCAACCCCTAACGGAGTGGAGTTGTGTGCGGACGGTTGCAGCCAATGTTGTCGTATCTCTAGAACGGCGATAGATAGAGAGTTGAAATTTTGCAAAGAGATTCGAGTCACATAGTAGGTGCTCACTAGGAAAGGATTCAGAAAACGACCGGCCGGGAGTGGTTTCATGTTTTCTAAATTCCCGATTTTATAAGGAAGTTATTGTAATGACCCCGAATTTTTTTTTGGCAGATCTTCACTTTTCAAGGCCATACGGATCATTTTCGAGCAAAAGTGTGCGTGCGTGCGTGCGTGCGTGCGTGCGTGCGTGTGTGTGTGTGTGTGTGCGTGTGCGTGGGCGTGGGCGTATGCGTGTGGAAATTTTCCTTAACATTTTTGTTTCATGAATGTATGATCCCCCCAAAACCACAATGTGTAAAGAAATCGAGTGAAGTACTTACATTTACCCGAGCGCGGTCCAATTTGAACAAAAAGGTGACAGATGAAATCGATCGATTGAACGCAGGTATTTCCACCAACTTGGTTCAAAACAAGATTCAAAAAATGCAGAACCTTGATTTTTAAAAAAATCACAGCAATACTTGGCGAGTTAATATGTCACCGCCACTAATTCAATGATCTTAACGAAAGTTCACCTCGACTGTGAAAAAACTCGACAAGGACTACTGTAATTTTTTCAAAATTCGAATTTATACATTTTTTAAATCCCGTTTGAAAGCAATATGTACTGCTGTGAATACATGCGCTCAATGTTTCCAATACTTTATGAGTGAGCAAGAATCAGGGAGCTATGAGGGAGCATTTTTCTTTTGGCTTCCTCAAATAGGAATGTTCGTTTACTAGCTACGAATCAGAGGAAGTAAATTGCAAGTTTCAACATTTAGCCTGACTTCAGAGGACATATCTAGCGAAAAATCGATTTTTTTGCATTGCCGGAAAGAAGAACTATTCAAAAATATTTTCTAAAAACCTCACTGAGCCATTCCAAAAATTGGCTGAGTTATAGCTTATTTCGTCACGCCTCTTCCGCTGAGCCGCGGCTATCTTATTTTCTACTTTTGTTGATAAACAAACAGAATTCAGCCTCTTCTTTATATAACCTGTAAGGTAAAATGTCCCTATGGCCGACCATGCTCCCTCTACCGACCACTTTCACGTTAAACGTTATTTACGAGGCTGCTGGTTAATCGAAACGTTCATTAGTGTCGTGAAAAAATCGACGAAAATCATGCAGTATAAAAGATTGCAACGTGCAGAGTAATTACAATGATTAGATACAATTGTTTCTGCATTTCTTACCGCACGTCACCATCCGAGCGTATATATTCTTAAGAGCACGGTTAAGAATTGTCGATCGCCTAAATAGTCCGTAATTTGTTAATAATCAGTTTGTAGCTTATACTTGATTCGAGCGATATAAAGTTCCTTACAGTTCGATTTATATTCAGAAAAAAAAATCAGTCAGAAGCTGTAATTTTTTTTTCATTCAATGGTCGAGATTGGGCACAGCAGATCGACTGCATGTCCCCATTGCCGTACATATCCGTATATGTGACAATAAACTGACGTTTGCACGTCAGTTTATTTGAGGTTATAAAGATGATTGCGAAAATCTGTAAAATTATATAATTTTTTAGCACAAGTGTTCAGACTCAGTGGGTTCACGATGCTGTAGACCTTGTGATCGACGTCTGCGTGCATAAGAATAATTCTACGCGGCGATGGATCGAAAAACGATGGTCGGTAATGGGGGCATGCTCGGTTGGAATTGGGCACAGCTGGTCGGTAGAGAGGGCACACACTAGCCCGGATTTATCTAGCAATAAGTCAGTACCGACTTGATTGAATGGATTGATCTACGATTTTCGGAAAGTTAATAGATGAAGCTATCCACCAGTGTGAAAATCTTCCGCCAATTTACTGTCGTTACGCTTTACATCGCTACTGTTCTGTCGGGTCGATCTTATATGGTCGGCCATAGGGACATTTACCTTAGTATTACTTATGGGCGAAATATTATAAGCTTCCATTTTAAAAAAGTTGAAATCGGTTCAATATTAGAGTCTACAACTCATTTTATCTACATGCGTGTTTCCCGATGCCCTCGGCACCGAAAACTTTGCCAAAACTTTGAACGCGTTTTCTCGAAAATACATTCTGAAATCGGTAGTCAAGATATCTCGCGAACTACTGGACCGATTTTTTTTTCAATTTGGAAGGCTTCTGTAAAAAAGCATTCTCCAGAGAGTAAGAAAAAATTCTTGTTTTATTTATAAAAACTAACGAGAAATGGGGTCAAAAACGTAAAAAAAACATTAAAATACCTGCCATTTGCCAACAAAAAAAAACAAAAGAATATTTTCCTTACTCTCAAGATTAACTCTTCCTAAGCGATAAGGAATCATCCGTTTTTATTTCAGATCCTTATTTTGAGATACATCGCGACTACCGAAAAAAGGGTCGCCAAGAGGACCAGGATAATTCAGCCATTTTGTGATATTTTTACTTAAAAATTATATTACAGCTTCTTTAATGAATTCACTAAACATTTCAAAAAGCAATCGTCAATATCTTTATTCGTTTCGTCAAAAAAAATTATCGAATTGTCCCCCTAGATATGTCCCCTCAAATTACTAGGTAGCGTTTCAACTAGCTATAGCTAGTTGAAACTATAGTTTCAACTAGCAGCTTTTTTTCCTTATAATCGATATTAGTATTCAATATTCCAATATCATTTAAGCTTAAAAAAATATTTAAAATTGAAAAAATAAAAATGGCTCTGGAAACCGATACGAGGGACTTAACATGTCTCACAACATGGATGATATTACGTACACGTTACGAGGTCCGGTTCAATTAGAGCGCCTCATGTATTCTACTGCTTATCGACACTGGAGCGTGTATAAAAAGCTTCATAAACGGCAAATTGAAACGTGCATATCGCTTCCTCATAATCTATGATATTTCACGAATCACTCTCTCCAAGGAAGCCAGAATTAATAAAAACCGTTCCGAATGAAGAAAGATTCCTCTATGCTAAAGCCAAAAATTTAGAAAAATGCTTCGTCGTAAACGAATCTTTGTTCACTACCTACGATTCAGAGTCGAAGATTCAAAATAGACTAACAAAATACTTTTCCATAGAGGAAGCGTCGTGAAATATCTTAAACTATAAGGAAGCGATTTGCAAGTTTCAACTCGCAGCTTTTTTATAGTGCGCGAGTTAGTTTTTACTTATGACAAGTAAATAATATACCGTCGTGCGGGGCTATAATGGAACAAAATCGGTACTTTTTCTATTTTACGCTTTGCCAAAAATCTGAATCGGAGCTCGATTTTTTTTCACCCTTCAGGCGTCATGTAAACATTCTTTTGAAGGTTCATGTCAAGTTTCATAAAGAAAAACAACATTTTTGGCGGAGTGGTGTCAACTTGAAGTTTGAAATAATAGCCCCCGCGTCGGGGGCTATTATGGAACAAGTTTTGTGAGCGTAAATAGGAATTAGTAATTTTTTTTTCATCGTGTACCATATGAATATCTTCGTGTCATAGGAGTCGCCAAGAGGGGGGGGGGGGGGGCAGGAAGGAGCAGCAACCCCCGCCCCCCGCGCCTCTGAAAATTTGAAAACGTAATCCATGTATATATTCCAAAGATTTATACCTATTTCATACCCCCCCCCCCTCGCTCATTGGCTGGCGACGCCCTTGCTTCGTGTAGCTATCCTAGAGTAAATTCTGATAATCATTCAAAAAAATGTATATTTATTATATATTGCGCTTATCTGCTTCACGTTTAAATCCATGGCTATATGGTCAATGCTACTGGGAAGTAGCGACCAGAGCCAGCCCAGACCATATATATCTATCGATCTGAGCGAACAACCCTGCCACCACGATATTTTCCAGACGTATACCTACCACCGCGATCTTATAGAATTCGGTGCGACGGTTTCATTCTCTGTGTGCGTTTCCCGACGCGATTCCTATTATTCTCCCAGCTCGCACGATACACCTAGAGGGCTCAGACAACTGCGAGACACGAGGACATTATGCGGGTCACGAGCAGCCCAAGCTATGGAGTTCAGGCGAGGTCATGACCTCGCCACGATCAAGACGCTAGAGACATGGGTGCAACGATTTAGAAGAAGAAGCGTCATGTTATAGTACGTGAGAGTTGTATAAAAGATTGCAAGAGATGAAATAGAATAGATAAGTCGAGTGACCACTAGACGGCTTATATTGTTGTGATACCTGTTTGGTGAGTTGGGTGCCTAAGTACGTTTCACGTTCCAGCGACTGATGAGTCACCAGTAAAAGAGTAAACGGGTCTCATATGTCTCCTCATATCCCCTCTATAAGAAGGGCGTCGCGAAGGAAGGTTTTGTCTTCTCAAGGGGTAGCTTACTATGTAGTCCGTGTTTCTCTCTCTTCTCTCTCTCTCTCTTCTCTCTCACTCGTGCCACTTCCATTGGCATTGAACCTCCATATGATACAATTGACTGCGTTTTCTAGTCAAGAATGTAAGTTTACCGTCTTCGAACCAAACCGGTCGATCCGTCAACAAACATCCTTTTGCGACGTTTTCTACCGGGCAATTGGGTCGCCCTTGTTCGATTTCAATTATCAGTCTAACTTTCTATGATCCGGACTGCCTCATCGTTTTTTGGGTTAGTCGTTATGCATATTATTGTCAACAGCGGATTCTAACCGGATCAAGTTGTGGTTTCGGTTGAACGGTTCTTTACCCCGAGCAGTACTTGAGAACCAACGATACTAGTCAATAACTTTTCCAACGAAAAAAATATATATGTGGAATTCCACCGGATTTCACGGACGTTTGGCAATTGGGTCAGAGTGCTTTCCCCGCAACTTTTTAATCAATATATGTGAAAAATGAAGAGACCCGTAGATCAGCAATTTCGATTTTGAGCGTCCGCTATTGAAATACAGTCAAACGAAGTTTCGCAAATATCGATGATATTTGGTCATTCAAATCGACATATCTCAACAACGGTTAGTGATAAATTAAGGAACAAGGTGTTTTACGATTTTTGTTTTATGCAAATTGAATAATACGGTTTTTGTTTTATGCAAATTGAATAATACGGTTTTTGTTTTATGCAAATTGAATAATACGGTTGTTGTTTTATACAAATCGAATTTTCGATTGTTAATGAATAATTGTTCTATTCGTGCAACATAATCGTGAATATTTCCATCGTATGGCGCGTACAAAAAAAAGAGAAAACACACCCTGCTTTTTAATTCATTAGGTACTAACCGTTGTTAAGATATATCGGTTCGAATCACCAAATATGATCAATAGTTGAAAAACTTCGTTTGACTGTATTTGAATAGCGGGTGCTCAAAATCAAAGCCGCTCATATATAGGTCTCTTCGTTCTCACCATATACGGATGTAAAAAACTGCGAGGCAAGTATATTGAGTCAACTGTCAGACGTCCGTAAAATCCCGTCGAATTCCTCATATATAAAAACTGAAAATCAAAATAATGTTGTGATAGATAATTATTTTCTAAAGTTTTGAATAATGTTCGAGGCCTTAGAAAAAATATCCAAGTACAAACTTAAAATTGGAAAGAACGAAATATATCGCGACTGGAACGAGTGGTGGTGAGATTTTCCGTTCGATTATTATACGTAGTATCTTGTATGACGAACAATGTTTTATTGGCTACCAGTTTTACTGTTCATCACCGTTGTTGCAATATTATCTCTACACGCTTTCAAGGTTAAAAGAAACTGGCTAGAACTTTGAGGTCCATTTATGCGAGAAAACGTTGAAAGCAAGGGTAGCTCGTTCACTTGGTTGCGACACTACCAGTTAATTGGGTTATTGTAAGGACCACCATAGAGTGGTAATAAGCATCGCACGCGTATTTTGTACTCGCGACAGTTTCTTTTACGTTCAGCGTAACCATATCTTTCCGTTTTACAGGGGTTGTTCAGTCAACGCATGCGTCTTCGTTACTTCCACTCGCTCCATGTGTGATTGCGTATGTGTGTAGCAATCTTCGTTTCAGATAAAGTCTCCTCACAGATAAGATAATGCAAGAAGAAAAGTAGAGCATTTTTTTGTATTCGTTCATTGTTTGAGCCTGCGAAATACCACGACCGATAAGTTCCTTCCACCGATGGTTGATGGATCATTATGTTTTTCCTCCCCTAGCTACCCGTCAACGCCTCTTATCTCAAAATATATTGTAATTCCTGGTTCAATGATCATGAGCATGAGAAACTTTAACTTCCAAAAACAATGACGAACAAGTAACGATGCAAGTATAACAGTATCTTCATTAAAGTATCAGGAAAATTACTCGAATTGGAATTGACTACTCGAAAAACTTTGTAATGTAAAATGAGAATAAATTACGATGATGCGGGATAAAATCAAATGAAAGGCCCTAGGGATATAAGTATGGTGAATGTGCCTCGAAAAGATAATTCAATGATACTTAGAAGATATGTAGGTACTAATAAAATAACAAGATCCTGAAAGTTTCAGATCCCTAACTCAATTGGTTTTTAGGAAAAAGCAAAATATTTTGTAAGAAAACAAAAAAAAATATTTTTCTCATTATTGACTGAACCGATTGCTCTAAAGTTTGTATATGTTTCGAAGGCTAATAATAGGTCCTAGAAGCAAAAATTACGAGCTAAATTACTTCATACGATCCTTGAGGAAAAAATGTTTGTCTTCTAATTTTTATTTTTAACCATGATACAATGTTTGACCTCTGTGACGTTAGCAGACCAAAGTCTGGAAAATGATTTTAATCTGCACCAGAGTTAAGTACTTTTTAGATACTAATTTAGTACTCAGTTCATAATTTTAGTTCTCTGTAAATTTTAGCGGGGTTGGATTTTGAAAATCCTCCTGTTAGTGGGATGTTACGCTAGCAGAATACTGCGGAGATGTGTGAAATTGTTGATTTTTCTTTCACAGGAATTAAGTACTTTTTAAGTCCTTTTTAACTGTGAAAGGAAATATTCGCTGAATCGGCCCTCGTCGTATATACAAGCCTCAAGATCGAACATCTATAGTTTTAATTGAATCGTCCCGTTCTTCAACGGGAATACCCAGTGAATTAGGTACCCAAAGAATATCCATCGTACGTTTTTAGTACTCATCCCCTTTGGCCAGGAAACTCACCCCCTCGTCGGTGGAAGCAGCCTCGAAATAAAAAATCTATCGTTTTGATAGAAACGTCCCGTCATTCGACGTGAATATCCAGTGATCGAAAACGTAGATTTTTTATTTCGAGGCTGCTTTCTATAACGAAGGGGTGAGTTTCCTGGCTGAAGGGGATAAGTATTAAATCGGACGATGCATATTCGAGTACCTAATTCAGTGGATATTCACGTGAAAGAACGGGATGATTCCAACAAAACTTTAGATTTTCTATCTCGAGGGTGCTTACACTGACGAAGTGGTGAGTTTCCTGACAGACCTGAAATGAGGTTTGAAAAAAAATAGTTTCATCATTTACCCTAAATTATGTATATCATGGTTAAAAATTAAAATTAACCCATAGACACCACACTGGTGCAAATGTGCTGCCACGAAAATTTCAAGTGTCCAGAACTTTCTACGTACGTGGCCTAGCGGCCTTCCCCCTCCACGACAAATATGTCTATGAGTATACGCTTCCATCGACTAGACCAGCGTTGCTGGTCAGAAACTTGTCTCCGAAGAGCGAACATTAGAACGTCAAAAAGGTGCATATTTGCACCAGTGTGGTGACAACGTAAATTGAGTGAGATCTGTTCTGATATTGAAATCGTGTTTAGCGGACCATAATCGAGCGGGATATCATTGAAATTGAATATTTACTAATATTAACGATTTTAGTATGATAATAATTATTTTTATGCACGGTGGCACAACGAAAAAGATATTCGCTACGCAGTAGTTCGACATTAGTTGAGATGCTCGATGGCGACAAAGAAAATGAAAATAGAAACTATTCAAATTCCGACGACAGTGGGGACGGGTTTGCCGTCTCGGACAATGAAGTCAGCGACACCGGTACGATTGAGGAAGAAGGTGGGGATGAGGGTCCTGACCAAGGCTTGATAGAGATAGAGCTTGATAGAGCCACAATTAAGGTGATAGTTGGAAAGCTGCCCCTCGCGCGTTTCTGTAAAGCACCTCATTTGAAAAATTAAAAAATGGATCCACCACTAGTGAGTGGTCAAGAAATTATTCAAGATAAATCTCGTGCCCGGTGTGCACTTTGCAACAAAAACAACGCGAAGCACACGCGCATGAGATCCTATACCTGCCGGCGACGAATCTGCGACGATCATCGGTCAGGTGCATGCTTCAACTAAAGTATTTTGATACTATTTTATATTACTTATATACTAGTATAATATTTCGTCTAAAATTTGATTATTTTGTCAAATAAAATTTAAAAAATGCGTTCGAAAATACCGACTTGGACGTTTTTTCCCCCTAAAAAATAACCTCATTTTCAGGCACGCTGAAAAAATCTTTCATCTCTTACAACTATTCTGGATTGTTCTTTTCCTTGAAATATGACTTTTTATCTTTCATTTCGCGCAAGAATCATGCCGATATCTTGACTAGCGTTCAAATGGCATTTGGAGAAAAAAAACAGGTTTTCAAATTTTTTTTTCAATTTGGCCATTTTTCAACAATAGAATTTCATTTTTCAATTTTTTAAATGATTGCAATCGATCACTAAGGAATTTTCACCCCCAATGAGTACGGTTTCGAGATTAATTCCATATATTCATCGAAGGAATACAAAGTTTTGAAAAGTCGAAGTGCAAATTTGCACCAGTGTGGTGAGTGCGTGATCTCAAAGGGAGTGTGGTGTCTAGGGGTTAAACGACAAAAAATTCTTCCTCAAGGATCTTATAGAGCTATACAGCTCGTCATTTTTTCTTTTAGGACCTATTATCAGCCCTCAAAATATATTCAAAAATTAGATTAATCCGTTTTGTCGATACTGAGAAAACTGTTTTTTTCAGTTTTTATATACATTTTCCTTTTTCCCAAAAATCAATGGAGTTAGGGATCTAAAACTTCCAGGATCTTGTTATTTCATTAGTACCTACATATTCCCTGAATATCATTGTATTATCTTTCCGGGGAAGATTCACCATACCTACGGCTTTTCTCCTGTCATTAGAAAAATGCGAATTTTGAATAGACCGATCAGAGGAACTTCTTCAGATGCGATGTCGAAAATAAATGTTCTATAGATACTGCCTGAAAACCCATGATGAAGTTTTCTAAAATTCTACTACAAAGATTAAATTTTCCGCGGTAACAGTTGTTTATCATGCGAAATAGTTTCTCGCGGTGTTATTGTTGAAATGTTATTTATGGTGATATTGTCGAGATGTTTGGTTCGATAAGATGATATTGTTGTTGCTACTCACCTTACAGGTGAGAGAAACGGTCGGTAGGAATCCGTGGAAGGAACGAAGCTGTTGGTGCGATATCCAGTAGTGGATGCGGATGATTGGTAACTGCCGGGCCGATCACCGCCGGATGATCTGTACGAGTATTTCGAGATCGAGCTGCCGCCGGTCGTGCTGGGTGAACTTCCAGTAGCGCTGCTATTACTTGTGGAGTAACGCCGACTTGGCGAGAGTGGTGCCATTGTGTTCGTGCTATAAGATACTGCAACGGCGCCCGGATGACCCCCACGATGGTATGACATTTCGGTTACAGCAGGCAGAAGCTACTACTTCACGCACTTATCCCAAGCACCGATGCACCAACAGCGGCGGCTAGTCGTAATTGACCTTGTTGTTGTCGTCGTCGTCCTGCTCGACGACGTGAACGTTGTTTCGGCGCACAGCAGCTTTCGTGGCTCTGTAGTTTCTTGTTGAAAAAAGAGAGGAACGACGGGATATCCCTCCGTTAAGAGGGTTCCACGTCGCACGTTAGATAAATTTCAACATACGAGCACACGCGCGCACACACACACACACACACACATATCATACGCACTCGCACGTATGAAAGACTCTAAGAATGTATCCTCATGAGAGTGAAGACGATTGGATTTGGGGGGTTACTTTTTAATCGGCGGGGAACCCAGCGAAAAAAGGACTACGCCACGATGGGTATATATCGCAGGATTGATACATATATGAGCCATTATCCCAAATCAAGACGTCGTTTTGGATAAACTATAATCGGAAGTTTATGAACATTTTTTAGGATGTTGTCCTCGATAAGATATCTGATACCTGATGTTTTTAAGATTTTTTCGTCCATTATTTTGGCTACAATTATACAGGATACTCCGTGACTTTATCATTTTATATATTTTTTTTTCAACTCAATTTTACTAATATTTTATTGCAAAATAAAATTTATACATGACACTGCATTTCAATAAAAAGCTTCTGAAATCGAGCTTTAATTGTAAAAAGCTATTTTTCGGGCGCTGCCGCTGAATGACATTTTTAAAAAATATTTTTATCAGAAAGCTAAGAAAATTTCACAGGAACTATTTTTCAAGTTGGGTTCTCCTTTAATTTTCTTAGAATTAATTGAGGCACAAAAATTTGATATAAATATTCAATTTTCCACTTTTCTTTTTTAACATGTATGTTATTTACGCTGATTAAAAATATATTAAGAATCTGTTTTGTACATGAAATTTTCTCAGTTTTCCAAAAAAAAAAAAAATCAATTCTTCATTCCGACCATCAAAAATCCGTTATAATCGAATTTGAAGCAAAAAATGCTGTTTTTGGCCGTCGCCTGAATTGAAAATTTTTTAAAAATATATTTAGAGGGAAGCTAAAAAAATTTCACAGAATGTACATATTTTTTGAGTTGGCATCTTCGTAAGTTTTCCTAGAAGTAATTCAAGGGCATCGCCAGCCAATGCGAGAGGGAGGGGGCAAGATCGTACATAGATGGTATGAAATAGGTATATTCATATCATATATTCTATTGGCATATATATGGGGCGGGACGGGCCGAATCACCGGACTGAAACCCTTCTATCCCCCGATGGGGTCGCTGATTTTTTTCTACTATCTTTGGGACCCTACGACATCACTAATTTTTTTTAGATCTTTTAGACCCCTCTTCCCCCTTCTTTCGCCTCTTTTTATCAAGGGGTAACTGCTATTTTTCCCCTTTTTATTTTGATACGTTTTTTTTCCCAGATACTTTATTGAAATTGAAGAACTTTTTGCATACAATTGATGTGGATTCCTAATATATATATATTTTTTTCAATTTTGGAAAAATGCGAGTCTTTGCGAAATTTCAATACATGACAATGGTTTTCCATGTAAAAGAAAAAAATGAAATCTATCTGGCGGCAATCGATATTTCGCTTATTTTCGGAAGTAAATCGGTTTGTTGAATATGAATTGATTTCATTATGAAAAAAATATTTTTTAATCGATTTTCTATCGAAAATAATCGAAATGCCGATTTTTCGCCGAATCGATTAATTTTTATTTTTTTAAGTTAGGAAACCATCAATATATATATAAAACTGTTCCGTGACTGACTGACTGACCCACAGACAACGCACAGCCCAAACCAGTAAAGATACAAACATTAAATTTGGAACATATGTTCCTTAGGGGGTGTAGAGTTCCACTAAGAAAGGATTTTTCGAAAATCAACCCCTGAAGAAGTGGGAGGGGTGTGGACGTTCGTAACCGTTGTTACTATATCTCTGGAAAGGCAATAGAGTTGAATTTCGCATGCAGGCTTCGGTCACACATTAGGTGCTCACTAAGAAAGGATTTCGAAATTGACCGACCGGGAGTGGGTTAAATCTTTTTTTATACGGGAGCGACGGGACGGGGCGGAACGGGACGCGGGCGAAGCCACCGGGTGACCACTAGTTATCATATATTGAAATTTCGGAAAAACTCAAATTTTTTCAAAATTGAAAAAAACATATATGAGGAGTCCGACTGCCACTCCAAATTTATGAAAAAAGTTCTTTAATTTCGACGAAGTATTAGGCGGAAAAAAGTAATCCTACCGAGAAGCGGAAAAATAGCAGTTACCTCTTGATAAAAGAATTGAAAAAAATATATGTATATATTAGGAATCCGACTGCCACTCCAATTTTATGAAAAAAGTTTTTCAATTTACATAAGGTGTCTGATCACAAAAATGTATGAAAATAAAAAGGGGGAAAATAGCAGTTACTGCTTCATAAAAAAGGAGGTGGGGGGGAGAGGGAGGAGAGATTCAACAAATCTTGAACAAAATTAGTGAGGTCGTGCATCCCAAAGATGCTGGAAACAAGGATGTAAAGTAGAACTTTGCACATTGCTACATCATAATTTTGTACCGTTTTTAAATTATTAAGATGTAAAGTAGAAACTTGCTCATGGCTTTCTCATCATGTTACACATTTGCCAAGGATTCCCCTATGAGGAACTCTGCGTCGATCAATTTTGGCTTCCTTATAGAGAAAGCTTCGGCAAATGTGTAATATGATGAGAAATCCGTGACCAAGGTTCTACTTTACATCTTAATAATTTAAAAACGGTACAAAATTATGAGGACGCAATGTGCAAGGTTCTACTTTACATCCTTGTTTCCATCTAAAATCCGCTCGTAAATATATCGAGTCCGGAATAAATACATGGGAAATTCCATGTCAAATCTAAAAATTTAAAATCGTATTGAATCTGATCGCCAGATGCATTTAGCCTAAATTCAATTCCAAGCTTGTTTTTATTTGTGAACCCGTAAGAATCTATAAAAAGCCCATAATGATGCAATGTAAAATAACAACAACGAAAAATGAAGGATAATGCGAAAATATTTTACAGTGAGTGTGATGTGAGTCGAAATCAATATCTATGTGGCAATTCATTTCAAATTTGAAAAATTCAAATCCGCATAAAATCTGAACGTTGGGATGGAATTTTCCTGAACTCAATACGAAACGTCTTTCGATGATAGTGCATCTTTGTGCCAAATTTTAGCTCAATATCTCAAAAATTGCGCAAGCTAGGGAGAAAAACCCGTTCGATTCGAATTCGATTTTAACGGATTTTCGAAAATAGGAAGGAAGAACTGATATTCTTTTGAAAAATCCGAGATAATTTCACGTACACAACGGGTTTTTGAAATATTTTTTTATCAGCGTGAATAACATACACGTATAAAAACAAAAATCGTAAAATTAAATTCTTATATTGAATTTTTGTTCTTCAATTAATTCTAAGAAAACTTACGGAGAACCCAACTCGAAATATACAGAGTTTCTGTTGAATTTTCTCAGCTTTCTGATGAATTTGTAAAAAATTCCATTCACCGGCAACGCCTGAGGATGAGCTTCTTATATTTGAAGCTCGATTTCTAGAGCTTTTTATTAATCCAAATTGCAGATCAAACGGTGAGAATGCATTGATTTTATTATTGTTTTTGCATTCCCGTGCAAGCGCTGGATGAATAACGCTGTATAGACCAAAAGTTCACATAAACAATGTTGTAGAGAATTGAATTTCCTATAGAAAGGTCGCCGACGGCATATATCTATGTAACTTTAATAATTTACGCGTGGGAAAGCTCGAAAGTCGGAAAATGTCTAAAACCGCGCCGACTGGTAGGCGTTCGGAATATTGTACGTTCGCTACAATGTCATTCGGAGTTTCGATGATTGGAAGCAATTTCATTTTATCGTTCGTAACATCGTCATTCGGAGAATTGTGCATTCAGAATTTTAGCCCTTCTGAATATAGCTCATTCCGATGTTCTAGCCCCACCCGTGTAAGCGCCAAACTTTCGGCCGCTCTCCCACCTAGCGTGGTCAGGTGACGAACCCGCAGATTAACGAGAGCGTGTCGCTTAGCGTCCGGCCTTTAAAGTGTGTAATCGTGATTTGGTCGAGATCACGCAGGGTCGTAATTCATATTGCGATCGTACCGAGTTTAATTTGTCGAGCCGTGTAAATTGTTATATTTAAGGAACTGACAAAATCAAGGAACTTATAATTGTTACAGAACCGATCTTCCAAGGAAGTGTATAATATTTTCAAAGAATTGTGAAGGAAAGAATTATCGATAAATAAAATTCTTCAACCGTAAGTACTTTTAAATTTGCTGTTTTGTCGACTTGCTTAGAGGCTTCATATTTTCGCTCGCGTGAATCAGTAGGGTCACGCAATCGAGTCACTCTTGATTTATTTGTCTTTGTGCTTAACGAACAGTTGTAGTTACATAAATCAAATTTTGCTAGGAAAACTACCTGAAACCCAACAGAATTGAAATCGTTATCAAAATTCGTCATATACAAGGCTTGAGCCCTGGTAGCCACTGCCCCGGGCCCCGCCAAGTAAAAGGTAAAAAGAATAGTACATTATGATACTAGTGCGGAAACATTTTTCGCGACAAGTGTGAGTTTGCAGCACGAAACGAAGGCGAGTGTTGCGATCACATGATTCGAGAAAACGTTTTTCGCACGAGTATCGTCCGAATTTTAATGTCACAAAGTGTGTAAATGCGGTTTGACGTGAATGGAGTGAGCGTAAAAACCGCATTTTACGCACAGCGTGTTATAAAGATGTAAAAAAAGCCTGTTTCAATTGGCGCCCAACGTGGGGCTAGTTGGAAAAAAATGCTGTTACATTCTTTGCTAAAATAATTGTCATAATTATTCCTTGAAATCTTTGTAAAAATTATTGTCGAAGTTGATAATTTAAATTTTTGTAAAGATTATTTATTGAAAAATGTTGTAAATAGGATTGACAAAATCGTTTATTAACGTTTTGAATTTAAAACCGTAAAAAATTGTTAGGAACTATTACTTGAAGAAACAAATATTATTTCGTATTGGCAATTTTGAAACATAGGACTTTGGGGATGGTAATATGAACTCGGCCCCACTCGACGCGCATGTCGCGCACTCCCCACCACCGAGGACCCGAACCGTTGCAGACTGTATTCCTCTCACGGGCTAGTAGTCCCGTCAAATGCTCCGCAAGTGGACACTTTTTAAGGGGTAATACGCTTTTTTAACTGAAGGTAGAGGTGACTAGGTACCGAAAGATATCCCACTGAAATATTTGACCTTCACCCCAGGAACCCTTGAAAAAGGGGGTTGAAAACGTTGGAATCATTGTATGTCGAAAAATAATTTCTCGATCGAAAAACGTTTCAAACAAAAATTTTTAAGAATAAAAAATACATGAAAAATGCCATTAAGTCTAACACCGTATTTTTGCAAATAAGGGCGCGGGAACGATGTGAATATTTGGGGTGGACGAAAAAACACGTTTCTGTAGAGTAAACGCGTCGCTGGTGGCGTTGACAGCGACAGACATTATTTTCAAAAATACGGCATTGGGCTTTATACAACTTCTTGTGTATTTTTCTATTCTAAACAATTTTAGTTTGAAACATTTTTCGATCGAAACGATAAATTTTCGAAATATGATGATTTTTAACTTTTCAACCCCCTTTTTCCAGGGACTTCTAGGGGTGCAGGTCGAAAATTTCAGTGGAGCTTCTTTTAGTAGTCCGCCACCGATCTTCAGCTTAAAAGCGTATTACCCTTAAGAAACTGCCCACTTCCGAAGCATTTGACGGGACCGTAGGCTCGCCGGGGCTGTATTCTTCTCGCCGAGCGAGGGGAATAAGCCCGCAACGGTTCGGGTCCTTGTTGGTGTGGAGTGCGGGAACATGCGCATCGAGCGGGGTCGAGTTGATAGAATCCCCTACTTTGTCTTTCGTGCGTATCGCTTGGCGACCGTGAGCGCGAACAATTAAATTACAAAATTTAAAAAAACTCCCGATTGCTAAAAAAACCTCGGACGCAAATATAATAAAAAATTGAATTAAAAATGAAATGACTAAAAAAAAACTTCAGACGCAAACAAAAAGGATGAAATAATCCAAGCTATCATCTTAGTTTATTCATAGTTTTAATTGTGATCAGTCACTTCGGTGCAGTCCATATTTCGAATTATAGTAATCTTGTTACTGCCCTATATGCAGTCGGGAGACGTCATTGATTGGTCGAGGATGCGGAAAAGGACGTCTCCCGACTGTGTATGGGGCAAGATTACTATAATTCGAAATAGTGGCTGCACCGAAGTGACCGATCACAATTAAAACTATGAATAAACTAAGATGATAGCTTGGATTATTTCATCCTTCTTATTTGCGTATGAAGTTTTTTTTTAGTCATTTAATTTTTAATTAAATTTTTTATTATTTTTTGCGTCCGAGGTTTTTTTAGCAATCGGGAGTTTTTTTAAATTTTGAATTTAATATTTATTACATTCGCCCATTATGGCGATGTGCAACCTTCCTCGCTGGTTGTCTCTCATTCCGCAGCGAGCGCCCATAGCGTTATCTCCCTGGCACTCATAACTGGGATCGGACCAGCAAAAAAGGTAGCACATCGCTTTGAGAAACACGAAAGAAGACAAAATACCGACAATCCGAATAGTGTCGATCCTTATAGGACAGTTAACAGAGATTGAACTTGAGACACGACATGAGAAGATCGCAAGTGGGGAAATCCCGATGGGTTTCGAGCCAGTGAATATTTATTCACTCTTCGCGAGTGAATCAGCGAATGTTTCGTTAGGTAGAGTTGGGGGAAGAAGAACGTTAAGCCCACTTCCACCTGGGCCATTGGTTGATAGCGAACGCTTCTCGTCAGAAATCCCCAATCCGATTTTGCCACTTAATGATTAACCACGAGCATCGGATAGAGAAAACCGTCAGCTGCGGGAAGAGATAGATTCCGTAAAAGCGCAATGGACCGGGTTAAAATACGCGCTCATGCTCCTTACTGGTGCAATTAAAAAAACAACCACGAACAAAAGGTCTAGAAGGGGAGGACTTTTGTCAAATGAATAAACCGATGACGGTAGCATACCACGTCACTTCGACGCTTCATTCGAGATTGTTGAGCAACATCGTCGATGAGTCGGGAAAATCCCGAAGCAGAACAGCGCAATAATTGTTGTTGACAAAACTCGTCCAGAAATATCAGCGCGATAGATCGTTGGAAATTTCCAATGAAAACACGATCAGACCAACTGCTGATTAAAACTTTGTCGCGCGAGAGTCGCGTCACGTGTACTTCGGGCGCATGTGTATGTCAAATCTGTCCAATCAGAACGGTACGCATAATATACCTGCAGATTTCGGTCATATTACTTCCGGTAATTATCAAAGCGTACCCAGCCTAATATCGGTAACGTGATTCCCGGCTTGACTCGTCTATCGGAAAATTTCAACAACGTTTGTCTTGCCAAATAGGCAAACCGTTAATCTAGATAGCTCCGTGAATGACGGGCAAGTTCGACCAATGTTAGATCTTGGTAGCTATAGATATGGAAGATAAATATAGAAACTCGATTTTCTCGAGCACAGAATACATGAAAAAAAAATTCATCGATTTTAAACATGTCGCCTTGTCTTTTTCACCCAGGTTTACGTTGGAGGAAATGCAAGAACCATGTCCAAATAAAATGAATCGATATTCAAGCCGAAAGAATCAAGATATCGACTTTTTCATAAGAATGATTTGCTTTTTATCGATTTAAAAAAGAACAAAATTATTATTTTAATGTTTGTCAGAATTTTTAGTTTCGAAAAACAGCAATTTAAAAATCGAATATAAGCAAAAAAAGATCCCATTCTAAATTTATATAGAAACTTGATGTTTTTCAGTTGGAGTTTTTTACGTGTATCACGGACGTTTATTTATTTAATAACTTTTATTTGCTATATGGTCGCTGGCTTCGTCGCTTCCGTCGTTGGCTTTGTGGTTCTTGTTTCCATCGTCGCCCACAAATGTTGTCTTGATCTCAGCTGATATAGAAGTTTGAAACCGAATGTCGTTGCAATTCTAACACAGGGATGAATAAGGCATTTCTGTTTTTCTACACTTGCAGCGAGTAGTCGCACAGCTTGTCGTGTAGCCACAGAAAA
This sequence comes from Diplazon laetatorius, assembly GCA_963662125.1. NCBI lineage: Eukaryota > Metazoa > Arthropoda > Insecta > Hymenoptera > Ichneumonidae > Diplazon > Diplazon laetatorius. The sequence goes on along the minus strand of OY759158.1, from coordinate 8,627,833 downwards.
CCTGTATGGGCAAAAAAAATGCAACGTCATATTGGAGATAATTGGAAAATTCCAAATCAGCCGGGACATTATTGCAAAAAATACTCACCGTGTGCAAAAGTTCCTCAGACGCTGGACTTTGTTTGGTTATAATCAATGATAGAATCGTTCTCGACCTCGTCCATCCCTATTTTTTGGGCTTAATCGGTTGCCGAGCCACGTTTGAACTTGAAGATAAACGCGTTTAGCGTGCTCTTGTAATGTGCCTGTAGTGGGTGGCAGCGAACTGAGACGTGTTGTCATATCGAAAGTTGCAGAAGCTTCGTATTTCCGGTATCGAGCGGTTCCGATGGTCATTTTCTCATTTGCAAATCCATGTAAATGAGCAATGAACTCTTGAGCAACGCTCAATATTGTGTCATCTGTACTATGCGGGTCGTAAAACAATTCAACCCTTTTTCACAAGTTTTTATTCTGCTTCAAAACATGCATAATCGTCTTTTTGCCTTTCGAATGTAGAGCGCATGTTGAGTCACATCCAACAAATGCATGTGCGAATAAAATAAATAGTCTCAGATCGTTACGATCTGATGATAAATATATTTCAGTCGTTTTCGCTGCAGGAGCCACTTTATAGTAATACTAGTGGTTGCCCGGCGGGTTCGCCCGTGTCCCGTGTTGTCCCGTCCCGTTCCGCTGGTCCAGTATAAGAAAACATTTAACCCACTTCCGGTCGTTCAATTTCGAAATCCTTTCTCAGTGAGCACCTAATGTGTGACCCAAACCTGCATGCGAAAGTTCAACTCTATTGCCTTTCCAGAGATACAGTAACAATGGTTACAAATGCCCGCACCCCATTCCACCCTCTTAGGGGTCGATTTTTGTAAAATCCTTGTTCAGTGAGGACCTACTGTATGAGCCGAGATTCCATGCAGAATTTCAACTCTCTATCTATTGCCGTTCCGGAGATACATTAACAATGATTACAAACGCCCACGCCTCATTCCAAAGTTTGTTCAATCATCATGTCGCTCCAAACTTCGGCCCAAGTTTTGTCAGACCTTCGAACTGTGGGGTAACCTTCTTTCGATAACAATTCATACCCCGCATCATCGACTAGCTCCGTTTCCAGACGAAGCACATCTCGTAAATATAATTGTGCACTTTTTGCGTAGGGCAAGTGTACAGCTGCGTGAAACACAGCCAACATTTCTCTGATAGTTTGAAGATGTAATTTCCAATTCCCCAATCGTTCGGCCTCGACAGATTGCAATGCAATCACAATAAATAGAAAGTATCGAAGCCATAGTAGTGTAGTTGGTACATTATTTTTCAAAATGTGTGCTCGCATTGCTCTGGAGTATGCATGCCCATTGAGCATTTGGTTCACCGATTCTAGAGCATATACGACCGAATACAAGCTATCCAGTCCACTGACACCCATAATATACCCAGCAGCACCGAGATATGACATCACCAAATGAAATCCACTAAGTCGCATGACCACGTTATTTAATTGTCCATTCTCCTGGAATTCAGCGACGATTGCACGAGATTTTTGACAGAGTGGCTTGTCGAATGTAATGAAACAATTATTTTGGTCCAGTTTGTTAGCTTCGGCTTGCGCATAATGTAGAGCCACGTTCAACGTTGTTGGCTCTGAAGATGGTTCATTTATGAACGGAAGACATACCACGCTTGACATTAAAGACATTTCGTCATTGGACATAACTTCCATAAATCCGGACCAGCTGGGTCTACTTAGAATCTAAAACGATTTAACTCACAAGTAGACAGAGTACGGTGACGGCAAAGGCGGCGGATGGGTATAATTCTCCAGTATATCGGCATCTTCAAGTTCCCGCATCGTGAAGTATTATTTACAATTAACCGATTCCAATTTTTTTTTGCTCGTTTGAGATAACGCCCTTAGAAATTGAACTGAAATTCCGTGCGACTTTTAATTTATTTAATAACTAAGCCCATGTACTTTGTGTATTTCCAACAGTATGTTTTTGAAAAACTATTTTTGAAACCTGAGACCTTTCACAGATCACTTGAATCTGATCAAATTTGATTTTTAAACCTCATTATTGTGTGTTTTGAGCTTGAAATTTCTAAAGCGGGAGTGAACTCTATCTAGACCCATATATTTTCTATTAAAGTGTAACTTCTTATACGAAGCTCAAGCGTTGAACGTTTGCGTTACATTTTTCACAAAACTGTGGAAGAACGAAAAACAGAGAAACGGTGAGTAAAACGGAAGTGAAAAAAAATAATTTTTTTTTCGTTGGTTTATTTCTGGGGATGAAACGAGCAATACTATTGGCTGAGTCATTGAAGTTGGGGAGATAGTAATACGCGCTTCTTGCGACGGGAAAACCCTTTACAGCCATCAGCCCGCATTGCCATGTACGCGACAAAACTCTTAGGCCGTGTGTCAGTGAATACATGTTAAAACATTTGGTGACTCGCCGCGTATAGTTATAAGATATATCGCGACCGGCTGCATCTCGGCAGACCTCGCCGAAGTTACGTTTACCTGGACGAAGGCGGACTGTATTTATAATGCATGGAGCGATGCGGCCAGCGTCAACTCGATAAAGTTAGCGTCATGAGGGTCTAGACCAATCAACTATGGAGACTACCAACTTATCGCTTACTTCGCTTCGGTTCCTATTCGAAGATTTGTACACGTTTCGGCGAACACTCTTCAACCACGATTTTCACGGTCGTGCGTACTCCTTACCTCTAGTCTACATGGGCTCGCGGATCAACGAGAGCGCGGCACTCAGCGTCCAGCCCTCAAAGTGTGTAATCGTAATTGTATATCAATCATCGTAACTGCATATCAAAGTGTGTAATCGTAATTGTATACATATCGGACTGTAATTCGGAAATTCGAAACGCATTTAATTCCGACACCAATACAAGAGCTGTTAAATTTGTGCAAGTGAAACTGAGAGATCGTGCGACCGATACGTCTGATATGCAGCAGATTCTACCCACACACACATAGGCACTCAAGCGCGCACAAACACCCCCACACAGGCACACGCACTTACACAAACACATACACGCACGAACGCGTGCACACAAACGCAATCACAAATACAAACGCACCCACCCACACACACACACACACACACACACACACACACACACACACACACACACACACACACACACACAAATGACCGACAGCGTGAGATGGCAAAATGCACGAATTACGGGCATTAAAAATATTTAGGGTTATTCGGTAGGGGGTTATATCATATTTTATTTTATGTTTTGGTTATTTTGTTCTCCGGTTATATTTTTTTCGGGTAGTTTATTGCGGTTATTCGGTGGCGGTAATTTTATCGTCCGGTTATTTTGTTGTGCGGTTATTTTATCGTCCGGCGTATTCGGTTATTATGTCGCGGTTATTTTGTCCGCGGTTGAGAAGTCGTGTCACCATATATAGGGAGAGGGAGAGTCCCGCGCGTTTTAGTAAATGACCCACTTAGCTTCTACGCCGCCATCTCTTGTAGGCGTGTAAACGTAAATTTATTTTTATAAGGCTCGAGCTTTCTAGAGGTTTGGTATATAAATATATGAAATCTTTTCTCCCGAGACCTATTGTCGCAAGCACGCTCTCCAAAAGTTCCGGAATACGGAGTGGCATTTTCTGCGTGTTTTCTAGCTACATTGCGTTCCACGCGAGATTAAAAACACGAAGGATCCTGAAGCACCAGTTCTTCAACGATAATAATCACTGTTCCATTAACCATTTTTATGCTAATTGATATTACAAAGGAAAACATAAACTCAGGTTCAATCAATTTTTATTAAAAATAATAAATGTAGCGGTGGAGTTTCGCAGCCAAGAATTTTTACGCTCTGTCTCGACCTTGCAATTTAAGTCAGGACGTCGAATCACAATTATTTTCGTGATGTAATTATAAAATTGGAATTTATCTCCACTTCGGATGAAGCTCGTTGTTACGAGCGCCTAGACTCTTTTGTAATACAATTACGTGACTCGATATGACACGTGTTTCTTATTTTATATTCATGCAAGTACATGCACGTAACGTGATGTGATGTGTTGAGTGGCGTCACACTCCCTTTGGAGAAAAATGCCTATGTCATCGTTGCAAGAGTTAATTTGCTGGCCCTTGCTCTGCTGCCGCAACAAAACGAGTAGTTAATTTAGCAAATATTCAGTGCTACTAGGAAACGAATATTTGTTACGGGAGCATTCCAATGGGTTGGGGTCGAAATCCAGAACGAGCAATGTTTAGAAAGGGCAAAAACCCGAACGCGCAATGCTTCGAATGAAAATGTTCAGAAAGGGCAAAATTTCGAATGAGATTGTAGCGAACGTATTATATGCCGAACGCCTACCAGTCGGCGCGGTTTTCAACATTTCCCGACTTTCGAGCTTTCCCACGCGTAAACTATCAAGGTTAGATATATGCCGTCGCGGACTTTTTTATAGGAAATTCAATTCTCTACAACATTGTTTATGTGAACTTTTGGTCTATATAGCGTTGTTTATCCAGCGTTTAGACAGAAACAAAATAAAACGATAAAAAAATCGATGCATTCTTACCTTCCCGTCAAAACGCTGGTTAAACAACGCTATATAGACCAAAAGTTTACATAAACAATGTTGTAGAGAATTGAATTTCCTATAAAAAAGTCAGTGACGGCATATATCTAACTGTGATAATCGATTTTTTTATCGTTTTATTTTGTTTCTGTCTAAACGCTGGATAAACAACGCTATATAGACCAAAAGTTCACATAAACAATGTTGTAGAGAATTGAATTTCCTATAAAAAAGTCCGCGACGGCATATATCTAACCTTGATAGTTTACGCGTGGGAAAGCTCGAAAGTCGGGAAATGTTGAAAACCGCGCCGACTGGTAGGCGTTCGGCATATAATACGTTCGCTACAATCTCATTCGAAGTTTTGCCCTTTCTGAACATTTTCATTCGAAGCATTGCGCGTTCGGATTTTTGCCCTTTCTAAACATTGCTCGTTCTGGATTTCGACCCCAACCCGTATTAGTTATTGCAACAAAAGTTCGTTTGCTGGCCATCGCTCTGCTGCACCGATAGGTCAATCTTTCGACGAGGCGATGTTCAACCCCGAAGATCGCAGCTTTCCCAATCTTTCTTCAGCAACTATACCTACGTATATGGTTTCGGACTTCCGCTCCATTGAAACGTCAACTAGTCCAACCATTAACCTATCGATGTCATGCCGATCGAAACATTGGATTAAATCGGAGGGGTTGACCTCGGGCGGTTTCCTTGTTAAGTGTACTTATTGTCACATTAAAGTGAGGTCGTTTCTTATAGTTAGATTGTTGTAGTGGATAGCCAGATAGGGAGTTCGGTAGGTTCGGTAGATAGGTAGCTTCCGTAGGTTTCAGGTTCGAGCCCCGCAACTGCAACTTTTCAAAAAAAGAAAAAGGAACTTCATTTTGTCCTGTATTGTACATTATTTTTTATTCACCACAGCAAACCATGATTTGCTATCTTAAAAAATCATATTTTCTCCCATAACGGATTAAGGGTAGCAAATATGTTTTTGTTACTGTAACTAAATCATTTGCTATCACTATGCTGACATAGAAAATTTGCTACAGTAGCAAATGAGTTGCTACAGTGCGAGAGTCGTGGTTACATAGCAATTTTCCTCTGTGCTCTCTCTCGCTTTCTCGCTCTCTCACCCTGTTACTCCCTCTTTCTCTCTTGCCTGTGAGTACCAAATGACACGGTGCTTTCGCCTCTGCTTGTGCTTTCGCTTGTGCCGCTCTCTGCTCCGTGAGCGCGCTGATGGCAGGTTTCTTGACTTGCGCACATAGCCTCTGCATCGTTGCATCGTTATTTCTGCCTCAACGGCGGCGCTGCATCTGGAAGTTGCGTTTTTTTCTGGTAATCATAACCTCTGCTGTCACTTTTCGCTGCTGTGGTGGGCAGGGGCAACGCGCAAACGGGCAGCTGAGCGCGCAGTCGTGAATATAGTGCATGTCGATAGTGAGGACTCGGAGAACCTTTATCAAGCGTTGCCGATGAAAACACCGAACCCCGACGTATCTAGCTCGCCCGCGGTGGTCACGTCACGTTGTGCTGCTTCACTGTTGATCGTTGGGGTGTGGGAAACGTCCCCTCGGCGAGCCGATAGCGTTGAGGACTCGCCTATGGTTAACCGTTCGGAGGGATCGTCGCCGTCGCGTATTGGCGGAGCTCATGCGTGGGGTACCGTTACTGCTGAACGATGTAACTGAGATGCTGCGCAATTTCGTCGATACTTTTAGCGAATGGAAAGGCTATGGATATGCGTAGGCGGATCGACGAGGCATTAAATGCATACCACAGCGATTTTACACACTTGCTACGACGTACGTACAACTGCATGCAAAACTCGAAACAATTTCGGCCTGCGATGCACTATTAAGGTCGAGGCCGAATGTTGGCACGATCGCGGCGACGACGGATGATCACCGGGCCACACACTCCACCAGGACCTTTGCTTCGGCTGTTGAGGGGCGAAGTTAGACCATTTGGCTACCCCTTGGTGCATCGTTTAATGCCTACTGGCACGCGTTGTAGGCATCGCTCATTAGTAAATAGTAGGACTCGCTGAGTCGTGGATACAAGTCCTTAATATAGAGCCAAGGACAACAGAGGCGGCGCGTTTCGACTTGGTGGAGGCCACTAAGCAGGCACTCCATACTCCCGTGGACCATGTAGTGCCTGGGATCAAGGTCTTACGAATCTCCAGTGGCAGAGGCAGGATTAACTGTCAATGAAGATATCCGGCTTGATCCACGTCTCCTCGTGCAGAATGTATCGGTGGCAATGAATCAGGAAGCGATCTTGGCCGATCTTTGGACGCTAAGCCTCGCTACCTTCAACCCGGCCGATGGCAAAGTGATTTACACTTACCCCGCGCGACGACGTCACTATACACGTTATGTAATATGGAAACGACCCCTAAAAACCGGAAGCGTCTGCGGGATTCGCCCGACGTACCCCTCGGATGAAACTCAGGGATGGGCATCCATTCAATGAAAACGTATTTCAAATACTTTTTTGATCAAATAACTATGATTAATTATTAACTCCCGATTGCCCGGGGCAAAAAACGGGAGTTATGTGTTTCACCGCCTGCCCGCGAAAATAGCCGAATTTTTAGGCTGAAGTGTTTGGCCAAACGGCTTATCCCCTCCTGACAGATTTTGGCACATCAATTCTGTGGGTCACAGAGAAGGTCTTTTTTTCATGATATTTATGATCGGAAGCAAACTCGTAAAGATATTCAATGTTTAAAATATCGAAGAATTCAAAGGAGGGACATATCGCATTTTGCGATATGTCCCCTGAACTTATCGCCGTTCCCCGTTCGCCGTTCAGTACTCGCTTCAGACGGTAGACTACGCGGACTGTTTCTTTCTCTCTCGCTTCGCAGCGAGGGCCGATAGTGTTGTGTCTTTCGGATTCGTGGATGTAGTCCATCGCCTTCAGACCCCTCGCGATTGGTTGTTCGAAGGAGGGGTGACATCGTCGGCGATGTGACTTCACATACACCTATCTATCTATATATATATATATAGTTGAATACCGTACGTCGTTATTTATTTTTTATTTATTTAATATTAACTCCCGGTTGATTGATTTAACCAAGTTATTGAAAAAAAAATTAATTCATTGTTCGCGGTATCCATCGGTTTCGGCATCTGACAGTGTGCTCTTGCTGCGATAAGGAAAAAAATTAATCTCCATCAGTTGACATAACGGCAAACATAACCTACAAGGTGTCTAGCCGGCTTTACGGTAAGCATAACCTATAAGGTTTTTTTCTTCATATTAATTTATTTAATCAGAATTCTAAGTTTGAAGCTTTGTTTTCAAATCTCATCCGTATTATTAGCGAAACAAGTATCAGTTTGATCGGAATTGAAATATTAATTGACATGACGATCTTTCACCTTATTTCAGGATAATTTGTCATTTTTTTCAGGATAATTTGGTGCTCTCTGTGGTGTTCGGCACGTATTTATATATCTTTTTTTTCTCTGTGGTGTTCGACATGTATTTATATATATTTTTTTTTCTAATTTCACAATAGCAGGTACGGTTTGGAGCGGTATAAACAATGTCCGATGTCCAGTCAACATAGGCTGGACAAATCATCGCCGTCAGTCATCGTCAAGCACAAATCGAATTGGCTGATGTACCAGTGAATCGTGGTCAAGGCTGATCTGGGCCGCGCTTAACATGAAGGATGTTGCGCTAAATTGTGGTCAAGGCTGATCTCAGCCGCGCTTGACATAAAGGATGTTGCGCTGACATGTGTCTAAGGCTGTACTAGCCACGTTCTAGAATAACTGTAGAGCGCTGACATTGACTCCACGAACTACCATATCATTGGTGGGATGGAAGCAGTGGATCATCAAAATTATTGACTGAACAACGTCGACGTTTCATCTTCTTGGATGCACAGGTGTTGTGCTGCCAGTGCGCAGCTCAACTTCTCGCGCTATGAAAAACGACAAAAATCTTTCTTCAATCATTCTTCAATCAGAAAAACGTTTATTCTTCAATAAAAAAAAACGTCTAAAAATAAATTTATCAATTTTCAACAATATGAAATTTGATCAACGCTCTGGTCACGACCATTCTTCGGCACCCAGCTAAATTGTACGGGGCTATGAGTCACTGGTGGCCCAGGCTTTGACCCGAGGGTTAATTCAAATTGATATTGAAATAATAATCACGATTATGAATGAATTTATCAAAAAATTAATCAGAGAAAATCTTATACATCGATTTTCAACATTAGAGTACCTATTATAAATCAATTTCATGGATTAATTATTCAATCATTCTTCAATCAAAACAAAAAAAGTTTAAAAATAAATTTATCAATTTTAAACAATATCAAACTTGATCAACCCTCCGGTCACCACCATTCTTGGGCACCCAAGCTAAATTGTACGGGGCTATGAGTCACTGATGACCCAGGGGTTGACCCGAGGGTTCAGTTCGAATTAATATTGAAAAAATCGCGACTATAAACAAATTTATCAAAAAATTAATATTGAAATAAGAATCACGATTATAAACAAATTTATCAACAAATTAATATTGAGATAAAAATCACGATTATAAACAAATTTATCGAAAAAATTAATATTGAAATAAAAATCACGATTATAAACAAATTTATCAAAAATTGTTCAGAGATAAATCTCATACATCGATTTCGAACATTACAGTAACTATTATAAATCAATTTCATGGATTAATTCTTCAATAATTCTTTAATTAAAACAAAAAAACGTATAAAAATGAATTTATCAATTTTCAACAATATCAAACTTGATTAACCCTCCGGTCACGACCATTCTTCGGCACCCAGCTAAATTGTACGGGGCTATGAGTCACTGGTGACCCAGGTGTTGACCTGAGGGTTAATTCAAATTGATATTGGAATAAAAATCACGATTATAAACAAATTTATCAAAAAATTAATATTGAAATAAAATCCACGATTATAAACAAATTTATCAAAAAATTAATATTGAATTAAAATCCACGATTATAAACAAATTAATATTGAAATAAAAATCACGATGATAAACAGATTTATTTTTCTCGTGTGGACAACATGTGAATTTAAAAATTCTCGAGTGGAGAATATATGAATTCAAGAATTCCAAAAGCACTCGGCCGCGGCAGTTAGATACAATCAGAAGATTTAAAAAGATTGAAATAAATATTAAATTAAAAGTTAAAAAAAACTCCCGATTGCTAAAAAAACCTTGGACGCAAGAAATAATAAAAAATTGAGTTGAAAATTTCAAAAACTCCTGACTAAAAAAAACCTGGGACATATAAATAAAAAGGATGAAATAATCCAAGCTATCATCTTAGTTTATTCATCGTTTGAATTATGATCGGTGCAGTCAATATTTCGAATTATAGTAATCTTGTTACTCCCCTCTATGCAGTCGGGAGACGTCCTTTTCCGCATCCTCGAACAATTAATGAAAAAAGTTTTGAAATACGTTCTGAACACACGCAAAAAAAAAATAACATCACGATCGTCATTTAAAGTTATTAAAGATAAAATTTATAAAAATATTATCAGAACAAAAGTTTCACATAAACTTCCGAACAAAGAACTTCTATAATAGTTAATTTCCGATCAAAACTCAAATTTGTGTGAATTTCCCTGAAACTCATTGAATAAATTAAAATTTTCTGAATTATCAATCAAAAACTGTTAAAATTGGCGTGCATTGAAGTTCGACGATGAATATCTTTTAAACGCTTAATTCAATCGAATATTCATAAGAGACCATTTTTGTAGAGCAGCGCACATTCTACAAAACTAAGTATTGCGCCTTCCATAATGATTTTTCGTTAACGAGTTATAAAATTCATAAGCAAAACGGAAATTTGTCTAAAAATGATCAAACTTGAACCTTAAATATATTCAAAACAGTGAGGTTTACGACAAAATTGTAAGAGATCTTTTCTGTAGAGCGGACAATTTTCTACGAGTATAGAAGGGGGGACATTTCAAAAGATCAGTTGATAGAGCGATATGAATTTTTTCTTGTAGAACTGCAAAAAAAATGAAAAACTGTGAGGCGGAGGATCTTAACATTTAAATGAAAAGCTCAAATTTGCTGTGAATTTTTTAAAGGTGTCTAGTAACCTATTTTTCGGGTAAAGAAGTAAAAAAAAAATAGTCGATTTTTTTGACCCACCCTAATGTACAGTTGATGTATATTCCTCATAGATATTCCAGATCCTAGCAAATCCCTATGTATATAGTGGTCATGCTGGGTCTTGCCTCTCTCTATGTCTGTCATGCCATGCGTTCACCTCCCACCCCCCGACAAACAGAAATCCGTAACTATATGCAAAAAAAAAAACCAAAAAAACACAAGTGCTTAACGAATCTAAACTCTTCATGTGCCTAAAGACCACTGCGCCACTATCGTATTTATCTGTAGAAAAAAAATCAGACTTCACAAACCACATTCCCTACCCTCGGTCTCCTTGATTGCAATTTTGACTCCTGATGAGGAGTTCCAATTCTCGCTGTCGAACGATTCGTCGTTGTTAAGTCTTTCGCATTACTACAATTATTTATACCACTGCATTCCTCTTCGATATTCTAATCGCTTAAGATGTGTACCCGGTGCGAAGAATAACTCTCGAACATGTGCTTTTTTTCACGTCGCCTCTGTTGCTGTATTGTGTCCTAAAGAAGAACTGATATCAGGGCTGGAAACTCGATTGGCAACAGGAAAAAAATTCACAATTTTGATCGGTAAATCTGCTTTCGAAGGCAAGCGTGCATAATTACGGACGCGTGCGCTGTAATTTTTTTTCGACGTGTTTGTTAAGAATCGACGATTATTAACAATCACATAGTGTGATTCATAGGACAGCGGCGTTGACCTTAGAGGACCGTAAATATGTGCGCACAAACCGAATTGTAAATACACACACACACACGCACACACGCACACACACACACGCGCTCGCACGCACGCACGCACGCACACACACACACACACACACACACACGCACGCACGCACGCACGCACATACACACACACACACACACACACACATACACACACACACACACACACACACACACACACACACACACACACACACACACACACACGTGTAACGCATAAGTGTGTGCATGTTTGCGTCTACGATTTTGTACCGTGCGGGTGCCGCGATCTATCAGTGACTCTCCCGTATTGTCGAGGCACAGCAGCTTGCAGGACGTTCCGAAAGTGCTTAACGCTCTATACTTCTCGCTTTTTATCATCCCTCCGTAAAAGATTCTTATCACGGATGGTCATATCTTCCATCAGAATCATTAAAACTTAAGATGAAGTACGACATCATGAGCGCCCGTCTCTCTCGCTCCGCCGCGAGCGCCGATGGTGCTATCTCGCTCGCACTTATAGCGCTACGAAATTACTCGTACATCGCCTTAAAGAGAACAAATATGAAAATATTTTTTTTAACTGAATTCAAAATAATAATAATAATAATAATAATAACTTCAAATGACATTAAGTTATCTTCGGTGATATATTTATATTCAATACGAATTTTCGATTCCATTTGGCTTCGTTTGTTGGGACTGCGCGGGGGCGTGGCGCCGGATGAACCCGTGTTCGTCGACGCCTTCGTCATCATCGTCTACGTCGGCGTAGGTTGACGACGCGAGAAAATTGCGGCGTGATAGCAAAAGTCATAACGCGGGGGTGGCACGTGAAAATTGTTGTTATTCGAGTTTCGAGGTGACCCGCGAACTCCCAACGCACATTAATGCATTATATCGCGGAAAGGAAGAACAGGAGGCAACGAATAGCATGCGTGTGTGTACTGTTTTCATCACTGTTTTCAAGACGATCGGGCAACCACCAAACGTACGTTATGATCGACGCATGAGAAACGACGAATTTATTTCTGCTGAAATAATTCCCGTCGCTGCAACAACACGTCCGGGGTTTGTCTCTGCTTATGTTGACATAAACATATTTATCGTCGTCCCTCGGCCGTACTGTTCGAGATAAGCTTGCGCTATCGGTGCGTCTCAGCCGTAATTTCCATAGGCGGAGCGGTATAAGTCTTCGCGCAATTTTGGGTACGACTTTCTGTATACAATCTCGTGACTCATGGACAACGCGTGATTTACCGTTTGAGAAAGGCGGATTAAAGAGAGAGGCATTGATACGGTACTTCAGTTGAGTAATAACCAGAGTATATCCTTCGTTCTATAATCTTCTATATAGAACGAAGATCTAATTCTATAATCTGTCTTACGGCCGCTCGATAAGTTTCAAATATAGGACAACTGGACTACAAAAATTCGTCAGCTTAAGATTGAGGATCCTGAATCAATTTTTCTTCTTCACTTATCTATTTCCTAATAATAATAATAATAATAATAATAAATATTTGGGTTGAAAAGTAACAGTTCCGTGGGGCGAGAGACTTAAATTGGAAGAGTCAAAAATTATCAATCGGAGACAAAAAAAATGTTATGACTAAAGTTCCAAAGAATTGAATTTCCTACAATTTTCGTTATGTGCATTTTTAGTCAAAAGTTGAAAATAAGCGAGCTATTTAACAAAAACAAATTCAGAATGAGCAATGTTCCGAAGGTCCAAAATTCCGAACGCGCATTGCTTCGAACGATTAATGTCAAACGATGAACTTCGAATGTTGTAAAGATTTGAATTTCCTATAAAAAAGTCAGTGACGGCATATATCTAACTATGATAATTTAGGTTAATTTTGAAATTAGCGATAATTTTTAAAAATACAAAACCGCGAACCTGGATTTGGATTACCAATGACCCTCCTCAATGATTGGAAAAAGTCTTATTAATTCTCCGAATTAATTTTTGCAAGGCCAGCTCTTATTTCTGAATAATCCGACTGTGCTATGATTTAAACACGAAGTAGAATTATGGAATTCGCAATATTTTTTTTTCAGGAAGCTATCTGACATTCTAACAGCTGTGAAAAAGGGAACATTTTTTTTCCAATAACTATCGGTCTTAAATTGAATAAAAAGCTGCAAGTTAAAACTTGCAAATCGCTTCCTCATAATTTAACGCAAGCTGCAAGTTAAATCTTGCAATTTGCTTCCTCTGAATTGTAAGTAGTGAACGAAGATTCCTTTATGAGGAAGCAAGAATGAGGGAGCTATGACGGAGCACTTATCTTTTGGCTTCCTCATAAAGGAATCTTCGTTCACTACTTACAATTCAGAGGAAGCAAATTGCAAGATTGAACTTGCAGCTTGCGTTAAATTATACGGAAGCGATTTGCAAGTTTCAACTTGCAGCTTTTTTTTATTTCTAATCGATCATAGTATTCGTTATTCGAATGTTATTCAAACTAAAAAACTGCTTAGGAACTAAAAAAGTGTTCAGATTTATGAATACTGCGTCCACGTCGCGAGTTCCGGTTTAATTAGAGCAGCTCTCGTTTATTCTACTGTTTATTGACACTAGACCGTATATAAAAAATTAAAGTTTCATAAAATTTGAACGCATCGTTCAATGTCTACCAAATTTGGTCGTGAATAGAGGTAAACGTTAGCTTATGCACGTCTATAAATTTCAGTACGGTCCGTGAATTATTTTTGAATTTGCAAAGGTTAGAACTTCAAAATTTCGAATTGCTCTAAAATGCGAGCCGATTGGCTGATCTTCGCCAAATTTAATATGTATCACAGCTTAATGATATTCCATAGATGTAGAGGATTTGAATCCGATTGATGGAAGTTAACGACAAATAAAGCGACAAAGGTAATTTTTTGAAAAATTCAAAATATCATAAAATCCGAACTGCTTGACGGATTCGGCCCAAATGCAATACCATACATCCTTGGGTATAACTCTATATTTGAAGGACTATTTAGACGAATATCTGAAAATTTGCGGACGCTACAGTGGTAAGACATTTTTTGAAAATTTCAAAACGCTGTAAAATTCGAACGAAAGCGTCGATTGATGCAAAAATTACACATGAAATAGAGATTGTATAGCACCACATGCGTGCGAAATCTGAGCGCTGTAGCTTGAGCCGTTCTCGAGTTATAGATATTTGAATTTTGGAGGAATTTTTCACACGCACACGCACACGCACCCGCACGCGCACACGCACGCACGCACGCGCACACGCACGCACGCACGCACGCACGCGCACACGCACGCACGCACGCACGCACGCACGCACGCACGCACGCACGCACGCACATCCGAACATTTTCTACAAATGTCATTTCTGGATGTTTTAGGACATTTTGAACCTATTGACATTAAGATCTCGAAAAAAAAATTTCGGACCGTCACAAAGCTTCCTTTATGAGGAAGCAAAATGAAATAAATAGAAAGAATCATATGCGACGAATCTTCCACTCAACCCAGAATGCTCGCCTCGTGTTGAAACACCCTAATTTTGTTTCGAAACACCCTAATATATAACGCCAAATGGAACCGTGGGGTTATTTCCCTCGGGCCCGCCGATCATCGCACAAATTGTGCTTCCTCATAAAGGAAGCTATGTGATGGTCCGAAATTTTTTTTTCGAGATCTTAATGTCAATAGGTTCAAAATGTTTTGGACATTTTGAACCTATTGACATTAAGATCTCGAAATAAAATTTCGGACATCCAGAAATGACATTTGTAGAAAATGTCTGGATGTATGTGTGTGTATGTGTGTGTGTATGTGTGTGTGAATCGACCCTCCAAAATTCAAACGTCTATAACTCAAGAACGGCTCAAGCTACAGCGCTCAGATTTTGCACACATGTGGTGCCATACAATCTCTATGTCATCTGTAATTTTTGCAATAATCGGCGTATCCATTCGAATTTTACAGCGTTTTGAATTTTTCAAAAAATGTCTGTTACCACTGTAGCGTCCGCAAATTTTGAGATATTTGTCTAAATAGTTCTTCAAATATAGAGTCACACCCAAGGATGTTGGTATTGCATTTGAGCCAAATCCGTCGAGAAGTTCGGATTTCGTGATATTTTGAATTTTCCAAATAAATTAGAAATTAAAAAAAACTCCCGATTGCTAAAAAAACCTTGGGCGCAAAAAATAATAAGAAACTTAATTAAGAATTTAAAAAACTCCTGACTAAAAAAAACCTGGGACATATAAATAAAAAGGATGAAATAATCCAAGCTATCATCTTAGTTTATTCATCGTTTGAATTATGATCGGTGCAGTCAATATTTCGAATTATAGTAATCTTGCTACTCCCCTCTATGAAGTCGGGAGACGTCATTAATTGTTCGAGGATGCGGAAAAGGACGTCTCCCGACTGCATAGAGGGGAGTAACAAGATTACTATAATTCGAAATATTGACTGCACCGATCATAATTCAAACGATGAATAAACTAAGATGATAGCTTGGATTATTTCATCCTTTTTATTTATATGTCCCAGGTTTTTTTTAGTCAGGAGTTTTTTAAATTCTTAATTAAATTTTTTATTATTTTTTGCGTCCAAGGTTTTTTTAGCAATCGGGAGTTTTTTTTAATTTTTAATTTAATATTTATCAAGAATCAATATTATCACATTCCCGTAATTATTATGAATAATTTACGTTAATTATTATTTAACAATGAATTGCAATATTTAATAATTCCGGTTGAATCGATTATCATTTAGTTCGAAAAGTATTTGAAATATATTTTCATTGAATGAATGCCCATCCCTGATGGAACTCCTATCGCCTCACTCATCATGTGCGAATACTGCAATGTTTTAGGTGCCCACATTTTGGCCATAGAGCGACCGATTGCGATGGGCAAGAGCGTTGCGGACATGGCGCCGGCGAGCATTAAACAATTGCGTGCTCCTGGGAAGCTCGGCTTTGTGTCACAACTGCACGGCAGCCAATCTTAGGGAGAAAAATATAACCTTAAGGATAGTTAATAACCTATGGATAAGTGCTTAAGGGACTGAGTCACCCGAGGGGTATAAAAAATCGATATAATTTTTTAATTTTTTTTCGAATCTCCATACGATTTTCTACCTACGTACCAAATTTTAGACCGCGATCTTTAAAAATAAAAAAGTTATGAGCATTTGCATAGAGTCGTAAATTTTCAAAAATTATTTAATATTCACAACTGTACTCGAGTACTCATAACTGCTTTAGTTTTTAAGATTTCGACCTCAAATTTGTTACCTAAGTAGTAATCAGAGTAAGATTTTTGAAAAATAAAGAATTTTGTTTTTGTATTAATCCTCAGCCTAAATTCATGGAGAATCGTGCTTGGGTCTCGATACTCTATTTTAAAAAAACGGTGTTGCTCTTGTTTTTTTGAGTTTGATCGCGATCGCGCAATATCAAACGATATGGCGATGCCAGTGCTGGCGACCGAGTATACAACGCTGCGGCGCTTAGGGGGTTTATTGACTTCACCGACCGTACAATCGATTCTTCTAAGGAATATAGTGCAGATTGCCGCCGCTACCGATCGACGCTGCAGGGCGTAAGCACGGCCGAATTGCGAATGCACGTATGCATTCGCATCGGCATGAAATATCTTGAAAACGTCACAACAACACCGGTCACCGTAAACTGTTTGTTATTTTTTGAATGTAAAATATATATTTTTGGTGTGCTTACAGTTTTTGTGTGAATACCGTTTTGGTGTGCCACCGAAATCAAAACTATATTTTCCGAAATTATCATTCACTGGTACATCAACGAGGATGTGGAAATTTCATGTTGGGACACCTAACCTCAATCTTTGACATCATCTAGTAAAAGCTATTTTTCTATTTTAAGGAATAAGAATTTGATAACGAATTTCCATTCACTGGATACTTATCAATTTTTCAAATTGATTTTCATTTATTCTTTCAGATTTCATTTTTTTTTGTTTTGGGGTAATTTTTTTTTCAAAAACAAAAAAAATATCCCCATAGATCAAGTGAAACAAAAAACAGGAAAGAAGTACCATAAATAGGCCAGCGAAGTGAATTTTTCTTATTTTCATCTTTGAAATTCGTTTCCCAACCCTCCATTTTTCTTCGCTTGTCGTAGCTTTCGGACCGCACCGATGAACGGATTTTGGATTCCGACGTCTCATTTTGTTCCTAATCGCAGTCATTCTCAGATGAGTGTGGGAATTATGGATGCGAGGTAAAACGAATTGATGGTAACCTATTATTCAACCGTTTTTTCAAAAAGTTACAAAGAAATTGTTTTCTTTTCACATTATAGGTCGCCATAATTTCCAGAAAGCAGATAAAAAAAATCCCACACTCATCTGAGAATGAGGTCTGCTACGAAGAAAATGAGACGTCAGAATTGAAAATCCATTGAGTCGTAGGGTCCGAAAGCTACGACAAGTGAAAAATTTTGTGAAAAATCTCACAGCATTTAGATAACTCATACGGCTATGGAATAATTTGAAATCATAGCTAAGTATAGGTACTTCATAAGGGTAACATATATTTCCAATTTGGATTGGCCGTGTCGCGAAAAAAAATTATTTTTACGATTTTTTAGGTGACTCAGTCCCCTTAAGGATTTGCCACATCAACTGCCACTACCGCCGCATCTGGACGAATTTCGTCATCACTTCCTGCCTCAACAATTTGATAGGATCTGCCCATCTGAGACGTGTTTCAAAATTACGTGTTGACGCGGCGCGATAGAGTTTGTAAGCAAGGCAGGGGTCTGGGTATGTGTGTTCATCGAGTGCTCTGGACTATGCTATCATCAACGCCTAAACAATACTGTCGTCTCCCGGAATTTATGATTGCGGAGAAAACTATACCCGGTGCTGTTGCACTTTCGGTTGCAGTTGTTCACCGTCCACCAAAGCTTGGGCACTTATCTTTGTTCGAAGAACGGTTCAGCTTGGCGACTTGAACACCGACATTAACGCTGTCTCTTTCGATGCAGATCACCTCCGTGATTTTGCCTCGGCGATCGCCCTTTACCTCGTACGTCATCGTGCTACTCACCATACTGAAACTTCTAGTACGCATCTGGATTTGTGCTTCGTTGATGATGAGATAAAGGTTCTTGCTCTATGACAATATACTGTGCCCCTTTTCTCCGCGCACGATCTTGTCCATGTCACCAACGATGTTATCACGCCGACGCGGAAAGCCACAACCTTCGTTTGCCGTTGACTGAACAGCGTGGACGTAGAGGGGCTCCATCGGGACCGTGGAAATACAGACTGGACACCTTTTTATCAATCGCCAACTATCGACGATAAATTCGCCTTTTTAAACGTGACGATCGTTGGCTTGTTTGATGCGCATGCACCGATAAAAACTATTACCGTCAAGCGGAGTCCAGCACCATGGATTATGGCAGAGTTGATAGAGTGGATGCGCGGACGAGATCGCCTTCGTAGAGCTTTCATGAAGACAGGGCTGCCTCATGTACACGCAGGATTCATCGCCATGCTAAACGATGCTAAGACTCGGGTAAAGGCAGCTTGGGTCCGTCGTTTGCAGAATTGTTTCCGGGTGGACATCACGCATCCTAATGGTTTCTTCGAAATTCCAAGAACTTGGTCTACTTTCATTGAAGAAGTCGGCCATCGCCCGAGTTTTTTCGCTCGACGAACTAAACGAGCCGTTTCTGTTAGCTGGTCATGCGTTACCACCCCCGAAAGGTTCTCAATTCTTAAGATCGCCGTTAACGCCGAGAACGCACTTCACCTTAGGTTGATTGCTCAGCGCAAACTCAAGTTCGGGATGAACGCGATCGCTTCTGAGGCGCCGGGGATCGACGGTATTCCGACGCGGATGCTACGTCTGGCGATGCCTGCGATTTATGATCACACCCTCTAGTCCTCAATTTGTCCTTAGATAACTCTGTCGGTACGGGAACTTCCGTCGGTATGGGAACAGGCTTCGGTGTGTCCGATTTCGAAGGTGGCAGCTTCAATGTCACCCGCGGATTATCGACCAAATTCGTTGCTCTGAGTCTTGTCAAGAGTACTTGAGCGCTTAGTTGCGCAGCGAGTAAAGAATTATCTCGATGTGACGGGTCTTCGGGTCGAGAATCAGTCGGCGTATAGGTTCCACAGTAGGGAGACTGCGCTACTTTGTATCATCGACGATCTTTGCTTAGCCATGGACAGGCGTGGTGTCACGGTCATGCTCCTTTTCGATCTTTCCGGAGCTTTTAATTGCTACTCGGCAAGCTTATGGAACTCGATGTTTCATGAGCTTGCCGAGTAGCAAAGGGTAGGTGTTCCGCAAGGCTCGGTATTCGGTCATTTGCTCTTCACTATTTTCTTGAGTGGCTTGCTAGGCGTCTTGACAAGTCGTGAATACCGTTTTTATACAGATAACCTTTAAATATATTATTCGTTTCTCCCTGTGGAGGTGGGTGATGGTTTTGCGCGCTTAAATCGAGATGCTGCTGAGATCTGTGACTAGGCACAATCGCTGCGTTTACGCCTCAATGCCACGGATAACAAGTTCGGTTTTGCTCGCTTCGTCTATGCACTACGGGGTACTACACTCCGCGGCATCTACGTGGGACATAACACTATTCCGCTATCGACTTCGATGAAATATTTGGGAGTCATTTCAACAGGAACCTTGTCATGGTATGAACGTGAGGTAACTACGCGCACATTACGCCTAATCTTGTTGCTTTGAGCTAGCTCAAGGTGTTGGATCGGCGCAAATTCTTTCTGGGGTCTTTCGTGTTCGCTGTGGCAGAATGGAGAGCCGCGACATTTATTCGACCGCTTGACGCAGCTTGTCCCTGTTACCTTGCATGTAACGAGATGCACCAGACAAGTCTTTGTCTGGTGCATCTACTACAGACACTTGTTCACTGTTACTGCACGCACGCTGTGAAATGGTCTGCCAGCTGACCAGAGGGATAGAGCATCCTTGAGCGAGTTCAAGGATGCTTTTCGAACAAAAATGCTTACAGTATGGACTCTTGTAAAACGCTTAATATTACGTTTATATCTGTATTTAACTTTAAATTTAGGATTAATCTTTGTAAAACATCTATGCCAACAGTGTATTTGTATATTCAAATATGTATTTGTATATTGTATTTATATATTTGTATATTCAAATATATATATATATATATATATATATATATATGAATATATTTGAATTTATGCATGGTAGTCTTAGGTAACTTCTGTCCCAGTCATCGGGCTGAATCTACGTCTCATAATTCATAATGTCCCGGCGTCGATGACCGTTTCACCCGTTGCGTGATCGAGACCACGGCGGAGAATAGGAAGCGATTATTCGACTTGCCCGATGTGTCCTTGGGTTCAAGTTTCTGTCGGATATCGCACCACGTAAGGATCCAGCAGTGTTTCAGGTGCCTGCACTTCGGACACTAGGCAGTTGATTGCGACAGACAAGAGCACTGTGGGCGCTGTCCTAGTAAAAATCAAACGAGAACTTGCGCCAGCGATGTTCAGCTTGCATGCAATAATTGTGCGGTAGCGACATTGCCGAACACGGAATATTACGCGCTCGATGACGTTGCTTGTCCAATCCTTCGGAGGAAGATTGCGTAGAAGGCGCAGCCAATTAATTAGAGTTAGCTACCTGGGAGTTTGACACGTAAATTGTCTGTCCTTGTTGCATCACCTGAACGAACTGCGGTACCACTTCATGGCACAGCAGTTTCATATAATTTGCTTATCGGTAACATGGCTCAGTCCTGAAGTCTCGGATGATCTCGTTCGTTTGACGGATCATGAGTTATTGTGGCGGGATAGGATCGGGAAAGAGGGTGGAGGAGTGGGAATGTATGTGCATTGCTCGCCCCGTGCTGTAATTCTATTAGGGTCGCCTGAACGATACTGTCATCTCCCTGAATTCATGATCACGGATGTTGCGGTACTAGGCGCAGCAATGGTTTTGGTAGCGGTGGTGTACCACCAGCCAAAGCTCGAGGTACATAAAGATATTCAAAAGTTAAGTTAGCCCCCCTAGTTAAGCACTAGCTTAACGTTAAGCCAGTGGCAACTTTTTGATATTGAAGACGAAAAATTATTCAAATGATCTTGTATTAATAGGTTTTTTATGGGCTCTTCGAATATTTTCCTCCAATTCGATCGGAACTACCCCTAACGAGATAAGGGTAGTTCTTGAAAAAAAGACAAACTGAAAATTTCATTTTCGTAATCGATTTTGGCTGGACACTAATAGGCCACCTACTTCCGAGATAACACACCCCAACCTTATATCTTTTCGTCTAAACACTGAAAAGCAGTCAGTAGAACTATCGTCTTCGCGCAGTGATTATAGGCTATTTATAGGCTTCCGGAATTGCACGATCCCGATTTTTTCAAGCTACCCCTTTCCACGAAAACACCACCCAACGTATATCTATCGAAGTAAAAGCTTGAAATGAGTCAGTAGGACGATCGTTTTTGCGCAGTAATTACAAGCTTTCTACAGGTTTCGAGAAGACGAGCCTGATATTTTCTTTCTTGAAGAAACTACCCGCAATAAAACCACTTCGGAGCAGAAAGTTTTGGCAAACGGGTGGCCCGATCGTTTCTGTGCTAGCCATAAGCTTATTACAGGCTCTCGAAAAAGCATTAGCCGTATTTTATCAGCGTAGCCCGTCCCGAGAAAACGAAAGTTACAATATATGCATACGATTAAAAAGTGATAGGTACCGAGTACACCATTTGTTCATACGTCGCAGTTATATATTTTCCATGGACTCTAAGGATGGCACGAGCATCATCACGTCAATTAATTTGTTTTCAGATTGGTATTGATAACGAGATTTATTTATTCCACACTAAATAAAATACGCTTGTTGTTCGTATCTACGATGTGCATCTTTAGTTATAAGGGTACAAATCAGATAAACTAGGATGGGGGTAGTTTTTTCCGTAAGGGATAATCCAGAAAAAATTGAGCTCGTGATTTTCTGAATGCCCATAAGGAGCGTATAATAACTGTGCAGTAGGAATGGTCTACTGACTCATTTCAAGCTTTTACTTTGATATATATATATATATACATTAGGGGTTGTTTTCGTGGGAAAAGGTAGTTTAAAGAAATTCTGCTCGTGCAATTCTGACAGCCAATAAAAAGCCTACCAATACAGCACAAAAACAATCGTCCTACTAACTCATTTCAAGCTTTTACTTCGATAGATAAACGCTGGGGGGTTTTATGTTGGAAAGGGGTAGATTGAAAAAATCTTGATTGTGCAATTCTGAGCCTATAAATAGCCTACAATTAGTGCGCGAAGACGATCGTTCTGCTGACCGATTCCAAGCGTCTATACTGAAAAATATGAGGTTGGGGGTGTTATCTTAGAAGGGGGTAGTTTAGAAAAACCGGGCCAAATATATTCTTAGTCCTCATAAACTGCCTATTAATGTCCAGCCAAAATCGATTGCGAAAATTAAATTTTAATTTTTTCATTTTTTCAGAAACTACTCGTATCTCGTTAGGGGTAGTTCCGATCAAATTGGAAAAGACAAATTCGAAGAGCCCATAAAGTCTATGAATATAGGACCATTTGAATAGGTTTTCGACTTCAAGATCGAGAAGTTGACGCTAGCTTAACGTTAAGCTAGCCCCCAAAACTTTTAGATTTCTCTTTTCTCAAAAAGGGGATGTACGCAAAAATTATTTTCGGCGGGGTTGAAGAGATAACGCTGTATTTAGCAACCAGTTCGGCGAACAGTTCGTCGTACAAGCAGCGGTTCTCACGTGCGACCGAATACCTTGCACGCGTCGCGATTTCGGTGGTAGTATCAGAGTCCTTAGGCTCGCAGGAGTCTAAAATTAGGAAAAATAACTCGCGTACGTATAACTTCTGCGCAGTCCGAAATAGAGATTTGGTGTAAATCAATATGAGCAGGGATAACAATTACTTATCGTAAATTTTCACAATATGTGCACTAGAGTGGTCCTTATTCGGGGTAGAAAAAATTTTTGGCCGTCCCATGGGCTCAAATGTCTCGAAAGAAATAAATTTTAAAGTACCGGAAGGCCCAGCATTGTAGACCAATTCTAAGTACCTCCCCAAAGCCCTTCGAATTTCGCCATTTGATTAAGGGGACTAGGCAGCGAGAATGGGCCAAAAATGCGATAAATTTCAAACGGCATTTGTACAGAAACGAAACAACGTACATAAATTTTCTTTTTTGCAATGTTTTTATTGACATTTCGGCTATTAAATTAGCAGGTCGCTACTTGAAAAATATAAATATTCAAAGGAGATACGGGGTGATAAAGATGGCGACGCGTTTCACGCATTGCTTCAGCTTAACCATGATTCCGGGTGGCCGATTCCAGTTTTGCCGAATTTTCAAACGCCATTCTCTTCGGAACATGTTCCTCCACCACGTGAACCAAACATTTTTGAAAAACCATGAAAATTACGGAAAATTTTGCTTCCTCCGCACATTTCCTAACTTATAAAGGAAGCAAAATGTGCGGAGATGGTCCGAAGCTATGTGATGGTCCGAATTTTTTTTTCGAGATCTTAATGTCAATAGGTTCAAAATGTCCTAAAACATCCAGAAATTACATTTGTAGAAAATGTCTGGATGTGTGTGTGTGTGTGTGTGTGTGTGTGTGTGTGTGTGTGTGTGTGTGTGTGTGTGTGTGTGTGTGTGTGTGTGTGTGTGTGTATGTGTGTGTAGATCGACCCTCCAAAATTCAAATGTCTATAACTCGAGAACGGCTCAAGTTACAGCGCTCACATTTTTTACGCATGTGGTGCCATACAATCTCTATGTCATGTATAATTTTTGCATTAATCGACGCACCCGTTCAAATTTTACAGCGTTTTTAATTTTTCAAAAAATGTCTGTTACCACTGTAGCGTCCGCAAATTTTGAGATATTTGTCTAAATAGTTCTTCAAATATATAGTTATACCCAAGGATGTATGGAATTGCATTTGAGCCGAATCCGTCGAGAAGTTCGGATTTTATGATATTTTGAATTTTTCAAAAAATGGACTTTGTCGCTTTATTTGCCGTTAACTTCCAGCAATCGAATCTAAATTATCTAGAACTATGGAATAACATTAAGCGTGATACATATTAAATTTGGCGACGATCAGCCAATCGGATCGCATTTTAGAGCAATTCGAAATTTTGAAGTTCCAACCTTTGCAAATTCAAAAATAATTTACGGACCGTGCTGAAATTCGTAGATGTGCATAAGCTAATGTTTACCTCTATTCGTGACTAAATTTGGTAGATATTGAACGACGCGTTCAAATTTTAGAAAACTTTAATTTTTTATATACGGTCTAGTGTCAATAAACAGTAGAATAAATGAGAGCTGCTTCAATTGAACCGGAATTCGCGACGTCGGCGCAATATTTACAAATCTGAACACTTTCTTAGTTCCTAAGCAGTTTTTCAGTTTGAATAATATTCGAATATCGAATACTATGATCGATTAGAAATGAAAAAGCTGCAAGTTGAAAATTGCAAATCGCTTCCTCATAATTTAAGGCAAGCTGCAAGTTGAATCTTGCAATTTGCTTCCTCTGAATTGTAAGTAGTGAACGAAGATTCCTTTATGAGGAAGTCAAAAGATAAGTGCTCCGTCATAGCTCCCTCATTCTTGCTTCCTCATGAAGGAATCTTTGTTCACTACTTACAATTCAGAGGAAGCAAATAGCAAGATTCAACTTGGAGCTTGTTTCACTTAGGTTAGTGGTTTTCGATGCCAATTTTAAACATTTTCCAGTGATTCACTTCGGCAGGGAATCGGGAAGTTCAGATAGCTTACTTTTCCTTGGAAGCTTCGATAAAGTTCATAATAACTCGGAAACTATGTAAGATACGACGATAATGCAAATAACCTTTTTTGTAGAAAATTGAATTCTCTACAAAAAAGATTCAATAAGCTTTTTTCCTTTTCTAAAGTTTTTGAAATATTCAAAAAAATAAAGCGCTCCATTTTGTCAAATATTTTTAAAACTTTGGAAGATGGAAAAAATCTTTTCTGATTTTTTTTGTAGAGAATTCAATTTCCTATAAAAAAGGATGTTTGCATTATCGTCGTATCTCACATAATTTCCAATTTATTATGAAATTTATCGAAGCTTTTAAGAAACAAGCCATCTTAAGATGATGGAAGACAAAAATTCTCTCCCTCTCGCTCGCTCCGCTGCGAGCGCCGATGGCGCTGTCTCTCTCGCACTCGAATAGGTCTTCCATCACCTTAACCTGCCGTTTCGCCGCCGAATGCAATCACTGGGAAATGTTTAAAATTAGCATCGAAGACCAGTTGATATGCTACCGCCACTATTCAATGATTTCAATGAAGGTCTACCTTGACTTTGAAAAAACTCGCTAAGTAATGCTGTGATTTTCTTAATATTCAAATTTATGAATTTTTTAAATCTCTTTTTAAAGCAATTTGTACTTGGTTGAAATACATGCGCTCAATTGATCGATTTTATCTGACACTTTTTTGTACAAATTGGACGGCGCTCAGGTAAATGTGGTTATCCCGATTTTTTTACACATTGTTTTCTGGGGGGGGGGGGGGTTCAACTAGTTTGTGCACAGTTAATATATAAACTTCGTAATGTGAGGTTGAGTTGGATCGGGCACAATTATTAAGACCGATTATTCCTGATGCTATCCCGCTGGCTTCCTGTGTATTTTTAGTAATCCGATACTTCGATAACTTATAAAATAATGTTTTTCAACGTTATTGAATTTCGGGCTGCTATATATATCCCATACAAATGGTGAATAAATTACGATCACAGAATTAAGTCGATATTTTTTGATTGACAAAAAAATTCCTGCGTTATGTAATTGTATTAATATTCATTTTGTGTCTCACTTAGTGGCCCCATTGCACTTGCTTTTCTGAATTTGACTTAAAGAAAACGTGTTTAATAGACAAAAATAATAATCAAGGACGGTCAATACTATACGAAAATATGCTATCGTGTGTTGTCGTTTTCTATCCCAGATAGACAAAGGTTATGATGTGAAATGCAATGAACTTGGAATGCTTAGCTATCATGTAAAATGCAATTAAATTGGGATGCTTAGCTAACAATGATAACTGAACACATTTGTACTTTTAATGCATCATACGCAAAGCAATTGATAGTCATTCTGAATATTCAATCTGCATCCTTCTGACGAATAAAGCCATGGAACCCTTTTTTTCATCGACAATTCAGCTAATCATGGATAGTTATTGTCACAGGCGTGGAATTTTCTAAGCGCCTTCCCACTTTATGAATATTATCGATGTATAAATGAGGACGCTCCAAATTACATGCTCTCAGGGATGCAGACATCTAGGGAAGCATGGAACATTTTTTATCTATGCCATATGGGATCAAGACTCGTCATTTTTAGGGTTATAGGATGCGACATTCATAATAAATGTGAGGCATTAATAAATAAAAGTTACCTATATCGATACTTTTTCATTAACTTGAGTAATACTATTTTGTTCGTGATATAGCTCATCATGCGACATAAAAATGTGGGTCGAAAACTCCATGGGCTACTGTTTTGGAACGACGTGTTGGGTTTTATGTAAAGCGCCAGGTCTATTTTTCACAGCAACCAATACTGAAAATCATTTTATTTTCAAAAGTTCTATTTTCAAAGTTATGCTTAAAAGCAGTAACGCTGCTGCTTATGCTACTCTAATTTCAAAAGGATCGTAACCAGGTGCATGATTGCAAGAAAATATATTTTGCCAAGTGTACCTATGAAGGAATTACTTACTCATTTAACGCGTTAATTTCGGTAATAATAATATTGGTGATAAATTTGTAATAATATCGGTGATAAATAACCTGAATGCAATTCTGAATGGAGCCAAGTTAACGTAACCTCCAACGGTATCACAGAATTTCAGTACGACCTACTTCCTATTTCAATAAATGTTCGTAGAAATATTTACATTTTATCGAGAGGATGAAAAATCGTATCAACGACAAAATATATTGAAAACTTTTCATCTCACTCTACCACACAAACGATACGTTTTAAATTTTTCCTTATTAATAATTTTATCGTATATCATACATGGTTTTTGGTTGATTCTTACGCAGCAACGCCAACTGTCACATTCAATCGTTTTTGTTTGGTGCTCGTTCTCTATCTGTATCGCTCTCAGCTGATCTCGTCAGGCAGGCTGGCTGGTCCTCTGTGACCGTCACCACTACCGTTGAGGAATACTCGAAAAACATGGGAAAATATGAAGACTGCGATGACAGCGCTGACAGCGAATAATCGCGTCTGATCTGACAAGCTATGACTACTGAAAAGTGTGCGACAGCTCTGAAATCGATTTTGGCAAAAAATGTCGGAAACACATTTTTAATCATAGATATAATCAGATATCTCTTGCATAACAGCACCTGCAGCATTGGTGTTGGTTCCAATAGGAATGTAAAACAATAACGCTTCTAACTGAAATCTAACATTTATGAATAAGGTTCTGAATTAATAAAAATAGTACGAAGTTAGGTTAACATTCAACCGGTTTGAAGTAAATGTTACTGCACAATAACAATTTATATTGTAGCTTTAAGACGGTTAATGTTTTTTTTTAATTTGGCGAGGATGTTCTGAATAATGTATTAGATTATCTTAAAAATTATCAGCCGATTGAGATACATAATAACTCTCGCATAATGTCATAAGACGTGCACATTTTGTGAAAATTTGCGATAAATAACTGTTATTCCTGCTCATATTGCTTTACACCAATTCTCCACTTCGGACTGCGTAAAGTTATACGTACGCGAGTTATTTTTCCTAATTTTAGACTCCTGCCAGCCTGAAAACTCGAATACGACCACTGAAATCGCGACGAGAGCAAGGTATTCGGTTGCGCGTGAGAACCGCTGCCCGCGCGACGCACTGGTCGCTAACTTCAGCATCATTCTCATCGAATTTTTCACGCGTTATACATGCTTCCACGACTGCGGTGAAAATATTATCGTTGATTCCCTGCTCTATAAGATAATACCTGTTGGCGAATACGAGCGTGAGTCACGAAATCCACCATAGACTCGCGAGAAATACCAGACCACGTCACAATGTGGACGTTGCTAAAGTGTAAGAATACTCCCCACGAAAAAACTTAAAAACAAAAATGTAAAACTTTAGGGTTCGTTCTAGTTAGGAAAAGTTTATAATGTAACAACAGGTAACTCTGGATAAAATATTGAGAGAGTTAAAACCAGCTTTTCTTTCATTTAAAAATAATCAATTCATTTCACTTGCTGCAATTTCTTATTTTCGAATTCGGATAGTAGGCAAAAATGATAATTATAACATCCCTGTCCAAATCCTTGCTGTAAATTTCTGATACCCGCTAACCGTGTCGATGTATAATTAGCAAAATGGCTGATCCAGTAGTTGCTCCAAGATCTCAACCAAAATGAAGTGTTGATTACATTTTTCGAAAATCCTTATAGCATTAACCTGATTGAAACCTCCAAACAAACAATATGAAGAAACCAACATCCTTGAATTTGTGTAATAAGACAATGTGCAAGTATACGTTTCCTATATTTTAATACGACCCATATGCAAGTATACGTTTCCTATATTTTAATCACTTGTGTAATATTTGTGATATATATATTGTGTGTATGTGTTCGTGTTCGTATTCGCGTTTGCGTTACGTTTACGTTTGTGTGTGTGCGTGTGTGTGTGTGCATGTGCGTGCGTGCGTGCGAGCGTGCGTGCGTGCGTGCGTGTGTGTGTGTGTGTGTGTGTGTGTGTGTGTGTGTGTGTGTGCGCGCGTGTGTGCGTGTGTGCGTGCGTGTGTGTGTGTGTGTGTGTGTGTGTGTGTGTGTGTGTGTGTGTGTGTGTGTGTGTGTGTGTGTGTGTGTGTGTGTGTGTGTGTGTGCATGCGGGTGTGTGCACTGGCGAGATAGCGCGTGGCCGCCGTGACTCCTGATGTAGGTTGCGTGAAAGGAAAGGTAAAATCGATATGGCGTGTGTGTGTGTGTGCACGTGGAATTTGTTTTAACGGTGCGTCGGCAATCATTTTCAATGACAAACGAGCCCGTATTGAGGAGTAAACGCACGAAGGAAAAAACGAATGTACGCGTTTTTTTCTCTCCAAAAGTAGGCACGGCGATAACGCTTTGTCCAGTGCTAAGGTTTTTGAGCTAGACTCTATCAGTTCTTCAATCTCTTACGACAATATTCAATTCATCGTGCATCGTACGACCGTTTCGGTCATGTAGGAACCGATATGACGGTATCTCGAAAATGGGGTTTTTTGCCTGTTTCCAAATTCATCGTTTACCACGGTGCAACCCATCAACGGTTTCGACGCTTTATATTAGTACAAAACTCTCGTTGAAAGAAATCTGCTTGCATATACTTCTGGGTCTTATAGCTTTCGCATTGAATTCTATTAAAATTCGACAATGTGTTACACGTTGTCTGCTTCTTCCAGACTGCTACAAGTGCAAGGAAGACAGCGAAATCGTTCCAAAGTATTGTTTACCGTCACGATTGATCTACCGAATGCAAACTCAAAACAATTAACCCTTGACCGGTACTGGGGTAACTCGTTTCCCGAGCTTGACATGAATTGGTATTTTTGGTTTTTCTAAATTGGTATTTTTTTTATTAGAGTATCATTAAAAATCTTAATTTTTTACATTTTTCAGCAGTTTTGATGGCTCCAAATATCTCTTCACTAATTGAAGTTCTGAGAATCAAAAACATGTACATGAATTTTTTCCTTCTCGTCTAAGGAAGATAGGTGTGTGTGTCAAGTTTCTCGAGCGAGTAGAAAGATAAAAATAGGAGACAAACTGTCTTGGGATAATTAGTTTTCCCAATGTGCCGTTAACGGTTACGCTCGGAATGCGTACCAGTCCGGGCTAACTGGAGAATTGAGAGATTTTCATGAATGGCCTTTTTTATCCATCTGGGAGATCAATTATGATTAAGAACAATACTTAAGTGAAGGTTCAGTTACCGATTTAGCACACCATCTTCACAAATATGTAGCCCATCATCTCACGAAGGGGCCTGAACACCCTTCTCGCGAGTTCGACTCGCGCGCAGAGGGTTCAGTGCCATATTATTTTCTCTCCTTCCGCACCGCACACCACACATGGCCACCTATCGCGCATTCATGGCATTATCGCAAAGTTGTCAAGTTCATAAAATTGATTTCTAAAAATCTATAAAACGTAGGACTTCGTTATAATTTTTCTGTAACCTCTACTTAAAACATTGTATTTCCTATTTTTTTTTTAAATTTGAGTAGTTTCGAAAATAAGAGGGGGGGGAAGAATATCTTTCTTTGCATATTTTTTAGAATATCTTTTTGAATATGCTATTGAAAATTATAGAGGACAAATTTTTGAGCACATAATTTTTTCCAACGATTAGTACAAAATTTGTTGAAAAATTAAATTCGTCGACGGAATAATATCTATCCAAGATCGATATAGAACGAAGTAACCCAATAAGTAATGTTAGAATCGTTTCTCAGCACTAGACCTTTCTCGCAGTTTTTTGTTTTTTTTCCTTGTGATCAAACAGTTGATTCAATGGAGCAGACGATTTTTCGAAAAAAAGTTTTGAAAATTCAGAAGTCGCTTGCACTGGTCTTGAATTTGCGTCTTCCCTTTTTCCACGTTTCGATTTAAGGCGACTTGTGCTGACAGGCAGCTAATACATACGTTTTAAGAAAGAAAAATTGAATTTTTTACCCGCTCGATGATTTTTCGGTGCTTTTAAAAGACCGGCAGGCGGCATCGAGTTGCACACTGAGAGCCGCTTGCATTCATGGCATGCAGAGAGAGCGAGAGAATGAGCGAGGAACGGAAAAGAAAATACGAGCAGAGGATGTACAGCGTCTCGGAATGTCATTTACTACTTTCCAGTGACAAACGGATTAGCTCATAGCCTTAAGACACAAACGCACAGTAGTAAAATATCTCGCCACGGCTATCTCACATTTAAAGCGCAGTGATATATCAGTCGGCAGTAAAACATGTGAACTATTTTTTTTTCAATGAAAGTTTTCTGAATAAAAGAAAGGTCTTACATTCCTCGTCTTGCGATTTCGCATGATGTAACATTTTTTGTTTCTAGAAAAATCTTTAGAATCCTCAAGAACTAATGCCTACAGTTTTTATTGGCGACCAAACACGAAATGCCCGGAGTGAGGGGAGGGTCCGGGAAGGGGCTGATCAACCTATAACCTACGCGTCCACGTTGAAATATCCGACTCGAAGCACGAGACTCGCTATATTCGCAACGCCCGCGTGACTCTCCGTTAAAAATACATATACCCATGTACACACGATAAAGTACCGCTCACCTCCACGAAAAATTATTCTTCCTCACTCTCGTTGCCTCTTAATGTTCACATTAACACCCCGAAGATTTCCGGTCGAGTGTATTCAATTTTCTTTTTGTTGCTGTATTATTTTTTTTTCTCTTTCCGTTTTTTCGTTAAAAGATTATCCCATAAATTTCATATCAAGCGGTTATGATTGATTTATACGAAGTGTGAATAATCGCTTGATAACGCGTACGCGGTTATTATTTGCTCGTCGAAATTTACGCGAAAATGAGAAAGAAAAACGTCACGGCTCGTCGATGCGAGCTCAGCGATATTGCCGCTGCTGCTGCTGCTCCGCGAGCCATTTCCCGACTGACTGCGAGCACGATGACGTCATTCGATCGTACCGCGAGCGCCCGCGACACGAAATATTTTGGATTTTCAGTGTCCGATGCGGATGTACGTTGTCAGGTGCTGCCCCCGACGCCGTAGCGGCTCCTCTATTCTCACGACGACAGGAAGTGGCGGATTGTCTCTAGCTTACAGCGTGCCATTGGTCCTGCTTTTACTACTACCGGTGATATAAGTATATATCCCTCTGCTGCTTTACGAGATGGTCGATACGATCGATACGCCACTGGCACCACGCTTACACTATCCACTTTTATCCCACTACCCCCGCCACCCCCCCCCCCCTCCCCCACTCGTCACTCGGCGTGCCTTGTCGTGCTCTAACTCGGTCCCTTGCACCAACTGCATGCTGGCGATCTTGGCTGTTTTTTCGTGTTACTCGGCTGTGAAGAAAGATATACATATCTTTCTTCGCCTTTCGTGCAACTAATTTACCACCCAGGTTCTTTAGAATTTCGTTGTTTACACGGTACGCCCATTGAATCGCTTCGTCTTTCATTAATTCCATTTATTCGGTCACTCCTAAGCTGAAACGATGGGACAACGCTCATTATCTTTGCGATTCATCAAACATATTCACTTCTATTCACAGAGCACGACTACGGAAATGCAGAATGTCCCCCCTTAAGGCGATGTACGAGTAATTTCGTAGCGCATAAGTGCGAGCGAGATACCACCATGGGCTCTCGCGGCGGAGCGAGAGAGAGACGGGCGCGCAGATGGCGTACTTCACCTTAAGGTGATGGAAGACCTATTCGAGTGCGAGAGAGACAGCGCCATCGGCGCTCGCTGCGGAGCGAGCGAGAGGGAGAGAATTTTTGTCTTCCATCATCTTAAGAGGATCCCGAACGTTTAGAGCTCCTTCTCTCTCGCTCCGCCGCGAGTGCCCATGGCGCTATCTCTCTCGCACTCGTTGCGGACGCGAAACGTTCGGGATCCTCTTAAGACGATGGACGACAGGACGACCAAAACTCGTTCTCTCTCGCTCCACAGCGAGCGCCGATAGCGCTGTGTCTCTCGCACTCGAAGACGTCGTCCATCGCCTTAAACTTTGCGACAACGCAAATTTCACCACGACAAACTTGCGTTCAACGTGCGTACGAACAAGTTGGCGGCTAAGCTCTACCATTACGAGCCCTTTAATTTCCGCGTTGATAACCATTCTTAGAACCAGTCGCCGCTTGCAGTTTACCCCGCTTATCGCTACCACCATGGAGGATAGAGGACAGGAGGCCGAACTTGCCCAGATCTTGACTCAAAATCTGATAAGAAAACCGGTGCAACCTTTCAGTTCGATTACAGCCGGGAGGAGCGCTGCCTACGTCAAACACCGAATTTTATGCTTCACATAATATAACTATTTATCGTTTCGCAGATAAAGTAAATGTCATATACATTGATTGAGTAGCGAATGCTTCATAAAACCGGTGAGGTTTGCAATCCGATAAATAAACAATACTCTTTTCAAATAATATAAATACGATGAATTGGATTTTTATAAATCCGTATGATCGATGTCAAGTGTTCTGATATAATTCTGATTGATTCTGATATCATTCAATGGGAGAAGTGAGATTAAAAACAAATTTTCATTTGAGGTTCAGTTGACTGAATGGGATGCAAATAAATATGGAAAAACAAGAATCGTAACATTATGTTGAGCCGCGTTTGTTTTTCATTTTTTAAAAAGGGAAAACAAATCGCACGATTGTACATTTCAATTTTTATCGGGAAAGTGAAAAATGAAATGAAAAATAAACAAAATGTATATTTTTTTTTATACTTGTCAGGAGACATGATTTGTTTCAGCGCAAAAATAAATCATTTTTGTAAAGTCAAGATAAGAGTAACCATATACTTTTTTGCCTGATTTGTTCAAACGAAAAAATGAGATATTTTTGAACAGTACGCACGACCGTAAAAGTCGTGATTGGAAAGTGTTCCCCCGAAACTTGTAAAAATTTTCAAATAGAAACCGAAGTGAAGTGAGCGATAAGTCGGTAATCTCCATAGTTGATTGGTCTATCCCTCACGACGCTTACTTCACCTCCATAGTTGATTGGTCGGGCCCATGATGGGGCTAATTTCATCTCGGTTTCTCTTTCAGTTCAGTGGTGCTTACTTTACAGCCTTTTGCGAACGTTTCTGAGCGATCCGTGCGTACTCCTTACCTCAAGTCTCCATGCGCGTTCCAATCGGATGGAACCTCGCTTATTAACCAGCTGGCTCTACGACTACGTCACAGTACCGTAGTTCGGGAATTGCCCAACAGGAGCGCGGCCGGCGACAAAAATCAATCACGTGACCGCTTAGTCGTCTCGCGACCAATTACTTGTGCAGGTTTTCTGTCGAGATTTTGTACCCATAGTTCGGTCTCCTGTCTCTATTCTCCACGATGACCACTATACGATCGTAACCACGGTCTTATATACAGGTCTGGTAACGAAGCCCGTATTTCACTGATGCCGTGAGGCATATCAACCGTTCTCGCTTTTTTTTCCGTCCGCCGCCACATGCGTCGCTGCCATCGGAGTGTGATATTGTCACGGTCTTATATAACCGTGGGTTACCCTGGGTTACCGTGTTATTGTTTCCATTCCCGCGTGGTGATCAGTGGTAAAAAATAACCTTAACTCGAGTGAAAAATCAACATAAGTAATTCCATGAAATTCCATAAAGGACTTACTTCCAATTCAGCTATGTAAAAAAAATAATTTTGGTTTTCAATAACCTTATTATTGGATGAATAATGAAACAATAATCATTATTGTAATTATTATTATAAACGTTTTATCATGTGTTTTCTTTTTTATCACTATATATACGATAGGCTAGAGGTTAGATCGACACCGCATGCACCTCATTCAGAAGAGTGAGAGAGACAGGCAGAAGCTACTCTGCCTGTCCCTCTCACAAAAGAGTCTGTCCTTGTTTACACACTCCGATGTCAGCGCCACTGTAGTGGCGAAAATCGGAAACTATAGTGAAGCCGGATACGATGCCTACCAAATCGGACTCGTTTCCAGACCTGTATATAAGACCGTGATCGTAACCCTGTGTACAGGCGATCCATGCGCCAACTTTGCCGCCGAACCAATTTTCACGACGCTAAGAACTACGCTAACTACCCCCACCACGCTCGTTTCTGGACCTGTGTACACGACCTTGATCGCTATGCTATTTATTGCGTCATGCAGAAAAACCGATGAAAAATGTAACGTTCGGAGTGGGAGGATGCCTTGACCGACTGCGAATGCCGTTGGTCGCGCTGTTGCCATTTTACAGTTTGGCGATGTGCAACTGCGCGAAGCAAACGACGAATTTATATGTCGAAAAATCGTGGTTCATGTTTATTTCATTATATTACAGAATATGTCATCTGAAGATTGGAATTTGGAGTTCAAACGGATTCTTTGCTACATTGATTTTCAACGTATTTTAATGCCAATTGTCTTACGTGAGACACCTCTTCGGGAGTTCCGTGTTTTTCCTCGAAATCGATAAATTTCTTGAACAAAATTTTCATTTTTCGCGCTGGTAGAGTCTGCACGGCCGCTCGTTCCAATATTTTCCTGAAACATCCGAATATGCAATTACTGAGCGAGCACATGGGTTTTTCAAAATGCGTATCGAACAGTTCGGATATTGGATGAAAGTGGGTCAAGATAATCTACTCGAGAGCTGTTCAAATTAAGACGATTCAAACGGCAAATATGGAAAACATAATTTTCATTAGATCCATAATGTAGCCCAAGACACGCTTGAAAACATCATCAAATATATATTATTGCAAAAACTTGATTTCGAATAGTTTTTTTTTTTTTAACTTTCAGAAATGTAACAGATCCTTTATGGCTAATATTTCGTGCTGGCGAAGTTCGAAATTCACTCCGAATCATTCTATACATGAAAATGGTATCGTTTATCTTTCTACCGTACCTTGCTGTGTCGATGTCGTCAGATTTCACAAGAGCGTCGACGTACGACGACCACACGTCCACACGTTTGGGATAAGAGCTGAGGATTTGTTCAAATAGCGTCTGCGCCCTCTCCTTGTCACCGAATTTATTCTCCATTTGCGCAAATTTCACCATTAAATTTACATCTGAAACAGGAACGAATACTTTTAGTATACATTCAAATACGTTTTTTTAAACGTTCGGCTGTAACTAATCGCTAAGATGGAAGCTCGTGTTTTTCATCAAAACAACTGATTCGTGTGTACTCGAATACATTCGCAACGGCTTAAATATTCAAACCCATCATCCAAACATTTACAATTCCAGTCTGCTAAGCTCAAAAAACAAACCTCAAAAAATACGTACGTTCGTTAGCGGGCAAGGACTGAAGCGCGCGTTGCATGATATGTCGAGATTTGTCCTTTAACCCCATTTTCAGCAAAGCAGCCCCACACTCGACCCAGACTTGCGCCACTTGCTTAAACTTTCCGACAATCGTCGTCACGATTTTTTCGAGTTCGACTTGCCTTCCAGCGTCTGAATGAACCGTAAGCATATGTAGATAAACCTTCATCGCATCGTTTGTCTTCACAGCCTCCTGAAAAACGCCGTTAAGGCTCTCGACACTGCCAAATCTCGATTCGAGATTCAGCCAAGCTTGCCACACGTTGAGTCTTTCGACCTCCTCACGGAAATTTATTGTTTTTATGGCGCGTTTGGCCACGGCTCGAGCTTTATCGATTTCCGTGGCTTGCAGATGATACGCCATGTACTGAAGCCAAACCATCGAACTATCCGGGCTAGCCAGTACCGCTCTGTCGCATTGATCAACGGAATTCGGCGCTTGACTACTCGCCAGTGCTTCTTCACGTTGGCGAATTTCTCTCTCTTTTTGTCTCTCCAATTCCCGACGCTCTGCCGCCTTCAACTTCTTTTTCTTCGCTTTCGGCTCATTCTCCTCTACTCCATCGTCGTCGCTCGAAGACTCGTTGGGGTGGCTCACAGTTTCCTCGGATTTGTTATCCCAGAAAAACCCGCACTCAGGAATTGCTAAATTTTCATCTGCAACTTCTTCATTCGATTCCGCGTCATTGTCATCCGATTCTTCAAGTAATTCGTCCACAAAAGTTTCCTCTTCCTCGACGATTTTCTCTTCAGCCAAAGGTCCCAAATTCTTTTTTCTCTCCGTCATCCGTGGCTCAAGTGATCTCGGTTTTCCTTCCATCTTCACTCGTTCTTTCTTCGTCTTCTTCTTCTTCTTCTTCTTCTTCATGCTTTTCTCTTTCACGTCCTCAGTCTCAAACTCAAATTCCTTCATTTTTTTGGAAGGTTTTTCTGCGTTTTCCGTAACTTCCGTTTTTCTTTTAAGATTCTTTTTAAGGGGGCTAATGTCCATGCGCTTTTCCACCTCGAATGCTGTTTTAACCAGGCAAATTGGCAGTAAGTCCGTCTGATCTCTGTTTGCAACGACAAAGCACCTGATTATGTTTCCCACTGAATAGGGCGAGAGGTCGGGTTCGATATCGTTTATGTGCCGTCTTATCGGCAAAGCTGCGAGGCTACCTTTGCCAGCGCCTTTGAGCACCACAAGAACGAACCAATTTGTAACAAGAACAATTTCCCCTCGCAACTGCGTTCCCACCGACAGTTTCGGCGATTTTGTCTGTTTCGTGCTCAAAGCATTAACGACCTTTGGCAAAAGCGTGACTTCCGCGAGTTCGTGTATGTAATTCACCCAGATAATCGAGCCCCCGACGCTGTCTCCGGCTTTAAGATTGCCCTTATAATGATCCCGCCGAACTGTCGCCAATACATTATTATCCAGTTTTAGCACGAGGCCATGATCGGTTATCTTCTCGACAACGCCGTTGACTCTTTGGCCAAGTTTCGCTTCTGATATTCGTTTGCCCTTGTAATACTCCAGATTGGAGAGTTCTTTCAATTTGTTCAAATACAACGTCAGAACGTCCACAGAAACGAAGAGATTGTTATCGAGCTCGGAGGATATGTTCATCACCTCGTGAAGCCTAGTGGTGAGACATACTTTTCGATGTTTCCTATCTATGGAAATTATTTTTGCGAATAAAATTTGATTCGCGTGAAGAGCATCGTAATTGTCGACTCTATTGCGCGTTACGGTGCCATAAGCATTAAAATTAGCGACTGGTAGGATCAATTTAAGCTCTTCGCCACTCAGTTCGTGGATCGAACATGGTAGGCAATGGCCGACTGCAAGATCTTCGAATTTTCTGCACTCCTCCGGAGGCACCAAGGTTCTTGTCAGGACGAAACGTGGACTCGTGGAGAACACGAGAGCGGAGATTGTATCGCCAACGTCGTATCTCGCGGATAGATAGCTTCCTACTTCCTGGGACGGAGCTACGTGACCAGCAGGCAGAAATCCCGTTGCAGGGGTCCGATCCGAGTCTCTCGTTATTCTCACGTAAACGCCGGCGACCGTAGCTTCGACCACAATCCCCTCCACAGCTTCTCCAATTTCGAAATTCGTATCTTCTTTCCGCTCCGTGTTTTCCACAAACACACTCAGTGTCAATTTGTTCTCCTTCAGTTTGACCGCCTCTATTTTTGCTGTTATCGTCTGTCCCACCATGAAATTCCACTTGACGGAGGCTAGCTTTCGATCCAACGTTTGCGAGGGCACCCACCCTCTTACCTGATCGTAGAAACGAACCAGAAGACCGTTGTTGTTTATTTGCACGATCGTACCATCGTGCTTGGCACCGACTCTCGCGTCATTAATGTCGCAAAGCACCGGCAAACGACTGTCTATCAGTGATTTTTTCAGAGTAAATTGAACCCCGTTTTGTTTTCGGTCCCTACCAAGTACACGAGCTTTTCGAACGTCTCCTAATTTTATATTCATCTTATTCGAAGAATTTACGTCGCGAACGTGCTCCGGAGGTACCCAACCTCTGGTCCTTCCCGCGGTTACCATGAGATAACCCGTCTCGGATTGTATTCTGGCAATTTTCACTTCCAAAGGTTCTCCGGGTGTCAGACTGGTGGTTGCAATGTGCTTAGCCTCCAAGAGCTCGCGTTCCATTGTACAGACGTAAATTTGCTCGAGAGGATCGTAAGCAAGGACTCTGCACTTGTGAGTAGTGTCGGTTGCAAAGACTTCACGAATTTTTTCGTAGGAGACGGTGGTACGTCGAAAAGGTATCAAGCCACGGATTCCTTTCTTCAGGCTTACCACGATGCCGCTCGAGCACGTGTACAAAACTTTAGCGTTCTCAAATATCTCACCGATGGGCACACGCTCTCTTGCTTCGTCCGAAGAAAGGAGAGTGAAGTACGCAAATTTTACGGTCGGCATGATGTACATGAGAGTACCAACAACTTGACGACCCGTTTCGTAGGACGAAAGAGGCTTGTCGAGATAATTGATGTTTATGTAACCCACGTGACCATTGTTGAAGGACACTCGGAGACCGTTCGATAATATTTCTTCGACTGCCAGGACCAGACGAGTACCAGGGAC
The DNA here is from genome assembly GCA_963662125.1 of Diplazon laetatorius. NCBI lineage: Eukaryota > Metazoa > Arthropoda > Insecta > Hymenoptera > Ichneumonidae > Diplazon > Diplazon laetatorius. The sequence continues at coordinate 8,588,126 of OY759158.1, read as the reverse complement.
AAGAACGTCAAGCGATTGAGGGTTCCCAACAAGGGCGGTAGCCAGATGTTTTGCTCTTGTTGAAAGCTGCGCTGTCGTGCAGTTCTCTGTTGTTTTTATGCTCTTCACGGCACAAAACACCTGCTTTCCGGTATCTGAAAAAAATATGATCCGATAGCTCGACTAACACGAATTTCATCAAGGCATTTGCTTATTTTATTCCATTTGACTCACAGTACTCGATGCCTTCGTCGATATCTTTGGTTTGCAGAAACGTTCTCAAGGTATCAATACCGGTATCAACGACATATCCATGATCCTCTTGGCTGGTTATGATTCCTGTGATCTTAGAGCCCTTGCACAGTTGAGACGTATCCAAATTGCGATTGATCAACTCTGGTTCCAACGACAGGGAGATTTGCCACTTGTCCGCAGAATTGACACTTTTTACGTAACAAACCACGTATCCTCCGAGCTTGTATAATTCTGGTAAAGGCTTGAATTCCGCAGTTGATGTATCATCCGATTTGAGTATCCTTTGGAGAAGGCTTGTGTAAGCTTTGCTTATGTCGGTGATCAGCACTTTGCCACTGAGTCGACCGGGTAGTGACATTATAATGTCATACTCGGTAACTTTGTGAATTCTGCCAAGAACAACCATTCCCTCTCCCACATTGGCGTAAGTCAAGGAATCAGCAGTTTTGGCGACAAGACTATGTTCTTCCGCTTTGGATTCGTTGCCATGATTTTTATCACCACGATGTTTTTTTGATTTCTTAAATATATCTGTTTTCTTGAAAAGCTAAAAAAAATATGGAGAATGTAATTGCATATGTAATTTTGTAGTTTCCAACTAATATTATTGAAAGAATGGATTTTATAAATACCAGTTCACCATGCGGCTTTGTGGCAGGCTTCTTGCCGCCGCGGGGAAAACTCTTCAACGTCATCTAAATGAAAATGATACATCGATTGTTAGTAAGGAATCTTTAAACCGAAATTTCAACATGTATCCCAATTTATCATTGCAGCGTGGTGACGGTTCCGAGGTTATGGATCTTAAATTGGTTATAATGTTGTGCTTGCTGCATTAATATCGAAAAAATTATCCCCGGCGCTGTCTATGGGTTATTGTCGTTCAATATCATATTGTTGTTAAATAGTGCTTACCTTGGTAAAGACAAAAACTTTTACCGTAAAATGCGGCACATTCTCACGTGCCAATTCAAGCAAACTCGTCTCTCGAGAGCATGAAATGCGCAGAGATGAGAAAAAAAATATTACACGAAAGTACAGGTCCTCTGTAAAATAGAGCCACGGAAATGTAGTGTCGACTTCGGTCTCCAGCTAGCGCGCCGTTATATCGATGTGATTGTAGTGTCAGAGATGAGTAGAGAGAGCGCCAGTGATGGGTTCGTGTAACGGATCTCGATACGCGGTTCGCGGACGCGCCGCGGGAACAGCGCCGGCTGTAGCCGAGCGCGCGTGAATTCAATTCATTTAATACCCAGAGATCAATTTATCATAAAGGCGTGCTGACTATACTTTAACCTTTTTCATAAAGCATGTGAATTGAATAAATAAATCTTAGAATAATGTGTCTATGTAAGTTACATATTTTTCCAGGCAAGTAGAGTGAAATAGTTACACATGTACATAAATTACCACGATGCTGTACACATGCAGTTTGTTCCAAGAAAGCACATTTCGTCTTAGAATTTATGATTGTACTCTCGACTAGTTTATTATTTCACTGTTATTTATAGTTTAGCTCAAATTCAAAAGACCATGCGATAAAACTCGAAACAAACCAGAGCTTTCTTCCAGACGCTCCACTAAACAAAGAGAACCCCTTAAGGGAAGGATCTATTCAAAGTAAACTCTCGGGAAAGTCGATCGGCGACACATTGTCGCCGGGCACACTCGACGTAAATTTTCATGAATTGCAAGTGGTTGTTGAAACCGGGCCCCACAGGCTCGACACGTTGTCGCTGAGACCGAGCGCGTTTCTAGCGGATGGTCTCCGTGTGCTCGCGAGGGTGGCACGACGCGCGGGCTAGGGGTTAATTGGCTTATTCGGGGACATAGGGGCGTGACCTCCGCCATCAGCGGGTCCGCTAATAGAAAAGTCAGAGAGTCGATCATCACTTCTTTTGCGACAGTCTTACGCGACAGTTCAAAATACCAGAAGAGATCTTTAATCTCACAATATTTGTACTTGTAAAACTTTTGATTTTTGAAAGACGTTGTTCAGTGAATAATAAATTAACACTACAAAAATATTAGATTACGCATGTCAATTATTTCAAACGAACTGCATTCCCTAAGGTGAGTTTCGCTCTTCGTAGCGCAACGAACCCCATTTAATTACCTTTTTCACGTAAAATCTTTAAATTGAAAATTCAAATTCGCCGCGCTTTCCTGACGAAAGCGTTACATTCGTACAAAGATGAGTAGAGAGATCTCCTGTGCCGTGTTAAAATTTTGTAACCTGGGCCGCCGGATTCGTCGGCCAGAGTTAACGACGGTTCGTTAAGACGTTAGTACCGAACAAATCCACCCAGACGTCGTGGCGATCGCCTCAGTAGGGCTGGTGGCTATTTACAGAGATGAGTTGGGAGATGTCTGGAGGAGGCCTTTTTTGTGGTTGGGATGGAAGACCGTGCGAACCTGGTGGCGAAATCCGAAAGTTGGAGATCAACAACAGTGATGATGCTGCTCAACCAAGCAATCTTGGGCGCTCGTTGGATTGCGCTCGCGCGCACGCAGTGGGCGTGGGTAAGCGCCACAGCCGTGGTGCGGCGAAATTGGAAAGTTAGAGATCAACAACAGTGCTGATGCTGCTCAACCAAGCAATCTCGAGGGTTTTTCATATTGCGCTCGCGCGCACACAGTCAGCGCGAATAATCCAACCGACAAATTACCGACGGAGTCGATCGATATTTCATATAGCTCGCGCGCACGTAAATGCTTGTGGATGACGGCTTCGGTTGGGAGAATTTTTTCGCCGTTTGCGTCTCGTTCCCGACAATCCAGTCGCGCGTTTCGCTTACATTGTAGCTATGTTTACAAGGCTCTCTCGCATCACCGTTATCTTCAATAGCACCAAAGAAGATAGATTACATGGAACCGTATTCGCCGTGTTAGCGGTTAGCACGAGGAATAGAGTTCCGACTTTTGGCGATAGTTGGCGCGCTGATATATCCGTGTGCCAGTCACATGAAGGAGACCTGAAGCCCCACCCACACAGGCATCTCTTTCGTACCATCGCCGCCGCGCGGTAATACTTGCCCTCTCGCACTAGTCCTGGCGAGTGCTGATCACATATAGAGAGCCATCAACATGTGAATGAACCGATAGATTCGATATTCGTCAAAATTGGGGGTATGAAAACCTTTGAAAGTCGAAAAAAATAGTTTTCGGCTTCGCTACAACCGAAACGACGTTCACTACAAACCTTTTCTCACTCAATGTTCCGTCGCGGAAGAGATTTTCAAACTTTCCCAATCATAAAATCAAAATCTGCTACGAGTATTTTTCGTCACGTAAAAATAATAATTAACGTTTTTTCCAAATCATCAAACTAAAAATAATTTGAGGACTTTCCGACGCCGAAATAGTAATTTTTCGTCAACGAGTTTTTTACGAGTCTTTTATACCGTAGCAGCGGGGGATTAGAAAATTCTATTGTCGCGTCGCCTTTTTTTAATTTTCGAGACATTTGCAGTCCAGATGCAAGGACTTACCTCGTCGCTCAACCCGGCCATTAAGTCAAAACAAGCGCGAGGGACTTAAACGGAGAAAAAATGTAAACTCATTTTTTATCGATTTATACTCACCATCGGCGAGCACGGATTAAAGGACCGTGGTCCGGACGCATCGGCACCCCCAAGCAAGAAGGGGCGATGGGTCACGGGAAACCCCTGAGTACCTAGGGCCGAGCTCCGCCGAGGCGTCGACACGCCTCTTCATTTTTATTCGTACTTAGAATAACCAATCAACATCGAAAACATTGATGCGAGCGACGTGACATCCCACTCCACTCATTTGCAATAATCAGTGCCCCCCACTCCGAAACAATTTGAGTTATTTTTTGGTACTTCTCAAGAAGTTAGTGGTCTTCAAACCGTCAACAAAGACAGACACTCCAAGAACCGATCGTCCGAGTGTCTCTACTCGGATTCTTGTTCTACATCACACCACTCGCCACTCTATTCATACAAACATACAAAGATCTATAACACATACAACATACAACATTTTTGCAGCGTGTATTTTTTCTCATTGTTGAAGATTTTCACTCTACTAGCTGTATTTATTCTCCTTCAGATATTAATAAAGTTTTACATACGTTGTTTTTAAAATAAAGAACTATCCGCGTTATTTTAATTAATCGCACGGGAGTTCAGTTATTCGCGGTTCATTAATTCGTTGAGACGCGGATTTACGACCCGCGTCGGCTCAAACGCAACGGAGCCATCCGCGAAGTCTGAACATAATTTTTTGGTCCTTCGAGCCGGATAGAGTTAGTGGTGAAAACTAACAGTGACAAAATCGTGAAACCAGTGGTGAACTAGCAAAACAACAACGTGCGCGATTAAACTTTTGTGATTCGCGATCAGACGCTCCGCTCGTAACGCTAAGCGTCAGACTCAGTGTGTTCTACTACGTACAGTGGCTCCCAGCTTAAATGATGTGTCGAACTTTTTTTCCCTAAAATGGAAAAATTGAAGCGAAAATGACGCAAGAAATTCTAAAAAAGTGTGTGGAGTATAATCCTCACACAATTGTAATGCATTCACATGAAAAACGGGACAAAAAGGTTTAACCGTTTTAAAACCAGAGTCAAAAGATCGAAAATTTATCGCAAAATCATGTCTCAGCTTAAATGATGTGTCTCGTTTAAACGGTGTAAAGTTTCTGCGCATTACTTTTTTGGAAAATATACGCGCAGTAGAAAACATTTCTTCAGTTTGCTCATGCCTTACATAGCGTTAACATCAATATTGCATTACCCAGATTTTTTTTCGACATGGGGCCACGCACAAGTATTGAACTTCGTGAACTGATAATTGAACATTTTATTGACAGTAAAAGTCAAAGAAAAATAGGGGAAATGGTAAAAAAAAGTCCATCGACGGTTCAGCATATTATTGAACGGTATGTTCACGAAAATCGGGTGGTAAACAAAGGGAGGAAAGCGCCTAACAAAATTTTTTCCGATAGAAATCGCCGATGGATTATCCAAAAAGTAAAGGAAAATCCTACTCTAAGTGCGCCAGAATTGGCGAAAGCGGCAGATAAGTATTTAAATAAGAAGTGTAGTGCCGAGACCATACGCCGAATCTTGAGGGAAGCTGATTATAATGGCAGAAGTGCCCGAAAGAAGCCCTTTATCAGTGCGAAAAATAAATCAGACAGGATTAAATTCGCTCGTGAACATGTTGCTCACGATGAAACATTCTGGAAAAATGTAATATTTACTGATGAAAGTAAATTTAACATTCAGGGATCGGATGGCAGAGCTTACGTTTGGAGGCAGCCAAATACAGAGCTCCAACCGAAGAATTTACGTAGCACAGTAAAACACGGTGGAGGCCACGTTATAGTTTGGGGCTGCATGTCCTCTGCTGGCGTGGGTAATCTGGTATTTATTGAAGGGATCATGAACAAAAACATGTATTTAGACATTTTAAAGGAACATTTGAGACGAAGTGCTGAAAAACTTCACATACTAGACAGTTTTCGGCTGTACCAAGATAATGATCCGAAGCACAAGTCTGGGATTGTGCAAGCCTGGTTGATTTGGAATTGCCCTCACATCATGCAACCGCCTGCACAGTCACCGGACCTCAACGCAATAGAGAATTTATGGTCTAAACTTGAAAATGAACTCAAAAAACATTGCATAAGAAACGTAACAGAACTGAAAAAGGCGCTTGTTGAAGAGTGGAACCAAATAACTCCAGAATACACAGAAAAGCTCGTGAGATCAATGCCAAAAACACATAGAAACATTTTTCCATTGGTGTCGACGCCGGGATTCGAACCAGGGACCCTCGGGTTGGGAAACGGGCATGAAACCAACCGTGGTCACTGCATCTCTAGATTAATGTATGGTAACCTGTTATTCAACTGTTTATCCAAAAAAGTCTGCAAAGTAGAACCTTGCACATTGCTTCCTCATAGTTTTGTACCGTTTTTAAATTATTGAGATGTAAAGTAGAACCTTGTGTCGATCAATTTTGGTTTCCTCATAGAGGAAGCTTTGGCAAATGTGTAAGAAGACAAGGAAGCCATAAGCAAGGTTCTACTTTACATCTCAATAATTTAAAAAAGGGTGCAAAGTAGAACCTTGCACATTGCTTCCTCATAGTTTTGTACCGTTTTCAAATTATTGAGATGTAAAGTAGAACCTTGCTTATGGCTTCCTTATCTTCTTACACATTTGCCAAAGCTTCCTCTATAAGGAACCATGTGTCGATCAATTTTGGCTTCCTCATAGAGGAAGCTTTGGCAAATGTGTAAGAAGATAAGGAAGCCATAAGCAAGGTTCTACTTTACATCTCAATAATTGGAAAACGGTACAAAACTATGAGGGAGCAATGTGCAAGGTTCTACTTTACACCCTTGTTCACTTTCGTGACGTTGAGGGCTCCTTGTGAGTGTGATGTGAGTCGAAATCAATATACATGGGGCAATTCATGTTAAATTTGAAAAATTATAATTCGCATAAAATCTGAACTCCTAGTTAGATTTTATCCAAATTCAATAGGGAATCCCTTTGGATAGTAGTGCAACTTCGTACTAAATTTCAGCCGGATATCTAGAAAATTATGGAAGCTAGAGCACTTACATTGAATTTTGGAAAAATTTCAAAACGCCATAAAATCTGAACGTCTTGTTGGATTTTGTCCAAATTCAATACGAAACCTCTTTTGATGATAGTGCAACTTCGTACCAAATTCCAGCCAGATATCTCAAAAATTATGGAAGCTAGAGCAGTTACATTGATTTTTGGAAAAATTTCAAAACGCCATAAAATATGAATGGCTCGATGGATTTCGCCCAAATTCAATCGGGTTTCTCTTTGGATAATTGCGCAACTACGTACCAAATTTAAGTCCGATATCTCAAAAATTGCTCCAGTTAGAGTGTAAAGATCGTTTTTTTCACATTAAAAAATGCTTTAAAAGTAAAACAATGCGTGGATTTTTTCCAAATTCGGTATCGAGCATCTCCCTGTACTCGTACAACATTATACTGAATTTAGGCTTGATATCTCTAAAATTGTGGGAGCTAGAGACCAAAAATAATTTTTTGAATTTTGAAAAAATGCTGTGAAAACAAAATAACTTGATAGATTTTTCCAAAAATTAAATTGTGCTATGCGCCGTGAACCCTTCACATGTGTGACAAATTTCAGCTTGATATCTCGAGCCGTTCTCAAGTCGTGAGCGGTTAACCATTACTACACACACACACACACACACACACACACACACACACACACACACACACACACACACACAGAGACACACACACATACATCCGGACATTTTTTCTAAATGTGTTTTTTAGGTGTTTTGAGACATACTGAACACGTTTTCATGAACATCTCGAAAAAAAAAATTTCACGAAAACAAAGCTTCCTCTATGAGGAAGCAATATGAGGAAGCAAAAAAAGAATGGAATCGGTACTAAAGAACAAAGGCTATCCGACAAAATATTAACAAATTTTTTTTCATTTTGCTTCCTCATAGAGGAAGCTTTGTTTTCGTGAAACTTTTTTTTCTTCGAGATGTTCATGAAAACGTGTTCAGTATGTCTCAAAACACCTAAAAAACACATTTAGAAAAAATGTCCGGATGTATGTGTGTGTGTGTGTGTGTGTGTGTGTGTGTGTGTGTGTGTGTGTGTGTGTGTGTGTATGTGTGTAGTAATGGTTGACCGCTCACAACTTGGGAACGGCTCGAGATATCAAGCTGAAATTTGTCACACATGTGAAGGGTTCACGGCGCATAGCACAATTTAATTTTTGGAAAAATCTATCAAGTTATTTTGTTTTCACAGCATTTTTTCAAAATTAAAAAAATTAGTTTTGGTCTCTAGCTCCCACAATTTTAGAGATATCGAGCTCAAATTCAGTATAATGTTGTACGAGTACAGGGAGATGCTCGATACCGAATTTGGAAAAAATCCACGCATTGCTTTACTTTTAAAGCATTTTTTAATGTGAAAAAAAAGATCTTTACACTCTAACTGGAGCAATTTTTGAGATATCGGACTTGAATTTGGTACGAAGTTGCGCAATTATCCAAAGAGAAACCCGATTGAATTTGGGCGAAATCCATTAAGCCATTCATATTTTATGGCGTTTTGAAATTTTTCCAAAAATCAATGTAACGGCTCTAGCTTCCATAATTTTTTAGATATCTGACTGGAATTTAGTACGAAGTTGCACTACCATCGAAAGAAGTTTCGTATTGAATTTGGATGAAATCCAACAAGACGTTCAGATTTTATGGCGTTTTGAAATTTTTCCAAAATTCAATGTAAGTGCTCTAGCTTCCATAATTTTCTAGATATCCGGCTGAAATTTAGTACGAAGTTGCACTATCATCCAAAGGGATTTCCTGTTGGATTTGGATAAAATCTAACAAGGACTTCAGATTTTATGCGAATTATAATTTTTCAAATTTCACATGAATTGCCCCATGTATATAGATTTCGACTTACATCACATTCACAAGGAGCCCTCAACGTCACGGAAGTGAACAAGGGTGCAAAGTAGAACCTTGCACATTGCTTCCTCATAGTCTTGTACCGTTTTTAAATTATCGAGATGTAAAGTAGAACCTTGCTTATGGCTTCCTTATCTTCTTACACATTTGCCAAAGCTTCCTCTATGAGGAAGACAAAATTGATCGACACATGGTTCCTTATAGAGGAAGCTTTGGCAAATGTGTAAGAAGATAAGGAAGCCATAAGCAAGGTTCTACTTTACATCTCGATAATTTAAAAACGGTACAAGACTATGAGGAAGCAATGTGCAAGGTTCTACTTTGCACCCTTGTTTCTAATGTGATTATTTTTATTATTATTTGTAATTCAACGCATCACATCATTTAAGCTGAGACCATGTTTTCTGAAAAAAAAATTTTAATATTCGTTTACATGTAAAACATGCGTAATTTATTTCGTTTTTTCGTTGATATACTATCAAAATGAACCGAAATAAAGCATCGATTTTTTATTTTTTTTTATTCGTAAGCTTTGTTTCATTTATTTTAATTTTTCCGCCGAGCGATGGATTCACATCATTTAAGCTGGGAGCCACTGTACGTAGCAACACATCATTGCAGTCAAATTATCGTCGAGGATAGGACCGCCGGAGAATCGTGAACAAACTTCTCCATCTAAGGCCACGCCGAACCCTCACGATGCTAACAGCAGAGTCGACAGCCGCGCTCAAGACGCTCATCCGCCAAAGGAGGAACATACAGGGAGCCGTGACTTCCTTCTCCAAGAAGCTAGACGCGTACGAAGCCGCCGACTCCGGAGATCGAGATCCATTGCAGCTGCAATCGGCCCTCGACGGGCTGCGCTTAAAGTACCAGAAGTTCTCGGACATCCAGGATCAGATAGAGGAACTGGACGAGTCCGAAATCAGGAAACGGATTCCATTCGACGAATCCTATGAGGACGTTATTGGAACGGCGTGGAGACTTCTCAGAAACAGCGCCACCCAACACGTCAGCACACACGCACCATCTCCAGCAACACCTGCAACAGTGCCAGTGAAGTTGCCGCAGATGAACTTACCGAAGTTTGACGGTTCGATCGAGAACTGGAACGCGTTCTTCGACTTGTTCTCGAGCCTGATCGACAAGAACGAAGCTTTGTCTCCGGTGCAGAAATTAACAGATCTCAGAAGCTCTGTGACCGGGAAAGCCGCTACCGCCATAGATTCGCTACCTACCATGGACCGGAATTATGGTAGCGCAATTGAAATTCTACGGAAAAAGTTCGACTGTGTACCGAGGATTCTCCGGCGGCACTGGACGCTTCTGCGTGAATATCCGCGCCTTCAAAGGGACACATCGACAGCCCTCGGTGATCTCGTCGATACAGTAAACCTACACGTCCGAGCACTACACAATCTTGGCCAGCCGACCGAGAGCTGGGATCTCCCACTGATTGATCTGATTTTATCGAAAATCAGCTCGGATACCGTGTGGCAGTGGGAGCTAACACTTACCAACTCCAGCTTGCCAACATACACAAGCCTACTAGAATTCTTGGAAAAGAGGGCCAACTGCACGGACTCTTCATCAGCAACGAGCGCCCCAAGAAATCGATCCCCACAGGAAAACCCGCGCCATAAGAAAAACGCAAACGGTTCGACAAGACAGACATTCGCGACAGTGAGTACACCACCGTGTTCAATCTGCAGCGAGACTAATCATTACATCATGAAATGTCCGAAGTTTCTCGCCATGTCGCTGGCAGAACGACCGAACGCGGTGCGGGCGTCATCGCTGTGCTACAATTGTTTACGGTCGAACCATCAACTTTCGCAGTGCACGTCCCGTAATTGCTCGATCTGCAACAAAAGACACAATACACTTCTACATAAAGCAGAGAATCGAGAATTACCTGCAAGGCCGTGCACGTCTGCCAGTCAATCCTGACTAGCAAAGGAAAGTTTTCCCCTTGAGCAGGTTACACGCCCGAGTCTCATCGTCAACCCAAGCACGAGTGAGTTACTTGTGACTGCTCAAATTAACGTCTTGAACGCAGAATCCCGGCCTCTCACCTACAGAGCGCTACTAGACACAGGCGCAACGACTAATTTCATCACGGAGAAGGTAGCTGCGCTCTTGGGCATACAAGGACGAAAGTGCGTTATACCAGTCGGATCACTTAACGCGACGACCACGATCGTCAAACAATTAGTTACAGTGGCCATACGCTCGAAACACAACGGTTACGAACGAACGGTGGAATGCATGGTAGTTCCACAAATCTCCCAACTCGTACCAGATCAACGAATCTATCGCGAGATCATGAAACTGCCACGAAAACTGAAGCTGGCCGATCCCAATTTCCATCGACCTGGACCAATCGACATGCTCCTGAGTGCCGGAATTGCATTATCCACGCTGTGTGTAGGAAAGATAGAATTGTCTCCAAAGGGTGAGCCAGATTTATTTCTACAAAAAACTCTCTTCGGGTGGGTCATCGGGGGGAGTGCTCCAGCAGCAACATCTTCGCGACAACGCAGCTGCCACGCCACGACCAACAACCTCGAAGCAAGTTTAACCAAATTCTGGAGCCTTGAGGAGGCTACAGCTCCCGTGTGACGCCGATGAAGCCCACTGTGAAGAGCATTTCCGCGAAAACTCGCGACAGCACTGGAAGATACGTCGTAGCGCTTCCATTCAACGACAAACAATCGGAATTGGGCGAATCACGGTCAAGAGCGATCCATCGACTAATTTCCATCGAACGAAAGCTGCGTCGAGACCCCGAGCTTGGCCTCCGATATGTTACGTCCCCGTAACGCCACCATAAAGACGCCTGTAGGGCTGCAACCCTCTAAACGCAGGCGCGGGTGTATGCCCTTTTCAAGGGGCCTACAAAGACATAAGGGAGGGGGGTTCTTGGGCCTGCAGCTCAAGAAAGATAAGAGCGATTCTCCCCACCTTTTTGGAAAAACTAACGAGTGGGAAACGGGAAATTTCAGCCAATGAGATGCAAAGAAAATTTGCCCTTTCCCACCCTTACGACTAGCAACTCGCGACTTGGGTATAAAAGCGCGAGATTTTCGTAATTTCGTCACTCAACGAAAATCCACCACCGACGACAAGTATTCTTTAAAATAGAAGCATACCCTCCGGAACGAGCTCAATATTGTACAGCTCTTCCGACTTGTACAAAGTTTAAAGTCTTTAAGTAAAAAGTAAGTTAAAATTGAACATCTTAAAATCATTCTCAAACCTTATGTAAGAGATTGCGCGATTCGCCACGACTCTTATTCCTCTCCACAAAATCTAAGAGATTGCGCGGTACGCCACGACTCTTATTCCTTCCTACAACACATAAGAGATTGCGCGGTACGCCGCGACTCTTATTCCTCTCCACAAAATCTAAGAGATTGCGCGGTACGCCGCGACTCTTATTCCTTTTCCAAAAATATAAGGGATTGCGCGGTACGCCACGACTCTTATATTTTCCCTTCTCGATCCTTGGAACCACGGGGTTCCCGTCGGTCTCGTTGAGTCAAATTAAAATCAAATCCATATTCAAATCATTCAATTCACGATATTTCATACCAAAAGACGATCCTCGTCGCAACTTTTAGATAAATAAAATGAAAACATAAATTTAATTCGAGTAATATTGAGTCTAACAATTCATTTATTCGACCAAATCTTCTAGCCCGTATCCCGGATTAATTAGCCGTAGCTAAGGTCCAAAAGAGGGCATATTCTTGATTTATGTTATCTGGACGTAACAGATACAACGCGGTTCTTCAAGAATACTTGGACCTTGGACACATGACGGAGACGAAACCAACAGACCAAGGGTATTATCTACCCCATCACGCAGTGATAAAGGACGTCAGCCTCACAACGAAGGTGCCAGTTGTGTTCGATGGATCGGCCCAAGCGAGCACAGGGATTTCGCTCAACGATACTCTTCGCGTCGGACCCACCATCCAGGACGACATTTTTTCTTTGCTGCTTTGCTTTCGAACTCATCCATGGGTTCTTACAGGCGGCATTGAAAAAATGTACCGACAAATACTCGTTTGTCCAGAAGATCGAAAATACCAGAGGATCGTGTGGCGCAACGGCGAAGGTATAAAAACCTATCAGCTCAACCTTCGGACTGTCAGCGGCACCGTATCTTGCCATAAGATGTCTTCACCAACTGGCTGAGGACGAAGGACATCGTTACCCCGCAGCAGCAAAAATTCTGAAACAAGATCTCTACGTGGATGATCTGCTCACAGAGACACAGGCCCGAGAAGAAGCCATCAAACTACGAGATGAAATCGATCAGCTGCTCAAACTCGGTGGTTTTAATCTGCGGCAATGGGCATCAAACGAGCCAGAGTTACTTGCGGGACTGCCGGAGCGGGATATGGATCTACAGCTACAGCTGGGTGGATCGTCAACACTGAAAACCTTGGGCGTATTCTGGAATTCTACGACCGACGACATCACGTACACGGTAAAGATTGCAGAGGACACATCGAGAGTCAAAAAACGCATCATACTCTCGGAAACAGCCAAGGTGTTCGACCCACTGGGTCTGTTGGGGCCAGTCGTCATACTAGCCAAGGCAATTATGCAAAAACTATAGACATTGAAGCTGCACTGGGATGAAGCACTGCCCACCGAGATCCACACGGAATGGGTGAAATTCTACGCCCTACTGCTTCTGCTGAACAATCTCAGCTTCAAACGAGCCACAGTGTTCGAAAACACCAAGGAGATACAGCTGCACGGATTCTGCGATGCTAGCCAGATAGCATACGGAGCCTGTATCTACTTACGATTCATCACCATGGACGGCAAGGTCAGCACCAGCATCCTTTGCGTCAAGTCGAGAGTCGCATCGTTGAAGCCAATCACAATACCACGCCTGGAACTTTGTGGAGCAGTCTCAGTACCAGTCTCACTCTCAATCTCGGTCTTAGTCTCAGTCTCAGTCCGAAACTCAGTCTCAGCCTCAGTCTCAGTCTCAGTATCAGTCTCAATCTCAGTCTCAGTCTCAATCTCAGTCTCAGTCTCAGTCTCAGTCTCAGTCTCAGTCTCAGTCTGAGTCTGAGTCTCAGTATTAGTCTGAGTCTTAGTCTCAGTCTCAGTCTCAAACTCAGTCTCAGTCTCAGTCTAAAACTCAGTCTCAGTCTCAGACTCAGTCTCAGTCCCAGTCTCATTCTTAGTCTCATACTCAGAATCAGTCTCAGTTTCAGTTTCAGTCTCAGTCTCAGGCTCAGTCTCAGTTTCAGTCTCAGACTGAGTATCAGTCTTAGTCCCAGTCTCAGTCTCAGACTCACAAGGGGAAGGCCTCGACTGCGACATCGACTTTTCAATGAAACTATCATAAGTCGATAGTACATTGAAAATCATTAGACACGTGTCCCGGCTTCTTTGATGGTGGGCCCTAGTTCAATTATTATTAATTTTTTTAAATCACGGTCGCCACGGCTCATGAACCAGGCACCGGTCACCTGCATTACTTTTACCAAGCGCCGAATGGCGCAGGGACTAACAAGGGGAAGGCCTCGACTGCGACATGGAATTTTCAATGAAGCTATCATAAGTCGATAGTACATTGAAAATCATTAGACACGTGTCCCGGCTTCTTTGATGGTGGGCCCTAGTTTAATTATTATTAATTTTTTTAAATCACAGTCGCCACGGCTGATGAACCAGGCACCAGTCACGTGCATTACTGTCACCAAGCGCCGAATGGCGCAGGGACAAAGCGTTAGCCCAATGATCACGATGTCGATGGTTCGAATCCTGTTGGTGTACATTTCTTTTTTATTTTGATTGCAAAAATGCGAACAATTATTTTATGACGCTCCCCTGGTGATTAAGTTTGTTTTTTCTATAACAATAGTTGGATTAAGGCGATGTACGAGTAATTTCGTAGCGTACGAGTGCGAGCGAGATAGCACCATGGGCGCTCGCGGCGGAGCGAGAGAGACGGGCGCTCAGATGTCGTACTTCACCTTAATGGGAAATAAAATCATGCCGGCACTTATTGGATTATTTTCTAACATAATCGTGATTTATTTTTGGGGGCATGTCAAAGTCTTTTCAGCCAACTTCTCGCCAACTTTACCGATATACCGAATGAAGCGAATGTGTATAGGTATATAGGTAATGTTGAGCCGCCGAGAAATTGGCTGAAAAGACTTTGGCTCCCAAAGACTTTGACATGCACCCTTATTTTTATTTGCATATTTGCAATAAAAAGGAAACAACATATACCATCAGGATTTGAACCATCGACATCGTGATCATTGGGCTAACGCTTAGTCCCTGCGCCATTCGGCGCTTGGTAAAAGTAATGCAGGTGACCGGTGCCTGGTTCATGAGCCGTGGCGACCGTGATTTAAAAAAATTAATAATAATTGAACTAGGGCCCACCATCAAAGAAGCCGGGACACGTGTCTAATGATTTTCAATGTACTATCGACTTATGATAGTTTCATTGAAAAGTCGATGTCGCAGTCGAGGCCTTCCCCTTGTTAGACGAAAAGGACGAAAATTCGCGATCACCGTGGTTTTTCGATCGTATCTTCCGTTCTACCGGTCGTATCCATAAAACTCGTTCAGTTTCATGTTCAGCATAAAGAAACACATCAAATAGAGCCTCGAGGAAGCTCGGAACATCGGTAGATTCTTTTTTCTCATTTATCTCCTCAAATAATGGGTCCTAGACGAAAAGGACGAAAATTCGAGATCACCGTGGTTTTTCGATCGTATCTTCCGTTCTACCGGTCGTATCGCTAAAACTCGTTCAGTTTCATGTTCAGCATGAAGAAACACATCAAATAGAGACTCGGGGAAGCTCCGAACATCGGTAGATTCTTTTTTCTTATTTATCTCCTTAAATAATAGGTCTTAGACGAAAAGGACGAAAATTCGAGATCACCGTGGTTATTCGATCGTATCTTCCGTTCTACCGGTCGTATCGCTAAAACTCGTTCAGTTTCATGTTCAGCATGAAGAAACACATCCAATAGAGCCTCGGGGAAGCTCGAAACATCGGTAGATTCTTTTTTCTCATTTATCTCCTTAAATAATGGGTTTTAGATAAAAAGGACGAAAATTCGAGATTACCGTGGTTTTTCGATCTTATCTTCTGTTCTACCGGTCGTATCGCTAAAACTCGTTCAGTTTCATGTTCAGCATGAAGAAACACATCAAATAGAGCCTCGGGGAAGCTCGGAACATCGGTAGATTCTTTTTTCTCATTTATCTCCTTAAATAATGGGTTTTAGACGAAAAGGACGAAAATTCGAGATCACCGTGGTGTTTCGATCGTATCTTCCGTTCTACCGGTCGTATCGCTGAAACTCGTTCAGTTTCATGTTCAGCATAAAGAAACACATCAAATAGAGCCTCGGGGAAGCTCGGAACATCGGTAGATTTTTTTTTCTCATTTATCTCCTTAAATAATGGGTTTTAGATGAAAAGGACGAAAATTCGAGATCACCGTGGTTGTTCGATCGTATCTTCTGTTCTACCGGTCGTATCGCTAGAACTCGTTCAGTTTTATGTTCAGCATAAAGAAACACATCAAATCGAGCCTAGGAGAAGCTCGGAACATCGGTAGATTCTTTTTTCTCATTTATCTCCTTAAATAATCGGTTTTAGACGAAAAGGACGAAAATTCGAGATCACCGTGGTTTTTCGATCGTATCTTCCGTTCTACCGGTCGTATCGCTAAAACTCGTTCAGTTTCATATTCAGCATGAAGAAACACATCAAATAGAGCCTCGGGGAAGCTCGGAACATCGGTAGATTCTTTTTTCTCATTTATCTCCTTAAATAATCGGTTTTAGACGAAAAGGACGAAAATTCGAGATCACCGTGGTTTTTCGATCGTATCTTCCGTTCTACCGGGCGTATCGCTAAAACTCGTTCAGTTTCATGTTCAGCATGAAGAAACACATCGAATAGAGCCTCGGGGAAGCTCGGAACATCGGTAGATTCTTTTTTCTCATTTATTTCCCCAAATAATGGGTCTTAGACGAAAAGGACGAAAATTCGAGATCACCGTGGTTTTTCGATCGTATCTTCCGTTCTACCGGTCGTATCGCTAAAACTCGTTTAGTTTCATGTTCAGCATGAAGAAACACATCAAATAGAGCCTCGAGGAAGCTCAGAACATCGGTAGATCCTTTTTTCTCATTTATCACCTTAAATAATGGGTTTTAGACGAAAAGGACGAGAATTCGAGATCACCGTGGTTTTTCGATCGTATCTTCCGTTCTACCGGGCGTATCGATAAAACTCGTTCAGTTTCATGTTCAGCATAAAGAAACACATCAAATAGAGCCTCGAGGAAGCTCGGAACATCGGTAGATTCTTTTTTCTCATTTATCTCCTCAAATAATGGGTCTTAGACGAAAAGGACGAAAATTCGAGATCACCGTGGTTTTTCGATCGTATCTTCCGTTCTACCGGTCGTATCGCTAAAACTCGTTCAGTTTCATATTCAGCATGAAGAAACACATCAAATAGAGCCTCGGGGAAGCTCGGAACATCGGTAGATTCTTTTTTCTTATTTATCTCCTTAAATAATGGGTTTTAGACGAAAAGGACGAAAATTCGAGATCACCGTGGTTTTTCGATAGTATCTTCCGTTCTACCGGTCGTATCGCTAAAACTCGTTCAGTTTCATGTTCAGCATGAAGAAACACATCCAATAGAGCCTCGGGGAAGCTCGAAACATCGGTAGATTCTTTTTTCTCATTTATCTCCTTAAATAATGGGTTTTAGATGAAAAGGACGAAAATTCGAGATCACCGTGGTTTTTCGATCGTATCTTCTGTTCTACCGGTCGTATCGCTAAAACTCGTTCAGTTTCATGTTCAGCAAAAGAAACACATCAAATCGAGCCTAAGAGAAGCTCGGAGTATCGGTAGATTCTTTTTTCTCATTTATCTCCTTAATTAATGGGTTTTAGACGAAAAGGACGAAAATTCGAGATCACCGTGGTTTTTTGATCGTATCTTCCGTTCTACCGTTCGTATCGCTAAAGCTCGTTCAGTTTAATGTTCAGCATGAAGAAACACATCAAATAGAGCCTCGAGAAAGCTCGGAACATCGGTAGATTCTTTTTTCTCATTTATCTCCTCAAATAATGGGTCTTAGACGAAAAGGACGAAAATTCGAGATCACCGTGGTTTTTCGATCGTATCTTCCGTTCTACCGGTCGTATCGATAAAACTTGGTTGCTTTGGCACCTGGCGGCGAGCCTCGGCTCCACTCCTCTATCGTCGTTGATGCTATTAATGACCAAGCTTCGATGCAACTCGTCCGACAGTTTGATACTATTGTTCCTGGATTGTTTCTGAATCGATCGAGACCAGTTACGTCGAAATCCGTTGAGTATCTTCGGATTTATGATCGTTTGTTCGAAAAAATATCAAGCGGAATCGTCGATCAATCACAGCGCTCAAAACGTCCCGCTTGTCGGCCATCAACAGCGCTCGTTGTTGGACACCGTTGTCGTAACGCCGCCGCCTGTGGTTTTATTCGGTTTAATAGAAACTTTACCATCGACAGTTTCTCTTATCACTATTTTCTTGTTAAACGATAAATTTTGTATCGATTAACCCTTATTTATCAAAATCGGTTGAGATTTAATTTACGACGCTTTGCCACCTGGCGGCGAGCTTCGAAATTTTTCGAAAATTGAAAAACTTCGATTTTCTTGGAAAATAAGGACCGACATTTTTTTTAATTGATATATTCGTGACCGACAATTAAATCCGCATCGATTGAGCCCCTTACCATCGAAATCCGGCTACATTTAAAAAAATGTCGGCCAACTTGACGGTCAAATTTGTTTATTTATTATAAAATTAACGACGCACCGACAGTTTTTGGTTTTGTGCCAAAAGTTTCCGACAATTTACCAACAATTATTCAAAATTGTCCAAGTTCATATCGGTTCCCTCGTTCGGCTAACTTTATGCAGGTCGCGATTTGACTATAGTTGACTCGAGCAGGATTTCGGAACGCAGCCCAGAGATGAGTTGAGCGAGTTGAGTGATGGCCAATGCCAGTGTTTCAGGTGGCTGGAAAATAAGTCGGCGCTAAATTGCAGTGGCCAGATGCTGAACCCGATCAAGTATGATCACCGACCGGCCGATATTACAGTTTCCGAGCTTGTCAGACAAGCTATAATTATCAACATGAAACCGTCGATTCCCATTGGCTAATCGGAACTTGGAACAAAAACCATAACCCACGTGTCATTCACACAGGTTTCTCATACGATTTGAGGTTGGAAACGAAGTAATCACAAATTTTGGATTTCAATTAGCTTCGAATGACAACAAATTCGTCGTACGATGAATAACATAATCGTAGTCCGATGTCACAGACCGGGTGACGAATTAACGTGCCAGGAAATGATCAAGCAAGGTGTCATGTCTACCGTAAACACTGCATTTTTTGCTAATTTGTTCAAAGAAGTTACGTTTCAATTTATGATATTGGGTGCTGCGATTATGTTTATTTTCTTCGGCATTCCATTTACCGTTTGTCTGTCGGTCATACCGATGGTCATATTGATAACTTACGTCGCCACTTACCTGGCTTTCGTCGCCAAAGCCATGGAAATTAATCAAGAAATATCCAACATTCCAAGGTAGGTTCGTAGA
The DNA here is from genome assembly GCA_963662125.1 of Diplazon laetatorius. Lineage (NCBI taxonomy): Eukaryota > Metazoa > Arthropoda > Insecta > Hymenoptera > Ichneumonidae > Diplazon > Diplazon laetatorius. The sequence goes on along the minus strand of OY759158.1, from coordinate 8,568,721 downwards.
TGACAATCTTCACTTCGACATTAACTCATTCCTTTCTGTTGATTGTGCGATGTTAGGATATACATGTCCAACGCCTTCTCTTGCTTCTGGGTAGCCGAAGCTTTTGAGCCTTACATGACGACGCAAATTCCAAAGAACAAACGTTACAACTTGATGACCGAGGCGCAGTTTCGCGAATCCAACATCGATGTTTCGTCGCATTACAAGAGAGTAGTAGGAACAATAGCGCTATCCAAGAGCCACAGACTGGACAAGGGCGCGTGGATCAAGCGGCTGTGCGTCGACGAGCGCTATCGTAGAAAAGGCATCGGTTCGTTTCTGCTGAACGTAGCAGTGCAGTTTGCCATGGACGAGGGATACAGTTGCGCCAATACAGTTTCCTCGGAGTATACGGATGGCGGAAGAGAGCTCTGTCTCAAAAAGGGCTTCGAGCTCAAGCAAATGTACCACAAACCCGTTTTGGGACCCGTACTCGCCGTACTCATGTACGAATTGACGTATCAGATCAAACTGGGCAACGATTACTGCGAACAACCTGCTCAAGCCTTCAAGTACAATTGACAGGCGCTCGACTGTATCGAACGAACTGACAATTCAATATCTTCGTTGTATTCCAAAACGATATTTTTTTCTGGTTCTCAAAAATTTCGAATATATTAGTTAATGTTATACTCATAAAGTTTTTTATGCCGTACGTGCCCATGCACGTGTACTTGGCGAACGACTGATCGGATAACTTTAGTATTAATAATCATAAGAAAACAACAACGACAAAGAAAAAAATAACGTAAATGTATTTTTTCAGAATATAGTTATAATAAAACAATTTCGTTTTCATATTTTATTAAACACAACTGATTATTCAAACGTTATAATATCAACAACATCGGTAGATGTGAAATTTATTAAAAAAATATATATATATTTGTGGTCTATGTTTGTTGATCGGTGGCTCTACGATAGACCTCGATCTCGCGACCTTCCCAGTGGCTATCGTTCATTTTTGTAAAGTACCTAAAATCAAATACCACAATTAGACGTGAATAATTCAACGTTGCGAAACATATGAATTCAACGAGGTTATTCTACACGTTTATCATACAATACATCAACAGCTATTTTCGAGATATTTCGAATAACCCAGACTGTCTCGCAGCATTTTTTTTTTTTTTTTTTTCGTTTTTTCAACTTTTTGTCTTATTCATCGAATTACCTTATTGTCACGTAAATTGCCGTACACATACTCGCGACTTACCGTATACGAGTGCACTGGACAGTGGGAGATTCGGTTGTATTTATGTACACACGCGTGGAAAAATCGTCGAGTGACTCGGGATACGTCAGATGAGAGATTTTAAGATTCTTCGATAGCGGGAACTATCCGAAAATAGAAGAATACGGGCTTCACACAATATTTCAAACAAACCCAACAATCGATCCCCTTTTGCAATGACAATTAAACGAAGCGTAAACCGAATGATTCCAATCATTCCATCGTCTTTTGTTAAAATCATACGTACAAGCAGTTATTCGGGTGACATTGATTCACGTGCGAGAGTGACATATTAAAAAAAAAAAAAGATGAGAACACCCATTGACCGGACATCCCGCATTGTTTTTCGTCGTGTAATAATTGTGCGTTTAACAAAAAATCATATGAAACTCACTTCTCTCGAAGGTCCCGAAGAATATCTTTTTCCTTGTCGCTTATGCCTTTTCTCAGAATTTCAAGATTTGTGTTCAAATCTCGAAGATTTTGCATTCCCACCAAATTCGTGCATACGTCTGGGCACTGCATCGAGTGCCACACAGCCAGTCTCGCCAAATCTTGATCGTGATCCTGAATATAAACATTTTTTTTTTTAATAAATTAAAAAAAAATTTTTTCGAAAATCATCATTCTACGATTTTACAACGATTGTGTCGTTTTTTTTTCTCGTCGATCATAGCAAACATGATACGAACCTTGCAACATTGTGCTGCTTGTTTGCAATTTTCTTTGATTTCATCGGAGGCTGGATGCCACGCGGGTGGTGGATTATTCGTCAAAAGACCCATGCAAGGTCCGGCCGCGTTAATTATTCCAATATTGAGCTTCTAAATCAATCGGTTTCGTTAGTAGTGATTAAAAAAAAACATTCTTTTTATTTCCAGGGTACCGTCAAGGCGGGTGAATATGGAAGACGGCGGGTGATAGTACGCGCTAGATTTTCACGTCCAGAATCGCAATGATCGAATGTTTTGACTCGGCAATAGGCCGAAGTACGCCTGGAAATGTTCTCAAAGAATAGCTCAAAACGTTATCGGTAAGTATTTGTTTTGCTGTCTTTTTTTTGCAACCATTCCCCCAAAAATGGGTTTTTTCGAATGATTTTCGTTGCAATTCACTCTAGAATATCGACACAGAGATATCCATACGGTACAGGCCCCAAAAAAAAAACAAATTTATTCATTCTTATTAACGATCAGAAAACTTTTACTATAATTGTACACGTTGTACCATAATTGCACCATAATTTTTTTTTTTCAATGACACTTCTTACACACTTTTGGAAGGATGTTCGCAAGATGCCTGAACGTTATCGATAAATTTGAACGCAAATTCTGATTTTAGACGAAGCGCGAAAGAAATAAAGTGCAATTTTTTATACCATGAATTCAAAAACACATCTTGACGGTATTCAAAATCGTACGGAATTTGTTTTGTTATTTTTTTGTCGTTGCAAGAAGTACGCACTTTGAAGAATTGAACGTAATCCATGAGAGTCTCGTCGATAAGAGTGTATCTGGAGTACGTTAGTGCGCAACTAATGGCGATGTTGCTTCTCTCGATGCATTCTTTCAATATCGATATCGGATAACCAGTTATACCGATAAATCTGGCTTTTCCGTCTCTCACTTGCCTCGACAATTCCGGCAGAGTCTGGGACACAATTATATCGAGAGACGGTGCAAATTCTATGTCGTGAACCTGATGGAAAATTCGTTAAACTGATTGAGAAAAAATCCACACACACGTTTCTTTTCTCGTTCGGGCGAGAAGAAGAAAAAATAAAAGTTCCAGACTTTCTGATAAATTATCTCTGACCTGCAAAACGTCAACGTAATCCAGTTGCAAAAGTTCCAGACTCTTTTGCAAACTCTTGCGTGTCTTATCGACGGTAAAATCAAACATGTTGTCGAAATCGAGCTCGTAACGTCCAACCTTCGTCGCTATGTAGTAAGCCTGTCTTGGAATTCCTTGCAGGGCCTGAAAATCCATTGCGAAACCATCACGTCTCACGTCTGTTGCGATCATCGTTCATTTCGAGTCCAAACAAATTTTCATTCGATTTTTTTATTCTGGCACAGCAGATCCAAATGATTTATGAAAATTCGAGGAACAAAAAAATAAATGGTTTTATCAATGTTTCGAAGAAGTGGAATCTCATTGTTAATTGCAACTCGTACTATTCTTTTTCTTCTTACTTTCTTTCGCATCGATGGGAATAATTTTATGTCCCAATGGCTTACGAATTATCATTATTATTATCGGTGTTTGTTGATGAAAAAAACAATTCTCAATGATTTTATTGGCAATAATAATTTTCAGGGTTTTTTTTCTATTCGAATATTTTAATGATGGAAAAAATTTTATTGACACACGTCATCAGCTTGTGTCAATGACAATTTTTGAAATATTGAAATGTGATTTGATGATGTTTTATTTATGAAGTTTGTAAAAATACTTTTCCAATTAGCGATTCGGAACGCCCTTGGCCGTACCACGGTGAAGTATCGATATAGTTAACACCTTGGCGAATCGCTTGTCTGATGGTTTCGATTGCTTCTGCCTCGTCGTACGTTCTGTCCAAGTTGATCGACAATTAATTTTATTGCGGTCGGTTTAAATTTTTTTAGATAAATCGGAATGATAGATATCACGACTGTTTACTCTGTCAATCAAATTGAGTTTTTGTTTGCGAAATTTAGAAAAAAGTTTTTTTACCAAGAAACGAATATTCACCCATAATGGCATCCCATTGGTCCCCCTCCGAAAGCCAATTTACTGACCAACAGTCCGGTCTTTCCCAAGGTTCTGTATTCCATGAGTTTTACGGCCTCCAAATCGTGAAAACCTTCCACGTAAGTCGGTGGCAAGGACGCCCTGCAACATTTTCGAACATTTTACAATCCTCACTTTTCAATTTTCACTCTCACTCGGCATTTCTAAGTGAAAAAAAACCTGAACTATATGTATACATATGAAGAAAAATCAGTTTCATTCATGGAATTGTACATATATAAATTGCATAAAAATTGCATATACTACGTATTGTATACGTAGTATATGCAATTTACTTACAACTTTTCAATATTTACAATATAATAAATTTCATCTGATCTTTGTATTCGTATCTAATGACAATCAAAATATAGTTGGACATATTTTTTATGTAAAGTTTGCTTGGACTGCATACGGATGAAAAAAAAAAAATATATATATATATACATTCATATTGAACAGTTATTAATCTCAATAACGTATTTTTTGCGGAATACAATGATAAACAATTTCATGATAATAATTCGTAATAAACAAACTGTAATTCACAATAAATTAGGAAAATATGTATGATAATTAATTCATTAAAAATCATTATCATCAATTTGCTCATTATTATATTTTTAAAAAATTATATTATTGGAATTAATTACTATTTCGTATGGATATATCGCATAGAGTGTGCATATAAAAAATATATATCCAATTGAATATGCAAAACTGCATCTTTTTTAAATTTTTTTTCATTTGCCGTTCCTCATTCGCTCATTCGTAAATCATCATCGTCATAATCACGAGCGCGTTGAACTCCGTCGATGCATCGAGCGAGAAGCGCATATAACATTGAAAAATTAATCAGACGTGTGATAAATTGATACGAAACGAAAGAACGTGTCGACGACGTGCGAGATACGAAATGTTATCTTATTTTCTCGACGAAGATTTTGAGATACGAGAGTGGACATTAGAGAAAGTCATTGGAAATGCGTGTGATACACGGGCCTTGAAGAAACACAAGAAAATATTTTCGAATCGTTCACAATCGTTGATAAGCGTTTTAAAAATACGTCTGACACGCCTATATCGTGAGGATACATTTTTTTTTCCTCATTCGATGCGCGATCTGCTGTTCGAACTTTTTCGTAGTCGCGGACCTTCGAATTATTTTCAATGTCGAGGCCAATTGCAAAATATAAGTACGAGAACGTGGCGGGAGGGGAGGGGAGGAGGAGGCACACGGATCTTCTAGCCAGCAAGTACTCCCAAAAAATAACAAATATAAATAATAAAATAAAAATAAAATAAAATAAAATGAAATAAAATTGAAATTAAAATTGTCAACAAATTTAATTAAATGGAAACGAAAAATATATGTACACATATATACTGCACTCAGAGCGTAATTAAAAATTTTCATTCGAATAAAGAATTGAACGAAAATTTTTTGATTTATCGCAAATTATTCTTACATGTTTGTCGTTCGATTAAATATTTTTTTTTTCCGGAGCCTTTTGTTGATCGCTTTGTGGCAGACGAATAATGACGTCTCACCGACACTGCGGTTGTCCGGGCACTGCAACGATGCACCTTGTGTTTTTGTGTCGCCCGAACATTCGTGCGACAAGCCGGCCAATCTCCTCACTGGTCGATCGTCGATGATCGTCAACTCGTCACTGAATGTTTTCGAGACTGGGCATTGGGCCGATACGACGGACAACCGATCGATTGAGTAATAAATACTCCGTTCTGGCTCGACGGATTATTATCGCCGCACGATGTGTGCGCTCCGAAATAAATTGCTCCGACGATACGGCGATTCTCATGTCGTTCGGACGTTTGCGTTTACTCGTGGTTGATAAGCGAACGTCCATTTGCTGCGTGAGACTGAATCCCGAAACGTCGTGACTTTTCCATCGACTCTTTCGTGGAGCTCCAGGCGGCAATATGACCGACTGCTGGCAACTTTTCGTTGCACGGGTGTTCGACCTTTCATAATTCGCGGCTAGAAGTCACTTCGGTGTCGGTTGAAAGATAATTTCACAGTCGAATCGTCGTATGACGGCCTAGTCGGTTGAGGGGGGGGGGGGGGGGGGCTAAGTCATCAACATTTTTTTTTAAATTTTTTTTTCGTGACGTGATCAATCCAAATTTAAAATTCGATTTTACCCTCATGACCTATACTCAGCTATTATTTTAGATTTTTTTCATAGCCATATAAAGCATGTGAACGATGTAAGATTTGTCACAAAATTTTTCACTTAAAATTTCATGTGACAGTCCCCCTCGGCTTTACGTCGAATATCATTGTTATCGTTTTAAAAAAATTTCTATACAGGATAAAACCGTTCTAATTCTGATTCATTGAAATTTGAAAAAATTGGTTTCATCAAAATTTATAAGAATGTGCGATCTTTGTCGGTCAATTTGAAGGACCTCGATTACACACTTTTCTACAAAATCAAAATCGCAAGCTCGTTAACAATATTTTTGATTAAATTAAATGCACTTATCGATTCTTAAAGGCTTGTATACAGAATTTGTTTATTTTTTTTAATTAAATTCGATTCATGTAATTACTGTGGCCATTTGAGGACACGCGTCCATACTCACCTTGCTTTTACCCTATATATTTTTACATCTTTTCGTATTTATTCCTTTTTTTTCATTTTTTGCTATTCATTTATTTTTATATCTTATACATATTTCTATATTCTTCATGTATTTATATGTACGGTATGTATAAAGGTGGGGGGGGGGGGATGCCCCGTAATTGTTTCGAGTGTACTTTTTTTTTTCGTGTCCAGTAATTTTTTCGTTTTTTTTGTCCACCCGAATTTTCCGAATTATGTAAATTATTCATGATTAGTAGGAGAAGTAGCTGTGAGAAAAAAAATGATGACCCTGTAAATGGCTTGTCCTCGGGGGTTTTTTTATGTCACTCTCGGTTTTGCCCCGTCAGGAATAAGGACTCTCCTTGGCTTTTAGACTCACTTCTCCCCCCTCCCCCCCCCCCCCCTCCCTCGTTTTCTGGGTCATGCACTCGAGACTATGGCAACTCGCATATTCTTTTTTTTTCGTTTTCTTTCTCCTTTCGTTCCATCGTGTGATTATGCGATATAAATCATTGAACGATCGTGTGGAGAAGTCACGAGGTGGTTCGTCGACACGTGTCTTGTAGGAGTCGTCGTCATCCCCTCGGGACAAGCCAAAGTCAGAGCCGAGCCATAGGCCGATGAACGTGTTCCGCGTTGTGATTCAGCATACGTGGACCATTTATTTATCGATTTTGGATCGTTTTTCGTTATCCATCTCGTTGCACATTCTTTCTATGCGGTTTGCGGAATAGTTTTTTTTTTTTGCGTTGTATTAGATTTTTGTTTTCGAAACTGATGACAGAGACTCAACGAATCTCGATTAAAAGAATTATATACAAATTATATATATGGGATTTAGTCTATATACTTATATTATCTATATATATAGACTATATGAACTGTATTCCGCTTCTACACCTTTTCGGAGCACATGATGAAATACGTTTTCGATGCAAACAAGCCAAGCTTTCTTTTAAAAATATTTTTCAATATATGAAAAGAAAAGAAAATGTTCGAAATTGCAAAAAAAAAGATAAATAAATATTTCACTTTGTAATCTGTTTATAATACTTTCGGGAAAAAAAAATGAAAAACAAATTCAATATTTCGAAAGAGCGCAGAACCAGCTTCCCAAATCACCCCTTGAGAGTTCATTTTGATCTTCCAGAAAGAGAGTTACGGCCACCTCGAAGGTACCCGTGCAATCGTAAAAAATTTATATTTTCGAAACTTTCATCCCCTGCAACTTAAGTACGGACGTAGAGGCCTAAAAATTGCCGTGGAACTTCCTATTGTATTTCTATGTACATATATTTTTTTACCAGGGACGTTCCGGTGTGAGTGTTCTTTTCCGAGTGAAGGTGGTATTGATTCGATTTAATGATATCGCAAGTATGAAAGTTTAAAAATTAACTTTTTATTTCATTTCCATTTTCATTGAGAGCATATTCAGTCGTTATATTCTTTATCACTTCCACAAAACGATTTATTTATACTATGCTGCGTCATTATAATTCGAAAGATAATTATGACCGTCGCTCTGGAATTCGGAAAATTATTTGTGTCAAATGCGATGATAATCGATACGCAGCCTCGAGGCGGGATACCATTGAAATTCGATAATCATAAATATGTACCTCGATCATACTCACGATAAGAATAATTAATACGATTATGATTCGTGAATTTCGTATAAATACGTATCGTAAAGTTTTTTAAATATTTGTAAATTTCGTATCACAACGTTAAACTGTATATTATATCATTATATACGCATTTGCTGATTGTGTAGAAAAACATATTATATAAGGATAGATCCAATCTTCATCGCATTATTATACAATAGAATGGAAGCCCGATCATATTTCTGAAAAAGCATAATAGACGAGAATCCTATCTTTGGTACGGTTCAGAGATAAATAGCTGTAACGATTTAACAGCATTGTTGAATTGGGAGGGGACGTTCTGGCAACGACCTTGAAAATATCTCGTGACTCAAGGGTCAAAATCAAAAGGTCGGGAAACATTATTTGTTGCATGTTGGTACATCTGCTTAAAGAAACCCCTGTTAGGGGGGGAAAGTGAAAAAGAAAAGTTGAGTAGGGGAGACCGGGGCCAGTTGTAACATTTTTTTAGAAAAAATCTGAATATCCTGCGATTCACTTAGTATATTCACTAGCTTTTTTCAGCATATTATTCATTGGTTATTATATAATCATCGTGAATTTTTATTCAATTTTTAGTGACCATCAGAAACTATGAAGTTATTGAACTTTGTTGTGTGAAATACAGAGTGTCACGTTTTACCCCGCCTCGGGGTGTAAAGTAAAAGGGCAAGTTGTAATACGTTGTTACGAAGAGATTCTAGATCTTGATCGAAAAAATTGCACAATAATCGGTGATCAGGTCACGAAAAACATCTTACAGTTTCGTACAATATGTTTATGCATAGCTAAATCCACCAACTCGTATTTTTCTATAGAAGATTAAAAAAATAATTTTTCATCCGACCTCTCTCGAAAACGCGTTATTCCGTGCCTGCTAAGCGGGCGCAAAGTGACGGATTTCAGTCCGGAGCTTCACAATATACTGTTTTTCCAGCATGGATGGGCTCGTTGTATCGAAATACGTTATTAATTGAAACATTGCGATTCAGAGGGACTCGATTGGTGCCACTTTTGGGGGGTGGGGCGGGGGGTAACGATCGTTAATTCACGAATAGTGTCACGGCGTAGATACACACACGTACACTCATACGTACAGAGACATCGGTGATTTACGCAGAGGCGACGTAATGCCAACGCAAGCTGTTTCCCCGAAGCACGGCTCTTCTCTTCTATCGTCGCCGATTGAATGTGTCATGGCTTATCCCGTTCGAGGTTCAACGCATACCTTTCGGGTGCTTTTGTCAAGCCACATAATTCACACACTCGCGAATCCATCATCCCGAGAAATATGGACTGATTCTCTACGATTACGGTGCGCCACATATTCACCTGTGTCAGTGTCAGACTTTTGTTATCGCGAATCACGTGTGCTCGGAAGTTTCATTTTCTCACGAGTATATTATTAATATTATTGATAAACCGGGAACGTTACGGATATCCTTGCATTTTATAATTTAATAACGAGATGTCGGTAAAGTGGTTACCGATTGCGGATTCATTGACTCATGGATTTGATAATATATTCGAATTATCATTACACAATCACCGAGCTTTTATCGAACACTCGTGTCTGTTGTTTTTTATTTTATTATTTACGATCAGTGTTGTTAACAATAAAAATACGTCTGGTTTTTAATATTGGAGCAGTCGACATTCGTATGTGGACATTGTACTCGCGTTTGGACTTTTATTCTCGAGTTAATAAAAAGTTCGTAGATACAAGGTCGTGTGATAATTTGTTGGACGTTTATAGAAGAAATTTTGTGCGAGTGCGAGTTCGACTTGAGATTCGTATAATATTTTGTGGAGTAATCAAATTACCTATCATATTTTTTCTATGAGATTTTTCCCCATGATCTTTTGGTAAACTTGGAGTGAGGCTTTGTATTTCCTTATTTTTTCATAATTTCGAGTCGAGTAGTTTTGGAAATAAGGGCTGGGGAGGGAGAACATGGTCTGTTTTTCCATATTTTTTAGAATATCCTTATAAATATACTATTCAAAATTTTGAGAAATATATTATTTTATTCTGAGTAACAAGCCCTTTCAAATAATACCCCACATGATATAATAAAAAAAAAAAAAAAAAATCGATTATCTAACTTGCCTCCTCTTCAATTTCCAGATGAATATTTGTTAATGTTAACCAGTGAAACATATGTATGCGGATTGATAAGATATATTACTATTCCAAATTTCGAGTTCCTACAAATTTCATGTTTTGGTCCTTTGAAAAAACGCAACCCTAAAAATATTCGATACAAAAAAAAAACCATCGATGAGAAACAAAAAGCTCTGACGCTTTGTGAAGCTACAATCTTGGAGATAATGAGAGAATGATCTGGGTCTTGAAACTTGCAAGCTGCTTGGTTCATCGCATTTCAACGTAATAGCAACGTACGCTTTTTCATAATCGATTAATTTTATCAATTTTAGATTCCTGGTAATTGCAAGCAGCTGATTGCCAGCTTCTGAAGCTGGCAATAAAGCTTCAGAATCGTGATTCGAACATATCCATAAAATTATTCGCTCAAAGCAATCAAATCCGATTTTATTACCAATCGTTCGGATTATCAAAAGCACACGATAAAACTGACGTTGTTTTAGGAACAAGCCATATATCCTCGAAGTTGAACACTCTCGATGTCAGACGTCCGCCACACGTGCTTAGGATTGTCGTTTTCGCTCGATATCGAAAATGATTAATGAGGATGAAATGAAAGTAACACGAAAGATTGATGATGATTCATCAATAAACTCGATGGGCGCACAAGCAGCACAATTCGTCCGTAATAGAGTCCCAAACGTTCGGCTAAATGGTTGCCGTGACGTCACAAAAAGTCCAACCCATCGAATACCCGATGGAATGGACTCGAATACACATTGACCCGTGCGGATTTTACTTCCGGTTGTTTTTTTTGCGTTTTCCCCAAATTATCTTGTTTCAAACTTTTCTCGTTATCCGACATACTTGACATTTGCAATTTTTTTTTTTTTCGCAACCGTGATTGGGTTGTGACGGAAGATGACCGTGTGACACTCCGGGAGATTGCGAATTGATTGGGGGTTTGTTTTGGTTCGATAAATGTAATAGCAATTGATTTTTCATTGTACAAATATGAGACTTTTTTCGGAGCTACGTTGTTAATGTAGGTATACATGTATATATATATATATATTGGTGGTTCTTATTTGGCCTAAAAAAATAGAGAGTATCGCTACCAACCTACCTAGAATGATTCTAGACCATAAAAAAAAAATTTCATGTTTTTTTCCAATTTTCAAATTTACCCTCTGCATTGCCTGAATTCATTTGAAAGTTTTTAAAATCATTTACGTCATATTTTCCGAGTTTGATGTAAAAACGGTTGCGATAAAAAAAAATCGGAAAAAAAAATGTATATTATAACAAAACTATACCACGAAAAGACCAAAAAATGTTAGCGGCTAACCGGCAAACATAACCTGAAAAAAAAAAAAAAATAAAAACCATTTTTATTTAAATTTTTTACGTTTTGTTTGCCGGATACCTGCCAATTTTTTTTTTGTTTTTTCGTGGTATAGTTTTATAATAATTTTGTTTCAGATTTTCTTTCCCGAACTTTATCGTGAAGAAAAAAAATAAATTATTTAAAAAACTTTCAAATGAATGCAGGCAATGCGGTAGAAGGTAAATTTAAAAATCGGAAAAAAATATGGAAATTTCTGTTTGCACGGTCTATAGAATCATTTGGAAGGTAGGTAGCGATACTTTTTTTTAAAGAACCACCCTAGTATATATATATATATATATATATATATATATATATATATATATATATATGAGCGATTCCACGTGACTTCAGCCACTCAAAAAAAAAATTTTCCACAAATAATTTTAAAAAATTGAGCTATTTTTTTGCAATATATTCACCGAGTGCCGATTTTTTTAAATTTTTTTTGACGGTTTTATCGTTAATTAAAGTTTTTTTGTATTTTTCCATTCAAATGGCTGTATCTTTGGCAGGGTTTGACGTATTTACATTTGTAAAAAACGAAAATGTGCGTCTTTTTAAGGCCTTCCAGAAAAAAATTACTTTAGATTCTATTGAGCAAGTTGCACGTCCGTTTCAGGGCAAAATATGCAAAAATATTTTTTTTCTGAAAAAATGCATTTTTAATTTTTTTTTTCAAAATTTCCCCAAATTCTGAATACAAAAAAAAAATTTTTGGTATTTTTTATATCGTGGGACCGGCAATCGGTAATGCGTAATTTTACCGATTTCATTAATAGATTTTTTTCAGTTCAATTTTTTCGCTCTACGCGATTCAACGAGCATTGATTATCATCAATTTCTCTTTCAAGGAGGCTTCTGAACTCGCGTAAAGTGACTGGAGCACATGAAAAAAAAAAAAAAAACTGAAAAAAATCTATTAATGAAATCGGTAAAATTACGCATCACCGATTGCCGGTCCCACGATATAAAAAATACCAAAAATTCTTTTTTCGTATTCAGAATTTGGGGAAATTTTGAAAAAAAAAATTAAAAATGCATTTTTTCAGAAAAAAAACATTTTTGCATATTTTGCCCTGAAACGGACGTGCAACTTGCTCAATAGAATCTAAAGTAATTTTTTTCTGGAAGGCCTTAAAAAGACGCACATTTTCGTTTTTTACAAATGTAAATACGTCAAACCCTGCAAAAGATACAGCCATTTGAATGGAAAAATACAAAAAAACTTTAATTAACGATAAAACCGTAAAAAAAAATTAAAAAAAATCGGCACTCGGTGAATATATTGCAAAAAAATAGCTCAATTTTTTAAAATTATTTGTGGAAAAATTTTTTTTTGAGTGGCTGAAGTCACGTGGAATCGCTCATATATATCAGAGTGGTCCTCACAGAGAGCTACGAAGACGCCAATCGTTTGCCATGAAACACAGATTAGCGAGAACGATCTCGAACCCGGAGCGTCTAATTGTTTGCGAATCGATATTACGTATAATCCGCCCGCTCGTATCGCGCCCGTTTCCGTGTGCACATTGCGTACGTCTTGCGGCAGTTGCTCCAGCACCCGTTTGTGTTAAACACGCGAATTACTACGTTACAATGCACATCCCGGGGGTTGTCGCGAAGGTTGCAAAACCGCAACTGCTTCGACGACACGCGGTCTCCGACGTTCGTCCGTGTAATTGCACGACATCGGCTCAACGGATTTTTCGGCCAATGAGAATTTAGCAGTCTTGTGGCTGTACTTGCTATACCCATTCACGACACGACTGATCCTCGTCGCCTCGAAAGTAACGCCGATGAAAATAAACGAAGAACCCAGATGCTTCGCGTTGACGGCGTCTCGTCTAAATTGATCGACGAACGATCGAATTCGAGAAATCCGAAGTTTTTTCGAGGATTCATTTAAAAAAAGTAAAAAAAAAATATGTTCACGGAGGTTTCCAACGAGAAAATTTCGTCTCCCAGGATAATGGAACTGTTCGAGAGAATAAGAAGCAAGAAAAAAAATTTAAAAAAAAAATAAAAAAAGGAGACGAGACAAAAAGGTCTTCGCCGCAGTGAAGACGACGAGGTTGAGGGTTGAACGACCGGGAAATACTTATCTCAGAAGTACACTTTGATGTAACGAAGAGGCTTCGTAATTCTTGGTTCTCAGCCCGCGGGACATAAAATGTTACCCGATAAAATGGTTCGAAGGTCTCTCGGTGAATTCGGAGCCGGATCGTAATATATATATATATATATACGTATATATATATATGTATAGATATATCTATGTATACATACACATATGCATGGGGAAAGACACCTCATTTCGAATGGGTTAAAACACTCACCCCTTCAGTAATGGTCGTTAATTTTTTTTGCAGTTTGGGGTAACTGAAAAGAATCAGTTGATTTTTTCAAAATTTTCTACCCAACCAATCGCCTTTCATAAATTGATATAAATATACGATATACGAGCCATTCCATCAAATATCGGATAATTTTGTTCTTCATTTAATTACAAGAAAACTTATGGCACAATGCTTTTTTCCTTCACTTTTTGATATTCTACATTTTCTTAGAGGCCAGGGGCTGGGATGATAATTTTTAAATAAATCAGGGGAAGTTTTTGGGTTACCACAAACTGAAAAACAAAATTCACGAACATTTTTAAAGGGGTGATGTTTTGATTTAGTCGAATTGAGGCGTCTTTTCCCATATATATATATAATTATATATATATATATATATATATATATATGTAAGTGTGTACCGTAACAAGTAGTAGTATGCGAGTATGTGCAAGTTGGGTCGACGTGCTCGTAAAGTCGACTGCTCCGACGTCGGTCTTGCTACCACGAAAATTTACATACACGAGACTATTTCGAAGTTTTATCTCACCCCCGGGGATCTACGACGACTCGGTTTTTCTGGCAAACGTCGGGATATATGGATTTCTTTCTGCATCACGTAAATATGTTACCGAGCGATTACCTTGCAATAAGACCGCAAAGTCGAGAAACGAGGATCAAAAGGATTTTTTTTTAAATTATTATTATTATTCTTTCTTTTTCAACCATTTCTCGAGACTTTGTGGAAATTTGGTAAAGCTTCGGTTGTAAGATGTTTATTTCTTCGCCTTTTTTCTTCTTCCACAAGCTATGTATATATATGTATGAGCGATTCCTCGTGACTTCAGCCACTAAGAAAAAAATTTCTACAAATAATAAAAAAAAATTGAGATATTTTATTGCAATATACTCACCGAGTGCCGATTTATTTTTAATTTTTCTGACGGTTTTATAGTTAATTAACGTTTTTATTCATTTTTCCATTTAAATGGCCGTATCTTTGACATTATTTGACGTATTTACATTTGTAAAAAACGGAAATGTGCGTCTGATTATGGCTCTCCAGAGAAAAATTACTTTAGATTTCATTGAGCAAGTTGAACGTCCGTTTCAGGGCAAAATATGCAAAAATATTTTTTTCCAAAAAATGCACTTTTTATTTTAGTTTTTTAAATTTCTGCAAATTCTGAATATGAAAAAAGAGTTTTTGGTGTTTTTTATATCGTAGGATCGGTAACCGTTAATGCGTAATTTTACCGATTTTATTAATAGATTTTTTTCGGTTTGATTTTTTTTTTCATGTGCTCGGGTCGCTTTACGCGAGTTAAGAAACCTTCTTGAAAGAGAAATTAATGATGACCAATGCTCGTTGAATCGTGTAAAGCGACTGGAGCACATGAAAAAAAAAAATCAAACTGAACAAAAAATATATATCTATAATACTTCCACGCGTCAATGGAACATTCCTCCGTTGAGTCCTACTACTGACGTCTGACCACAGAGGGCTATGACTACTGCCAGAGCTACCATGCCGACGCTTTGGCTCGTTCCCTCGAGCCTTCTGACTCGCGCCACGTCGCGTCGGCTGCTCCGATATACTGTCACACCTCTTCTGCAAAAAAAAAAAGCAAACAAAAAATGTATCGTTATGTATTCAGATAACAGATTATAGTCACACGATTGTAAATATTTTTTTTTCTATGAAAATATATATTTCATTATAAAACGATAATTCAGATGAAAAAATATATTTTCATGGAATGATAATACGGAGAAAATAATATGTTACTCGACATGAATTTCAATAAGTGTTAAGTTCAATGATCAAATGACCGTCAACTCTGACACACATCTGTATAAAAAAAATAACAAATCAATTGTCGTTATTCAAATAACAGCTTGAAGTTCCACAATAATCGACATTTCTTATTCTTTTCAAAAGATATATTTTTCGATAAAATTGTAATACAGAGAAAAGAATGTATTACTCGATATTAATGATAATAAGTGATAAATTATGCGATGAAATAGGGCGAGGTGGGGTCGAAGGGATTGGTCAGTTCAGCGTTTAACCAACTATAATCTCGATTCTGAATTGCGTTTGGTTGTATTCAACTCCGGTTTACCATACAATTACGGTAGTGTACCACAAGCCAAAGTCTCGTTAAGACTCCCCCGAGACGCATCGATGTAGCCTCGGTCTCTCGTTCCCCGGCTCAACCGAATTTATGTACAAAATTTTCCAAATCAATTCGGTTCCAAGGCTAAGTACTACGTGACCTGGCGCGGAGAGAAAAAGCTCAGCGGGTGAGTCTGCCAAAGGCGAACGAATGGTCGAATCGGGTTTTCGTTACATTCGCATTCACCGATATTCGTTGTATTTGTGTGCGTGTGTGTGTTTGTGTGGGTGTGCACGAACGCGAAAAGTGTGGATAACGTCTGCGATTGCGGCATCAGCTTCTGGCAGTCGTCTTTTTTTTCGTTAACCTTTTTTTCCCCCTCGAATCAATATTGTCATTCAAAATAGATTCGATTCACGTTTACATTCTATAAATTATTTTTCGTTTTTCTTACTTTTTTCTCGCTTGGATTATGTTTTTTTTTTCGTTTTCTGCA
This sequence comes from Diplazon laetatorius, assembly GCA_963662125.1. NCBI lineage: Eukaryota > Metazoa > Arthropoda > Insecta > Hymenoptera > Ichneumonidae > Diplazon > Diplazon laetatorius. Next base: position 8,551,969 of record OY759158.1, on the reverse strand, counting down.
TCGGTGAACGATGACAGTCGATGGGTTGACGAAGGATGAAGAATATTTCGTTCGTACCGTCTGAATTTATTGCAAAACCGGTTTTATTGTTGAATCGTTTTTGAATAAAGGCGGTTTCAAGTGAGATATCAAAATGATCGTATTATCAAGATTTTCAAATCTTCAATTTTGCATGAAGTCAATCAGAATGAATAATATTCACGAATGTTTTGGGTTAAAAAATAATTTTATTCGAGTTTTCTTTCTGTTTACTTACACGCCGAACAAAGTCATTTCTGCGACTATTGTTGTAGCGGTATGCCGGATTATTCTTCATTCTTGAAGTCTGCAGGTACTACGGTCTGGTAAAAAGAAAGCGTTGGGTCGATAAGCGGCTTCGAGGCTTTGCCAGAAATGAGTCGCGATTCCGGTGACGTCGAATTCGATGATAAACCAGTAAAACGTTTACTCGGTCCAAACACTAAAAGCAAATGAAAATAACATGGAAAATCAATTTTGAACAAATTTCCATGGTCAAAGTCACGCGAAGGTCATTGTTTCGTGGATCATTGGAAAGGTATTAGGTACCTCGTCTGATATGAGATGATAATTAAAAAATACCGGTTCCATTTGAAAAAAAAAACGTTGATGACCTTGAAGTCTGAAAAAGTATGACATTGAGGGAAAGAAGTGTACGTTCAGACCCCAAGTACTTGGGGTATGTTCAGACCCCAAGTACTTGGAGCATGTTCACACCCCAAGGTAACTGAATAGGTAACGGTAAATGTAATTGTCTCGAGATATAGATTATATATAATTTTTTTACTTGGGCTGATACATATGCACCACGACGGATCGTTGTATTCAAGGAGCCGTTCAAGTCTACAGCTCTAGTTCTCGAATTATCGTTATTCAAGATCGTCAGATTGGAATCGGGGATGAGGTCTGAAAATCGCGTAGCAAAGATATGTCGGGGCAAAATTTCGGTCGTGGTTGCGCGGGACCTTCGTCCCAGACGTATAGCGAAGACGAAGGGCGAACGTCGACTCGTAGATTGCCGGCTCGCATGCTCAACCACGATAATCGACCTCGTTTCTCGACTCGCAGGAGTGGGTTATACGTACGTCCGACACCATCCCAAGTCGTGTGCGACCCCCACACCACCGCCTGCGCTTTCTCGTCTATCGCCCTTAAAAATAGATTTTCCCCGCTCCATTAGCCTGCCGCATTGCCGGCACCAAACGGATTTTGTTCAATTGTCGTCGCTAATTGCCAGACGGCACAATTCTCGAATATTTTGGCAGTCTCAACCGTTACCTTGTCTTCGACTTTTTTTTTCGTTTCATTCTTTTTTTTTGTTTTTGCCTTCAATTGAGCGGCTATTTGTCTCAAGCGGAATTTTATTGTCGATGAGTTGGGTGCTTAATTCGCAAATGGGTCGAGTGCTTTTATTTTTCTAATTTTTTTTTATTCCGAGCAAGTAAGAAGGCCACGGCGTGGGTGGTAAAAAATAGGTTTTTTTGTACTTGAGGATGAAAGGACTGTACGAAAGAATTTTCTAAAAATCTCATCAAGGGATTGCAAAAATTCGCTGAGTTATGAGCTAGTTTCGTCGTATTTTCGACTTTTGTTGATTTTCAAACGAAATTCAGCCTCTTTTTCATGGCACCTGCGATATCGCTCATCTGCGAAATATTATGAGCTCTCGTTTGAAAGGCAAGTTAAAATCGGTTTGAAATTGTAGTCTACAACGCACTCTATCCACCATGCGTGTTTTCCGATGGCCTCGGCAGCGAAAATTTTGTCGAAACATTGAACGCGTTAATCACGGAACGACATTTTGAAATCGGTAGTCAAGATCTCTCGAGAACCACTTTGACCGGTTTTGTTCAAATTTTCTAAAAAAGCATTCTCCAGAGAGTAAGAGAAGCTTTTCCGAGCATGAAAATTTTGTTCTCATTTTATTTATAGAAAAACTGACGAAGGATAGGATCAAAAACGTTCAAATACCACTCATTTGTAAAAAAAGAAATCCTTCTCTTGCTCTCAAGATTAACTCTTCTAAAATGATAAACAATCGCCAGTTTTGTTTTAAGATCGTTATTTTGGAATATATATTCATATGACCACCGAAAAAAAGATCGCCAGGAGAATCAGAATAACTCCGCCCCATTTTGTAATACTTTCCCTCAAAAATGATACGAAAGTTTTTTCAATAAATGCTCTAAACACTTGAAAGAAGAAATCATCAATATCTTCGTTCGTTTCGTTAGGAAAAAATATTGAATTTTAGGGTCGTCACGCTATATACACGCCCTCAATGTTAATGGCGTTTCGAGTGGGGTGGCGTCGGGGGGAGGGCGGGGGGGCATAACATCCGAGGAACGGGATGTTTTCTCACACCAAACTTTTCTTTTTTCTCGATCATAAGATTTATCGATCGTTTCAAAGTTTTCGGAATATCGACACAAATTTTGAAATCAGCAAACAACGTTTTTTTTTTAATTTTATTATTCCCCCCTCCCCGCCCAGCCCTGAGCGTAACGGGTTTTCTTTTCGATGGCGCGTGGATCTGTGGTCGTTGGATTTCGCGAGTTGATTTTAATGGCGAAGGTTGTTTCAAGGGTCGTGCACCGGGCGGCTCAGATCGCGATTTGAATTGTAAATCCGTGAAGGGCCTTCCATGGTTCCCCTCTCGGTCGGTTCGTTCGACTCCCTCGTGCACTATCCGCAGTCCTGTTCGTGGGGCTGCAGGATTTTCTTCGGGCCAGAGGAGTGAAGACGGGGTGGCGGAGGAGGGGGCGGGGGTGGGGTTGCGGAAAGCAAGAAAGGTTGCTGATGTGAAGAGGTTCGCGCGCGCGGGAAAGTTGAACGAGCCTTTACAGCGGAAAGCTGGGTTAAGAGGGTTGCGTCAAAGTGCGACGCCCGTGTACACGTAGCGACGTATTGTGCGGTATATCGGTAGACGTACGTGTGTCGTCTAGAGCAAACGGGATGGAAAGGTCTAGGTGTCTACGTGGATGGTGTGTAATTGGCCGCTATGCAGTGCACCCAAATTTTCAATATATCATTTGGCAATCTTGCCCGGAAGCTCTTCCTGTGTTATGGCGGTTGCGGTACCGAGAACTTGGAAATTTTTCGTCGAACGGGTGGGGGTGCAGGGATAATGGAAAAAATATGTTCTTCCACTTATTGTTATTATTTTTATGTTTATTTCCTCTAAAAAATATATATACATATATATATTTTTTTCTCTTTTGGAATAGTAATTTATCTTACAATGAGTGGAAGAAGTTATCTTTCATTTTCTATAATAATAATTATAATATTATGATAATAATAGTTTTATAAAATAATACTAATAATAATACATTTTTTTCACGATTTAATTTTCATTTATCAAGAACATCAATGATAGAGGAATATTGCTCCATTGATTCTCACGAATGAACTGAGCAATTCATTTAATTTGAAAAAATAGAAAACCGAAAAAAATAATATCGGTAAAGCAGGGTTCTCGCTCTCAAACTAAGAGAGAAAAAAAAATCTTACGAAACAGCATCTATAACAAGGTCGCCCTGCGTAAAAGCACGTTAAAAACATCATATAACGAAAATACATAATAATAATAATAATAATAATAATAATAATAATAATAATAATAATAATAATAATAATAATAATAATAATAATAATAATAATAATAAGCAATGTCTCATCGAGATTATAATAATAATAATAATAATGATAATTATTATTATCCTCATAATCTCGCCGAGACATTGCTACCGCGAGAGAAAAAAAAACGCGATAACTAAACCGCAACCCGTCAAGAAAAAACAAAAAGCTCAACGATGTGAGTTCGACGTTCCCACTTTTTTTCCGTATAATACCGCGGGGTGGTCCGATGGATTGTCAAGATCGATGAGAATGTGGTTCAATCAGTGACCAAGGAGACCCACGAACTATTAGACACGTGGATCATCCACTGACCCTGCATTACCATTTTTATATATTTCAAGAAAACAAAAAATTCTCGGGGCAAAAAAAAAAACAACTTTCGAGCAACTCCATAGACCTTTGGCTGGACAACGCGATCATTTGTTGTTTCTTTCGTGATTTCGTTGTGACTTCTGCGCTGAGATATTTTGAGGGACGGGCGATCAGAGGGGGAGGCGGGCGGATGAAAGTAGAAGACCCTTTTATGGTTGTTGATCGTACGGGAGTGGTTCGGGAGAATGTGGTCGATAGACCGTGTGCCCCCCGAGCGAATGCCCGAAGTGCTGTCGCGCGGTGAGGTCCGGTGGGATGGAAAGAAAAAAAAAGGTTTCGACCGGTCGGGGGGGGGGGGGGAGTAGATTCGATCGAAACTCCACGTCGGTGACACCAATTTTTCTTTCCGCACTACCTTTACATCGGCACCGGCTATGCCGTACGATGTAACGTTCCACCCCCATTCCGTTACAAATTTTGATCACTACTTCGCAAAAATCTTGTCTCAGTTATCTATCATAGTTTCGCAACAACTTTTTTTTTTAATTTCCGTATAAAACAGACTACGTGAACCTCAGGCTCGAATGACCGAATCAATTTTGAAAGAGAAGAAAAAGGTTTATAGACGATGAAGGGTCTAATGAGAGGCCGGACCGTTGTGACAGCATTCGAATGTCTCTATGATCACGGATTATGTTTCGCGAATTTATAGTATCATGCATCGAACCAGAGATGGGCATCCATTTTATGAAAATGTATTTGAAATACTTTTTAAAACAAATAACTATGATTAATCATCATACAGACATCAATTTAGGTAAATTATTATTTCACAATCAATATAAATATTTAATAAATCCGGTAAAATTAAGTATGATTTAGTTCGAAAAGTATTTGAAATACATTTTCATTAAATGAATGCCCATCACTGTATCGAAAAAACAATTTATAGACATATATCAAATTATAATAAAAATTAAATAATAAAAAATCATTAACCTGGGCTGAAGATTTCTTATTGAAATATTATATTTTAATCATGCAAAAAAAAAAAAAAAACGAGGCTGGGCTCTTCTGTCTAAGACCCATAGCGACACTCAAAATTTAATTGATATATGACTTTTTTTTTTACAATCATTGTTCTATGGAAGTGGCGGAAAACTTTTCGCAAATCTGCGAACAATGATTATTATTGATCCCACGAGACCTTTTCGTGCGTCCGAGAGTGCGAGGAAGATGGCGCTATCGGCGCTCGCTGCGGTGCGAGAGAGAACGAGCGAAACATTCAGAGTACCGTCAACCTCTCCAAACCGATCAGTAATTTACGCGGAAGCTACAGCCCGAGGAGTCAAATGGCACGACGAAGAGTCTGCGAAGTTTCGTCGCAAAAAAGAAAGACAATGAAAAGTAAAAAAAAAACTTGTCCTTCGATCTGGAGCATCCAGTCACGACCGGACGATATGTCCCGCTGTAAAAATAGCCAATAGACGTGCCCGGTGTGTTTAGGGATTCTTTTCTGAAAACTCGCACGTATTTCCTCAAGAAAACTCATTATTTCGGGGCTCGGTTATCCTTCGCGCTACCAAAACCACCACCACCACCGTTACCCTTCCACCCCCTCCCACCCCCAACCTGACGCTCACAGCAGCCCGTAAGTTGCGCAAACGGTTTTTATAACCTGTGGACTGAGATAACTATTTTGTTTTTTTTCCCGCTCCTTCTCCGTCCCTCTCTCTCGCAAAAGTATATCTTATGAAGATTTTCGCAGCAGTGTGGAAAATAAGTGGGAAAGGAGCAAAATTCGCTCTTTCATTACTTTCCACGTCAGCGCACTTACTTCTTGCCGTCTTAGCCGCCATGTTAATTGCTCAAGTTGTTCAAGCCGCTAAACGACAGACCGGAGACCAGGGTAAGAGAGAGAGAGAGAGAGAGAGAAAATACTTTTTTTTAAAGAAAAACTCCGCGGTTATTGTTGTACCGCTCGAATTTTAAGAAGAACATCTTGGCCAACTGTGTTTTTTTTTTCAAATTTTTTATTATTCTCCAATTACAAAGTCGCGGTATTTGTGTCCCGTGGTTGCGGGGTACAATGGAGGTGGGGTCAGGCTAAAAGAGACGCGGGGCTGGTTGGCTGGATGCGGGGGGCATTCATAAAATGAAAATGGTATTTGAAACTTTTCTTTTTTCCAACCGATATCTGTGATAAATTACTCTGGTTTACAAATGTTTCCTTTTCCGCGAGAAACCAATGAAAAAAGTGTTATGCAGACTGATTTGGGGTCGCTGAAAAAGAAAATGACACTCAATTATTTTTCCAAAGAAGCGTTGTCGAGATCTTTTGGTAAAAAACTTGTGTTTCGGCCTTTTGGTTGGTTATCGACAGAAATCACGAGAACGATGGATCCAACTCACCTAAAGTGTATATCGTTTGAAAGATATGTTCTTTCCCTTCACAAAAATAAGATTTTTGTGTCAACCGAGATAGTATTTTTTGAATCACAGTTGTTAAAATTTGAAGAAAAAAATCGATTTTTCAAGGTTTTTTGAAAATTACACATGTTTGATTGCTCTTTTGAGTTGGAATTTCTTTTAATGGGCCTTGATGATCGCAGTTGAAAGATTATTTCATTGTTATTATCATTTAATTATTTATTTCTCAATAACGCTTCTTTGGAAAAATAAATAAGATTCATTTTCGTATTTAGCGACTCCAAATTAGGCTAAAACCACTTATTTCACGATGTTCATTTTTCGTGTGAACCAGTGTTATCGTGTTCCAATAAATACTGTCACGTTTCTGTAACAATCGTGAACAACGAACACGAATAATTATTTCATAGTGCATTCTAAGTTGTTAATAATTGCCATGATCCATAAACATTTTGACAGACCAGTGTGTCAATATTCTCCGGTTATATGGTTAGTATAGAAAAATGGAGGAAAACGGATGAGGCTGACGTGAATTCCGATTTCGAAGGGTTTAATGTCCGTCAATGTCAAGGAGCAACTATGGAACCGAAATGTCACCCGATACCTTCCGTTTTCCGGTTGCCTCCCGAGGGATGAGACGTAGCTCCGCGGCTCGTGCGAACTGTTCAGCCATTGTCAACGATGCCCCGGCGTGCTATAGCTCTTCGGCCATGACGTACTTCCCGACCGAGTGTCAGGGAAAAAAAAGACAACAATGTTTTCGACGCTTCGTTACTCGAATTCACGAATGAGTATTTTGTGTACGGAATTATGATGCGAAGTTACGTGGAATTTACGATATTGGCAAGTGTACTCGTAACGGTCGACGGTTAGAATTGAATATATGACCTAGTAGTAGAACAATTGCATCCGGGAATTGAATATGGCGTCTGTGAGTAGTTCATGAATTTATTTGTTCATCTACATTTTTGTAAGCCTTGGCGAAGGGCGCCCGTATTAAGGGGTCACCTAAAAAATCTGATTTTTTTCTCCGTGACATGATCAATCCAAATTTAGAATAGATTTCACCCTTATAAAATACCTATACTCACGTATTATTTCAAATTTTTTTACAGCCGTATGAAGCACCTGAACGCGGTTGGATTTATCATGAAATGTTTTACTCGTCGTAGCTTTTGGACCATACGACTCAACGGATTTTCAACTCTGACGTCTCATTTTGTTCGTAACAGACTACATTCTTGGATGAGTGCGGGAATTTCGTATCCGAGGTGAAACGAATTTATGGCAACCTATCATTCAATATCCGAGAATGAGGTCTGTTACGAAGAAAATGAGACGTCGGAATGGAAAATACGTTGAGTCGTATGGTCCGAAAGCTACGAAGAGTGAAAAATTTTGTGACAAATCTTACAGTGTTGAGATGCTCTATATGGCTATAAAAAATTGAAAGGACTACTGAGTATAGACAATTTCTAATGATAAAAACGATTTTCAATTTGCATTGATCACGTGACGAAAAAAGATCCAATTTCTTAAGCAACTCAGCCCCCTTAATATTCCTACAGACTCAAGACTTTTTCCTTCTGATTAGAAGCCCGAGAGAATCCTACAGTGCCTAGTTATCCTACATTTTTGGGGTTCCGTAGCCAGCTGAGGAAAAAATTTGTTTATAACACGGAATTTGTAGAAAAAGAATCAAAATTAAAAAATGGCTGTTCAGTTGGTTTACTCTTGTTCACGCAGAATCGATGGCGACAGCTGGAAAATTCTGAAAAAAACAAATTAGGGCCCATTTGGAGTCGGAGCAAAGTAAAAATATAATTTATACATCGATCGGACGACCCGAGGGAAATGACCTCAGAGTTTCATTTGGAATGTCTCTTAGGTGTATTTGTATAAGGGTGCTAGACACCCTAATACGTCTATGCGTGTACGTTGATGTGACCTTGAGATATGGGGTGTATGCCGAGTGTATGGGGAAATGGGGTTTCCGTAATAGGTAATAGACATATGTGTCACGTGCCTATCGAAGTTCCCATTCACGTATCGCGTAACAGCCTCGCACTTCAAACAGCAGTTCGGATTGCCTACCACAGACCGGACATTGATCTCGCTTCGGTCTACCTCCGGCTATTTCCGGCATCCCTGCAACTGAGATCTCGTATCTACTTGTGGTCGAAGCAGAACCCGATAACACCAGATTGTCAGGTTAAACCGCAAAATATCCACGTTATCACGATTAAACATCTTTTTTTTTATCTGCATTGATATGCAATACTGCTGAAAATAATTGTCGATTTTGAATTTAATTATTATGTCATTTCTAAAAGATCGATATGAATATACGTAGTTACATAACTGGCTGATCTATGAAAAAATGGAAAGCTACGATAATAACGTATCCCATTGTTTCATCGCAGGAATAACTTTTTCATCTCGCGCGTCACCAACTTTGGTAATTATCGTGACATGTCTTATCTGATTTTTCACTATGCTCAATACGGTGATTATCTCGGATTCAACGATATGAAAAACATCGTACATTTTTTCATGATTTTCCAAACGTATAAACACTTGGCAAAAAATAGTTTGTACATCAATCATTAAATGAGCAAATTGAAGCTACGAGTTTCAAATTTCGAGGTCCAGTGCAAATATATTTGTCATTGATCGTTTCTGACAAGTGATATTGAAGAATCGGCGCGGTTTTTAACACTACCCGACTTTCGAGATTTCCCACGCGTAAACTATTAAAATTAGATGCATGTCGTTAGTGACTTTTTTTATGGGAAATCCAATTCTCTACAACATTTTTTCATGTGCACTTTTTCTTTGTATAGCGTTTCTTATCCAGGGTTTCATTGAAACAATAAGAAAATCAATGTATTTTTACCTTGGATTTTTACCTGGACAAACAATGGTATACAGACCAAAAGTTCGCATAAACAATGTTGTAGAGAATTGAATATCCTATAAAAAAAGTCAGCGAAGGCATACATCCAACTTTGATAATTTACGCATTATTTGTCGTCGAGTTATCAGCTGTCGAAGCAAAAATTCACAGTTTTCTCGTCTTTTTCACTGACTCCAGTGGAACCACGTGATCAAAACCTGCTTTTCGCAGGTTAACCAGATTTCACGTGTGAGTCGTTGGCCGATCAGACCTCCAAGTCGTTTCGTAGCTCGAACAAATGACGTACGATTAATAAGCAAATGTTATTTTAGGAATTCATGCTCAAATAAAGAGTAAACAGCCTTCTTTGACTTTACGTCAGAGCTGTCTGTGCAGATTTTTGCAGTTAAATTTATCGCATCGTTTAATGCTTTTAATTAAATCGGTTGCGATGGTTGCAAAGTCGGCAAAGGTACGTTTCCGTTTTGTCTGGGGTGGGGAGCTGAAGCTGCGTCTCTGTATTCAATCCCTTTGCGTCGTGAAGAAACAACGGAGGAAGGCCGAATGGTTTGCACGAAGGATTCCACTGTCTGCGAACATAAATTCACTGGGTTGTACATAACAATTCGGTAAAAATTCGTCCACGTGTGTCTCTACCGCGACAACTGCAGTATTACTTGTGTCAATCTGTTTGCCACGTACGCGTGTGGTTCGGAACTTTCTATACCGCGTATTCACTTCGCATTTGTGTTTTGGTTAGGGCCACCCATTGGCTCAACAGTCTCGTTGGTTCATGAATATTTTGGACTCCCAAGTCGAATAATGGAGTTGGAAATATCGTTCTGGCGCGTATTCAGTGACTTTTTCATTGTGACGAATGAATATTATACGAAGTGGAGATTCATACTATTTCCATCTTAGTCCCAATCTCGAGATTCGTTATGGTTAATCATGGTTTTTCGTTTTTTTTTTCTTCTTTCCTTTTCGGATTTATTGAAATATGAAAAAAAAAGTCATTCGTCAGAATTAATGATGCGAGTGCATTTGTGTATTTTACGATTTTTTACGATTGTCAAGTTAATTCGTGAATCACTAGAGTTGAGAAATATTCGTAGGATTTTGGAAAATGGATCTGTTTCAGAACCGGATTGTCATCATGAACAGATTGAAATATCTCGAGATGCGAGATTTTGTTGGTATTTGGAATTATTTATTCATTTTTCAAACGATTTCATGAGAAAGATGAATCGTCAAATGGATCACTGAGCAGCAGTAGACTTTCCCACCCCCAGCGCCCCATTCAATTTGCATCGATGTAAAATAATCGCAGATCGAGACACAAGGAAAAACAATTAAATATTTTCATCAAAGAACAAAAATAGGAATAAATAAAAATTAAAATAGAAATGCGAAATGAAGATATAATCGTGTAGACGTGTAAAAATGTCATACATACATTATCATTATCATTCATATTGATTTGATAAGACGAAGTAATTCGTGCCCCCGAATCAGCCGAGAAATAATTTATTTTTTTCAAACTTTATTCATTTTTTTTTTCGTTTTTGTTAATTGGGATAAAATGTTAGAACAGAAGTTGCGGTTCAATCGATTTGTCCCGAGAGTTAATGGAGTATCAAGCAACGAACGATATATATATACATATATAAACTTGAAATAAATTGAATTGTGTGAGGCTGATAGACTCGGGGCGGTGGGTTCAAGCTGGTACGGCAAGCGTCCCCGTAAGTGCGTTTATATGCACCGGTACACGTGGGGCGGGTGAGGGGTGAGGGGGGGGGGGGGGAGGGGGTTGTGTGCTAAAACGGTGATGGCGTGAGCGCGGGAGTTTGAACGTCGTAACGTCGACGAGAACGAGTCAGACGTGATTCACGGTGTCGTGGCACGCGAGGAACTTTGCCCGCGGATATATAATGCTCGAATGCATGTGGAAAACAAACGGTCGGGTGGTGCTGCAGTTCGGAATACGAGAGATCGCGTGTCGCATCTATTCGCACGAAGGCGTGTTTGGAGAAAGTGATGCAGCGCACATGGCCGCCGTGGTTAGTGGGGTTCGTGGTGAAACGGGAGAGCCACTTCCGGTTCCGCATTCTCATACGTTTCGTTGTTTTCCCCCGCCGACCTACGGAGCTGAGTTTAAGACAATGGGGTTGGACAACTTAGCCTCGAATGAAATTTATTTAACAGTGACACGTTCGTGAATTGATGTGTCGTTTGATCAATGAAAATTGTTTGTTTTTTTTTGCTTCCTAATGAAGCAAGCTATGTGACGGTTGACATTTTTTTCTTAACATTTTGTCGTCGGTATGTTCGAAATACTCTGAGACATTCGGCAATGGTATTTGCAGAAAATGTCCGGATGTATGTATGTGTGTGTGGGTGTGTGTAATGGCATTCCAAAATTGAAACGTGTTTAACTCGAGAACGGTTTTAGCTACAGCCCCCAAATTTTTGAGATATGTGCAACTCCATAATTCCTTTTTTTTCTGTAATTATCGGGATGATTCAAGCTCCGACTCGGATTTTATGTCGTTTTCAAAATCGTAAAAAAAGGGAGTTATCACTCCAGCGATCGCAAATTTTGAGCTACTCGTTCAAATAGTTCTTGACAAAGAGGAAAATGTGTACTCGGGATTGGTTGGTACGGCATTTGGACAAAATCCATCGATAAGTTTTGATTTTATAATATTTTGAATTTTTTTTTTAATCAAATTTGTCGCGAATAACTTTCGTTAACTTTGACCAATCGAGCTCCAACTTTACAAAAGTATAGAACCATTCAGCCGTGATGTATATCAAATATTTTTCTTGGGATTTCATGTGTCGGTATGTTCGAAATACTCTGAGACATTCGGAAATTGTATTTACAGAAAATGTATATCCCCTTGGTCCGAATCAGAAAAAAATACTATTCGAATAAAAGCAAAGTTCAAAGTCCACGAAGTTTCGCGAATTCAAAGCGGCAGATGTTATTCCAGTCACGCTTGTCTGGGCATTTGTCTAACGTTGTCGTTGTAAGTTTGTGAACCAACGGCGGAAAGGTTCACCGATGGTGTCGAGAATTGAGTTTGATTGCATCTGCACGACTTGACTTGATGCAACCTCGGTCGTTCGTTTGTTTTTTTTTCTCACTGTTCGTTCGTGAATCCTCGTGTTTCGAATTCAGATTCAGGGCGAAAAGTAGAAACGTTTGATAGTCTCGTGAAAATAAATTATTCCTTCGTTTTAAGTATCATTGGTACGCGAATGCAGGCTGAGGGAATTTTCGTTACTCGAGAATGTTCAATGCTGACAGATAAAAAAAAGGAAATAGTTTCAATTATCGATTTTCAACTTGATTATGATTTTTTTTGAACAATTATTTTATCACTGATTATTGAAGATTTGGGGCTGCTTCGCTAATTATTATAATATTCGGAAGATCGGTACTGCAGGGATTGTTTCACTCAAACGCAGAGAAGACGAATCACCACGAAAAGCAAAGAAAAAATAATTTAAAGAAAAGAAGAGAAGAAAAAAAAAAGATCGATACTTAATGGCAAAGATACTTGAAAACAAACTTAATTACCGAGACCAAAGTTCTGAGCTGGCTCGTGATCGTGTAGATATTGTGATAATATTCGAAGTTCGTCGAGGCGGTTTCGCCAACTTTTTCTTGCTATTTTCCAGGTCGCTCGTGGCGTTGACTATAATTTCGAAAACCACCAGTGTATGTGTGTGTGTGTGTGTGGAAGGGATTGAGAGACAGAGAAAGGGCGAGGAAGTTGTTGCAAAAACTTTTACATATAAAAAGAAATTCACTGATTCGAAAGCAATTTCATTTCGGGCTGCAAAAAATAAGTTTTGTCATTTTAATTTTGCCAATTATTCTCACAACTCCCCCCCCCCCCCCACATATCATTGAAACAACAACTTAAAAATGTACAAAGAGGATATATCACCCCGTTAAATCCACACCCGGCCTCGTCACATACTGTGATATCGATTGTGAAGCGGAAAAAAAAAAAAAAAAAAAAGTTCTCCGGTCTCTTCAACATTTTTCATCGTTTCGACGAAAATCCAATTTTCCCGAGGACTTATATTTCCGGAGGAGTCCTCTTATTGTTCAAGTTCGTTGAGGTAACTCGTCGCAGTCTTACCAAACAAACCGAATCTTTTCTCCCCTCATCGGAGAGACGAAAAAAAAAAACGGAAAAAAATAAAAAAAATAATGCCCGACTTCGAAAAAGTTTGTGCGACTATATGTAGGTTACGTCTGTACAGTTTCCCGCGTATTCCGTGTCACGTCGCTTCGGCATTCATTTTTCATTTCATCGTATTTTTAATTTTTTCCATTAATTAGTTTCTCTTTCTCACATTGTTGAGTTCTAATATTTTTTCAAAAAATCCTGAGGGTAGATCAGCTTTGGTTCAAAAAAATCTGAAAAAAGGCGTGACATTTTTTTTCTTTCGCCAAGAACGGATACAACGGCTCGAATCGATTTTCATCGCCTCGTTGATGTTGATCGCTGAAATTTCCGCTACGAATTCACTGAATTTTTCAACCCATCTGCATAATCCATGGAGTACCTTGTCTGACCAATTAAGGGAGGAATCTACTTTGGGGACCTTGAACATAGGTCATTATCGGATATTTTTCATTTTCTACTGAATTATGAACGGATGTGTATTTTGTTTTCTTCGCCACTTGAAAACTCGTTTGTTGAAAACCATAAAAATTAATAAAAATATGTTTTCCTTCTTAGGCAAGTAAAAAAAAAGGTGCAGAGGGAGTGTTTTTTCCGCATTTTGTTAGTGCAAAAAAAAAATAGACATTTTTGCATCTGATATCAAGTAAACTAATATTACGGTTATTATTATAAGCTCATATTGGTTTACGTGATATTGGACGCGATTTCGGTGTTCCACGCAGTGAGGCACACCGAATTTTACGATTCGATACGATCCTTTTTTTTCATAAAACATCGATGAGAAATCCTTAACACAGGGTATCGTTGAATTTGTCTCGAAAAAAGAAGGAACAACTTCAGTTGGTTCAAAATTTACGTTTCCATTTTAAAAAAATGTCATTATACTCGTAGCATAAAAACATAAGCTGTGAGAGCATAGATTTTATCAGAACTCGGTTTCCCCCTTCAACTCCTACAACTTTCATCCGACCCATTTCGTTGTCACCTCTTTTCCTGCCGAGTTACTCGACCGTACTGCTTCGACTTCGGCACCCTGTATATATATTATATGCCACATATGAGCGATTCCACGTGACGTCAGCCACTGAAAAAAAAAATTTCCACAAATAATTTTGAAAAATTGAGCTATTTTATTGCAATATATTTATCGAGTGGCGATTTTTTCAAATTTTTTTTTACGGTTTTATCGTTAATTATTTTTTTATTTTTCCATTAAAATGGCTGTATCATCGCCAGGATTTGACGTATTTACATTTGTAAAAAACGAAAATGTGCGTCTTTTTATGGCCGTCCAGGAAAAAATTACTTTCGATTTTATTGAGCAAGTTGAACGTCCGGTTCAGGGCAAAATATGCAAAAAAAAAAAATTTTCTTAAAAATGCATTTTTTATTTTTTTTTCAAAATTTCCCCAAATTCTGAATACAAAATGAGAATTTTTGGTATTTTTTATATCGTTGGATCGGTAATCGGTAATGCATAATTTTACCGATTTTATCAATAGATTTTTTTCAGTTTGATTTTTTTTTTTCATGCGCTCCAGTCGCTTTACGCGAGTCCAGAAGCCTCCCTGACAGAGAAATGAATGATAATCAGTGCTTGTAGAATCGCGTTAAGCGAAAAAATCGAACAGGTTATATATAATTTTTTCACTTGGAGGGTTACACCGACATCTCACCCACGACAGGATACGATCTTCGTGCCGACTTGGCTATTTCCACGTCTCTTCACATCGGCATCGTCACAGTAGACGTCATCCCCCACCCCGTACGTGGCAAAACGCTCGCTCGTGCGTTTCGACTTCTTCGCCCCGCCGGGACTTGCTACACACAACGCCCCCGCGTTTTCTTTTTTTTCTTCTTCTTTTCGAGCTTGTTGCCCCGTCGTTCATTTGCGAAAGAATACGTCGTGGAGGGGCGGTCGGCCGAGCGACGGGGCGGCGGGGGGAGGGCGGTAAAACCCGCGCGAGGGTTGCTGGCTGGCTGCGCGTGGGTGGTGGGGGTGGCGTGCCACCCCGTGTCAGGTGCTCCACCACGCGGTCGTCCTCAGTCAGTCTTAACGAAAACATCCGGCGTTCGTATAGCTCTCCGGGCTCTCTCCTCTTCATATTTACCTCGAAACATTTCGCTCATTTAAAAAAAAAATTATTTTTTTTTTCGTTTGTTTGTTGGTTTTCAGACAAATTCCGCACTGCAAATCACAACCATCGGTGCCCAACGTTTGTCACAAAAAAAAAACAATTTTTTTTTGTTCCCCAATAATAAAAAAGAAAAAAAAACGCTATTTTGTTTTCGTTCGTGATTGTTATCTTCTCCATTATTTTACACGACCGATAGGTGGTTGAAGAATTTTTGTATATTCTTTATTTTTTTTTTTTCGTGAAACAAAAATATAGAAAAAAAAAAATAAATAAAAACATTGTCGAGTGTCGTTTAGTTTGGTTCGGATAATTTGCGTCGTGATAACATCGTACGTTGTTTGCATCATCGTGAATATTTTCAATGACGATATCGCAGTTATTTGTGATTTAAAGTGCGCAAAGCCGGGAAAGAAGAAAGTGGATTTGAGATTAAGGAGCTTTCACAGTTGGGGGTTTGATAAGCCGTTGCAACGTAGATCAGCAGTTTCGAGGTTCGACAGAGGATCGAGAGTCCAGGTTGGTGCATATACACATAAGCGTGCGCGCGCGCATACAAACCCACACACACACGCGCGTGCATACTTGGTTAGCTGATTTATGGATGGCAAACTTCTGACTAATTGGTCCGATGCTCGTTCTCATCCCTCTCGAAAGAAGAGCTCGACAAGCCGCCTCGACTCCGGGCGGCTATTATCGAATGGTTGTTGCAAACTTTGTTGTTATGAAATTTCCGTTCAGTTGTTCATTGGGAGACAACTCCCCCTACCCCCTCCCCGTCCAATTGTTCGACCGAAGCTCGGTCCCAGCTGACACGGAGACTATTTCGAATCCGTTTCGCGTCGGTCTCATAAATTTCAACGACTCGTGGGATCCCGATTTTTTTTTGTTTTCGTTCTTTTTTCTTTTTCTTTTTCTTTTTACGGTCGATCCCACAGTTCGATCGAGCGTAAGAATGCGAAGATAACAATATTATCGGGTCAAAGGATGCCAAGATGAGTGGTGTATGGAAATAATAATAATAATAATAATAATAATAATAACAATAATATATTTTCCTTGAAGAAAATCCTTTTGAAGGTTTGCCCGAGGGCCCCCCGCTTATAGGGACGTAAAACAGTGATCCGTATTGCCGGTTTATCCTTCCGGATTCCATCCCTCATGGGAAAAGTTATTGTCGCATCAATCTTTCGGAACGACATTGCTTGTTTCGAACCGGGCGAATGTTACAAATTTGAATCGGACTGCGATACGTTCGGATCGAGAGAGGGGGGTTCGTACGTCTGACCGATCGATGATTGTGCGATGCAATTAAGGTGTCTCGATGAGACAGATGGAAACGCACATGTGGGACTTCCCCTGGCGACTTGTCTGACCGGTTGAATGTTTTTTTTTTCCATTTTTATTTTATTTCATTATTTTTTTTTTTTCACTTTCACTGGCGAAGAACGCTTGTCATCGTCTGGGACGTCTCGTTGACGACCCTTATTTTTTTTCAGATCCATGCGATTTGACGCGAACGAATGTTAACGAAGGGCGATGAAAATTCGTGAACAAATTGTTAAGTAGCAGCAGTTGTGAGATGTATTTTTTTGGTAATATGCGACAACAGTTTCCATACGGTAGAGTCATTCGGGGCAAGTGTGCGCATTTGGTACTTCTAAGCTCTGTTGATAATTATGATAAAGATATTGACGAAAATTTATAAAATTTCTACAAGGTGAGACACTAACTCGTGACACCTCAAATATCTCTGTACTTATCGACGTCACGGAAAAATGTTCTAAACAAAAAATGTACGGTACGCAGGGAGTCGATCGAGGGGCATCGAGTGCAACTATTTTTTTTCATTTCAGTGGAGGCGCTGACGCACAGTGAAGGTCACCTTCACTTTTTTTAATTTAACGGTACATTTTTCATTCAACCATCTTGTAGAGCGTCGCAAATTACATAAAACAACATTGGGGGGGGGGGGGGGGGGGGGGTCAGAGTCGTTCGAGGTCATTTGAAATCAGAAAGTGACATTAACTTTATTTTCATGTGACATGAACTTCATTCACAGCAGGTGTTCAAAGTGATTCATTGAAACTTTTTTTTTTATTTTTTTCAAATCATATTCGATAGCAAAAGATAGCACAGGGATCGGTCAGAACGTCGACGTGGCGTTTGGGTTCTTTCGTTAAATTCCCCCCCCCCCGCCGGTACTCCCTCAAAAACAATGACTTCAATTTGTCGACTAAAACGTACGACGTTACTCTCTGTCCATGGGTCTCGTTCTGGTTCCACCGAGCAGTAATAAAATGATTAATACGCCAAGAACCAACTGTAACAACGAGACTGAAACAGAGGGGTTGAACATGAGCTTGTGGAGCTGATTCATTGACCCTTCTGTTACGTTTTAACGGTGAGTACGTTTGGGTGAGTGACAGCTCGACACGAAACGACCGAGAGACTACGACTGTAATAAATTTCGTACGACGTAGAAGCAATTACGTAACTATCAGCGAAATACCAGAAACGGGCATTTGTCCAATGACTTTATTTTCAAGTTATCTCACATACACACACACACACACGCGTCTTCATTAAAACGAATAACAATCCCCAATGAACATTGGTTACTATTAATTTTTTGACCTTCTTGAGGGGACCTTCTCTGTGCGTCAGCGCCTCCAGTGAAATTTAAAAAAATGGTCTCATTTGACGATTCGGCACCATAGAATTTTTGTTTGGAACATTTTTTCGTCACGTCGATGATTACAAAGATATTTAAGGTGGCAAAAGTTAGTGACCCACTCTGTGTAATGTAGTTCTCAGCGAAACTGAAAGACGGACATTTTTGTACGATTATTTCCAATAATATACATTTTCGAGGAATTTTCAAATTGAGGGGGAAATAAAAAATTCAAGGACATTAAGTGAAATTCGAGGACATTCCACGAGTGTTCGAGGACGAAAGCGAATTTTAAGGACAGTTTCGGGAGTTCAAGGACCACTGGGCACCACGTTATCATACGATATTTCGGTCTAATTGTTCGTATAAACGTGTAATGAAGAAAGTGATCGAAAAAAAAAAGCGAATCGGCTGATGCGACTGTGGTATTCACTTGGGTTCTAGATTTCATCGAATCTACGGACTATCTCGCCGATAATGATAATTAGAATTTATCAAACTCTCTTATTCGCCTCCTATCTTCTCTCATTCCGTCTGGCACGTCGGTTCTACCGTCTTCGTGCAATTATCGTCGAGTCTTCGGGGTAATTGGGGGGAGGAGGGGGGGGGGGTGAGTCGATGCTCCGGTGACCCCTCTCTGTACGCCGCTTGATGAACTTCTTCCCTCGAGAGTCACTGCCGCTTTTAATCGTTTTTTCCAAATTACACGATCATACGTGCGTTGTAGAATTTTTTTTTCTTTCGCAGAATAACGAAAAAAACAAACAAACAAACAACGTTACACTGCAATATTGTCCAGATGTTGCCAGTAGCGACAAGGCGTTACAAATTATCGTTAATTCAGGAAATAATATTAATAGTGATAATGATAATAATAATATGTGGTGGATGAAAAAAATAATAATATAAATGATAATTCCTGTGAAATACTGGAAGAAAATGTGAAAATGGCTGCCGTGTATTTGTCGACTCGTTATCGTTAACAACGGGAACAAAAGGGGCGCGAGAACGGTTTTTCTTTTTTTTTTCGCACTAACACGTCTTGCACCGTTGCACCTTAGCTGTAGGGGTAGTTGAACCCGATCCTGGGTGATGGGTTATCTCGCGCGTCACCTTCGTTCTTTGATGAGCGCGAGTTGAGAAGAAGCGAAGAAGAAATCGTATAAGCGCTCCATCAACGAGTCATTCGTTTCAATGAGAAACGACTTTTTCACATTCGGAATCGAGACTCGGTTGGTTTTCCTGATCCCACAAGCTGCAGCTATTCATTGTATGTATGTATGTACGTATATCTATATGAAGCTTAACAACGCCTACGTAGAAATTTTATCGAAAAAATAATATTTATTCGATGGCCAATATTATGCGAAAATTTGAACAATGATCAGTCAATGATTTTTTATAACGCAAACCATTAAAATAATTTTCAATATTATCGATATCTGCTTTCAGAAAAGTAACTATATATATATAGGCCATCCATGTCACTTCAGCCAGTAAAAAAAATACCACAAATAATTTTGGAAAATCGAGTTACTTTATTGGAAAATATTTACCGAGTGTCGAAATAAAAACGAAGTAAATTCTGACGTTTTTCTCGTTGATAACCATTTTTTTTACATTCTTCCAACTTACTTTATTCAAAATTTATGATAAAAATTGTTTCTCTTAATCATCATCCTAATATTCTTTTTGTACTTTGTCGTCAAAGTTGTATCACAACGACTGTCAACCGGTAAACCCGATAACGAATATGCCAAGTGGAAAAGGTTGAAATTGGGGTCGTGGGTAATGGTGGCCAAAAAAGTGATTCGGATAATCTTTCAACATTCTCGAACATCCCTCGGAAACACTAAGTCCCACGGTTGCCAGAAGCCAAGTCGTCTTCTTCCCAAATTCCCCCTTCGTCGCGTTCCAAGTCCGGGGCCGCTTAACAACTTACAACCCCCGTGGCCCTCGACACCCCTCCCCCCCCCCCCTCCTTCCTCTTCGACCCCCTCGTCGGTCTCGATCGGTTGGGCTCCGTGACAAAAGAAATAAAACGACGGTAATTTCACGAGTCTCATCGGTAAAACCAGTTCTTCAGATCTCACGACTGTTGTTGAGATCTGTACTCTGCGACGCGGGTGGGGAAATTTACCAACCGAGCTTTCGGTCGAAGCTGCGAAGGATAATTGTAATTTTTTTTTTTAAAATTTTTTTTCCAACATTTTTTTTTCTACTTTTATCACCGTCGTGCCGTTCAATTTCGTCGTCGGAAAGATTCGATTGCTCGGGTTCGAAGTAATCGATAGACGTCACCGCGGCGTGACTACGGCCAACGGACGACGAGGGGGTGAGATCGTCGAAGAAGGCCCGCGTGAGAATGAGAAGCGAGGAGGAAACGAAGACGGGAGAGACTCGAGAGATGCGGCCTGATGGTCTCGAGACATTCCTCGAATGTTCGGCCGCAAAAAAGTTGAGAGAAATAAACCACTGGAATAATACTCGCAAAGGAAGCTACCGTAATCCGTTTTTTTTTTTTTTGTTTTGTTTTGTTTTTGATTTCGCGCGGCTTTTAATGGGGCTCGAGTGTCGACATTTGACAAATATTTGAGGGAATGTTAATATTCTCGTATATATATATATATAAGAGAGAATATATATATATATATATATATATAATATCTACATTTTCCTACGGACTCATTATTCCGAGTCCTCCCCCCCCCCCTCACCCTTAAAAAATCTTCAACCATCTTTTAATTCTGAATATTGATTGTTGATCCTCTGAATTTGTAAATTTTACTTTCAAATCGTGAAACCGTGACCAGTAAGCCCAACAAGCGGGCGAAAATAACTCGCTAGACTTGCGAAATTTGTATATATTCATAATTGTATATATTCCACCAATTTCAAAAATCACTGATTAGATATTGTAAATATTTAAGTACAAACAATTCTATACATTGTCTTTTAATGCTTTTTTCGTTGAAATAATGAAAACTATTATTTTCAACTTCTTAGTTCAAGTATGTACCAATAGGCAAATTTTTCAAGTCGGTTTTTGATTTCTTCTAAAAATTATTTTCTTAGCCATCAATGATCGATCGATTACTTGCTTGAACCAAGCAATTTTCTTCAACTTCACGTTTTACGTATCATTTATTTGTCCAACTGCAACACGAAGATCGTTCCAGTTAGCTTGATTTCGAAAATATACGAATAGCATCGACCTAGGTCAAACGGTTAAATACCCAATCGCAGCCACGAACGTCGATTTTTTTTCTTTTTAAATTTTACTTCCATTGTATTGTAGAAGGCCGTGCAAACTTTGTGTGTCTTTAGTCGCGTGCTAATTTTTCAAATGTGTCGTTGGGCCATCAGCGTCTGAGAATCTTTCATCGTAGACATTATCGCTTGGCACCCTTCGAAAAATTTTTCGCCTAAAATGGGATCGATGGTATTTAACGCAAAGGGGTACACGTCGTTTATGCCCGACGTGGGTGAGTCGTTGATGTGGGTCGTCGTATCGCGTACTCGCATCTAATGTCGTGACTGGATAACCGCCGGCGACAATATGACCTTTGAAAGCCTCGAAGAAATTCAGAGATAGCGAAAGCTCGAGCTTATATTCTCGAGCGAGAGATCGAGAGACAAGAGCGAGAAAAAAAAAACAAAGAGTAAATTATATACGTGGGATGAAAAGTCTTTATGTAAATTCCGTGTTTGTTCTGACCTTCACGATTGATGTATTTTGCCCACCCGTCGTCCCGAGAAAAAGTTTTTTATTCGTCGATTGATAACTTTGACCTCTCCGTGTTTTTCAAGTGCCGGAAGAAGAAAAAAAATCGGCAACTTCAGGTCAGAGAAGTTGACGAAAAAAATAAATAAATAAAAATAAAGCGGAAAAGAAGGAATAAAATGAACCTGAGGCACCTAATAATCCGGACCCTCGATGACAAATGAAATTCCACCGATGATAACAAAAAAACTTTTTACGTGAATTTGTCACCGTCCAAATGGCGTTGTCGATGATAAACGCGACATTTTACGGAAGTGCCGTTTGTTTAGAATGTTTGGATGATGTAAAATATTCTGCCGATCGTATGTTCGAAGAGTATGCCAAATGGAACTTTTTTTTTCCGAGAGCTTTTTAGCGACGTGGAATTTACGGATATCAGTGAGAGAGAACGGTCACGTTGCTGCGGGGAGGAAGGAGGGGGGAAAGCTCACTTCCGGATCCACGTGTACGTTTGAGTTATACATTTTGGGATGGGGATGGGGGTGGGGGAGTGGGGTGGTTTCGACAAAACTACGTGGGATGAGAATGTAGTGAATGAAAAATACCCCTCACGGGGAATACGGAAACTTCGGAAAAGGGATCAGGTGACAGGAGCAAAGGGAAGGGGGAGGGGGTGCTTTGTCGTGTGACCTTCGGGACATCGGCATCCGGGACTCGGAAGTACTTTGGCCCCCACTTTTCGACGCGTGAAAAAAACCGAAGAAACATCGGAAATAAAGCGGCCGCGGGGCCAGGGGACTGTGGAAATGACAATAACACGTAAAGTTGCTGTCACACCGAACGCGTGACGTGAATTTGTGACAACATCCGGGGTCCAGTGGTTTTCACGAAGAATTCGATGGATCTTCGGCCCCAACGTTCGAGCAACAACGATCACCGTGGCTTTTTCGGTTTCCCACAAATTTTTCTGACTGTCCAACGAAATCCATGAAAACAATTTGGCTTTAACAAATTGTTGCAACGTCGCAAAAATTTATTTCGGTCACGGGGGAAAGAACGATCGAGTTGATTTCTCGAATGGCTTCTCATTGGCTTTCCTTGGTTCGGGAATGCCCCTAATCCGGGTAGGACGAGGGGATCGGAGGGACGAAGTCCCTTTTGGTAATTCGGGCGTCCAGATCGGACGAGTAGCTGCTTAAGCTCGACCGCACATTTGGTCACGATCGTTAAACCTCATCGGCTTTCACAGAATCCCACAGCTTCGAGCTGACCCATTAAGGAGAGGCGGGGGGGGGGGGAGTTAGATTAATTCGGTGAAAAAGAAGCATGGTTTTAAGATTTTTTTCGGCCGATACGAATAGCGTAAATTTATTCAATCAATTTCCATATAATAATACAACATTTGATGAATATTTTCCTAAATTTTCATTCCAAGATATTGGAAATGAGGCGGGTGACGGTGAATCTCCGGAGGCGCCTCGAAAAAAAGTTGCTTTTCGGTGTTAATCATAACTCGCAATATTTTTTTTTATTCACAATTTTATTTTATTTTTTATAAAGTTTTAATATCAATATGTACTATTCATTTTTATTAATTTCTATCGTTAACCCTATAATTTTTTTTCGGCGCATTTTTGCACTGGTAGACGTATGTAACCTCTTGAGAATATATGACGCGTGTGTCAAAAATATTAAGAAAATTCGATATATAGCCAGTAGCTTTTGTCATTCCGAAAAAATTTGTAAAATTTCAAAAATATTAACCCAATCCTTCAGAAGTTATAGCTCTATGCAATTTAGATATGTTAATTTATATATGTATATTTATATGAACTCATAGAAATGAAGCTTAAGAAAAATCGACAAAAATCCAGTGTGTGAAATACAGGTCGGTAAATGACCACAAAAAATTTCAGATCAATCGATCTTCAGTATTCAATATTGGGGAATAAAAAAGATGAAAAAAAAAAAAACAATATACAAGATGTGATAACATCTATATCTAGCATTAACAAAGCAGTTATAATCAAGATTTTTCAGACTAGTGTACTTTCACCTCGGATTATCCATATCT
Source organism: Diplazon laetatorius (assembly GCA_963662125.1). NCBI lineage: Eukaryota > Metazoa > Arthropoda > Insecta > Hymenoptera > Ichneumonidae > Diplazon > Diplazon laetatorius. The sequence goes on along the minus strand of OY759158.1, from coordinate 8,527,853 downwards.
GTCATACGTCCACATTTATTCGGACCTAACCACATTTATTCGGAAAAATACAGATTCTCAACAGTTTGTGAATTAATGAAAAAAAAAAAAAAAACCACACGAATCTCAAGTACATAGGTTTCCGGACTTGCGTGAGAACTGTTTGCGAATGATAAACAACCGAAGTATGTAAATTTTCACTGTTCACGCGATAAAAGTGTATGTAAGGCCGACAGCAAATGGAGAAGCACGTGTGATAGAGATGTGGAATTTGTTGTAGGAATGAAGGTTTGGAGTGAGAGATAGATGTAATAAAAATGAATGAGAAAGCTTACCGGGGACGATGGGAGAAGGGTGCGAGAACAGTCATTGGGGGGGATAGCGACGACGAAAGGGCGGGAGTGGGGGAGGGGGTTGGAAGTAAGGAAAATGTATTATCATCGGTGGAGGGTGAGGGGAAATACGAGACAGAGACGAGAGGTAAATGTGAAGGGTCGTGTAGGAACGGAGCATCGAAGGGCTCGCATGGATCGTGAAAGGGCGGAAATGATCGGTACGACGGCGGGAGGGATCACTCGAAAGGCCAGTCGCATTAGCTCGCATCGTGGCGTACGCACGACTCGACACGATCGTTTCGAGTGTCGACCGCGATTCGCCAAGTGCAGAAACCCGAAATCGGCTGACAGAAGGGAACAGGATTCGCCTCAGATAGCGCTTTCATCATTCGCCAACAGCGGGTCTCTTCACTTTCCCACGTACCTCGCGGCATTCCTCAATGATCCGCGATTTGCATCAATCCACAGCGATCCAAGTGTATGCACAAGTTCGCGTCTCCTCTTCACATTCGGCGAATAAGACCATCCCGAGAAAAGTCGCTGAAATAGTTTTCGTTGTTTTTTTTTTTCAACTTCTCGATTAAAGGGAAGTTATTGTAATGACCCGGAAAATCGAAAATCGTTTTTTTTGTTTCGGATTTTCACGTTTCGAGGTCATTGGGTTCATTTGAGCCTATTTTGCCAAAACTTAGAGCTGACTAGATTTTTAACTAACTCGCCAAAACTTAGAGCTGATTAGATTTTTGTCCAATTCAGTCGAGTAGTTTTTTAGTTTAAGGTAGTATCCTACAAACTGTAAGAGTCAAAGCAAGCCTAAGATATACCATCTCCTGATTGAGGTACGTAGTACTTTGATTTGACAACGTCGCGTGTTATGATGTCGATCAGAGACAGAGAGAGAGAGAGAGGGAGAGAGAGAGAAAGAGAGAGAGAGAGAGAGAGAGAGAGAGAGAGAGAGAGAGAGAGAGAAGATAGGAAACAAACCCGCAACGTTGCCATGTCTACTGGATCACGACCAACTCCTCATATAAACTGTATATTCCCGATGTTTATTTGCTTATTATTATCATCACAGTCTCCTGATCTCTACTGTCAAGTGCCCAAAATGTTCTCCGAATATTCAACTTGACGCTTAAGTGTTTTCATTAAAATGTGACGAGGGCTTTTTGTATTATATCAAGTTGAGCGTGATTTTCCATAAGGCTTCATGTTAAACGTGTGAAAATAGAAGTGTTGATATCTTTTTTCTCCCGCTCTGGAAAGCCATACAAATTGAACTGAACCTTTTTCCCATTAATACCTATAAATATGCCAAGTTTCATGAAAATCTGACGAGGATTTTAAGGTAGTACCCTCTTCTGGAGGTTACTACCTTAAAAAAAATCATAATTCAAGAACGGAATTTATACTGGAAGGTAGCAATTTGCAAGTGACCAACTAAGTGGCAACACTATGTATAGTTGTTGTTGTTTTTTTTCTCCGTTACCGCGAATGAGACATGAAATTTTGTACCGTTCTTAAATGATTGAGATGTAAATTAGAACCTTGCTCATGGCTTTCTCATCGTCTTACACATTTGCCAAAGATTCCTCAATGAGAAACTAAATCTAATAAGAATTATATATTTCACAAACTCCAATATCGAAAGAACGTGGCGTCATATAGCAACACTGTTAATATAAGTAGAAAACTATCAATTTCCCCCAAAAAACGTATAATCTCCTTGTTATCGACAGTTAATAATGATGATAAAAAATGTCAATTCGCGAATCTCGGAAAGTTACTTGTACGGACCGTGAAGGGTCACACACAAAATGAACATGAATATAGCCTATAGGTATTATTACTAGCCGTAGGCACTACTAACCATGGGCACTACCATTTTTTTTTTTTTTTTTTCAATTGTTCGAACATCGCCCTGTTGACGTTTGATCGTACACTTCAAATTGGGTTACAATTTTTATATGCTCGACATTGCACATTGAATACGTGGTGAATAGACGAAGCCTCATAATTGGCCTCAAACTTCGGGGGCTCACGACTTTACCATTCACATCCATTATTGGCTCACACAAAAAAAAAAAGGAAATGGTTACAGAAGTTTCAGACAATCAATGATTTGCAGCGATGGGCTAATCACTCGATTGGTTTTTCTATTTCGTTGATTGGACGTATTGAGCATATCGGCCGCAACGACGAATCAGTCGATGGGGCTGATAACTGATTGATTGGCACAGGCGAGGGTATTGTCGCTTGCCACCCGCCCTTGAAATGTCGGAGGATATGGTGTGTGTTAGCTGTAACTCTGTGAATTCGTTTTTTTTTTGTTTTTTTTTCGGGTCACCGGTTGGTCACGTACGTTTTCTTCGGTCGATTCATTCAACCGCACGTTTCGCCTCTTTTGTCGTTCCCCCGAAGCCCAGAAGTTTCATCGGTGTCGCAGATGGGATTATACTTCATGTTCAACCGAAAATCTTGAATCCCGGAAGTTGTGACGATTGCGAATGTATATATGAGGTATTCCACCCCATTTCGAACGGTCAAAAAGTTTTGCACTCCCAAAAAAATTGAAATTTGGTCAAATTATTCAATTAGACGAAAAAGAGTAGTGTGAATTTTTTCAGATTTTTTGGATCGCATTTTTTTGAGTTTTTCAACATTTCAAAATTTTCTAAATAACGTTATATATTGAAAGCATACGATTAAACAGAAAAATGTTTCAGACAAAAAAGCTGCAGTTTTCCATAAACTTTGTGAAAACATTCTTCTTGAAATTTTTCGAGTTCAAAAAATGACCATTTTCATCAAAAATATACGAAAATAATTTTTTTCGGTCGGTATGTCACCTTCGATTTATCTCAAAAAATTCCTGAAAATACTCTGAAATGTGTAAAATACACACGTATTTTTTTTGTCATGGCTCGATTAGTTGTTCCTAAGCTATGCTTTGGTTTATTAATAATATTTTTAAAAGTTTTTTTAGAAAAATCAATTATTATGGAAAATCATAATCTCCCGAATTGTTTTTCTCAAATTTACAGATGAAAGAACATTTACAATAATAATATTAATGTTTTTGAGCTTATTGGATAATCGATAACGTAGATGGAACTCCATTGAACTCGTTCGAAAGCTACGCTCTATAATCACTCGTTCAAAAAATTCAATGATTAAGTGAATAATTTTCTGTCCTAACATCATATTTTTTTATTATTGTTGTGTAATTGAATCACAATGTAAGAACTGGGAAAAAGTGAAGCATAAACAGATCGTTTCGAGTTATTTATTTTTCCAGACTCGGTGAGTTACGAAGTCCGTCGCGAGCGAATATATTTTGCATTGGAGAATCCCATCCGGTCCTGGTATAATGCAAAGGTGTTTTTGGGTCTTCGGTACAGCTTTCACTCGCTTAAATTCGATTCCATCTACGTTATCGATTATCTATGCTCTAATAAGCTCCAAAACATTAATATCATCATTGTAAATGTTCTTTCATCTGTAAATTTGAGAAAAACAATTCGGGAGATTATGATTTTCCATAATAATGGATTTTTCTAAAAAAACTTTTAAAAATATTATTAATAAACCAAAGCATAGCTTAGGAACAACTAATCGAGCCATGACAAAAAAAATACGTGTGTATTTTACACATTTCAGAGTATTTTCAGGAATTTTTTGAGATAAATCGAAGGTGACATACCGACCGAAAAAAATTATTTTCGTATATTTTTGATGAAAATGGTCATTTTTTGAACTCGAAAAATTCCAAGAAAAATGTTTTCACAAAGTTTATGGAAAACTGCAACTTTTTTGTCTGAAACATTTTTCTGTTTAATCGTATGCTTTCAATATATAACGTTATTTAGAAAATTTTGAAATGTTGAAAAACTCAAAAAAATGCGATCCAAAAAATCGAAAAAAATTCACACTACTCTTTTTCGTCTAATTGAATAATTTGACCAAATTTCAATTTTTTTGGGAGTGTAAAACTTTTTGACCGTTCGAAATGGGGTGGAATATCTCATATATATATATATTTCATCGAACTGCCAAATAACAACCAATTGAGTCAATGAACGACGTTACGAGATCAACGTCTTGGCAAAAGTTTCATAACAACATCTACGTTACCAATTGTCATGTGTCTTGATTGCTGATTATCCGAAAATTTATTGCGAATTATTATTTTTTTTTCAATTTGATCATCTCGCTCATTTTTCAAGGTAGAAAGAAATTTCACGGATAATAATTGTCGTGTCGTCAGGGGAAAATAATGTTGTACCGTAAAAAAATTCTTTCGAGGATATATTTTTATAAAATGTCAAGGTCATCGATATATATATAATTATTATATATATATATATATTTTTCAACGTGACTACATATTTATTTTTGTCATTGCGTGACATAGGACACGAATACATTTCCAATGACTTGTCACATCGTGACAGTCACGTGTGATCTAATCGGTTGATAATAAAATGAAAACGGCGAAGATAAATTGAACAAAGTGTTACGAAGATAATTCGCAATAGGGTTTTAAACCTGTTTATCCTCGTGTAAAATTTGACGTCCTTATCCGTGGCTCTGAGGACAAATTCGTTACGTAACACGTTGTTTTATTCACGACACATTATTATTGCCGCGGTTGTGAAGCCCATGACCGTGTCATTGCATAACTCCAAACAAATTTCGCGACACACGTTGATACACACGTCTAATTATACATGCTCGAATGAATATTTCGAAGTACCTTATAACGAGATGATATTGTCGTGATTCTCGGTCATTCGTGCGTGTGCAAAAGCAGATATCATATATAGCTCATAATACGGTACATCGCGTATTATTATATCTTTCATTGTATCATATTTAAACATAATAACAATTACCTTTTCTTTTTTGTTCTTCAGGTAAGTCGAGTGATAACAATTATGGGAGGGATCGACGGTTATGCCGAAGCTAATGTATACGGCCTTCCGACCATGTTGTAACGACAGATCCGCGTAGAAGACGCAAATACATTTATCCTGCTCCGGCCGAGTCATCGAAATCAAGTCGTCGAACAGTTTTCAATATTTTCATTATGATTAAAGTTCACGTTACGAGCTGTAACGTATGAAGAAAAGAAAAGAAAAGGGTTCAGAAATTCGGAACGAGCAATGTTCGGAAGGGCCAAAATTCGGAACGCGCAACGTTTGAAATGCGCAATGCTCCGAACGGTCAAGATTCGGAACACGTATATAGATATAGGTATAGTTGGCGTACCTCGTCCGCAGGCCGCGAAACTACATTGCCCGACTTTCGAGCTTTCCCCACGCGTAAGCTATCAATGTTAGATATATGCCGTCGTGGACTTTTTTGTAGCAAATTTAATTTTCTACAAAAATGTTTATGTGAACTTTTGGTCTATGTAGCCTTGTTTATCCAGCGTTTGGACAGAAAAAAATAAAACAATGAGTAAATCGATGCATTTTTACCTTCCCGTGAAAACGCTGGTTAAACAACGCAATATAGACCAGAAGTTCACATAAACAATGTTGTAGAGAATTTAATTTCCGATAAAAAAGTCAGTGATGGCATCTATCTAACTGTAATAATTTGCGCTAATTTTCGAAATAGCGATAATTTAAAAAAATTCAAAACCGCCGCGGTTTTCAACATTTCCTGACTTGCGAGCTTTCTCACACGTGAATAATCACAGATAGATATATGCCGTCACTGACTTTTTTTGTAGGAAATTTAATTCTCCACAACATTGTCGATATCAACTTTTGGTCCATAGAGCGTAGTTTAGGCAGCGTTTGGACGGGAAGATAAAAATGTATTGATTCTCTTCCATATATATTTTTGTCTTCCTGTCACTATTTCTTTAATTTAAGATGCTAGGTCATCGGAAAGTACCTTATGGGTTTTCATGGTCAGAAAGTTGACGGACGGACAAAAAGTGATTGGTACGAGAGTTCCGATTTTATTGTTTAAAGGTACGGAACCTTCAAAAACATATATATTTTTCCAAAATAACGTCGCTGTGGATTTTAGTTATGGGTCTCTCGGTTGATGCATTATCATGATGACCTCCGTCATATTTATGCATTCGCCCCATTCTCCCGATTAATACTTGAACCCACCTACGATGAGGAAAATTAATCGCCGGTGTGTGGGCACCGCGCGGGGATTCAGACGGAATTAGGCGTAGATCGTGCGGAATGTAATTTCAACGTTGCCCGGAAGTGCCGCGGAAACACACCGAAAACTGGGACGTACCGGCAATTGCATAAACTAGGTGGCTGCAGTTTCTGCAATTTCATCCAACGATATTATCCGAGAAACTAATACAAGTCATACGTGCAACGACTTGAACCACCGAGATTATCAAAATAGCAACATATCCCAACCATGGAGAATTGATCACAAATGCACATCATGCATTTCAACCTCCCCTTCTCTATTGTTTCGCTGTAATACGTTTGAAAAAATGAATAAATATAAGGATTCCCGATACGAAAATAATAATTACAATAGTTTACAAATTTTTCCGTTTCTGCGAGTATCTATAGTAAGAAGAAAAGTGTGATATAGACTAATTTGGGCTCGCTGAGAGAGCAAATGACACTCAATCATTTTTCCAAACAAGCGTTTTCAAGATCTCAACGAAAAACATGTTTTTTAGCCTTTTTATGTTTATTTGTTATTTTGAGTTGGACATTTTTTTTTACAATTTTAGATGATTGCAAGTGAAACGTTATTTCATTGTTAATTATCATTTAATTATTTATTACTCAATAATGCTTATTTGAAAAAGATTAATGAGACTCATTTTCGTTTTTACAGACTCCGAATTAGGCTTAAAAAAACTTTTCGCACGAGATACATCTTTCGTGGAATTCAGTGTTATCGATGATCGTAATATTTTTCGAAAAAAAAAAATAATGCATTACCCAAAACGCCATTTTACAATGGGACATCGAAGTATAGAAGCAATTGGACTCGTGTGAGTCAAACGAAAATGCGATGACGATTACCACCCACGAGGCAAACCTACGCGCCAGGTGCGATGAGAGCACGAACTCTTGAAGTGAAGTGAAGAATGAGGGGCGAAGGGGGGGGGCGGACTATCGAGATGATGTGCTCATACGTTGCATCGCTGTAGCATATCACCTTAAACGAATATACAAATAGCGGTTTAAAAAAATAAAATGAAAATAAAAGAAACGAAAAGAAAACAATGGATGAGCGTTGGCCGTGTGTAAATAAAGGGCGACTTATTATTTATGGATCGGGGAAGATACCATTGGCTCGGCGAAACGGTCGTATTGGACTGTGTTGGCCGTTGGCAGAAGACTATAAAGCGGTCGCGCGCCAGACCGAAAGAGAAAGAGCGAGAGAGAGAGAGAGAGAGAGAAAGAGAAAGAGCGAGAGAGAGAGAGAGAGAGAGAGAGAGAGAAAGAGAAAGAGAAAGAAATATATAACTATCCATGTGCTGTGTGTAGTCTGATCGATTCCCGGACGACCGCCTGCACCTTTCTTTAAACTAGCCTTCCACCGGCTGCATTGTACCGGTTACACTTCATTATTATACTCGCTCCTATCCGCCTTCTGTACTCGTAATTCAAATGGTTACCGTCGAAATATAATTCGAGCCTTCGATAAAATACAACCGTGTTACGAAGACACGAAATTTTCATTATTTTTTTTTCAATCCTTAAATTATATATGAAACGAAAAATTGTTCGTGATTTATTAAAAAATAACCGGAATATCGAATGTAAAAAAATCAGTGAGCAAAAAGAAAATGAAAAATTTGGTAAAACTAAATAGAAAACAATGCATTCGTAGGAATAATGAAAAAGGAAATCTGAAAAAACAAAAAAAAAAAACACATGGTCGTCCGTCACCAAAGCTAAAAACCTAAATATAAAATATATCACATACCATTTTTTTATAGTATCATGATATTTTTGAAATAATAATAAATAATAACAAAATCGTGACATTTGCTATTATAAGTTATGATTATCATTATTGTTATCATTTCAACAATAACAGCTCTATATTTTTGCAACAACAACAATAATAATAGCAACGGCGATGTTATTATTATTATTCCAATAATGACATGTCCACGATTTTATTACAACTAGAAAGCTATGATAAAAAACTTGAAAAAAATATATAATTATTTGAGCAAATCTCGTGAATGATAATCAAATGATATATAGGATGATATAAAAACAATGGATCAAACAAAATTTTGTCGAATCGATGGAGTTGAACGGATTTTGAGACCCCAACCATAACACAAGTATTGCGCAATTGGCCGGTTCGTGTGTCTGCGATGGCTTTGTCCCGAGTGTCTGACCTGAACGTCCGTGACCACTTGGTTGGCTCGTCCAGTGATTCAAGTATACGACCACAGCAGACGCTCGGATAGACATGTATACTGTATACACGAACGGGGCACACACGGGATGCGTCGTGTCTATATATATATATTATGGTGGTCCTTATTTCACTTAAATAAAAAAAATCAAGTTCTCCACCCTCCTTATGGATCGAAAATACGAAAAACTAATTGTCGTATTTTTTTCCGATTTGTCTTTCATTGCCGAATTGATAAGAAAATTTGAAAAAAAAATCAAATTGTTCATGTCGTATTTCCAATTTAAATACGAAAAAGCTAGGAAAAAATCTAAAAAAAATGTATATTGTGAAAGACTATGCTAGAAAAAAAAATCACATACGTAACCTAAATGAATCAAATGAAAATCGATATTGCATTTTTTTTCAGTCACGAAGTCGGTAAAAAAAACCTTAATGTAATATCACATATTGTGAAAAATGGGGTCACAAAGTAACGAAATAATGTGGATTGTACAAAAATGTCAAACTACCGAAGAAATTAATCATTTAAAAAATTTTTTTTTCAATTTTGTTAAAAGCTTTTCTGTCAAATCAGGCGAACCGAGGCAATGATGAAAAAAAATTGAAAAATAATACGAAAATGAGTTATTCATATTTTCGAACCATACGGAGGGTTGGAACGTACAATTTTTTTTAAGGACCACCCTTGTGTATATACATATATACATATATACGCACGTTGTGTGGAACCGCAGGCTGTCGGATAAGCTGCAACAATACGACTATATGTCCCGAGAGTATTCGCGCGGGACTGTCCAAGGACTCGCCTATGTGTCATTCTTCGCGCGAAAGCGATGTGTCATGCATCGTTGGTTCCGAGCCGCGAGTTTCCGTGGGCCAACGCACGACGAGCACATACACACACACAAACGAGCGACTGAATGAAATCGGCTATGAAAGGTTCGGAGGCGTGAAATCGAGCCTCCTCCATGTTCTTCGTAAATCTCATACCAAGTGATGATCATTCCAATGGTCGAATGTTCGTTTGTTTGGTATAGGAACAAAAAAAAAAGGAAAAAAAAAGAATAAAAAGATGAAAAATGTCGCCGAAAAAATGTGAAATGGCGAAAGATGTGTGTTTCAATTTTGTTTCGCTGAGAATATAACGAAAAGGAATGAGACGGTGTGCGACGAAATATTGAAAAATGTATAATTGCTCGATGTTGAATTTGAATCAATGGACATATGGTTCATTTGCAAGGAATTGTTATTACGCATTTTTTGGCTTCCACGGCCGACTGAAAATATACGAAAATGGTTGAATAAAAATGGGTAATGGCACGACTGTGATGTTAATCTGATTAGTGAATTATTTTATTTATGAGGTTTTATCAGATTGCGAATTATTTTTTCTTCTTCTTCTTTTTTTTCGAATCTTGGGTCGGAATGAATGAATCGAATGGAATAATCGTGATTGCGAGCGTGGAACGATAGATAACTCGATATTCTTCGGTAGTCGTGAGTCGCCACAAAAGGCTTTTGCAACGTGTTTCAAAGGATGTCAAGGGGACCCCGGGCGTCAACTAATTGTAAGGTTTGCCACGAGTGTTGCCCCGGTGCTCAATGTGCCGCAGGGGAATTTCTCGACGGTCTATATATCGTCGCGGTGAATCGTGTGTTCGATGTACAAAGTGTTATATACATACATACAGACAAAATCGTACAAAAGAACTTTGTACAACCATGGTCCTTTAACTGATTTGCCGTTCGGTCCGATGAGTAATTGGGCGACGGTGCTTCGTATTCGATAAGACGATTTTTGCGATAAGAAAGGACGAGAGTGCGTCACGCCATGAACGTGCCGAACTCCAAAAAAAAATATAGTTTTCATTTGAAATCGAAATTTAAGCATCCGCAAAAGTATTTGATTTCCAGGTGATGTTCGACTTCGTACGTTCTCTGTCGTACCGCAGCGGTTGAAGATACCGTTGTCTCCCTCGCACTTGTGGGGGCCTGTCGATCACAGCACATGGTGTTTTAAGGTAGTACTCTCTATAAGAGAGTTCCTCGTCAGATTTTCATGAAACTTGGCATACTTATAGGTATTGATAAGAAAAAGGTTCAGTAAAATTTTTATGGCTTTCCGGAGCGCGAGAAAAAAGATATCAACACTTTTATTTTTTCACTTTTAACATGGAGCCTAATAGAGAATCGCGCTCTATTTGATATAATACAAAAAGTCCTCGTCAGGTTTTAATGAACACACTTGAGCTGCAAGTTGAATATTCGGAGAACATTTTGAGCAGTTGACAGTAGAGATCAGGAGACTGTGATGATAATAATAAGCAAATAAACATCGGGAAAATACAGTTTATATCTGGAGTTGGTCGTAATCCAGTAGAGATGGCAACGTTGCGCGTTTGTTTCCCATCTTCTGTCTCTCTCACTAATCGACATCATAACACGCGACGTTGCCACATCAAAGTACTACGTGGCTCAATCAGGAGATGGTATATCTTAGGCTTGCTTTGACTCTTACAGTTTGTAGGATACCACCTTAATGGATCCGGAGAAAAAGAATCTATAGGTCGAATATAAATATATTAATTTAGGATAATCGTCTTGAATGAAATTCAATACACGGAGAAGTTTCTTCGAGAAAGACGCGAATAACCAAATTTTTTGGGTTTTTTACCTCCAGAGGCAAAAAAAAAGAACCATTAGATTCTATTATTAATCATAATAAATAATAATAAAATATAATAAAGTCTAAAAAAAGTTCTTTGTGTATTGAATTTCATTCAAGACGATTATCCCGAATCAATTTATTTGCCCTATTATTATTATTATTATTATTATTATTATTATTATTATTATTATTATTATTATTATTATTATTATTATTATTATTATTATTATTATTATTATTATTATTATTATTGTTATCTAGTTGCTCCACCGACCAAATCTCAATGATAATGCTTGAATCGATAACGAAACGAAATGAAAGTGCGATAATATGGCCAAGCTGACTAGCGACAGAATATTTAATAACAAAAGTACTTCGTGGTAATGATATACGATATACGATAGACGTGTACAATCGTTTCCATTAATATGCGAATCCCACGACATCCGTCACACATTTCTCCTTTCCTCATGCAAATAAGACGGTGCGGTTGTTGTACAAGCTGTGGCAAAGGCGATGAGGATTCGAAAGTAATCCTCGGCACGTCATCGCGTCCATTATCATTTTCCACGTGTGTCTACCTGTGTGGAACATTAGTTCGTGTTCCCGGCATCCTGTAATATCGTGTTATTACAACGAATTTCCAACGGATGTGTCTCTACTCTCCGTCGATCTTTCAACAGAGTTAATTGTCATGTGAAACAATAACGATCGACTGGTTTTGTTATAGAATCCTACCATTGTTCGATGCATGACGACACACGAGCACTTATTTTACTTATATTACTCGCGAATTACCGTTCTTCGCTTGTTCGTACGACATTTTGTTAAGTATCTCACGTTGCCACCAAGACTGTTATGTCAGGTTGACAAATCTGTGGTTTCAAAATTTTCTTGTAATTCAGATGTCGATGTCTCGGAACATTTTGAATGGCATTCGAGGAGCTTCATTTAAGAGACACCTCACTGGATGAGGTGAGCAAAAAAAAATATCGAGTTCACTTTTCAATCTGTGGGAAGGGGGTCACGTTTTTTTTTTTTTTAATGTTATTATTTATGTATTTATGTTTTTGGGTCATCAATACAGGAAATCCCTTTAGCAGCGTTAAAAATAAGTATTCTTCGGGAATTTTTTTAGATGAGATAAAACAATTGGATCATTTTGGGATGACCAACAAAACGGCGGCGTAAACGCGATTATCTCGAAACTAAATTTTCCAAAAATCGACCGATTTCGATGATATTTTTTGGAGGTTTCTCTCAGTAATATTATCGGAAGAATGTGCCTAAAGTTTCGAAGGTACCGTGTAAATAAATCATTGTTTAGAAGTCGAACATGTCGAAAAAAATTGTCGAAAATTTGAAGTTTAGAGTAAAGAGGCTCCTAAATTTTCAATTTTGCACTTTTTTAATAATTTTTCCGGTATATCCTTCCACTCGATATTTCAGTAAACGAATGGCACTTGATAGATCTTTTTCACGTCAACAGCAAAAGAGTGACAACTGCATCAGCTTTCGATGTCGCGAAAAACAGGCGCCCGAAGACCCCAAAAAAAATGTCTTCAACTTGGATGTTTTGATAAACTTATGTCAAAATTTGAAAATGATTCGATTATTTTATCCTCTCAGAAAGAAATTCCCAACCCTATAAAATAGAATAGGCATGGATATCGACGATAATTCAGTCATAAAATTATTCAAAACACATTATCGTCCAATGCACGCCCATTTCCGAGTACAAATGTAGGTACGAAAAATATTCGTTTTCGGTTTGTTCGTAACGAACGTTGCGTTACACACGGCGATGCGAATGCGATGAGGTCGAACGCGCTCGTTCGACGGCAATTTTGTTCGTTCGAAGCGTGTTTCCATCGCGGCAATAGCTTTTACACTCGCGACCGTGAAATTAGACGACCCGCGATTGGATTCTCAACGTCAACCTTGTCGCAATAATCGCCGAGGAGAACGATAGCGGGAGCTCTGTTACGGGGGAAAATGTAACTGGTGCAATGTAGGCAGTACGGCAGTAACACCGGGTCTGGCAGTCGTGCGTCTAGTGCGAGGGGGGCAAGGGGACGCGAACGAAATGGTAACGATCGGAAACACGAGAGTGACGCGTTTATAGTTTTCTGCGAAGGTTCGCGTCTGGCCTTCACGGTAATATCTACTTGTGCTCTTTCAGTTATGGCGCTGTGTATGTTTATTTGTGAAAATAGGAGCAACAAGAAAAACAAAAAAATCGGTTGCTTTCTTAATTCGTTTTTATGTACAAATTTGTTATTTCGAGTGATTATTTTTTTTTTCGGCACAAATTTCTGTTTCTGTTTCTTATTCAATAGCATAACGATGATTGTTTTAGGGTGTGTGTGTGTGTGTGCGTGTGTGTGGGGATAGGGAATAATTTTTCACTTAAAAAATAATTTTACACATTTATTGATAAGTGTGAAAGTTTATTTTATTCTTTTGAATCATCTAACAAAGACAAATATTGCTCGTTCACTGAATTATAGTTTTTTTCCCGTCAAACTGTTAACTGTCTAACTTATTTGTATGCTTTCATTGGTATGAACGTTTGCGATAATGCTTTTCCAATTTTTAATAAATAAACGAACAAATGAATAAATAAATGAAAGTTGTCAAACCGCGTGGCACGCTCTGTCGTAGGGTCTGTGTTCCACGTCCCTATAAAAAAAATACCTATAAAGAAAAACCAAACCGAAGAATCATCTGTTTTGATTGCCAACCGACTTTTATTGTTAGGATTCGACTTGTGTATACTTGGAATATCGGGTCTTTCAATTTCCGATACATCGACATCGAAGCTTTTCATGAACGTGGATACGACGAACCATTTCCTCCATTGATTTCCATTTCGGTCGCATCATCGCGCTATAAAGATAATATACAAGAATCCCGGATAAATGTCTGACATAGACAGCACCCGACGTACGGAAAATTGGATTCGGAAACATCGGAAAAATAAATGAAAATAGAAAGGACACAGTGAACTTACCGAATATTGGATTCATGAAAAAAAAGAGAGACAAAGAAAGAGGGGGAAAGAGAAGCAAATAGTGCAGATAAGAATAGTACATACCTATCGTTCTTTATAAAGGGCGGCACATAGCCACCTACCGGGTGTTCATCGCATTATCGCAGTCGACTGGAATTATAAGGTCGTAAAATTAATTTCTAGAAATTTCCAGAAATCCTAAAATTCTATAAATAAGATCTAAAAACTTCGGTATAATTTTCCGGTTAATTCCATGTCAGTCGTTATATTCCCGGACTAAAAAAAAAAGTGGGTCCAATAGTTTTGTAAATAAGGAGAATACTCCATTTTCACTTATCTTTTAAAATAACTTTTTAAATACGCTATTTAAAATAATTTGAAAAATATTTTCATGTTTCACATAACAAACCCGCCTAAATGATACCCCATTTAATATATGATATGAAAAAAAAAATTTCGATTGCCTAATTTGCTTCCTCTTCAATTCTCACATGAATATTATCAAGAGTTAACTAGTGCAAAATATGTGGGTTAATAAGATGTATGACTGAACTGAATTTCAACCCGAAAAATGGTTGAAAGAAAAAAATTCAATCGAAAATTCGCAAATTAAACAGACGATTGCCGCGAGCGGTCCATTCGACATGAAAAAAAAAAAAATTCTTTGAAGCTCGAGTGCCCGCCGATAGGGTCTCGAAATACGGTTTCTCGCGCATAATGGCTTTCCTCGCTAGGTACTCGTCCGCCAGAACGCATACCCCGCGATTCTGGCTCCCACCCTCTCTTCCTCCCACTGTTCTCGCTCCCTCCGCGAAATTTTCGCCTTTATCGCGTATTTAACACCCGACCACTCTGCACGACGTTATGCCCTCTCTCGCTTCGAGTACTCTGTGCCAGTAGACCACTCGACGTCTTGTCGCAGTCTCGCTTCTGTTCTCTCTCCATCTCTCACTGTTTCTCTGTCGCTCTCTCTTTCTTTCTGTTTCAGCTCATTACCTTACCCTCTCTCTCTCTGTCTCTCTCTCTCTCTCTTATTTCCTCATCACTCCACGCTCTTTCGCATATAACTACATGTATAACACAAAAACCGAGGGCTTAAGGGGTTACACCACCTTGAGATTCTCTAGCAATCTATTTTTTTTGGTAAGATTTATCGTTGATACTTTCAAGAATATTTTAAGGGAGTCTTCTCATGTGTATACCTACCTATTTTTGTGGTAATTTTTTGGGAATGATATTTGAAAGATTGATTAAGGTAGTACCCTCCATAAGAGTCTTCCTCGTCCGATTTTCATGAAACTTGGCATACTTATAGGTATTGATGAGAAAAAGGTTCAGTTAATTTTTTATGGCTTTCCGCAGCGCGAGAAAAAATATATCAACATTTGTATTTTCACACGTTTAATATGGAGCTTTAGGGAGAATCACGCTCAATTTGATATAATACAAAAAGTCCTCGTCACATTTTAATGAAAACACTTAAGCTGCAAGTTGAATATTCGGAGAACATTTTGAGCACTTGACAGTAGAGATTAGGAGACTGTGATGATAATAATAAGCAAATAAACATCGGGAAAAACGGAAAAATACAGTTTATATCAGGAGTTGGTCATGATCCAGTGGACATGGCAACGTTGCGCGTTTGTTTCCCATCTCCTCTCTCTCTCTCTCTCTCATCGACGTCATAATTATGATGATATAACAATACAACAATATCGCCATAATATCTCAGGCTTGCTATGACTCTTACAGTTCGTGGGATACTACCTTAAATATATATCTTTATATTCTCTATCACATTATCTACGATGTAGCATAGAATTTTTCTTACTGGACGCCGCGTTAATTTTTTAATAAATTTCTTAAACTCAAAATCATAGCAAATTTTTGGTTTTTTTTTTCAAACCACTTCTCAGACCATTTCTCAAAAAAATTTTTTTTTTTAAATTCCCCTATGCTACATAGTGGTTATTACGTTACTAAATAAAAAAATATTTATTATATTTTTATATTTCGGACAATGCTTCGAAAAGAAAAAAATTCCGCGATCGACGAAGATTTTCGAAAGACGGTCTTACTCGATGCCTCCTCTAAAAATGTTTTTCTCTAATTTCGTTTTTTTTATTCTTCAATTGTTCACAATACTATAATAAATCTGTATATACAATAAAAATCATTTCATATATTCGATAACTGCGTGAAAAAAGACGAAAAAAAACACGCACACACACACAAATTATTTTTATCCCCATTTTTCCGAGCGCCAAGGCGGTGTAACCCCTTAAACTCACGCGTCTTCAGCCTCGTTCCACCCACACAACTTACGAACCTACTCGCCGACTTCGTCGCTCCTCCTCCTCACTGGCCTCTCACTTTATCGCCCGACTAAACGCGAATGCGACGCTCCAAAACGTTTTTTCTTTTCTTTTTTTTCATTTTTTTTTTCCTTATCTCGTTCTCATTCCTCACTCACTGTTCTCCACTCGATTATATTCCTCCGTCCTTCCACCCCCCCTCCCCCACCCCCTTCCACCACCATCTCTTTGCTTCCCACTTAAACTTACCTTTGCTCGTTTTATTTCTTCCCTCCCCATTGTCTTTCATTTATATTTATATCTATATATACATATATATATATATATATTTTTTTTTTGCTGGCACCTGCGTGAGACACTCGTGTGAAATTTCCGTCGTCAGTATAGTTGGCGAGTGTCTCGCGAACGAAAAGTACACGCTCGTTTTCATTTTCTCCGTCGTTCGTTCCGTACGCTGACGTTTGCCGCGTGTTTCGCGAACCTTCCCCCCTCCCTTCCTCTTCCCCAGCCCCAATGACTAACTCCCTACCCTGCCTCGCCACCTCTTTCTCACTCCCTCACGCTCGATCTGTCATTATTAGACTAACTCGATTATTAAATTTTCAGTGATTATTATTTCACGGATATCTCGAACTGATTGTACGCGCTAGTTTTACCTCCGCGTGACACGTGTGACCCCCCCCCCCCCCCCCGCCCCTCCGGTCCGTCTTACCCGCCTCGGTCGGCCTCGCGTCTTCGTTTTCGATCTTTCTCTCGCAATTGTTACGGGCTAGTTCCGAATGATCGATCATCGGCAAACGTCCTACAATATTGTCGTCTGATTACACGACAAATTGTTTCTGATATTCGCTTTTTTTTTTGTCGCGATTTTTCGCTTGTGATTCAATTTTTTTTTTTTTTTTTTGGATTCTGAAAAAAAAAATTATTCGCGATTTGTGATTGTGGGGAGAGTCGATTTGCTCCGATTGTGAGTTTGTGTGTGTATGTGTGTGTGTGTGTATTTGTGTGTTTTTTTACTTTGTTTCAACCGGTGAAATTTGATTGACGAAAATGTTGAATTGCTATTCGTTTTTTGGATCGCGATTGTCAACGTAAACGAATTGATTCTTGTCGATTGATGATTTAAAAAATAATATATATATATATATATATATATATATATATATATATATATTATTTTTTATTTTTTTATTATTGCGTACTCCAGAGTTTCCGGAGAATTTCGTGGAAAGGGAATTTTCAGGATGGAATAACTAGTGATCTGTCGAGCGATTGGAATTTTGTTGTTGTTGATATTGATAACGAGCCGTTTAAAATATTTGCCATCGATGGTGCATTAGTTTTTTTCCCTTCTTTCTTGTCGAATATAGATTCATGCAGCGCCTCAAGCGGTTTTGCGTTCAATCATTCGGGGAATTTGGAAGGTAAAGAAAGTGAGTTTGTAGAGTTCGTGGTATGAAAAACGAACGAGCCTGCAATTCGAACAATCAATCAAATTCATTTTTCGATTGTTTTTTTTAAATGTATTTTCAAAAAAAATGAATCGCTATAATTTTTTTCAAAGATTGATTCTATTTTCTTTAATTGCACTTTTTTTTCAAAAGAAAAAAAAATACATTTAACGAAAATAAAATTATTTGATAAAATCATTTTATTTTACATAAAACAAAGTGATTGGATAAAATTCGAGTTGCCATAATACATTATTTTGTCGATTAGCACATTGAAACCTCAAAATATCATCGAACTCAATTCGCAATAAATAATACTAAAATAAATAAATAAATAAATAAATAAATACATAAATAAATGAATAAATAAACAAATAAATAAATAAATAAAACTTGAAAAATAATACTGAAAAATCATAAGAACGCAAAGTTATCTGTGAGGAAGCAAAAACACAGAATCGAGTGAAAAGAAAAAGATCGATAATGCGATATCGTCGATAATCGACGAGAACTTCGCTTGCTTAATCGTGTATCGATAAAGAAAAAGAAAAAAAAATGAAAAAAAATGAAAAAAAAAACCGTTCACCGATAAGCCGCGAGTTTTTCAACACGCGTCGAGAGACCCGTTTTGCTATCTCCGAGACTGCGACCTTCTCTCCTCTCCTCCCGTAACGCAATACGTTCCACACGCGCACACACACACACACACACACACGTGCCCCCCCCCCCCCCCCCCCCAAGTGCTTGTCTCAGCATCGCTGTCGTATATTTCCCAAAGTAGTGTAATTTCTCGTCTCGTTTACAGCAGTACGGGTTTGCCGGGTGTTGCCGCGACCGCGTCAGCCCAACTCGTCCCGCGCGTGCTCTCGCCGACACGAAAAAGTGCAGTCTCTGCGAGTCTCGGGTGTGCTCCCTTCTTTTCCTTCTTCGGCTTTTCATTATCATTTTTTTGTTCTTCTTCTTCCTTCCGAGCTTCTTACGACGCGTTAACAGGGTGTGCGTGTGTCGCTCGATCGTCCCCCCCCCCCCCACCCGCCCCACTCGCATGCGTTCCTCGTGAGTGCAGCTCATCGGAAATGTGACGTCACTCGATCGCTGATGCTTTCGATATTATTCAATTTTCACAATGGATTTCACAAACGTTCAAAAGTATTTTTGGCCCATTGCAATCATCTCACGTGAATAATTTCATCAATCACCTCATTGGTACGAATTTAAAATGATTTTTTTTCATCCGTTTTTATAGTTTTCGAAAAAAAAAAAAAATGTGGGGAAAAGACAATAATAGAATGATGATTAGCGAATATTGGGTTTGGAATAATCATCACGAGTAATATTAAACGTTATTATCGGTGACGCGAGGGTCACACGTGGGGTGATTAAATTGCTTTTTGCATAGATATGCAGATTACCCGATTGTCGACTCGGCTTACATGCATTGAACCCCGCTATCGTTTTTGTTCGTACGTATGTGTGTGTGTGTGTGTGTGTGTGTATGTGTGTTTGTTCGTTGGAGGTGAGAAGGGGGTTTATTGGGAGATTATTATAGACGAGGTATCAGTAGCGGAGGCCACAGCGTCACTTGTAATAGTCATCGTCGTTAGTTGTATTATCCATGTACATTCGAGTAGAACTTAGAGCGGCGTTACTTGAGGTGTGCGATTAGACGTGTGAGCATTTTTTGCACGTCACGTTGTCGTACATAGTCGTGGCTTGGAACAGGAATATATATATCATACATATATATATATATACATATATATATATATATTACATACATAAATGTATATTTGGGTGTGTTGAAAAAATGCAAAGTTCTTCGATCCTGCTCGCAGTTTCCACATTTAAGGTAGATGCTATCGGAACTAATCTGTCAAAATTTGAGCCCCATCGGACAATATTTTGATGTTCCGCTTTCACGAATTCGATTTTGCCTTTGATTAACACATCAACAATTTTCATTTTTTCACTTGCAATTTATCATTCCGGTAAATGAAAAATTTCGGTAATGGAAATTAAGTGCAATACGTAGTATCAAGGTCGCTGGAAACGGGGATATTTTTCATTTTGCAATAAACGCATAGTTAACAATTTTTCCTTCATCAGTTTTCAATGAATTTTGTTATAAGGAAAGTTATTAACTCGTTTTCAAATTGTAAAACAAAAAATATTTCTATTTCGAGTGTCCTCAATACTATTTGTTGCACATCGACGGAATGTTTCGTTTGCCTGAAAAAAATTAATTGAAACTCAACAAAACAAATGGTTACGTGTTAATCAAAGGCAAAATCGAATTCGTGAAAGCGGAACCTTTAAATATTGTCAGATTAGGCTTAAATTTTGACGGATGTCTTCTGATGGTATCCACTTCGAGTGTCGAAACTGCCGAAACAATCGAAATGGGTTGCCCTTTTTTTAACACACCCTGACATATAGATACGTTGCAGTATGAGGCGTGAAATAGCTCGTGGCGGATGGCGCTCGTCAAATTGCTGACGCTTAATTTCATCACGATTATTACTTACATATATATGTAGACGAGCTCGAGTATCCTGGGAATTTTAAAGCGTTACACATATAATAAATGCGTCGCCGGCGCGTCGACTGCATAATAATCGACATGCGGTATATGTTGATTATTAGAATAAACGAGGATCCCGCTGACTCTGGAATCTTTCGGGAAAACTTATTATTCGAGATTCCAGATTTTTTTTTGTTTCGTTGGAAATGTGATTTTTTTGAGAAAAAGAGAAAGAGAGAGAGAGAGAGAGAGAGAGAGAGAGAGAGAGAGAGAGAGAGAGAGAGAGAGAGAGAGAGAGAGAGAGAGAGAGGGAGGGAGAGAGAGATAAAGACATGATCAAAAATGTCGTTCAGTTTTTTTTTTCATAGGCAGGATTAACTGAATATAAATGAATAAAAGTCGTTAAACTTTGTCTGATCGAGAAATCTTTGTATCCCATACATTAATTCATTCCATCAAAAATTATTGAAGGGGTAATCGATTAATTTTTTTTCAATTAAACATATGTGGTCGATTGCATGAGATTTATTCATAAAAATGAATGACAATTTTTTCAATGTTATTCGTGTTAATTTTATTTTTAAATTTTCATCTTTCGATTCCATTGATTATTTACATCTACATATATTCACATTTACAGAGTTTATTCGATCGAAAATGGAATTTCGAAAAAATATTTATTTTTCAAATGTGACTTAAAACGCCACATTATGAATAATTTTTTGATTCTTCTCGCTTTATGAAAACGCGAGAACGAGCCGAATCGAGTCGGACAACGAATGATTATACGAAAAGTAACGCGCAAATGCTTTGCATCGACGAAAAAAAAAATCGTCACTATTTCATTGTCACCGTAATTTACCAGAACAGTCGTCTTACGGCGGTGTGCGAAATTGCAATTTTCCGTGCGTTCGGCTGATACGAGAAATGCAAGAACACGAGGTGTACGAGACGATTTACGGTGAACTATATTGTGTCCCGGTTGTGTCGCGACACACATGTGCATACGGAGGAGGTCGTAAACGACTCTCGCCAACGTCGGTTGGAGTAGTCGTAAAGATTTTGATAAGGTTTTTATTGAGTCGAACATTTTTTGCTTCGTACAAGCCACGTGCACCGATCGCTATCCCCCTCTCTCTCACTCGGGCCGTTAAGCCACAGATAACACAGCTCATATTTTTCTTATGGTTTTATTTCGAGAATTTAGTTCAGGTCATCTGAATTTTTTTTTCAGTTTTTTTTTGTTTTCTTAATATTTTTTTTTTTTTAATTTTATTTCTCAATAGTGAGAATGCAACTCATCGATACTCGTTTCGAGAATTTAGTTCAGGTCGTCTGCATTTTTTTTTCTGTTTTTTTTCTGTTTTTTTTTCTTTCGTCTTTTGTATTTCTATTTTTATTTTTCAATTTTATTTCTGAATAGTGAGAATGCAACTCGTTGATACTCGTTTCGAGACCCGGCTTGTTATGGAAATATTATGTCTCACCGGCTGCGAAAGTACTTTGATGTGGAAACTCACTGTGTGTGTGTGTGTGTGTGTGTGTGTGTGTGTGTGTGTGTGTGTGTGTGTGTGTGTGTGTGTGTGTGTGTGTGTGTGTGTGTGTGTGTGTGTGTGTGTGTGTGTGTGTGTGTGTGTGTGTGTGTGTGTGTGTGTGTGTGTCCATAATTATATTCGGCGGTAGCTTTCTTCAGACGTTCGACCGGTAAACTGGCTGACACTTGTTCAAATACGTAAAAGTCGAGCGTTTAAGTTTATCTCATTCTATCACCTTCTTTCTCTCTCTCTCTCTCGCTTATCCTTGTCTCCGCGTCATCGTGTAACCATTTTCAACATCGCTTTTCGACCCCCGAATTCCATGCTTGGGAAAAAAAATGTTTAAATAAAAAAAAAAAAATGAACTACACAAAATTTAATTACGCGAACCATTTAATCACACACGCCGGCTGTGCAACACGTTGATTCTCACATTCCTCGTTCGCCATAAAAATGCCTCTTCTCGCTGTGTCTTAACATTATTTGTCTGCCTGTGATTCATCTCATCATTCATCAACGTCTGAACATCGATCTGACCTACGTCGACGAAAAATAAAGAATAAAGTTTCCCTCGATTTTCACGAAATTTCATTCATAGAACAATGTTTTTGTTGTCTTCTCAACTCCTTTTCGAATCTGCTGTTGTATCGTAGACTCGAAATCTCGTGTCTCGCTATCAGTGACTCAGATAAAATTTCCAGAGTTTCGTTAAACGCGTTAGAATTTTTTATCAAATGCGTGAATTTTGATTCAGTTTGGAAGCTCATGAAAAAAAAAATATATATTAATAACTCACGACTTTTGACAGCGTTGCTTGAGTCGCCAGGAATTAGAAAAAAAAATAAAAAAATAGAAAATAATAATGATAAAAGATCATCGACAAATTGGGCCAATCATGTCCATCATATTTACATGTGCCATTATTATCATCTGACTAGATTGAGAATCGCTGAATAAAGTCCATTGAACGAAAAGAAAAAAAAGAAAACCGCGGTTAAAGTGTATACTACATACATATATATGTATATATATATATATATATATATATATATATATATATATATATATATGTGTGTGTGTGTGTGTGTGTATGGATATATATATTATATCGTGACGTACAGTTTACAGTTAAGTGGCTCGTGTAAATATTATTCTTCAACGAGATGAACGCCATTATGGATTACCATTTGTGACATATAAAGGAATAATCGTAAATCCGAACGTAGTGTAGTGTCTACGACGAAGTTGTCTCGAAGATGATTGTGATAATTGTTTACGGTAGTTAAAAGTGTTTAACAATTGTGAGTGCATCCGGATACCCAGTGAAAATAATATATATATGTGATTTTTTTTTCAACAATAGAAATAAAATTAAAAAAATAAAAGTGTGTTTCGGTTCGATCGGATAAGGTTCATCGACAGGCACACTTTTTCGGTGTGCTTTCGACGATTTTTCGGTTATGACCCACAAAAAGGATGGTAACAGAAGTTCGAAAAAAGTGGTGAAGAAGACGCAAAAGGTTTCGACGTCGTCGACGTTCGGTGAAGCCGATTATGATCAGACAACCGGAGTTTCCGGTCGTACGACGACCACGACGACCACGACGACTTGCGGAAAAGATGGAACAGGTGGGCATTTGAAATAGTTCGATGGGTTATTCGACTTGGGTAATCTGACTCGACGATCGAGGTGTTACTGGATGGATATGAAAAAATGTCGTAAAATATTGAAAATTTGAGGAATGATGGTTTTTGTTAAAATAATAGTGCATTCATTATTTCAAAATTGTTCACTTGATAATTGGGTAGTTATGAATTTATGCATTTACTGGGACTCAGCACGTTCGCTTATGGGAAAACAGTTTCTGCAGGTAAAACCAATGGAACTAGATGTCAGTAAGATTTAAAAATATTATGTCATCACGATTCAGGATCGAACGATTAATTATACTAAGTTTCATATGTATCGACTACGTAGTTGTCGATGAATTAATCAAAGTTATGAGGAATATCGCCTTTTTATGAATTGTCACAGTTGAAACAGTAAAAGCAGGTGTACAGTCACTGACAAAATCTCAGTCAAGCACACGCCCTTATCGTCGAATTTGACTTAAATTATTATTAAAAATGGAAAATTAACATAACTGAGTGTTGATTTATTATTAGTTTAGCTAATTGTAAGGCAAAACGTGCACGACATGGTCTAGATTGGTAAATCCACGATTCACCCATTTTCAACAAACTTTTTGCCCGGCGGTCTATCCGGTAAGACTTTAAATTGTCGATGTATAATTAGAGATTAAATTTTCAAACGGCTTTTATAATTTTTATTGAACGCCCTTAATGTAACTGGTGCATTGGGAATTCACTGATTTATTTCGGTCACGGAGCGAATGAACGCGTGTCGCGGCTACGCTAACACAAGAAAAAGGTTGTCAGCTATCCAGCAAGCATAAACTAAAAAAAAATATAAATTATTTTTATTTTTTAGATTATATTTGCCGGATGTCTACAAAAATTTTGTGGTGTTTTTGTGGTATAATTTTTTGCAATATATATTTTTTTCAGATTTCTTTTCTCGACTTTTTTCGTAGAAAAAAAAAATGATTTTTAAAACTTTCAAATGAATACAGGCAATGCAGAGGGTCAATTTAAAATTCGGAAAAAAATATGAACATTTTTTTTATGGGCTAGAATAATTTGGAAGGCGGATAGCGATACTTTTTTCTTGAAGAATTACCCTAATAAAATATGAATACGCCACGCGAATATAGAGGAAGAGTACGTATATATAAAAACGACATGGTCTGTATAATGGCGATGTCCCATTAAGGGATCCGACCAAAATCAATTCCAAGATTTTTATACCGAACAAAATATCTTCCTGGCTCTCTCTCTCTCTCTCTCTCTCTCTCTCTCTCTCTCTTCCTCGATTTCCGGCAGTTCTTTGATCGTTCCCGAACTTTGTACCACATCGATACCCAGCTTTGACGTGGGTCATCCAGTCCGTCGGACATAGAGTGAGGGGTTGGGCTTTCAACGTAGCAACCCTCATTAATTTAGGCAGCTATATCGATGAAAGCCGTCCGCGGAACCAAGCCTTCATTCGCCATGCGTTTATATTTCCAATTGCAGCCGTCCAAAAAAAAAATTTCGATTAAAATTTTCATACCGAGTACCGAATTCTCTCAAGCATCTCTCATTTTCGTCAATTTTTTTTTTTTTTTTTCATTTCACAGATTCTGGCTCTTTGGGAAAAAAATGATGCAAAAACGCAATATGACGTAACCCGCAAGAAAAATTGGGATTTTTGTTGTTGTCGTTTTTTGAAGCCTTTGGCGATAACGACCGAATTTTTATAGCTACGTTCTTAATGTATTACCGGATGGATATGAAAAATATGTCAGAAATTCTTGGAAGTTTGATGAATGAGATAGTTGTTAGAAAACTAATGGAACTTAATGTCAGTAAATTCTGAAAATATTATATCATCAAGATTCAGGATCAAGCTCTTGATTACGCTCAGTTTCAAACGTATCGACTTCCAAGTTGTCGACGAATTAATTAAAGTAATGAGGAATAACGCCTTTTTATGAATTGTCACAGTTGAAACAGTTAAAGCAGGTGTACAGTCACTGACAAAACCTCAGTCAAGCACACGCGGATATCGTCGAATTTGACTTAAATCATTATTGAAAGTAAAAAATTAACATTACTAAGTGTTGATTTATTATTAGTTTAGCTATTTGCAAAGCAAAACGTGTACGACATGGTTCTAGATTGGTAAATCCACGATTCATCAATTTTCAACAAACTTTTTGCGAGATGGTCTATCCAGTAAGACCTCAAGACGTCTACTCTTGGTTCGAGTTCGACAGAGTCCTACATTACCGATGTCATTGGATAAACGCATATTTTATTTCGATTTATTTCTTTTGAAAATAACTCATATTGATTGTACGGCGTTGTTACATAGATTTATCAATAATCGATGGATCAAAGTACAATCAACGATTTTCATTATTCAAATGAAAAAAAATTAAAGCGTGAAAAAATGTTCACCACAACCCGAAATGTTTCATTTATTTTTTTTTATTTTACGTTGGCCAAAATTCACGGGTTTTGTTCGATTCAGGTGCCTATTCGAAGTTGTCGAGTGTGCGACAACCGCATAACATGGAAAAAGGTCATTCGTCGAGTACCGGGGTCGGCGGCGTCAGCTCCAAGCTCGACCGGAAGCCATCGTTGCGACGCAAGCTCGGGGCGTTGATACGCGGGAGCGCGGACATACCGGCGGCCATTAATCGCGGTCTCCAGCCGATACGACGGAGCTTGAGTTTCAGCAAGGATCTGAACCGAATTTACGAGACGCAACCGGCGGCTGCGCATCATCATTACAGCAGGACGAGAAGCGCCCAATGGTACAACAGTCTTTGCTCCTTGGCGGAAAACGATTCCAAGGATGACGACGATGGCGTTCACAATAATAATAAAAATAACAATAATAAAAGTAAAATAAATAATAATAATAATAATAATAATAATGATAAAATAATGAACAACGACGATTCGGAAGGCGATGAAGACACGGAAGAAGAGGTCGAGATTGCGAGGATGAGAGGTGTGATCATCGGCAGGACTCAAAGTTTCATGGAAAAAAATCTTGTAAGCCGATTACGTTTATTTTATCATTTTTTTTATTAATTCCGTGCTCATTGAGTTGTTTTATTTTCTTTTTTAATTCGGTATTTATTTGTTTTTCGATGCAATATTTATTTGAACGAGCGATCGTCGGTCATTCGCGTTGACTATCTCGTTCAATTGTGAATGATGTGTATGATTTATGACGAGGGACGGTAATCCGTGATTAAATTTTTGTATAAACGACGGAGAGCTTTTTCGTTCGTAATATATTGAAGTGGGATTATGAATGATAATCGGCCGACTACGTCAATGCGATGTTTTTGATGATTTTAATATGAAATCGTACAGGTATCGAATGGTGCGCACCATACAGATAGTTTTTTCGCCATCTCAAGTGTATGGAAAAAATGATATATAGACTGTATATGGGACTGGGCATGAACAGTCTTTGTATAGGTTATGTATAGACTGTACATGAACTATACGATGTACATTAGGGTTGACCTTGATACGGGTGTTGACGAATTTCGTTAAGTGCACCACCAAGATAGGTTCGAAATGAATAAATGAAAATATGTGCGAAACCCCAGCACTCTAGTCCAATGAGAAGACGTGGTTGTAAGCTCGCTCTGTTTTCCACTTAAATAACATAGAATTTTCAGACTAATTCAGTAATTATTTTTTCGAAGTGTCCCGAAGCACGCAAAAAAATCTTTATTTACATGAATCTGTTGTTAATGGGTATAACTCTACTCGTACGTTTTTTTACAAGACATAAACACAAATAAATTTCAATTTGTGTTGCAATCGTTTATCAGTTGTTATTATCGTTCATCGGTTCGCCGTTATCGATGATACACAGGTGAGGTCTTGTGAAAAAGTGTACGAATAGTCATACCCGTTAACAATATATTTGAATGTGAATAAAGATTTTTTTTGCTATTATTATGATTATGCTATTGATATTATTATTTCATTATTTATTTCTCGATAATTCATCTTTGGAAAAATAAATTGCGATTCATTCATGTTTTAACCACCCCAAATTGAACTAAAAAATACTTTTTGCACGAGGTTGATTTTTCTATTTTTCATTTTTCCTTTCATATGAAATTTAACGGTTATCGGAATTATTCACACCATGAAAGTTAGCTTTTCTATCATTTCATTGATTGATTTTGAATAATAATCGACGGACTACTGCAACCCATAATTTTTCACATTTCCAATGCGATACGAAACGATTATCAAATGGTTCGCACCGCAATGCCGTGTGTGAGATCGGCTTCACAAAGAATAACGAAAAAAACTTCGCAAATATTTTCTCTCGTACTTGAGATATTTCCCTAGATTTGGATTTGAACGGGCAAACAGATTGTTCGTATATCCGCAATCCTCGCGAATATACGTGAAGAATGTGAAATAAGCATTTTCGTTCACGTACGATGGGCGCATGAGGGTTGAAACGTATTCCAACACTTTTCCATGCACCAGTTCGCGTTTCGGAGTACAAACAGGCAGCTAGCCGATATTGCACGTGCATATATTGACTGTGAATCGCGAAAAAAGTATCGGAAAGGCGGATTCGTACGTTTTCAAAGATTGTTACGTCGTGCGACAATGTCGTACGTAGCGAACAATCATTTCCCTTCCGGTACACATGCCCAAGGCAGGGTGGAAAATTTTCCGTGCCTTCGCGGACCTACTCGTAGATAAAATAATGCGTCTTTGCAAATCCAAATTAAGGGGTTTGAGTCACCTAAAAAATTGGATTTTTTTTTCGTCACATGATTAATCCAAATTTGAAATCGATTTTACACTTATAAAATACCTATTCTCGGCTATCATTTCATTTTTTTATAGCCATGTAAGGCATCTGAACGTTTCAAGATTTATTTAACATCAATAAGATTATCGATATTAAATTTGGATTGATCTTGTCACAAACATTTTTTTAAAAATAAATAAATAAAAAAAAAATAAATAAAAATGTTTTCCAATTTTTTAGGTGACTCAGCCTCCTTAAACGGAACAAAAACTACCCCGTTTGCGATTGAAACAAAAGCTCGTGCATCAAGAGAACGCTTTTCCCACAATCTGAATTTACTGCGGAATTAAGTTGAACTTTGTTTTTGTTTTTTTTTTCTTTCCTTATTGCCGTTGAATGTTGGAATGCGATAATGAAATACCAGGCGTAAAACAATAATGTACATAGAATGAATGATGGGACAAAAAACGTTTTTCCTTTTTCAATTTTTTTTTTTAAACCGGATATCTCGCTGCTTCACCTTTTCGCGATTGAACGTATGGAACCACACACGTACTAAAGTTTTGCATTTTTTCCTCTATTCTCGTAAAATATTTTTCACCATATTTCCTCATTAATTTCTCTTTCCTCATTGTATTCGTCGAGCTTTTTCGTTATCAGTTTATTTTCCCAAGCTTTGTTAGGTTTCATATGGCAAAACACGTTCCTCGCTGCGGATTTCGATGTGCGTATCATTTTATCTATCTCGTTTCAAAAATGCATCCGCGTGGAATTTACGACGGGGAAATATTATCGCGTCGCGACACTTTGCCAAGGACGGAGAACCGTGAGCGGGGTTTTGTTACAATTGTCGTTTCTCTCTCTCTATATATATATATTCTCATTTTCTTCTTTTCCATCGTTTTTAAAATCGTGATTGTACGGCTGCCGCTGCCGACTCGTCGGTAATCCGATACTTGCCACTTCAGTACGGGACCCGAGTGAAACAGTGAAAGAAGAAACTTCGCGAGATTACGGGATTCAATGTGAATTATTGTCGCGACGGTCGTTTGCGCTGTTAACGGACGATAACGATTAGACGAGGGCGATGTTGTTATTCGTTCTCGTTTGAAATCTCTTCGGCGGCGGCTTCAATCGACGGAATTATCTTTTCCGATCTTTGCGTAATCGTTTGGGCAAATAATCGTCAGGAGAATCGTGATATAGACATGAATATTAGTGTGGTCCTCATTGAACCAAAAAAAAAAAAAACAACAAAATTTAAGTCGTTCACCCTCCTTATACATGGCGGGAAAATTGAAAAAAAAAAACTAATTTTCAAATTCTTTCCCGACATTTCTTTCATTGCCTTTAGTTGCCTGAATTTATGGGAAAGTTAAAAAAAAATTTTTGAAAATTATTTATGTCATATTCCCGATTCAAATGCCAAAAAGCTGTAAAAAAAATCTGAAAAAATGTATACTGTAAAAAACTATGCAAAAAAACAACAACAATGATAATTTTTTGTCCCTTTTTGTCCCTCATTCACTTTGAAGTAAATGAGACACCCCAACACACACACACACACAGACACACACACACTATATATATATATATATATATATACTAGTAAATGAAGGAACTACGTTTCCCAAGTTTGGACGCCAACCACGCGATCCTCGTTTGGTTTTACTCTGATCGATTATCGTTCTCTTCGGATCCTCTCGTGTTGTCACACCATCATCTTCCGCCTTTTTCTCGTCGTTTTTCTTGCCGACGCAGTCTTCGGCCTCCTTATGCATGATCCTTTCTCCACGAAATTACGGTTGTTTCCAAAACTTGCAACACATATAACGACTCGTCCCCACGAATCGACGGGATAATTCTTGTATTAGTGGCCACTTCTATTAACCTATCACGAAGGTACACACTGATCGATGGTCATAGCTGTTTCTGATCATCGAAATAATTGACGTACATACAAAAACTAGAAAAATAAACAATAACGACTAGAATTTATGGCAGAAAAACGGTATTATTTAAGTATTTATAACTATTGCAGCAATTCGAACAATTTCACTGTTCAATTTTTTCCATTCTCTCATCGTTGACGTTTTATTTCCCGATGATCAATCGTGATGTACCAAAAAACCTGTATATATGTATAAATAAATATCAAGAGGTAGCGTTGTGACGTGCCAAGTATCGTACAATTATACAGATAACAACGATTGTCATTTGAAGTTCAACAACAACAACTGTGATTTCAGAACAAAAAAAAAAACAAGGCTTGACAACTACAATACCACTGGAGTGAGATACCACTCGCGTTCTATCTCTCTCACAAAAATTGTTTCCCAATGTGTTGCAAGATATTCCCCACTTCATTTACAGATCCATCATTCGTTCTGTAATTCTGTGTGATTATCGACATTTTTGTTTTTGTTTCACTCATCCAATCCGGATTAATAAATCGCTCTGGTCGAATCGATCGACAAAAAAACTTTGTAAAATCATCGAACATTCTTTATTCATCTACTTTTTGATTTAAAAAAAAAAAATTATTTTTGCGCCATCGAGAAGAAATTTGATTTTGAAGTAATTTCACGGGAAGTAGAAACAACGAAAAATCGGTTAGAGTCAATTTGGTACCTACGTAAGTCGGACGATAGGTGAAGAATAAACATGGACGATGATATTTTCCCCTCTCCTTAAGTACTTTTTTGTTTTTTTCATTATTCGAACTTTCGAGCTTTCACGGCGAACTCGAGCCTCGATCGTCGTATGGCGTGTGCAAATGTAGTTTATGGATGTGACCGATCCAGTATCGTTGGATTTCGTCTACTCGAATGGACACGAGTGGGAAGGGGGGGGGGATTCCGGGCTCGCTTTTCCGGATACCTCGTATAGGCTTCGAGCACATTGCTGTCCGCTTCGGTTAGTCCGGGTTATCTGTGCAAACTCCCAAAGTTTCTGGTTTCACTCTGCCACTCGCGCATCCATCAGTTTCACGTTGTCCCAGAAAACATTCCATCCCGGATATACGTTATTCACGTGTGTGTGTGTGTGTGTGTTTTTGTGTGTAAGTGACGAATGTACAAACGGGGATGTATGTCGGATATGTAAACCGATAAATTCGAGTTAAAAGCTTACATTCGGCCCCGCCAATTGAACACAAACGCTCCAGCGCTCCAAATTCACCCAGATGAAAAAAAAAACAAAAAAAAAATAATAATAATAATAATTCCTACGGTTCGTCATTGTTTCGGTACATCATAATTACATAATCCTAGGGGCGCAAAAGAAAACTCGATTGGCCATTTGTTCGTTCAGCTCGAGAAGCCGGAGTTTTCGAAAA
Organism: Diplazon laetatorius; assembly: GCA_963662125.1. Taxonomy (NCBI): domain Eukaryota; kingdom Metazoa; phylum Arthropoda; class Insecta; order Hymenoptera; family Ichneumonidae; genus Diplazon; species Diplazon laetatorius. The sequence continues at coordinate 8,495,902 of OY759158.1, read as the reverse complement.
TGTTCGAATCAGCGAAATTGAAAGTACATTTCAACTCACGATTGTTACACATATGTACGCATCAAGCTTCGAATATGCAATAAAAGCAGCAAATTGTTTCACTCAAATTGACAATAAGGCTTGAAAAAAAATTGCTTTGAAACTCGATTTTATGAAATTTTATATATGGACAATTCTACCAAATATAGGCATCGGTTTGGATGACCCCCCCTCAGAATGTTTTCAATTTTTTTTAGGATATAGTCCTTGATGACCTGTATGTACCTGAATTTTTACAGATTTTTTCCTTCATCATTTTGGCTCTAGTTATTATGGGCATTTCGTGACATTTCGGTTTTTTTTTTTTTTTAATTTAATTTCTAAGTATTTTATCGCAAAATAAAAAAATTACACTTAGAACGCATTTCGATGTGAAATTATCTCAACTTTCCGAAAAAAATATTGATTTTCAGTTTTGTTTTGACTATTTCTTTTTGACTATTTCAGTTTCGTCTTGACTACTTGTACTATCCTACAGAGGAAAAAAGTTATAACGAGGAGTGGCACACAGTATGCTCGCTACGTTTCTGAATGTCGCAGCGGCTATGTGGATGCTCATTCGGCGTCCTAGCCTTCGCATTAGAATAAGCCCATGTGTCACCCCCTGCATGACCAGGAGACCGAACTCAGGTGATGTCGGTCAAAATTGGATATTCTTTGAAATGTTATAAATATTCGAATAACATTTTTCCTCTGCAAGATATTAAAAGCTGGCAAGTCATTGCATTTCTATGTAGAAGACTCAAATCTCAAATGATCGATAGCTCCTGAGGATTAAAGAAGAATTTATAAATTTTAAATGAAGAAAATAAAACTCGGTTTATCATTGAATTTACGATTTTTTTATCGATTCTAGCAGTTTTTACAGAGAACCTAACGTGGATTTGACATATATAATGTGAAATTTTCTCAGCTTTCTAAAAAAAATATTGAAAAAAAATTTCAGATATGCGCAATGTCTAAAAAATTGCTTTTTATGATTAAAGCTCGATTTTAAGAGCTTTTAGTTAGTCAAAACTAAAAACAAATATTTTTTTTGGGAATTTGAGATAATTCAACGTAGAAATGCACTCTAAGTTCAATTTTTATTTCGTGATAAAATACTTCGAAATTAAATTGAAAAAAAAGGAAAAAAAATAAATGTGACGAAATGCTCATAATTACTACAGCCAAAATAATGAAGGGAAAAATCTGCAAAAGTTCAGGTACATACAGGTCATCAAGGACATGCTAAAAAAAATTGTAAAGATTCTGAGGGGGGATCATCCCAACCAATGCCTATATTTGGTAAAATGGTCCATATTTTTGTTCAAATTCAATAGAATTTGTTTCTTACTTGACACTAATGGGGTTTTTTTGTTAATATATTTAGGTAAATGAACATACGCGTTGAAGATGGAAAGTCGATGAATTTTTAGATTCTTTTATAATATCAACAAATGTTTTAAAAATTGTGGAATGAATTCAGGCCATGCAGTGGGTAAATTTGAAAGACGATAAACAATATGAAAATTCCTTTTTTATGGTCTACAATCATTTGGAAGGCGGGAAGCGATACTTTTTTTTTAAGAACCACCATAATATATATATATATATATATATATATATATATATATATATATATATATATATATATATATATATATATATATATGTGTGTGTGTGTGTGTTTGTGTGTGTGTTTATCAGAAAATGCATGAACAGTGGATGCGGAATTTCGCATGGTATCACAAGCTCCGTATCCACCCGTGACTATCGATAAACTTCCCTCGTATTTTCCACCCCCCCCCCCTCTCCGCCCCCTCCCCCACCCCTGTTCCTTGCTTCTGCCTACCTCAGTCTTTGGTTCGGTCGGCACTTCGAGTTTGCGTATTCACTTCGTATCAATATCGTCAACGAGCGAGCCATAAACGTCTCCACGGATCGTAAACTTCTGCGTTAGAGGCTCTAAGAGCGGAAGGAAGATACAGAACATACAGATACATAGACACCGGTACGTACACCGGATGAACGTTTGGATGGATTCATCGCTGTGAAAACATCTCAAGTAGAATTGTTCGTTAGTCAACTGACAATGAGTTCGAACCTTGAGCCCCGAAGTATCATACGCGTTGGGGGTAACCCCCCTCCCCATTCTTATTCGTGCAAGGATATCGGAGGTCATAGAAAGTACAGAAATGCGATAATACTTACAGTTTCGGTAGCAAATAAAATTATGTGTATATACGTTCAAATATTTATAATATTAATATTTATAATGTTTGATGTTTATAAAATTCAAATATTAATATAAAGAAATATTTTTTACAAAAGTACAGAAAGGCGATGTATTTTCCATGACCTTCAATGACCTTGTTTGGCAATTTTTTTTTTTCAAATTGCCAAGTAACTACTACTGTAAATTTTGGTTTGCATTGAAAATTGATTGTACATTAATTTCAATACAACTTTTCGTGCATGACCAACGGGGACGGGTCTCGTGAATGAGCTCGTCTTTATTTATTTATTTTTCTGACACGTCGTATATATATGTATTAGACTGTTCCTTAGAAAATAGATTTTCATCCCGAAATCGAAAGTTAACCTCATAAAACTAAAGTTCTCGAAATTTGAGCCCCTTATCATAACGCTAAGTGACTCAATAATGTTTATTATTATTTTCATCCACTTAAAAAAACATTTTTTTTTGTTTTTTTTTTCAAATTGAACAATCTAAAGTTGATCTCAAAGAAAACAAGTTCCCGAAATGATAGCTCTGGATATCAATATTAATGCGTGCTCGTGAATTTTTTTTTTCATTTTCTTATCAACTTTGTTTCTATATTGAAAAATTTTTTTTTTTAAGGTGAACAATCTGAAATTGACCTCGAGAAAAGAAGATGCCCCAAATTACAGATCTCCGTATCAAAGCGTGCCCGTGAATTTTTTGGATTATTCGATTATTTAATTCAAATTTTTTTCTTTTAAATAATACGATTTCTCGGTAGTTTCTACGTAGTTTCTTCTAGGTAGTTTTCACGAAAATGACTTTTATTCAAAAATGAATTCGGATTTTTACACAAATTCTTATTTGCGTACAAATTCAAATTCATTTTTATCATTCAGTCTAATATATACATATATATATTGGACTGAATTATTCAATCCAAATATATATATATATATATATATATATATATATATATATATATATATATATATATATATATTTATTTATTAGAATTGAATCGACAACGAGCTATTGCACAAGAGTTGGGCATTTGGCACACATATTTGTGTGTGTGGGTGTGTGTGTGTGTGTGTGTGTAGTACCTCGATATTTATCGTAGATAATTATTTTCGAACAAAACGATCGTTCGGTTATCGTTGTTCGACGGATAACGTGGCCAGGTGGTTGAGCTTGCAGCTTCCAAAACACATGTGCCTACAAGCGTTTTACACGAAGGGCTTTCGTGTTTTCGGAGTTTTACGTCCGCAGCTATATTATTCGCGTATTCTATACCTCGATGTCTGATATTTATGTGCCAAATTCCGATCGGGCTTTTATATCTCGTGTATCGCGCTTTTTCCACCATCCAACCGCTTTTCCACGCTCGCTGCTCTACTCTGCTCTGGATTAAAAGAACACAAACAAACAAAAAACAGAAAAAAAATGGTGCGACATTGAGCTAAATTGTTTTGCAAAGCGTTGCGGCGCACGAGAATACACGCCAGATCGACCGTATTTCGCGATGAATCAGCCGTGCCCAACCGCATATCGTAGGGGCAGGGGGAAGAGGCATATGTGGATGGCAATTCGGTCAGAGTTTCATATATAGTTGGTTTTTTTTCCTTCAGTAATGAACGTGTAGTTCGTTCGGCCGACAGATGATCGAGCATTGCGAAGTCAAACATCAAAGTCAACTATTTGGGTAAACTAATAAAACGGAAAAATAAACTTACATCAGTCAGTGAAGTGTTGTATTCATTTTATGTTCGAACGGTGAAAATCAACAATACCGCACGACATTTTTCAAACATTTTTGCCTTTCTGGGATTCCGTGCCTGTAAATTAATAAACGGAACGGAAATTCCATTGTTATATTTTCGTGGTAATGAAAATCATACTCGTAGTAATTTTGAGGTATTTACATCTTCGCAATTTTATTTGATTCAACATTTCGACGATATATTTTTCGTCACACTCGGAACCATCGGTTTGACCAATTAATTCGTCAATTGAAATCGCTGATTGTTTCGAGGTTGACTATACGATGTGGTTTGGTCAAATGATTTTTTCAGCTTCATTTTATCGTTGACTGGGGCGAATGCAAAAACAACAATTGACCGCTCACACACATTGAAATATTATTTTCGGGGACGGTAACAATTTTTTTGTGTTTTTTTTTTGTGGAAATTTGCGAATTCTAAATTGGATCGGAATGCGAGGGACAATTTTTTTTTTTTTAGACCCATGTGGATGAATATTTTCGTTCTAAAAACCTCATCGAGAAAAGACTGTTCGAGCTTGCGGGCTAGGTTGGATCGTAATCCTGTGTCAACGCGAATTGCAGAACTTCAAAGCACAGTCGACTGCATTGTTTCAGATAAACTTTGAAATTGCGATCCGGAAGCTCGGTCAACATCTGGAAGTTATCGATATTGACTATATGTACATCACCGACAACACCGTCTGCAAATCTCTAGCAATACGTTTTTTTTGGCTTCGATGAATAACGAATTCTCGTCAAAATTGTATCGCAGAGTCTGATTAATCAGATCTGAATAAATAAACAAATAAATAAATAAATAAATCAATAAATGAATAAATAAATAAATAAATAAAAGTGTACATCAGAATGAGATAGTTGAGAGTCGCAGTGATGGAATGGCGATTGTGCGTCATCAACGCCAGGCACTGCTGCCACCTCAACGTCCACGTTGATTTACAACCCCCGCGATAAAAACGGGGGGTGGGGCCTATCGCCGGTCATCCTCGCTCATAGAGGCGACGGTTTTGCTCGCGGACGTACGAGTGGGGCTCGAAATTCAGAACAAGCAAAGTTCTGTAGGGTCAAAATTCCGAACGCGCAATGTTTCCAATGACAATGTTACGAACGATCGCAGCGTAGACTGACTTTGCAGTCTTTGAGATTGTAGTCAATCGTCAAAATTCAGAAGGACATTGCAGCGAACGTACAATATTCCGAACGGCCTACCAGTCGGCGCGGTTTTCAACATTTTCCGACTTTCCAGCTTTCCCACGCATTAATTATCAAAGTTAGAAACATGCCTTCGTTAACTTTTTTTTAGGAAATTAAATTCTCTACAACATTGTTTATATGAACTTTTGGTCTATATAGCGTTGTTTATCCGGCGTTTAAACGCGAAGGTAAAAACAATCAGAAAATCAATGCATTCCTACGTTCTCGTTTAAACGCTGGATAAAGTACGATTGATCTCGACGAATTTGGATATAAATTCTAATACGGGATTGAAATAGATGAATAATCTCATGAAACTCGGTGGTTCGAGTTCTCCGGACAAAAAGCCGAAATATATAATTAATAGCTCGAGACCGAGAGAGGCAGAAAGTGAGACGGGTATTGGGTTTCGCGTACTCCATTAAGCGATATACGCCTGCCGGACCCTTTCAACCCTCGACCACCCCTCGCGTTCCTTAATGACGTTCACATCGGCTAACCATCCGACGGACCGATGACTCGCGTGGAATTAATGGAAATAAAAAAAAGTATAATAATAACAACAACAATAACAGCAACAACAAGAACAATAATAATAACGAATAACCGTAGTTACAAGAGTTCCGAAGCAATTTTGCGCTCCGGTTGATTTCATCTCGTTGCTCTGATTAACCACTTCCAGCTGTGATTCGTATTAATTTCATTCCCCTCGGGTCGATCTCTACCGCTCCACCCACCCACACACACACACACACACCTCTCCTCACTCACCCACGTGCTTCATCACCGCGTAATAACCCATGAATAACCTTTTTTTATTCCCCGGGCCGAAAAAATATATTACGATCACGTGTGGGCGACCCATATTTGTGATTCACGAGTTTTTCCGTGTTTTATAAAAAGTGCCGGGTGCTATTTCGTTGGGATGCGAATCGAATGGTCTGAAATTTTTTTTTTTCCGTATGTTTTGCAAATGAATTTTCAACGATGGCTGCGAAAAATGAGATAAAATTGAAAAAGTTGAAATTTTGAATTTTGAAAACATATTGATGTTTGGCGTTGGATTGACGCGGATGAGTTGGCTTCGATTTAATAAAACGATGTTTAAGGGGGCTAAGTCACCTAAAAATTAGAACAAATTTTCTTTTTTTTTTTTTTTCGTGACATGATCAATGCCAATTTTAAATCGATTTCACTTATATAAAATGACTATACTCATCAATCATTCCAATTTTTTTCATAGCCATATAAAGCATCCGAACGCTGTATGATTGATCACAACATTTTTTCACTTGTCGTAGCTTTTGGGCCATGCGACTCAACGGATTTTCAATTTTGGCGTCTCGTTTTGTTCGTAACAGACTACATTGTTAGGCGAGTGTGGGAATTTGGGATGCGAGGTGAATTAAATTTATGGTAAACTGCTTATCCAAAAAATTACAGAAAACTTGTTTCTTATTCACGTTAAAGGGTGCCACAGTGTCCAAAAAACGTAGAAAAAAAAATTCCACACTCACCTGAGAATAAGCTCTGTTACGAAGAAAATGAGACGTCAGAATTGAAAGTCCGTTCAGTCCCATGATCCAAAAGCTACGACGATTGAAAAATTTTGTGATAAATCTTACAGGTTCAGATGCTTCATATAGCTGTGAAAAAATTCTAAATGACAGCTGCGTATAAGTATTTGATAAGGGTAAAATCGATTTAAAATTTGGATTGATCATATCGAAAGAAAAAAAAATCCAATTTTTAGGTGACCCTGCCCCCTGAATGCGAATATTTAATTTGCATTACATTTGCATTTAATCTTCGGCCAAAAAAAATGTCGCGTAACATTTTTGGGATCCTACATATATGGCTTGGAAGTGAGCACTTGAGCTGACCGGATACCAGCTTTGCGTATATGTAACATTTATAGTTTTTCGAATATTCATCGTCGTTGGCGCTTCCGTCGATCCGACACGGGGACCACACACGAACACGCATCACGAGTTTGCACCGGTGACACGAATCGCTCGGCATCACCGACGATTATTTTTCTTCTTTTTTTATCTGATAAGCCAACCCCCCACTTTACAATATAGCCTATATATACCGACGATGCCGGCCCACTAACCCAGTTATGATATTGAATAACGATTAATCGCATCGCCATCAATGGCTGTTTTCATGACTGCTTTTTTTTTTCCTTCCTCTGATTTCAGGCTACGAGCCTCAGAAGAAGAGCTCACACGGTCTCGGGCAAGGCTGCTCTTTATGGAAGGCACAGCGATCACTACGACTCGTCTATAGGTAAAATCCCAACCTGTAATGAATTATCTTGAAAACAAGTATCCAAAATAACAACAACAACAACAACACTGACAATGAAAATGATAATGAAATTTTTATGCAAAATTAATAATTATAATAATAATTATAATGAAATTAATAATATAGTTGGTAATAATAATTATATTTTAATAATTATTCTTGTTATTGTTATTTTCACATGAGGATCGAAGCGAATGATGAATCGAATAAAATAATAACACAATTATATCCAGAATGAAATGTCATAACCATCACAAAAAAATTACTCCGGTATAATGACAACTGATATTTTGGAATAAAATTATCGAATCAAATTATGCTATTCATTGTCCATGTTGGTATATAACAAATTCAACATTATCGCCGTAAATTTGTTTTTAAGCACGTTCAATCCAGCCCACTCGACACTCCGATCTATTTCTCATTAATTAAATTTTTTCTGTTTGCAATTAAATTGAATAGTAATTTTTATTTGATATATTATATTAATGTATTCGACGAAATCAAATGAATCATCTTTCTCAGTATGAGAATTCTCGCGCGTTATCTCAATACGACACAAAAGTCCTTCCACGATTCAACATTACGAATGTTTCAACGTCGAGAAGTGTTTCAACTGTTATAAGCCCTAAAATTGCACGTGTTATTTAGTCGGAATCGCAACGAGTGCCAAGCTGTGCGCTTAATGCAGTTGTTCTCATCGCCTTTTCCAACGAGCCCGGCGTACAAGCTTAATTTTCGTAATCCTCGCCGAATTACCGAGGGATCAGAGTCCCGTGTAACGCCAGTCTCGCTGCTACTCCCTATTAGTCGCTCAACGAACAAAAAAAAAAAAAAAACCGGAGAATCGCGAGTGTGGGTCGGAAAATCTCGCACGACTCACGGTAGCACAATGCACTCCCGGATGCGGGCGAAAGAAAATTCTATTTGGGTGGAAAAACACGAGAAGCACTTTCTTGGCATGAGCGACAAAAAAAAGTTCGCTACAACAGTGTCAGCAGTTGTTCCTAATTGTACGAGTCGTTTTAAATTTTCGCTGGCATACATATTCATACTAGAATACATATACGTATTAGGGTGGACCTTGATGGGGGTGTTGACGAATTTGGACAAGTGCACCCTCCGGATAGGTTCGAAGTAAATAAATAAAAGTATGTGCGAAACCCTGACACTGTAGTTCAATGAGAAGACGTGGCTGCAAGCTCGCTTTGCTTCCCATATGAACAACATGAGATTTTCAGACTAAATCGGTAATTATTTTTTCGAGTTGTCTGTAAGGACGCAACAAATTCTTTATTCACATAAATCTATTGTTAATGGGTATAACTAATCGGACATTCTTTTACAAGACCTAAACACAAATAAATTTCAATCTGTGTTGAAATCTTTTATCAGTTGTTGTCATCGTTCATCGGTTCGCCGTTATCGATGATACACAGGTGAGGTCTTGGAAAAAAAATGTACGAGTAGTTATACCCATTGACACTAGATTTATGTGAATAAAGAATTTTTCGCGTGCTTCGGGACAACTCGAAAAATCAATTACTGAATTAGTGTTAAAATCCTATGTTATTAAAATGGGAAACAAAACGAGCTTACAGCCACGTCTTCTCATTGGACTACAGTGGTGGGGTTTCGCACATACTTTCATCTACTTATTTCGAACTTATCTGGGGGGTGCATTTGGCGAAATTCGTTAACACCCTAATTAAGGTCCTTAATAACACATACACGAATATTGTGTATAAATATCGCTGATTTGTTTCGTGTAATCAATTATTTCGTACAGCTGCAGCATGTGAGTCGATTGTTCGATTATCACTCTTGTTATTGTTATTTCCACATTATTCAATGCTGCTAAGTTGATACGTTGAACGAAATTCATTCCTTTGTTGGATTTTTCGATCACGTATATTCTCAGGAGTGTACCGACATTTTTTTTTCTAAAAAGAATATTCGATTTCGTTACAGATTTGAGCACACCTCCTTTCGAAGCCAGCAGTCTGCCTGTACTAACGCACTCAGCAATCGACGACGATGAAACAGGATCGGGACGCCAGTGAGTAAATATTATTCAATAGTCAATATTGCAAATAATAAGCACAAAAATGTCCGGAGTTGGGGTTGACAAAGAAGCAAAAAAAAAAAAAATAATAAAAAAAAACAACAATTTCAATTGATTTTGCTTGTGGAGTTTTTTCTTCAACTTCGTAAGTTTGTCACATGACAAGAAAAATCCAAAATAAGGACCACCGTGTGTATATAATATAATACAGAGTGGTCCTTATTTTGGTTTTTTAAAATTTTATTTTGGTGCTTCCGAGGGATAATATGGTTCGAAATAAATCGAGAAAAATATCCTCGAAACTTGAGATCCCTATCTCAATTTTTAACCTTGCCACCAGCCTCCCGAAGAATAAGATAGAGATCTCAAATTTTGAGGATTCTTTTTTTCAAATTTATTTCGAACCATGTAATTCTCAGGGAGCGCCAAAATGTACAAAAAAGACACAATAAAGGCCAGCCCAGTGAACATGGATAACATGTACTGCGGAAATCTAGATTGGGCAACGAAAAACGGAGAAAGAGAGATAGCGGGATAGAAAAAGAGAGAGAGAGAGAGAAAACAGAGCGAAGGATAAATGGTCATCATTTGGGATTAAAGCAACGTCGATTACTTTATCCCGGTCTTCGACCACAAATCCGATCGCACTTTCACCTTTTTTTCGATTTTCGTGGCAACGAGTTATAGCTCGATTCGGATCGTTTCGAAGTTTTCACGAATGCGGAAAAGTACCATCGACATGTTTTTTCGACAAGGACTTCGACGAGTCTTATGTCATGTCAAGCATCCGGGCGAAAACCATCGTTTACCATTGGAACTACGGTGAGGTGAGGCATCCACGTCGAGTTACGGACCCTAAGACCCGAACGAAGAAGCTATCGGGAGTTCGAGAAATGCGAGTGAAAAAGAACGAACTACGGTGGAAAGCCGGAAAGATAGGATGGCACCGAGGGGAAAAAAGAAAAGAAATAATAATCGACGTACTCAATGGAATCCTTCACGGAGACGGCGCAGAACCCAGAAAGTAAACGAGAAGTGAGACGTACGGGTTAAGGGGTCATGACATCGCGAGACTTTGAAAAAAATAATTAATTTGAATATTCATTCATTTTGTCGAATATTTTCAAGTGTAGCCAAAAAAAAAATGTTGATGCTTCCACGTTGATGGTGAAAGTTTTCGGCATCGATGTGGGTGTCTGAAAAAAAAAATAAACATACCTTATAATTGCATAATGAATTCATCTTAAGTGTGAACCAACAATATATTGTGAGAAAAAATTATGATAATACAAGTTCGAAACTTAACATTTTCTTACTCAGTTTTCTGTCGGTATTTTATTTTTTATATTCTTTTTCGTGTTATTGAAATTTTCATTTCTGTGGTTCACACGATAAGTGATGATACTAAGAATACGTTGTAAAAATTTCAAAGCGATCTGAACCTTCGTTCGAAAGTTTACAAATTCACAAGATTCGAAAAATTGAACCGTGGACAAACATCTTTGAAGTTGGCGGTCGGGCATGCACGCTGGGCGGTATCTACGATACGCTCCAAATGCTGTAACTTCAATAGTTTCCAAAATCATTTAATTCTGTAAAGCTTAAAATATTTCTAACCGTTCAGGCTAATGGAATCAAAAATAAAGAAATAAATAAAATTCAACATTTTTCGCATGTACAAGGCCTTGAGGCAAAAACCGTGTTTGCCTCAAAGTCGAACGCATTACAAAAAAAAAAAATAGTCGAGAAAAAAAGTCACTATGCTAGGTTTTAGACAATACCTAGATTAACACAAAAAAAATTGAATTTTCAATTTTCATCAAGAGCAGTGCTCAACAAGAATTATTATACATGCTCCAAATTTCAATAAAATCCAACGAAAATGTTACAATTCATAGTCAAAGCCACTTTCGATCGACATCTGAAATTCAAGACAAATTTCATCAAATAGTCGTGGAGAAAAATAAATCCAGATTTCATACCTTGTTTCTGAAGAGGGTGTCATGCTACCTTAAACCGGTACGAGCAAGGTGCTACGCCACACGCTCGTCGTGTCTCACTGCAGCGAAGCTGCCTGTCACGTCCGTGAAGCTGCCGGCATGGAATTGCCACCACGGAAAAAATCACGACGACCACCGCCCCCCTCCCCCCACTCCCACCCGACCGTTCGACAGGTTGGACTAGGAGTAATTTGTCTCCCTCTTCACCTTCGTCTGCCGTCCGGCTTGTTCGACAAAATAATAAATTATGGTCTCTCGAGCGAACACGAACACGAACACGTCCGCTTCAATGGATGTCGGTATTACGCAGGGAGAAAAATCAACGTGCGGTATCCGGCTACAAATCACTCAGCTGCTATCGGAGATCGAACGGGAACCATGTCACGACGGCAAAATGGAAACGGGATGAAGAAGCGAGTGCCGTCGAACAATTCTGTCCTAGACTTGCTACCCCCTCACCTCCTCCCCCCCCCCGCATCACGTGTCCAAGCTGTCGAACAAGTCGTTCGAACGATTTTACAATAAATTTCGATATTCGGAGGGCGTTGCATAATTATTGTATTAATTATAATGATTTGACCCCTCGAAGGGTCAATCAAGGGGTACACCTATAGAGCAAAAAAAAAGTGAGAAGAAAAAAAAATATACGTTGGCGAAATAAATGAGGATAGATAAAAATATCGTTGATAAACATTTACATAACAGTAAGTCTTCCGTAGGAAAATGTTGTTTTTTTTTTCGTTTTTCGTTTTTATGCAAGTGGAAGAGCTCAAATTTTTTTTTTTGGTATCCAATAATATCGGTAATGTAGGACTCTCTCGGTTTCGAACCAAGACTTGGATGTAGAACCCTTAAGGTAGTACCCTCCATAAGAGAGTTTCTCGTTAGATTTTCATGAAACTTGGCATACTTATAGGTATTGATGAGAAAAAGGTTCAGTTAAATTTTTATGGCTTTCCGGAGCGCGAGAAAAAATATATCAACACTTCTATTTTCACACGTTTAACATGGAGCGTTATGGAGAATCACGCTCAATTTGATATAATACAAAAAGTCCCCGTCAGATTTTGATGAAAACACTTAAACTGCAAGTTGAATATTCGGAGAACATGTTGGGCACTTGACAGTAGAGATCAGGAGACTGTGATGATAATAATAAGCAAGTAAACATCCGGAAAATATAGTTTATATCGAGAGTTGGTCGTGATCCAGTAGACATGGCAACGTGGCGCGTTTGTTTCCCCTCTTCTTTCTCTCTCACTAATCGACATCATAACACGCGACGTTGTCACATCGAAGTACTACGTACCCCAATCAAGAGATGGTATGTCTTAGGCTTGCTTTGACTCTTACAGTTTGTGGGATACTACCTCAAGGATGGATCTGAATTTTTTTTCATTAGGCTGTACTTCGCCAAAGCTTCATACAAAATAGAAAATAGAAATACATAGCTGCTCAACTTGACGTATTTTTTTGAGTGATTTATCATTTTTACCTTTTTTTCGCATTTGCAATTTTCGTTAACGTGTTTTGCGTGGGCTATTAAATCGGCAACGTCTGTGAGAGAATAGTGTGTGAACGATTGTGTTTCCGGTTGTGAGCGTGGCGTACCTACCGTGCGTCGGAAACAATTTGGATGGTCGCTCGGTAGCTGCAGCGATGCAGTTACGAACAATCGATTGTTGCATTTCGCCATTTGCCACGGGTGGATGCGTCATCAACTTTCTGCATGATTCTACGGAAGATACTTCGAAGTGAACGAGGGCCGCGAAAATCGTAGAATTTTTTGTTAAAGTTTTTTCGAGCCACCGTAATGTACACGCGCTTCGCCCGATGTTAAAGCATCCAAAACTCGGCGATTGGACGAAACGAAATTAGTCGATAAAATAAAACACGCAGTTTTATTTCCTCCAAAGCACAAATTTCATTCACTTCGTGCACATTCATTTCTATTAAATTTTACTGAAAAAAGAGAAGAAAAAAACGATGGAATTATAACGTAAAAAGTATGGCTGAAAAGGTCATTGAACTTTTCATCGATGCGATTCTGGCATTGAAATTGCAATGCGTGCTTGTCGAAGCTATTCGAAAGTATGAAAGCGATCCGAAGTGCGGGCACGTGATTTCCGTGATGGATGCGATGCAACGAACGAGCAATTCTGCATTTTTTTATTATTTTTTTTTCATCTGAATCTTTGTGAATGGGTATGCGAGCTTATCGATCGCGCACGTCGATGATGGCCCAGTCATTTTTCTGTTCAATATACTACATCGTACGTACGTACGGTTCCGTGACAATGGAAACCACTCTTTATTTTTTGTTCATGGCATATACACATCGTCATTGTGCTTTGAAAAAAAAACGGAAGCTTTTCATGCGATAGCTGGATAATCTTCTTCTTCTGTGTACGATCATGAACGAATGTACTTGAGAGACGTGGTCGGTTATTATTCGTAATGGCATTCAATCGGTATTGCGTTGGGTAATTCATTGTCGTTTCATTTGTGAATAGGTTTTGTTTTGTTTTGCATTTTGGTTCATTTTTCGATCCGTTCCATGTATTGGTTTATTCATTCATTCATTTCATTCATTGATTTATTTATGGATGCATATTTCGTTAACTTGTGTACATATTGATGAGTTATATTTATTGGTTTATTGATAAATTCATCCCGTTTATTTTTGAGGTTTCGTACCTTCGAAGTAGAAAAAATTGAAGCTTTACAAGATCACTCGGGTGTTGGTCCGTCTGTCTTAGAAGATTTTCTCAGAAGTCCTGCGACGTAAAATCTTAAAATTTGGCATAGTAATACATAAATTTTGCACTAGTTGATACTTAAAAATATTCATACAAGAATTGAAGAGGGGTTATCGAAATTTTTATTTTAATTGATTATGGCATGTGCGGTGCCATTCGAAACGGCTTTTTATGTGGAAATCAAAATTATTTTTCTTCATAATTTAAAATGGCATATTTAGCTTCTCCCTCCCTTAATTTCAAAACTGCTCGACCTAGAATTAAAAAAAAAAATTAAAAAATTAGAGAATAAAACGCTTTACTTGAAGTTTGTACAGAAAAATTATGACAAAAGTCGTAGGTCTCGGAGATTAACATATTTCTAATTGCATAATGAATGGATCTTCAGTGTGAACCAACAATATTATTTTTTTTTAAATTATTACAATGAAAATTCGGAATGAACATATTTTTTACTCAATTTCCTGCCGGTATGTTGTTGTTTATTATTATTTTTTTTGTGATTAAAGTATTTCTAACCGTTCAGGCTAATGGAATAGAAAATGAATAAAAACTAAAAAAAAATTTAAATTTTTTCGTAGAAAATTCCAAAATTTGGAAAAAATGCCAAAAATATGGAGAATATTCCAAAATTTGGAAAAAATGCCAAAAATATGGAGAATATTCCAAAATGTATCTTCCAATCAGTACATTCCATCAAAATAGTAACGAAAACTGTACCAGCAAATGGTTTACAAAAAATATAAAAAAACTGTAACGCCACTATAACTAGTACCCTTTTGTGGAGATTGGATCTTTCGTAAATGGCTACTACAGAATGACCATGGAACCCTATCACGTGCGTGCCCAACACGCTAATCCATTACTTTTTGATTTATTCATCGATTCGACTCGTTCATTGATTTCGATCTGCCCACGGTTGACACGACTCTCTCGTTGAGGTGGAATCTCGAGTCGGAGTGCAGAATGCACCAGAGACTACGAAGCTCGTTCGTACAGGTACGAAGTTTCAGGAACGGAAAGTCGGGTCGGACACCTCAACGAGCGAGGTATAACTTTTAATGACCCATCGTCGTGCTCGCCTCGTGGAGAATCAAGCGGGCTTCGGTCGAAGGTGGACTCCGGGAGCGGAAACGCGAACCCTTCGCGGTTTACGAGTTTCCGGGAAACGGCGAGGTTTTTCCGGCTACGTTCCACAGGGCGCGATACGACTACCGTAATCGTGAAACCAAAACGGACATCGGGGACCGCGGGCCAATGGGGACCCGTTGGAAAAGTTTGCGGACACAATGGCGATGGACCGGCCGGTGGGACGATTTGACAGTTGATGGTCCGAACGGGTCATTGTCTTTTCGTTCTATTGTCGCTTTTATAATCCAAATTTTCACGCGTGTGGTCGATAAATAGACAATGAACGTAGTAGACATTCCACTGAGCTGACATTTTTCTATTTCTTCTTAATCTAAGTTTATTCTACTTTTATTTTTTAATGTCTGTTATTGAGAAAAAATATGGCCCATTTGTGTATTTTTGGACGATAATTTTTTCATTGGACATTTATTAGAGAAAGTTTGTAGGCACAATGTAGGTAGGCCAGCCGGTGGAACGATTTGGCAATTTTAGGTGGGAAAATCGTCTTTGCGAGCCTCGGTCACGTCACACGTTGCCCCGAGAGTGGTATTTACGTATGGCGTCAGTTAATAGGATGAGGCGAAATACTCGTGGGGCGATGCAATTCGTCGGTGAGCTTTTCACATTTGTGGTTACGTCGGAGCACATGGCGTTAACACGATTCGCGTGCCGTTCCTTGAAACGTCTAGCGCCTCGTCATCCCAAGCTTCCCCGTGGTATCAGTCTTTTCAAAGTTTTTCACATTTTCCACTTCTCCTCAGGTTTTGAATGGTCGATTTTCGTGAAAGACCCGACGAAAATTTTGCCTCGACGACGAAATATAAATGGAAAAAATTATATTCAAAAGATATTATATATATATATATTTATATGAGGCATTCCACATCAATTCAGACAGTCGAAACCCTAACCCTCGCCGATTGAGTTCGTTATTTTCTTTTAGGTTCCATTTTAACAAAAAAAAAACCCTGATTTTTTTTTTTTTTGAGTTTTCGAATCCCCTCCAACCCTTGGAGAAACTCAAAACTACCCCCGAATGAAGAAAAGCGTGTTCCGACGTAATTAAATACTTTGATTTTTATTTCGTGATTTAAGGAGGTTGTAAAATGAAGTTGGCAAAAATTTCATAGTGGGATCCGAAATCCCAATTGCAATTATTTAAAAAAAATTTTTTAATCGGACGGTGAAAACCTAATCCCTGCTGATTTAGGTCATGCTTTTCTTTAGCTCTTGTTTCACCCCGAAAACGACACTGATTTTTTTTTCTTCAGAATTTTCGGATAACCTGCAACCCTTGGAGAAAATCAAAACTACCCCCGAATGAAGAAACGCGTAATCCGACGTAATTAAAAACTCTGATTTTGTTTTGGTGATTTCACGAGGTCGGAAACGGAAGTTTGTCAAAATTTCAGTGTGGGATCTGTATTGCAACTTTTTTTTTTTCTTTTTCGGACGGTCAAGACCCTGCTGAACGAGGTCGTGATTTTTTTGCAGCCCTTTCTTCACCCTAAAACGACCCTCATTTTTTGCAGAATACTTGGACCTTCTACAGCCCTTATAGAAATACAACATCATTCATTTTTTTAAGATTTTTAGGCCCCTCACCCAACCCTTTTTTTACCAAGAGGCAACCTGATATTTTCCCCCTTTCATCATGTTCTTAATGTTATTGTTTGCTCTTTAATTTCGATAAAATTCAAGTTTTTTTTTCGAAATGTCAATGAATAATAATTTTGTAAAATGTCAATATAGGTTTCCTATCGAAAAAAAACGAAATAAAAATGAAATTTATCGTGCAAAAAATTAATATCTCAATTATTTTCGATGGAAAATCGAATTTTCGATTACTTCGGATGATTTTTTGATTATTTTTGTAAGATAACAATGATTTGCATATAAAATAATCGAAATATAAATGTTTTTTTCACGTTTTCAAATTACCGCACGGTTTCCTCATCCCTCAACGTGTATTAATAATCGAAAAACGAAAGTCCTCGCGACACTCGAACACGCTGAGTCCTCAACGATATTCGCCAGATTCCCGAATGACACTCCGGCCTGATTATCGTTGCTCCGCAGTGTGTTTGCAACCCGCGATCGTCACGGTATCGCGAACAGACTCAACGAAACTGCCGGCCGGAAGTTTCGCCGAATGTCGACGAAAGTGAATGTATATGTTATACATGTAAATCCGCGTTCTTTGGCACGTCGCAGCGACACGGAAAACCGAGAAACTGAAGGCCTCGAAACGTGTGTGGTGATAGTTTGCCGAGAAACATCAACGGAACCGGCACACGCTTCAGTCGAGTCGTTTCGAAGTGTTGAATGGCGTCGAGGGGGGCGTAAGGGGAGGAGGAGTTACGTGGAAATGCTCTTTCTCCGGGGTGGTGAATTTCCGAACCACCCGAGCGCGGTTGATGTTGCCGGATTTTCGTCGAAAGATCGTCAACATTATTCGTCGAAATAAAACGAAATTGAGAAAATGTTTTTATTGTTCGAAATACAAAAAAAAAAAGAAAGCTCACGTCAGATTAATTCATAATTGTCATGTTATGGAATTCTCTCTCGAAAAATTTTATTTAAAAAATAATTCAATTTTTTTTTTTTTATAATTATTATTTTTATGAATGATTGTTTTATTTTTATTCTACGGAACTGAATGAGAATTTGTCTTGGAATGGAAATGTGGGATGGACTTAACGAAAATTTCTCGCGCTAACCGAGCCTCTATATTAGCCAGTGAACTATTTGTTGAATAAAACCTTTTTTTTTTCAAATTATTTTTTAATAAGAAGAGAGAATAATGACAAATGTATGAATAAAATTTGAAAAAAATTCTGAAACAATGTTTAAAATGCACTTTAATTTATCAGAAGTAAGGTGCATGTAAATTTTGCGTTTGGAGAAACGAAAAATTTCACATTTACATTTCGGTTTTTATGGCAGTGGCATCGAACTTGTGACGAAATCGTTGAAAATGAAAACGGATGAAATATATTTTTTTAGCATTTTCGATGATTCGCAGTTGCAGGCGTGAGCATCGAGTCTGGAACGGATGGGGGAACCTGAGAGCGAGCGCTCGAAATCTCTCCGTGCTTCGTCTTGGCTCTTCCTTCACCAAGGAGCGTCCCAGCTACTCGGTGAGTCCTCATTATTATCTTCCTCAACTTTCATTTGTGATGGGCATTTTTGTATATTTTCCCCTGTGCGTCACGAACGAACCGTTACGAGTAGAGAGTCTCGTTCTCAACCCGATTTTATTGTGACTGTCTCTTCAGGATATTTGGACATTTTTAGTAAAAATTTATGGACGAAAATGACGATGGTCGTATCGTCCAAAAGTACGTCCTCGAGGATGAAAAGGTCGTATGACATTTTTTTGCAACTTTTCAGATCTCCCACCGTCTTGCTTGCTGCTGCAAATTTTTTTCGTTTTTTGGGACTAATTTTGGCAAAATTTACCACGACAATATTCATCATTTTTATCATCTTATTTATTACAAATAAAACAAATTGCAAGTTAAAACTTGCAATTTGCTTCCGCCGAATTGCAGTTAATGAACGAAGATTGCTCTGTGAGAACGCATGTTCGTTTTTTTTTTTTTTTTTTTTTGAATTTGCGGTTTCCTCATCGAGGATTTTTTTTCACTATCCACGAATTGGAGGAAGCAAATTGCAGATTTCAGCTTGCAGCTTGTTTTGATATTTTTATCTTGATCAGTGGGTGTATAACATTTTTATTATCACCTCAAATTTTACACACATACATTAAAACATTTTCTGCAAATGTTCTGGATGCTTTAAAACATATTGAAATGTTGACATCAAAATCCCGATTTGAAAAATTCGGACAGTCACGTTGCTTCCTCTATATGAGAAAACAGAATTTAAAAAAAAATTCAATATTCAATTATTGAAAAATAAATGAAATTTCAAGCTGAATAGAAAAAAAAATTGAATAACATTTTCATACTAACAAATTATGCGTAAAAATATTGAAATTAAAAAGAAGGAAAAAAAAAACATTTTTCATACCATTCAAAGATTTGGTGTTGAACAAATTCTGTGCTACAGATTTTTCTTGGCTGGTCCATGATATTTGGGAGGTTATCACACCATGCTGGCTTCGTTTCCGCTAAAAACCAACCGGGAAGTATAGCAGAGTTAGCGTGAGTGAGTGAACAGAGTGACGCCAAGGGCTCCCGGAAGGATCATAACTTCTTATACATATTACTAAAGAATGTATACACATATACACGTTCATATATGTAATGTCAGGGTGTGGTACGATGGTTTGTCTCACTTCCTGAACGTAATACAGATGATAATACCTTGACGTGAATGACCAATAACCGCAGCAAAAGCGGCAGCAACAGCAGGCAGCGTCATAACCGAATAGTGATCTGGCTTTGGTCTCGTCACCTCGAAAATATTGCCAGCCACGATGAAAATATAATCTCACACTGTTGAACATAATAAATGAAATTAAAGATAAAAAAAAAAGGAAAAGAAAGAAATACCGCGGAATATTGAAGAGACTGTAGGATCATATTGTTACCCTCGAAACACGGGGGCGTGAATTCTCGCCTACGCGCGACCTCCTTCGCTGCACCGGAGGATGCTCAGTGATGCAACGATGGATGAAACTATGCTCGTTCGTCTCGGAAACTAGCGTCAGCACCGAGAAATCGCAGTTATTTGTTTCCTCAGACTTTCACGCTTGAAAATGTTGATGCCATGTGTATTTTATTTATTTATTTTTTTTTTTCATTCTCTTTTATTGGCGATGTTTGGCTCGTCCCTCGTCGTGGTGGGGCTCGAAATTTAGAACGAGCAAAGTTCAGAAGGGTCAAAAGTCCGAAGGCGCAATGTTTCGAATGACAATGTTACGATAGGACATTGCAGCCAATGCTTGCCGTCAACGTTTCCCGACTTTCGAGCTTTCCCACGCGTAAATTATCAAAGTTAGATGTATGCCGTTCCTGACCTTTTTATAGGAAATTAAATTCTCTGCAACATTGTTTGTGTTAAAATTTGGTCTACATAGCGTCGTTTATCCAGCGTTCCGACGGGAAGGTAAAAACAATCAGAAAATCAATGCATTCCTTCCCGTTCAAACGGTGGATAAACAATGCTATATAGACGAAAAGTTCACATGAACAATGTTGTTGAAAATTGAATTTTCTATAAAAAAGTCAGTGACGGCAAACATCTAACTTTAATAATTTACGCGTGGGAAAGCTCGAAAGATTCGCTGCAATGTCATTCTAAGCATTGCGCGGTTGGAATTTTGATCCTTCTGAACTTGCTCGTTCTGAATTTCGAGCCCCACCCTCTCAGGGCGGGCTTGTGCCACTGTCTCATTCATGCGACGTTGACGCATTACTTCGAACGAATAATTCGTCATCCAAAAAGGTAAACTACGAATAGTAGCGACAACGAACCCGGTGGTCAGAATATGTTCGGTGGGAATTCACCGATCGGCTGATAAAACTGTCCGGCTTGTTGGGTCAACGGACTCGATGTAGGAGTGTGAAAAAAAATAATAATAACAGCAGTGTATTCATCTATCGATTCACGCTAGCAGACTTCACTGGTTTAGTTTCGGTGAAATATATATATATCCAACTAGGGCCAGGCGTTTCGTTTCATCGACCTGATTCAACCTCGTCGAGTCATTCCACCAAACGGTTATCTCCGAATCGCGTTGGATGTGGAAAACCTAATATGCTTTTTGTTGGGGGTTACCTACATCAGCTACACCCTCTGGGGAAAAAATCTAATACGAAACACGTATTTTTTTTTCTGACGGAAATTGCAGTACGGTATCTCGTCAAATTATTATTATTAATTTCACTGATAACTAACACGAACGCCCGTTAATGTTCAGTTTATCAAGCCTTTTTTTTATACAATGACTTGTATTTCTCACACACACATACATATCTATATATCCGATATCAGTGTCCGTGATATCGGCAACATCTAAGAAGAAAGGAAACTCTACGACAATAAAAAAAAAATTTCGTCGGCCACATGGACAAAAATACTTTTTCTTATCATCGACGTTTTTATTTATCGATCAATTTTTCCTCGAGCTCGTGTTCTCTTGGCTCTTGGACCAAAATCCTTACATTGCCGATGTTCCATATCGATAACCGCCTGTACGTGATATTTTATCGTTCCCTCTCTATTCCAGTCGATGCTTAATTGCTTCACCAATTAATCGATAATTAGCGAAGCAATCGGATTTCATGGTGCGACGTGTCGACGTTTTGGCAGGTTGGTCTTATCAATGATTTTTCTCGTCAATCAGTCCTGTCGTCATTGACGGTGCAATTATCGTTCATCGTCCTAATTTTGCCGTCGATTTTGCTCGCGACATTCACATGGGTCATTCAATGCCACGTTGACCGGCGCTTAGGTGCGTGTAAACGTGGCACAAAGTGACCCATACGCGTGTTATATTTTTTCCAAAGAAAGCAGGGTCAAGAATAATCAGTTCTTCCACCAATATATTTGCCGGGATAGAGAAAAATTGCGTGTATTTAAAATGGGAAACTTTACGAGCTGTTCCGACCTCTTTTTTTTCGGGGCAGTCACCTCTTCTACCATAATTTTGGATCTATGGGGAATTTTTGCAATGGAATTTCACAGAATTAAGCCTAAAACTGAAGAGAACAACAATGGGTTTGAAAAAAAAAAGATTTTTTTGAAAATTCTGGACGTACGTAAGGCCTTAATGTGAATGAGAGTGAGGGACGGAAGAATGAAACCGAAGACGATCTCTGTTTGCGTTGTCTCGATGTTTCGTTGGGCGCTGCTGGCGACGCTCGCGTCATACGACGACCGACCGTGGCGAGGGGGTGGGGGTGGTTGTCGTCGAGTGCTTCTCAAAGATAGGCGCTTCTTTGACGCCCGACGAGAAAGATCCGTTGCTCAGACGTCCACGACCGTCGTAGTCTGTTTTTTTATTAAAAGCCTCGCTTTTTGTTCGCCTCGTTCTCAGCCCGTGTCCCTCGCTTTTCCGCACGGACTCGGGGCGGTTCGCTGACAGCCCTTGCACCTCACGGATAATGGACCGCATTATTCTCGTATGAATCACCGACGCCAAACACCCGCGTTGTCCCCCTTTAAACGTAAAACCACACGTGCGCTTGTGTAACATTCACGATGCTGGTATTTTTTCGCTACGAGCTTCTTCCGATGTCCCAGCGATAAATTAGGGCGTGATTACAGGGTGGACCGTTCTCCGGAAGAAGCGTGAATTTTTATTTTTATTTTTCTTTACTTTTTTTTCCTTTCTCTTTGTAGGTACGGCGTGTTTGCCATTTTTTGCAATTTTTTTTTGCGGCTATTTTTTGTAGCTATGAAAAAACCGGTCCAGAGAGTTCTGGCCACGAAAATGTTGATTTAGTGAATGGTTGATCGATCTGCAAAATTGAATAAAAAAAAAAAATCTCGTGAAATAAAGTTGTAAGTAATGTCGAGCCGGATTTTTAGACACTTTTATTTCAAAATTTTATAAATATAATCAGAGTGTAAAATTTATGACGTAAAACGCATACTTATTTTTCTTTAAACTTTCATGAATTGCTAAATTTTTCGAAATTGAAAATTCTGGCTCGACATAACTATATAACTACAAGTTTATTTTACAAGAATTTTGTTTTCAAATTTTGTAGGTCGATCAACTGTTACCGAAGATACGATGCCGACCGGCGTAGAGCAACTTTTTTCCTCAGTGTTCCGAATCACCGTGATTTTTTATTTCGTATACTTGATGAAAATAAAGTTAAATTCCATTTATTTTTATAAAGTTCAAATACCAATTAACCGTGTATACCATCTATTTTTATCAATTTCTATTGTCATCCGTAGGGATGGGCATCCATTCAATGAAGATGTATTTGAAATACTTTTTGAAACAAATAACTATAATTAATTATCACGCATAAATCAATATTTTCTGATTTCCGGAATAATTACGACCAATTTACGTAAATTATCATTTTACAATGAATAAAAATATTAAATAAATCCGGTAAAATTAATTATCATTCAGTTCGAGAAGTATTTGAATTACATTTTCATGCAATGAATGCCCATCCCTGGTTATCCGTACGGAAAAAAAAAATTCTAGCGCACTTTTGGCGCTGCCAGACGACGCAACACCAAAAAAATGTTCGTACGTAAAAAATGTATCATGCACCGAGACATACAGATTGGGAATACGACTCTTGAACACCCGGCGTCGTGCGCGCACTGTTCGGCTTTTTATCGTTCAAGAACGTTGCTACTCCCTCCCCCCTCCCCGGCCCCCAAAGTCTAGTCTCCGCCAGCAGGCTGACGTTTAATCCCACCATCCGTTTGCGTATTCCACCTTTGCCATCGTCGTCTAACGAGACGCTCCAACAAGCACAAGACCGGAAAGCAAGAAAAACAAAAATAAAAAAGAAAGAAAGAGAAAAAAAAATTGTTGGAGTTTGTTAGGACGGGGGGGGACAGTGGGGGAGCGTCGTATACACACTGGGATGACTATCGCAGTCGTGATGTCGATGACGATATATATATGTGTGTGGTATGTACGTGTATTTATTTATCCACGAACGAGCACGAATGTCGTTGCCAGCGAATGGAAACGTGCGCGTCTGACTCGACGTCGACCGCAACCCCTGATGCGCCGACGTTGCCAACAGCTCGACGGGGCTTATTTCGAATCCATATCTGGGCCTTTCCACCGTCGGATTCAGACTTCTCTCTCGAGCGTTTTTTTTTTTTTTTTCTTCTCGAAACTCTCACGTTTACCTTTCTCGTGTCTTCGGTCGGAGACGACCCCGCACCCTCCCCTGCCCCGGGACTGTGGGTATTATTGCTCGGAGGTGAACACTCGCTCGGCAAACACGATGAAAACATGTAATGCAAATATTTGTTATTCGTGGTTGACGTAAATTGGCTCTGTGGGAAATGGCATTCAAAAGTTGTTCGTGAAAACTTTGACTTTTTTCACGGTGTTTCTGGCTACGTTTTTTTTTTTTCGCGAGCGAGGGAGCGGAAGGACAGAGACGGGGCGAGACGAAGCGAGTACGAAGACCCTTCATCATTTCACATATCTTGAGCTACGAAATTGCATTTAAAAAAAAATTTTTTTTTTTTGCGCAGTCTGGTTCGGTTTGTGAAGCTGCATTATCCGGTAAACTTTTTTATCGCTTCATTCGTTCGTGAAATATGAAAAAAAAATTAATATTCAAAGATTGTGATATTTCAAAAACTGGTTGCAGCTTTTGGGAGCCTTCGGCTTTTGAAAAAAATGAATTATCGACATTTAATATCCGTCGAGTTAATGAAATTGCTTTTTTTGTTTGTTTTTGAATTTGGTGCAGTTTTGATCCTCAAATGGTAACATCATTTTTGGCACCTTTAAAAGGTAACACTAGGTCACTTGTTTCAAATCAAATTTGTGTGAACAATATAATCAAATGAAGAAATAAGAAGGTGAAGAACGTATCGTTTGGGCTAGGCACGAGTGGCCCAGTGTTACCATTTAAGGATTAAGTTTGCATTATTCATCAAACTTTTTTTTTTTTTTTTTTTTTTATCGTTTGATGAATAATGAACGTTTTACGTTGATGAATAATTGATATTTGTAGTTTGTGATACTGCAGCATTGTTTGACCAGATTTTTCTTCCTACATTATGAATGAGCTTTTTTTCGAGATAGAGGACACCAGTTCGGTCGACACAAAAAGTATATTGTCGTGAAGGGAATGAACATACCTTTCGAAAAATATGCATTTTAGGCGAGTTAGATCCATCGTTCTCGAGATTCCCGTCGATAACCAAACGAAAAGGCCGGAACGAAACATGTTTTTTGCTGAGATCTCGAAAACGCTTCTTTAGGAAAAATGTTTGAGTGTAATTCTCTTTCTCAATGACCCCAGATTAGTCTATATAACACTGTCCTATCAGCTACTCGCAGAAAAGAAAAAAAATTGTAAACTAGTGTTATACATTCCGAATAAATGAATTCCTATCCCCCTGCGACAATATTGCCGTCGAACTTCGTCAATACTTGCCAGCAAACGTTGATGTCTACTAATTAAACAAATAGAAATAACAAAAATCGACATTTCATTTTCCACCGGGCACATTCACCGATATCAACGAAATTTCGTAATTCAATAACAACATAACATGTCCTGATTGAGGTACGTAGTACTTTGATGTGACAACGTCGCGTGTTATGATGTCGATTAGTGAGAGACAGAGAGATGAATGGAGAGAAGATGGGAAACGAACGCGCAACGTTGCCACGTCTACTGGATCACGACTAATTCCTCATATAAACTGTATTTTCCCAATATTTATTTGCTTATTATTATCATCACAGTCTCCTGATCTCTACCTTCAAGTGCCCAAAATGTTCTGTGAATATTCAACTTACAGTTTAAGTGGTTTCATTAAAATCTGACGAGGACTTTTTGTATTATATCAAATTGAGCGTGATTTCCCATAAGGCTCCATGTTAAATGTATAAAAACAAGAGTGTTGATATCTTTTTTCTCGCGCTCCGGAAAGCCATCGAAATTTAACTGAACCTTTTTTCTCATCAATACCTATAAGTATGCCAAGTTTTATGAAAAATTGACGAGGAACTCTCTTAACGAGAGTACTACCTCAAATTCCGCGTTTAAATGTTACCGAACTTCACATCGATGTATCGAATTTGTCAATGACCCGTGGAGGCGAGGATGAAGGGGTGAAGACTTTATCGTGTCACGAGCTTCTCTCGCGATCATTTACCTCGACGTGGTAAACTCATGCATGGCCTTGGTCTCACGTTCTCACGTTATCGCGAATCGTTTCCGGGTCACCTGACCTCCTCGAGATCAAATATTTAAGGAGACCCCGGATCGATCGATCTGTCAACCTATCAATTACGGTTGCCTGTCCTCCCCCCACCCCCTATCGCCGTTCTCTGTTCCGGACGTTTCTGGGAGTGGAAACCGGCGGGTACACGACGCTCGCCTTTGCCTATTCCCCCCCCCCCCCCCCATCCTCTCCGACAACGTTTTCCACGACAATGACGTCAACGGGGTCTATGACAGTACAGAAAAAAAAATGACGATTCATTTTTTTTTATTCGCACGCCATTGTGTATGAATAATCTTAACGTCAAAGTGGAGTAATTGTGATGACGGAAACGAGATATTTTTAGCGAATGAGGAAACGTAAGGTGCGGAATCGGACGAACACTTTACATTGGCTTCTTTACACTCTTCCCCCCCCCTCCCCTCTCTCTCACTCACACACTCTCTCTTTCTATTTTTTTAACTTTTGTTACGTTTTCTAGAAAATCCTGGCTTTATTTACCGTCTGCGAAATCGGAAATCAAATCGAGTCATGTGTCAATATGAAATACCACTTGTGCCTTCGGATCCTCAAGTTTGTCTTCCATTGGACCAGAAATGCCTGATCTTCATCGCACTCTACTAGCTATGGGCATCCATTCAATGAAAATGCACTTGAAATACTTTTCTCACTGAATTAACAATAGATTCATAGAGCCCCATCAATATTATAATCCATTGTCCAGTGATAATTTATCTGAATTATTTTTAATCATTACAAAAACGTGACAGTATTAATTATTGCACGATAAATAATTATGCTTATTCGTATTCTAAAAACCTAATATACTAAATATACTAAATAGTATTCTAAATACATTTTCATTGAATGAATATATGGCGATTCCTGCATCCCAAGTCGTTCTTCCCCCCTAAATTGACACTCAGAAGACCATCAACTACCACGCCGAGTTACAAACTGTGTCAACGAATAAATTCGTTATCTGCAATTCTTATTATATCATGCCGTAATTATTTTCTCACCAATATTGACACTCAAAAATAAATTAACCCAAATCTCAAATCACCGAGTTAATACATTATATGCGATTGTTTGTTATTTTGTATCATATCAATTATACTCCCTATTATTGGCACTCGAAAAAAAAATATTAACCACTCACAAATCACCGATTAAATACTCTTCTCTCTTTTTTCATTGTATTGATTTTTCTTCCTTATATATTGGCACTCAAACATTAATTCATCATCACCTCAAATTAGCAAATAAATGAATTAATATACTATTTTCATTAAATGCGTTTCAAGTTGATTTTTCTCCCCAAATTTGATACTTAAAAAAGAATCGAATCACCGACTGAATCAACGAATAAATTAATCATATACACTACCGCTCAGAATTATCAGGACACTAACCACGCGCGCCGCCAGGAATCACTCCTGTCTTTGAACGACAACAACTCCGCGAAAAAAAATGTTAAATTTTTTTTCTTTCACCGTTAGAAAGCTTATGAAATTCTGATTCAAACGATCTCCATCCGATACTATTGCCACAACTGAGTCCCGAGATT
Source organism: Diplazon laetatorius (assembly GCA_963662125.1). Taxonomy (NCBI): domain Eukaryota; kingdom Metazoa; phylum Arthropoda; class Insecta; order Hymenoptera; family Ichneumonidae; genus Diplazon; species Diplazon laetatorius. The sequence continues at coordinate 8,467,970 of OY759158.1, read as the reverse complement.
GAATATGAAAATCATTAAAAGAAAATTTCGATTTTTGCGGAATTTTCTTCGTCGATTTCAACTCGCTGCCAAACCTAGAAAAAAAATTTCACACATCTACAATTTAGTATCGGTAATTGCTGATATCTTACCTTCATTTTGAGCCTAAGAAATATAAAAAATCTCAACGGGTTCTTGAGTAATTAAGAAATGAGTACAGGCATGCATTATTCGCCGGCGAGCCAACGATCGCGCGAGTCGGCGGTTGCGGCTACCGTCTCGTCCGTGAAGCCAGGACCGTAACGGGCCATGAGCACAGAGGGCGCTTGAGTAAGGCGCAGTTTCGTCCATACATTTTCGTTTCGATATTTTCTTTAATTAGTTTTGATCTGCATTTGATAGTTTTCAGCGAAAAAAATCGAAAGTAAATATCGAAACGAAAATGTACGGACGAAACTGCGCCTCACTCAAGCGCCCTCTGTGCTCATGGCCCGTTTCGGTCCTGGCTTCACGGACGAGACCGTAGCCGCGGCCGCCGACTCGCGTGATCGTTGGCTCGCCGGCGAATAATGCATGCCTGTACTCTTTTCTTAATTACTCAAAAACCCGTTGCGATTTTTTATATTTTTTGGGCTTAAAATGAAGGTAAGATATCAGCGATTACCGATACTAAATTGTGGATGTGTGAAAATTTTTTTCTAGGTTTGGCAGCGAGTTGAAATCGACGAAGAAAATTTCGCAAAAATCGAAATTTTCTTTTAATGATTTTCATATTCAATCTCGGGACTCAGTTGTGGCAATAGTATCGGATGGAGATCATTTGAATCAGAATTTCATACGCTTTCTAACGGTGAAAGAAAAAAAATTTAACATTTTTTTTCGCGGAGTTGTTGTCGTTCAAAGACAAGAGTGATTCCTGGTGGCACGCGTGGTTAGTGTCCTGATAATTCTGAGCGGTAGTGTATATAAGCGATTCCACGTGACTTCAGCCACTAAAAGAAATTTTTCCACAAATAATTTAAAAAAATGGAGCTATTTTATTGCAATATATTCACCGAGTGCCAATTTTTTAAATATTTTTTTGATGGTTTTATCGTTAATTAACTTTTTTTTATTTTTCCATTTAAATGGCTGTATCTTTGGCAAGATTTTACGTATTTGCATTTGTGAAAAACGAAAATCTGCGTCTTTTTATGACCTTCCAGAAAAAAATTACTTTAGATTTTATTGAACAAGTTGAACGTCCGTTTTAGGGCAAAATATACAAAAATATTTTTTTTCTCGAAAAATGCATTTTCTATTTTTTTTCTCAAAATTTCCCCGAATTCTGAATACGAAAAAAGAATTTTCGGTATTTTTTATATCGTGCGATCGGTAAACGGTAATGCGTAATTTACCGATTTTATTAATAGATTTTTTTCGGTTTGATTTTTTTTTCTTTTCATGCGCTCCAGTCGCTTTATGCGAGTCCAGAAACCGCCCTGAAAGAGGAATGAATGATAATTAATACTCGTTGAATTGCGTAAAGCAAAAAAATCAAACTGAAAAAAATCTATTAAAAAAATCAGTAAAATTACGCATTACCGTTTACCGATCCCACGATATAAAGAATACCAAAAATTCTTCTTTCGTATTCAGAATATAGGGAAATTTTGAAAAAAAAATTGAAAATGCATTTAAAACAAAATACTTTTGCATATTTTGCCCTGAAAGGGACGTTCAACTTGCTCAATAAAATCTAAGGTAATTTTTTTCTAGAATGCCATAAAAAGACGCACATTTTCGTTTTTTACAAATGTAAATACGTCAAATCCTGCCAAAGATACAGCCATTTGAATGGAAAAATTAAAAAAAAATTGATTAACGATAAAACCGTAAAAATTTTTTTTTTTTTTAATTGGCACACGGTGAATATTTTGCAATAAAATAGCTCAAATTTTTTAAATTATTTGTGGAAAATTTTTTGTTTTAGTAGCTGAAGTAACGTGGAATCGCTCATATGTATCCGATCTAGAAGTCAACGGTAAATTCTACAATTTTTCTATCCTTTCATAATATCCATTTCCAACCTGTTCGATAAAAATTTTCACGTATTTTTATCTACAATTTCGTTGACATTTTTCTCAGATGAGTTGAAAAAAAAAAAAAAAAAAAAAAAAAAAAGGAATAAAATAAAAATTAATAATAAAAATGAAAAATCTATCTGTTGCAACATTTGAGAAGCGCGTTCACGCGATGTATGTATCACGCTACATGTATTTATTGTTCTCGACTAGCGCGTGAGAGGGTTGCGCGCGCTCGATTCTCCTTCTTTCTCGCTCGAATCCACCCCCGCCGGCGTCGCCCATAACCCCGACGCTCGTAGCTATTATGTATATATGTATATATATATATATATATACACATCTGTATATACACATCTGTACATCAGTGGAGGGTTGAGATCCGTTCGCGCCGATTTTCCACGTCCAGTGCGACGCGCGACCTTAAGGCGGCGGGACCACGCCGCCCACGGCTCCTGACCACGATAATATCCTATCAAAATTGAAGAATCAAAATACCAAATCCCTTTGCCCGAAGAAAAAAAAATTGTGTTTCGATCCAAATTATCATAAATCGTTTCTTCAAAATTTCACATCCAAATCGTACACACATAATTATCACGCAAAACTTGCGACAAAGGAGAAGAGAAAAAAAAGAACATGAATCAAGAAAATAAATATTGTCAACGGGAAACTTCAGCGAGCCATTATGGAGAATCGAGTGACGGAAAATTTTGAAAAATCACATATCCACGAAAAATTATCGAAAGAATCGAAATTAAAACGAGGTTATTGAAGACACAGCAAAGTGTAAAACGAAGAACGCGATAATAAAAAAAAAACGAAGGAAGAAATAAAAAATTCGTAGCAATTTCAAAAAATTGCGATAGTTTTCGGTTTTTTTTTTTTTTCCGTTTTCACCAGTCACACGCGTCTCGGCGTGTCCCCGGTGACGATGCGACGACATGGAAGACCGTCGGAAAATTTTTTCCCCCGACGTAGATCGATTGAGATCGCGATGCTATAATCCTTCGTTATTAAAGAAAAAATTCGTTTAAAAACGACAAAAAAAAAACAACGAAAATAATAATGATAAAACCACTTCGAAGATAATTACGTCTAGGAACGGAAAATGACATAGAGGTAAGATCGACCAAGTAGAAACTCATTCGACCAACGGATGAAATACAAAAAAAAAATAATAAAATCGTACATATTAAAAAAATAAAACTGATCGACCGGTGGAAAAAAAAATCAAAATTAAAATACAAACGTGATCCAAGTAAGTTGAAGTCTTTCGGACTTGCACGTCGATAATCGCAATTCAGACGAATGTGCAAAAAAACAAAATATTCTTTCGATCGTTAGGAAAGATGTTTCAAAGTCAATAATTTGTTTTGGATGGATCGTACGGAAGTGGGCGATGGACAATCCGCGGTAATTGCTTATTTTTTGGTGGCAGGAGGGGAAGATATGTTGGTTAAAAACAAAATCTTCGTGATGTGGACCACAGCCGGGTTCGGTAATTTCGGGGGCTTCGTGAAAGAGGCGATAGCGCCGGCGGGGGACAGTGGGGACGGGTGAAAGGGTACGATGAACACAGCTGTCGCCTCGAGGGGGGTCGATGCTACGGACGTCACGTCGGTGTTATATACGTAGCGGTTTATGCACCGCGCATATCTCGTGCATAAAATAGTTGTTACATCGTGACGAAGCAATGTTTTACGAATCGAAATAGCGTTTTTCAAGTTTTACGTTTTCTCTCTCTCTCCCTCTCTCTCTCTCTCTCTCTTGCGCTCGTGACACAATACACAATTGGACTTGGACTATAAGTCGCTCGAGTGGGGAGGGTGGGGGGGGGGGGAAGAAAAGAAAAAGAAACAAAAGAGTTGAAAATTAGACATGGTTAGGGGATGACACAGATACGACACACTATAGGCAGGGTGGTTGTTAAAAAAAAAATTATTAAGTCGCAAAGCTTTCAGTCTATTTCGTCGAGTCTTGCGTGTGAACAATCGCGGAATATTGCAATTCGCAATTTGTCGGGAAAATCCTTTGAGTGTCACTTTGAGAAATTCTCGCGAAAAAAAAAAAAAAAAACAGCGCTACAACTTTTTTTTGGGGTACGTATAATATGACTTTGGGCGCTTATGAGCTTCACTTATCAAAGAAACGGTGACCCTCTCTGTGCGGGCAGCCGGCAAACTTCATTCGCAGATCCTCCCCCCCCTCTCACCATCGTCTCTCACCCCATACCGCTCCCTCGGTCACGCTCGTATGTCCGTCGTTCGATCGGAAATGCTCTCGCCGGTCGCGGAATATTTGCGGTGCACCGCTCGATGCCAATTGAATAGCCACTTTCGAACAAATAAAAGCGAAACCGTCTGGCTTCAACGTACATATATATATATATATATATATATATATATATATATATATATATATATCCGTTCGGCTGGATCAAAGAGAGCTTTCTACGCGATAGCGTACACATGCGTGACTGTGCATTTTGCTACGGTGTACAGCCCTTGATTCCTTCACCCTTAAACAATCGTAATGCACTTCGTCATGTTCTGTCGTGAAAATGTGCAATTCCGTTAGTTTTTCTTTCCTCATACTGCAAAAAGCTACGTGACGGTTGAAAAAGCTTTTACGTTTCACTGCTATTAATTTTTATTTCGTTCCAACGCCGGAATAACAAAATTTTGATCCTTGATTGTGAAATACCATGACAAAAATAATGTAATAGCATTTTTTTGTTTGTTTGATTTGCGTTTGAAACTCATTGTCACGCCTTTTTGATTTACGCAAACATTGTGTCCGAGTTCGATGAAGCGGTGTACATTGCTGGATGAGTTTTATCGAGCTAGTCGAGATTGGGTGCTCGAACGATGAAGGGTATTTCAGTTGTAAAGAGATGTGCATGTGTATCGATGACAAAGTACCTCATGGCTTGACGACCACGATCACGTTTTCCGGCTTAAATTCGCATAGCCAGCATCTCGCGCGCCCTCTACCGTCACGGTGGAATGTTGCAATGGACAGACACACACACAAGCACACACGTGTAACAGTCGAGTTAACTGTTTGGCCACGTGAACTCGAATAATTTACCGTGCACGATAGTTTGCTCAATAAAGTAATCCGATTCAGAGAATAATCCTTCCAAATGGCACGTACATCTGGTGAATCGTTACACGCACATAAAAACATCCACGAAATATCGTCACTTGAAAATTTGCCGAACCCATGAGACAACTGTTTCCAACAAATTTTTGCTTCCGAATAAATTATTTTAGATGACAATAAAATTCACACAAGTGATGACAACAATAATTTAAGCAATGATACGAGAAAGAAATTATTTTTCGATCGTTTTAAACGAAAATATGAAAAGAGAATTTCTCCGAATTTTTTCTATCGTCAGCTATTTAAAACTGTAATTATATACACGTAATACTTCCGGATTGATTATGAAATGTAAATATAATAATAATAATAATATCGATAATAATAATAATCATAATAATAACAATGATAAGAGATGAGAATAATTTTCAATCATTTTCAACGAAAATATGTAAAACGAATTTTTCAATGTATATTTTTTTCAGCAGCTATTTGAAATTGCAATATATTTGATAATTTTACAATTTTTTTGTTAATATTTTTCTTTCAGTTTGACCGAAAACAACCCAGTTATGTCGATATTTATTTATACACAATTCGTTGCTCTCCAAACTGATCAAACAGTAATATTATTTGATTGGTAAAATATAAATTAAAAAATTATTCAGTTAATTTTCAAAATCAAAAGATTGGAAAAAAACGAAAAAAATTAGGAAGCACTTTGCCAAAGCTTCGTACGAAAAAACAAACATTAAACGGCCAAAATAAATCACGATAATTTAATAAATTGTCCGAGACGAAATTACACGAAATACGCAATTATATATATTATTGTGTTGAATTATTCGACGATGGCACACATTGATGCAAATCAATCTCTCTCTCTCTGTGTGTGTGTGTGTGTGTGTGTGTGTGTGTGTGTGTGTGTGTGTGTGTGTGTGTGTGTGTGTGTGTGTGTGTGTGTGTGTGTGTGTGTGTGTGTGTGTGTGTGTGTGTGTGTGCTGAAAGCTCATGAATTTATATACAACGATTTGCCAGATGGATTCAATCTGTCGCAAGTAATTACGCCAGAGCGTAATCGAGCGTGGCTCGAAGCTAATGTTACGTCGGAACAATGAACGAGCGCACGAGACCTTACAATGCAATTTGACCTGAAACGTTTAGTCCGCGCAGCAATTTCGCAGTATCACACATTTTCCGCAGATCCGCCAATTGTCGGTGCTGCACTAAACGTTTCGAACATTGTGGAAGTCAGTCGGTCGAGGTTCCTGTCGGAGATGCCGAAGCGATAGTCTCGATTCCGATTGTGAGCGCAGATGGCAGAGAGTGCAAGAGTATGGCAACGAGGATGGCCGAGATCGAAATCCTCGAACCAATGTCAGACCGACATCCGTCTGGTTCATCTTCAATGTCGAACACTCTCATTTCGAGAACCCATTGACGATGTATCACACATAGAATCCCAGCTTAAAGTACACCGATCTGATAAAATCTCGATTAAAACTGCTTTGTGTATGCTAGAAAAATTCATAATCATGAAATATCGTCAAGTAAATGTTATTAAATCTTGCATCATGTTTCATCTTGTATCCGAAAAATTTTTAAGTGGGTTAATTTTCTATACTTTTGCGTGGATTTCTCGACAATCAGACAGACGATCGATCTGAATTTTTTTGTGGACATTCATCAATCTTTATTCTACACACGGAATTTTTTTCGAAATTTTTTCGATGCTACTTCTATATGTTTATCGTCAATATTAGCCCCAATGGCATGGTTTCCTATAATGTCAGATGTCAAATTTCATAAAGCTGTAACTTCCGAACAAGACAGACGATCGTTTTGAAATTTTTCATGCTGTTTCGAAATTATAAAAGCTACTGACTGAAAAAGTTTAAGAATTTTCTTGATACTTTGACACGTGTCATGCATCCTTGACGTCGTCGAGTATGATTTATTTTTTTTTTTTTTTTTTGCAATTCTCACTGACGTGAATTCGTGTATTTTCTTTCTCACCCATATCGGACGGACTGTCGTTCAGCTGTTTTGTAGCTCTTGATCCAAACATTCGATTATCTTCATATGCTTCATCACTGAAAGAAATCATATAAGTATCATTGATCGAAAAAAATACCCGTGATTAAAAAAAGGAAGACAAAATGTGCAGCAGAATTTTTCTATTGGAAATTTCTTACCATTATTTATTCTAGAAAACAAAAAATTCGTACAAAAAAACCCACAATTTTTTTTCCGGACTTTTAGTTCAACTCTGTGCATATTGCCTACGTAATTCTTAATTGAAAATTAACATTCAACTTGAATTGAATTTTCGGACTTGATAATAATTTTCGTCGTCGATTTGGTTTGCAAAAATAAATAAATAAATTTTCAATTAATTTCCATGCTTCGCAATAATCCCATTTCAAAGTGGGTTAAAAAAAATTATATTTCCAATCATTCCGTTCGAAAAAAAAAAAAAAATAATACTCTCAAACAGCCAACTTTTAGAATCCCCAAACTAGAATACGCCCCCGACAGAAAAATGTTAAAATTCTCAATTTGCAATTCATTCGACAAAATTGACCACGCGAAGAAAAAAAAAATTTCTTAGCGTCCCAAATACGTATACGACCCTAACGCGATTGGATTATTCGCAACTCCGTTATAGATGATAGTGGCGGGGTAGTTTCTTTTGACGGAATTGCGGAACTACGTGGCTCGAGCTTACGTAGCATGACTCATCGGTGCGTTACGGTGCACATATCGGCCACGTGTATAATATCCGGTGATTGTGCTGTGTGCGGCGGGAGTAGGGTGGGGAGCGGAAGGGGTTCGGGGGATGTTTATGTGTGTAACGTGTGCGGAGAGCTCCACCCAATTGGTGGAGGGGTCGACCACGTCGTCATCCGCGTTGCCCCGTCATTTGGAAGGGTCGTGGCAAACGGTACAACGCAATCCGTCGACATCGTACCACAACTAATACCAGCAAAACTATACCGACATATCCCTCTTGGCCTTCCCCCTCCACGACGCTCTTTGCTCCGACCGTATCGCCAGAACGCTTGCCCCATGTTCACCGTATTGTGGGACATGATATCACGACGACGATGCCACCAGCCACGAGCCAGATCGAATACTCGACACCGGAAATCGCGTCGGGGGTTGAGGAATGGCCCGGTATCGGATGAGGGGGCGCGCGACCCTATTGAAATTGAGTCCTCGTACTATCGCTTCGTCCATTTTCCCTCCCTCTCCATCTTTCTGGGTGCGGATCGAAGTTCCGAATGTTCAATGGTCCTAAGGAGCAAAATTCCGAATTTTTTTTGGGCGGGGCTGCAACGATCAAAGTTCAGAAGGGTGAAAATTCCGAACGCGCAATGTTACGAATGACAATGTAACGAAAACTCGCGGCGTATAATGACACGTTTCCAGAGTTTCATTTTAATAAAATTGATTTCATTCTATTTTCCAGGAATCATTTTTTTTATCAATTTTTTTCTACTCATGGGGAAAACAATAAGAAAACGCGATGGAAGAGCGATGAGACTTGAATATTGTGTCACGACAATGGGAATCCCGTCGTCAAGGATATTAAAAATTGAAAATTAAAAATAATATAATAGAATAAAAAAAAAAAACAAAACGTTTAGAACCACAATTATTATTATTCGAATATAAAAATACGACATTATTATTTTTCTGTTCTTTGGCAAAGTAACAAGGTTGCAAAAAATTATCACAAATTATCGCATAATGACATTGCAGCGAATCGTCGAAATTCCGAATGACATTGTAGCGATTTTTTTTTTAATCATTAACTTCCACTTCCACTAATGTTCGAATGTCAATAATTGGAAAAAGATCTATATTCCATTAGAAAAAATTATGCTCGAAAAAAAATGGTCGATCGGATTTAAAAAATGTAAATAATAAATGAATAATTAATAAAAATATCTTCACGGTATATTTCTCGAAGGTAAACAACCATCTAGCGGATTTCATAATTTCATGACGCACTCGATCAATTCATTATTACTCTTCTTCATTAATATTCATCATACAATTTTTTCAATCAATAACACGAGTGTATAAAAAATAATACTTGATAATACTTGAAAAGTGAGTCTTCGTAGGTGAGCAATAGCAAGTACGTCGGATAGAGCGCGATATGGAGGAGAGGCGGTGTACGATATGGCGATGGATAACACACAGAGGTCGGAAGCCGTTTCTCGGTAATCCGCTTAAAAATTTAAATTTTACACCCCTCTATTTGCGTAGACCCGACGAGGCTACCCACGGTTGATCCCTTTGGATTGCGTTTCGTGCAATTTCGAAACTTTGCGCGCCGGTAACGGAGCACCGAGCCCGCGTGAGGTACCTCAGTTTTACCGATAACACCATAATTGTTTCGCGCCCGAAAGAAAGTTTCGGTCGCGTTGCCGGGAAAAAAAAAACATGAGAAAGTTTTTGTTTTCATTCTCTTCCATTTTTGGGGTTCCATGGAAATGTAGGAACCCTCATGGCTTCGGTCAGTCCGTCTTTCCGTCCGTCAGTCCGACAAATCAAACATTTTTTCTCATAAATCACCGTCGATGATTAGATTTGACGGTTCGTGCGACTCGTGACAGTTTGGAAAATTTGTTTTGAAACAAAACTTCGTGTGAATTCGATATCCGAGTGAACGACGTATCATCGTCGAAAAAGTATCGACGATATTGACTCCCAACAATTATACCAGTCAGTCCCTGCTTCCGGCTCATAAAATAATTCGTTACTTCACATTTTTTCCTCGTCTATTTAGGTATTCAATATATATATATTTATTGCATCTTACTTTTTACCCCAAATATTATAAAATATATTCTGGACAAGAAGTAACGCTTGCTTGGGGCAAGAAGAACAGTCTCTTACAAAACTCAGTCAGATAACTTTCCAGTTTCGGGTAATTAAAATTTTTTTTTAATTCACGATGATAGTCCAATAGGCAATGAACAATATGCCGAATCCAGTGAATATACCGCGTGGATCACACGATAATCAGATTTTTGGCGAAAAATGTCACAACTCGCTCCGGTCGGCCCTATGATCCAGAAAACCCGTGGGGTCCGTTCGGACCCCAGTCATAATTTTAAAGAAAAATGAAGTCACGAGTTTCAGGGTTAATTCAGGTTGGGTTTTGATTGTTGTGCGTTGTAAAACGATAACCGCGGTGTGAAAATCGATAACGCGCTTGTCGCAAGGTATTCGCGTTGGTGCGAGTAGGTTTATATATATATATATATATATATATATATATATATATATATATTGTTCGTTGCAGTAGTCGGGGGTTGAGAAAGGCCGCGGCAATGGCCGGAACGTAATGCCGTGGGATGTAGGGCTTATCGGAAACTCGCGGGCGGCACATGAGGGAGGTACGAAGTCCACGAATCGTTACGAGGTCGTATGGAGGTTTTCGAGATCGATCGAATGAGGACGATGGAGAGGGACAAAGAGAGATAGCGAGAGAGAGAGAGAGAGAGAGAGAGAGAGAGAGAGAGAGAAAGAGAGAAAGAGAGAGAGAGAAAGGAGATAAAGTCTATGGCGTGGCGAGTTTGCTGAATCGATCGGTTGCCGAGCAGCGAAAAGCTCCAACCTCAAGTTTTCACTTCACTTTTGGGGCCAAAATTTAAAGCAAATGCAGAAGGTACAAGAAGTTGTGACAATCTGGGTGTGAGAAGCAGCTTGATAGCGTGACCGACTCCAAGAACGAGAGTTCATATTTTATTTGCTTTCTTCGTAACTCTTGGGTACGTAATCATTTTTTTAATTTGCATTTTTTGGGCCTTGTTTGGCACGCCCCTCGACGTCCGCCCTCCCCCCCCCCCCTGTACTGTCATCTTCTTTGCACGAAATTAATTGAGATTTGAGAGGTCTATATTAAGGGGGTACGACTGTGTGGATTGCCGGTAAAATAGGTGAACCTTGGGAATTATTGTCTTGAAAACGATTGGTCCGGATGAATTCGAGTTAGTTTTATTCGAAGGTTTGATGTTGAACATTGATGTATATTAACGAATTTTCTGTTCGAATGTACAGTGAATGGGATCGCTGTTATTCCGGCCGGCGTAAAATAACAGTTTTGTCTTCACAACGTCGTAAGCTTTGTCAAACTGTTTTATCGATAGTTGTAAATACTTTTCGAGTTGTTCTAAGTAAAAAAAAATTACCTACAGTCTATATATAATATGGTTTATACAGAATAATCTTACTTGGGGTAATATCGTTCTCCATCTACGTATCACTGCACTGACTTCCGGGCATGCAATATTACGAAAAAAAAAAAAGAAAAAAAAACTAAGAAAATCGCAGTAGATACGAAATGATTCGATGATGATAATTTCCATTTCGTTCGATGGGTGATTCATCATCGGGTCAATCATCGTCGGTGATAGTCTTTTAAATTATGGACGTTTCGGTGCATCGCTAAATTCTCCTCATCGAGATTAAATTCTACGAAATTGCAGTTTAGCTGCAAATACGTCGTGGATACATACCTACATGACGTGTGTGGACTGTGCGAATGCTCGTAGAGTCTCCCACATCCATGCAGAATCATTCATCGCTATATATATATATATATACACACACACACACAAATATATATATAGATGGACATACGCCTATTGTATTACCGGAAATTCTCGTAGGAGAACGGAAATTCTGCCTGGCGTTACCGAATCGTGCTGTTTATCGGTTTCAAAGTAGTTGTGCTGTATGTGATGTCGGTGCAGGTGCATATATTCGAAAACGTGACACGTGCGCCAACATTGCTACAATCGTAGCGTAGGTCAGACCTTACGGAATTTCGATACGCTCGCACGTCCTGGGAACCCCCCCCTCCTCCTCTCTCATGATATGGCTTCTCGCTGTTACCAGCTGCAGTAATCGACGCAGGCTCCTGTAACACAGCCACGTTTGGAATTTACACAGTTTCTCATTTGGTCGAATTCCGAGGTTATTAGCCAATGTTTCGATCTCCGGCCCGAATGCCCGACGGCTATCTTTGTTTCGTAGCTCGCATTATCGCCCAACGATATTGTTCGAAACGCGATCGTGTAATTCGCGTTCACGTGTCATGCTCATGGAAGACCGGAAATTTTACTCTGGGTCTAGGATTTTATTGAATCGACGAGGGCTTTATTTTCGTTGGATTTAATCGATATTTACGACACTACGTTCTTCTTACATTTTTATTTTATTTTCTTTAATTTTTATATTTTTTTTTTATTTTCATGAAGCAAAGTGATTGGGAAAGGGAAACAATTCGTTGCTTTCTTTTTCGGTGCAATGGAAATGAAGAAAACACCCGTTGGGCACGCACATGATAGAGTTTCGTGGCTATTATCACTAACATTGTCTTTCACTTTTTATCAATGCGTATCGAGATTTATTTAACCTTGACAAATTTAATTGCTACCGAATTAACGATATTTGGAATTATTTGAGAAACTATTCTTGCCACAGTCTGAGTTAGTAATTTTCATCGAGAGTACTCATTGAGAGCTACATTTCTGGAATTTATTTCCAATTTTTTGCATCGATTTTGCATGATAACAATTTTGAGTGCAAATATCTCGTATCCGACGGGTTGAAATAGAAAGGTCCTGGAACATGTTACGTTACATTTTAGGAGACCTATTCAAAGACTACCCACTCGATGAAGTGAGTGAAAAAAAAATTTGAGTTCACTTTTCAGTCTTTGAGAAGGGACCAAAAAAATAATTATTTTTTAACAAATTTCATCATATCATTCTTGGACCATGAGTCTACGTTCATATGCTGAATTTCATCTTCATAAGTCTATAACGATATAATAGGGAAAATTTGAAGCTACATTGTAGAATTTATTTTCGATTTTTTGCATCGATACTTTAGAAATTAGAGGGCGGACGGTGTAATAACAATTTTGAAAGAAAATATCTCGTGACCGAAGGGTTGAAATGAAAAGGTCCTAAAACTTGGGTCGTTACATTTTAGGAGACCTTTTTAAAGACTACCCACTCGATGAAGTGAGTGGAAAAAAAATGTTAAGTTCACTTTTCAGTCTTTGAGAAGGGACCAAAAAAATAATTATTTTTTCAAAAATCTCATCATTTCTATTCTTAGATCATTTGTTATACGTTCGTATGCCAAATTTCGTCTGAACGAGTATACAAATAAAATGACATATAACATATAACGACATTACACATGAGATAATAGGAGGGTTGTGACACACAGACAAACGGACAGACTCTGAACCCATAAGGGGTTTTTAGTTCGCTACGGAGCCCTCGTAAAAACCGAAAAAAATTAGGAATCGAAATACGAGAAATTATTTTGTGTCGTTATTGCTGTCAATAACATAATAAAATAATATTATAATTCCATCGTGACGTAATTATGATGTGATTATTATCCCGGTTATAACGGGAAATAATTTTTTTTTTTTTTGCCGCGGACTTTGTTGAAGTTTTGACGGGCGAGTGGGTCGTATCAGCAGATTTAACCCTCAACCACGTCCTCGAGTCCGACCGACCCGATTCAAAAGTTTTCGCGGCTTGCGCTTTTGTGCGGTTGGTACCGAAGAGTTATAACGCAGACGAGGCTGGCGGAAAACTTTCAACTTTCGATCGATCTCCGATAAGCAGTTCGGTTCAGTCGGGTCCGTTAATCCGAACCTCGACGTTTTGGAATTTTCTCACGGACCCAGAGACACGTTATTTGGTCATCATTCGTTCCCGTGTCGGATTCATTTTTTATTTTTCGAAAAAATTCATCTCCCTTCGTAACACTCGTTTTATTTCGTCTTCGAGTTTTTTCAGACATTGAAATACGATTGAATTTAAACGAAACGTCTCAGAAGTACGACTGGCAAAGAATCATTATATTTTAATATCGTATCATTATCAAATTTTTGTTGATTATTGTGTGGACTTGTTTTTTTTTATTATTTCAGTCATAGGAACATGATTTATTGAAGAAGAAAAAAAGCTGCGTTTCGATTTTGCTTTTTTCGAACAACATTTTTAGGGATAATTCAATAATCGTCAAAATTCATTTTGTTTATCGAACATTTGCATCTGTCGCATTCTCCGACGGTGTTACGAAAAAAAACTGTTTCTTCTTTAAACAGTTCGACATAGGAAGACGATGAAAAAAAGCTGAGTCAAGATGGTGCTCGGAGTCACTTTCGAGCCACCGATGTGGAACGTAATTGAATTTAAACGAGGGATGTAATTAAAGGAAAAAGAATATGTATGTATATATTTTTTTTTTGCATTCCCCAAGTCATAACTGATCCATAATGAAATTGTGCAATGAAATTGAGTCGCGTGTAAGTAAAACGCGAACTCCGTTTCTCAAGCTCGATGAGTCTGATTGTGAAATGAAAACTAATCGTTCGCGCGCTTCTTCCACCGTAATTGACGAAAAGTTCGAACGACTTCGACTGCGACTGAATCAACGACTATTCAACCTGTCGATTCACGATCATCTTCGATCGACAACTTGCCATAGCCCCAATTAAATTTGTTCATCGTGCTCATGAATTGAAAACTTTCCATTTTCCCAGATGCTCACTCCAACCGGACCATAAGTTTATCGAAGTGACTTTGACGAAACAAAAAAAAAAAAAAAGTAATCGACCGAGCGAACGAATCGACGATAACTTTCTGATCAAAGAGTTCCGCATTAAAAAATTCCATCGTTACGATATTTCGCGAAAACGCTCACACGTCGGCGAGCCACACTCAAACGATAATATCGTTCGATTAAACGAAAATTTTAAGAAAAAGAAGGGAAAGATAAAAGAAATGGATAATTAATTAACTAAAAAACTTTTACGAGGAACAATAAATCATGGATTCACGTCCGAAACTTGAGATTTGTCTTTGATTCAATTGAGAGCGAAATTAGTTTAACAAAAGAAAAGACAAAACAAAAGAACTAAACCCACCAGCGATAACGTTTCTAAGAAATTGTGAAGAACGAGAAAGTCCGAGAGAAAGAGAGGGAGAGAGAAAGAGAGAGAGAGACAGAGACAGACAGACATTGATCGATTTGCGACGAAAAGAGAAATTTGTGATGGCACGATAAAAGCATCAGCAACGTATTCTCGCAAACGTTTTTACCCCAATGGGGGACACAACCTCTGGGCCCTTTTTATCAGACGCTTGCGATGGTTGCGAGTCGGTCGAGACCGCGGTGAGACGGTGGAGGACGCCCTTGGACTAATTTGTAAACCCTCGTCGGAGTTTCTTGACGCACGCCCTTGTCCCAGACCCGCACGGCCCTCGCTGTACATATACATGTGTATAGATATATATATATATATATATGTGTGTGTGTACGCGACGAGCCTGGCAAAAGGTAGCTCGAACTCAATGTTCGGGTGAGCACGGCCAACTATTTCTCCCAGACATAGCATAAACGAGACCGTTCGTTAGCGTCAACTTCCGAACTTCGATGTACCTCCCGAAGAGTCAAAGGAAGCAACGACAGCACCAGCAGCAGCAGCAGCAGCACAACGTCGACAAACCGTCCGAACCTTCCCGAGGAAACTTGTAAAACGAGAAGAGCAATCCAACCAACTCGAAAACCCTTCCCAAGTAGAATTTCACCCTCGACAATTCCCATCCCTGCGCCTTTGTTTAATCCTTCGTGACAAATATCATTGCGTCACTACATCAATCACACAAAGGCTTTTGATTCGCAGTTTAATCTCGAGTGTTCTTCATCAACCGACAGGATCAAATTTTCCATCGTCATGACGAGCCACACTCGCACGATCCCACGGTTCATGGATATAAATTCGGTGACAATGCTTCGTCACACTCGCGACATATAGTACAAACATATTCTTCGTTATTTCGAACGTAATCCATGTTAGACGAAGATTCAGCCTTGAGTGGTTCACTGTAAATCCTACCGAATTATTCGAAATAATCAAAAACGATAAGCCGTAAAGTTGGTGAAAAAAAAATCTTGCGAATACCAAAGAGCTGTATTTATCGTTGGCAATTAGCAACGGAGTGTTTGTGATAATCGGTTCGTCGATTCGGAAAAACGGTTCGCGATCGCATCGAGGCCGTATTGTGGAACGGTCGGTCGAAAAAACGCTGACGGGTCGCGACGACGATGACGACGACGATGCGGACGGTAAAACGAGTTGCCGATCACGCGGAAGCGTATTGCGAAATCTAGTTCGTCGTTTTGGTAGCGGTGTCGGGATTGGAACGACGAATTGCGGTGAAAAACGTACGTTTTTCGGTTGCGGGGTGGTATCGAGAAGTTGGCGACGTGATTGGGGGTCGGGAGCCGGGGGCGGTTGCATCAGCACCACGGTGTCTGGGTCCGGGGCCCGGTTAGGCCGAGCCGGCTCCGTTGACCGTCGGGCGAGCGGCGAATTGAGCCCGTCGAGGGTCACGGCCTCGCCGGGACCCGTTGACGCGTCGGTCAACGTCATCGACGACAATGACGATGTCGGTGGGAAAAATTTGGATAAACGCCGGGTCGTCGGGCCGGACTCGTGCTTGCCGACCGGGACGTCCGCGATTGCGACCGGTACTCATGCCCCCGTGCCGCAAGATTGGCGAAGGTTAGTCGGCAGCATAAGACGCAAGGTCAGACGGAAAACGTGCCAGACAACGGGAAACGCGGCGGCCGGGGGAAGCCGCGGCAATGCGATCGTCGGTAACAACGATGGTCGCGATCATGGGGAAAATATCGTGGACGGAGCTGCGCGTGGAAACCTTCCGGATACAACCTGCCACAAGAATCAGGACGATTTTCTCAAGGCGACGATGCGAATATTTCTCGTCGTTTCGCCACCCATGGGACGGGTTCAGGTAAGATTTTTGTGTGGGTGTGGTTCTTTTTAAAAAAAATTTTTTTTTTTTTTTACGATGTCGAAGACTATTCTAAGGCCATAAATTCCTTTGGGAGCGTGAAAAATATGTATTTTTCGGAAATAATATAATCGAATTGCTTTCAAATTTTGACACAAGTTTATAATAACATCCAAGTTGAAGGGGAATTTTATTGTTTGTTTGGGATGACCAACAAAATGGCGGCTGTTGTTCGCGACATCGAAAGCTGCTAAAGTTGTCTCTTTTTTGCTGCTGATGTGAAAAAGATTTATCAAGTGTCATTCTTTTATTGACATATTAAGGGGAAGGATATACATGAAATATTATGACGAAGTGTAAAATTGAAAATTTTGGAGCCTTTTTACTCTAAAGTTCAAATTTTCGAACATTTTTTTTCGACATATTCGACTCCAAAACGATTATTATTATATATTTATTTATTCACACGCTACTTCTCGAACTTTAGGTATATCCTGCCGAGAATATTACTGAGAGCAACCTCCCAAAATTTCATCAAAATCGGTTGATAACTTTTTGAGCTACAACACGAGCAGTTATTGGAAAATGTAGTTTCGAGATAATCGCGTTTACGCCGACATTTTACGAAAAAGATGGTTAACTTGTAAAAAAAAATTTTAAACGAAAAATAATCCTATTTCAAGTAAACTTGATACAATGTATTGCACTCACTTTTAAGCCCCCGGAGATTTATGTTTACCTGAAAAATAAATTACAACTGATCAACAAAAAAAAAATGGCACGTGTTAATTAAAGGCAAAATCGAATTCACGAAAGCGCTACTTCTCGAAATGGTCCAATTAGGGTAAAATTTTGCTGGGCATCACCTCATAGCGCGTACTTCAAATGTAGGAGACGCGAGAACAATCGAAAAAACCTTGCTTTATTTTTTTTTTCACACACCCCAGTGTAAAATCGTGCATGTGGTTTAAACGGAGTGACGATTACGGATGAAGAAATAGTTTTGCGTTTTATGCAGTCGTTTTATAATGGAGACCACGAGGACTTTACGGTGACCCAGTTTGAGCTGGGCTTTTGTCGAGGATCGTGGCACTTTGACTCACGCGAAAGCATGATTTTTTCTTTACAACTTGCCTCTGCGAATCTCGGATAACGCTGTGTGCGTGGCTCCGAGAGCTTAAAATTCATGCAAAGCTTGCGAATTGATACTCGAACGAAATAAAAATGTTCATTTCAGATACTGCATTTTTTTCAATGTTTTTTCTTCTAAGTTGAGCACACCGTCATTTTGAGAATCGATGAATCCACACGGGGCAATCCATTTTAGTTGACACAGCAGAATATATTGGGAATAACGTATTTTAGAGAAAGATAAAAGTTTTATGGCTCGAGGGAAAGCAACACACTGTGCTATCGTATTTTTTATTCGGTGGAGGTTTGCAAGGTCATTTGGAGGCCAACATTATTTTTTTATTTTTCAATAGGAACGTTTACTTTTTATTACACATTTGGATTTCACAGGAAATAATTGAAAATTGTTTTTTTTCTATCACATGAATTTTTTGAGATATCTTAAAATTAATAAAATAGGTATTCAATAAAACTGTAAATTTATGGGTAAATATTTTATTTCAACGGATGCTCAAAATGATGGACGTTGATCTCAATACACCTTTCCAGCACGTTTCAAAAAAAAGCGTGACAACTTAGTAAAAATTTCATTTTTCATGCTTCTGCAAATATTTCTCTGTAGGCAATATAATTATAAAATATATTCCCTCAAAAATATATTTGCGACACATTCGCGTGAACCGTACGACAGGTCGAAGACTTATCGAGAATCATTTGAATTTGAGTTTGAGAACTCTTATATCATCATTAATGTTTTCAGCATCGGTATTGCAACAAACGAGCTCACATTTTTTTACGGCTATAATGTTTTTTATCGAACGTAAAAGCGAGGGAGAGGGCGGGGTGACAATATACAATAGTAACTTGGACATAAAATTTTATTTACTTAATTTTTTTTCTTGTATTTTTTTTTTTTCGTTTCCACCGAAACGAAATTCCGTTTCGAAACATCGAATGGATTTCGTTGTCGGAGCTCGAACGAACTATAAACATACCAACGCCTTTTATGATTCTCTTTTTATTTTCTTCGATACACGTACGTTGATTCGAAAATCGCAAGGGAGACCAGCGTAAAAGTCCATTGCGATGAAGAACGAAAGGCATTTTCATCGACTGGGTACTGGCAACACATTGAAGTCGCACAAGCCCGAGGGAAAGCTCGAAGTGAATTATTGCCATCTTGATCCGCCGATTTACGACTCTTTTCCCGAGTTGAAAAAAAATAATAATGATAATAAGAATAATAATAATAAGCTTACTCCGGTTACCTCCCCGGAAATATATACATATTCGTGTCCCAAGAGTGAATGTGACGTCATCGGCTGCGTCCTCGTAACTTGGGCTCTCGGTCGTGTGAAACTTTTAAGTCCGTAATAATTTTTCTTTTTCGTATCACCTGTAACACTATATCTGTCTTCGTTATTACGAAGGTCACGCGAATTGAATTTTCACAATCAGATAGAATGACGAGAAAAAAATGTATTGCGATGTTTAAAACGTTCGTATTTATTGTGTTAAAAATTTTCGTCAACGTTTCCAGTAATTTCAACGAATTCAAAATTTATCTTAAACGCCAATGTTTCTTCTTTCACGACCTACAGTTTGACATTTCGGTCGTATCGTCTCTGGCGTGTACACCCCGTGGTTTTGCACCCTCTTGCGTTATCTCACGTCTGATATCCCGGGGTTGGACTGTGCGTCCTCGACTCGAATAGTCGTGGAACGAGGAAAAAAAATCAACCCCCGCAAACATTCCGTTGGCTCGATGCCCGTCTTGAGTCCTTCGAGGCCTGTTCGCCCTTTATGCCTTTGTCCCCCCCCCCCACACACACACACACGTTGAACATCCCGCTGGCCTCTCTCTCTCTCTCTCTTTCTTTCATGGGCCCGTTCGTCTCTCACAGGTCGACCAAACTTCGAGGCTCTAATAGAAACACGACGACCAGGAAGAGACATCACTGTGCGGTATTTATCCGAGCGACAGCTAACTTCGGTTATTGGTTCCCGTGTTGCCCATTGAGGCCGTTCCATCGACCGGGATAGCGATTCCCAACCACAAACACGAGCAGACCGCTGAAGACGACGACGGAGTCTCTTCATCTGCTTCATCCCTGTTTTTTTTTCCCTCAGCTATACTGTCATCTATACGTCATCTGATCAACTATACTTATCACACAACCGTCGTATGTTCTTGCGTCTACCGCAATGACACGAATCAATAGAATATTAAAAAAAAAAAAAAAAACAGTTTTAGCTTGTGTGTAACATAATTTTCCAACGTTCTTATAATTTTCATTTTAATCACCTGATCCATCTCTCATTAGGTTTTGATTTGGATAACCTCCGGCAACTCGCGTGTTGCTCCATATTTCAATTACACCGGGCCAACGAATGTTCATCGATTTCAAAAGTCAAAACTATAGTTACAATCGATTCTCATAGTTTTTCTTTTTTTACCGTGACAAAAAAAAATCTACACCTGTCTTGGATTTTGAAATCGATGAAAATTTATTAACCTGTGTTATTTCGTTGGGCTGTGTTATCGAAATTGCTTTGCACACAGATCCGTGATTATTATTTGATCTGCATTGTTAGGTTACTGCATCTGATATATCGTAAAATTGTAAAATTGCTGGTTTCATTGAGAAGGTTGAAATGGTTGAGTGAAATTTGGAGATGGAGACAAAGGGCGATTGGTAATTCGACCGATGGAATTCCAAAAAATTTACGATACATTATCGAATCTTTTCGTCTCTATTTATAACATATATAAGGGACTAAAAAAATATATGTCCTTGGAAGGCGAAAATCGTCGAAGAAGGAAGGAAGCTTCGGTCGATCCCGGGTCTGTTATTACATTTCTCATCTCACAGAGATGAAAATCCCGGACAGAAATGAAACAAACGTGAGGGAACGGCCCGCGAACGCGGTGACGGAAATTAAGTTTCTACGTATCGACATTCCTATATCCTGGTCCGAGGGTTGTTATGTGAACATGGGTAGCGGCGAAGAAGCTTTGTTTCGATGAGAAAAAGAAGTTATATCGCGGTTATGAAATTGCCCCGACGACGTGATCGGTTGTATACCGGGTGTCCCATTTTAATCTTGCAAATGATTTATCTCGAAAAATACTACTCCGATCGAGTATTGAGTATGATAAAACTCGAAAGGTTCAAAGGGAGACGTACAAAAAAAATAATTTTTTTGGTCCTAAATCCTAAATGGCGGTGTTAAAATGGCTGACAGTTTTTTAAAAAATGGAACCACATTTTTTGGTCCCCCAATTTTTCAAAATTTTCACGTTTAAATAACATGACGCAATAATTTTTTTTCACAAATGAACGTAAATCGTGAATTATCATTTGCGGAAAAAAAAACTATTATCCAAAAAATTATGAAAATTAATAATATTTGCCTGTAATAAAATGTCGTTCATTTTCTCAACCTATATTCAATTTTCGAGTGATTTTAATATGTTTTGATTGTAATTTAGTGCTTTCCGGTCTCCAAAATATAAAATGGAAAAAATTCAACTGTTAGCTTCCCAAACTGATTGCCCACATATTCTGTTGGTAAGACGTAATAATTTTTGAACCGACGAAGATATGCAGAACATAATTAAAACGAAATGATCGAAAAATCCAATATTATTTCAATAGGAAATTTCAAAAGCCTTGAGGCTCAGGTTAGCGATGGAGTAAAGGTCTGAAATTTGATTCACTTTTTTTTCGTATACCTTGAATGATTCTAGAGAGTGAAAGCATGAGAAATACGAAATGACAATTTTACGAGACACCCTAATATATATATATATATATATATATATATATATATATATATATATATATTTATATATATTTCGGGGAACATCAATTTCGTAGATTGCGTTATAATATAATGCACTTTAAAGTGAGGTGGTACTTGCCACAAATTTATCGGTGTTGGAGTTCGAAACTGTGAGGCGAGGCATCGCTTTGCCACGGGTGGCGTGTGAACTTTAGGCGGCCGTAATCCCCTTTTGGGATAATTAATGATTGGCCCAATTATATAGACGCCACAGGGAAACGCTGATGTGAGACGATCGAGCACGGTCGATTGATCGACGCGAACTTGAACGGCGCGGTATTGGCATTGATGACCGGAAACGCGGTTGTTGTATAATCGTTCATGCGCGATCGATCGATATCCATGTGTCGGGGATGCTTATCGAAATGATTAACTCCGATTGATTATGACAGGATAATTTTAATTTTCACGATTGTGCGACAGTTATGAACACTTTCGATAAATTAATTTTTTTACAATGGATGATTAATATTAGTCAATGAGATGATCCATCATCATGAAGTCATGGAAGTATTTTTAATGCAATTTCATTGAAGGCGTTGAAGGTTGAGAGGAATAATTTATAGGGATTATGCTAAGTTGAATTTTCATACATTGAAATAAATTGATAAATTAATAAATTAATATATTAACAAATTAATAAATTAACAAATTAATAAATTAATAAATTAATAAATTAATAAATTAATAAATTAAATCACAGTTAGGCATAAACATATTTTTTACATTTTGCCTAAATGGAAGTGCATATCAAAAGTTTGTACATTGCATGCTGTGCGAAGGTAATCAAAGTTGATAAGCATATTTCATTTTTTTTTTCTTATCCTTATTTATGATTTTTATCGTCACATCGTAAGTTACGAGAGAACGGAGCCAATGCGAAGACGGCGCGCGTGGCAGGGCGGAGAGGGCGGGGGGAGCTAGAAAGGTAGGGGTTAATTAGTTTGTCGAAGTAATTACGATTATCCGTGAGTGATAGCGCGACGGGGTTGTGGAAAATTGATTGCACACCGTTGGTAGCAAAAGCAGCGACGACAACGAGGTCTGTGGCTTAATACCGGTCGCCCGCTTTTCTTGCACTCCCTCGAGTGTGTGGAAACTCGCGCGCCCGTCGTCACCGTCGTCGTCGTCGTTGTCGTTCGAGAGAAAATACAAGTGATATACCGGCAACGAACCTTGAGAGACCGCGGACGATCGATCGGAACGCCAGCCACGGGCCCGAAAAGAAAGAAAAAAAAGTAGTCGAGTAGCGTGTTGGGCAGGCACATGATAGGGTTTCGTAACCATCATGTAGTGGCTAGCACTGACGAAACATGTAATCTCCACAAAACGCGTTAACGGACATTTTTTATTTAAAATTTTTTTCGTAAACTATTTTTGCTACAGTGTTCGTTATAATTCTGATATAAATTTTCGATAATTTTGAATAAAATGTTATATGAACATATGCTCTCAAATGTTCTATCAAGGAGTTATAACTAATAATACAAAATTATAATGAACTGGCATTTCGTCGACACAGCGTACGAACGTATCATCAGTGTTACAGATACTTGCATAATCTCATTGAAGTTCTGTGTTTCCTCAAGAAACTATAAATCTAAAAAAACCAAGCAAAATAACAGCAGACCCTCTTAATGGAATAACATTTAAAAATAACGTCCGTTATAACGAATACAGGATTGGCATCTAACAAAAATTGACCTTGAGTTTGAAATTGAGTTCTGATATTAAACAGAGTTTCAATGAGATGATGCGAGTTTCTGTAACACCGATGATACGTTCGTACACTGTGTCGACTAAATGCCAGATCATTATCATTATTTATTATCAGTTATAACTCCTTAATAAAACATTTGAGACCATATGTTCGTATAAAAATTTTTTCTTACTTTTGCGTATAGAATATGCTGGCGAAGTTTGGCCGGAAAAAACTGGGACACCCCGTAAATACTATTTACGGGGTGTCTGGGCACTGGGTACTTACATAGTGGCCGTTGGCCACTATGTAAGTACCCAGTGCCCAGTAGGGGGGGGTGCCCTTGGGTACTTACGTAGTGGCCGTTGGCCACTATGTAAGTACCCAAGTAAGGCCGTTGGCCACTATGTAATAGTGGCCAACGGCCACTATGTAATAGTGGCCAACGGCCACTATGTAAGTACCCAGTGCCCAGTGGCCAACGATCGTTGGTATCCGCCGGGTCAGTACGATGGATTCAACGTCATTAGGTTTATCGTGTAGGCGCGTAATCGCATTTCCAGTTCAGCATCGTTCTGAATTCGTGACGATTTCAAGATGGGCGACAGCGTAATTAGGTGCATATTGTTCGTAAACGATAAAAACTTTTGGTCTCTCTATGCAGTCTCCAATCTGAATTCTACAGCTGCAGCAGCTGGTCTTACTGCGTCGCGAAGTTACCGCTTGGAACCAGCGCATCCTGGATAACTCTACTCTTGTATACATATATATATATATATATATATATATATATATATATATATATATAGATATATATATATATGTATACACGACGTCTTGACGTCGGAAACGCGATAACGGTTGAACTATTTCTTCGGAGTATTCGCTCCGACAACGGACGATCAGATGATCATTGTTTCAATTTACTTTCAACGCTTCGGACATTTAGTGTTAGGCTTCCATTTAGTGATTCATTCAATTGTTCAAGATGTTACTGTAATTTCCGGCTATCTGGCTATCCGTTTTTGTTTTCTTCTTATGCATAATTTGCATAAAAATAATAATAATAATATGAAATGTGATACAATGATGGATTATTAATGATAAAAAAAAATGATTCACATAATAATAATGATAATAAAAACAATTATTATCGTTATTATGCTCGTTCGTGACGGAATATTTTCCACGATTCGATTTTTTATTCATCAAGAACATTATTGATTGAAAATATTCTTGGTTCGTTAATTTCTCGCGAATTAACTGGGCAATTGAATTTAAAAAAATAAAAATAAAAATTATCTGACCAACATAACATCGGGTTCTCGCTCTCAAACCAAGAGACGATAATAATCTTACGAATTGACGACTATAGCAAGGTAGTTCGTCCTCGAAGCACGTTAAAAGAAAAAAGTTTCACATGTTTTTCACATTTTTTTCGTCCTTTTTCAATGACGTCTGTTTGGAAAAAGTTGTTGTTGTGCATACGTTGATCATAGTTATCGTGTAGCGAAACGACACAAAGGAGGCCTAAACGTTTGCACATGTTTTCCGAAAATCAATCTTCTCTCTATTTCTCTCTCGCTCTCTGTCGTTTGCCCGAAATTATATCGACGGAGTGAAAACTGTCTTTTAAAATTCATGCCACGGCGTTGAAGTGTGCTCATGCGTGATCTCTCGTGTCGATGGCGCCTGAGGGGCGAGCACCACGTTGCCATAGAAATACGCGTGTAATTTTTTTACACCTATTGCTGGCTGAAGGTAATTCCGTAGCAATGGGCGCTGGTACATATATATATATATATATATATATATATATATATATATATATATATATATATATATATATATATATATATATATATATATATATATATATATATACGACAACGCATCCTTCCTTATTCCCTTTGCGTGTCGGTGATGTACGTGGCGTTTTTCGCGCCGTGTTTATAATTGGTCCTCGAATTGGAACGGCAGCTGTTTCCATGGATTTGTACAAAACGTGCACGCGTCGAGTGGCTGAATGATTTGAAAAAGTCACTGTTCAAAGGCCTTCGAACAGTGACTTCCAGGAAAAAAGCTGCCGTTCCAATTCGAGGACCAATTACCCGAGTCGAAATTGTCATCTTCATTTCGACTTATTTGAACATCACTTTGAGGGTGAAGGATGTTGATAGTCAGATGAAATTACGAACGATTCTCGAACGTTTCAACTTCACTTCATCCTAAAAACCTGCAATTGTTTCCCGTTTTACGAGATTGGATGGTGAAACGAAGGTGAAAATAATTTTATCTTCGTTTCATTATTATTTGATGTATGAAGTTTGGTAACCTGCGATCACCCGAGTAGAAATATATAATATAAATATATTTTTGCAACAATTCGTCATATAGTTATTATTTTACTAATGTTGATGAAAAAAAAAAAAAAATTGGGCGTATGTCAAAGTCTTTTCAGTCAACTTCTCGCCACCGTACCGATATATCTATAGAAGTGAATGTGTATAGATATATAGGCAATGTTAGAGTCGCGAGAAGTTGGCTAAAACGATTTTGGCTCGAAAGACTTTGACATGCACCCAAAAAATGTTCTCATATTTAATCTCCCCTCCGAGAAGAATGCACACTGCGGGGACTCGAACCTGCGACCTACCGAATGGACGTATCGACCTACCTAACCTACCTACCTACCTACTACCTACCTAACTAACTAACACGCTAACCACTACACCAAACTGACTATTGACATTTGACCGTTACTTTAAGCTTATATGACGCACATCTTGCAGGAACACAGGAAATTTTATTTTTCTCACTCAGTTACTGCAATAGTCGAGTCATCAGAGGTAATGTAGAATTAATAAAAGTGTTTGACCGTTGGTAAGATTCAATATGTCATATATGTCACCGAGGTTCTTCCACCGGAAAAATCAGTAAACCTAAAATTTTGACATAATCTCAACAAAAAAATGTACTTTGAAAAAAAACTTCGCTAACTTAAAATTTTTGTACAATCACAAAACTTGTTTCGTAACTTTTTGACATGATAGTTTTCGTGCTATATTTTTTTGTAGTATACATTTTTTCAGATTGGGAGCATTACGTAGGGCTGCCACATAAAGCATTGATTAGTCCCTGATATGAACAGATAATTGATGGGGATCGAATCAACCCAACATAATTATCATCGTCATTGATGCTGGATTATTCGAATTATAAACAATAAATGAGAACAAGTATAGATTTTTGTTGATTTACTTCGTTTTTTCCTCTCAGGAACGTAAATTATTAACATAAAGTATAATCTCTTTTTCTTTTTTTTTATCTATGGATTATTCACTTATTTTAAATCAAACGGACGCTTTAATCAAATTTTCAGGAACATAGATGATTAGCATCAAGTATCACATAATTTTTTATACCTATAGATTATTTTCTTCTTTTAAATCGAACGGACTCTTTGAACAATTTTAGGTAGTTGGAAAAAATTTCGACATCACATTGAGGTTGAAACGATGGTGGAAATAGTTTCGTCCTCACATTGAGGTGAAACGAAGATGAAAAACGTTTCAACCTCACTTCACCATCCAATTTGCACACATAAGGTGAAATAAGTTGAAATGTAGGGTGAAAATTTCGACTCGGGTGTAGTCCAATGAGAAGACGTGGCTGCAAGCTCGTTTTGTTTCCCATTTTATGAACATGGGATTTTCAGACTAATTCAGTAATTATTTTTTCGAGTTGTCGAGTCTTTCTCAGCTACCTCAAAACTAGTCTATATAATACTTTTTTCCCTTCAAATCAGGTTCTTGCCGATCAGGAGACATTTGTAAACTATGATTTGTGTCATCGATGAAAATGGTGAAAATTTTTATTTATTTATTTTTTTCAATTTGCATTTACAAATAATTGTCTTCGATGTAAATTATTTTTGCCGACCCCAGTGACGTTGGTCCGGATGCGTCAAAAATCGCCATCGATCGATGAAAAATAAAAACGGCTCGTGAATTTTATTCGTGTGAAAAAGTTATTTTCCAGGGTGAAAAAAGTTTTTCCACTCGCGAGGGTGAGCTTTTGTTCCACAGCTGTGCCCACGTGTGTGTGTGTGTGTGTGTGTGGCGATGGTAGGGGCGAGAGGGGGGAGAGAGCGCATCGTTCACTCTGGCGAGAGAGTTCGGGATTGGTGGAGAAGCATCCTCGAAAACTCGTCTCGAAACGAAACGCGGTTGTAATATCGCTTTTGCTTCGTGGGTTTCGCGAGTTTCGAGGGGCCCCCGTCGTGCGATGAACCGATACACAGAGCTTGGGAACACGAGCTTGCGATTTCACGGAAATTTTGACCGCCGAATTTATATCGTCAGGGCCATTGGTCCGACGTACAGCAGCTGTGCAACACACTTGGGACCGTCGAACGATTTTTTTTTTTTTTTTTTTTTTTTTTTTTTTTTTTTCATTTTGCTTCGATGCGATACGGTTTTGGGACGAAAACGTTGCAACTCGTAGTTCTTACGGGCATTCACTTGTTCGAATGTATTTTATTTGTTTTTCCGAACGTACGTGAAAGTTTTGTCAGCATTCTGTCGAACCAACTGGAGCCAATGTAACTCGCGCGGTATCTCGTGGATTTTACCAACGGCGTGCACCCTCACACACACACACATACACACACACACACACACACACACAAGTGTGTGCGTGTATATATATATATATATATATGGAAAGACTTATTTTCTGAAACTATTTATGATAGCACGTTTCCGTGGTACTTTCGCGGTTTTCGGTAATTGGAAAAGTTTTCCCGACAATATCTCAAATATTCGTTTAAACCTTTGACTCTCGAGCTATATATTGTTCTAAGGCGCAATTTCGTTTGGTCCACTAAATTGCCAAGCCACAAATTCCCGTATTAACATAACAATCTTTCAAATATCATGAGAATTGTTACGCTGATGAAATATCGAGGTATCAGTGAAAAAATTCTTTCCGATATTGTAAACCACATCGTGCATGAATCGTTTTTACGATAAAAATGTGTTTGAAATACTTTTTTTATAATTCAAATTTCGACATGGGTGTAATAATCAAGAATACTTCCAATAAATTGTCGCTCGACAATGAAAATTGGTAAATTTCGACGTTCAATAAGCGTTATATATAAATATAAATAATCCAAGAATATTCACTAATTCAAACATTTCTGTGTAATGAATTTTCATCTCCTAACTAATATCGTTGCATATTTGACAACGAAAAAAAAATAACAATATAACAACTACGTAACATTCAATAACAATTGACAGTGCAAATTCGAGTTGGCATCATGTTTCTAATATTTTTTCAAAAAATTTACAAATTTACAAAAAATTCGAGTTTTTTCCGAAATGCCAATATAAGATAATGGTTCCTTATCTAAAAAAATTAAAGTAAAATGAAATCTCTGTTGTAAAAAAACGATCTTTCGATTATTTTGTATTTTTTCGATTATCATTTATGAAAAATAAAAATTGATTTTCCATCTAAAATAATCGAAAGCTCGATCATGTATATATCGAATATGCGTACATACATATATGTTTTGTTAATTTTCCTGGTTTTAAAAATGTATTAACAACGATTGAAGCAATCAGGATCAAGTGCTTGTCTGTCGTGCGACGGGTAAGGCGAGAATATAGTTGGGGACGATCAGGTGATCGTGAAATGGGCAACTTAACGAGATTTCCATGTTTCCACGACGATAGAAGTGTCGATACGTTGTGGTATAACGTTCGAGCCATATGCGAGGGAATCGGTAGAGATGCGCGTTCAGTGTCGTATATCCCAATGTACATCTAATTGTCGTTGTACCTACTCCCAGTCGAGCATCTCACTGACGCAAACGCTTTGGAGAAACACAAGCCACCCTCTCACCTTCGTGCATTATACCACTGTGCTGTATCATTGTGGGTAAGTAGGTTCGCACTGGAAGCACTCCCATCTCAAGTCCCCCGCGACCATTAGCGCGAACACGGCACCATGGACCTGCACACACCTCCCCCCCCCCCCCTCCCCGAAGCTTAGCTCGATTAATTTGGTTTGCAAATTATCGCGATAAATTTTATAACCTCGTGTTTCTTGTCACTAGTGCGAGCCTTCGTCACGCTGAATATGTATGCGTTATAAGCGACGAAGTCCTTTTTGCGAGTTGGGTTCAAAATTCGGAACGAGCAATGTTCGGAACGGCCAACATTTTGAACGCGCAATTTTTGGAACGACAATACTCGGAACAATCGAGATTTGAAATACGTATATACTAGGGTGGTCCTTATTTGGGGTCAAACATATTTTTTTGTCCCTCCCATGGGCTTGAATGTCTCTAAATGAATAATTTTCAAGGTAGCCGAAGGCCCAGCCTCGTAGATCAATTCTAAGTACCCCCCCCCCCCCCCCAAAGCCATCCGATTTTCGCCATTCGATTAACACAGAGTTTTTGGCACCTGATAGTCAATATTTTTTATGTCACGCTGTCCGTAAAAGTGCGGTTTTACGCTCACTACGTTCGCTTCAAACCGCATTTACGGACCTTGTGACATAAAAATTCGTACGACACTTGTACGAAAAACGTTTTCTGGACTCGTGTGATTGCAATACTCGCCTTCGGCTCGTTCTGCAAACTCACACTCGTCAGAAGAAACTTTTTCGTACTAGTGTCATAATATACCATTTACATCCGCAGTATTGCACTGAAAAATCCAGAACTCGGCACATCCTTCACTCATTGTAGTAGGTCTTTGATAGCAATTAAAAACATTTTCCAGTGATTGAATTCCGCGGTGAATCAGTAAAGTTGAGATAGCTTGTTCCTTAAAAGCTTCGATAAAGTTAATAATAACTCGAAAACTATGTGAGATACGGCGATAATGCAAATAACCTTTTTTGTAGGAAATTAAATTCTCTACAAAAAAGACGAAATCAGATTTTTTCCCTTTTCCAAAGTTTTTGAGATATTCGAAAAAATGTCATTCTGTGCCGGAATTGTTCGTAACATTGTCATTCGAAACATTGCGTCTTCGAAA
Source organism: Diplazon laetatorius (assembly GCA_963662125.1). Classification (NCBI taxonomy): domain Eukaryota; kingdom Metazoa; phylum Arthropoda; class Insecta; order Hymenoptera; family Ichneumonidae; genus Diplazon; species Diplazon laetatorius. Next base: position 8,437,216 of record OY759158.1, on the reverse strand, counting down.
TTAGGACCCTTCTGAACTTTACTCGTTCTGAATTTTGAGCCCCTCCCTAGTTCATGCATTGATTATACATGCCCAATCCCATATATATATATATATATATATATATATATATATATATATATATATATAGTTTACACATAGCTTTTTTACTCGCGATTACACACATACACACTCTCGCAAACACACATACGTACATACATACATCCGGACATTTTCTCCAAACGTAGAAACATCGACCATTCTGAACAAAGTGTCATGAAGATCTTGAAGAAAAAATGACCAGCATAACCTATATTTTCCCGCATGAGTGAGCAAAATGAACATTAAAAATAAATGGAGCAACAGAAATCGATGTTTTTTTTTCCTTACGAAGCCTCAAGTTATATAGTTCGTAAATTATGGGATTGCCCCATGGGTTAAATCAACTTGCTGTAGCACTGTTGACGGACCACACGACAGTACACAATGTTTTGCCTGAGGGGCGGAGGGGTGAAGGGAAATACAATTTTTGTGTTGGTTTGCATTTTGCGTTGTGTCGACGTTGAGAGATGTAATTAAATGGGACAGTGGGCCCGCGCGCGACGTAAATGGGAAAAAGGGTTCGTTGGTCGTTGAAAAGTGTGAGTGAAATAACGAGAGTTAAATTATCCGCCTGGGACGCGGCGGCTGCATGTTTCACGACTAAATACGCGGAATTTACGCTAGCGCGTTATCATCGTATTATACATTTGCGTGGAAAAGTAGAACGTCGAGATAAGAGCTGACGTTGTTCCACTGGCACGTGTAAAAATCTCATTCCGGGAATTACAATGCACGTGCAATAATTAATTATCGAGTTTGAGATTCAACGAACGAAATGGAAAAAGTTTCCATCGAATAGAAAATCCATCAAATTTTTTTTTCAAGTAGCGTGTTGGACACACACGTCATGGGATTTCGTGGTCATTCTGTAGTAGCCATTGATGAATCATGTAACATCCACAATTATTTTGTAGATATTATATAACTGTATACGATTATATGATTACGATTATTGAAATCCAGATGAGCTGCTATAATTCATTTATTTATCAACTTTGACATTTCTTTGGAGCCATGTTTATGATACGCAATAGGAGTTATTTTACCTCGACCAATTGGATTGTATTTGAATGAGAGATATTTTTATATTTTTCGCAAATTATTTGTACTACAATGTTATAAATTTGATTGAATTGGCTAATTGGAAGGTACATTCTGATTTTTTTTTCGATTTTCTTAATTGATAGTTCAGAAATTAAAAGGGGAGGGGGGACTCTGATGACGACTTTGAAACCAACTGTCGAAAATACAACGAAGGGTCGATGAAAATTTCGATTTTTGACCAAATGGCGGATGTTCAAAGTCAAAATTTGTTTTTCGACCAAAATTTCACTAAAATTTTCGGTTGTAAAAAAAACCTGTTAACCGCAGATGAAAATCCTTCGTCCATCCTGAAGACAATTAAGTACAGAATAAGTGTTATGAATTTAAAAACGATCGGTCAAGCTGTTCTGGAGTTACAATGATCACTGAGTCCGAAAATGTGCTTTCGAAAAAAACTCGTTCAAAGTTTCAAGTTTAATTTATCTACGCAAATGAAAAAAAAAAAAATTCTTCGACTCACATTGAATCATCAATTCCGGTACCAAGAAGTGGTCCTCCTTTGCGATTTTCTTCCAACGTCGTCAATATTGTTAAAAAATCTTACACCAAGATTTTTCAACGAACGAAGTAACATTTCAACGCTAACTGCCCACTTTTACCCGCTCTACGCGGCCGTGCTCAAAGTTGTATATCTTCGTGAATAATGTGTTTCGATATGTCTAAAATTTTCAGAGAATAGTTTTAAAATGCTGTACTTTTAGGACATGCAACAAGAAAAAACCGATTTTTGGAAATTGCTGAGTAGCCCTAACCTCTTAATCGGTATATCGATGAGATAATGGGAGGACTTCTTTCTAGACTTCTACGGTACCCTGAAAACAGTCCGGAACAAGCTTCGTCGGTTGCTTCGTGAAACCAAGCCGGTGAAGATATTCATCCGGATCTTTGCCGCTTTGCTTCACCCATTCTTCGTTGCAATTAATTATACGCAATGATATTTATCCCACGGAAAATGAGTCCTTCGTTATTTTTTTTTTTCGCTTCGGCAACGAGTCTTTTGTTCGCTCGACGCGGTTATCCGAGTTTGAATGTAATAATTTCCACGTGGAATAATTATCGTTAATTCATAAATACGTCTTTATCGCGAAGCGGTTTATTGTTCGTAACACGTGTCTGTTGTAATCAATTCACGTGGACAATTCACCGGGCACTTTGCAATATAGCGAGCACCGAGCCTCGGGTAGTTGCGGTTCTTGGTAATGCAAAATTGCAATACGTTGAAAACTTATTACCAAGGTGTAGATTATCATCGGTCATGAAAGTTCACGAGGCTGCGTGGTCAACAAGAGTGGATATTCTTTTTTCCATTCTGTCGTGTTTGCTGTTTTTGTTGTTTTTTCTTGGTCTCTGACCTTTGCGTGGTTGGTCGCTCAGTGGCCAGAGGACCCTTAGCCCTTATCAGTTGGCGTTCGCGCTATCGTCGCGCTGTATCTTCGTCGTCATCGTGACGACCAACGATTATCGAGGAATGACAATTGTTCACGGGGGCTAAAATATCGTCACCTAAAATATTGGAATTTTTTTTTTGTGACATGATTGATCCAACTTGAAAATCGCTTTCATCATTATAAAATACCAATACTCAGCTACTGTTCCAATTTTTTTATAACCATGTAGAGCATCTGAACGATGTAAGATTTATCACAAACCTTTTCACTTGTCGTAGCTTTTGAACCATAAGACTCGACGGATTTTTTTTTAAATTTTTTAGGTGACTCAGCCTCAAATTTTCCAAACCCCCTTAGGAGGAAAATACAAAAAGAGCGGATGCGACACACGTGAAGTAACGGATTATTGAGTTTAAGTTTCAACGAAATCAAAAAATTGCATAACATTATTATTTAACACTCAAGTCAATATCTCGGTTCTACGATTCTACACTCGGGAGACAAATCAAAACACCTTTCAAAGCTAGATAAATATACGCTTTAGTATCTCTTTGATTTTTTTTTATTCTCGAATTTGAAGATTTTCATTGATAAAAATACCTGAAATGTTGAATTATCATTTATTTGCCAATGTCACAATTTTTTAAACTATATTCTCGAGTAGTCTCTTGGATACTATGGCGCGTTCAAGTTTTTCAAAGTGAACTTTCGATAACCTCTTTTTTCCAAACAAAAAATCAATGGGCACTCAATTATGTTTGGCCTATTTTTCGTGGAATCGCTTATACATCACGACAATGTCTGCACAACGGCCATCTAGGACCCTGTCTGTGTACGCACGTGAAACGCGATGTCAAAAGAAAAAATAAATCGATTGCCGTCACTTCTCATAAGTGACACGGGAAAATGCGCGAATTGACTCGACAACCGGCAAAATTGTGACAATGCAAAAGGGAAACACGAGATAGCAGCGAGCGAGCCATTACTCATACGTTAACCTGTCAACAGTGCGAACCTACTTCCGTCGACAGATCGTTAACGACGGATATGATCGTTAAAAATAGGAAAAAAAAAAAAATAAATGCGGAGTTAAAAATTAGTTTTGCACAGTCGTTGCATCGAAATCGTAACTCGATCGACCATTTTAACTGGTCGCAAGAGGTTGGTTTGTATTGCACATGGTTATCGGAGATGTCGACGTGAATGATACCAGGCCAACTATTTCAGTAGAAAAAAAAAAAAAAAAAAAAAAAAACAGTGTCAACATGTTTGAAACGTATATCGTTATTCGAATGAAAGCGACGTGTGATCAAAGGCACGAGGAGAGGACATACGAGGTCGCGTGTAGGTGTGAGTATTGCGAAGCTGAAAATGTGAATTTCACCACGTATAAAGGGACAAGGGACAACGTATGAGGCTGAAAGAGGATTGGACGATGAGTAGGATGGCTGAATTTTTTTTTCTTTTTTTCTTTTTTTTTTTTTTTGCATTCGTAGGACAAGCTAGGAGGGTTCGGTGTAGGTATTCTGACTGCCATCGCTTGTGCTTTACGAATGGTGGGGCAGTTCCCAACATTATAATTCGGTCGGGTGGCCAAAGGGACAACTCCCCCGCCAAGGGCGACCGAGACAAAACCATTGAGGCCGTTCGAAACGACGTCAACGACAACGACGACGACGAATCCTACGTTGTTTCGGCAGTCGCGACGGTTTCTGTATGAAAATCCAACCGTTTCCGTGTGAAAGGGCAAAAATGACGAAACTGTAGGTACGACGGGAAAAAGGAAACGAGGGTGGGAAACGCGGGGGACTGTGGATTTGTGAAATGCAGGTTGCGGTTTGTACGTGTTTTGTCTCGCTGTATACACGATTCGCTATCCTCACTATCTTTCTTCCTTTCTCTCTCTCTCTCTCTCTTTCTCTTCAACTTGTCGAGGTTGTTTCTCTTCATTTCACCGTGAATAGCATTCATCCGTGATGCACGTCCGAGTGCAAAGAAGAAGTGTGATCCGTATATATAAAAAAAGATAATCAGTCGCAGAATTCATGAAATACAATAAATGCAATAAATTTAATTGAACAATAATCTTCAATTTTGAAGAATCAACATTGAACAACATTAAACAATAACTTGAAGTTTAAGGAAACAGCATTGAACAAAAAAAGTGATTCTTTAAATTTAAAAAAATTAAATTAATCGAACGAACAGAATTTGATTGTTTATAAATAGTTTTTATAAATTGTATTGACACAGCATTTAGATTATACACATATAAATATGTGTATTCTGTGTAAGAAGTTTGTCATAAATACCGTTTGACCTCATTTTCAACTGTGAAATCGAAACTCATTCATTTTTTTTTTTTTCAATTTCAAATGGTCAACGGTTATAAAAAATACACGTTCCAAAACGTTTTCGACATAATGTAATCCGCATTTAGGATTTTATTGGACGAACGAGGCAACGAAAATAATTATGGGAAAAATGTCAGCCAACGAGCCATTTGATAAAGCAACGAGGTTGTTATTCGTCATTTTGTTAGGCTTTAACCAGGCTGTCCGGAAAAGTTGTACATGACAGTTTTGTCCACGCATTGTCGCATCTGCAACAACTCCCGAAGACGACGGTTTGCGCTTAATTGACTCTTTGACTCTGGTTATACACGAAAAGATGTGTTTAGATAATATATCTAAAAATGTAATTATAATAGAAAAGAATAATTCCAAAGTTCCGGAAAATATTGCTGCGATGTTGACGTTCCCGCTGTGACTTCTTCTTCACTTTGGCGGGGATCACGAAGATGAGAACCGGAAAAGCGACTAGTCGTGGCCCGAGGCTCATCGCTGTGAGAAAAAGGTCCAACGCGAGACCTCCCGCCCATCCCCGCACCCCGGCCGCACCCCCAACCGGTTTTCTGTGATCTATCCGTCTCTATTTGGAGTCGGGGATGCTTCCTTGTCGTCAGCATCCCCGGGAGAAAATCTCTCGTGGGGACCAATTTTGTCTACTCCGGCTCGACGTTGCTATACCCTCTCGCCATATAGCCCAGGCCGTCATACAGGACCACCCTATTTTTTTCTTACATCGGTGGAGACGCTGAAGCTACGTCAAGGTCAACTCCACTTTTTTTTTTAAGGCACCGTGCATTCTTGTTTTCGATGACATTATTACCGATTTTGAGACGAATTCAGCGACCTGCAACACAAGGTCATTGCAGACTTCGGGTCTACCCTACGGAAGATGATCGAAATGATGACCGTCGAACTTGTGAAACACTCGTTTGATCTCTGTTTTCATTTCTTACGATAACAATGTTTCTTATCACCGGCAACCACGCATTTTCCGTTGTCGTATCAGTTAGTCACGCATAACCTTCCAATGCGAGTACATCGGTAATGCGAAAATGAACGATTATAAAGAATCTTCTGATATGTTGATGGTGCTGGGGCACCTTGGAATGACCTTGTGCCGCAGGTCGCTGAATTCGTCCAAAAATCGATAATAATATCATCGAAAAAAAATGGACAATTCTATTTGAAAAAGTAAAGTTGACCTTGACGTAGCTTCGGTGTCTGCAACGATATACAAATAGGGTGATCCAGTAAGACGACTTTCTCGGGCACAGAAACTTTTGTCCGAAATACTTTTGGACATGATCGGTAATTCAAGTGCTATTGCTCTGTCAGACTTTATGTTGCTCACCCTGTATATGTCCAACGTAGATTCATTCGTCGCTGATTATAACATCCATCTTGAATTTTCATCGCGTAATAAAGTAATCCAAGTAATTTGTTCGTGAATGTAATACGACGACATAAATAATTACACCTCGAGTTTTTCCGGACAGAGCAATCGAGTTTGCGTTATTATGAAGTTCGACCATCATCACGTTGGGAAGAGGGTGTTGGGGGGGGGGGGGGGGTCTGTGATTGAGCCGGCCCCGGTGGAAATAGAATTTTTTCTTCACGACCTCTTTGCCGCGGACGAGCTGCGAAAAGTTTTTTTTTTATTTGTTTTTTCTTTTTTTTTCTATTACAACCTTCGAACGCCTTTTCCCCGTCTCAATGGCCACGTTGGTTCGTCCGTCTTGCTCTCTTCTTACCTTCCTCAACTCCCCATTCGTTACTCGATCCATGGTTTTTTTTTTTTTTTTTGTTTTTTTTTCGACTAAATGAGGCTAATTCGTTTGTCAACAACGAGCCGACTTTCAATTAAAAGCTTTGTTTGCCCCTAAGCGCGTTATTCGAACACCGGAAAGTCATGGAACGAGCCGGCAAAGACTGCGCACAAAACGTCTTTTTCATTTATCGAGTCGAGACACATTGTGACAACAAAAAGTTTACTCTTGAGAAGCAAAGAGAAAAAAATTATCCGATGCTATTCAGTATCGGATAATTCAATTGCCAAAGTATTTCTTTTTTTTCTTCTTTCAACATTTAAGGACTTCAACTGGGTTCTTTAAAATGTTCGATGGAAAATTTTTAATTGGAAACTTTCGTGATCGGGGGAACGTTTGTCGTGTTGTATTTCAATCAGCGATATTCGTCGAGATGGAAAAAGGGTGCAAACCGTGGACCATCGATTATTCGAATGTAATTCAACCTGGACGCAATTATCTCAACGTTGGTTATTGCAACCGTTGGATGGGATTGTGGGGAATGTTTTTTTTTTATTGAATTTTCAACTTGATTCCGACTGTGACATTTTTTTCTTTCATCGAGTCTGGATAATGGAAATGTTAGCGGTGGAAATTGTTGGTTATTTTTTTTTTTTTGGGTTCAGAATTTTTCTGAGAGCTCAGAAATTTCCGCAGCGTGGAACCCGGTGATATTAATATTGATAATATGATATTAAATTCTTTTTCCCGATGGAATGACAGCTGAGGTTTTTGGAATGCTTTTTAAATTTTTCTAGGTTCTTGAAAGAAAACGTCCCGAGCTCTGGGCGAGGGTCAAAGTTAAGTCACGAAATTCAGTCGAAATTTAAATTATTTTTTTGTCTTCCTCACGTGATAATTCGGAGTACATTACTCGAAATTCACTCAGCAAGGGCTCATTCGACGTGAAATTTCATAAGCTTTCCAACAGTGTTTGGAAAAAGTCGGTATCTTTATTTTCGACCGAGCTGCAACTGTTCAAAGTCACGACTTTTTTCTTATGGAGCACGTGGTAAGAGTTTTGATACTTCCTGGCGGTAGTGTATTTTTTTTTTTAATCTAGAATCTGGGTAGAATTTTTACTCAGAGTGTGCTAATGATAAATTGATAATAAAAAAATTAGTAATAAATCTCATTAATAATTAATTATGGGAAATCATTGTTTTCGTCGTTTTGAACAACCCAAGAAAAGTCACTCACAACCCACTAACACGACTTCGTTGGTCAGCGACAATTGTTTTTTAATCTTTATTATTTTAATTTATTTTTTTTTATCACTCAAAATTACCGTTCGAGAAGGAAGATAGTATTTTTTTTAAGGTAATAGTTTGCACGGAGAGTTGAACCGCGGGAGCGAGATATTATGAGGAGAATTGAAACCGGGAAGCCACTTTATTCCGACTCAACCGTGAATCAGCGGAGTTTCTCCAGCGTGGTTCGTGGATTTGTTCCGACGTGGCCTTGGCGAATGAATATCATCTTAATTCCGTAGTAATGATTCCACAAATGCAATAAAAAAGTTGGGTGCGAATGGAGTGAGTGGTCACAGATTATGATGATGAGAAGTAATATATATATATATATATTAGGGTGGCCCTTATTTTGGATTTTTTTTAATCTTCACGCTCACAGAGGATAATATCCCGAGTAAAAATTTCCTCCTTGGCCAGCACTGCGCTACCATTTGGCTCAGCGGCGTGGCAGATGTCTGGGTGGTCGCTGCCTCGCGCGTGGCCCCGGTATATGGCTATTGAAGGGCTCAGCGAACGATCCCAAACGGCAGCCAAGTAGTTGGCTTGTAGTTGGAAACTGTATAGCTCAAGCTTGGCCGGTATGTGGCTCTTGCTTGACCCGTACATGGGCTAGATATCGCGATTACGTCATGCAGATTGGCGTATGCATGGCGTGGGTTTGGCGGAATCATAGATGCACTATTTGGGAGCTGTATGGCTCGTCCACACGCTGTCAAATACTGGGCATATCCAACTACGAGCCATCAACTACTTGGCTGCCGTTCGGGATCGTTCGCTGAGCCCTTCAATGGCCATATACCGGGGCCACGCGCGGGCTAGCGACCACCCAGACATTTGCCACGCCGCTGAGCCAAGTGGTAGCGCAGCGCTCATGGCTAAGGAGAATATTCTTACTCGGGTTGTTATACACCGGCCACTGTATGGAACACTCGAACGTGTGAGCCAAACGATCTCCTCTGGCTTCGCCATGCAGTCGCCAATCACTTTTCGTTTCCACAGGTGAGCCAAGCAATGGCTCTGGCGGTACCATATACCTGCCAAATATGCTATGCGCCCGAAAGTGAGCCAAACAGTATCCTCTGGCTCTGCCATACAAATGCCAAATACCGTGCGCGTCTATCGGTGAACCGAACTGTGCCTTCTGGTTCTGCCAGACCAATGCCAAATACTCTACCGCAACAGGGGTCTGGCTACCGAGCGTTGCCTCATGAGACATCGTGTAGCCAAACGTTAGCGAAGTGCCACCCAAATATCACGGGAGCGTACAACGAGCTGCCAGCGCCCGGCCAAGCAAATTTTTTTTACACGGGATGGTTCGAAATAAATTGAAACAAAAAATATCCTTAAAATTTAAGATTCCCATCTCAATCCTTAACTCACATTGTAGCCGGATGAATGTGCAAACTTCAAGCGGCTGGAGGCAGAGTTGAGAATTGACGTAGGGACCGCAAATCTTGAGGATATTTAGAAGAAAATTCATTTCGAACCGTATTATCGCCTGAAAGCGCCAAAATGAAATAAATATCCAAAAAAAGGACCACCCTGTTTTATACGTATATACAGGATGGTCCTTGTTATAGATTTTCGTTTAATTTTGGCGCTTTAGCGGATAATACGGTTCGAAATAAATTCAAGAACATGTCCTGAATACTCAAGTTCCCTATTTCAATTCTTAACCCTGCTGTAAACCTCCCGAAGTTTGCTATTGATCCGACAAGGTTGAGGATAGAGATAGGGACGTCAAATTTTGAGAATTTATTTTTAAATTATTTCGAACCATATTATCCTTTGGGAGCGCCAAAGTTTGAAAAAGCCGAAATGAGGGCTACTCTAATATATATATATATATATATATATATAATATATACACAAATACACGTCCTTGCAACTAGCAAACAAAATATTTAATTTTTCTATTTTCCACCTCATTTCAATCTCCATTATGGGTAATCGTTTTTTATCTATTTCTTCCCCTGCGAAAAATGGATTTTCGTTCGACGCACAAAAAAAAAAAATCAGTCGTCGTTCGAGCTTCGATAAACGTTGAATCTCAAGTAAATCGAGCAAACACGTCGATTTTTTTCATTGCTCGTGATAACGGCCTTTGGGACTTGGGACGGGCGGAAATGGTAAATCAGTGAATCGGTGAGACGGCCGCCGTAGATTGTAAACTCCGTATACGGCTTTGCTGGGGCTGTCAATATACATGTATATATATATATATATATATATATATATATATATATATATATGTATATCGAGTCGTTTTTCTCGTTTACTTTTGCCTTCTCCTTCAGCCCCTCTTCCACGGACCCGGCAAGTCTCCAACACTCTTACGTTTATACAGCTATATGTGTGTATGTATATATTGTTCAACTTGAAAAAAAAAAAAAAAAGTTCCAAACAATTAATAATAAAAATTCTAGAGGCCCACCTTAGCATTAGGCTAAGGGGCTCAAATTTCGAAAACTTTAGTTTTACGAGGTAAACTTTCGATTTCAGGGCAAAGCATCGAAATCGATTTTTCAACGACCACCCTAATATATATATATATATATGTGTGTGTGTGTGTGTGTGTGTGTGTGTGTGTGTGTGTGTGTGTGTGTGTGTGTGTGTGTGTGTGTGTGTGTGTGTGTGTGTGTGTGTGTGTGTGTGTGTGTGTGTGTGTGTGTGTGTGTGTGTGTGTGTGTGTGTGTGTGTGTGTGTGTGTGTGTGTGTGTGTGTGTGTGTGTGTGTGTGTGTGTGTGTGTGTGTGTGTGTGTGTGTCTGTGGGTGTGTGTGTGTGTGTGTGTGTGTGTGTGTGTGTGTGTGTGTGTAACCTCGCGGTGTGAGAAAAGCTTTTGTGGATATTACTTTCAGGATTCGACCGAGAAGTCCGGAGCAAGAAAGGTTTAATCGAAAAGTCAGGCGAGTCGTGCAAACGTGCAACCCGCGTACACTACAATTCCTTCTAGTCCTCTTTCGCTCTTTCTTGTTCCGTCTCTCTCTTCCTCTCTCTCTTTTTCAACCCCGAGCCCATGGCCGACTTGATCTCGTTCACGCTCCTTCTAGGCCTTGCTACCGATGAATTTCGTCCCTACCGTGTAAAACTCGTTCGCACACAAACACACGAGAAGATTGACGGTGAGAACTCGCTCGTGGCACACGACCTTCCAGCACTGAAACCTCGTTAACCGGAAACCCCGGATTGCGCAAACACCGGAAACGTTTGCGCCCGCTTGCGAAAAATGTGTTACGGCTATACGACGCTCGACTGAACCAGCGAGAGATAACGAGACGTGAGAAAAGAAATCGTGGATTCTCATTGGTTCGTTCGATCGTTACGAATGTCATCCGTTGAAATCGCGCCAGCGGCGAGATAATTTCATTACAACGGTTTGTCGTTGTGATTGAGCCCGCGAAGGGCTCAACTTTTTTCAGGGCTTCCGGGGACCGTACATTTTTTTTTTTATCAACGTCAAGATTTTTTCGTACGTTATAGAGCATAGGGAACATTTTCGAAAAAATTGTTCTGCATGTTTGTTTTTTTGTTTTTTTTTTTTCATTTTTTTTTCTTCTGGAATAATTATTGAGGTCGGAGAAATGATGTATATTCGCTCGCAAATGAGTCACAGAAAACCACAAAATCGATTTTGAACACAGCTCGAAGTCGAATGAAAAAATCTTTGCAAAGCCGACGATCGGGCCTTTTTTTCCTTTAATTAGTCGACAGTGGGGGAAAAAAAAGCAATCGAACACAAAGCACGGAGGAAGCGAAAGCACAGCGAGGAGTTGAAGCATAGAAATCTGCAAAAACAAGTTTTTTTTTTTTTTTTTTTTTTCAACTTCGAATGGGGAATAATTGACGATGTCCTTTGTTATGTGTGGAAAAAGTATTATTCAATTCGTCGGGTTCTTTCATATGTCGGATAATGTCCGGGAAGCAAAAAAAAAATTGTACTGCGGTTGGTTAAATGGCACGAGTCTGAAAGAGGAATATTCAACGGGTTTCTAGAAATGTCAATCAATGGTTTTTTTTTTTTTTTTTTCGTTTTTTCTTTTTTTCTTTCACGAGGTACCGAGGTCATTTTAACGTCGGAGAGTACAAGGAGTTGATGAACCGTGGCAAACGGAGACTCTCTGATTTTTTCGAGATTTCACTGAAAGCCCCTCACGGAAGCTCCCCCCCCCTCCTCCTGCCCCACGACCATCGCAAGAATATCGCAACGTTGAAGTTGAAAAATTCGATACGTCAAAAAAAGTTACCCACTGTACATCCATCCATATACATTGCCTGTAATATGTACGTACACACTTGGACATCGCGCGTTCGTGTGTTTGATTCTTTGATATGTGGGAAGCTAAATTCCTCGACTTTTTTCGCGTGGAAAAAGGTGGGATAAAGTCTCGCGCGACCCTCCAGACGGCCGACTTAAGTCCCCCTCTACAACCATACCCTTAGCTACCCACGGTAACCACGGCTTTCTTTTTCTTTTTAGCTTCTCCTTTGCTTTTCTTTCTTTTTGTCGCTTATTTATTTCTCGATCGACTTGGCCGGCGCGTTTCGCCCGCTCGGCCCGAACAACCGCGATAACCGTGCAGCAGCACGTACGCCTTCGTCAATTTTTCAATGCCCCGAACGAGGGTCGCGGAAAAAAGCGACAGTTCGGAAAATCCCACTGTAAGTGTCTGTGTTTATATATATATTATGGTGATTCTTATTTGGTCGAAAAAAAAGTATCGCTACCCACCTTCCAAACGATTCTGGACCATGGAAAAGGAATTTTCATATTTTTTCACCGATTTTCAAATTCCCCCTCTGCATTGCAAATAAAAATGATTTTTTTAAAAAATATTTTGGACATTTATTACAGATTGTTTTGGATCGAATAATATATTGCTCATCAGCTAAGACGAACGTAGAAAGCCTCGTCACAGCCTTGAATTCTTCAATAATCACGAATATTCAACACTCGTTATTTAAACAATAACTAAAAATTTGATAATTCAATGTTTATTTTGTCTTCAAACCGTTTGAGATTCCAAAGTCGCAAAGCGAATGGCTGTCATCACGAGATACAAAAAATGTTCGATCCTCACGGTTCTATCATCGTTCTGACGATTTTTTCGAACAATAAAACAAAATTTAAGCTTCGAGGCACACATTTTTTTATTCTTTTTTTTTTTTTTTTTTTAGATCTCGAAGTTTTGAATTTTTTATTTTTTTTTAAATATATTTTTTTCTATTGCGAGAGGCCCACGGTTGATTGTGATTTTTGTGCGAAAGATACGAAGTGAGAAGAAATGAGTTGGCCAAAGAGCGACATCGTATTTTCGTAAGGACTGTGTGTTTTACTTGTCGATGGCGATTTTTCGGATTTCCGTGATACACGACCGAGAGATCCCGGTACGGGGCTGCAAACCTCTCGGCTAATGGAAAAACTACGTTCACATCGTACACGTGTATTTCGACGACGAGCAGAAGCGGCGGACGGATTCGGATGGATTTCCGACGATTTTTTCGACGGCTCGAAACCCATCACCACGGTTGAGGGTGAAAAAGCACGAGAAACACTCGATCGTTACGTAACCACGTCTGAATATACATATGTGCAACGACATTCCACACACACACACACACACACACACACACACACACACACACACACACACACACACACACACATATATATATATATATATATATATGGTCTTGCCTTTACTACCTCAATCGATATCCGTCGATTCGCGTTTAACGCTTCGACGATGAAAGATGGATGACACACACACACACACGAAGGTGCCAGCTTGTGAGTTTGAACATTCACCCGAAAGATTATTGACAGAAAAAAAATAATACAAAGAATAAGTGAGCACGTTGAAATGCGACCCATTTTTTCAGCTACATTCTTATATTACAAGTACCTACTTAACCCTTAGACCCACTACGGGGGTCGTTTTCAACCCTTTGTGTTTTTTTGGGTTCTTTGGATTTTTTTGGTTACGTACCTCCATATTTCAATAAAAAACTGCATGAAAAAATAATTCTTTTTGAAATTCTGAGACTTTGAGTTGAAGGTTGAAAGAACTTGCGTGACATTTTTTTCAGATTCTTCGAAGCACTTTTACTGGTCCAAAAAAAAAACGCCGGAATTACTAGTCCACGAAAACGACCCCCGTAATGGTGCCGAAATATTTCACAAAAATCAAATCCATTTACATGGTTCATTTCATGCCACATTGAACGGTGCGAAGGTGCGTGTAAATGTGGCATTAAATGACCCATACACGTGTTATATTCTTTTCCCTGAAAGTAGGGCGTATACCCTTGAGTTCCATATGGTATTGGGTTTTTTCAAGAACAATCAGTCCTCCCACCAATGTAATTACCGGGATGGAGCAAAATTGCGTGTATTTTGAATAGGAAACTTAACCTGCTTGTCGGCGGGTGAGGAGTCCGGACTAGGACTCAAAATAGACTTAAATAAAAAAAAAATGTTTGCCATTGATTGACACCACTCCTCAATCACATTTAAAAAATGACCCAATTGAAAGCCACCCCAATAAATCGTATATGAGATTGGGCATATATACTCTATTATACATAGACAATATTATAGTCTGTATATTGTCTACGTATAGTCTATATGTATGTATGCCCGATCCCACATGCAGCTTATGTAATGACTATATATAGACAATATAAAGTTTACGCATAATTTTTTTTTCTTCCTTTTTTGTAGTATTTTCGTTATATGATGTTTTCAACGTGCTTGGACGCAGGGCGACCTTGCTATAGATGTAATTTCGTAAGATTACTTTTCCTCTCTTGGTTTGAGAGCGAGAACCCTACCTTACCGATATTATTTTTTTCTGGTTTTATATATTTTTTAAATAAAATCAATTGCTCAGTTAATTCCCGAGAATTAACGAAACAATATTCCTATATCGATGATGTTTTTGATAAATGAAAATTAAATCGTGAATAAAAATTTTTTTTTTTCGTCAAATAAATGAACGATCCAACGTCGAACCAGTTGAAACTGATAGTCCGCGAGGATGGTAGTACTTCGTTACCGAGATATCGTAGCCGTATTGCCATCTCGTTGAGAATCCAACGAGGGGGAGAGAGAAAAATAAACCGTAGAACGATAAAAATTGCGTTGATAGAATGGACGATATTAATCGAGTGAAGGATCCAAGGTAAACCTCGACGTTGGTCGGAGTCCTCGTGGTCGACCGGGCCAAGGGTCTGACCCACATCTCAAGCCATCTACTCTTTCCCATGTACACCGTCACACTATGGTCGGCTCTCATTCGCCGATCCATCCTCTGGTCGATATCTGCATCTTTCTACCACCACTTTTCCGTATTTCTCATTCCCCACCCCATCGCGTAATTGATATTTACCGGCATATCGCGCCGAGCCAACCTACCAATCGCTTGTACCAGGAATCAGTGGACGTTATAGAAAAAAAAAAGATAAAGAAAGAAAAAAAAATCGACCGCAACACGGCGTGTCGTAGAAGGCTACAGAATAAACCAGCTATTTCGAAACACAATTTTAAATCTTCGTTTTTATTTATTCAATCATTATGTCATTCTATGTATTCAATCGTTTTTATATTTTCTTCTGTATTTTTATTTATCATTTTTATCTTTTATTGATGCTAAAAAGTCTTCAGTGAAGGAACATTGGTGCACGCATCGTCATGATCGGAGTAGTTTGTTTGACAAGCAGATATAACATGATATTCGATGAGAAATTATGTAAAAATAATTATGACGCGAGAGGCTGTGTCTTCGTTGGGTTCTCATAGTCTTCTGGTTCATGGGGTCCGGACCTTTTCCATGTGGTCGATCGAGTTATCGCGTGGGGTGCATTCAACGTGACATTCAACGTAAAATGTAGGGCACTGTGTAATTTACAAGCTACACCGATAGGCGTCCAGAATTATTTTTTTAAACAATGTTATACTGCGTTCAAATACAACTTTTGATTAATCACATCATTAAAGTAACTCTGTATAGTTTAATTCCAGGTCGACGAACAGAATAATTTTGAAAAAATTTTAATTGAAAAAAAAAAACACTAACCGTTAAGTTTATTTGGCAATTTGTGTACCAAATGAAGTCGCATCGTTTGACAATAACGTTTGTTTATTGTAACGCCCAAGACGAAAAAAAAAAAACAAAAATTCATTCCGAAATCAATGATAATAATCGATGTTCAATTTATTTTTAAAAAATTGTTTTTCTAATTTCGAGATAGAACGAAAAATTAATGAACGTTTATTTATTTTTTTTTTTCGAATTATATGTTATAGGTGCGCTCGAGGTCGTTGACTCAGCTCGACGCCCTCGGGACGAGTATGCTGGATACGGGTGAGCACAATCTTGTCGCGGGTGGTCCATCTCCCCATCACCAACACAAACAACAGCAGCAACAGCAGCAGCAGCAGCAACAACAGCAGCAACAGCAACAGCAACATCAGCAACTGCAGCAGCAGCAGCCGCAGCAGCAACAGCAAACTCATCATCGTTATCTTCCGTTGCATCAGACGCCGCAGCATTACAACGCAGCCGGCGAATGCAGCCCTCGTCTTTTACTTCCGAGCGCAGCATCCGCCGATGCCACGAATCCCAATCGTCGTCGTCACAAACTCTCTCGTTCTCAGGTACGAATAAAAAAATCCAAAAACAACGAAAACAACAAAAAAAACATTATCTACGATAATTATACTTCTCTCCCGGTTTGAGAGCGAGAACCCTACCTTACCGATGTTGTTTTTTGGTTAGCTAATTTTTTTTTTTTATTTCTTGAATTAATTGTCCAGTTAATTCGCGAGAATACACTGAGCATTATTTTTCTATCAATGAAGTTCTTGATGAATGAAAATCAAACCATGAAAGAAATGAAAAATTCACAAAGTTGGGTGATCAAAAAATAACATCGGTAAAGTAGGGTTCTCGCTCTCAAACCATGAGAGAAAAATAATCTTACGAATTTAAAACTAAAACTACGTCGTCCTTCGCCAAATCATATAACGGAAAAAGAGAACCCTGAAACTCGGTTAGTTTCGTGTTCAGCGTGAAGAAACACATCGAATAGAGCCTTGAGGAAGCTCGGAACATCGGTAGATTCGTTTTTCTCATTTATCTCCAAAGAACCCACAGAACCCAAAGAACCCAAAGAACCCTGAAACTTGGTTAGTTTCGTGTTCAGCGTGAAGAATAGAAGAAGAAGAACACATCGAATAGAGCCTTGAGGAAGCTCGGAACATCGGTAGATTCGTTCTTCTCATTTATGTCCAAAGAACCCAAAGAACCCTGAAACTCGGTTAGTTTCGTGTTCAGCGTGAAGAAACACATCGAATAGAGAGTAAAATAACACGACCCAAAGAAACAATTTAATAAAATAATAATAACAATCAAATGAATAGCCCGAGGAGGTCTGGTCTCGGTGTCGTTTTCGCTCGTTCAACCCCATCGTTCCAGATGAAGTTGAACAAACGACGAATAATCATTACGAGAATCAATAACGACTTGCATGCTCGTATACAGTGACGCAAACGATTATAATTATCGTCTGAGGATGAGAAAGGAGGAGTCGAGAGGCAGGGGGAGGGGAGGGGGGAGTTCTAATTGGCAATTTCCGTAGTACCAGAGTCGATCGGTGAAAGTTCTCACGTGCTTTCAGCGATCGTAGTTGTAGCGAGGTAAAACAAGAGGCCTCGGGCCTTAAACTCATCACGTTCTCGTCTATGTTCAACGTTTTCGTGCTTCGAATGTTTTTTTTTAATTTTTTTTTTTTTTAATTTAACTTTTTTTTTTCACCGCGATCTAGATCACTTCGAGTCACGAAATGGCTATCAAAAATTTCGTTTCATGCACTTTCATTTCGTTAAGGGGCTGTATATGGCGTGACGGTCTGGAAATTCAATTTTTTTTCCCGACTAAACGGATAGAGATATCGACGATTTCTTTTTTTTTTGGGTCGAGTGCATTTATTGGAGAAGCTTCAATATAATTTTCAAGCAAAAGTATCACAAAATGGCGGGGCTATATCGGTTAACCTGGCACCGCTTTTTTTCGGTAGTCACGATATTATCGAAATCAAGGATTTGAAATCAAAACGGGTGATTGCTTATCGTGTGGAAAGAGTTAATCTTGACAGTAAGGAAATAATTTTTTATTTTTATTTTTTTTGAACAAATGGCAGGTATTTGAACGTTTTTTGACGTGTTTTTGATCCTATTTCGTTAGTTCTTTAAAAAACAGAAAAAACTTTTCACAAAAACCCTCCAAATTGAATACAACATCGGTCAAGTGATTCTCGAGAAATCTTGACTACCGATTTCAAAATGTCATTTCGAGATAAACGCGTTCAAAGATTTGACAAAATTTTCGTTCCCCAGGCCATCAAGAAAGACGCAAGTGGATAAGATGAATTGTAGACCAAAATTTTAAACCGATTTAAACTTTAAAAAAAAAATAAAGCTTATAATGTTTCGCACGTAAGTAATACTGAAGGTTTCATAAGAAGAAGAGGCTGAAATTCGTTTATTCATCAACAAAAGTGAAAAATAATATTGTAGCCAATTTCTAAAATTTCCCAGTGGGATTTTCAGGAAACCCTGTTGAATAGTTCTTCTTTCCGAAAATGCAAAAAAAAAATAATCGATTTTTTGCCACATTTATCCTCTCAATACAGAGGTTACCATTCGTGTTTTGTTTTTTGACGATTATTGTCGTGTGGACATAGTCCAGAGCGACAGATGAAACGACAGTATCACCCGGAAAACAATGTTATCAACGATAAGACGAAATCTATCGATAATCATGGGCGCCCCTTTGTTACATGTTACATGACTTTGCGGATGTATATGTAGATACACGGTGACATTACGAAATCTCTGTTGGACACGGTTACGACGGTAAATTGCACGTCGAATAGATTTCCAATCTGACTCGGCTGAAACGTTTACGCACGTCCTTCATTGTTGTCGTACCCAAGCTGTGTTCTGGGCGACAGGCGAAACTTGCACTTTGCAGCCAATTTCGAGCTCTCTCCCGCTCTATACGCGGCCCATTTGAATTGCTAAGCGGCCGATCGGCCGTCCGTGCAACCCTCCCCCTTCCCCCATCAGACCACCCTTTCCAACCCCCTCGAACACTCCGGATAAGCCCTCTCTCACACGTGCTTACTAATCCGCGAAGGAATTAACAGTTCTAAAATCGAACATTTGTTCTTACGCGCGTTATCGTTTTTCTTTTTTTTTTCGTTTTTTTTCCGCTGTAACCTAACTTTGTATTTAACCGTTTGTCGGTAAACTTGGTCTTTTTGGGAACAAATGAAGATTTTCGATGAAACATCTCTCGAAGATTCAATTTGGTTATTATAGCAACAAACATTTTTTTAAATAAATCACTAGAGTCAAAACCTATTGGAACATATTGTAGAAACTCTGAATAATATTTTCGAGGAATCTTTTTGGATTAAAAAAAATAAAAATATCGACATGATTTTTTGAGGTTAGCGTTCAGACGTAGGGTTCAGGATGTAGATGGATTTTTTAGAAAACTTTTCTCCTCAGCTTATCGCATCGTAAGTGAAAATAGGTTTGTATTTTGTTGTCGATTAAAAAATGCCACGTGAAAGAAGGATTTTTACACAAGTTATCACTTATTTTAGCCCTTACTATTATATGACTTTCTTTTCTTGTTGAACCTTTTGTCTATATAAGTATTCGAGTATTATTATTATCATTTTCATGAACTTATGCTCGAGATTTTCTTTTCTCGGTTCGAATGAAAAAATCCCTCACGGACGTTTCAGATTTCTCTGACTCATAATCGGACCAAGACGAAAAAATCTCGAAAATAAATCAATGTCAAAAAAACGATAATCAAAGATTTTCGTAGACAGAGCTTAACGATGAAAAAAAACATGTTAATACATTTTTGAAAAGTAAAAAATCTGTGTTTTCTTTTACTTTGATGATTGCACATTATATCGATTTTTTTTCACGATGAACCTTGACGGATTAATTTGCGTGCGAAGAATGCAATTAGTGTAGGAGATCCAATCTGTGGTTATCATGAGGGGAACCATTGAGAACATGGTAATCGATCCATGGTGGAGATGATGGAGGAGCATTGGATTCGTGAAGCACGCTGCTCATATAAATAGTTATAGCACTCGAGGTTATCTCCTCGACGTGGGAGAGAGAAAAAGAGAGAGAGAGAGAGGGAGAGAGAGAGGGTGATAAAAAGAGGGTCGATGGAAATGTAAAAAAGAAAAAAGGAAGGAAAAAAAGAGAGCGACGTCTACGAGAGAAAATGTAAGAGGGTCGACGATGCACCGGATAAAAGTGTAGTCAACGATAAATCTCTCGAGATAGATCTTACGAAGCTACATGCTACCAGTTCAACGTTATACGTGGCGCGTAGCTGCGGTAGATTCTCACGTAAACGCGGACGGAATATGAAGTACGCGGGATCGATCGTGATACCACAAACGTCGTCGAAAAGATGAAACGATCAATAATCCGAGAATAATGCTACGTAAGTGCACTGTGGCCGTGGCGAAGAGAGAGATTTTTATCCAATGACAGTCGTGCATTTTATGCGAGAGTGAGTCGTTGGTTTTGTGGCAGGTTTTACAAAGTACTTCGGAGTTAATTTTGTGATCGTATTTCTTCTGTATATTAATGTGGTCCTTAAAAAAAAGTATCACTACCCAAATGATTCTGGACCATGGAAAAGGAATTTTCATATTTTTCAACGATTTTTCAATTTACCCTGTGCATTACCTGCATTCATTTGAAAGTTTTTTGATTCATTTATTTATTTATTTTTTTTCAAGAAAAATGTCGGTAAAAAATGTGAAAAAAATATATATCCTACAAAATTATACCACAAAGACACCAACAATTTTTGGCAGCTATCCGGCAATCATACACCCAAAAAATAAAAATAAAAATGATTTTTATTTATTTTTTACGTTATCTTTGCCGGATAGCTGCCAACATTTTTTTGTGTTTTTGTCGTATAGTTTTTTATAATATACAGTTTTTTTCCGATTTTTTTCGCTACTGTTTTTTATATTAAACTCGGAAATATGACATAAATGATTTTTTAAACTTCTAAATAAATTCAGACAATGCAGTGGGTGAATTTAAAAATCGGAAAAAAATATGAAAGTGCCTTTTTCACGGTTTGGTATCATTTGGAAGGTATCGATACTTTTCATTAGGCCAAATACGAACCACCCTAATACATATGGATGATATTTTTGTCAGAATATTGTACATCATGTTTATATTTATATATCTAGGGTAGATCTCACGAACTTCTGGTTGAAGAAAGCTTTGAATGGCTTCTACAGCTTTCAATGTGGATAGCCAAGGGTCTGTAGGGTTTGATGATTGATGGCAGTACGGTCCGCGGATCATTTCATGAATTATTGATTGAGTTTTTACTAAATTTCATCGATATGTCTCATGAAGAATTTTCGGAACGGTCCATTGTCGTGATCAAAAAGTTGACTGGACTTTAAGCGTCTATCAACATCACGATAAACCTGTGATGACTCTCTGATAACCATCGAAACGCATCGATTTTTTGTTTCCAAATTACTGGGGAACAAAAACAACATAAGCTGCCCCAGCAGAAATGTTTCTGCCTGGGGAACAAATTGATTGGTGAATATGTTCAAATAGCTTGAACAGCGGAATACATTGTGAACGTTTTCACGTTTTCACACATTACAAATCTGGTTTCAAGCGATTTACAGAGAGTGATGAGTGGCGTTGGTAGACTAAACAGGATGTTTCCATCATAACGCGTTACGAATCTGCATCCGTCATGTGAAATACACTTTCACATTATGTAAAATAACTGTAATTACAACAAATCTGTAACCTTTCAAAAATAATTTATGAAAAATTTTACGGTGAGCTTATCATAATTTAAAATATTATCCAGTATTTAACGATGAATGCCAAACATTTCAAATTACTGTAGTTTTGCAATTTATGAAAATAATCTGGATAAGAGAATTAAGAAAAAAACATTGAAAAATCGAATTATTACTATATTAATATTTTTGGTAATTGAAAAATAAAAAATACAAATTTTTATATTCATATCAAATTTCATAAAATAGTAGAGTTTTAGGACTCAGGTCGATGGTCCATTGGCAATATGTCACTGAACTATAACTTGAAGGTTTATTAAGAAAAACAAAAAAAAAAAAGAATGGAAAAAGTCGTTCACTATACCGTCGGTAAATTATCACTTACCATTACAACTATTCTATTTTACGACTACTACTATCACATAATATCAATATTTATATTAAATTTGTATACTTTATAAAAAAATAATGTGGAGCATATTTATGGAGAGGATGAAGTATATTGTGCCTCGTCGATGGAAGAAAGCGTTGAAAGGCTTTTTATGGCTCTCAACAGTGAACAATCAAAGTGCTGAGAACGGTCGTTACATCATCGTGAGATGGTGAATTACTGAGAAGGTGGTGGAAATCTCTGAGCTAATAAATCTCCGTTGAGTAGTACGAGCCTCTCTTGGTTGGGAGGCTGTATCGGTATCTGTCACACGGTTCCACGACGAGACACTCGAGCAGTTTGCCCCATTCCTCCACTCTCATTCTTCTCTCTCTCTCTCTCTCTCTCTCTCCCCCTCCCTCGTAAGAGCCATGGATCCCAAGTGCTGAGTATTAATTACCCCCATCTCTCGACTTCCCATTTAATCCGCTACTACCCTTCCCGGCACTTTACTCGCCCCCTCACACACACACACACACACACACACACACACAGATACACTCAAACGTCGTTGCATTATCAGACCGATCAAACTTTTGGAAAATTATGCAACGCCCGAGTGGGTACATTGATACGGAATACGGTCCAAGTTATCCATCGAATATATTCTGACCCTAGTCGTAGCCAATAGAACGATCGAACGATGATACATGTGCTATTCCACGCCAACTCGGCCGTCCTTGAACAGTTGACCAAATAGTTTTGCCTCATCATACTTCACATCAATGGGTTCACAATATGTGGAAAATAAAAAGACACGTATATCGATGTCTTCGATTGCCAGCTCTTGCTACTGAGATACAGAAAAAATATAGTTTTTCAACTATTGATAATATTGAGTCGTTCAAATTGACATGTCTTAACTAACAACGGTTAGGGAGTAATTAGAAAAAAAAGCATGTAGCTTTTCATCGTTTTGTTTTCACTTGCTATACGATGCTGATGTTCACGATTATGTTGCTATTATTTTTCATGTTCGATTATTTTTCGATAAAATCACTAAATTTTTTAAAATTATTCGTGGAATTTTTTTTTACTGGCTGAAGCGACGTGGAATAGCTCATATATTGATATGAAATATGGTGAGGCAAACATTTTTAGTCGACTGTTCAAAGATGGCTGAGTAACCATGAGAATATATATGCTTCAATAAAAAATATTATTACATTTCGTTCCACTCTGGGAAGTAAATTTTCCACTCCGCGAACAATTTTTCAACTCAATTATTCGTTAACCGAAAGCTGAAAAGTAATTAAAACCGTGGCTGATCAAACGACCGAACGATAATGCATTTTTTATTTCCACGTATTCGTGGAAATCGTTTTACTTTCACCAATAGATTTTCCGGTCGTTAAATCATTTCTTTTCATACAATAATCATTCGTAAATTATCCGTAAATGAACGACCATAGTAGCTTATGTTTCAACCCACGTGAAAAACAAAAATTACGAGCGGATAAAAAAATTAGAAAAAATCAAACAAACAAAAAATGAATAAAATTCCACCGACGGAGTTACATTTGCTTTTCCGATGGTATATGCATCTACGTCCGAACTTGTTCTCTGATATTGTATATTTGCTCGAGGAAGAAACAGAACATTGCCAAGACTGGCACAAGAATGACAACCGAAGAGCAAGATACACATTAGGGGGGTCCTTAGAGGGTGTGTTGACGAATTTCGACAACTGCACCCCGAAGATAGGTTCGGAGTAAATAAATATAAGTATGCGCGAAAACCCAGCACTGCAGTCAAATGAGAAGACGTGGCTGTGAGCTCGTTTTGTTTCCCATTCGAATAACATGAGATTTTCGGACTAATTCAGTAATTATTTTTTCGCGTTGTCCCTAAGCACGCCAAAAATTCTTTATGCACATAAATCTATTGTTAATGGATATAACTACTTGTACGTTTTTTTACAAGACATAGACACAAGTAAATTGTAATTTGTGTTGAAATCGTTGATCAGTTGTTATCATCGTTCATCGGTTCGCCGTTATCGATAAAACACAGGTAAGGTCTTATAAAAAAATGTACGAGTAGTTATACCCATCAACAATAGATTTATGTGAATAAAGCATTTTTTGCGTGCTTAGGGTCAACTCGGAACAATAATTACTAAATTAGTCTAAAAATCCCATATTATGCAAATGGGAAACAAAACGAGGTTACAGCCACGTTTTCTCATTGGACTACAGTGGTGGGATTTCACACAAATTTTTATTTATTTATTTCGAACCTATGTAAGGGGTGCACTTGTCGAAATTCGTTAATATCCCCATTAAGGACCACCCTCATACAAATATACTTTTCCATATTGTTTCCGAAACGTGTGCTGTTGCGGTGTGGCGGTACTCGGAGGGGTGGGGGGAATACGAAAGAAGAGGTTACAGTCAAATCGATATTATGCAAAGTCCCAAAAAGCTACCGTTGTCTCGACCATATCGTTCGGGGGCGTCTAAACTACGTTTACCCTTTACCACGCTTCTCACTCGGATCCCGCCGCGCTATATCTTGAATTCCGCTCGCAACCTGGTGCTTATATCCGCATGGCGCTGACGATCGACAGTGTATACGTGCCGTCGTGACGACAGCGTGCCACGATTGGACGAACCACTTTCGAAAAAAAAAAAAATGGAAAGATAAATAAAAATCTCTCTCTCTCTCTCTCTCTCTCTCTTTTTATCCGTCGCTTGCCAACCCTACGGTGTGTGTCGGATCAGTGAGGATTCCTCTTTTACTCAATCCGAGCGAATCGACGGTTAACTCTCTCGGCACCCGTCTACCAACACCAACGTTTTCTCGTACGTGTGTCGATCTTCCACACGGATTACCGCGCATTGTCGTCACTCCCACGTTTCGTTTTACTTGGCCCTACGTAATGCCGTACGTAGCGCAGTACAGGTTGTCCCGATTGTAAGGATAGTCGTGGGAGAACCGTGACTAAATATATATATATACATAAATATATATTAGGGTGGGCGCGAAAAAAAAATTTGACCAGCTACGCGAGAAATCTGAAGTTGACGTCAGAAAAAGAAGATCCGTCAAATTTTAGCTCTCTATCTTAATATTAAAGTGTGCCGGTAGAACAAATTATGTTTAATAAAAAAAAATTCAACAAAACGAAAAATTCGACGGCACATCTTAATATCAAAATAGAGAGCTAAAATTCGGATCATCTTTTATTTTTTGAGGTGTACTTCCGATTTTTGACCGGGAGGACATATTTTTTTTTATTAGAAAAAAAATTGAATAATGAAATAAAATAAAAAATTCATAGGCACACCTCAATATTGAGATGTAGAGCTGAAATTAGGAGGATCTCGTTTCTTCGAGGTCAACTCCAGATTTTTGGACTGAGAGAACTGTTTTTTTTTTTTAATAAAAAAATATTAAGTAATTTGATGAAATAAAAAATTCACAGGCACACTTCAATATTGAGATAGAGCGCTGAAATTTGAGAAATTTTTTTCTCGTACCCACCCTCATATATAGATATATTATATATATATATGTGTGTGTACCCGGGAAAAAATGGACATATATGATCATATATAATCATGTAAGATCTGTCATATATAATCATGAACGAAATTTGACCGTTTATAATCATACATAATCATATATAGTCATATGTGATCATATATGACTATATATAACTATATATGATTATATATGATTATATACGGTCAAATTTCGTTCAGGATTATATATGACAGATCATACATGATTATATATGATCATATATGGCTATATATGACTGAATATAATTATATCCGGTCAAATTTCGTTCATGATTATATATGACAGATCATACATGATCCTACATGTTCATATATGTCCTCTTTTCCCGGGAGGAAAAAAAAAATAGGCGACGCGGGGACTCGAACCATCGTTCTTGCGGTTCCCAGTTCGGCGCGCTGCTCACTGCGCTACGCCAACTTTCATGATAATACCAATATTTATCTGCTATAAAAGCTAACCATCGTTGTGACTTAGAAACTACAAAGTGAAGTCGGGGTTTGCATATGTACAAGTATCAATAGACTACATAGTCTATATAGACTATATATAGTCTGTATATAGTCTATATATAGTCTATACTTTTTCATTTTGTGACTTAGAAACTTTACGAAGTAAAGTCGGGGTTTGCATGTACAAGTATCAATAGACTATATAGTCTATATATACAGACTATCTAAGACTATATATAGTCTATATAAAGTCTATATATAGTCTATATATAGACTATACTTTTTCATTTTGTGACTTTTAGGAACTTTACAAAGTAAACCCAAGTAAAAAAATTATATATAATCTATATATATATAAACTATATATGGGATTGGGCATATATGGTTTATATATAGTTTATATATAGTCTATATAAAGTCTATATATAGTCTATATATAGACTATATATAGACTATATAGACTATATATGAGGGATTCCACCGGAACTCAATCAGGTTTGACCTTTGGGTCGAAATTTTTGGTTCCTAATTTTTGACATGAATATATGTTAGAAACAAAGAGACCCCCGTGTTTCGGGGTTTTTCATTTTGAGGCCCTGCTTTCGAGATACATTTGAATAAAGGTTTTACCGATTGACCGTATTTAACCATTCGAATCGATATATCTCGGCAATGGTTAGTGATAAACGGAAATACCACAACTGTTTTTATGTTTGTTTTTGCATGCTCCATACGATAAAAATATTCATGATTATGTTGCGCCGATGTAACTATTATTTATTAACAATTGAAACTTGAAAATGAAATAAAATAAAAAATGCTTATTTTATTTTTAAAATTAAAAAAGCTAAATTCCTTAATTTAAAACGAAAATTTTAAGACATTAGAGGAAATGGGCATCGACCTGGTTCGGAAGTTAGAGCTTTTTTCAGGGGTTTACGGTTAAACAAATCGATATATCTCAGTAACGGTTAGTGATAAATTGAAAAACTATTAGTGATTATTTTGTTTTTGCACTCTCTATATGATGAAGTTATTCATAATTATGAGGCAATTGTTATTAACAATTAAATCATTCAAAATTGTAATCAACTTAAAATACTCATTTTACTTTCACATCTTATTTTTTGTGGATTTTTTGAACGGAAACAAAAATTTTGAGATCTCACAGCACTCGATCCGACGTTTCGTTCAGAAGTTATGGTTTTTTTTCTCCTGAAGAACACGTGTGATATTTTTATTTTACATCATGATGTAGAATAAAAACATCAAACGTGTTCTTCATGAGAAAAGAAACCATAACCAAACCATAATTATATACGCTTATATATGAGATTTGGGAGGGCCAATGCAATTATATATTATAATATGTCACATCAAGGTAGCGGATGTTGTATCATATGTGAATTCATATGTACAACCATATGTTCATATACGAGTTCAGAGTACCAACTTTTGAACATACATGATCATACATGGGCATATATGGTTCACGGCAAGAAAAAATAAATACTATACATGGTCATATATGTTCATACATGATCATACATGGGCATATATGGTTCACATCTAGAGAAATAAATACTATACATGGTCATATATCTTCATACATGATCATACATGGGCATATATGGTTTACACCGAGAGAAATAAATACTATACATGGTCATATATCTACATACATGATCATATATGGATAACACCTCAAAAATATAAATATTATACATGGTCATGTATATACATACATGATCATTCATGGGCATATATGGTTCACACTGAGAAAGAACAAATACGATACATGGCCATATATCTACATATATGATCATTCATGATATCATGTTAGGACATATATGATTGTATATGATGTTATACATCAGTATATATAATCATATATGATGTTATATATAATTATATATAATTATATATAATTTATATATAATTATATATAATTATATATGTCCATTTTTTCCCGGGTATCATCGTAGAACCGTCACTGTGAATATATATATATATATATATATATATATATATATATATCGTGACGGTTCTGCCACGGCTATCACGACAACGTATATATATATATATATGTTCGTGTTTGCTTCAGGATGATCGACCCGGCGGATACCTGCATAGAATCCTGGCCCGATCCTGTGGTAGCCTCGAGCCACCGCCGTTCATATCGAGTCAGCACGAATCCTCTGTCGACTTGGCTTTTCACGCCACGATTGCAGCTTAAGATTTACTATACCTGATACTCTTTGATACCAGATACGAGAAATCACCTGGGTTTCTACCTAGCTTGGATTATTATTTTTATTTGGTCGGTCTGATCCGATAGCAACTCTCTCTACTTGAAATCCGCTGGGTTTGACTTTGCAGATCAAAAGTTGTCTCAATTTTTCTTAAGGTACCGATACACAAAAATGTCAGAAATTTTTGAAAAATTGAAAAGTTCTCGTTAGAATATTAATACATGAATTATTTCAGAATTTTTTTTTAACGATCGATATTTAAGATCTCGAAAAATTTAGATTCAAATTGTGAAAAAATCGTACAATACGGGAAGTTAGTGAAGAATGGATAGACAATTGTATGAAATAATTTTTGGAAAGACACCTGGATGTTTTTAGTTATTATTTGTTTTGTTCGTCTTTTATCGGGCTCCGTCTGATCGAACATTGACTCTCACCACTTGGTCTTCGATGTATCTCAAGCGCTGTTCCACTTTTTTCCCCAAATTTTTATAATAATCCACATTACCCACAATCCATATCTATGTACAACTCCCAACTTTACCGATCGATCGTGTGGAAACACTTGATGCTCGTTCAAACGATTACGTGAAATTGTTTATTTTATTATTTAATTTTTTTCGGTTTAACATGAAATCCCAAAGGGCTGGTCGCTTTGTCGTTGCACGACCGGATGGGTCAACGTTGCGAATCAAAAGCGGTAGATTGCACGAATTTCGTTGTAGCACGCGCGAAGCACTCGTGCGAGAGAGTGCAAGCTGTCACGAGCAAGCACAGCTAAAACCAAAACGATATTATTAATTCGCGAGCAACGTGCTCGTCGAATATTCAATTGCGCAACTCACGTGGGAATATCATTGAAAAAAAGAAATAAATCATTGAAAAACAACAACAACAACAGCAGGCACAAAAGCTCTGTGAGGTCTCAACATTTTTGTTTTTGTTCAAGGAATTCAAGGTTAAAAAAATATTTATAAAATAAAGCCATTATTTTTCATTTGATGACATTTTTATTTTATTTTATGTTACTTTATACTTTTTTTTATACTCTATATATGTATTGATTATTGTATACTTTTTTTATCCTATTACTTATGCAATTCTCAATAAATAATTGCTTCATCGAAGTAATACAATCATGAATATTTTCATCGTATAGCGCGTGAAAAAACGAAGGTAAAACCCATGTTTTTTTTCGAAATTTATCACCACCCGTTGATGAGACACATATCGATTTCAATGGCCAAATATGATCGATAATCAAAAATCTCCATTCGACTGTATCTCATTGATTCAATGAAAATGTATTTCAAATACTTTTTCAAACAAATAACTATGATTAATTACCATGGAAGAATCAACACTTCCACATTTCTGTAATAATTATGATCAATTTACGTTGAATTACATATTATTACAAAATAAATTATTAAATCCCAAAAATATTTAATAAATCCGATAAAATTCATAATCATTCTGTCCGAAGAGTATTTGAAATACATTTTCATTGAATGAAAGCCCATCTCCGTTCTCAACAGCGGGGGCACAAAATCCCAAACTCCGATAGACGAGTCGCTTCGTTATTCACATATATTTAATGTGAAAAATAATGGGACAATGATTCTAAGCCGACCCTCAAGTGTCACTGAGTTTCCGTGGAATGCCTCATATGTTTATACACACACACACACACACCTCACACGCACGTACTTGTTTAAACGCATGTGCTTTCCGTTAGAATTCGTTAACCCGTGTGGTGGCGCTTGATTTACGAACCCTCGAATTCGTGAATTATTTATGAGCCCTCACGAACCCGGTAATACTCGTATACACTCGCGAACCACAGACCTCGAGGTTTTTATTCGAATATTTATTTCACCTACGAGACTCGACGTTGTGCGCAACATCGAAAGACCGAGTGAACCGGCCAAATGTGGAAAATTCGTTCGTACATCCGCTAACCGCGCAAACTACACCTTCGACACGCTTGCCGTTCCCGTAACTCACCGTTCCCCAACTGACTCGCGAAATTTATGTCACAGTCATTCTGCGGTGTGGCCCCAACAGTGTTCACACTCGCGAAAAATTCATTCGGAATTAATTTCACCCTCGTACTTTTACCACGATGACTTTTAATCGTTGTTTCCCTTGATTCTTCGTTGATTGAATCGGTGCAAAAAAAAATGGTGGAAAGGGCAAATTGCCGAGCAGCTGACAGGACAAGGAAAACGGCCACCCCCCTTCCTCCCACACCCCATCCGTACGATTTGATGAAGCTTTGCACGATTGTAAAATTGGTCAAAACGTTCGACACATATAATTTCATTCTTTCTTTTTTTTTTTTGCAGTACTCCACTTCTAAAAGGTGCAAAGCATCCTCGCGAGATACTCGCTTCTTTTATTATCTTTCCCTTTTATTGCGACTCTAAATGTAAACCAGAGATAAAAACAGAGTTCAAATCAACGGACTCGTTGTATCTCTTGCGTGCTATAAAATGTTATTAAAAACCGTTCCCCTCGTTTGCCAGTTGGAACATGGAAAAAAAAAAAAAAAAAAAAAAAAAGGATCAGCAATTTTATGGTGAACAATACCAGTGCTGCACGTTCCGTTACAAGCGAACGGACTTTTCGAAAATTCATCGCTCCACATTCCGCCGTACGACTGTGAAACATAAATAAAAATTTTGAATTAACCTGGATACGGAACCTCTGAAGCCTCCTCTGAGAACGACGGTGAAGGTTCCACGGTTTTTGTAAGTCGTGCAGTATACAGTCTACTATGCTACATTAAACTACACACCTCAGCATATTTCGGTAGTTTATACAGGGTTGCTCGAAATTGAACAGGTTGAGAAGTTTCAACGCGTGTTCATGTAGGTCGAGCAGAATGTAGATCGGGAACGTCGTAAAAGGCTTTTAGCGGAGTCACGGACTTTGTTACGGAGGCTATACGAACTGTCGTAAGCGATGGTCGTCTTCCGGAGTAGATAATCCATTGACTGAACGAAGGGCAGAGCCTACATCTGCATGGTTGAATGATTTCGCAGTCAGACAGGCTGAACGGAGAGTGGAGCCGGTGTGGGCATCCGCATAGTCAAAGAATCTGGGCAATTCGGTAGGCTGAACGGGGAGCTAGTGTCGGCGTCCGCATGTTCAAAGAATTAGGCACTCAGGTAGACTGAACGGAGAGTAGAGCAGTTGTCGGCATCCACTGGGTCGAAAGAATTTGGCAGCCCCAAGTAGCCTTGACGGAGGATAGAGCCGGCGTCGACATCCGCATAGTCAAAGAATTCGGCAGTCCGGTAGGCTGAACGGGGAGCCAGTGTCAGTGCCGCATGTTCAAAGAATCAGGCACTCAGGTAGACGGAACGGAGAGTAGAGCAGTTTTCGGCATCCACAGGGTCGAAAGAATTTGGCAGTCAAGTAACCTGAACGGAGGATAGAGCCGGCATCGGCATCCGCATAGTGGAAGAATTCGGCAGTCCGGTAGGCTGAACGGGGAGCCAGTGTCAGCGCCGCATTTTCAAAGAATCAGGCACTCAGGTAGACTGAACGGCGAGTAGAGCAGTTGTAGGTATCCACAGGGTCGAAAGAATTTGGCAGCCAAGTAGCCTTAACGGAGGATAAAGCCGGCATCGGCCTCCGCGTAGTGGAAGAATTCGGCAGTCCAGTAGGCTGAACGGGGAGAGCCAATATCGTCATCCGGCATGTTCAAAAGAATGTGGCATTTCAGATATTTTGAACGAAGGTTAAAAATTTCATCCTGGAACGCGAGATCGACAACAATACAGCGAGGTGCGAAATAGCTCGGAGTATTAAATAACGAAAGTCCGTGATGCGCGTCATGCGATGCGAGTGATAAACTTCGCGCAGGCTTAATTCACTGTTAGGCTTGGAGTTAGCGACGCGATACCCCGTGGTGCGGGCATTATGACATCAAACGAGGCTCACGGAGCATAATCGAGTAACGGGGCGAAGCGGAAGCTCGTACGGTCGTATAATGAGTTTGTAGATACATTCTCGCACAGACGCGAGAGACACAGATGTGAATCGCAGCATCCACGCAGATCCGGGCAACGGTTCGCTTGCGCGACTCTACGGACGGTTACGTGTAATCCGATCTGGCCGACGCATTATGAACCCCTTTGGGCCATACCAGGACGATCAAACCTTTGCCGCGGGTGTACATATATAGGTTCCATAACGCGCGAGAGCTCGTCCAGTGCATGGAAAACGCCACGTTCATCGTTGGCACGTCGTCGAAACTACTAATATGCACGGAATGCACCGATAGTGTTCGCGCTGTATTAGCCGAACGGTGGAGCAGGTACCTGCTCGACCATCGATCGCTCCAATGGCCCGTCAACATCCCGAGAGCCAATTGTTTTACCCCTGCGGGGTAATTTTCATGATCATACGCGAATTAGATATGCACCTTGCATTTGGTCAATCGAATGCGACCGATGAATCTTTGCAAACGTTTGTCATTATTTCAGTTTAACGATTGTGAATTATTGTCGTGGATTACTTCGAATGGTTGGTAGAGGGAATAATTTTTTTCAGAATCATTTTCTGCACAGCATTTGATTATCGAGTGGATGAAATATATTTCAACTCTATGGGGAAAAAATATGTGGTAAGGTGTTTCGTTTTAAGTGAACTTGTTTTTCTTTTTTTTCCTGTCGTATGGAAATTTTGTTCCACGTATTGAAAAAACGAAGTATCTGTAAATTTCAGCTCTTAGTATTAATTTTAAATGGTCCGACACTTCCTGGGGAGTTCATTTTCATCTGTAAATTCAGCTTTTTTTTTACACTAACATTGAAACTGATGAGTTCACAGCAAAAGTTTAGACGGCAATTTTTTAGAAAATATTATTCTTCACAAATAATTTCTCTTGTAAGTTTCTTGCCAATGACTCAATCATTAAGATATTTTAAGAAAACCATCATTAATAAATATCGTTTCAATTAATATATTTAAAAAAATAAAATAAAATTATGTGAAACCTCCTGTGTGAAGAAATTGAAAAAAAAAATTGTAACACAATTACCAATGGAATCAACAGATCTGTTTGAACTGTTATTCCCGAAACGCTCGACCAGAGAATTCTCGAAACACATAAAAACAAATAAACAAGGACAAACACAAAGTCCCGGGGCGAAAAGGAATCCGGTAAACTTGTAATTAAATCGAGGAAGCTTTTCGTCCCCTCCCCTGCTCTACCTCCCACTCTCCCTCCCTTCCCCGCCCGTAACAGAACGCAGTCTGGGAAGTCTGGATGTACAAACGTAACTTCTCGAGTAGTCGTGAAGTTTCTTCCCACTCGTGAAATTCCTCCGAGCCCTTCAAGCTGTGAGCACAAGTTAACGTTTCAGACGTGTGACTGGTTTTGCTTGTTCGGAGCGTCCGTCTAGTTTGCACAAGACTCGTCGAATGATTACCAGTCGCTGGGCACAAAACGGAAGCAATGGAGCTCTCGAATATCTCGACAACGAGTCAATATTTTCCTCGTTTTAATTTTTTTGCTATTTTTGAAATTTCGACGAACCTCCGAAGGGTTGAACCAACGTCTCTCGTCTTAGTGGCTATTTTCGCTCGATCAACAAAATGAACGACAATTTTGCTTCTTCGTAAGGCCACTGATGGAACAAAATAACGAAGGACGAAATTAGGTACACGGCGTGTGGAGCGTCTTCTATGCATCAAATTATATTACTCCATTATTACATGTAGTCGTGAAGTTGTTATGTCTTTTTTCTTAGTATTATAGCCGTTTATCTCAGAATCCATGAGTCGAATAAACTCGAAATTGGGCATTTTAAAGCGACATATTTTCCACTGGTTGACACTTTGAAATATTCATATAACAATTGAAGAGGGAGCAAATCAGGTAATCGATTTTTATTTTTTATTTTATATTTCACGTTGGGTATCATTTGGAAGGCCTTTTCATGTGAAACCCTATTCAATACTATTTTTCAAATATAATTTTAAAGTAATTTTAAATAGGATATTGAAAAAGATATTCTGAAAAATATACGAAAATAGAGCATTCCCCCTCATTTCCGAAACTACTGGACTTGAAATTGAAAAAAAATATTAGGCAGTATAACGTCTTACTTGAAGTTTACCGAAAAATTGTAGCGAAAATTCTAGGACTTATAGATTTCTGGGAAATAATTTCACAAACGCTCAATTTTTTTTATTTTTTTTTGCGATAGTGCGATAAGCGCTCGGTAGGTATCCATGTGTGGTGCGCGGTGCAGGAGGAGAGAGAAAAATACCTCACGGAATCCTCTGCACCCGAGTAAAACTCGTCCTTGACCACCTTTGTTTTTCTTGTAACTTTTCAGGTATCGAGCAGCGAGTACTTCAGCGTTAGTTTCGAAGTCGGCGACGAGTCTGGATCACAAGAACGCGAGGAATTTTTACCAGCGACGAAAGGAACTTTTTTGGTGTAAGTAAAACTCTCCTGTGTCCCTTACCATGAAGGTACATCAGTTACCTTTTTTTTTACACTTGGCTTGGCTCGCTGTCGAAACAATTTGTCGGATAATTTTTACGACTTCAAAACCATGACTTCGTTGCTTCGCGAGTCTCTTGATACAACGAAACGCACTTTCGCGATAACAGATGGCGAACTAAAACTCAAATACAATCTCAATAAGACTCGCAAGAATCTACGATAAACGACTTTGACACCAAACCGCCATTGTTTGGTAATTATGCAATTACTCGGCTTTTCCGAATTTTACAGTTTTTCGAGTCTTCCTTTTTGGAGATTATTCATTTTGTCCTCTAGCTGAAGAATCAGATGGGAGAGGCAAGAAAATTATAATGTGAATATTCATTCTTCAACGTTCTTTTCGGTTTTTCTCTCAATTTCTCCAAAAAAAATCGAATTTCGAAAAAACGTTTAGAAAAAAAAAACTTCCGACAACATTCTCCGATCTCTTACACCGAATTCTTCATCCAGAGGACCGACAAGTCATACTCGAAAAACAAACTTCAAAAAAAAATGTAAAATTCGGAAAAGCCGTGATTTCGCATAATTACCAAATAAAAAATTTTATCATGACGACAAAATAATAATCTGCCGCGAAAAAGTCGAAAAAGTTCGGAGTTTCTTGACCTACTTATGATCAAATTTCTTCACAACCTCGAATTTGTTATTATCCAAGTTAAAAAAATTGAATAAACGAACATGTAAACGATTTATGGAACTCGGCTTACATAGTCTACATATAGCTTATGCATAATTTAGACTATACACGCCTAGTCCCACCCATAGCTTATACATATAATCGTTCATAATTCAATATATTTAATGTATAATAACTGTATGATTTTTTTCACTTGGGTTGTAAACTACGAGTGACACGTTTGGTCCTTATAGTCGATAAACGATTGTTTTATAATGAATCATGTGAGCCGCGGGCCCTCTTCGTCCGAATCGCCGATCGAAATTTGCGAGAGTAACCAGAATAGTTTCCCGTGTAGACCGATGGATTTGCGAATGTTCGAAGTGAAAACGTGTGCGAACGCCGGAGGGATTCGACGACGAGAAAATCGCGTTAGGGCGGTGCCTCGTTGCACGTGAAACTCGGCATCGGTTGGGGATATACGAATGGGCCGATGGCTGGAAAAGCTCGTTCGTAAATTTCCACCCTTCGAAATAATATACGTCCACCGTTGGCCTTTCGAATACCGAGTCGCTCCCAAAAGCCTTCTCGGTGGTACGGAAAATACGAGCCCACTTCCCTATCACGTAGCAATTAGGAAGCCTCGCTGCTACTTTTACCTCCACCATCCATTTTCATCTTCCGCAATGTGTCTCGACTCCTGACCTTTTCTTTCTTTGTTTCGATTTCGTTTTCGTTTTTTTTTTTTTTTTTTTTTTTACTTTGTCTTGGGCGTTCAACCGTGCCCTACCCGGCTATAAATACTCATCAGCCCTTCGCTAAATCGCGAGGGTTGGCTATCCCGGACATGAGAATGATATATATTTATTTGTTATCTTGAAATAAAAGAAAATGGGTATCCGGTTGACAGTTTTGTTCGAGAACTGTTTTTTTTTAATGAAGTCATTTGTTTAACTTTTAATCGAAGACCTATAACGAATAAAAAAAATGATTATCGGTACGAATTACTGTTAATAAAAGATGTGGCTAATGTATCATGGATGTCAAAATTACGGCACGAGAATACCATTCAATGAGAATACAACTTTATTATCTTATTTTTTCGTCGCTTTTTTTTTCTTGTCGAAGTGGTTCACCAATATTTTTATATCAAACTCATATTGTCCACATACATTTGTTCATTTACATTTATGTATTTATATTTGTTTATTATTGTTATTATTATTATTGTTATAATTATTATCATTATTATTATTATTTACGTATCTCAAGTCTGTGTGCGTGTTTTTGTGTCACAATAAATGTTGAAAAATGATTCGTTGACGTTCTTCAACACGCGTTTATCACGCATAGCAATGACGTCGATGTTTCTGTACAGTAAAAATGTTACGAATCTATCGACAAGATCTATAAACGATTTATCATCAATCCATCAATGGTTGTCGTGTCCCATTCAGCCTGGATGACGCGTTCGTCGCGTGCAAACTGTAAAAAAATTAGTTTTTTTTTTCGCCCAGTTACGAGAATTGATTTATCGGATTTTAATGGAAAATCGACGTACGACCGAGAATAACAATTACGACGGAGAAGCGAGGGGAAAATGTACGATGTATCCACGGACCGCGCGAACGTTTTTTGGCACCATGGGGAACCACATCGCACGACCGAACGTGACAACCCATGTGCGATGCGTGTAGATTCTCCGGTTCGCGTTATCCGCACGATTTTGGCTGAAAGTCGCGTTAATAACGGTCGATCGGACTTGTATCAGCGCGATCGACTGACGGTGATACGAGTCGTCTAGTTTTTTTTTTTCGAGCATTCAGAACCTGCACCGAAGCTCGTGAGTCCGTCGGTGTAAATTCTTTCTGATAAGCTCGTCAAATTGGAAAACTCGTGTCCAGTTAGAATTTTCGAGAATTGAAACGTTTTACCGATTAAACGTGACTGCCCAGATACGTCAGATTGATGAATAATAAGACTTTTTTTAATAATACCTTCATAATAAGACTTTTTTTATATCAAATTCGTTCATCGATAAAAATTGCAACCGGATTTTAATGGGTAATTTGAATAATTTGAAAAAATTATAAGCTTTGAGAAAATTACACATGAAACATAAGATAAAATCATAAGACCATACACAATTGTGCATATGGATGAAAAACGTATTTTTAATAACACAATTGTGACAAACTACAATTATAAGACTGTAAGATCATGAACAATTGTGAACAAGTTAAAATATGAAATCACGGAATTTTTACTACATTTCGTCAATGATAATTAGTTGTTTATTCTACATGTGTATACTATTATTCAACATAAGTGTGGGATAATGTTTGTCGAGAAAAAAAAATTTGAAAAAGCTCGAAAATTTGGAAAATCCGTAAAATTTCAGAATTGCCCGGTAAATACAATTCAAATTGTCCTTCAGGGGCACACCGACTTCGCATACATGGTTCATCGAATTTCTCCGAAGAATTCGAAATTCCTTGAGAATTTATTGGAACAACAGCGAAATTTTGAATTTCCAATTTTGTAAAATTACGATAGACAGTCGCTATCACAATTGTACAGTAAAATGAATTCGGTGTTTCAGTAAAATTATGACGGAGGAATTATGTCTCCATCATAATTCTACAATGTCCAAATATGTTGAAATTAGAAAATTCAAAATGCCGCTGATGTTTCGAAAAATTTATCGGGAATTTTGAATTCTCGAGATAAACTCGGTGAGGACCATTTGCGCGAAGTCGCCGTTCCCGTGAAGGAGACTTTGAATTATATTGTCCGGGCAATTTTGCAATTTTACGACTTTTCCGAATTCTCGAGCTTTTTCAAGTTTCTTTTTTCTCGAAAGTCATCGTGCCACACTTATATCGAATAATAAGGACGGAGGAGTCCGAAAAATCGTAAGAATTTTTTATTTTTTTAAGGACAAAATTACATACGTGCATTTCGTCTCCCGCTTGTGTGTGTGTGTGTGTGTGTGTGTGTGTGTGTGTGTGTGTGTGTGTGTGTGTGTGTGTGTGTGTGTGTGTGTGTGTGTGTGCGTGTTTCGTTCTTATTGTTCGGTATCATTATCCGGTTCGTCTGTGCACTACAATGGAAACCACAAAAAAAAAAAAAAAAAAAAAAACAAACAGAAGATGAAAAAAAAACAACAAGAACAACCAACTAGAAAAAAAAACTCGATCTGCAAAAACACGAGAGGCTTTGCTCCGCGAGTGCCATTCTCGTATCCAGTGTGTAACCACGGGATTTCGAACGTTGGGGGTAACGAAAAAAATGGGGCCACGAAAGATCGTATCGCGAGACCACACGAAACAGAATGTGGTGGCGAAATCATGAAGATTTTTCATTTTCCTTATGGCACTGTATCTATCGTGCTGTATCTATCTACGTAGACCACTCTATTGTGCGGATCGCGAACTGCATTCGTGCTCCACGGATTTTTAACTGCACTTCCGATTGTGTTCGCCTTTTTTTCTATTTTTTTTTTATTTTTTTTTTTTTACGACGGAGAATCTCGGCAAACGAAGAATGAAGGACGTAACGCGAAAAGCTCGTGAGAGCTATTGCTCCGCGTCGTAGATATACAGCGCGGTGAAAGTCGTAAAATAGTTGGGCTCGAAGTGGAGTGAAGATTACGACCGAATGAAAATCGGATGAAATCGTGGTATACAATAGACCGGACGAGTGAAGGTCTAACGAAGACAATAGACATCGACGATAATCGAGTTTTTATATTTCAATTTTCAATGCTTCTTGCTCTGTTTCTTTATTTTTATTTTTACTCAAGTGCGTCCCGAAGTTTGGAATTTGCAATTTATCGGCGGTCTGTAATTTCGAAAATGCGATGCATTACTCGTCGGAATTAAAAAAAAAATCGGAGATTTGGATTCTCAGAAAATCACAATTCGAATGAAAAAATATGGAACTTTTGATCCATCGAAATATTGAAGATTCGAAACTTCGGAGACGCTTTCTTTTATTTTTTTTTTATTATTTTTTTTTTTCAATGCTTTTCTCTCAACTTGACTGTAACCACAAACGGGTCTGTTTGCTTATGAGGTTTTACACTCTCGCGGCAGTTTCTGCGACGTGCTGTCGAGGTGCGTATCCCACATGAGAGAATCGTTTCGGGGCTGGGCTTCAGTGTGTGTGTGTGTGTGCGCCTGTGGGAGTTAAATTGGCAGCGAAAGCTCGGTTGCATGTATAACTCACGGCAACAGTTCTCTGACGAGGGATAATTTTTTTTCGTCGTTCGAAAACTCGTGACCCGGGAAAGTACTTCGAGAGAGAGAGAGAATGTGTGTGAGAGAGAAAGAGAGAGAGAGAAAGAGATAGTTCCTGCGAGATTTATCAACAGAGACGTAAAGCATTATAATTATATATAATATACAGGGTGTCCCAGTTTTGTATCCAGCCAAACTTTGCCAGTGCATTCTACCCGCAAAAGTTAAAAAAATATTATAAGAATATATGGTCTCAAATGTTTTATCAAGGAGTTAAAACTAATAATACAAAATGATAATGAACTAGCATTTCGTCGACACGGTGTACGAACGTATCACCGGTGTTACAGAAACTTGCATCATCTCATTGAAGCTCTGTGGTTTACTATCGAAACTCAATTTCAAACTCAAGGTCAATTTTTGTTTGATGCCAATCCTGTATTCGTTATAACGGACGTTATTTTGAAATGTTATTCCATTGAGAGGGTCTGTTGTTATTTTGCTTGGTTTGGTTGGATTTATAGTTTTTTTAGGGAACACAGAACTTCAATGAGATTATGCAAGTTTCTGTAACACTGATGATACGTTCCTACGCTGTGTTGACGAAATGCCAGTTCATGATCATTGTGTATTATTGGTTATAACTCCTTGATAAAACATTTCAGACCACTCGTTCATATAACATTTTTTTTAACATTTGCGGGTAGAATACGCGGGCAAAGTTTGGCCGGAAAAACTGGGACACCCTGTATATGAGGTGTTCCACCCCATTTCGAACGGTCAAAAAGTTTTGCATTCCCGAAAAAATTGAAATTTGGTCAAATTATTCAATTAGACGAAAAAAAGTAGTGTGATTTTTTTCAGATTTTTTGGATCGCATTTATTTGAGTTTTTCAACATTTCAAAATTTTCAAAATAACGTTATATATTGAAAGCATACGATTAAACAGAAAAATGTTTCAGACAAAAAAGTTGCAGTTTTCCATAAACTTTGTGAAAACATTTTTCTTGGAATTTTTCGAGTTCAAAAAATGACCATTTTCATCAAAAATATACGAAAATAATTTTTTTCGGTCGGTATGTCACCTTTGATTTATCTCAAAAAATTCCTGAAAATACTCTGAAATGTGTAAAATACACACGTATTTTTTTTGTCATGGCTCGATTAGTTGTTTCTAAGCTATGCTTTGGTTTATTAATAATATTTATTAAAGTTTTTTTAGAAAAATCCATTATTATGGAAAATCATAATCTCCCGAATTGTTTTTCTCAAATTCACAGATGAGAGAACATTTACAATAATAATATTAATGTTTTTGAGCTTATTGGATAATCGATAACGTAGATGGAACTCCATTGAACTTGTTCGAAAGCTACGCTCTATAATCACTCGTTCAAAAAATTCAATGATTAAGTGAATAATTTTCTGTCCTAACATCATATTTTTTTATTATTGTTGTGTAAATGAATCACAACGTAAGAACTGGGAAAAAGTGAAGCATAAACAGATCGTTGCGAGTTATTTATTTTTCCAGACTCGGTGAGTTACGAAGTCCGTGGCGAGCGAATATATTTTGCATTAGAGAATCCCATCCGGTCCTGGTATAATGCAAAGGTGTTTTTGGGTCTTCGGTACAGCTTTCACTCGCTTAAATCTCGATTCCATCTACGTTATCGATTATCTATGCTCCAATAAGCTCCAAAACATTAATATCATCATTGTAAATGTTCTTTCATCTGTAAATTTGAGAAAAACAATTCGGGAGATTATGATTTTCCATAATAATGGATTTTTCTAAAAAAACTTTAATAAATATTATTAATAAACCAAAGCATAGCTTAGGAACAACTAATCGAGCCATGACAAAAAAAATACGTGTGTATTTTACACATTTCAGAGTATTTTCAGGAATTTTTTGAGATAAATCGAAGGTGACATATCGACCGAAAAAAATTATTTTCGTATATTTTTGATGAAAATGGTCATTTTTTGGACTCGAAAAATTCCAAGAAAAATGTTTTCACAAAGTTTATGGAAAACTGCAACTTTTTTGTCTGAAACATTTTTCTGTTTAATCGTATGCTTTCAATATATAACGTTATTTAGAAAATTTTGAAATGTTGAAAAACTCAAAAAAATGCGATCCAAAAAATCTGAAAAAATTCACACTACTTTTTTTCGTCTAATTGAATAATTTGACCAAATTTCAATTTTTTCGGGAATGCAAAACTTTTTGACCGTTCGAAATGGGGTGGAACACCTCATATATATATATGCGGGGCGGCTCGGTTTATGAATTTTTTTGCTGCTCGTATAACAATGTTCCTCGAAAGAATTTTCTTCACAACCGTCAGAAATTGCAAATTCGATGTAAAAAAGTTTTGTGCTGCATTATGTGTTGCGGCTTTGAGTTACCTGCGAGAACGTCGAGAAACTTTCTTTTTTTTTTTGCCCCTTTTTAAATGCCAAATCGTGAATCACAAAAATTGTCATTTATGCCGTAGTTATATGTGCCGTGAAAATGAATTTCCAACACTTTATGCGTTCGGTTTGCGTTGATCGTGCGAGCGTTTAATTAATACAAGCACAACGGTTCATCGTTGGAAAATGCAACATTATCGTCCGACGGGAATGCGAATAATTCGTGCGAAAATTAATCAACGTTTGTATCTAAAATTTACGTTGCATCGACGGTCGGGCATTTGGGAGTCATGGAAATGGCCAATAACTGTTGATTGACACAACCGGGAGGCAACGTTGGAATTGTATTAGAATGCAATAATAACGAAAAAAAATTAATTGTAACGATGAAATATAATCATAATGCAATAATTAGTAAAAATAAATGCTGAAACTAAAGGTGAAAAATTGTAAATTGTCAAGTGCCACGTAACGGTTGTGGTCGTAAAGGAAGACTCGATTTAATGATAAAGAAAAATATTTTTCCTAAAATAATAATTCTAAATACATTCAAGTTAAAGACAGAGAGAGATGAGACTAGATTTACTTATTCAGTGCACTGGAATCTGGAAGTTCCACTGGCACGCAAATCACAGTACAAAAAAGATCACAAATAAAAGAAAACAAATGATTTTTTCAAAACAACTGAAGGTAAGAAAAATATTTATACCAGAATCATAACTCCAAATATGCAATTAAAAGAAAGATAGAGAGTGAGAGAGAAAGATTACATTATCCACCAGGATCTGAAGGGTCCCTTGCCCTCACATCGCAATACAAAAAGTATGACAAATATATGAAGATGATTGATTTTTTTTAATGACTAAAGGTAAGAAAAAATATTTCCGGAAAAATAATAGACATAAAACGAAGAAAGAGAGAGAGGGTGGCGTGAAGATATGAGACGAGATGTCAAGTGACGAAAATTCGGAATCTCGTTGTGCCAGTCAAGAACCTAGTCGTCTCGAGTAGCGTCGACTGTAAGATCTTATGATGCCCGAGATCATCGTGAGGGGGGGGAGGAGGAATCAACCCCTGAG
Organism: Diplazon laetatorius; assembly: GCA_963662125.1. NCBI lineage: Eukaryota > Metazoa > Arthropoda > Insecta > Hymenoptera > Ichneumonidae > Diplazon > Diplazon laetatorius. The sequence continues at coordinate 8,393,788 of OY759158.1, read as the reverse complement.
GGGTTTCACGTGTCTCCCTCGAATATATTACGTCGGGAAAAGCTAAGCTTCGTTGTAACAGCTCTTGTCGACGGATTTACTGAATTAATAATGAGATGTGAAACTTCGATAACTCACACAATTTAACGACGCTACAAACATGCGGCGATGATACGTTCTCGCAACACTTTTTTTTTTTTTTTTTTTTTTTTTTTTTTTTTTTTATATTCACGATGAATTTCCATGGGGGTCGGGCCATCGAGGGCTGCACGAATACAAGAGTGTCATGCGAAATAGCGATAATGTGTATCCACCCCGAAGAGGGTAGACACAAGAACGATAAATGAATAAATAGATAACTTTAAAAAAAAAGGAAAAGAAGCGAATAAATAAGTGAAACAATTTGAATTGAAAAAAAAAGTTGCAACCCCTCGGGGATGGTTTTATCTATCTCGTATTATAGTTCTTCCGTGCTAACCGGATTTTCCCGTCGTTTTGGCTTCGCGACTTCCATCAGTGAGATCCATCATTTTTTTTTCGTTCACCATTGAAAGAGAAACATTTCGGGTCTCGAAGTTTTTACCTCGCCGCGTGCAGGACCGCAGATGGTGCTTCGAATGATTTGAAAGCTTTCCCCACAGTTTTTTTCCCCTTCGACATCGGAAAAATAATGAAGATAAAAGCGAATTATTTCGTTGCTTCCCGTGATCGAGTCACCGTGTATGTCAAAATATTAAAATATATGTTTGTGTATAAAAAACAATTTTCGTCCGGAACAACCACCGTATATATGTATAATATACATATATATGTATATTAGAGTGATCGTCTCCGACAGAAATATTGAAGAAAAAAATCCAAAATCGGGGCAACGGCCGAAAACCATCTTTTTCATTTTCAAATTCGATTTTAATGGATTTTCGGAGGGTCGGAATAGAAAACTGATATTATTTTTTTATATAACTTGAGACAATTTTACGTCTACGACAGATTTTGAATATATTTTTTTATCAGCCCAAAGTAAAGTATGCGAAAAAAATACATTTAAAAAAATGTTTAAAACGAAAAATATGAAAAATACCTTAATAATAGACAATAAATAAAATGATAAACAAAAAAATCTGAAAAAAATAAGAAATTTGGTTTATCACTATTTACTTCAAACCGCATAAATAGTATACATATCCCAGATAGTGAAGCCCGAAGTTGTCCGATAATTCGCGTTTTCACTCATATATATATATATATATATATATATATATATATATATTTATATATTTCGCAATGGCGAATGAATATCGAGGATAATATACGTGATTTAATAATGAAAAGGAACGAAAACGACTTTCCGGCTCATTCCAGACGGACTGATCGAACGATTGGATGATCGTCAATTCCATCTTCTCGTTTTTATCTCGAGTAACGTTATATACCTAGATATACGAATGATGATGAAAGAGGGACGAGAAAAAAAAATATATATATATATAAATGAAGAAAAGAGTTCGCGTGGAATGCTCAGGCTCTTGGCTTGCAATTACTTTTTTCTTCACCCCCCCCCTCCCGCCCTCCCTCTATCCGCGACCGAGTCCGACCACCCCTCATCGTTGAAGCAGTCCGATCCCCGTTTTCTCCAGCTTTCTGTCTCACCCTGTCGCTCCTTTTTTCCCCGCGTTTCTCGCTCTTCCACCGTCGTTTTTTTTTCCTTCGTTCAGCATCATTGGAAAACTAAGTTGAGCCGAGCAAGCCCGGGGGATATGAGACGGATGAAGCTTCTTGCGTAATGCATAGGGAAGTACGTCCATCGACGAGTGTACACCCTCAAAAGGGCCCAAAGTGTTTTTTTTTTTTTTCTACGGACGTCGTTGAGGTCTCTTTCGATCACCAAGACGAAAGTTATCGACGTCCGATCGTAACGCTTATTTATTTCACATTGAAAGGCACTCAAAAACAATTTTATTGTTTATGATCTGTGGGGCTCCTGAGTTTTGAATGTTCCATTCCTGGAACGAGCCTTGTTCGACAACGAGTGTTCGAATTGTAATTTTCCCGAAAATTCAAACCTCAAAATTTTTTCATTCCGACTGATGATTTAACGGAATTCAAATTTGAAACATTGTTTATGTAAAATTTTCGTCTATAGAGCGTTGTTAATCCAGCGTTTAATTTAAGCAATAAGAAAATCAATATCAACAACGATATACGGACGAAACCCACCCATTGTCTTATTTTTTTCATTAATTTTTTTTTATTTATTCATTTAATTCATTAATTTTTTTCGCCGATGATATTTCGTTTTTTTTTTTATTTTTTATTTTTTTACAAACAGTTTTGTGTGATTGTATTTTTCTCGTTTTTCTCGTTACAGCGAGGCACTTGGCGGGGCTTGCGAGCGTCGTGGGGTCGATCTGGGTCGGGTGGACGTGTTGCTCGACGCGTTTTCGACACCTCTGCCAATTCTCACGACCGAAACCGCTTGCCTGGGTGGAAAGCACTTGCGAGTTACCGGTAAGTCGAATGCTTATATATGAATAATTTTTTCGGTTAAATTTGTAGATTGTTCGGTATGAACCGACGTTAATTATCAATTGGATCGAACAAAGAACGAAATTTAATGAGTTGGACGAATCGATTGATTCGATTGTTCGAAGATAAATCGTAGCTCGGGGGGTCGGGGGCGGTCAATGTGTTTCGTGAAAATCAAGGGCTCGGTGAAATTGATGCTCGGTGCTATATTGTGCTGACAATTGTGGACGAACAGATGTGGGTGAATCAGTGAATCAGGCTGTTCGTGTAAATGGATCGACTAATTTGGCATTCGACTGACTTCCAATGAATTGACTCGTCCTGACGGATTTTTTGGGCAATGTGTCCAAATGGAGCCTCAATCGAAAAGGCAAAATTGAATTCGAATTTTTTATTATTACCATTTTTTCAATTGCATTAGTAAAATTTCAATATAAAGAGTGAAAAGTGGCGCAGTGGGTTATTTCGAGGTGATTGACTGTGTCGAACGAAAAATAAAAACTTTGATACATATATATTAAATGTGGTTGGTTGTACGACGAAAATACATTTTGCATCTTCAGGTCCATTGTTTGATTAGAACATTTGTTTCATAAAAATATATTCAAAATACTATTGAAAACAAATAAAATCACGACTAATTTATAATTGATGAAATTTTTTAATTTAATTTTTTTATTTGTATGATCGATTGTTTTAATTCAAATTTCTGGAAAAATGATAAATAATTCAGATAAATCAGTGTTCGAAATAATTGATAGACTTTGAAATCGGGAACTATTGAGTCTGAGAATGAAATCCCAATCGCTGCTAAATTTCAATAATCGCCTTGTATGAAAATGCGAAAATTGAAATTGCAACAAAATTTTGCAAATGATAACCGCAAGTTTCGGATAATTCATCTGGCGACGAATGCAGATTGGTTCGAAGGGATCCGGTGGTCATCGAGTTGATTGAATATAATTTCGGGAGATCGACCGATAATGTCGATTAATAACCAACGTCGACGTCACAAATCCATTTGTACGTCGGGCTCGGGATTTACAGCCGAGCTCATCGGCTTCCTCGGCATTGAGCTTCATTATTGCGCGCTTAATTACGCTCACGACGACGAAGCCGTCTGTGTGTCGTCGTGTGCCATGATTTCGAAAGTTGGGCGAGCAATTTAACTGACGGATTTAATTATTCGGTTGGAAGATGCGGCCGAGTTGAGTCGCGCAGGACTCAACGTCGAGTTCTCGGGTTTTCCATCTCACTCGTTCAGGACTTTGTTACTCGCGTGTGTTCGTGCCTCACCTCGGTTTTTATGTCCTTGCAAACTCTGCTATCTGTTACAGTTCGGACATTTTGCGAAACTTCATCTCAACTTTATAAAGATCGATTTCTCGTCAAATAAGTTGGAATTAAAAAAATGAGACTTTTTATTTAACTATGAACTGTCGGCTAAGTTCATGGAAATGTGTCAAATTATTTTTTATTGGAATTTTTTAATTAGATTTAATTGATAAATAGAAAATAATTTTTTTTTTAAGCTTGTGTATTTTTATTTTTTTTTTAAACGAAACTTGTGATTTTCCCCAATATTGTAAATATCTTAAAAAATCTTACAATCTCGATAATTGTCATCGTAGTGAGCGATTCGAATAAACGTTTTATGCAAATGACGAAAAACAAAAAATCCTTTCCACACTCGTTTGCAAATTTATAAGTCACCACATCTTCGCGATCAACATTTTTTCCACCGCTCGTCATCGTCGTAACAGAAGCCGCCCATCTACCCTTCGCTACAATTTATCCACCCAAATCGACGCGATTATTTCACATCGAAAAAAATAAAAAATAAAAAATAAAAAATAAATAATAATTCCAAAACCACAATAATAATTCACGATATCGCAGATATACAAATAACGCATCTCGCTCATGTAAATTTCTCAGGGCCCCCGTGGAAAGTTGGAAATGCTTTCGAGGCCGCGGCCGATTCAACGATCGTCGAGTTTCCAAGCTGATTTCCCCCAGGTGGCGGCCCGGGGAATTCGGATTAACGGGCCGGAAGTTTTGACGGTCGCTTTTCGCTCTTCCGAGTCCTTCCCCTCCCCCCCATCCCCCTCCATTCAATGTCTCATTTCCACGGGTTCGGTCTCACGAGCGAATTCACTTGTGCCGATGCAACGACGCGTGCGCGCGCGCGCTCGCGTCTTCGGTGCAACCACCCGGACCAGCGGATTTCTGGCCGACCGCGGTTGCAACCGGGGAATTCACATTGCTCAACCGAAATTTTTTCACATAAATTATATATTTCAAAAAATTTCCGACCGTACAACAAAACCCACGCTTTGCATATGTACGTCTTTGTTTGTTTGTTTGTTTGTTTTTTTCATTCGCGACAACCATTCGCGAGAATTCCATCTGAAATATTAATTTCCACGTACCATAGCGATTCCACCGAGGAAAAATGAAAAAAAAAAATGAAGACAGATAAAGAGCATTGAATCTGGTCTGACAATACGTCACAGCCGTCACTACTTGATCCGCGGTTTTCGATATTTCCCGACTTTCGAACTTTCCCACGCGTAAATTATTAAATTTAGATTTAAGTCGCCGTTGACTTTTTTATAGGCACTTCAATCCTCTACAATATTGTTTATGTGAACTTTTGGTCTATATAGCGTTGTTTATCCAGCGTTTGGACGGGAAGGTGTAAACAATATGAGAATCAATGTGCGTTTTTACCTTCTCGTCCACACGCTGGATGAGCAACGCTATATACACCAAGAGCTCACACAAACAATGTTGTAGAGAACTCAATTTTCTATAAAAAAGTCAATGGCGGCATATATCTAACTGTGATAGTTTACGCTATTTTTCAAATTAGCGATAATTTTTAAAAATAACAAACCGCCCCGGTTTTTAACATTTCCTGACTTTCGAGCTTTCCAACGTGTAAATTATCAAACTTAAATATATGCCGTCGTTGACTTTTTTATAGAAAATCCTATTCTCTACAACATTGTTTATGTGAACTTTTGGTCTATATAGCGTTGTTTATCCAGCGTTTGGACGGTAAGATAAAAATGCATCGATTTTTTCATTGTTTTATTTTTTTTTTCTATGTGAACTCTGGTTAAACAACGCAACTTGGACCAAAAGTTCACATAAACAATATTGTAGAAAATTAAATTTCCTACAAAAAAGTCCCGGACGTCATATATCCATCTTTGATAATTAACGCGTGGGAAAAGCTCGAAAGTCGGGAAATGTTGAAGATCGTGCCGACTGGTAGGCGTTCGGAATATTGTACGTTCGCTACAATGTCATTCTGAATTTCGACGATTCGCTACAATGTCATTCTACGACGCGACCGTTCGTAACATTGTCATTCGAAACATTGTGCGATCGGAATTTTGATCATTCTTAATCTTGCTCGTTCTGAATTTCGAGCCCCACCCCTTGGTCACGTGATCGTCAACGTCGCTGTCGCCCTAATTAAAGCTTGCGTTGCAAGTAAGGTTTTACGGGGTAAGCGGATTCGATTGCCCTCGAGGATCAACGAACAAACGGCCGGTCGGGGCGGGGCGGAGGGCGGGGGATGGACTATCGAGGTGACGAAAAATCCAGCATCATCATTTTTCCAGATATTTCGCTGTCTCGACTCATAATTCTCCGCATCCCCTCGCGCAAACGTCGAATGCACGTTCTCAATCCACTTCTCGCTTTAATTCCCCACACCCCCCTTCGCCCCGCACGTTCGTGCGAAATTTCGATTGATAATAATTCAATCGTTGCGAAGATCGAGTTTTTCGATATGCGACTATCGTCGTGGCTAAGTCGAGTTTTCGCGTTAAATCGGGTGTAGGGTGGAGAAGATCGTTACAAAAGTACGACGGAGGCTTGTAGGAATGAGGGTCGGGAAAAGGACGTGCCGGTCGTTCACGTCGACTGGGACGAGGATTCGTGGTAGACGATAAAGTTCATTTCCGAAAAAAATTAAGACGGTGGACGTTGCTATATATACTTACTAGGATAGTCCTTATTCGACTTAAGAAAAAATTCAAGTTCTCAACCCTTCATATGGTTCGAAAATGTAGAAAAACTGATTTTCGTATGGTATTGTTTTTTCTTTTTTCGATTCTTCTTCCATTTTCTCGGTTCGCCTGAATCGATAGAAAAGTTAGAGAACAATTTTCCAAAAAATATTCATGTCACACTTCCGATTCGGATACGATAAAGCTGAAAGAAAATGATGTGGAAAAAAAATCTATAGGTGTAAAAAACTGTGCGAACGAAAGAAAACTCCACAAAAATATTTGGGAAGATGTACGGCAAACGTAAGCTGAACAAAATAAAATAAAAATCGATATTGAATTTTTTTTTAGGTGTCACGCAGCCGGTGAAAAAAAATCAGAAGAAATGTGCATTGTGAAAAATCGATCATAATAAAGTAACGTAAAAATGTTGGTGATTGTACAAAAAATTGAATTCAGCAAAAATGATGAATAATTTGAAAAAAAAATGTTTTTTAACATTTCCATCGAATCAGGCGAACCAAGGCAACGAAAGAAAAATCGGGGGGAAAAACACGAAAACTAGTTTTTTTTTAAAGATTTTTATACCATGTGGAGGTGGAAAACGTGAATTTTGTTTTTTCAAGGACCACCCTTATATATACGTGCCTTATCAATTTTCTGTCGCACACAGCTGCAACGAGGGAGAGGATGTTGATTCCCATTGGATTATTAAATCAGGTTACGTGGTTAATGCCATTGCATGAAATTTATCATAACCAAACGACCGAGTTGATCGAATTGCGCATGCGCGTGTGTGTGTGTGTGCGTGTATTTGTGGGATGGTAGATGTAGGACGGTTTCGACGAATATCGCGTTGGGCGAGTGGAATGAATTAGACGAGAGTCGGATTACCGGAAATGAGGATTCCGAAACTAAATGACTTGTCGCGTACGAGAGCTCTGGTAAAGCCAGGTCGATACAACCCCTCAAGGTTATGTATATGATTTGGATATAATATTTCAGGGCATGTTGACTGATACCCAACGTTGCCATTCATAATTGTTAACCAAGTTTTGAAGCAATGATTCACACAAATTGACATATGAAAATTTTCAAACCAAACAAGTCGTTAAATTAGGGAACACAAAAGTTGCTGGTACCACCTTGAAGTGTGATTATTCTCCCATTAAAGCCCGTTGGAAAGTTTGAAATTGTTCGTATTGTTAAATAAAATGCGGTACATTTTGAAAAAAAAAAAACAGTCGAATTTGCAGAATTTTCAGGTTTTTACATTTGTTTCAACAACTTTGTTCGTATGTTTTCAAGGTCAACAGAAAATTATCGATAACATTGTCCGTCTCATTGAAAAACGAAAAAAAAATGCACTCCTCAAAAGTTTGTAATTACCGAATTTGAACCGTAATCCCACTTGATTCCAAGTCTGGGGTGTTGAATCACCCCAGTTAACCGTTTACACATGAGCCAGCTGTGTTACCTGGATCTCGGGTTAACACTGAGCCTGATTTCCGAAATTCAGATTATTACCGAATTCTCTCCACGACTACCGAGAAAAAAAAACTATATCGTTTTTCCGGCCATCGATGCGTCCCAAAATTACAAATTTAATCACGACAGAAATTACTGCGTTAAATCAAACACGTACTAATGAACTTGCGAGCCGAGACGCAACGTGTTTAATTAAATGATACTAATTAAATACGTTGCGTCTGACCAAAATCGACCGTGACTACTTCGATTGCGTAAAAAAACAAAGAAAAACGAAAAAAAAACTAAAAAAGGACAAAAAAAAATCCGGCGAACGTTAAGCCAAATTTCGTGACGGGATACGAGTGACCCGTAAAAACTTTTCTCGCCAATAAAGTTGAAGTTAAATAATACGTTACTCGGAAAAGATTAACGGCCCAGAGCGGCCGGCTAAGCCACGAAGAAGGGGCGGGATAGAAGGGGGCCGGGGGCAGCGAGGAGTTGGTTAGGAAGCTCGTGAGGAAAAAAAAGTTTATTTCGAAGAGAAACGAGTGAACGAAGCTGTAACTCGTGAGAGCTGTACTTTTTCGCACTCAATGCGATCCTCTCGGGGTGCGGTTGGCCTTGTGGGGGTGTTTGACGGGGGGTTCGAGGGGCCGAGAGATAGAGAGTTGTAGACCCCCATAGTACCAAAGTGTTTCGGTAGGTTTCGAGGCACCGTCGTCTGTCTTCCAACCTTCATTTATATTCCAGCGAGGGCCTCGAAAAAAAAAACGAAAATAAGAAAAACGAAACGCAAAAAAAAAAACGTCGGTCTCACCGAGAAATTTTTAATAAAGCAAACATTGTTTTTTTTTTTTTTTGTTTCAGCTAAGGACGAGAAAATCGCGTCACGTTCGGCGAGTCAGAGAAGCAATCAAAATGTTTCCTTGCGAAAGACGAGTGGAGTAAGTGTGAAACAACATTCGCGAAAGAAGCACGTTATTGAGGGGGCTAGAAAATAACAAAAAAGTGAAAATTCAATTTTTTTCTTTTGAGATGAATTAATGAATGAGTATTATTCCGATCGGGTTTTGGAAAAAAATAAGAACTTAAGAACATTAATATCTTGCTTAGTTTTCAAGATATCAATTTTTTGTTTCTTTCCGTGGTGCCACGATCTACTGTACTATTCTTGTAGATCACCCCTAAATAAGCAGAAAAATAAGAACACAACATTTCAATATCTCGCTTAGTTTTCAACATATCGATTTTTTTACGTTTTCATTTTTTCGAATATAATATCTCCGTAATTACTGATAAACAGTTGACTCTACAGATGTGGGTTAACCGACATTTTTTGTAGAGAATTCAATTTTCTATTAAAAACCCTATCGGAAAAATACCGTACGATTCAATCGGACTTGGATGCATTGATAATAATGAAAAAAAAAAAAAGAATTTCCAATGTTCATAAAATGGGAAAAAACTCCAAAGCCGTTGATGAACCTCTAAATATTTTTTGTCAACGCTCTCATTACACGAGGCTTATTTTTTAGACACAAACTAAGGTTTTCCAGTCCTTGACATGAAAAAAAAAAATAAATAAATATCGTCCTGAAATGACGCAGTCCAATATAAAAATGTATTTATTTATTTATTTATTTATTTATTTATTTATTTATTTATTTATTTATTTATTTATTTATTTACTTATTTATTTATTTATTTATTTATTTATTTATTTATTTATTTATTTATTTATTTGTTTATTTTCGTTGCAGAGCTACCGCGGTCGGAGCGGCGGTCGCTTCTTCAGCGTTTCGACCGAGGATTCGAGCGTGGATTCGGAGATCGGAACCGCGACAGCGCTCGCTGCTGCCAAGAGTTCGGCTGGGGCTGCCGGACTCAAGGCAAGCAAGCAACGTTGGAGCGGTTTCTTCACGAATACCAAAGGCACGAAGATGGAATTGCTCGTCGAACAGCTCAACAGTTACACGAAACACGGTGTGCCACGTCATCCGGAGATTCAACTGCCTTACGAGCTCGCCGCCAACGAAGATGGTAAATGCGGCAAAGTATTGCAATTCCCACCGGGTCCTCCGGCTCGATTCACAAACGCGGCTGTCTGGACAATGCAAACTCGGGTTCTCACTCGGTTCCGGGGTTGACGCCAACTCTCCGGTGGCTTTTCGTTGCGACCTACATAAACACGTCGCCCGGAAACAATTATTAAGGAATTTTTTTTTTTTTCATTTTTTTTTATAAAGAGTTATTTTAAAACACATTTCGCGATACGTCCTTGGGAATTAAATTTCCATCCGAGATAGCAAGAAATATGCCGAGTCTGTCTTAACTCCGCTGTTCCGAATTATTAAAAATTCATCCTTTTCGAAAACGAAAAAAAAAGATATTATTATCGTTGGTACGAAAAAATTTGTCCGAAACATCTGCGAGTTTGAATTTCGCGAAATAACGTGACACCTGGGTCTCATCGTCAATGATAGTGAAACATTTAGCGAGCATTCAGCCTCCAAAAAAAATTTCGGTATGAATAGCAAATCTTTTTTTTTTTCGTTTTTTCGTTTTTTTTTTTTTTTTGTCGAATACACATTACGTATTTCGTCAAAACAATAGAAACCGAAAAATTTCTGTGTATCGAAAATACGGTGCTTCCGGTGTTTCGTCAATGACGGTGAAAAACTCGTTGGATCATTCGTGTCACGCGGAAAAATTTCATCGCGTGACTGACAAAATTCTCCAAAAATTAATTTTGAAAAAAAAAAAAAAATTTTTCGTAAATAATTTGCGTGACGAGGGCGATGGATAAAAAATTCGACGGAAGCGACCGGGAGAAATCGATTTGTGTGTGCATTCGGGACAGGTCGATTCCACGTTCGACCGAGTGACACCCGATGGCGCTCTTGTGAATTCTCGGTAACATCGTGAAAATATAAAAGTAGCTACGGTCACGCGACTGCCAAGTGGTATGGGCGAACGACATGGAAAAATGTTATGGCCCGGGTGTTATTATAGCACGAGTGGAGCGACGATGAAGGGAGGGGTGGGGCGGAGGAGGGTGAGTGCTCGGGCACACGAACGGAGGAATGAACACACCGAATGACCGAGAAATAAAATTCAAGCTTTTCTTATATTTCGCACGCTTACGCAATCCCCCGGAACGCGGCTATGCCATGATATTATCCATATTCGCAAAGTACAACTACACCTTGCCGGACAATGCGAAAAGTTAGTTCATATATATGTATATGGAAATATATAATATTTATTATATATATTGCCGTCAGCAGGAAATACGTATGTGATAACCATATTATAATGCCCTCGGTTATGTACGTGCGTATGTAGAACCGGATATCGCATGTATGTGTGAAACTTCCGGTGAAATTTATACAACTGCCCTCCCCCCCCCCCCGCAACTCCACCCTCTGCCACCTTCATGATAATGGAACTCGAATTTATGGCCACCGGTGAATTATAATAGGACTTCGAGTCTAGTTGTGCCATTGTTTCACAGATATATATCATAGAGGACGTTTTTTTTAAGAACGATAGAACTTTTTTTTTTTCGAAAATAATAACCACGGAAATTGAGTTTGAATGAAAAATATTTATTCAGAATGAAAAATGGTTAATGAAATGAGGTTTTGAAGACGATTTCAGGCATAGAACCTCCTCTGCGGCTATTGAAGAAGCACCGCCGAATTAGGGGCCACTATTTCGACCATTTAGGGCTATAAATACACAAATTACAGAATAATAAATGATTCTGAAGAGGCCCCGAACCAGAGAGGCAAAACGTTAATGAAAAAATGAAATTAAAAAATGTTTAATATAAAAAAAATACACTATGTTCGTCCATCGCCAATACCCAACAAAATTATCATCACGGTCAAAGCAAAACACTCGTAAATTTCATTTTTATTTTTTTTTCGATTTTTCTTTCATCGTGTTGGTTCGCTTGACGACCATGGTGACGAAATATTGAGAACGAAGAATAAAAGTAGTGAATACGTAAAATGTAGCCGCGGATACGACAGTCTCGACGATGAACGTAGTGGATGATGAATGTAATGTAAAAAAAATCGATAGAATCGATTTGTATATTCAACGTTGTCAAAAATTTGGTGTCATCAGCTCTGTACAGTTTGGAGGAGGATTGGCGCGACATAGTCGAAAATTCGGATCGACTCACGGAAAAACAGCAGCAACAACAAACAGCTTTGTGGGAATTGGCACAGACCGAGGTTGCTTACATAAGAACTTTGAAAGTGGTTACGGACGTAAGTGGTTTGTTCAATGTTTTCACGATGACACAAAGCCATTGGACTTTGTATGGTGATCGTATACACGTGAAACGAGCGCCTCGGTAAGTCTCGAAGTTTCCCAATTTTCAATGTTCCGACGATCCGAAATTTCTGAATTGCATTTGTTCCGACCGTCGATGTTTCGAACGTGCACGATTCCGAAAGTCCATGGATCCGAACGGGCACACTCTCGAACGGTCGTGATTTAAAAAAAAATAAAAATAAAAAAATAAATTCGAGAAAAAAAATGGCGAACTTGTGACACTTCGAAACATTGAAGATTCGAAAATTCGAGACTCACCAAAAAGTCGGCACGGAAAGATGCATAATTATTGTTATTATTATTGTTATTATTATTTTCGTTTTGACTGGTTGCAGCTTTTCATGGCCTGTCTGTGCACTCTACAATCATCGAACATATTGAACGAGGTCGACAGAACTCGTTTGTTCAGCAATATACCCGAAATATACGCGGCGAATCGTTATTTCTGGAGCGAACACGTTATGGCGATGATAAACGCCGCAAAATCATCGAGATTGCCACTTGATCCGGGTCATCTGCTCAACGGTTTCGAAACGTTCGAGCAAACTTTCGCCCCGTACACGAGGTACTGCTCCGAACAGAGCAAGTGCCAACAGTACTGCAGGGACCGACTGAACGACAACGAACTCTTCACGGCTTATCTAGTAGTGAGTATCGGTATTTGGTCGGACGAACTCGTTCGATTGATAGATCGAACGATCGTCGCCATGGTGGTTGTTCTTCTTTGCGGTTATGACATTTTTTCATGGTCAACGTGTGTTTTTTTTCTCGAGAATTGAATATTCAATGACAAGTCGATGGATTGACCTTTATTGAACCAATGTGCACTAAAATAAAAATAACATTCTTATAATAGATAGTGAAAGTTTTGATCAATTAATTCATTTATCGTGACCAAGGGAGTTATTCTTGTTTGCGTTTTTTTTTTTAAGAATAGAATATCCAAGAGAGGGCACATAGGAGACCCAATGTAAGACCAATGTGCACCAATATGAAAATAAAATGTTTATCGTGAGTGCGGAAAATTTAGAAGAATTGATTTAACGATGATGGCCGAATTATTCTTGTTTGCAGTTTTATTATCTTCGTATCGTCTTTTCCTCGTAGCGTATTTTTGTTTCATTTTTTTTCTGTTGAGAATAAAATATCCAATAAAGGGCCAATGGTGGATCCAATGTAGAGCCCAATGTGTACTGACGTGAAAATAAAATATTTGTAACTTATACTGAAAATTCGAATCCAAGTGAAAAAAGAGCTTCATCGACGATAAAAATAAACGTTTCGCAAATGTTTTTATTAACCGAAATTTCGTTGAAATTTTTACAGTGGTGCGAGACGCAAAAGGACTGCAACAGGTTGAGACTGCTCGACATTCTCGTGAAACCAATGCAGCGATTGACCAAATACTCGCTTCTCCTGAAGGCCGTCCATAAAAATACGGAGAACGAGGAGCAACGCGTCGAGTTGACTGTGATGGTAAAAATTCTCATTGGTTTATCGAATAATTTGCCGATAATTGTGATATGAATATAATATAAATAACACTCGGGTCATACATCATCAACTAGAAATAATTAACAACGAAGGCAACTGAATAATAAAAATTCATCATGTGCAATGAGTCATTCAAGTGGTAAATGTAAACAACAATTGATGGAAAATTATGTTAATCAACAATAGTAAAATTATGATCTTCATCGTATCAATATTAAATATAAATTGATATTAATTGTTACAATTCTTTCTTTAAGCAGATTAGGTAATTTTCGTTCTTTTCGGAGCTTTGGCGATTATATTTTTTTATTATTTGCAACATTTTCTACACGATATTGTGTTTATTAGAAAAAAATTGAATCGTTGATTCTGCTATCTCTATTGATTATCAATTAATTGATAGAACAGAATATTATCGACAAACATAAATTATTTTCAAAAGAAATAAAATGAAAAAAAATACAAAAAGTTGCTATCCAATAACGTCGGTAATGCAGGTTTCTGTCTGAATAAAATCTCTGGTTGAATATAGAATCTTAAGAATGTAGCAATTTTGAAAAAAAAAATACATAATACGATCGTCATCGCTGAAGGTAGAAAAATCAATTGATATTACAATATAATAAAATGTATGAATATAACATTTTTATGTTTTCTCAGATAAAATACGTGGACCATTTTGTCGCGTCGGTGAACGCAGCTCTGAGAAGAACGGAGGAAACAGCTAGGCTGGCGGGTGCGGCATCGCGAATCGAGAGCTACGACGTGGTCGAGTCGAGAGACGAGGAGCTCGAAAAATTGGTGAAGATTCACAGCAGTCTCGACATAACGAGCGCGCCTATACCCGGATGCCCGAAGGACACACTCAGGACTCTCGTTCGGGAGGGTGATCTCAAGCTGCGGGATGCAGCCACGAGCAAGGTGAAAAAAAAAAAAAAAAAAAATGAATAAATATTAACGATCAATCGATTGATTGTGTGTTTCTTTTAGAGCGATTGAGATGAAATTTCGTACATAGACGTAGATCGATGGCCCAAAAAACAGAAATGATAGCATTAAAAAAAAAATTAACCCTCCCCCATAGATTGAAAATTGAACTCGCCATTTTTTTTTTTGCTCACCCCATCGAGTGAGGTGTCTTTTAATAGATCTTCTCAAATGCAATTTAAAGTGTTCCGACACCTTTTCCATTTTAACCCTTCAGTCACGAGATATTCGCTTTCAATGTCGTCATCGGAGTGTCCCCACTCCCCCTATAACTTCTAAACTATCAATCGAAAAAATCGGAAAATATTTCATAATGTAGCTTTTGATTAGTACATTGAATCAAAATTCTAATGCAAACTGTAGCAAAAATGGTTTATAAAAAATATAAAAACAACTATTTTTCGGATGTAAGTCTATCAGCCAAGGTAAAATAATTTCTAATGGGTATCGTAAACGTAGATTCGAAGAAACTTCAAATTTGAAAAATAGATAAATTGCGGTAGCGATCTGGATTTCTATAATTGTATAACATTATTTTACACAATTATATTATATCCATAATATAATTGTATTTTATCTACAATATAATTATATCACATCTATTATATAATTGTAGAGATGAAAACTTTGGTCAATGGCTACTACAGAATGACTACGCAATCCTATCATGTGCGTGCCCGACACGCTACTTAACTACTTATTTTCAAAACCCCAACGTTAAAAATTATGTGATTGTCATTTAATAAAAAAAATGCTTCTTCACCACTTTTTTTCAAAAGCCCAAAGTTTCAAATTATGTGATTGTCATTTAATACAAAAAAATGCTTCTTCACCACTTTTTTTCAAAAGCCCAAAGTTTCAAATTATGTGATCGATCATTCAATCAAAAGAATTGCTACTTCACTAATTTTTTTCAAAAGCCCAAAGTTTTTAATTATATTCTGTATTTCATTTTTTTTTTATCTCTCTACGTTGAATCGCCAGACCGAAGTCCACGTGCTTCTAATGACGGACATGCTGTTGCTGTGCAAAAAAAAAGGTTCGACGAGCAGCGGTTCGGGTGGTGCTGTGGGTGGTTTGAAAATAATTCGTCAACCTTACGTGGTCGATCGTATTCGCGTGCACGAGCTCAAAGAACCGTCGAGTTTGGGTTTGGTTTATTTGAACGAGTACGGTGCGGCGTCGGCGGCTCTGGTTCTGAGCGCCGGTGAACCCAAACTCGCGAAGGTAGGCATCACCGATAAAATTATAATTCTCCAGACCCACGATGATCCTCGTTGGCCTCATCTCCCATCGATAATAATTGACAATGCAATTTTTCATGTATATTTCACGTTGCTGTCTCGCTGTTCGATCAAAGTCGTGGATGGACTCGCTGAGAAAGGCTCAACAACAATTCGCGATAATGAAGATACCGCCGCACGGTGGAGTGCCGCCTGCTGCACCGGTGAGCAGACAGGCGAGCACTTATCTGGGCGATGGCGATTACGAGATGGAAGAGTGCGACGTTATGCCAAGAACACCTCGAGGAAGCAGCAGAGCCTCACGAGTCAGCAGTCTTGCTCATAGTCACAGGTTTGTATATTTTTTCTTGTTTTTCTTCTTTTAATCATTTGATATCGTGACGAATGGCAAAAGTTAAAAAATTGCTCACACTGGAAAGTTGATACATATTTCTCTTTTTTTTCACATTCGCCATCGTCACGAAGATGTCGACCCCAATTTTTGTTATTTTAAATTTTTCACATTTTTCAGTCGTTTGTCAAATTATTGAAATTGAAGAGTGGATTTTTTATTTTTGTCCGCTAAAATGTGCATTTTTGTAGGATTAAAAAAATGGATAAAGTATGCAATCAATGCGACTGTCAAATGTTGAGGATGAATTCAATGGTGTTTAGCGTGTTCGTTAAAAAAAAAACTGTTTATCATTTTTGTAAATAACTTTTATGAATAATTCCGCCTGCTGACCCCCCCTCGCCAGTCACCCCGCGGAAATTGAATGGCATTTTAGTTCGATTACATCGAATTGTCATTCAATGAACCAGCAAGAAAAATACTAATTTTTTTAGAATAATATAATAGGCTTTAAAAAAATGGATTTTTCGGAAAAAATCGGAATCCCCCCCCCCCCTCAATGTCCGATAAGGCCAATGGCTTCACATCAATGACACATGAATTCCAAACGATTCCGTAGTCGAAAAATACATTTTGCTGATTTTTCAATTATATTAATTTTTTTATTTTTTTAAATATAAAAAAAAAATGTATTAACAGCGGAAGCATGGAGATGGACGGTGCATCACCGAGTAGCAGTAGTTTTTTGCCGAGTTACAATCCAAGCCGTAACGTAAGCGTCGAAACGACGGAACCACCACGTGCCTCGAGCGTGTCGTCGGAGGAGGGCGCCGAAGCGGGCGCCGGACACAATCATCGGGCTTTGCAAATAAGGTAAATTTTTGTAATATCCACACGGGCCATCGTTTATTCGATTGACCACACGTTTCCGTTGCTGCAATGAGCTACGTTCAGTTTCGTTGCTTACAGACGTTCGTTGCTGAGCAAATCGCCAACGCCGAACACTCTGAGCGTTCAAGTACCGGCCTATTCGAACCTCGGTCAGTCACTTCCCAATCTCACACTCGCCACTTCGCCACAGACGTCCACGGTATCACCGACACCGCCAAATTCACTTTTGATAGTGCCACAGATCACCCGGAGCAAGGATACCCTTCTGTCTCCCGGACACAGAGGTGCGATTATTATTTTTTTTTTATAAAATTGTTTTATGAACAATTATCGAAATACGTATATTTTTGATGATATTGATAATATTGGTAATATTGATGATATTGATAATATTGATAATATTGATAATATTGATGATATTGATGATATTGATGATATTGATGATATTGATGATATTGATGATATTGATAATATTGAAAATATTTATAATATTGATAATATTGATCATCATTATATCATAATAAACATGATGAGACATTTATTTTTTCTTTAAATAAATAGATTTATACTACCGTCGGATATTATCAGGACACCAGCCAAGCGCGCTTGCAGAAAACACTCCTCTTGTCTTTGAACCCCGGCAATGTCGCGACAAAGAGCTACACATTTTTTCCATTTTTTATTCAATTTTTTTTTCACGCTCAGCGCTCAGCGATGGAAATATAATGAAAAAAATATCACTAGATTTGAATATTCATAAGTTTTCCAACGGTGCTTTGACAAAGTTTGTTGCTCTCTTTAACTCACGAAGTTTTGCCGACGGTTCAAAGACAAAAGTGATTTTTTCGAGCGCGTCTGGCAAGTGTCCGGATAATATCCCACGGTAGTGTATTTTTTCATAATATTGTTTCCTCGGAGGAAGTACGAAAAACGTTTTCGTACTAGTGTCATAACGTACTATTTTAGACTCAATTTTATGTCGTTATTTATTTTTTAATATTCGTTTTGCGTCATTGAAAATTAATATTTCTGTGGTTCACACGATCGATGATGATACTCAAAATATGTTGTAAAAAATTCAAAGCGATCTGAACCTCCGTTCAAAAATTACAACCTTCACAAGTTTGAAAAAGGTGATTGAGATAAGTGATCAAATGCTATAACTCTAACAATTTTTTAAATTATTCAATTCGGCAGAGCTCAAAATGTTCTTAACCGTTGACGCTAATAAATTTAATAATTTGAAAAAAAAAAAATTCTAAATGAAAAATTTCAAAACTTTTCGCGAATACAAGGCCTCGATCGTTTGCAGGCATCTCTTATCCACCCCCATCACCGCCCAGAGGAGCTCTCAGACGAGCTTTCGCGATACCGCAATCGCGCAATCCTCCTCTAATCAAGACGAGACACGTTAACGCGTCGGTGGGACAAACGGCGATCCAGACGACCCTGAGTCTGGATACCGAGGCCATCGAGGAGAGACGCAGACGATTGGACCTCAGTCAAAGAGCTCCTTCGACCGGAAGTATCGCTAAGGAAGAGAAAAGGTAAAATTCCCCAAAAGCAAAAAAAAAATAAAAAAATAAAAAAAATAAACGACACTCATTATTTATCGATTTTTTTTTCTTCAAATTTATGCATTTTCATTATTTTCTTTCAATGAACTACATCGATGTTGTCTGTGTGATTTGCGTAGAAATGAGGAGAATCGATGAAGCGCACGGGAATCCTTTGAGAGGATGTTGAGGATGCATCGCTGAAGGACGCGGGATCGTCCTTTGCCATTGGGGACTCGAGTATTTTCACACGCGCGCAAACGTCAAATGTCGACGCGTGTGGGTGTCGCACAAGAGACGTTTTGCGTAAAGATCGACGATCGAGGAACACGTCGTGACGTTCGTTTCTTTGTGGAACAAGAAAAAAAACAAACAAACAAACGGAAAAAAAATTTGTCTTTGTTGTTTCGCTTGTGTGCGAAAGAAATAAATATCGAGCAAATCAACAATCGGTAAGTCGACCGGAGACTCGCCTTTCGCTGCCAAAAAAAAAATTTAAAAAACGAATATATAAATATCGAATTTCGATGCTCACGTCTGGTTTTTTTTTATATTTTTTTTTCAAATTTTTTTTTCGCAGATAGGGGCCATTTGGAGTCAACGTGGACGTTTGTAACAACACGACTATGCTATTGATACCTCCTTAGCATTGACGCATCTTTTCATTCCGATTTCTCTCTATTTCCAATTATTATTATTATTATTATTATTATTTTTCTTTTTATTACTCGCGGGGCCCGTCGATGATCTCGTTTTCCGCGAATAAAACGATTGACGAGTCGGGCCTCGAATAATTTAGACGTTTAAGCGAAAACAAAAAAAAAATTAAAATAAAAAAAACGGGCCTACGTAGAATAATAATTGAATAAATGTTAGTATCGAAAAAAAAAAATACACGAAAAAATACGAGCAAATAAATAGAGAACAACGTATTAGCGATTTGGATGTAATTTATAGCAAAAAAAAAACGAACAAAAAAACAAAAAAAGAAAACAAAAAAAAAACATCTCGGCTTGTAAAAGCACCGAGAGAACGAGTGTGATCTTTCAGTAGGGATAACGTTAAGGACCATTCTGTAGATAATAATTAATTCAAACGTAACGCAATCGGCTGGGAAGCCGGTATCACGCCCCCCCACGTCCAAAAGCAGAGTTATATATAT
Organism: Diplazon laetatorius; assembly: GCA_963662125.1. NCBI lineage: Eukaryota > Metazoa > Arthropoda > Insecta > Hymenoptera > Ichneumonidae > Diplazon > Diplazon laetatorius. The sequence goes on along the minus strand of OY759158.1, from coordinate 8,373,776 downwards.
ATATATATGATATAATTTTTAAGTACAATTTAATCGTTGTACTGATGGGAACGAAAAATGCTCGCGCTCTGTTCCCGCCGACGAATCGAGTGCGCGCGCAAATACCTAACTAGAGACAACTGCTATTATATATGTGTATATTAGACACGTACTATTATCAATACAAATAGTGCAATGATTTTACGTTTGAGAGCTCCACAACGTTTTACCGTACCTTATATTTAATTTTCTTCGCTCGTGCCGCTTGCATCAAGCTACGTTAAATTATTGTTAAGAATGAAAAAGAAACAAAAAAAAACAAAAAAAAAACAAAATGAAAACCAAAACAACTAAGGCCTAAGATTGTGCAACTACGTGCAATGAGACATAAATATAACGCGTAATTTATTAATCACCAGTTGTAATTCATTACAATCAACGTCCCTTCCTTTCCATATTTTTTTTCCCGAAAAATCGAAGAAGACGAGAAGAAACACGTGTGTCGTCGAATCGAACACGAATGTGTGTTGCTCGGTGAGATAACACACGAGATAACGATCGACGCTGAAAAATTGGGCGATGTTGATGTCACAGAAATAATAGTCGATGAAACTTCAACGGTCAATGGTTGCCTTTGCTTCGTTGATTATTGATTGAGGTAGTATCCTGGTTAGGAGAATTACCGATTAGATTCTCATGAAAATTTATATACCTGTGGAGATTGATGAGAAATAATGTCAGTGAAATTTTTGTGACTTTACGGAACGCGAGAAAGAATATATATACAGTTTTATTTTTACACGTTTAACGCACGAATTTTCCACAAGACATGGGGTCTTGTGGAAAATTCGTGCGTTAAACGTGTAAAAATAAAACTGTATATATATTCTTTCTCGCGTTCCGTAAAGTCACAAAAATTTCACTTTTCCATGAATTTTCCACAAGACCCCATGTCTTGTGGAAAATTCGTGCGTTTTATGGTTTCAATTTGACACGATAAAAAAAGGTGTCGTTGAAATTTTAATGAAACTTTAGTGCCCATGGTTAGTAGTGCCCATGGCTACTAATGCCTATAGCTATTCATGTTCATTTTGTGTATAACTCTTCATGGGCCGCACAAGTAACTTCCCGATTCGCGAGTCTAAATCTATTCGAGTTCCTTCAAATTTGGGGGGATGAACATTTTTCCAAGTCCCATAACTTTTTTTCGTTCCTACTAAGAATGAAAATTCGTTCACTACAAACGTTTGCACACCTAAATCTTTAAGAATGACGAAAGGAACAATTATTTTCCCCAAGTGGGTTGCCAGAATTTTTTTTTTTAATTGCATGCATTTTTTCCCCAAATTTCATCCCTCATTCACGGTAACGAAAAAAAAAACCAACAACAACAACAACAACAACACCATATTTATATTATTGCCACTTAGAGGCCACTTGCAAATTGCTACCCTCCAGTGTAAATTCCGTTCTTAAATTATGATTTTTGCTGAAAAAACTAAAAAAACTACTTGACCGATCTGGACCAAAATCTAATCAGCTCTAAGTTCCGGCGAGACACATCTATTGCATCATCGATCATCCCGATCGCGTCATTAGTTTTGGAGAAAACGTTAACGAAAAATTGATCACATACGTACGTACCTACGTACACACACACAAACATTCTGCTCAAAATGAACTTAATGACCTCGAAACGTGAAGGTCTGCAAAAAAAACGATTTTCGATTTTCGGGGTCATCACAATAACTTCCCTATAATCGGGAAGTTTAAAAAGGGTAGAATGTAAGTTTTATATTCGTGTAAAATTTTGGACACGCGAAAGTACAGATTCAGATAGCGTGATGATAATAATAAGCAAATAAACATCGGACAAATAGTGTTTATATCAGGGCTCGGTCGTAATCCAACTGACACGAAAACGTTGCGAGACTCCGCACGTTCGTGTGTTCTCTCTTTCTAATTGACATGATAACACGCGACGTTGACACATACAAGTACTACGTAGGTCGATCAGTACATTGCACATATTTGACTCGCTTGAAATTTTGCCGTACATATCTGGGATACTACCTCAACAATTTTCCATGGAATAAAAAGCTTTCAACTTCGAATATCGATAATCAATCATTTCTTTTTTAATAAATTACAATGGAAAAAAAAATACAACAACAACAACGGTTCATGACCGTGAAATGGGTTTTTCGTTTCCCAAGTCTAGATACATATATTTTACAATGCGTTCGGGAAGCGCAATCACGAATCGTCCAGGCTCTCGTTTATCAGTGTTATCGAAGCACGACTGTAGCAATATTGTTCGTTATCGTTCATAACTGGCTGCATCGGTGCCCGCTCGATCTATTCATGTGTTATAATAATTATATTACTTATATATCTGTGCGAACGCGAAATATACCGAACGAACGGGCATCCGCATGTGCATGTCCAAGTTGAAAATTTTACGAGACAACAGATTCGTCATTTCCTGTGTAAACTCATTGACGGATTCATTTCATCCAAGGTATATCACTGGTTGATCCAAACAGTGGCGTAATTTCCTCACGATTTCATTATCATAAAAAAAAAAAAAAAAAAAAACAATTTACATGGAATCGAATTTTAACGTTCGGATTCGCAAAATTCTGTTGCAATACCAGTTGGAATAAAAAAAATCAGTTTTCGCTTTTCGAAAAAATAAAAAATTGAAATAAAAAAATTTCGAACGGGAACATCGAAGATTCGAAACTTGGAGACGCATCCGAAAATCTTTGTCATCGCACAGGTTACCACCGAACGACCACGTAATCGCAAAATCTTCGTGACAGCTCAGTACAGGAGTAACAAATCAATTGTCAATTGTCGACGGGGCGTTCCACGCGAGAACGCTCATTCGTTGTTTCAGTCGGGTATGAGAAGCGCCACTGATTTATCGGCCCCGGCGCAGTCGAGTCGCTGAACGGTCAGGCTGACTCGTAATCCATTGCCGGGTAACGGCACGTGCCGAGCACCCGGACTTCGGACCCTGCACCGGCGACGATCCGAGGCGAACCGTCAGCAATCGCTCGTCATGTCCTGACAGGTTCGCGCCTCGCTCCTCTCGTCCGCCAGGGCGTCGAGTATGTCCAGTAGAAGGTCTCTGCTCAGCTGCTTGAGCCTCGGTAGCCGAGCGACCTGTGAAAATCGACGAAATTATAATGATAATCTTATTTTTCACGAAGCGTCGAAGCAAAGCGCGACCGAATTTTTTGTAGCTACATTATTAAGCCTCGAAAAATGCTTATTACTCAGCATTTATCGAAAAATCGTTTTTTTTTTTTTTTTTTTTTTTCTCGTTGCATTTTCTAAAAGTTTTTTTTCTGAAACATTATTTTTCATGATAATAAAACCCAATTTTCTGAAACATTTTTTTTCATGATAATAAAACCCGTTTGGGAAAAAAAAACATCCTGAAAAAAGGGTTTTTCGAACGTAAACCGAATGCTCGCTAAAATTTACCTTGCTAAAATGATGAACTATGAGATTCAAGGCGTATTTCTTCATATCCGCGGCTTGCATCCTGTCGGCCGCTTCCAAAATTTGTATAACGTTCTCGAACGTCACGTTCATCTCGAGATTTTGCTTGCAAAATGCTTGCAAACGATTATTCGTGAAACCATAAAAAACGGGAGCGGTGAACAGATAGAGCGAATCCTCGGGTGGCATTGCCACGTCGGCGTAGTATATATATCGCAAAAGTGATGCGAACGATTCGGACGATGGAATCATCTCGCCTATTTGAATCTGCAATAAAACACAACCGTTGGCTCATGTTGCAATAACAGAAATTATAACGAATGAATAAATAATAATATCAATTATTATTTTCATTATTAATTAAATATCGATATTAAATATTATTATTAATTATGATTACTGTTATAATTGGTTTTTTAATTTAAATTTACTATTATTATTGAAAAAGTAGTAAAAAAAAAAATTATAACAATAAAAACAATGATTTATTACAATATTTACTCCACATAAATAATGATATCATTGTTGCAATTATGATAATTTTACTTCAACGGTATGCGGCATAAAAAAAATTCGTAATAATAAAATGAATATTGAAAATGTACATATCGACAAATGTCGCGAATATTTCGTAATTCAACGGACTCACGTTGACGGTATTGTTCTCGGGCATGAAAGATCGAAACATAGCCTCGAAGTAGCTGCAACGAGCAGCCAAAACCGCTTTGTGAGCGGGTATTGGCACGCCATCGAGCATCAACGTGATGTCGCAAAATTCACGACCCACGCTCTTCAAAAAAGCTTCCATATCCTGTTCCAACGTGGTTCCCGTGCCCGATTCGTACTGTTTCGAAAAATTTCGCGTTTGCGGCATCTGTCTGCGTCTTATTATCTCAACCATCAACGGTTGATCCAACGTCTCGAATTCCTGACTCATGACAATTTGATTGTAATTGCTGTCCTTAACGACAAAACCCAAACAAATTTCTTTGATAAAATGAAGATTGAGATGGGCGGCATTGTGCAAAGCTTCCAAAACATTGACGTGGGTTATCGTGGCTTCGAGATAATGCACGCACAATTGTTCCAAACGTTCCATATTGAATTGCACGGCCAGACGATAAACGTCCATCATGAGAAGAACAATGGGATTACCGGGTTCGGGATCGTCCATGCGTTTGGTCGGATCTATGCGATCGGTGTATATGTAATTGAGAACCATTTCGAAAGCTTCGGACGCCACATCGTCGAGACGTACTTCCAACAGTGGCAAATCTTTCGTCGGCACATCGACATTGCCGAAAACTTCTTCGAGATGTTTGTCACGACGTTCGCGCGACAGTTTTATGCGGGCGCTCAAAAATTCCGATCTGGACGCGACCATGGCTATGTGAGCGGGAATTTTCGTTTCGGCGTCGGCTTCACCGACGACAAATTCAACGTCGCAGAACAATCGGGAATTCAATAATTTTCCAAAATCATCGTGAAGCGTGCATTTCGGATACGATGAAAATTGAAAACGATAAGTCTCGCCCGATCGTACATTGTTGTCGACCGTGCCACCGAATATAAACATGGCTTCGTCTATCACCGCAGCCGCGTGAAACAAACGTCCCGATGGAATTTGACTGGTGGCCGATGGCAGAACGATGTTCCAAGTTTGTGTGTCGAGATCGTAACAGTGAAGATCGTTGGGCAATGTGGAATCCGCGGTACCACCGAACACGTAAAGATGACGATCGAAACTCACCATCGTGTGACCGTAACGACGAGCCGGTGGCGGTGGTGCACCCCGTAAAATGTGCTCCGTGGAAATACGCGTCCAGCTGCGGAAGGAACAAGAAACAATCGGTCATGTGATTTTTTTTTTTTTTTTTTTTTCGTTGGCAAAAACGGAAGAAGAAAAATGTTTATAAAACTCTTCGGTTTCTCTTCGACCGCAAATTTTAAATTAGTTTGTAAAATTGATTTCTAGAAATCAGTGAAACCTAGGACTTTCGTTAGTATTTTGCGGTAAAGTTTGAGGAAGGTGTTGTATTGCCTGATTTTTTGAAAATGTTAGGATCAGCAGTTTCGGAAATAAGGGAGTGGGGGGACGCTCTATTTTACTATATTTTTCAGTATATCTTCTTGAATATGCTTTTGAAAACTATTGAAAAAATAGTTCCGTATTTTACACAGCTAGCCCGTTCAAATGATACCCCACACGATACGTGAAATGACATTTTTTTCTTAATACTTCATTTGCTCTCTCTTTAAGTCTCACATGAATATTTTCAAGTGTTGGCTGGCGCAAAGGATTCGCGTCAATGAGATGTATCGCTAGGCGAAATTTCAAATTTCTACGTTGCATAAGTTACTGAGAAAATCGGCTGTGACGAAAACAAAATTCATATTTCGTGATCGTTGCAATTTTTTTTTTCTATCGGTCGTTTGAATCCATGCCACAGCTAATTTTTCTTTGGAAATGTGAACGCATCTGCGTTTTCATACGTCAGAAAAATGTTGATGGGAAATATGTATCTTGAAAAAAAAAAAAAAAATCGATTTTTAGTGAAAAATTTACCGTTTGTCTTTGAAGTGAAATTGAAAGAGGCTGTTCGTGATCTTGGCTCCACTCTGACCGCTGAAAACGAACATGGATTCACGTGCGACCGCGACTGGAAAGTTGCAGCAAGTTGGCGGACAATCTCCCGATTGAAAGACTTCTTCCCAAATTCTCGGTTCTCCCGGCAACAATGATATCGTCCACATGTCGTTCAGACGAACGTTTCCGTCGTAACCGGCGAAGATCCATAATTTGTTGTCGTATATAGCTGCACCGTGGGCCGATCGAGCTACCGGGGTTCTTTGAGGTGTGATTCAATCGATTAATTAATGTCTCAGAGCGTCTTGATGTACAATAGTTTGCAAGATATTCACAATTCGAAAGGAACGTTTGAAATAAATATTGGAAAAAGAATTTTGTGATTATTCTGCGAATCTTGAGGGAAAAAATGTACATCTTTTCTACGTATGAATTGTCCGTTGGCTTTGTTTTCTGAATCAAGAGCTATAGGTTCAATATGAAACTTAGCGTAAACAATGGATTGATCCTTGATGATATAATATTTACAGAATTTACTGACATTTAGTTCCATTGGTTTTGCAACCGTTAATGTCCGCAGAATCTGTTTTTCCACAAGCGACCGGGTTAAGTCCAAGTAAATTCATAAATTGACAACCACTAAATTGTTCAGTAAAAAATTCTGAAATAATTCATGTATTATTATTGCAACAAGAACTATCATTCCTAAAATTTTCAATAATTTCTGACATTTTAAAAACATTTTTTAATGTTATTTTGAATGAAAACAAAACAAAAAACAAAAAAAAGTTATCGATGCAACTTACTTTCCGATGAACTTCCACTCGGTCCACTGTCCAGTCTGAAACTTGTACTCGAAAAGATCGTTCTTGTTGGTGAGATTGGAGTTGGAATGGATGTCGCCGGTGTAGCCGCCGAAAACGAACATCGAACAGTCGTGCACCACCGCCGAATGATGATAGCGAGGAGCCGGCGGCACGCCGGTGGCGATAGCGCGACCCCACGATTTTTCTTTGGCATCGAAACGCAAAAGATCGTTCAACATTCTTATTCCGTTGTCACCGCCGAACACGTAAATGGCATCTTTGTAAGCCACCACGGTGTGCTTGCTGCGCCTGAATGTCGCAGACAGAACCCATATATTATTTCAAAAAGTCGATACATCGAATAGCGGATCAAACTCTATTCTCTCACCTGGCGCCTACAAATTCGTCGCACTCCGGCATTCGTTGCCATCGATGTACCGTCTCAAACGGACCGAAATCCAGAGTGAGGCACTCGGCGGTGGCCATGCTGTCGGCTCTGGAAATCATGAATGTTTCTGATTTTCGTCTAAGCCCGACGATGATTCATTATTGTCGACGAGTCGAAAACTTCGCAAGTGATTGCGGATCGTGCCTGAAAGAAAATTTTCAAAAAAATGTGGTTTTAATTTTTCAATTGTGAATGGAATTTGTCATAAATTTTTTAGATTGTTTCACCATCATGTGATTTGGCGAAGCATCGAATAATTGTTACCTTTGTGGATGCAGATATAATCTTTGACAGCCGTGGATAGTTACTTCTCAGCCTAATATCTGGTTATCGAATAACTATTGGAAATCGGAAATTTTTCGATTTTCAACGTGAATTCACGGTGACGTGACTTTTCTCACTTATCGCGCGCAGTGTATTCATTATTTCGCGCGATAACGAAGAATTTCATTGTCGTTGAACGTACTGCGTTTACGCAGCGAGACCTCGAACCATTCATGAATGTTCGTTGCGGTGGAAGAACTTATGAATGAACGAGGCCAAGCAAAGAACACGAAAAGCACACATGAGTGGGAAGATTGCGAGTGAGACTATTTTTTTATTTGTAGTCTACAGTATTTTGGATTCTGCGGCGCGACGTCTGGGGGTGGGCCTTCGAACTGTGGTCACGCGTCTGCTATCAGAGATTAGTAGAGAGATCTCCAGTGAGGTCTGTCGCCGTGGCTCACCCTCGGTTCACCCGAACTCCACTAGTTCGGGTGAAATCGTACATAGCTGCACTGGTTGCGCTGAGATCGAGGGGGTACCGGCTAATGAGGTACTCGCACCGACCCGGCTAGTTCAAGTCATCCGCGAGGGTCTCTACGGTACGTCAAAATAACCTCTAACAATTGGAGTGATTTATCCGTGATTCATGAATAATTATGAGGTGCAAAAATGCCCAAACCTTGTTCTATAGTAAATTGCAGATGCAAGTATCTCGGTGGTGGCGTGAGTCAGAGAAAACTGTTTGAGGTTCCAAAGGTAAGTGCATATTTCAATCGAAGTGAATGAATACTTATATATACAATACTTACATATACAAAATCACTTTGAAACGTGTTTTTAGTTAGAAAATATTAAATATTGAACTTCTAATAATTTTAAAAAATGCAATTAATACATATGTACCTCATTTACATGGATTTTCACAGTACTCTGTATTCTCTCCATATATATCAAGGAAGAACATTTTTTCATATTCTCTTATCATACATTTTAATTACAATTTTATATTACTTCCATTTTAATCACGACTTAGGGCTTCAACCAATTTGCGTATAAAATGCCAGCGCGTCACACACAAGAGTTATGTTCGCTTGCTCTACACGTATGTGAGGGCAGCTTGGCAAATGTGACCATGATAGCACCGATTGGTCGGGACCCCCTCGACCGCAGCGCCACCGCTTGCAGCTATATTTCGACTTACCCCCACCACCAAATTTGTAAGGAGTTCTCCTCATCTCTAGTCTTCTTGGAAAAACCAGAAAAACCACTAATTACGTCCATCTACTATGAGTTTTCCGCCTTCTCGACTGCAGTCGTCATGTTCTGCCCCCACCCGCTCCTCGGGGGATGGTTGAAACCCAACAGATTCCAGACCCATCATCGACCAAACCCAACAGATTCCACAGCCATCAGAAACGCCGCGATGACGTCACAAGGCCCCGCCTACTTCCGAGCGAGCCCGAAGGCGCGTTGGATCAGTGGGTCTCAATCTTCGTTTCCCCGTCACGTAAATGCAGAGCGCGTAGTTGGCGCGGTTTTCAAAGCACCGCGCCCGGCCATATCATTGAAATGGAATATCTATTGAACATTCACCAAAAACATTATGCGCGACCGTTCAATTGATTGACTCTAATGCATTATTCTTGTTCGCGATTCAGGCAAAATCACACACGTGCTCACTCGACATCTTGCTTGGAACCGCCAAACTCGATCCAGAGTTCGATGCTTTCGCCGCTTACGGATTCGTTTTTCTTTTCTTTGTTTGAGGAAACAAACAATTAGAAAAGAAAGTTATTGTCAACACTGTAAACTCAATGTTCTGTTGTTCCTTTTATTCAACGATTCCATCTTTATTACTTTTTAATTTAACTGCAATCCTTCAATTTCGACGTGAAATTGTCTAATCTTTTTAAAAAAATATCACTTTCTTATTCAGGCTCTGAAAAATCTATTAAAATTGAATTTTAAACGTGAAAATCTGGTTTTCAGCCGTTCACCAAATTTTAAGAATTGCGTCAATATTTTTCTTTAACAGCTGCGAAAATCTAACTTATAAAATATATTTTTCGAGTCAGGATCTGTGTAAGTTTTCTTTGAATTAATGTAATGAAACAAAAAAATCGATCATGAAAATTAATTAAAAAAAAAAATTCATTTTTTTTTAACTTTGCAACTATACAATCGACAAATTGATGATAAAATGATTGAAAAAACAATAAAAATAATTACATAAAATCTAAAATAATTACAGATTGCAATACATTTTTGAGAGCCTGAATGAGATACTGATATTTTTTTTCCGAAAAGATGAGACGATTTCACGTCGAAAACGGATTTTACATACATTTCTTCATTTGCGTACGTGAATAGAACACTTGAAAAAAAAATTTTGAAACAACAAATAAAAGATACCTTAATTGAAACCTGCCAAAATAATAGACCGAAAAATCTGAAAAAAATTAGGATCTCGTTTTTTAACATTCGCTTCAAGCTGCGCAGATGCCGTAAATATTCCAGATAGTGAAGCCCAATGTTGTTCGATAGTTGACGTTCAGGCTCATATATGTTCTGTTCTCAACAATCTTTTTGCAATATACCATATTCTACGTCTGAGAGATAACAAAAAATGTATGTAATTATATCCTTGTTTAATTATTTTGCCGACCGAAATTATTCGCGACGACGTTCGAGGTGATTTTTACATCGCGAATATGAAATAATAGCAAAAACGTTGATGATAGGAATGACAAATAAAACGGAAACTCGAATGAATGAGAAAACAGATTAGGAAAATGTCATAATTATCGATCATCGACAAAAAAAACAAAATGATTGTAGCGCTATAAATATCCGTATACATGGAAAATAAATTACGAATAATAACATGAAAATCTATCATTATATGTGTTTTCTTTCTACTTACCCCTCAATTCGATGCACTTTGTATCGTCGGAAAAAAAAAGTACCAGTACGACTCGCGCCCGTCAAGGGTTCCGTACGGTACATATATAGAATTAGAAATTAATTATTTTCAGATTTGTTTTCTCTACTTCTACTATTATTCGGTTTTTCCTGTTCTTTTTCCTCTTATTTTCAGTTACGAAAACCAAAAAATATAGGAATACGATGACATTATTTGAACGAACACATAACGCTCATCACAATGAATTATCGAAAGCTTATGAGTTCACCACTCAAGTACGTATTTAATATTCCATTCGATTGCGACTCACAAAAGAATCGAACGTTCCTTGATAAATACATTCATAACGTTACATGAAGATTGTACGCTTATAATAAGGACTGCTGTATTACATTGATTTTTGTCGTGAAAAAATTAGAACGCTGTCATTACATACACGTAAAAAAATATATATTTTTGTCAGTACCTATTTACAAATATTCATCTATATTCAAGAAATATTCTTTTTTGACATAAACAAAGTATGAAAGTCTAATATGAACGGTCGCGCATAATTTTTTGGTGAATGTTCAATAGATATTCCATTTCAATGATATGTCCGGGCGCGGTGCTTTGAAAACCGCGCCAACTACGCGCTCTGCATTTACGTGACGGGGAAACGAAGATTGAGACCCACTGATCCAACGCGCCTTCGGGCTCGCTCGGAAGTAGGCGGGGCCTTGTGACGTCATCGCGGCGTTTCTGATGGCTGTGGAATCTGTTGGGTTTGGTGGGTTTGGTCGATGATGGGTCTGGAATCTGTTGGGTTTCAACCATCCCGCTCCTCGGTGGCTATCGCCCCCTGGGGGACACCGATTTAATTTCCATCTGTCGGTAGACGTGTAGATCGCTGCATTAGCCGGCACAGATATTATCGAAAAAATATGCACAAGACCATAAGGTGTTGTGCTACTGCTCGGTCGGTAACGAAAAACTGTAAGCCATTGCTCCCGGCCACAATTGATCTTTGCGATGAGAGTCGAGAACGTTTGACTGCTTCTAAAAATTCATCAGTCAACCGTTCTCGCCTTTTATCCGACGGGTTAAACATGATGGAGAATAATAAGTTTCAAAGATTTAGCTATCTTCTTCGCACTTGTGGCAATCTGAGAGAGACAGAGGATTGGTAGGTAACATCGCAATAATCAAAATACATGAGTCCAAAGACATGTTTTTCACAGAGTTTTCGATTTTCACAAAACCGTTATCATTTTACTTTCAAACAAATGGAAATCCACCTTGGCGTCCATTGTTTTTAGAACACTGTATGCTGGCCCAAAAAGTCATGTCCATGTTTTATTCACGTATAAAGCATTGGAAAAATCTTCAAAAAATTCTGAAATACTTTTCAAGGATTCTATTTCATGTCCCAATAAGTTTTTTTTTAAAATCCATTAAACTATTATTTTGCTACAAGTCCTGAAAATCTTCAAGCGATATTTTATCTGAATTTTGCCAGTTGTTCCGAAAAAGCGTCAGTGTATAGACGGAGGGTTGAACGTCGAGTTGTATTTTTACAAACAATTCTACGTACAATAAAAATAGAGAGAGAGAGACAGAGAGAGCAAAAAGGAAATATACGATAAATATGATTTAATACTCTTCCTTTGTGGACACTTCAATGAAGCATTAACGAGCTGTTGGCGACGTTATCGGGTGGGTTGTTCGTGACTGTACGATGATTCTATTGTAGACCGAGCGATAAAGATATCTTGAAATCTATCGGATAAGCCGTGAATGGGTAAATGAAATATATATGTCCGCAAACGTTCAAAGCTTCAACTGCCTATTCAATTATTATCAAACTTCGTATATTTCTCGAATTCGTGAAAAGATTTTTCTTCAACGATCGAAACAATACAGATGACGTTTTATTCACATTTCGTGTCCATTGTATTCGAGTCGGCGGTTAGCTCACAGTATCGTTATCCGCAATACATATATGTTAATAATAATAATAATAATAATAATAATAATAATAATAATAATAATAATAATAATAATAATAATAATAATAATAATAATAATAATAATAATAATAATAATAATAATAATAATAATAATAATGCGATGATGATCATTAGACCTTATACGTATTTTTGTATACAGTGAGAAAATACGTATGATAATGTTGTCATTGCGACATATATTATTATAGTTTATGTAGAGATTATATATGTGTAGACTATATACATTCTCTATATAGTACATACATAGTATATAGTATATATAGATTTTGACAATCCCACGTCTAGTTTATATATCATTCAAATTACCTAAAAATTTAGGAAATGACAAAAAAAAAATCTTTTCCGATATTCTTTATAAAACGTTATGAGACAATTCTTTCGAATGAATTTTATTTAAAAACTATTCAACCTCGAAAAGTGTTGGTAAGAAATTTTACAAATCGACCATTAATTTCAGCGACTACACATTTTTTTCTCAAACTTCGATTTTCTTTTCAATACATTCGTGTAAAACGATCATCATAATTCACGAGACGATAATTATTCCATGATACGATATTTTCTCACGATCGGAATTTTTTACATCGACAGCGTTTCAAAATTCGTTCTGTGTTATTTTAAATAAGTCGATTTTTGTTTATATTCGATAGGAAAATTAGTTTTTGAATTGATAAGTCCGACGCTTTATTATTACGGTAAAACAATAATTCGCATGTGGACGAAAAATAAATATATATATGAAACATGTAGCGTTGCAGCAAAAGAGGTTTTTCAGGACGAGAGCCACCTGTCTAATAATATGCAGTCGTGCATCCGGTCACGGGGGGGTCACACGAGCGTTTCCGGTATGTCGGGGGATGGTACCCTGTGGTGTCCTCGAACGGTGGCTCTGGGGCGCGACCCTCAAAAACACACTCACCACGCTCGAACGCACCGGGGGGTGCGTTAGTTGCGTGGCAGAGGCCAGCCACCTCATCTTCGTGGGCCACAACCCGCGACGAGACCCCCGCCGACCTCGCAAATCGATTTGTTATCGCGACACGCAATGGAGCCCCTCTCCGTTATGATGAACGGCTGGGAAACTATACAGCCTGGCTATATATATCTCGATCTCACATCCCTCAAATCGACGGAATTTTCGTGATTGCTCACTTACATGCGTTTTCATAATTTTTCCCTATTCATCGATTAATTTGGTTTCTCATATTTTTTCAATTTTTTTTTTTTTCGTTTTCGAAAATTAAATAAAAATATTTCATCAAACGCCACAGTTGCTCTTCGTTGTGATTGGAGTTTGAATCGCTTGTTACACTGGCTTTTTAATCGGTAGACTCTCTTTTACAGATCATTTATGCACATGATTGAGTATGTGTAAAAAAAATCATAAATATTAACGAATGGCGGAGATATAACACGATAAAGCAATGTATTTTTTTTTTTGCGCGCGCGTTGATGGTCAAATTTCTCGGCATCGATGTGGCTATCTGAAAAAAGAATTAACATATTTATATAAGGATGTATAATTAATGTATCTTCAGTGTAAACCAACAATGTTATAAAAAAAATGAGTTATTCAAATAAAAATTCGAAACTTACATTTTTTTCATTCAATTTTCTGTCGGTGTTTTATTTATCACATTTTTTTCGTCGCTGCTTACCCCATCAAGTAAGGTGTCTTTTAAAAGGTCTTCTCAAATGCAATTTAGAATGTTCAATTTTCAATTAGTACATTCCATGGAAATTATAACAAACACTGTACCAACAAATAGTTTACGATGAATATAAAAATGAAAAAGTTTTCGTTAACGCTTTTGTGGAAGATTACATGTTTCGTCAATGGCTACTACAGAATGACTACGGAACCCTAAAACCCTATCATGTGCGTGCCCAACATGACTACTTGACTACTTCTTGAATGATTTTTTTTTTGTTTTTCCAAATAATGTTAATTCGATTTAATTTGGATTTATCGACCATCGATGTACATCTTGAGATCGCTTTGCTGGTGAATTGTGGTGTTGTGTGTGTGCGTGTGTGTGTGTGTAAGGGTGTGAATCCGGATGGTGAAGCGTGACGTGACCCTCGAGAGGGAGTCTCGAGATCGTCGCCATAAATCGATTTCACACTCTAGCCATTATGTGAAGCAAATTAATAGACACTTGGAAACAGCACGATATTTCGAATGGAAACCACTATGCAACAGAATACAGACACATACACACACACACATGGACAACGAACACACGCATCGTATAATGCTCGGATCGTCGGGGACCAGGTGTCGGACACGGTGTTCCCGAAAGGGGGATGAACCGTGGAAAATTTCTTCGATTCCTTCTCCATTATATACATATATATATATATATATATATATATATATATATATATATATATCGTCACGGTACCTGAACCTCATCGTCACCACCGCAAAAACACGTATTAAATAATTTTCAACCATTTCAAACACATTTTTTTCCATGTGAAAATCGAATAATTTTTATGTTCACATGCATCACTCGAGGGATGAGTCATTTAAATTTTGCTGCTTCATCGATTCCAATGACGAACTCTTGGAGTTTCGATAGAAAAACTATGGAATAGAAAGAGAGCGAGAGAGAGAGAGAGAGAGAGAGAGAGAGGGAGAGAGAGAGGGAGCGTTAACTCGTTATTTAGAATCGAGTCTCCAGGTGATTAACCCTAGAAATTACTGGGGTCCGAAAGCACCCCACGAGAACTAAAAAAATAATGTGATTTTAAATTTCTCGTACATCAGCCTCTTTCTTATGAAAAAGACACAGGAAATCTTGTATATGGAAATCTAGTTATCAGCATAGGGACGGTTATACGGTGAAGAGAAGGGTGGGGTGCTTTCGGACCCCAGTCATGCGTTTGAAGGCAGAAAAATAATGTCACGAGTCGTAGGGTTAATGGAAAAAAATTATTTATTTTCTATCCTGACGCTTATTTTTTAATCGTCCATATTTCACTCGAATGATTCATTTCATCTCCTAATAGTTACACAACTATCAACAAAATTCTCAATGACTACGAGATAGCTCGAACTGTCGAAAAAAAAATCATCCCCAATTTTTGAAACAATAAATTTTGACCATCGAATCGAATTCCAAATCACGATTTTCATTTCAATATAATTTTGTTTTCCACTCCAGTAAAATTATGAAAGAAAAAAAAATGAAAATTATTCGTTGAATTAAATTTATAATCGTGAATCAACATTTCGACACTGAAGTGGAAATGGAAGATTCGCGAAAATTAACATTTGGGCCTGCTAGATCTCAAAATCCTTCGAACAAAATTTTATCGTAGTTCAATCGAGGGGTCAGGGGACTGATCCATTATTTTCATACTGGATTACGTTGTACGGAGCTCTCTGTATCTGAAACTACCATCGCCTCGTAGTATGGCAAGCCCCGAGCATTATTGGCACAGCATCACGTTCGTGCCTTTCCCCTTCCACAAATCGTGACCTACGTTCACAGATCCGTTCATCCCCTCCCCCCCCCCCACCCCGCCCCTCCTGTTCCTACAATAATATCTGCTGGCGATTATCTTTTTAGATTTTTCCATCGTACGCATCTGTTTGCCACGAGACAATCGAATGTGGTAGACGCGTGAAAACAAAAAATAATAATTCAAAAAAAAACCACAGCGACTGAGTTGCATCGCGTGTTCCGAAACAATTTTTTTTTTCAAACTGGGATATATATATGTTGATTTCGAAAAATTGTGGGATAGCTTTTCCGAGGCTTCGTTGGTGCGAGAACGAGATCGAGGGGGCTGTACATATGCTATATATATATATACGTGTTAGTCGGAACATCATAACTCATCGACGCTGGACCAACCCCCTCGAAACCTTTTTCGTTCTCATAATTACGGAGACTTAATGGACCTGGTAATAGGGTTTTTGTTTATTCGATCGCTCGTGCGGCGTTGCAAAGAAAACTCATTGATAAATGTGAGGGTGGCGGGGTGGGAAGAGGAGGCGTGTTCGTTCGAGCGAGGAAACGTTTTTACGTTTGTTTTTTTGTTTTCTTTTCAGGTAAAGTTGTCCCAGATCAGCCCCCGGAAAATTTTACGGAAATTTTCGTATGCGTTGGGAAAACTTTCTGTTTACTTATATATTTATTTATTTATTTATTTATTTATTTATTTATTTATTTATTTATTTATTTATTTATTTATTTATTTATTTATTTATTTATTTATTTATTTATTTATTTATTTATTTATTTATTTATTTATTTATTTATTCATTTATTCGTATTTCCAACAGACTGCCCCTTGGTATAAAATTGAGTGGAAATTCTCTCACGCATTCAAATCTGCGGAGACATGGAAAATGTTCAATTGCAAATTGCAAAATTTCAGCCAACGATTGAAAATAAAGAATAAAAATGCTTCCTCATATAAAAATCTTCGATCCCGAACTGCAATTCGAAATGAGCAAATTTCAAGCTTAAATTTGCCACTTTTTATCAATTTATCCATTTATTTGCGATAATGACAATAATTAAAATCCAACGAAAAAAAATTCCAGCAAAAACAGAAACAAAATTAATTGATAAGCGTACGAGTAGATAGATCGTATTACCAATGGAGATAATGAACGATATCCAGTATATCGTGAAATGGCCGTTTGAAAATCAGTGACGAATTTGTATAATTCGAAAAGGAAATAGCAGACACGTGCGTGACACGTGCATAGGTGAAACGGAGGGGGATGAGGGGGAAAAGGGTTGTTGCGTCGGGGTTAACCGCCTTCGGCGACATTTGGCCGGTAAAACTCGAACCTGTAATTATACGCGTGGTTTACGTGTAACTGTGGGGCACGAGGGGTCCCGTTGCAAGACACAAACCTCGAGTTACGACAAAACCGCGATCTGATTTTTTTAGTTGTATTAAAAATCATGATATATGCGGCTGCAGTGTCCCCTGGGTCGATGATAATAACGTCAATCGAGGGAGACACGTGTATTTTGCGGTCGTTGATGCTTATTACGACAATATGTTGACCTGTGTGTGTGTGTTTAAATGCACATGGCATTTCGGTGTGGCGTGTGCTTGGACATGAAATATTCGAGAAAAAAACAATAAATTATGATAATCGAAATTTACTTTTAATTCCCAAGAATTTTTATTTCCGGAAATTCGTGGTATCTATGATTTATGATTTTATTTGTATCTTCTTAGATTACATTTGATACGACATTACGTTAATATTTTAATGAATTTACAATTTTGTCAACATTTTTTTTTTTTCATAGTTTTAAAAATAATTATTTTGCTTTTCATTGGGACTTAAATTTTTTAATTACTCAACGCTTTGCGCATGATATTTTCTGGTGACATTAATTAAAAGCTCATGTTGGTAGGGATGATAACGTGAAAAGAGTCGTTGTGTACTCTGTTTGATGCATTTGGTCAAATGAAAATGAAAAAAAAAATGGTCGATTTTAAGGGGTGAACAGTTTTAGAAAATCCGAAGTTTCATAATAAAATATAATGATTCTACAATGATTCGGGTTTTCATCACGATACACAAATAAACATCTTTTCAATGTAAAAGACCCACGTTTTAATGCATTTGCGATAACAGGACCTGAAAATTGCATTCTGAACTAGGCTCAACGATGATAAGAAAAATGGCGTAAGCTCAACATATTCTGCTGACCTATAAGAGGTGTTGGGAGAAAAATCATAGAATCCTCCAGTTCAAATACGTAGTTTCCGATCTCGCCATCAGGCCACGATTCTTAAAAATGATTTATTATCATTATTTCCAAAAGAAAATGCAATTTTCCATCATCCAAAGATACGAATCACGTTGCGCTCATTAAATATACAATTCGATTGTATATTCAACGAGCACAACGACCAATTACCACCTAAAAAATAAATATACGTTTCAAACAATTATTATTATTATTATTATTATTATTATTATTATTATTATTATTATTATTATTATTATTATTATTATTATTATTATTATTATTATTATTATTATTATTATTATTATTATTATTATTATTATTATTATTATCATTATATTATACCCTTCACGGGTAACTATTTACTACTACCCCCCCCCCACTTATTATTATGAATATGAATATTATTATCATTATCGTCATATATGGATTCGGCACAAAGGGACCAGACAAGATATATTTTGTTAAAAACATAAGTTAAGTGCAAAACAACTCTGTGTATTATTATATCTATCATAATTTATCATTTAAAAGTTGAAATTTTTTGTCCATTCAACAATGAAAATGTCCTTGTGGCACAATAGTGACTCGCCGAACGTGTAAGATGTAAAAAGTTGAAGTCTCGAAGAATTCTTGCAATTCGTTTGATTCCATTGTCGGGCTGTTGGTCCCTGACGACCTTCCGACCTCCCGGAGAACATCCACATAGCCTTATCAGATCGATGAATAGGCGGGAACCCGTGCTACCCCGGCAACCCCGGACAGACCGCCTCCTACAACCCCCTATTGGACGATACGTTATTCCCGAGCCCCGTGTTGCTTCGCCCCGATCCCGGGAATGCTATTCCACACCAACATAGACACACACACACACACACACACACACACACATATATGTGTTATACGATATACCTTCCGCCACGAACAGTCCTCCACCTCTTCCGTTTCAGTAATGCGACACAACACATCACCGAACCAACCCTCGATAATCTACCCGGACAGTTCGTTCACGAAACTTCGAACCTTTGCAACATTTCAATTTCACATTATTTTTTTTTTTTTCTCATTCTTCATTCACTTTCAATATCATCGACCTCGCGAAACCCACGTTCATCGCAAAATGTCCCGGTGAAAGTTCAAACAATCGATAGCAACGAAAAAAAAAGAAAAAGAAAAAAAAAACAAATTCGAAGTTTAAAAAATTTAATTTTCTCAACGATAAAAAAAAATAATAATTGCAAAAACTAGTTGAGAAAAATATATAATTAAACATTTTGTGGCAAATTTGTTTGAATTGTGGTTATTGTGAATGTGTATGTGTGTGTGTGTGAGTGTGTGTGAAAAAAGGTGACTTCTCACAGACGTTCGCAGTAACAATATATTTTATTTTTTCATCGAGGGCTGATAATTATGAATTAATAAACAAACAGTATATATGTATATACATATACATATGCATCGAGATTCAAGTGAAATGATTGGA
Organism: Diplazon laetatorius; assembly: GCA_963662125.1. NCBI lineage: Eukaryota > Metazoa > Arthropoda > Insecta > Hymenoptera > Ichneumonidae > Diplazon > Diplazon laetatorius. Next base: position 8,354,026 of record OY759158.1, on the reverse strand, counting down.
GTGTAAATGAATAACACGTGCGATGGAAATATGAAAAAATGTGTTTGAAAAAATTCGCGATCACTCGTCGAAAATTATTGGACCTGTTGGTTGTGAAGAAGGGTGGTCCGACGACGTTGTATATATACGTGCCGCTGCACCGTTATCGTGGCTCGGTGTAAAACCAGTTGTTCCGGCAAACAACCCGTGACGAACTATTAGCACACGTTGCAACGTTCTGACACGTGCCCCCCCCCCCCCCCCCCCCACTTGGCAATCGGACACGTGTCGCTGTTTGGAGATATTTGGTGGGACACGCGACGCGACCAGCTTTTATCACCATCGTCGAGCCCGTCGACTCTCCTCTTCGTGTTCGAGTGCCCATACACCCAGCCTTGTGCAATAAAAACAACGAAAGAAAAAAAAAACTACCGAAAAAAAACCAGTTCGGTTCTCCACAACATTTCTCAAACAAAAAGAAAACGACTACAAAAAAAACCATAAAAAAAATATGACCGGACAATTTAGTGATAAGAAATTATTGGCGCCAAATTGTCAAGGTGTTGGAAAATTTGTAAAATTTATCGGATTGCTGTGAAACGTCGAATAAAAAGTGAACCAAAAAAAAAAATAATTAAATAAATAAATAAATAACAACAACACTGTAAATTGTAAAATTAAGATTTGAAATTGTTTTTGGTTCAACGATTCTGGTCAATGAAAATCTAGTCACAAATTATGCTAGCAGTCGTGATGCATTATTTTTTTAATAATAGTAATAATAACAACAATAATCATAATATTTGAGAAGATAATCCTGTTTGAATTAATTATCGATCGATAATAAATCAAGTGCAATTGTATCAAAGATGTATTCCATGGACAATTTGGGTCTGGATATGATGAATCGTCATTACATGTACGAGGCTCACAGTTTCCTCGGAAATCCGGCTATACCATCGGTACCGCCGCACTGCGGTTTACCCGCGACGGCCAGTCTCTCGCCCATTATTTCCCAATTGCCGACACATCCATCCGGTAGCACCGGTAGCTGCAGCGGCAGCGAATTTTATCCTTATGACGAGAATAGCCGTGACAATCTAAGCACTTACAGCAGCGATCAGGAAAATCATACCAGAAAGTGAGTATGAGATTGAAAAAAAAAACTTTTTTAACTCCAAGTTTGTGCCTGAGTAACGAAGAATTATGCATGAGGCATTTCACTGAATTTCGACAAATTTTTCACAGTCGATTGGAATTTTTTGGGCTCATGATTTTCTTCCTCGTCAATGTATGTGAAAAATAAAGCGATCCGTTTGTTTTTTATTGATTATTATCAATTTTAATTGAGATACAATTATGTGAAGTTTATCAACTATCGATCATTCTTGGTCATTCAAATCCATGTATCTCAACAACGGTGAGTGATAAATTGAAAAACAACGGGTGTTTTCTCTTCGTTTTTGCACACCCTATAACAAGAAGATATTCATGATTGTGTTGCAGGAATTGAATGATTATTTATTGACCATTGAATAATTAAAAGTTGTATAAAACAAAAAATACTGATTTTATTTTATTTACACTTTTTTTTTCTCTATAATCCCATGAAAAAGAAAGAACAATTTTAAGACCTCGCACAACTTCTCGTTCGGCTTCAAATAGAAGTTGTAGCTTTTTTTACACGTCGAGCACGGCTACGAGAAACGATGAGAATGTTCTCGATTATGTTGCACCTACGATACAATTATCATTAACCATTTGATAATTAAAAACTTCACGAAATAAAAAATGCTGATTTTATTTTTTAAATTCATGTTTTTTAAGAATACCTTGAACGAAAACAAATATTTTGAGACATACAGAGCTTGGTTCCACGTTTCGTTGGTATTAATCACTATATTCAATATATTCTATATCACTATAATCAATCACTTACCTTTGTGAAGATTTATACAATTTATACATATACAATTTGTTCAACACACTGAACGTGTTTGACATGAAAAAAAGCAACAATTTCAAGATGAAGCCGCAGGCCAAGAGAAAACACGTTGTTTTTCAAATTATCACTTACCGTTTATGATCAAAAATATTAATAATATTATCAAATATAATTCATACATAATTAGAATTTAATTATATTTGTAATTATTGGTCTATTACCATGCACGATAATATAATGGTACGAAAAAGCTCAGCGAGTTAGTCCTACCTGCACTTGTTCAACTTTTGTTTTCGTTTTGATTAATATAGTAATCGATGAGAAATGGATATAAAAATCAGAAAAAAAGTATATATTTAAAAAAGTCATTTGAGTAGATGAAAAAAAATTTTTGGGAGTGAGGGATTGGACGGGGGAGGGGAGGGGAATCATTTTTTGTTGATGTGGGTTGTACGATTCGATTGAAACAGTTTTGACAGTAGAAGAAGCATCGGTGGTTCTCTCAAACGTCCACGTCAAGCGGCTCAGCAACGAAAAAACGCAAATTTGCGTGAAAGAAGACGCATGCAGAACATAAACGACGCTTTCGAGGATCTACGGGCGCATCTTCCGACTTTGCCGTACGAGAAGAGACTGTCGAAGGTCGATACTCTGAAACTGGCCATCGGTTACATAAAAATTTTGAACGATTTGCTGAGGGGCGAAAAAGGCAACGACGGGCTCAACGGAAATGGCACACTGTCACGATGTTCCGGTCGAGTCGACGCCATGAAAGTCATTGTTTATGGTGAGTCGGATAATTCACAAAAAAAAAAAAAAAAATGCATTCGATTACCGTAAAACCTCTCAATAGTGAAAAATTTGCTTCCTCTGAATCGTAAGTAGTGAACGATGATTTCTTTATGGAATCCAAAAGATAAATGCTCCCTCATAGCTCCCTGATTGCTTTCTCGTAAATCTTTGTTTACTACTTACGATTCAGAGCAAGCAAATTTGCTAATGGTCAATCAATGAACCTCGCAATATTATAGTCTCGATCATTTCTACCCCCGACTTTCCAATATCGAGAGGGTTAACTGTAATTTCAAATAATTCACGAAATCCCGAACGATTGTCAATTTTACGACTGAAAAAAAGAAGAAAAACAAAAAAATAATCCCCAAAGACTGAAATAATTTAGCAAAATTCTTAAAAATGCTATTTCCGATTTATTTGATTTTTTATAATCGAGTCAGTGACGAATTTATTAGGCGTGGTAAAAAATGTCGCTCACATAAAATTCTTCTCAATCTCATTGAGAAGAAATGTTGAATACAAACAAAAAAGAATCAACGAAGATGAAACGTAAAAGTGTTTGATTTCACTATCGTCACTATGACAATTATGGATATGAAATGTTCAATGTTTGATTTTTTATTATTATTCACAAGCTACATGCTTCGAATATATAATAATCGTCGCTTCAAAATTGTAATCTCAAATTTTTCAAAATGTTAATGATGAATGAAAAAGCGATCAACGGTCGCTGTTTCTTGAGTTTCTTTTTTCGTTGTGTTCGTAAAACGCTTTGTTTTCAGGTAGCGCTGGCAATCAATTCATCTCACATTCGCTGTCGTGGTCGCGAAAAACGGATATGCTGCCAAACGGCACGATATTCGCAAAAGTATGGACACCGGAGGATCCGAGAACGTCGAAGAATGCAACGTCGTACGAATAAAATCACAAAACTTGCTGTCCGACGCTAGACCAAAAAAAAAAAAGAAACCAAAGAAAAACTTCGTGCAAGGAGATAAATTGAAAAAAAAGAAAATGCAACCAAAACTCATTGTGTTATTTAGTTCTAAGGACGAATATTCTTTTCATCCTTGCGGATGTGTCGTCCGACGTACGGGACGAAAAAAAAAAAACAACAACAAAAAATTATAGGGACACCGTAGGGTTAAAATGAAAATTGAGCGCTGAGTCACTCGACGAAAGAAGAAAGAAGAAAAAAAAACGTTTCTAGTCCACATCGAGTCATCTGTATTACGGTTGCAGTATTATATTGTTATTTATATTGTAATTATCGGTCCTAAGTCCATTTTTTATATAAAAACGAATAATTCTAAGTTTACAATGGAAATTAATAAATTGTTTTTTTTTTTTTATTTTTTTCTTTCCTTATTTTCAACGAGAATACGTGATTAACTCGTGAATTATTGTAATATCGGTGAAAAACATTGTTTTCGACAGCAACGAGTTTTGCTCGTATGTACATAATCATTGATACATAAAAAATACGTGGAAAAAAGTGTTAACATTGTTTCGAGGGTTGACAATTTATTTTTCAAATAATGTATGTATAATTTGTATATGGATTTTGTTTTTTTTATTCTCTCACTTGGAAAAAATCCTGATATGAGTATATTCAATCCCTTGCAGCTTTCTCTATCTTTCAGATGACCATTTGTTCTTATCAAAGAATTATATATATATATATATATATATATATATATATATATATATATATATATATATAATATAGTTCGATATTAAAATTTGCGTATGTATATATATATATATATATATATATATATATATATATATATATATATATATATATATATATACACATACGCAAATTTTAATATCGAACTATTTTTTTTGCATCACCCACCAAAGTGATTTCAAATCTCAATGAATATAATCGTTCTTTACGAGGAAGTCCAAATTCTTGAAAAAAAAACAGTTCCTCGTAGAGATCGATTCGTGCAATATCTTGAATTATGAGAAAGCGATTTGCAAGTTCCAAATTGATGAACATGTCGCAATAAAATTCGCTATAAAACATTATTGGACTTTCAAACAGCCTTTCTCTACGAGGATCAGCAAAATTGAAAACATAAATTTGTCGGTTGCGTGTCGAAGTTTCGAATTTTTCGATGTTTCGAAGGCTCGCAAATTTGACATTCTTTCGTTACGAACCTCATAAGTCCAAATTGCAGGGTAAAAATGAGTTCGAAATATTTATTTCACCTTCGTTTCAACCTCAATATGCGGTGTCAACATTTTTTCGTCATCTTCGTTTCACCTTCCGAGTGATATTGATATTTTTTCTTTCGGTTATTTCACCTTCGTTTCACCTTTCGAATAAAGGTAAACATTGTTTTTCCTCATCTCACCTTCGTTTCACCGTTAAAAATTCGAAAAAACGGGCAATTTTTAGGGTGAAATGTAGTTAAAACGCAGACAATAATTGGTCGTAACTTCATCCTACTTTCAATCTCCATCACCCTAAATGTGACGTTGAAAAAAATTTGAAATAAAGGTGAAAATTCGGACTTGGGTCGGAGATAAGGATGAAAGAAGATTTTGGAAGGAAGCTTCGGACGTAAGATGGTGGCGAAGAAGCTTCGGCGAGGTCCCCGGTCTTTCCGCAGCTTTTCTCCGGGAAATACAAGATGGCCGCACACCTGCGCGTACTTGGCGTTCGCGTATTCGTCGTTGACGCGTACGCGCTCTGTATCTAATTTACGGGGTTGCTGCTTTTTTGCCGCGCGACTCGGACGAGTGGGCGGAACGTCGATATCCCGGCGTACCGACCCCAGTGGCAATAGCGCCCGGAATAATGGCGGCAACGGCTGTGAATCTTCCCACGCAGCCCCTCAATCCTCCACGCTTTCCTCCTCATATATATATATATATATATATATATATATATATATATATATATATACACATACATGTATATATATATATATACACATATGTATATGTTCTATTAACGCGTACGTAGATCTACATAATTAATAACCATATACAACGTTCGAAGAGTAAATAAATATATAAATGAATAAATTAAATTATTTTGCGATTGAACGAAAATTCACGTGATTCAAATTGCGAACTGATCATCGAATTAACTCTAGAACTCATTATTGGGGTCCGAACGCACCCCACGCTAACTTTGAAAAAATAAGCTTTATTTTGCCGGTTTCTTCTGTTTTTCAGTCTTTGAATGAGTTTTTACATTAACTCAATGATCAATAAAATCAAATTTCTCGTAGGTACACCATTCTCTTCCTTATGAAAAAAACCGAAGGAAATCATGTACGAGAAAGAGTCTGTTTATCAGCATAGGACCGGTTATATGATCGAGAAAATCGTGGGGCGCTTTCGGACCCCAGTTTGAAGGTAGAAAAATGGAGTCATGAGTCGTAGGGTTGAATATATCGTTACGATGTGACTCATTGGTGTAGAAAAAAAAAAGTGAATAATTTTGCCATATCATTCTTTTCATATATCCAATCGTGCTGAGTTGCATGATAATGTTTGACAATGGCGAATTTAATGTTGCAAATAAATGCGACGAAAGTTAATTTTTTTTAAATTATCGTAATTAAATGAATAACACGATATATAGATAATTATATTGTGAATAACAGCATTTTCTCGCTAATAACGAGTTTATACACAATGTTTTACAGAAATATTTAAGAAAATAAGATACTATTTATAACTTACAGATCTAATGATTAGTACAAAAATATATTATAAATATAATAAATTACTTATCATACATATTCTTCTTCGAGTGAGTTTCGATCTCAATTTTGTTAAAATTACAAGTTGGCTGAAAGAAAAACAGGGTTTTTTCGATAGTTCAGAATATTGAATGATGTAAAACCAATAATAATATAAACAAAATTGCAGAAAGAAAAATCATTTGATGATAAAAATGAATGTTGCATGTATAAATGCAATGAAATGGTGAATCTCGATGGAATTGTGCCCGATTGTTCGAATTCCCCCGAGGGGGGAAAGAGTGATGATAGGGGGGGGCTTGAGGATTCGATCTGGTTGGCCTTTTCCGGTCTGGAAATGATTCCTAATTGCCCACAAATCGTTGGGGACCCGTCCTCGCCCTGGAGCACGCTCACCCCCCTCTTAAGATAGTACCCACAGTTCGTACAGCAGCGGCAGCACGAGCGCCGCCGACTAGACCCTCTGAGCGGAGGGGGGGGGGGTGAATATAGACCGAGCACCCCGTTTCGAATGCTATATGGATTCAATTACACTTCATTGTGTGCTGATGTCTATAAACAAGGGTGTTTTCACAGCTGATAGTGGCCCACGCTGCACTATATCTCGATACATTGTGTGTTAGTGTGTGAGTGCGTATGTGCATATAATCGTAGCCCCGCTACACATGTATGTATGTATGTACTGTATGCACAAAGCCCGCACCCAGTCCACATAGATTTGAAACCCAAAAACGAATCTCCGACCAAACTACCACCAGACTGCACTCGGTCAACTTGCAGCTTGCACTTATGTATTTTTTTGCATCGGTTTCACGATGCCCCATACCTCTCGAATGTCGCAGCATTACTGCCCCACTGAGCATGGAATAATAATCTTAGATGTGTAACCTTGAAGGATTTGGAAAATCCATGTGGATTGCCGAAAAAAATATTGAAATTCGATTATTATCATTATCATTGTTAATTTTTTTTGAACGAGCGGTGGAAATTAAACGAGCTTGGTTGTTATTGAATAATATATATCTTTATTAATGTTTATTCATTTGATATATATTATTTTTGTCCACATTTTTCCCCTCAAAAGTCTCTTTATAGATACAATAGTTTTGTGGAAAAAAAATTATACTATCGAAACTTTTGTATTTATTATTTTATATTAATCATTGGATGTCGAATTGTTTTTTTTTTAGTACATAATTTGAATGGGATTCACCGTTTGAAGAATAATCGAGGAAAAAAGACGTGGGAAGGAATTCAGTAAAACGAGGGTTGATTTTTCGATACGGAGAGTTATAGTCCAAACATCTATGAACCGAGGCCGCTAGCGTATATATATATATATATATATATATATATATATATATATATATATGTGTCCAATAAAATCGTCTGTAGATAAGCGCAGGTGTTTCCAATATCGCATAACTATCAACTCGTCCGTCTATCCGAACTTCACGACGATATAAACCACCGGCCATAAAACACTGGCTCGACCTGTTCGAATATCGCTCGATGTTGCATCAAAGTGAATATAACGTGAGACACAGTGACCAGGTGATTCAACGCCGGCCCATTTGAACACCAGGTGCTCACACAATGCTCATCATTTCCACGCGGAAACTATCAAATTTACCGTTTATTCATATATTTTCTAAATTTCATTACAGCAATTATGACGTTAACAAAAATTGTTATTATCTTCACGCAAGATATGAGAAATGTTTGTTTTTAGAACTCTAAAAATCAATTCCACGGAGATATTATTATGTATCACAGTACATTGATTTTTATGCACTTTGAATAACCGAAATTTCATTATTCCTTGTCGCGGGTATTGTAATGATAAATAATATGACAAAAAAAAATATTACGTAGCGAGAGGTGTGAAGATTCGATCGAGGGCGCGGAATTGAAATTAATCGGTTTGGACGTTGCGGCTGATGCGGCATTATAATGCCGTGAAAATTAGCGAGCCATGGAGTACTCGATTGAATGCGGTGTCGATCCTGGCTGCATTAGCAGCAGCATCGAAGGGACAATAAAAATGTGACGGTATAGCCCCTGGAACCAAGCCGAGAGGCCCTCGCACACCCTCGAAGTTTTTGTACTGACGAGGGTGGGGGTAGGGGGCACGGGACAAGGGTATTAGCACTTGTGTTCATCCTCGCAGCTGGAGTGACACACAAATAAAGTATTAATTCACGATTCCACTTCGAATAACGGGACATCGGGGGACACTCTATCTCTCTCTTTAGAATCCGCTGCAATATAGTTACAGTGCAACAGTGGCGCCCCGAAGTGGCGGACGCCTTTACCACGTACGCTCACGAGCTTTATATCATCACACTTATGTAAATAATTCATCACAAAATTTTCAATCGTCGAAATAAAATTGTAAAAATTTTATTTGGGAAAAGAAAATTAATTATTATTTTATTTTCGTGTTATTATATGAAAAATTCGGTTTGGTTAATATTTATTTCTCAATTGGTTAATTATTGATGTCCACAGCGTGATTGAAGAAGAAAATATTCGACGATTTTATCGAATCGATCGATAATATATCATTTTCAACAGTTTCATTGTGTCAAGATTTTTGGATATTCCTTTTTCTTCAATTTTTATAATGATTTTCATTGCTGTGGCAACTTTGTGTATTATTTTTTTGTACGAGTCATTCGAGAAATTGATTGATTCGTTTATTCATTGCTGAGGCAGTAATATTTTCAAGGACTTAATTGTTTTCATAGCAGAATTATCTGGATCATAAATTAACATTCATGAATAATCATAAATGCTTATTTTTATTTGCTCTTACTCTACTGATTATGTTTGAAATATAAAACAAAAAAAAAAGAAATAAGAAAACTTTCGATTATACTATTCATCGCCACGGTTCGGTAATTATTTCATGAATGTATCATAATTATATCACTAATTTATTCGTTTGATTCTCACGAATTATTATTTTTTTTTATTTTCTATGTTTTTTCATTCGTTTGGTTTATTTCTGAGGTAGCAGAATTTCACAGCTTTGAGTTCCGTCTCCCAAAGAACTATTCTAATGACGAATCGAGCATCCATAAAAAAAAATAAATAAATAAATAACAACAACAAAAATTATAAAATCAATTAATTTATCTTATCGAAGTTGCAGAATTCCGAATGTTTGCGATGCGTTTTATCGTAAAACAATTTTAACATTAAAAGATCATCGACATTCTCACCCTTCGAACGTCGTCGGAGCTCTCGAGTTGGTAAGCCCATAAAATATGAATGGACAAAAAAAAAAAGAAAAGAAAAAAAATTAGAACTGGGGCAAATACCTGGGCAGCTGCACAGCAGGGGTGATATATCCCTGGATAGTTTGCACAGCAAAATATGCTTCCTCCCCCCCTCCCGGCACCCCTGGAGTCTGCACCGGGGTCATCGAGGTGGCTTTGACGCTTTTGCGACCGCGTCGCTGTTGCAGCCACCCAACGTGGTCTTTATTATACTGCAATTATCCGCTCGAGGGTCTTTGCCAGCGGCGGTACCCCGTGCATCTCTCGACTGCATAAAAGCGAAAAAAGGGGTTGCAAAAAAAAAAAAACGATTGCCACGACGAGGGGGAGGTGTCGCGTGTCGTGGCAACCTGTCGTCGGTGCGTCTCAACGGTCAGTCATGGAAATGGGCAACGACGAACCAAAAATCAAACAACCATTGTTACACATTACAAATTCATGCATTCAACATCAGTAAAAATAATCTATCGATAACTACGAATTTTTCATGCAAACACTCTATTTTTCAGGACATCTGATATTTGAATTTTGTAGAAAAAAAAAAAATTAATAGCAAAAAAAAAAACCTAAAATAATAATACAAGCAAGAACACAGCCTTGTCCTTTATTTTTCATTCGATCATATTTCAACATTTGAATTTTTTCAAGTTAAAAATATTTTTTACAAATTTTCTTTGAATTTTATTTATCGTATCTGAAATAATTTTTCGTTTGATATTTGAAAATATGTATTTTCTTTGAATTTGAATTTTCGTGTAAAATTTATCGCAATATAATGAATATCAGATTCGATCGATTATCAATCGTTCGTTCGGACGTAGATAGACATCTTTGTTTCGGAGCTATTGAACGAATATGAAAAGTCCGGTCGGGTTTGAGAGGATTGTCGCGATAAGAATCGTCACGAGGGTGATATACGGTTCGTGAGCCCCCGACGAGATGTACGCGAGGGATTTAATCCACCGTGAAAACTATGACGAGAAACGTTCCCGTTTAAATCCTATTAGCTCGGGCGCTTTAAATCGATCGTCGAGGTTGTCTGATACCGCGACAATGAGAACTGTCCGCGAACCAACTCCGAGCGAGATTCTACTTTATAGCGAGCAACGGAAAACCGTTGCCGATGGAATCTGCAAATTTTCACTCATTCATTTATTTTATACTTTATTAAAATGTAAAATAAAAAAAAAGTGTATTACATTTTATTAAAAAATATAAATATAATAAGTCGAATCATCTTCTTAACATCGTAAACATTCGACATATACATTTGCATTTTACTCATTTGTTTTTATATTAATTATCATTATTCTTATTATTATCATTAAATATTTCACTGAGCAAGATTGACGTTCGAGCAACGGAAAGTCGTTGCCGATAGATCCTGCAAATTTTCAGTTCTTCGTTTCTTTTTCATTCTATTTAATCGATTTTATAGTGGGTCGATGAATTTCTCGAAATTTTAAGAAGTATGGATTTTTCATTTCTGCGCGCATCAATCTTGCTCAGTGGAATATTCAATAATAATAATAATAATAATACTAATAATAATAATAATAATAATAATAATAACAATAAATAAATAAATAAATGAATAAATAGAAAACGAATGAATGAAATGCAAATTCAATGTGGAATTTTTTTGGTACTGACAAGACGTATCGACGTATTATATTTAAATTTGGACGTATAAAAATACGATAACATAAAATAAACAATGTGTTCGTGAATAAACTTCACGATTTTCATCGATGTTTCCAAGAAAAAAAAACTATTGAAGATTTCTTTTTTATTTTGCTTCAATACATTTATGTATAGATGCAAAAAACATTTAATCAATGTATTTACAAAATATATAAATGCATAAGTCAATAATGGTCATTGCACTTGACAAGGCATTCATTACGTAGGCACATGGAGGTGACTAGTCGCCAGAGACCCCTCCTTCCTCCAAGCAAGGTGTACGATACTATATCGATTCGCCTTGGATATGTGGACGAGGTCGCAGATGATGATTCTCACGATTGTTGAACATGCAAAAAAACTTTGAGCCCCTCTTCATTCATCGTCTTTTTCGTGGCTCTATCAACCCCACATTGGGAGACTCGGATGGGTCTTATCGCTAGTTGAACCTTACCGGACTTTCAACAGCCCAAAAAAGTAATTCTCAAGTGAGATTCGGTCGTTTGAAAAATTTCCGAAAATAAATATTATCGACGAATCGTCGACACTATCGAATCATAATTCGCAGATTTGAAATTCTCAGGCTGATGGACTGAATTTGTTGTCATGATTATTTCGTTTCGTCGATGATATTCGTATCTTCGTCGTTGCTGCAACAATATAAATAAACAATATAAAAAAAGTAGTCGAGTAGCGTGTTGGGCACGCGCATGATTGGGTTCCGTGGTCATTCTGTAGTAACCATTGACGAAATATGTAATCTTCTACATAAGCGTTAAGGTAAACTTTTTTATTTTTATATTCTACGTAAACTATTTGGTGCTAGTGTTCGTGATAATTTTAATTGAATGGATCAATTAAAAGCTACACTTTAGATTTTTTTCAGATTTTTTTTAATGGTCAGTTTAGAAATTAGAGGGAGGGGGGGGGGGCACTCTGATCAGGACTTTGAAAGCGAATATCTCGTGACTGAAGGGTTGAAATGTAAAAGATCTCGGAGCATTTTAAATTGCATTTGAGGAGACCTGTTAAAAGACACCTCACTCGATGGGATGAGCAAAAAAAAAAAAAATTTCGAGTTCACTTTTTAATCTGTGCCAGAGGGGTTAATTTTTTTCCTTAATCATGTCATTTCTGTTTTTTGGGGTTATTGATGTCTACGTCTGTGTGACAAATTTCATCTCAATCGGTACATAAATGAAAGAATGGGAGGACCATAAAGGGTTCCTAGACTTTTACGAAACCCTTAAAAGTTAATTAATAAAAGTTATTGTAATCAGAAATGTTTCGAATTATCTGTAGATAATATTTCAAAATTAATTTTTCGATCGCTTTTTATTACACGTTTTCATTTACAGTTACAATACAAAATTGTGTCATTCGGTGTGTCGCTCAATATCAGAATTATCATTTTTGTTAATCCAATTCATTTGTTTTAATTTTTTTTTTTTTTTTCGTTGAGAATAAAGTAGTTGTTGTGTAATTTATTTATTATTTGTTTTTTTTTCTCATCAATCGTACGACACTCGAAACCATTTTATCGACTCTTCCATGGCTCACATTTTCATTCACTTTACACATATATAAAATAATAAAACTAGCGCGAGGCTTACTTCGACTACGATCGAACGTTCTATTCCATTTACATTCGTCATTTATACTATGTACGATCATTCATGTTCCATGAGAATATTTTACAATGCGCGAGGCTTCGTGAACAATGAGTTGCAATTTTTTTTTACGGGATTATCGCACACTTGAAAAAAAAAAAAAACAACAATAGTACACAAAAATGTCATAATTTTTTTCCGGTTTTCACCGAACTTTTCAAACACACAATTATATTGCGATTGACATCGAAATTATTATCACGAACCCTTATTGCCAATGATAATTCGGTCTCAGAAAATAAAAAATAGAAAAATTTCAAATATTAAAATTGAATGATTCGCAGAGTTAATTGTAATTTTTTTTTTTTTTTAATTTCGAATTTTTGATTTGAAAATGGAAAAATTATACATTTTATGTTTTGTTGAGAAATCATTTTCGTGGGTCAACCCTAGATTGGTCACCTACATGCGAGCTAACGACTTAGGTCACCTGTGAGGTAAGTGCCGCAATGCTTTCCGGGCGACAGCGTTGCCACATCGCTCGACTATTGTAGCGCGCGTGTGTCATCGGCGCGGCGAGTGTGGCAACGTCGCCCGAGAGAAATCACTAAATTATCTGGATCACCTGATAAGGGAAGTCCCGCATTTCGGCGTTCCTTCTATCTAATTATTTTTCTATCTCCATTCTGAACGTTTCATTTGATTTGAAAAAATATATAATTAATTTCTAAAAGCTTCAAAAGACAAACTCTATTTTTTTTTTTCAAAAATTTCTGCCAATAGTTTGCGAGTGAAAAAAAAAAACGATGCGCGCAAGCGATTCCCTCGTATGGTGACCAATCTAGGGTTAATGATTTGTGACGAAAATATTCAATTGATTGACTTGAAAAATACAGATTTCAAACGAATACACGTGTGTGCGAATGGCAAACGAGTTTACAGCCGAGTGGTGAGAGCGAGGGATGAAATTCCGAAGTGAGATACATTCTTTTGCATCGAGGAATCATGTAAAAAATGTTTTAAAAATTTCGGGGCAGAAAAATGCGCTCTGAAGTTTTTTAAAAATTATTTTTTCATTGCATTTTTCGAGTTTTCGATTTCTGAAGTGTCTACTAAATATTCTACGATCATTTCAGCGCAATGTCGACGCAAATTATAATTGTTTTTTTTTTCGTTTAATGTTTGATCTGTATCATAGAACGATTTTTATCTGAAGATACAAGAAGAATCTTAATAATTAACGATTCTTCCAATTTTCCACCCAAATTTCACGTGATAAATCAGAACTCTCACGAGGTTACAAAAATTTGGCACTATTTGCAGTGAAAAAATATCATCGTTACGCTCTTGTCATTCTATTTTTATATTACTTTTTCCATCTCGTTATTTGTTTATTCAATTATTTTTTTTCCATCATTTTGTGCGTGAATTATTTACGCGTTGTAAAAAAAACGTTGTCTTTCGCGACGATTAATCTGTCTCCGATTGATTTTTTGTTCGTTTCTATGTTATTTTCATTCAATGTGCATCTAAAAATACGATGACTCACGGTAAAAGAAAAATAATTTTTCTGCGATTACGATTGTTCGAAGAACGAAAAAAAAAAACATTTATTTACAATCGAATGATTATAAAAGTGTAAAAATCGATTATTCGAATAATTGATTTTTTTATCTCAGAGTGTCTTGGGGCTGGAATAATCCATCACAAATTCCATTCAGTCCTAACAGATTTGGTTTCGTAGGTGAAATCGATCGTAAATTTGTTTTTTTTTCTTCTTGCTATCATATTTTTATATTATTGGTGATGATAATGTCGTGATTCACGTGCACTAATTGAACGTACGATTTTTTTTTTTCGGTACACCGATTCCCTGAGTAATGGCCGATTTATTTCGTAGATTTGGTGTTATAAATTGTCAGCTACGATGTATAAACGTACTCTTTTCCGATATACAAAGATCTATTATCGTATCTCACGCTCAAACGTTCAAAAGGTACAAAAAAAATAATAAATAAATGGAAATAATAAAAAATCGCAGAGCACTCGCTTCCTGACAATCCGGACCAACGTTCCACTATTCATTTACAATCACCACAAAGTTGGAAAAAATACCCGTGTTAAAAAAAAATAAAAATAAAATAAAATAACTAAAAACAAAAAATAAATTATCCAAGGGCGGAAAAGAAAGGGGATCAGAAATGAAAGTGCAGGATATGTAAAGAACAGAATGAGACACTGAAGCACCCGACAATGTGTAGAAAAAGATGGGAGTCATTAAACGGAGAAAATGAAAAATGAAGCAGAGGAGTGGGAGGAACGAATAGACAATTTGGAATTGAAAGAAGAAAATTATAAATGCGATAAGTTGGAAAATGCAAACAGGGATATGGGAATACTTCAGGAAAGTAAAACTAGTGTGCAAAAAGATGGGCACGTTGGGAAGGAAGGGGGAGAAGATGGAGTGGAGAAATGAATGAAGAAAAATAAAAAAACGTTGGATACCGTAAAAGCTGTTGTTGTTATTATTTTGTAAAAAAACTTTCTATAAGTTGTGGAAATAAAACTCGATTTGAAGGATTGTTTGATTGACGGAAGTAATCGTCACGCGAATATTTCAAAATTGTGGAACACAGAATAATTTTCTTAAATTTTGACGATCACAAAAAATCGGAAATATTTTCAAATTAGTTTTTTCGACCGCAATTGCAATAAAAAAAATAAGCGTAGCATTACCATTTTTCTTAAGAAAAAAAGTACTTTTCGATCTATTTTTGTAAAAATGAAATCTAACAGCGCACGGAACAAAATGTTGACGGACTTGATGAATGAATAACGATGGTAAATCGTGATCATTCGGTCTTATCGGTTCAATCGAATCGGAGGAACAAAAATAATAATAACAATAAAAGAAAACAATTGATTCATGTTTCGTGTATGATAATCGACGATTTTGCATGAAGAACAGTGGACACCTTCTTGTACATAAATATACATATTAATCGGTCTCTCTTTCTCTCTTTCTCTCTCGCTAGATACAATATGTCGTTATGCTCGCTCACACAATTAATTTCTCCATCGAAAGATAAAATAATACGGAAGTGAAAAAAAAAAATCCGGCAATTTCGCTATTTCGATGAACTCTCGTTTCCGAATTTTCACATCGAAAACATAGTTTTTTTCCGATAAATTCTGCGTCCGAAACAATGGAGAACAGTCGATGTACATGAGGAATCGAGTGAAAATTGACAAAAATAAAATAAAATAATAATAATGATAACAATAATAATTAAACATGTCGATGGTACACGGAAACTCGAACAAATACGCGTTCGTCTAAATAAGTTACAGCATTATAGCGATCGAGATTAAATCTGAAACCTACTTCACAGCTCTTATTCGTGGAAGGCAGTGTTCGTTAATTACGTTTATAATTTACAACCGAAGCCAACATTGTAATAAATTTTTGTGGCCTGTTATTTATTTATTTTATTATTACTTTTCTTTCATTCTATCTTTGTTATTTATTTAATTTCAACTGTACAGTGTGTGGCCTGTGTTGACGTGAACATTGTTGCGACGAAGAAGGCTCTGAGGGTGATAATTTTCGAGTTACGAGTTTTTATGTAGCTTCGACGATTTTTCGGGAAACGAACGAATTTTTTTTTTTCTTTAGTCGTTCGTTGCTTTGAAATATTTTATTCGCAACAGAGCCGACTCGACGACGCAACAAAATTCGAACCGACAGATATTAAAATTGTGTGGATTGTATAATGTACACCTATAGTATTATTGCTATTATTCGCCATAGGTAAACTTAGGGGCTACTGATTTCTTTATTATTTTTTTTCTTCATAATTTTTATTTTTTTCATTATTTTTTATTTTGTACATCAGCGAGTCTCTGCTGTTCGCGCGAAGCGAGACTCCGACACTTGGATTGTCCATCTCGAATGCTCGCCAACGCGCACGTGAATGAGTTAATTCGTGTTTCCATGTTTTGTCATAATTGAGTGGAAGGAGACGAGCCAAAATTATATGAGGGGTTGTTAGGTATACAAGAGATACTTTTAACCTTTTCTCACTTTTTTCGTGATGCGTTTTTTTTTTTGCATTATCAAAAAATTGTCAAGATCCTCAATATGCAGTTGTGACAATAAACATAAAAATTGTTGATATTTTGTTGTTTTGTAAAATTTAAATCCTCAATTGGCTACATCACAGTACGATTGTCGGAAATTAATTATTTTTTTTTAATAATAATAAACGTCAATCGAACTCTCTCACTTTTTGGTACGAAATAAAAATTCTCGTCCGTTTTACTTTTGTATTGAAATGCCGCAATTCTTAGCCTAAATTACGCAGTACTGATTCAGCCTTTGTACAACGAAATTTCGTGACGTGGAATAACATCCGAACGAGCCACTCGGAGACTTCGATTTGATTCACATGCGAATTATAGCAAAAGTTTATTTCGAAAAAATGGACACGAAATAGATTACGTTTTACTGCTTTTATTTATTTATTTATTTATTTTTTGTTCGTTCTTTCTATATTCTACGCTAACTGGCCACTCATTTTTTTTCACGCCAAATAGCTTTGGAACACAATCATAATATTAATAGTAATCATAAGATTATTTTCTATCGCAACGAGTGAAAACTAAAAAATTTTGGGTAAAAAAATCGCGATTTTTGTTCTTTTTTTTTTGATAAAATCAAATTTGCACTACTCGCTCGGTAAATGGCAGTTTTATGCTGATGTTTCATTGTGTCACAATCGATAAAGTAACGGGATTAACCCTAGATTGGTCACCCACATGCGAACTAACGACTTTGGTCACCTGTGAGATAAGTGCCGCTGTGCTTTCCGGGCGGCAGCGTTGCCAAATCGCTCGACTCTCGTAGCCCGTGTGTGTCATCATCGCGGCGAGTGTGGCAACGTCGCCCGAGATAAATCACTAACGTATCTGGATCACCCGATTAGGGAAGTCCCGCATTTCGGCGTTCCTTCTATCTAATTATTTTTACATCTCCAATCTCAACGTTTCGTTTGATTTAAAAAATATATAATTAATTTCTAAAAGCTTCAAAAGATAAACTCTAATTTTTTTCGTAAATTTCTGCCAATAGTTTGGAAGTGAAAAAAAAGAAACGATGCACGCAGGCGATTCCGTTGTATGGTGACCAATCTAGGGTTAAAAAGCGTTTCGGTGAATGTCTTTGGAAGGGGGGCGGAGGCTCGATAGCGCGGTTTTTTTTTCTCCTTCGTTCCGATATATCTCTAACACAGTTTTTCCCCCCACTTTTGAGCGACAGCATTGATCCACGGTACAGACGTTTTTATCTATTATTGCGTTAACAGTCTCCTGCATAATTCATCACGAATTTTTTGCACGAATTGTGGATCATTATTATTATAATATTTTTTTTTTTTAATCGAATTTAATTTTCGTACAACTTTCCACGTTACCGACCGAAACTTGAAAAATGACCGCATTATCACAAAAAAGCGTCGCGATGGTAACAAAATTACGAGTCAAGCTTGTGAAACTTCGGA
This sequence comes from Diplazon laetatorius, assembly GCA_963662125.1. Classification (NCBI taxonomy): domain Eukaryota; kingdom Metazoa; phylum Arthropoda; class Insecta; order Hymenoptera; family Ichneumonidae; genus Diplazon; species Diplazon laetatorius. Next base: position 8,335,444 of record OY759158.1, on the reverse strand, counting down.
AGGCGTTGTGACAAAAATCTTCGTTGGTGAAGCACAAACAACTTCTACCAATTGTTTTGTTTTTTTTAACGTCCGACGAAGGTCCGAAAAATTGCGATAAAACGTTTTTCCCCACGAAGCTGACGATCGCGAATCCTCTTTCAATTAAGATGTCACACATTTGAATTCAAAATCTTCAATCTCAAAACGAAAAAAAAAGAAAAAAAACCACGAGCGAGTTCCTAGTACATTCATTGAGCTGTCAACGCAATAGCGTCATCAAAACAAACGCAAAAAAAAGGAAACAAAAAAAAAAAAAACGAAAGAATTATATTATTTACAATGGTCAAATATTCGAGTGGGCTGTTTGATACCAACGTCGAAGGACGTTGCAGCTGAGGACGTAGAACCTGGATGATTGTTCGGCGAATGCGGATACAATTTTTTTAATGAATAAAAAAAAATGACGATGCAAAGACACGATAAATGATTTTTTTTTTGTTTTTCCAAAAGCGATAGCGTAATTTTGTAAATCCTTGTTCGTTTGTTTTTCTCGTTTCTTTCGTCATCGGATGAGATGTTGTTGGGCTATGGTAATTTTTTTTTTTTTTTTTTTTTTTTTTTATTGTTTTCCATGGGATGTTGGGCGTGTCCGGCCGTTCATCGTGGCCGTGTGATTTAGCTTCAGCTCGGCTTACTCGGAGGCCCGTGACTCGTCGGTGATGGACCGTGTGAATGAAGATTATGTACGCTACCTACTTGATTACTGGTAAGACTGGACATCGTCTGTTGATACATCGACGGCATGAAACTGCTCGACGACTGTGACACCGACCTAACAACGTAATTTTGTCCTTTGATTCGTTGGGCGTTTTTTTTTTTTTTTTTTTTTTTTGATTTTTTGATTTTTTCATTTTGGGCACGGAGGAAGGAAGAGTTGTGGCGAGCTCAGTGGAAGAAGAACAGTCCCGACGAAGTCGTTGACGTGCTTATTTTTTTTTTTTTTGATTTTTTTTTTTTTTCAGGAGAATGAGAGTAATGGTGGTTGGTGGTTTATGGTGGTGAATAGTATCAGAATGAAGAACACAGGCTGGGCCTCCCTTACCTAGGTACACCGCGCAGTGGATCCGGAGTGACGGAAGAATTTCTCACCACTCCGGAATTTGTCGCGTTAGCCGGTGAAACGATGTTGCTCGGTTGGCCTTGATGGTAACCACCTCCAGCCGGACTGTGCCTGAAAAAAAAAGGAATTCAAGATGAGTAATTATCGATAATTCTCGAAATAATAACGATTTATTGAATAACGTTTGGAATAAAATTGATGCTGAATAAATTTATCATCTACCAGAATTCTGTAGTACAACCCTCAGCTTTCACTCGAAAGCGTATTTGCTCATAAGATTTATGAAACACCAGTCAATTGGAATTTTTCGAACAGAGGTCTCTTTTTTTTTCAAACACGAATCGAATAACTTTTACAGGTAAATTTATTAGGGCGGTTTTTATTTGGATCATGTCCGAATGTTGATTTTGCCGGAGGCTCAATCGATCCAGAAGAAAATTTGGAAGATGTCAAGCCTATCATGAACCTTCTGGTTCAATTCTAATCATCGTCTAAGACCAGGTCAAGTTTCCCATGTAAAATACATGCAATTTTTTTATACGTCGGTTATTATATCGGCGGGACGATTGATTATTGCTTGAAAATCAAATATTGTACGGAGTTAACAGGTATCAACCGTATATGCGTATATGGATCGTCTCATACCATTGATTGATTGAAAAAACAACAAAATATGTTTTCTTTCGGTTTCCGCACGCGCTATACGATGGGGATGTTCACGATTATCAAACAATTATTATGAAACAATTATAGACACCTATTAAACAATTATTATCAACAATTTGATAATTGAAAAATTCATAAAACAAAAAATGCTGATTTTATTTTTTCGATTCATTTTTCTAATGGATTCCTCGAACGAAAAAAAAAAAAAAACATTTTGAGTTCATCGTGTTTTCATGAGAAAGAGGCATAACTTCTGAACGAAACGTCGGAAATTATGATATTTTTTTTTTTAAATGAGTTTATGAGTTCCGGTTACCTTATCGTAGGACTCGGTTGAGGTGGAACCAGAGCTCCTCGGTGCTGTTGATACTGCGATAACGAACCCGTAGCGGGTGGCGAGGGATCCGGCGGAAGACCATTTTCCATCGGTGTCGAGTGTCCACCACCCGAACTCGAGTGCGGTAAATACGTACTGTTGACCCGCGAATCACGATTTACTCGCGATATCGTAGCCAAATTGCCTTGGGGACCACCCTCGGGATGCGGCATACTCGAGTGCGACGGATTCACCGAAGGATGTATGTTATTCACTAAAAAAAAACCCGGACAATGTTTCATTATTATTATTATTATATTCATATTATTATTATTATTATATTCATATTATTATTATTATATTCAAATTATTATTTTTATCGTCTATTCTGCTATTTTTTCGGATTTTTACACAATTCAAAGGAAACCTGCATTTTGTTTTTTTTTCTCCATACAGAAATTCACAAAAAAACGTTGCCAAAGAAATTAACACGCTTCAGCGATTTTTTTTACGGCCGTGAGCAGCGAAATAATACTTTTTTTTTGTTTGTTTAAATTTTGCATGTGACTCACCGGGATGCGTGTTCGGTTGGGTCGTGAGTGGAATAGCGAGTCTGGCGTTTACCGCCAACAAATGATCTCGCCTCTGCAACAGACTGTTCACGTGTTCCTCGAGTCTCAAATTTTCCGCCCTCAACTGATGTAAACACGACAGAAGAGATGCGACTGGAAAACAAAGAAACGAAAAATATTTGCAGGCGGGTTTGAAATTTATCATTAGTTTTTTTTTTCGAGCGTGTTTTTGCTTCTGCCCATGCGTCGTGTTGTTTTTCAAGGTAATACGCCTAGTTAAGAGAATGACCGTTTAGATTTTCATAAAAGTTGACATACCTGGTAGGTATTGATAAGAAAAAGAATTCAGTTGAATTTTCACTCACTGTCAAAGTGTTGAGCTTGTTCCATCAAAAATTGACTGCCCTGTTCCCATTGTCGTTCGAGAAGTTGATCGAGCGTTTGTGGAATGGCTCCCCCACCGAGTGCCCCGGCTGTGGTGCTCGCGGCGGTATTGCTGTTTGTCGAAAACACCGACGAGAACGATGTTGCAGGAACTGTCGTCTGATTCGATCGTATCTGCTCGCGGAAAGAGGCACAAAAATAAAAAAATAAAAAAAATAGCGTGTCAAAATTAATCAATACAACGGAAATTAATTTGTATTAATTGTTATTTGTTCCGATTACTTACCGAAGCGATTACACGACTGTGGAGTTGCGGACCAACGAGATTCGTCGTGGAATTACTCGCTTCCGTGAATATCGAGTGTGCCTCCAACTCTTGCGAAAGTGTATCCGACATTTTTTGCGCCATTGTCGATGTCGGATTCAATTGATTGCCGAGCATGTGAGGAGCGCTCACACCATTTTGAAATCTGAAATTTTGCAAATGAAAATTTATACGTCGAAGTCGTCGAGGTGGAGTTTTTTTTTTTCAGCAACGTACAAATTACCATGGTGTCCAGTAAAACGTTCGTGCGAAATTCAAGGGCATTCAAGGACTAATCCCAGGACATTTGTAGGTTGTGAAAAAAAACTATTAAGTTCAACTATCAAAACTGACAGATTAACAGTTTTGTAGGATTATTTGCGTTTTCAAAAGAACTCAAGTTGAGAGGAAATAAAAGATTCAAGGTAATTGAGTAAAATTCAAGGACATTCCAGGACCTTTCAAGGACAATCAAAATTCAAGGACATTCCAGGACCTTTCAAGGACAATCAAAATTCAAGGACAATTCCAGGCCTTCGAGGACCAGTGGACACCGCAGTAACAAAAATTGCCGAATTGAATATTTTAGTTATGAGGATGCTGACACAATTTGGACAATGAAACTGAGAAATGATAAATTCTTACAATTTAACGTCCTTCTCTTCCTTCGTGTTATTGGCCATAGTTGTGGGAGTGTTTGATGCGGAAGGTGTAGGCGTGATGGGAGCGGCAGCCCCGGCGCTCTTGCGCTTCCTTCTTCCAGGACCGGCGCTGCTCATGCTTTCCGATCCGGGGCTGCTGGGGGGCGAGTCCTTGACGACAGGGCCCATGGCGCCCCCGGAACCCGAACCCACGCTGCTGAAATGGCCAGTTCCCAGCGTAGGACCCTGAATAATCGATGGCACCGGTGCCGCCGTTACAGGCGGCAGCGGCGGCGTCTGACGAGTCGTCCTGCTCGTGCGTTTCGACGTCGTGACTACCGCACTGTTGGACACCGACGATGCCACGGACGACACTGGAGGCGGGGCCGTTACCGGTTGACTGTTGGTCGTGGAACCTCGTTTTGGCTTTCGCGTTCTTTCCGGCTTCTCCGTCGATTGGGAACTGCGAGTAAATTAAAATTGGGATTGAAAAAAAATGAAAATTTAAAAAAATTGGATGATTTTTTTTTTTCCATTCCCAAGGATGAGCAGTTTCAGCATGAATTGTGAAGCTGAGATACTATACGATAATTATACAAAATAGACGCATATACTCTGGAATTTTGTTGCTCAATAAAAACATACTTCAAATACAACATGGGACTGTTAATGGCATAGAGAATGATAGAACACGTGTTCCTATGTATTTTCAACTTATTATAAGTTGATAGAATATGTGGTTCGATGTGTATATACATAGATGTGAAAAGACGGAGCACGATGCTAGAAATATTCATAGATTTTGAGGTTATGCGCAATAATCTTCTTTCAAATCTTCTGAAAATTACAATTATTTCGACTCAGTTTTTGAGCTAAATTTTGTTTGATAAAGCATATTGAGTTGTGAACCGACGAAGTGGTACATAGTTTCCTTCTCGGTACGAACCATAGTCACCGGAACAAACTCAACTAGTCGATTGTCCAAGAATTGCATATTCGCGACAAAGAACGATTCAATAAATGACAATGTGTCCTCGAAGAACAAGTCTGTGAGTGAAGTATCGAATGTCCATCGAATATCATCAACAAGGATCCACCAATTCACCATTAATCGTAATTCTAGGTTAGAACAGAAAAAAAAGTAATTCGAAAATGACCTCGAGTGAACTGTTGTGCCCAATACACACGAAGAGCTACTGTTATAAACACTCCATTATTCGCACGCAAAATTCTCGTCGTTTGTTAACCCATGAATGATAATAGAACGATGATAGTTTGTCGAACGTTACAATCAGCCGCGTGAATTACCTGACAATCCGTGACGATGGTACAGCTTAATTTTTCACTGGTAAAACACGATTAATCGACCGCGAGATATGATTACAGATCGCGATAGAGGTTAGAGCAACCTGCTTGTTTACCCCCCACGTCGGCCATTTTGAACGCAGCTCAGTGCACTCTCGAACTCGCCGCAACAATCGACCTTTCTCGAAAGTGCAATGACGAACGAAAGTTATTATATCTCTCTCGCTCTCTCGAGTATCTAAACATTTCGCTGACGACAATCGATCGTCAAATTTATTCAGCCGCGGGTTTTTTGATTTTCATTCTAACTCGGATTTCCGATGAATTTGCTGTGTGCGAATTTTGAAAAATGGCAAATGCTCACTAGTCATGTTTGTAAATAACGTTTGAATCTAAATAACGAGACATGTACGACCTTGTTCGAAATTGTGCGGTTTATCGACTCGGTCGGTAACCTAACCTGAAAATTGTAATCGTTTTCTTCTCTTTTTTCGAACTTACCTATGATATTTTGTTATTTTGGTGAAATGGAACAACTAATATTTGACGTAAATAAATTTCGTTGGATATTTGTGAAAGTAAATTTCACTCGTTACTGTTGTTGAAACTGTTTATCGATATCTGAATTTACCGATTATTGTATACTTTTCCATTGTTGCTGATTTTTTTCATGAACATTTTTTTTTTTCCAGCGGAAATGGCTCAAAATGTATGATCGAGCCATGTTCTTGGTGTCATTCTCTACATAGTTTCGAACTCATCGTTCAGTATTAATCTCAATGATACAATTACCAAACTTAGAGAGAGCTCAGTGTTTACGATAACTCTTACAACACAGCTCGGTACATGTAACAATTTTAGTAAAAAGTTTTTTGCAATTTTCAATTGAGAATCGTTGAACCTGGTTACCTCAAAAATATCTTCTCCCCTTTTTTCCTGCATGAACGCAACAAATGATTGCATAAACTTACCAGTCCATATCGCGCCATGTCGGTAACCAAAAAATGTAAGCCATATTTTCCAGCATCTCTGAGTATTTACAAGTCAAATTAAAATCTTCGCGTCTGCGCGATTAACCAACGAGATGCATTAAAATTCTTTTTTTCATTCAAAAACCATCGACTCCCACGAAAAAAAAAGAAATAATGGCACTACAGTTTTTGTTACCGATCGAGTTATATCATATACAGTAAAACCTCTCAATAGTGGACCTCTCAATCGTGAGAAATGTGTCGCCTCTTGCAAAATATTTTTCGATTGAATCCAGTGATGCCCACATTAAAGATGTATCTTAAAAAAGGGAGCATTTGAAAACCCCAATTCAGCGATATTCATTTCTTTCCAAATTTTGAGCTATTTCACTTTGGACGGCTATAGATTCGAACAAAAGAATGAGAGATTCATTCATACATTCAAAAGGATTATTCGCATATTTTCAATCTATCTTATGCAGTTGACTTTTCTTGAATGGACAATTTATCGGTTAGGTTCTCACAATATCGGACAGTTTAGAACAATTGTAGAAAATCGTAATTTTTTTTCATAACTCTGCTATTACCTTATGGTCGGTTTACCTTACCCATCACATTTTTTCAGTGCTTCAAACAGTATATATCATTGTTTTCCTGTAAATTCACAGCCCATTCAGAACCTATCAAGTGCTTTGACCTGAGAGTCACTGGTTTCATGTCTACAGACACTAACACAAACACATTGAACTGTTTTGCTATCGGCCAATCGATCAACCTCGCAAAGTCCATTCGTACCCCCGGACTTTCCACTATCGAGAGGTTTTACTGCAATCGTTTTCTCATTCCCATCGGAGTTACGAAACGATTCACAACGGGGAAAAATTGCGAATCGGATTGATCGGTGAAAGTTTCGCGATCCGTTAATGCGGATTTTCTGACTTACCGCGATCGTTTGGCAGGTGCATCGTCGTTGGAAAATTTCTCGGGATCGGTAATTGCGGTTGATTTTGGTTCCGTGGCAGCCGGAGTGGTGATCATGCTCTGCTGAAGCTGTTGATACAACGTAGGCGCGCTCGTTACGACGCTCTGCACCGACGCCGGCAAAGACGTTGCATTGAGCGGTACAGACACGACGATGCTGTTCGACATTGTCGTTGTCGACGGGGATTGATTAACGATCGACGTTTGTGACTGCGTTATTGATATTATCACAGGTGTCGTCGTTGCTTCCGTCGTTACCGGTGTATTCGGATTACCGCTTTGCGCGGAAACCGAAGAACTGTCGACTTTAAGCTGCAATCGTTGAAAAGAAAAAAAAACAAAAACAAAAAAAAAACAAAAAAAAAAAACAATCGTACTCGTCAGATATTGTTGTTTTGTTTTGCCATCGACCGATGTATTTACGGAGTGTGAAATAATGTTTCAATTTATTTTCAAATTTGATTCATTATTTTCTTAATAGTAATTGTGAACACAAAGATGTTTGAATCACTTTCATTATTTCAACTTAAGATTCTCTTGTCATTTGCGATTAAATATGTACGTGGAAAAATTCAAAGCTTTTTTTTCAATACGTCTCGATTCGAAATAAAAATTGAAATAAAAATAATAATAAATTTTAAAAAGTGATTGATATATATTTTTGAATTTTTAAAGTGTGTTCTCAATGTTTTTTCCTTTTTTTCAAGCCTTTAGGACGAATACAGCAAATTGGGAAACCGCTATTGTAAGTAGAGAGAGTTAACAATGCTAATTGTCAAAAAAAAAAAAAAAAAGTTTCTCATAGTTTCAGAGAACTCTATTTGATTTAATTGCGAAGAAAAAAAAACGTTTAAGGTAGTATCCGAATGAAGAGCATTACCGTTTAGATTTTCATAAGACTTGACAAACCTGTAGGTATTGATAACAAAAAAAACATTCAGTTAAATTTTTTATGGCTCTTCAGAAGGTGAGAAAAAAAAATTATCACCACGAAATCGTATGGAAAAATCACGCGTTTTGTCCTTCAAGTTTCATACGATACAAAGAGTTATCTTTCAAATTTTAATGAAAAAAAAAGTAGAATGTAAGTTTAATATTCAGAGAATATTTAGAGCCTTTGAAATTACAGATTCAGAGAGTTTGGATGATAATAATAAGCAAATAAACATCGTAAAAATACGGTTTGTAACAGAATCTGTTCGTGAACCAGTAGACACGGCAACAATGCGAGACCTCGCGCGTGTATGTGTTTCTCTCTATTTCTAATCGACACGATAACACGCGACGTTGCCACATCGCAGTACTACGTAGGTCGACACAGGACATTGTATATCTTTGACTTGGTTTGATTTTTGCAGTATCCAAGATACTACCTCAAACATTAACCAAAAAAAAAAAACAACAGTTTAATGATAATGAAAATATAAATTGAAAATCACCTTTTTCGTTTTTTCCGGTTCGGTGGTGGTAGTCAGACTGGTTGCTTCGGTGACGGTAGGTTGTAAACTATTGCCAATGGGTTGTGGGACAACGACGGAGCTCGCGGCAGCAGCGACAACGACCGATCCGCTTGCTTCGGAACTCACGGAATTATTCGAACTGTCGTTTCCGATGACCGTTGGCGTACGAGCTCCGGTTTTTCGTTTTTTACCGGTATGACCGGAAGACTTGGCGTTCGAGGCCCCGGACGCGCTCGTTTTTGATTGATTGCTATTCTTGTGAACGGAATTGGAATTCGATCCCGATTTCAGATTCGCCGAAGCGACGACGGACGAACCCGTGGACGCGGATAATCCGCTCGTCGGCTCGTTACCGAACACGCTTTCCGATTGCGTGACGATTGTCTCGACGAAATTCGAACTGGTGAATTTGCTGGTCCCGCCCGCATTCGTTTGGCCGTCTTTCGGCGTATTACGACCGCTGCCACCAACGTTCTTTTCGTCCACGATTCCATTGATCTCGAGACTCGGACTCGCGTTCGATTTGTTCTTCGCGCTCGAATTCGTCGATTTCGAGCTCGAACCTTTGCGCTTAGTCGATGTCGTCGTCGTCGTTGTTGACGACGCCGGCAACGACGTTGCCGTTTTCAACGGCGGTTCAGCTTCTTTCTCCGGCGACGAATCCGACGAACCGTTGTCCGCCGGTATCGGCTTGTAAGGCGGAATTGTTTTAACGTTACCGCCCTTTTTCTGAAAGAAGAATGAGAAGAGGAAAAAAAATATTATTATGATTAACCCGATCGGTGTATCGTGATGTCGATTCGACCCAAAAAAAACATTTTTAAGTTCCCGCGTTTTCCAAATCATTTGTTTCCGTTTTATTTCATTCCGTTTCATTTGTTTCCGTTCATTATATTTCATTTCATTGCATTTCATTTGTTTTTGTTTGATTCTATTTCATTTCATTCAATCTCATTTGTTGGAGTTCATACGTTACGTTTCATTGTTATTTTTTTATAATAAATTTATTCAGGAAACTTGATATTTCAAAATATCATCGTAAAGCAGAAACATTGAGCTTCATTGATGAATTTTTCCAGATTTTTAGGGGGATGTTTCTTATTTTTTTACAGCCTTGGGGCGATAAGATGAACCACGATGCAATTAAGTCGTGCGAAAAACAGCGACGTACTGAGAGGGTTGAAAGTAAAAAATAATTGAAGATTCGACCATGTGGAATATAAAAGAATATATTTTAGATGAAAATTTCTTACTTTGATGTTGTAGATATATCTCCAGCGATTTTAGATACATTTTTGGGATTTTTAAGTGTTTAACGAATATATATATATATATGTATGTGTAGATATGAGCCATTCTCACGAATGAGGGACGTCGTTTTGGATAAGCTTCGCTCGGAAGTTTATGGAAATTCTTTAGGATGATGTCCTTGATAAAATGTATGTACCTGAATCTTATCTAGATATTAAGTCTATTATTTTGTCCACAATTATATCTAGCGTTCCGTGACATTTCCTCATTTTTTTCAACTCAATTTCGTTGAGTTCCATCGCAAAATAATAATCGATTTTCATTTTGGACTAACAAAAAGCTCTTGAAATCAAGCTTTAATTGTAATAAAAAAAAAATAAAAAATTCTCATATATTTTAAAGTTTCATAAATTTACCAGTATGATTTATCCAAAACGAAGTTAGCATTCGGAAGAATAACTCGTATACATGTATTTTATTTTCGGGCGTCTCACCAATTTCGAATAATGATGCTGACAGTATCCGCAATATTTCACGTTGTCAAGATAATTGCCAGCTTCTTCGCAAAGCAAACCCAATGCTTGGGCACAAGTCACATGAAATTGCTGCCTGCAGCCTGTCTTATTGCACTGCATGCACGCACCCACGTTTGCTCTGCTTCCTCTACCTTGCTCCTCGCAAATGTAACACGTCTGAAGATACCCAAAAATGTATGGTTAACAAGTGGAATTTTGTTTTATTTATTTATTTTTTTTTTTTTTCAAAGAATCACGAATCCGCATCGGATTGTATGTATATATATGTATATATGTATACTCACTTTGCTGAATCTCTCAGCAGGTATGAGTTGAAGTATAATCGGCTCCATCGTCGTAACATTGCCAAATCGTACCTCGGGTATGTAAAGAGCACATACGACGTGGGCCCAGCCCGCCTGATCAGTCCTTTTGAGCGCTCCATCTCGGCTCGGACACAACTCGCAACGCTGCTCCAACATTACGCATTACAACCACACGATTACTGACATTTCAACTACCAATTATTCCTGAAACTTTTTGCTCGGCATCTCTTCGTGACGATTTGAGTCGCAATAAAAATGGAAATTGAGAGTCTCGATAGTCAAAACTCTTATTTTCATTTTATTTTTTTACATATTAATATTTTTTTTATCCATTATTATTATTTCATAAATCAATGTCGCGTTAAGTTCTGAATTTTTGTTATTGGTTGAAAAAAAATGAAAAAAAATGAAAGACACTGGAGCCGAGCACTGGAGCCTCGGGACAAGTCTGACGTTCCAATCGACATTTCGGTCAAAGCCACATTCAATTAATTTGTTCTAACTGAATGGAACAAAAACAGCGACAGATGTGATTTCAGCTTGTAAACAGAAAAAAACTTACCACGCGAGCGCTGCGTTCTTGCGATTCACACTTTCTACAGTACCAAGGTCCGGTAGGTACAGTCACAATTCCATAGCACGCTGAAAAGCATGAAATAAATTTATGATCCATCGTCGCAAAAATTATCCGATTGCCTTGAGAAAATCATATGGCACTGGGCGGTATTTCGAAAATTGTTACAAATATCTTATGCTTATTTGTAAATCAGCTCGTAAATCCATTCCTATCAATGTCTCAAGCATGATCTCCGCAAAATCATTGAGATGCAATCATTCTATAAAAACATTGACGAAGATTCATCGAAGCTCTTCGATAATAGCAAAACCTAACAATCGAACTACGAAAAACAACAAAAAACACAAAGAAATTCTTCAAGACAACAGCCTTCGATGAAAAAAACAACGCGACAGCTATACCTCGCAGTATCGTCGCCTGTTCCGAGTTGACGAAAATCATAAACGGATTCCACAAAAGCCAAAAAAATTATTCAATATTCCATAAACAACAACAACAGCAACGAAAAATACTAATCCGTGCCATCGATACCCGAAAATATTGCCCAAACACCAACGGTAAACAATCATATGCAACCTAACCTAGAAGTCACAATCCCAGCTTTAAACCGACACAGAAAAAAAAAAAAGAAAAACAAAACGTACTCGCACTAAATCGACGAATAATCGAACAAGAACCTTCCTAACCTTCAAAAATTCTTTTCCAGTTGAACAATAAAAATGTTTTTTTTTCAAAATAACGAAATGACGAAATAATAAATGCGAGAAATAAATAATTCCTCGCATCGTCATCGTTGGCATTCTTCGATACTTCGAGATCAATTTGACGGTTGGAAATACTGGTTTTCAAAACGATAACAAAAACAAAAAAAAAATAATAAACAACAATAATAAAAATAAAATAATAATAATAACCTTGATGTACGGCAACGGTACATCCCTGTCCATCGCAGTAGACCAGAGGATTTTCGGTCCAACCCCTCTCGTCAGAACACACGCAGCACCCTCCAAGCATCTCCTTCATGCTGTGGTCCAGGCGGTTCGTGAGACGAGGACTAGCAGCCCGCGAGCTATGCTAGCCGGCGTAAACGGGACACTTTATTACGATTGTCCCGTGAACACATCGTCATCCTGATGTTTTTTTATTTTTTTTTTATTTTCAATTTACGACTGGGGCCAACTGGTGAAAACTGAACTTTTGGCTTTGAGTTTATCAAACGCCCGAGTATAAACAACGTTTACACACTAAATCGCGAGCGAGTGAGCGCGCGCGCGCGCACACACACACACACACACACACGCGCGGTGCAAAACACATGCATAAACGAAAAGGATTTTTACATTCGCGTATTTTGCGAGAGAGAGAGCACACACCGTGAGGTCCACCACGCGCGTGACGCACACAACGAAACCGACCTGTACCGACCTCGCGAGGCCCCACTCGTGCAACGCGGGGGCCGTCAATCTCGCGCGGGTCCCCCCTCCCCTCCCTCAGCCGCCCCCCGCCCCCCACCCCCGCCGCCCACCGGCCTAACGCATCCACTGCGAACCCGCGTCGATCCCTGTGATTCGTTTTTTTTCAACACCCTCGGCCCCAATTTTATCAAAACAAAACAACGAAAATGAAATGAAAATAATAACAATAACAATAACAATATAACACCGATCTATGAAAAACAAAAATAAAATATATAATCGCCGAACGAACGGTTTGTCATGCACAGTCGCGGATTCTATTTGTTTCGCTGGTCAGCCATTTTATTATTTTTTTCACAGTCGCGCGCACGCGCCTAACGTCATCCCGCCACAATCGGGATGCATCATGGGGGCTGCACACGGTCCACCACAACGGCGAAGTTCACATGCATGTACATGGTTACACGGGGGAACGCGGGTGGCCTACGTGCGCTTCGAAACGTGTCACTCACACGATCACACGGGGCACCGATGGCCAAAGCGCATATAGATCGCATGCGTGTGTCGCGCTGTGCGGCAATAACAGGCAACGGCATCTCTCTCAGCCTATTGCGGCACAACGATCGCATCCTTGTCCCTCTCGTCCTTTGTCCCGATAGGTCTCGCCGCGGCGCTAGCTCTGTCACACATGCGGACTTTCGCCGGTAGAGGTTCCACATTCGCGTTATGTTTATGGCGGGATTTTTGAATCGACTGTTTTCATTTTTATTATTTTCCGTTGCGACTTGTTGGAATATTGAAGAAGGTGAGAGTTCAATGTGAGGTGTTGCATTTCAATGTGCATGTTGTTTAGCCATAATTAAAATGTATGGCCGGTATTCGCAGTCGTTTGTTTGTTCTTAAGTTGAACTCAAGCATGAGAATAATCAACAACTATAATTACCGGCCTATGAACAAAGAGAATTAGCTGAACCTGCTTCTCAGTCGCTGTTTCCGCTGAGAAACCAATGAACACGGTATATCTGGAACTCTAGCACGGATTGAAAGGGTTGTAAAGGGAAACGAAACATTTTTTCACAATCTTTTTGTTCAACGACGAAAATAAATCGAGTTTTGTATCCATTGGAAGCTCAGCGATTTCAGCCAATCATAGCAGACCTCACGACTTCATTCAAACACGGCGGAGTGACATTGGTTCGAAAGTTATGAAGATCCTCAGTGATTGGCTGATATCACTGGACTTCAAATCCAAATAACTCGGCCATTATTCATTGTACGACAAAATGATAAAGGACGTTTCGTTTCCTTTCAAGACGATCTGTCTTTACAGATGAATAGATGTTATGAAAATGGAGTCTTAACAAATCCAGACAAGATGGCGGATAACATTTTTTTTTCAAGTTCCAAAGTTACACGATGTGAAGTACGGTACAAGATACTGACACCGAATAACGACCAATGGCGATGGATTTTTCATTCAAATGTCATATTTCCCGTTGCAGGGTATTGCTGTCTTCAAGTTCACGATTTCCACCATTTTGATGGTCTATCTCGTCGGACGCGTCTCGCCTAGTGAAAGTTTTTGAATGCATGTTACCACGGATTTCCGGGTCAATCAATTTTATTCTTCTTTCGACATCTCACAATCCAGTGTCCCAGTGTTGAACATCGGAAAAAGGTAAATAGTAAAGCGGTAGTATTTAACATTGTTTGTAATATCGATCGATCGATCGATCATTGGAAGATCGTTGGCTCGAAATATAACGATCACATCATCGAAATATTTTTCCGAGGGAGACGCCATTGCACGTGTTGGCAGCTTAACAGTCCCTCTCACCTGTTCGTTCAACTGACCCACCCTCAAACTAATTCTTCTACGGTCTTCGAGAGATAAACAAATACAAACAAAAAAAAACAATAAAAACAACCAATTGCTTTCATAGTACAATATTACGCGACAGACAACCGTGCGAACAATAGCAGATATATGTAGTACGAGATATGAGGATAGGGGCAGAGTGTTAATCCGCGTCTTGACAACTGCCAACTACATCAAATCTAGTGGTTAACTCGAGACGTGATGCCAGTGTCTAGACTGTGGCTGGTGCCAACTTCCGCCTATGTCGCGAGCTCCATCTTCTTCAACTCGAACCAGGGACGGCCCGACAAGTTTTGAGCGCCCTATCCCTATGACAATCCCGCTTTGAACTAATTACGGTAGTAACCCTCCATAAGAGATTTCTTCGTCAAATTTTCATGAAACTTGGCATACTTATAGGTATTGATACGAAAAAGGTTCAGTTACATTTTTATTGCTTTCCGAAGCGCGAGAAAAAAAGATACCAAGACTTTTATTTTCACACGTTTAACATGAAGCCTTATGGAAAATCACGCCCAATTTGATATAATACAAAAAGTCCTCGTCAGATTTTAATGAAAACACTTAAGCTGCAAGTTGAATATTCGGAGAACGTTTTGGGCACTTAAAAGTAGAGATCTGGAGACTGCGATGATAATAATAATCAAATAAATATCGGGAAAATACAGTTTATATCAGAAGTTGGTTGTGATCCAGTAAACATGGCAACGTTGCCGCGTTTGTTTCCCATCTTCTCTCTCTCTGACTAATCGACATCATAAAACGCGACGTTGTCACATCAAAGTACTACGTACCTCATTCAGGAGATGGTATATCTTAGGCTTGCTTTGACTCTTATCGTTTGTGGGATATTACCTTAAGTGTTGAAGATCTATTCAGAAACAACTAATCCTCTGTTATGAAACTGTCTTATTCACACGACAAGGAATTTAACATTTTTTTTACTATTTCCCCTCTAATAATTCCGTACCGAACTATCTAAATTACTTAATTGTGATAAATACTATATTGTAATGGACATGTTAACATATAAATACAGGGTTCAAATCATTTTCTTATATTTCCAACAAAAAACCATAAATTATAGTGCTTTTTTTCCAGAACCGAAAGGTCCGGTGGTTCCAACGCACGACAGATCTCAGACAAAATCTACAATCATAATATTCTGTTCATTGTGGTACAATATTCATTATAAACCATTACATAACCGCAATACATATTTTTTGTCTCATAAAGCTGTTGTCCGCAATGCCATCAACGACTCAAACTCGGTCCAATGAATCTTACGACATCCAACTGGCAAAACCCAATCAGTTGCCGGACGTATTGCGAATAATGCGTGAGAATTTTTATCACGAGGAAAATATGTTCAGATGTTTGTGTTCGGGTGTGACGATAAACGACGATGAGACGAAACGTATAAACGATTGTTTCGACGATTGGACAAAAAATGGCGTCGCCAACGGTCCGTGTCTGGTGGCGGTTTGTCGCGAAACTGGAACAATCGTTGGGATCAATATCGTCTATGTGACGAAAAATTCGAAAATGAAAAATACGGGAAACACGGAAGCGATTGTTTCGAGTGGGGAACCTGGGATTCCGCTATTGGTGGAGAAATATGCCGATTATCTGGGAAGAATGAACAACGAGGCGAAGCTATTCGACAAGTATCCGGATGCTGAGGTTATTTGGGAGTTTTATGCCATAGCGATTGACAAGAAACATCGGAGATTGGGACTGGCCAAGGATCTGATGAGAGCCGGTATAAATCTGGCCAGAGAGTCGAAGGTTTATTTAGTTTTTGGAGTATTTACTTCGATACACTCGGCCAAGAGCGCTGTGGATGTTGGAATGAAATCCATCATGGAGTTTCGTCTCGACGAGTACAGGGACGAAGATGGCGCATTTGTTTTCAAAGAAACTGGAGTCCACAATGCTGTACATGTTATGGTTCTAACGCTTTAATGTACATATATATATATATATATATATATATATATATATATTTGTTTTTACTCGCTTGTATTTTGTTTGTACCATTCGTGTAGAATATATGAATTTAGAAAGAAAAAACAATCCTCTTGAAAGTTATCAAAATATGCTCATTACTATTTATTACATCGAATTGCGTATAGTACGACCCAATGATCCGGATGAATCGTAAATCGTGAATTTATGTCCTTTAAAATATTATATCCATACGATCTTACATTATTTATTCAAACTTCTGACATTCCTGGAAAGGGTGGATAGTTCGTGTCCGGAGTAAACAAAATGTCCGCCAACTTCTTTGTACTACGACGAAAATTGGCCGAATCATTTGCACTCGGAGTTCGTTGATTTCGTCCAATTACAGAGGACATTCAAAACTTCTGAACTGCCCGTTGCTCCGTTGTTGTTCGTTGAACTTCAAAGATCTTCCTCGATTGGTCGAAATCGCCAAACTTTGAATTCAATTGGCTACGCTAATTTATCTTTTAGACCATGAAGGTATGAGACATTTTGATTCATTTCAAAACGATGTATACGCACTTTTAATATTTGTGAAGCCAGTCCATATATATATATATATATATATATATATATATATATATATATATATACATCCATAAATCAATAGCTCATCATACAACAATAGAACATCGCGACAAAAGAACACCGTCTGTTGCAACGCGATACAATCGCATTTGGTTGCAACTTCGCGCGCGATGGTAAGACAGATCGCTGAATAGCCGACGAGCGACCTGGTTTATTTGATCTTTCCTTCTGTCTTGCTCGGGTTTCACGTCACGAATGAGAGAGAAAGTGAATTATTTCGCATTGCTTATTCTAAAGCCTTGTGCTCTTGCTTTTCGAGTGAACCCGTCCGTGGGGGTTTTTTTTTTTGTTTTTTCATAATAATTCACGATTATTTCGATGTTGACTTTTGTACGCGGTCAGTTCGAATTGCAAACCGCCAGGTCGTTATGGATCATGGTCACGAACCATTTTTCGCAAGCTCCAATTCCCCCGATGACCTTGTAACATTGGACCATTATTATTGCACGGTGAGTGATAATTTTTTCCATAACGTAGATTCGCTTTGCAAACTATTCAAACATTAATTTTCGTGATCTATTGCTTACCGGGTCCGATTTTTTTTGTTTCTTTTGGTTGTGGCATTGACCATAAAACATTTGACGTTTGATTCGTCGATGTGTGTGCGACAAACGGTGTGCGTGGTGTCTCATTTAAAAACGTATAGTTCAGATGACACCACGCACACACGTTTATCATGCGTCGATGCGTGCGCATATCGACGCATACGTTTGTCAAAAGTGTGAGTTCGCGCATTCTCGCGCGCACATTTGTGTTTGCATTGAGGTTACGTACACGCGTTTGGATTATTTGCACAAAACACTTACACGAATGCGCGTTCAAATTGAACAAGCTTCTCATCACGTTGACATATGACATTTTGTAGATGTGAAAAATTGGTATTATTTTTTTTCTTCTTTTGCAAGCGACGAAAAACGAATCTATTTTTGAAGGCACGTTGCCATAAGTTACGTTTCTGGGGGCGAGGGGGGGGGGGCGGCCGCTATGGATTTTGGATCAGGCCGAATGATCTATATTTATCGTAGCTCATTTTTCGTGCATCTGCGAGTGGGCGACGGCTTTGCGAACGCGATCACGTGAACCGAGCGATTTTTACGTTCGTCGTCGGGGGGGCCACGCGAGCGTGGTTACGCGACTGCGTTCGACGGGCCAATGAGCGCGTGGGGCCCGGCAGAAAAGGCCAATGAGAGTCCGCGAGACATTCGCGCCCCAGTCCACGAAGTCTCGGCTATCGCTGTCGGTTCAGGAACGTTGCATTTCGTATGCGCGTAATGATGAAAACAATTTTTCATATTTACCAAAGAAAAATGAAGAAAAAAACAGTATGCTGACAAATTTGACACAATTTTTTTTTCACTCCGTTACGAATTTTTCGTGTATAATTTATTTCATTATTGTTGTTCATTTTTTAAATTATTGTTGTTCATTTTTGTTAGTATTTTTCGTCAAAACGTCCATATATTTATTGAAAAGTAATCGGTAAGCGTGACGTTAAATTAATTTACTAATTTTTTAATTTTCCTATTTATTTCAGACTTTTTTTTTTAATGAATAATTTTTCATGAATGCAGCAACGGGCTTGGGTTGGACGTTGATTATCTGTCGTGGAATAATCAGCGTGGAACCTTGATTTCGACCGAGGCCAATGCCACGATAAGAAGATATCTAAAATTACTCATTGATAGGTAATGGAAGTAAAAAAAATATTTGAAAAACAACATCGATACTCGCATCGATCTTCGACTTAAAAAAAGCTGTTCAACCGTAAACATGCTTCAATTGTGAATTTAATTTGAAAAAAAAAAAACACACACACACTCGACATCCATTTATTCGATCGTAAGCAATGTTTTAAAATCATCGATTCGATCGAACAATCAATCACGAATTAATACGTGAAGAACAGTTTGATAATTTGGTTAACAATAATTATTTTACACTTGTCAAATGGCACATAATGTTCATTCAAACTGATCGTTTAAGCAACTATCGATGATTGTTGTGACTTCGTCGTACTTATATTACTTCGTTAAATCATTCACAAGTACTCGTAATATTTTTTTTCCCCGACGCTGATGAAAAACTGCTATTGCACAGAACATTGAAAACACATTGGCGATAACCGCTTATCTTCGGATTGAATTAATGAAATTTGATTGCATTTATATCACGCACCAAGCGCACATGGACGAGGCGAGCGAGCAAACGCTTGCGATGACAAACGCTGTTTGAAAAATTTTTTCGACGTGACTTTTCGAGGCTTGCCGAACGTCGAATGAATCGCGTCTTATCGGTGTTTCTGACTACGATAAGGCTAGAGAAATTACGCGCCTTCGTTGAAACCCACAATAACATAAATACCGCTTTGCATACGTGTCGTCGATTTTATTTCAGTTCGAAAATAAATTTTGATGTATCACAAAATTTAAATTCCTAAAAAAATTTCGATCACTATACTCAATTTTTTTTATTGAACTTAAATATTATGTTTTCTTCTTTTTATGAAATTGAATTTTCTGTTTTTTTTTTTCAAAATAATATTCGTTGGTAAATTGAAAATTGTTATGAAATATATATATGTATGTCTATATAATATAAAAAATCTAAAACATATATAATTATCTCGTACCTATACGTAATAATGTTTCTACGTCAATACTGATTTTTTTTTCAATTAAAGAAAATACATTTACTTGAATTTTTTAAAATTTCTAAATTATCACGCATACGTGATAATTTGTCTACGTCATATATAGGATATACAGCCGCGTCATGTATATATATATATATATATATATATATATATATATATATATATATAACAATTACAAAATATATAATATAAACATATATTTCATATTTCAATATATAGAATATGTAGCTGCTGTGTTAAATTAATTAACGTTCGTAGAGTATTATCATAATTATTTACAAAGGCTTATACGACGCGCACATTCGAATCCCCACTCTCTACTCGGATAACCCGAGTGTTGTGTAAAACTTTTCAGTCGTCGAACGCTTGTCACACGCATATGTGTGTTTTCAGTCATCGTCGAGTCGCCGACGCGTCGAGTGCTGCGCCTTTGAATTTTTTTTTTTTCAAAATATCATGAAGTGCGTGACAGTTACTCATTCCATTTGTATTTACTTTACGTTCAAATTTATTCCGCACACATGACACATACACAAACACATACGCACATGTAGATTTACCGAATCAAAATATATTTTCAAGTCGAATGTGAACTAAAAATATTTTAACCTTGATTTTTTAAAATAAATTTTTGTTCATTCGTGTTGATTTTTTAAACTATTTTTTTTTTCATTTTTTCTCGAGCTCGGGTGAAAATTAATGAATTTTCAGTGAACTCGTTTATTTATTGTAACGAAAATCATAAACAACACGAATAACAAATTGCTTAATACAATGATTACGTCATTGTTTGCGACAGATAAGGAATAATAAAAATAACATCTTTTTGAAGAATACGAGACAGACGTTCGTATTATGGTAAAGATATTTGGAAACGCAATTTATGCGTCGAAAATATTATCAAAGGGTTGCCGATCGAATTGGATTTACATATCTCGAATACGTTTATCCTATTCAATCGTCGAATTGGGAAACAATTTTTCTAAAAAATAAAAAACGAAGCATTAAAAAATTTATTCAAACACAATGTTTTCGCTGCAATTTTTTCATCATCGTCTTATCATCGATAGATTGAATACAACTGGCAGTCCATGGCACAACGATTTCATAAATTTAACGATAAATTAACTCGATTTATCAACTCCACAAAGTGAATTGTTTATTGAGCTAATCAATCAACTTAATTAATAAACTCGGTTCGTTACCGATAATTAATTGATAACCAAATAAACGATGAAAGAAAGCATCGGAGAAGCAACAGAAAAATATTAACAAAACATTAACTGAAAATAAATAAATAAATAAATAATCAAATTGAAGTTACGATTTTTTTTTTCGTCCGACAAGATTTTGTAAAATAATTGAAAATGTTTCAGTAGCCGAAAGAGAATGACGTCGTACAGGCCTTGGGGCTCGACGGACGATGGGGCGATTGAATTCGAGTCGCTTACGAC
The DNA here is from genome assembly GCA_963662125.1 of Diplazon laetatorius. Classification (NCBI taxonomy): domain Eukaryota; kingdom Metazoa; phylum Arthropoda; class Insecta; order Hymenoptera; family Ichneumonidae; genus Diplazon; species Diplazon laetatorius. The sequence goes on along the minus strand of OY759158.1, from coordinate 8,314,074 downwards.
GGAAACAACGGAGGGTGCTCTGTCAGTAATAAGAGAAGCTTTTTTCATCGACGAGAATGTGAGTATCGGCGTCGAGCTTATTTCGGAACCCGGAGCCAACAGAGAACTCGAGGAACTGTGCATCGATGCCATAATGGATGGCGTTAGCGTTGTCGCAATCGACGTCACAACCGGTGAAGTCGTTGCTGCAGCTCTCAACAAAATTCAAGTTCGTATAAAATAGGGTCCATACGATAGGGTTTCTCAGTCATTCTGTAGTAGCCAATGACGAAACAAAAAATGCTGAGTAGATCTAATCTCTTGAGGGGACTGGGAAACGAGAATAGGCCGAAAATGCGATAAAATTCAAATGGCATTTGTGAAGAAACGAAACAACGTTCATACATTTTATTTTTTCCAATGTTTTTATTGACATTTCGGCTATTAAATTAGCAGTTCGCAACTTGAAAAATATAAATATTCAAAGGAGATACGCAGATAAAGATGGCGACGCGTCTCACGCATTGCTTCCGCTTAATCACGATTCCGGGTGGCCGATTCAAGTTTCGGCGAATTTTCAAACGCCATTATCTTCGGAACATGTTATTCCCGAAGTTGATGGGTGTGGGTGGGGTGGGAAAGCTTGGCAAAGAATTCTCCACTGTTCGAAGATTTCCATTCTTCATGTGGATCCTCTTCTGACGATATAAAAAAATATATAATGTAATTAAGTTATGTTAGTCAAATAAATTCATAATGTAAGAGTCAATTTTACAAATTTGCTTTTACGTTATAAATTTATTTCACTTACACAACTTAATTCGAACAAAATAAAATAACTTTGAACTGACATTTTGATAAAATAACTTTTAACTGACATAAAATAACCCACAGATCTGACATGTGCCAAACAACACTTACCAAACGTCACAATTGACATCACGAAAACGAACTCCAGCTAAATGTAAACAGGCCACAGAGGTTAGTCATTTTACTTAAACCACTGCTATCATGTACACTCCCGGCCAATAGTTTGAGTACACTTCACGAAATCCCGAGCCGCACGAAAAAGTCGATAACTTAATGGAAAATGAAGATAATCGAATTTCCAGAGCGGAAATTTAAAAAGGACATATCAGGCTCGATTTTGCTTACATAGAAAAATTTTTGCAATTTTTTTTAAGCACGCTACACCAGTTTGAAAAGGGCTATTTTTTGACTTTTTTTCAACCGTGTTCAACCGGTTGCAAGGCTCCTAGAAATTTTTTTGGTCAAGTTTGTTTGGAATATCCTCGGAACGGTAACCAATAGCTTCAATTTTATTTTTTGGAAAACTCCATGCGATTTTTGTTGAATGTGTTATGATTGGTGTTACCTAAAAACGTCCATTTTTAAAAAAGGAAACGCAACTAAAAAACTTCGAGGTTGAAATAAAATTGTCAAGAGGGAAAAAAGTTGCGGTCAATTATGTTGAATTAACTGAAATTTTTTCAAAATTTTCCTTCAAAATTTTTTTTTTCACTATTTTGGGTCAGAAGGAGCAAAATCAAGCCTGATATGTCCTTTTTAAAATCTCGCTTTGGAAATTCGATTATCTTCATTTTCAACTAAGTTTTCGAACTTTTCGTGCGGCTCGGAATTTCGTTAAGTGTACCCAAACTATTGGTCGGGAGTGTATATATATAATAATAACATTTAAAAATTAAAAATCAAATTACTCTTGTCCACACCGTACAAGCAACTGTACTTTTGGGATGATGAAAATTTCCGAAGAGCATCCACATACAGGATCGAAACGTTAAAATCGTGGAGAATTATTTACCAAGCTTTCCCACCCACACCTATCAACATCGGGAATTGATCAAACCCAAGCTGCCAACGATTCAAACATTTGTTTTCTTTCAATGTTATTCCTGTGTACCAAATTTCATCTTATTCGGTCCATAAATGGAAGAATGGGAGGACGGTGACACAGACAGACGAACGGACTGACTGAAGAAATAAGGGTTCCGGGACTTATACGAAATCCGAAAAATAATGCTTAAACAAAATGTTTTTGGAAAATAAGACTTCGAAAAAAGAAAATTGCATATCCATCTCAACCATTATTTGTTTTATGAGAAAAATATATATAAATTATCTTATCGGTGCAAGTGATGAGAAAAGTGATAAGGAATCGAATTATTGCAATAACGCATCGAAAAAATAGCGACTAATTCGGATGACTCATTAATTTATAGTTAATGTATGATTATAATATAAATGAATAATTGATAATTTTGAAAAAAAACGCAAAAATATATATTATTGCAGCTGCGACCTAATCTAATGACAAAAGGATCCTTCGAGTTGTTCAGCGAGAGATGCAAGCACAAATCGTCAAAGGCTCTGGTCGATTACATGATAAACGTCGATTCGAGAGTCGACATGTTCAAACATTACAACGTCGATTGCATATTGGAAATAATGTTCGTGGCGACGAAAAAAAATTATCGCAAACGAAGAATCGGCGAGTTGCTGGTTGCGGCGACCGTGGAAATCGGCCGTGAATTGAATCGCGGAAAGAAGGTCAAGATACCGGTCGAAATCGACGGTCGTGAAATCGTTAACAATGCCAACTGCATTCCCAATCTCGTTTCCATGATAGCGACCTCGAATTATACGAAAAGAATCGCCGATCGTATGGGTTTCGACGCTTTGGCCGAAGCGAGTTTCGACGAATTCACGTTTGCCGGTAAAACTTTTGGCGAACGCATCGGCAACGAGCACAAATCGAGTTGGGCACTCGCCCGAAGACTGTCCCATCAAAAAACTTTTATCGTTTAATCGTCGTTCGTTGATCCTGAAACTCATGACTGGGGTTCGAACGCAAACCCACACGAACTATCGAAAAATGAGATTTTTGCTGATTCGTTCGGTTTTTCAGACTGCGAATGGGATTTTCATCGACTCAATGCTGATTGAATCAGATTTGTCGCATACCATTCCCTTCCATTTATAAAATAAACCAAGGTTATGCGATCGAGAAAAATGTGGGGTGCGTTCGGACCCCAGGCAGGCGTTCGAAGGTAGAAAAATAAGGGCATGAGTTGTGGGGTTAATATAATTAATATAATTATTAATTCATTCGCTCCTATTGAGATATTTATTTTTAGTTCGTCATTTACGTTACGTTTGTCTTTGTTTTCAATATTAATACTTTTATTTTGTTTTATTAGACATTAATGTTTTGTACAGCTTCCACATACCCCGAAAAACATGTGTAATTTTAATTTTATTGTGAATTATTACGTTATTGATTGTACGAAATTGTTAATATTGTTGAAAATTGTTGAATAAATTTAAAAATATATATATTTTTCCATACATGCATATTGTAACTTTTTTTGTTGTTGTTGTTTTTTTCACTGGTCTTATGGATCTTCGTGAGGTAGAATATATATATTTTTTAAATTTATATTGAAGAAGATAGATTCAGGACGTTGTAGTAAATTGAGACTGTCTTTCTTGGGACATCTATTCAGCATCAAAATTGAATAGTGTGCGATATGGAGTATGAATGCTTCGTTAGACAACTAATGAAGTTCGTCAACTCCACTTTTAAGACTTCGAGAGGGATTGGTTCGTGCACACATACTCGACGTGCATTCATAGAGCAGTTTCGGCTCGATATCTCTACTGTGAAACGTGTCTGCAACGTGGGAAAAAAAAACTGAAGGTAGATGAGAATTTTCGTGAAAAAATTTCACATAGGAATTTTCAATACATTTGCAAGTAATCGACTCTAACGAAGTCAGATTACTTGCAAATAGACCCAATAAGTTAATTGAAAATAAAAAAAAATTCTTTACACCATTTTTCTACAATTTTGTCACACATAAAGTGTGACATAGCAATAGCACTCAAACTATTGGTCATATGCAAAAACGTTTCAGACAAAAGTTTCAGTGTTCGAGAAGCTTGTCATACTGGACTACCCTATTTTTTCCATCGGTGGAGGCGTCATCGGCTACGTCAAGGTCACTCCACTTTTTCAAATGGAACCATGTATTTTTTTTCCGATGACATTATTACCGATTTCAAAACGAATTCAGCGACCTACAAAAAAAGGTCATTATCTGTAATGTTTATTTGTTTTACACTTACATTCTTGTAAAATTATAAATTTTGTAAATAAAAAAAATTTTCAAATACGTTTTTAGAAAAATTCACTTCGGACTTCGAAAAAATAGATTTCTGGAGGTTACGACGAGCTTTTCCGACGAAAAAAAGCACGATAGAGAAGCACGATAACTCTGCAACTTTGTGATATTTTTGCTTGAAAATTTTACGGAAGCTTTTTCGATAAATGCACAAAAAACACTTGAAAAAAAAAAAAAATTCATCAATATAATATCTTTATTCGTTTAGTCAGGGAAAAAATTATTGAATTTTCGGTCCGTCACGCTGGATGAACCCCCGGAAGTACAATTTATTAAAAAATCCATAGTCATTGGTGAAAACAACGAAAAAGTCAAAATCACTTCAAATCAATTATTTATCATCAATAATCATTTAAGTAAGAATAAAACCAAGTCACTCGATAGCATTTCGGTATGTATCGATCGAACGTAAAAGATTCTACGCGAACAAGAAAAAAAACAAGAAAGAAAAAAAAACAAATGTATTAGTAAAAATGCATAGTCAATGTCAGAGTGCACGAACAATTGGTAAAGTGTCAAACGAAACTGGGGAACGCGAGAACGACAGTGACAAATGGCGAAGCCAGGGGTAGAAGCTACAACGGGTGAATCGTTCGACCGGGTGGTAAAATGAATTAACGCGAAAAACAGAACAAGGGGAGAAACGAACACGACGAGTTTGCCCCGTTGGGTACGTGCGGCATCGCCGATAGAGGCAATCCACGAAGTGGCGCGCAGCAGGTCGAAGCAGCGAGTTCGCCGGTGAATCGGGCTTTCCCTCGTTGAAACCAAATCCCACTTGGATTCTCCTATCTCGGGTCCAGATAACAACTCCAGTAAGTTTCGTGCACGAGACCCATACGCATCTCTCTCACCTCTCGGTACTTATCATTCGACGTATTACATGTCTATATATGTATATACATATATTTTTTTAATTTTCCCATCACAATTTGAACTATCGATAAACTATTATATTCGATAAAACGATAAAAAATTATAATTTCGACTAACAATTTTCTAATTTGAAAAAATAAAGTTATGGATAATTTTTATTTTTATTTTTTCATGTATTTTTTTTCCGTTGTGGTAACGAATGTGGAAATCTCTGGAATAGCGTGCAACAAAACATTACAAAAACGTTCATTCCGGGCAAAAACAAAATATTTCAATATACAAAAAAAAAAAAATTATTTGTACGGAAATAAAAATATTCTTCGAAAACCATGATTTTTTAATTATCGTTACGAAGTGCTTTGGTCAAGTTATTTTCAATAATATTTAAAGCTTCGGCGATTACGACCGAATTTTTTGAGCTACATTTCAAAGACCTCTATGTTCAAACTCTTGGTTCGAGTTGGGGGGAATTCTACATTACCGATGTCATTGGATAGCAAATATTTTTTTCTTTTTATATCGTTTGGAAATAATTTTCATTTTTTTATATCGATTATGCTTAAATAGTAAAAGTGATTTTTCTTTCCTCGGTGAATTTTCTACACTCGTGACGAATTTTCTACAGACGTTTGATGAGTGTGATCGTTTTAGTTTTTTATTATAGTCATGTGTTTATTTTGATTACGATGATTTTTATTTTTTTTTTAATTTTTTCGACGTTTTTTCGAGAAGAAGAAGTGAAACTTTTTTTTCGGTATTTTTTTCTTCTTCTTCTTTCATTGGTGATAAATGGTTACAGAAATATTGTGAAATTGAGAATGTTCGGGCAATTTGGTTTGGGACCAAACGGTCCGATTGATTACGCAATTCTTACCGACGACAAGATCGAAGGAGCTCTCGAGGTGCAACAAAAATCCATGAGACAAGAAAACGTTGCGATCGGGGTTGGAATTTACGAGGATTCGGGTGCTGACGAGGCGATGAAAATTGTTTTTCGCGAAGTGATAAAGGACGGATGTACCGTTATTGCGACGGACGTTAAAAGTGACAAAGTCATCGGGGTTTCGTTCAACAAGTTACACGCAAGTTCATCTTAAAATTTTCTATTACACGTCGAAAAATTACGATCGCTATTTTTTTCTTTTTTTAAATTTTATTTTTGATACCTTTTTTTTTACGATTTGGAAAAAACTGTATATTGCGCTCATTAGTACGAACAGGCCAGTGTCACTTCGAGACGAGATCTGTTCTGGCATTTTTTTTCATCAAACGAAGATATTTCATTTGAAAAAAAAATAAAATAATAATAAATAAATAAATATCGTAACTCATTTCTTCGATCGATTGTTCCGTGTGAGTACACTTTTGAGTACAATGCTCGTATTTTGAGGACTCGTAAATAAAACTTTGGCCACTGCTAAAAGAAAAAAAAATAATTATAAACCAATATGTTTATTATAATAAAAAGGATGCAACGTGTAAAATGTTCTTTAGAATTATTTTCGGTAATTCATAGCAATATTTTAAATGAGTTATTCGTCTCATGGAAGTAATATTTAATCCGAACAACAAAGAATTGAGATAGATAAACATAATTATAAACAAAATACGGGCAAAATTATTTTATTTGAGTGACTTGGACAAAAACTTCGTCGCCAATATGGAAAAAGGAAAAAAAAATCTTTTCCACGTTTATAACGATGAATCTTTTGCGAAGTAACATTTGGAGCATCGACGACTGCATTGCAGGTGCCTGTGGCAATCGGTGAATCGGATGCTCTGTTGGAAGTCGTCAAGAATCACGTTAAGCCCCGAGCAAGTCTGGCTCTGATAAATTTTCTCGACAACGTGAGTACACAAATGTCATAATTCAAAACTTACAATAAAACGGTCAAGTGCTTCGTTTCGACGTTCGATGTATAATTTGTTTTTAAATACAATCAATAAATTCGTTCGATTTATTTGGAACACTCGTTTTATATCCACATCATGACGACGAGGGTATCACAATATTAGGGTTCCGTAAAAAATCCAGGAACACTATAAAAAAAAATTTGACCCCATTTCACAGATTAAAAAGTGAACTCGAATTTTTTTTTGCTCACCCAATTGAGTGAGGTGTCTGTCGATAGGTCTCCTCAAATGCAATTTAAAATATTCCGAGACCTTTTACATTTCAACCCTTCGGTCACGAGATATTCGCTTTCGAAGTCGTCATCGAAGTTTACCCCCTCCCCTCTAATTTCTAAATTATCAATTCGAATAATCAGAAAAAACATCCATCATGGAGATTTTAATTAGTACATTCAATCAAAATTATAACGAACACTGTAGCAACAAATAGTTTAAGAAAAATATACGAATAAAAAGTTTTCGTCACGCTACTTGATTACTCATTCATGTTTTGAATGAAATTATTTTTGTTGATTTTTTCTTCAATTAATTTCTTCTTCAAGGTCGAGTCGAGGGTCAACGTGTTCGAAAGGTACGACACGAAATCGGCGATGGAAATTTTTTACATCGGCACGGATCCGGATTATCAAGGTTATAAAATTGGTCAAGGACTGGTCGAGTGTTCCGTTCAATTGGCTAAAAGCTTGGGAAACGACGACGTGCGAGAACGATCAATTGCCCCGGGGGTTGCTTTCGGTGTATTCACATCGAACTACAGTCAACGCATTGCCACGAAACTAAATTTCGAGTGGTTGGCGACAGTTCGATACGACGATTACGACGTTCAGGGAATAAAAATGTCCCAAAGAATCGGAAAGGAACATCAGACCGCCAAGCTCGGTGCTCTCAAATTGTTTTAATCGTCATCGGCGTATTAATTCAGATGATGATTCATTATTCGATTCACCCCTTTTTTCATCGTCCCACTAATTAGATTTTCCTTCGATGATACGGATATCCCATGATTTTCCTAGGACCCTACTCTGGGGTGCCACAAACCCCAAATGGCTGAGCGACGGATGGCTCGGATTAGTATTTTTATGTTGTTTGAATTACGTTATCGACGAGGAAGAATCGATATCTCATTTTATTCAAATACATCGACAATTCATTTGGTTCTTTTTAACCCAAAATTTCAAAGAAATTTATCGAAGTGAAAATAATTGCAGCTGTAGCATTGTCTCGAAGTAAACGATATTTGATTATCATAATTATTCAATATAACATTTTTTATTCTTCGGCTTTTTTTTTTTTTTTTTTCTGTACAGCATCGACAATTTGAAGTCGAATGCACAGTATGGTTTGAGATGTTTAAAATGCGTTTTTTTTTTAATTGTAAAAAGTTGTGAATGGTTAAATGTTGGCGTTGACGTTAATCTTCTCTCGGTGTCTAACTGTAATTTATTTGCAACTTCGAATTGGACGTTGTAGAAGAAAAAATTAGATGGACGAAATATAGAAACTCGAAATGATCTGTATCGCGAAATGTTTTTATTTATTTATTTTTTTCTATTTTTTATTGTCCCATCGGTTATTTCCCATACGATTGCGCAATAAAATAAAGACGCACAGATTGTATTAAAATTTTTATTTAACAAAATTAGTTTATTCAAAGCTTGAATCACAATTGAGTTTATCGTATTGCATAGGATTATGAAAACATTTTATTCATACATAAGTCTCATCACTTTCGAATATTTTTTCGCGAATCACTGGCAGTCACATATCGTTATTCCGTAATTATCTTCTCGATTTGTTGATTCCCATAATCAAGCTTTTCGACAAATGCTCACAACTCGATGAGTCGATCTGACCGATAGCGAGTGTTCTTTCGTCGACGTGACAACTCCGATTTGAGATATATTTTTCGAATTTAAACCTCGTCGATGCTCCATTCTCTGATAATTGTGTTCTTCTTCAAATACTGAAACGAATAGAAAAATTAAAATACAGAGAAAAGGTGGTAGAGATAACGTCATAGACTGAGGTTTAATAAAATGACACAAAAATTTTGACAAAATTAACTCACATTGTTGGTCCAAAAGTCTATCATCCATCGATGTATCGTCGTAATTTTTATTCGATGAATAAGTGACGGTTTTCAAATCGCCGCTCCAATAACCCATTTCCTCAATTTCTTGCTGCGAAAAAAAAAATAACGAAATTTTTTTAATTAGCAGAATAACGAAATGGAATAATCGAAAAATATATTTACAGGTTTTTACACGAAAAAAAAAAGCTATCCTACTTTGTTTCAGAAGAAATTTTAAAAATCGTGCGAATGATTTATCATTTGATAAAGATCAAAAGATCAAAAATATATATATATATATATATATATATATATATATATATATATATATATATATATACATATATATATATTAAAAAACAATTCATCCAAATTTGATTAATAAGACAGAATGAAGAAAATTCCTTTGAACGGATAAACTTACGTAAATCGAATCGTCATGATGAGTCTCCTGTACGTGTAGATTCGGCAGAGTTTCGTACAATTTACGTTTGCACGATACACAAATATTCGTATCGTCACCCAAATAAAGACGAAATTGTTCGCGAAGAGATTTGGTAATCGGAAGTATGCGCCACGATTCGGGTCTGTGATTACGTTGTTTGAACGGATTGCAACAAACGTGTGAATTTGCCATTGTATATATGTTGTTTTTTTTTTTTCGTTAAATAAAATTTGTGAATTATTTACGGATGAAGTGACCTTCACGATCGAACTCTGTCGAATGACGAAAAAATTCGTCAGTTTCTGGAGTATTTAAGGATTGGTGGCGGGAGGGGGGAGGGGGCTGTGCGAATGAAACGAAATGTGATTGGTCGTTTTATTATTTCGAAAAGAAATGATCAAGCAAATTGAAAAACCAAATGGTCGTGGCCAATAACTGGGAGTACCGCCGATCGGTGAGTCCCGAAACGATTAACGATTGACCGGAGTCAAAGGGTGTCGCCACCCGTAAGCGACTTAACCCTTCAGCCGACGGGTCTGCGACGATGAGGTCGTAAACCTCCGAATGGTCCCTGCCACGTCGTTGGCAAAATCTCGAAAATATTATTTTGCCCGCAATTAAAGAGTTGGGGCACTTTAAAGGCAATAAAAATAGGCATATTTTGGGAATTTTTTTTCAGCGGAACCATGAAATAATTCGGATCGAAAATATGAGGTTCCTGTTATACAAGTAGTTGAACCGTGGAAAATAATTTTCTCGAAGCGATACACATCAAAATGGCGGCTGTACAGCATTTTTCCAATAACGCTCTTATTAAAATAATTAAATATTAAAAAGTTGGCATATGATGGTAAATCGGCCTTGATGGGCTCTGGGAACGACGTTAATTGTGTAAATAATTTATTTCATTTTAATTTTCATATAAGTATATAATTGATACAATACACAATTTTTCGGGTACAACTTTTTGGGCGAAAAAAATTGCTTATGTATTATTGAGCACACTCATAAAGTCGATTAATTTGGCAAAATATAACTCGTCGATCACTATTTGATTTTTATTCACACGACACGGGGTTGTTAATCCGTCTAGACTTTTAAATTAATTATTAATCTCTTTTTTGTTTGGTTTAAATTTCGCAGCTGTGTGAAACAAAAGTTTGCTGAAAAATTTTTACGACGAATTTCATGGAAAAATTCATTGTCAAAAATAATTGTGTTGTCTGACTTTTTTTTTTGCAATGGGGGATCGATGGACTAACGATGCTCGTTCATTTTTAATTGTCGATCGATGAGCTTACAAAGATAATCAGTGGCTGATCAAGCATAATGATCATGGACAACATTGGCGACAACATTCTGACTTCGGTATTTGAACCGTTTGACTATATAAAAGGGTTTTTAACGGGAAGACATCCAGTATCGGTACAATAATATACAGGGTGTTCCGATAACTATTAGGACCTCAGATATCTTCGAAACTACTAGGTTCACAGAACTATTTGCTGAATCAAAGTTGCATAGCACGAAGGGGGCCATCCAATGATACCAAAGTGCCTACTCCCACGCCCACCCCCAGCCCAGGGGGTGGGGCAACTTTAAAATCTTAAATGGGAACCCCTATTTTTTATTGCAGATTCGGATTCCCCATAAAAAAATACGTAACTTTTATTTGAAATTTTTTTTTCGATTCGTGATAGATGGCGCTGTAATCGCGGGTGTTCCGATAACTATTAGGACCTCAGATATCTTCGAAACTACTAGGTTCACAGAACTATTCGCTGAATCAAAATTGCACAGCACGAAGGGGGCCATCCAATGATACCAAAGTGCCTACTCCCACCCCCACCCCCAGCCCAGGGGGTGGGGCAATTTTAAAATCTTAAATGGGAACCCCTATTTTTTATTGCAGATTCTGATTCCCCATAAAAAAATACGTAACTTTTATTTGAAATTTTTTTTTCGATTCGTGATAGATGGCGCTGTAATCGCAAAAAATCCCCGAAAGTACAGAAAGGCGATAATACTTACAGTTTCGGTGATAAATCAAATTTTGATTTACTGATTTTGATTTACTTTGATTAAACAAGATTTGATTTACCACCTAAACTGTAAGTATTATCGCCTTTCTGTACTTTCGGGGATTTTTTGCGATTACAGCGCCATCTATCACGAATCGAAAAAAAAATTTCAAATAAAAGTTACGTATTTTTTTATGGGGAATCAGAATCTGCAATAAAAAATAGGGGTTCCCATTTAAGATTTTAAAATTGCCCCACCCCCTGGGCTGGGGGTGGGGGTGGGAGTAGGCACTTTGGTATCATTGGATGGCCCCCTTTGTGCTGTGCAATTTTGATCCAGCGAATAGTTCTGTGAACCTAGTAGTTTCGAAGATATCTGAGGTCCTAATAGTTATCGGAACACCCGCGATTACAGCGCCATCTATCACGAATCGAAAAAAAAATTTCAAATAAAAGTTACGTATTTTTTTATGGGGAATCCGAATAAGCAATAAAAAATAGGGGTTCCCATTTAAGATTTTAAAGTTGCCCCACCCCCTGGGCTGGGGGTGGGGGTGGGAGTAGGCACTTTGGTATCATTGGATGGCCCCCTTCGTGCTGTGCAACTTTGATCCAGCAAATAGTTCTGTGAACCTAGTAGTTTCGAAGATATCTGAGGTCCTAATAGTTATCGGAACACCCTGTATATATATATATATATATATATATATATATATATATATATATATGAGGTGTTCCACCCCATTTCGAACGGTCAAAAAGTTTTGCATTCCCGAAAAAATTGAAATTTGGTCAAATTATTCAATTAGACGTAAAAAAGTAGTGTGAATTTTTTCAGATTTTTTGGATCGCATTTATTTGAGTTTTTCAACATTTCAAAATTTTCAAAATAACGTTATATATTGAAAGCATACGATTAAACAGAAAAATGTTTCAGACAAAAAAGTTGCAGTTTTCCATAAACTTTGTGAAAACATTTTTCTTGGAATTTTTCGAGTTCAAAAAATGACCATTTTCATCAAAAATATACGAAAATAATTTTTTTCGGTCGGTATGTCACCTTCGATTTATCTCAAAAAATTCCTGAAAATACTCTGAAATGTGTAAAATACACACGTATTTTTTTTGTCATGGCTCGATTAGTTGTTTCTAAGCTATGCTTTGGTTTATTAATAATATTTATTAAAGTTTTTTTAGAAAAATCCATTATTATGGAAAATCATAATCTCCCGAATTGTTTTTCTCAAATTCACAGATGAGAGAACATTTACAATAATAATATTAATGTTTTTGAGCTTATTGGATAATCGATAACGTAGATGGAACTCCATTGAACTTGTTCGAAAGCTACGCTCTATAATCACTCGTTCAAAAAATTCAATGATTAAGTGAATAATTTTCTGTCCTAACATCATATTTTTTTATTATTGTTGTGTAAATGAATCACAACGTAAGAACTGGGAAAAAGTGAAGCATAAACAGATCGTTGCGAGTTATTTATTTTTCCAGACTCGGTGAGTTACGAAGTCCGTGGCGAGCGAATATATTTTGCATTAGAGAATCCCATCCGGTCCTGGTATAATGCAAAGGTGTTTTTGGGTCTTCGGTACAGCTTTCACTCGCTTAAATCTCGATTCCATCTACGTTATCGATTATCTATGCTCCAATAAGCTCCAAAACATTAATATCATCATTGTAAATGTTCTTTCATCTGTAAATTTGAGAAAAACAATTCGGGAGATTATGATTTTCCATAATAATGGATTTTTCTAAAAAAACTTTAATAAATATTATTAATAAACCAAAGCATAGCTTAGGAACAACTAATCGAGCCATGACAAAAAAAATACGTGTGTATTTTACACATTTCAGAGTATTTTCAGGAATTTTTTGAGATAAATCGAAGGTGACATATCGACCGAAAAAAATTATTTTCGTATATTTTTGATGAAAATGGTCATTTTTTGGACTCGAAAAATTCCAAGAAAAATGTTTTCACAAAGTTTATGGAAAACTGCAACTTTTTTGTCTGAAACATTTTTCTGTTTAATCGTATGCTTTCAATATATAACGTTATTTAGAAAATTTTGAAATGTTGAAAAACTCAAAAAAATGCGATCCAAAAAATCTGAAAAAATTCACACTACTTTTTTTCGTCTAATTGAATAATTTGACCAAATTTCAATTTTTTCGGGAATGCAAAACTTTTTGACCGTTCGAAATGGGGTGGAACACCTCATATATATATATATATATTTATACATATATGCATATGTCTGATGAAAACCATAATTATAGAAATCGCATTAATCTTTCAATCACAAAGAACATTCGCTGCTATCGATCGATCAGAGTTCAACCAATAAAATCGTCTTTCCACGTTAATCTACGTTAATCACTATTATTTACGTTAAACTACATCTTCATTTTTCGAATATTCATTTGTTACCAACGATTTATCGCATCGGTTTGTTTATCAGAGATTTTATTCATCGAGCCAATAAACATTGCAACGCGATATTATTATTTATCATTATAGTTATTATTTTCCATTTTTTCCGTCAGACTTTTTGTATCTGGTTATCATTATTATTATTGTTAATGTTATTTCTTACAACAGTTCAACAATTATACGAATGAATCTATAATAATAATTTAGTCATTCCATTCCCTGCGAAGCCCTTTTGTTACATCTAAAACGATTAATCGGGGGCCCGAATCGGTTTCCCGAATTACAATAATTTATTTCCACATATAACATTGATTTCTCAATCGTAACAACATTTCATTTAGGAATTGCATTGAATTTGGATCGGATTATCGCATAGTAGTGATTGACGGTACGATGAGACGCTCGAAAGCGGCGACCGTTTTTTTTTTTTTTTTTTTTTTTTTTTAGAAGAGCGACAGAGAAATTTCGCGTTGACTTTGGAACGTCGAGTTGAGCAGATTTTTTTCCAATGATTTTGTTGTTGGTTTTTTTTTCTACAGTCCCGCGCCATCTACCGGGACGCGACCGCGGCAGCCATTTTGATGTGCGGCGGCCATTACGTGTTCGGCATGTCGGTTTATTACAGAGTAATTTTTTTCTTATTTTGCTTTCATAAAAAAGCCAGGTGCTATTAAACGTACGCACATTTGGCCTCCACGCTAATGCACAAACGATGCAACTAACTGCAACAATTTTTTCTAAATTGACACTTTTTTAAAAATTTCTTTTTCGTTATTCGTGAAATTTTTCATGTCGAAAGCGACGCATATAAGCAGTGGCATAGGAACGAGGTTGATAACGGAAGTAAAGTGTTTATCACCCCTTAAAGATTTAGGATCAGAAGCTTTTGTATTTTGAAGGGTTTATAAAAAATATCTGTTATCCGATTTTTTTTTTTTTTTTGAATTTTCGTTTGAATCGGAAATGGAAGAATTTAGAAGCAAGTTTTGCAATGCAATTTTGTATTTTCAATGCCTACAGACTGGCACTGCGGATCAGGAATATTTCACGTATTTTTTCATGTTATTATTATTATTATTTTTCCTTTTATCAACAATAATGCATTTTCCAAGAATATAACATCTCTGTCAGGCTAATTAACGTTTGTGTGTTTATTTTTAATATCAATAGAAGATGACGCGAAACTTGAAAAAAAAAATAATAATGATTATAATAATAATGATAAATATTTATTTTCAGATTTTTTTTTCAATCCTGATTATCATTAACCGAAATTGTGTTTATAGCAGCGATTTCATGTGAATTTGGGATCGGAGTCCAACCAATTGAGCGTCTTACAATTTTTTTACCTTCAATTTTTCATTTTTTCGTTCCGATTGATAAATTAAAAATTATTTCTGCGCCATCTTCGATCAATATATATGTACGTTCTGCACGGTCCAAGCATAACGCGTTCCTAGGTCACTGAGTGAATAAAAAATTGCATCTGCGACTATAAACGGCGTTTTTTTTCTCTCAGTTGATTATCTTAATCATTTGTATTAATGTTTTTTTTAACGTTTATCATCGTCGTAATTATTATCATTTGTATTTGTTAATCAATCGACGTTGTCGTCGATCGTCAGAGTCCAATTCTACTCGCACGAAATCTATTGTTTTCACGGTTGCTCTAAATATATTCTTTAACATTGTTTTTTTTTGTTTTAATTTGTTATAATCGTTACACAGCTGCCGTTATAAAAAATGTGGACGTAAATGACTTATCGATAAAATACATGATTGACGCAATTTTTTTCAACGTTTAATAATTAATTTCTTACTGCTGCGATCTTTAACATGTACTTAGTCAATTACTCGCTCGGATTATCATTTTTTAATCCTAGCAACTCGACATCTAACTCGGCACGGCTTTGATGAATCATAAAATATAAATAAATAAGTAAACGGATTTTGGGAAAATATTGAGCTCCCCAAATTGTTTGGGATTGTTGTTGTTAATTAAATTGAGAATCAAAGAAAAAATGGGGACGATTTTGGCACGAATAACACGACTTACGATGTAGTTCACTCGTTAATCAACTGTGCATTCATTCGTTCAATTATATTCTGTGATTATAAACGATTCAATAATTATTATTATCGATCGAATTATCAAATCAATCTCGACTATATCTTTGACATCTTGTAGCAATAATGTTAAATATAAAACATGGCGAATAAAAGGGAGAACAACAGTGCAAATTAGTGTAAAGTGTTAAAATCGACGTTGTGTCATTATAATGATTTATAAAACGATAATTACGTGCCACCATTTTTTGTTCTGTTGAAAAATAAGTTTGTGCTAAAAAATTATCACAATTTATATTATTTATCCCATCCACTACGTGTTTAATGAGTACGTAACAGAGCAAAGACTTTTTGCTCAAACAGCTATGCAGCAAAAGAAAATTTTGAAAAATTATTCAAGAACAATATCGTTATTTTCACAGTAGATAAAAATTGTGCGATATCGATATAATTATAACATTATCAAGAGGAAAATATATTTTTAATTGCCGACGCCGATAACTGAATTATTACACAGTAAAACCTCTCAGTAGTGAAAAGTCGGGGGTACTAATAGGCAGGGTTACACTATTGCAACGTTGATCGATTGGCCAATAGCCAAACGGTTCATGTATTTGTGTTAGTGTCTGCAACATAAAACGAGTGACTCTCGGATCAGAGCACTTGATAGGTTTTAGATCGGCTGTAAATTTACATGAATACAATAATATATACCGTTCGAAGCAATAAAAAAATGTGATGGCTAAGGTAAACCGACCGAAAGGTAATAGCAGAGTTATGAAAAAAATTACAATTTTCTCTAATTGTTTTAAACTGTCCGATATTGTGAGAACCTAACCGACAAATTGTCCATCCAAGAAAAGTCAACTGCATATGGACATTCAAAAGAATATAAATAATACTTTTGAATACACAATGAACCTCTGATTCCTTCATTCAAATCTATAGCTGTCTGAAGTGAAATTGCTGAAAATTTGGAAAGAAATGAATATTGCTGAATTGGGATTGTGAAATGCCTCCGTTTTCATACATCTCCAATTTGAGCATCACTGTGTTCAATCACAAAATATTTCGCGAGATGCGTCACATTTTTCACTATTCAACGTCCACTATTGAGAGGTTTTATCGTAATCCTTGCGTTTTAATGTGCTAAAAAATGTGTACTACCTAACTTTTATTCGCACCATAATTTTATGGTGCGAATAAAATTTTATCCGCAAAAATTAAAAAAAAAAGAAATAATGAATAAATGAAAACAGATTCATTCTCGTTTACAGATTTTTAGCCCCCCCCGTAAAAAATGCTGGCTATACAAAACTACTATCATCGGCATATATCTGTATCGCATTAGTCATTCGATATAAGTATTACATTAGTTTTAGTGAAAAAACGTTCCTGTTTTCACCATCGTCGAAAATATAAAATATTAATCTCGTTATTATCGAAAATAAAATATAAATTGGCGATAACCGATGGCTCGATGGACGTTTTTACTCGATCGTTATTACAAGTTGGGCAAACAAGTGACATCGGGATCAATCACGCTCGATTGCAGTGTAGATGTAAGGTATTCTTATTTTTTTTTTTTTTTGGTTTTGGTTGGTTTTCTGTTCTTTCTCGAACGAATTTCTCCGTTTCGACATTTATATTTATATATATGTACCTATGTATACATATATATGTCTTCTTCTGATTGCACTCTAGCTACACTTGCTCGAGTCGATCGACTCCACGTTGCCCATTTGGTTTGTCCGATTTCTTTTTTTTTTTTAGGTTTTCCGTCCTTTCTCGAACGAATTTCTTAGTTTTCATATTTATATGCGTTTATATATATATATATATATATATATATATATATATATATATATATATATACTATTTTTCTCTTCTTCTTATTGCACTCTACTTACACTTGCTCGAGTTTTCGACTCCACATTGCCCATCAGCTTTGTCCAATTTCCTTTTTTGTTTTGTTTTGTTTTGTTTTTTTTTTTTTTTTTCATTTCAATTTTTCGCACATTCATCTGTGACAAGTGTCGCGAGGAATCTCCGGTGGCGTTAAGTTTTGATAAATCGATTGATTGTCACGAAAGTGTGACCTTATTAGAAGTCCCAAGCCGAGGAGCACCACCGGAAGACCGAGAAGGGCGCAGATGAGTTCACCAGTTACACCGGGTGACCACAAAATCGTGCCTGTGTCGTTGCAAAAAAAAAAAAAAAAAAAAAAAAATCGTTCGATAAACAATTCGACAAATAAATAAACCTTGAAATTTTTAAGTTTTTTCCTTTTCCTTACTTTCAAATTTTTGTCGAGAACCAAAAGTTGTTTTTTTTTATTTTGTACGAACCTTTGGCAAAGTGCGACCCAATTTTTTTCAGCAACAATCTTGAGACTTTTTATATTCAAATCTCGAACTCGAACTAAGAGTTCGAATACGGAGGTCTGAAGAATGTAGTTACAAAAATTAGGTCGCAATTCGGCGAAGGCTTTGTACGAAATAAAAATAATTAATCGGCCAAAACACAAATCACAATCGAAACAAAAATATTATTGTTATCTATTTATTTATTTATTTTTTTTTTCAAATAAACTCACCACCATTAGCACCGATCTCCATTTTGTAGATGCTCCACCAGATTCCGGACAACGGAAGCGACGTGGTCATCGCCGCGACGGTGAATACCGCACTTTCGGAGGTTGCCAAAAAATTGGCCGAACTAATGGCAAACACGACGTAAGACAATAAAAATATCCATCCGTGACTGGCGACGTTGGAACACTTGTGACCTCCCCGCATGTGGCAAATGAGACCGTGTCTTATGGTTTCATAGAGGTCCCTCGGTGCCAAGCCCTGTATTATCCAACCCCCCACCCCCAAAAAAAGGGTTCACCGTTAACAACGTTTCAGTCATTGACAGCCTCAACGAAAGTATTCACTAAAACTATTCGCAACAATAATTAAACAAAAATAATAATAATAATAACAAAACTCAAATTCATTCGAATCGTTATTATTATTATTTTTTTCTTATTCACTGAAAGAATGAAAATCGTCATTGGTCCCTCACCCTTCCGACGCCCGGCATCGTGTCGATCCAGCTGAACGCGACAATCATCAAAAACACGATCGCGTGAATGTGAAACAAAGTTCTGAGTACCGGAGGTTTTGGAAAATTTTTTGGTTTTATCGTTGGATCGGGATCGGTCACGTGCAACAAACGACCGCCCTCTTCCTCGGAACCACGTCGTCTGATGTCCCGCGACGATACCAAACGCGACACCGTGTAGAGAAACGAATTGTGCTGAGTCGTCAGTAATTGGCACACATTTTGCTGCTGTATAATAACGACCATTTTGTTCGATAACATTGAAAAAAAAAAAAAATTACTCCATTGTACTTCCATAAAATAATCGTCTAATTTTTTTTTTCTAGTATTGCCAAGCTCCAACGATCAAAAACCAAATGGAAACGAAGTTGATGTAATAAATTTAAAAAAAAAATAATAAATGAATTCACTTCAACTAATCTTTTCAACTGACAATTTTATCAATTTTTTCATTGGCAAACTTCTTGGCGAAATTCACTTTCGTGATTCATTATAAGCAGATTATCAAAAGTACGTTCAATTTTCTTGAGTCTTTTGAGGTTCCGGTATCTCGAGTAGATAAAAGAATTGGACACTTGGCATTATTTTTTTTCTCTTCGATTGAACGCAAGAAAGATGAATGACATGGTTATCTTACGCTTGTGGTAAAATGACCTTCGAGCATGGTGAAGAACATGGAAAAAGCAGCGAGGGAACCGACGTAGACGAAGGTCCAGACTGCTCTCACGCCCCAGGAGCCTCGCATCGTCACCGTATGTGCCGACACTTCCCGTCCTCGACAACGAAACTCGTCGCACAGACCATAATCCACGCTTATAAATAATCCAACGATTATCGTTGTGCTCGAGAAAATCCTCTGGAGGCTCATCACTGAAAAATTATTTTTATATTTCATGAATAAATTGATTAATGAATGAGTAAATGAATAAGCAAGTAAACGAATAAATAAATAAATAAATAAATAAGTAAATGAATCCATGAATGAATGAATGACGAATGAATAAATTTATGAATCAATAGGCGAATAAGTGAATGAATGAACGAATGAACGAATGAATGAATAAATGAGCAAATGAATAAATAAATAAAAAGAAAATCTCAAAATTTTCGAAAAAAATGTTATTATTATTATTTGTCTTAATTGGAATAATTGTTCCATCGGAACAGGTATTTCGGGTGGTAATGAGAAAACGGTTCACTCACTTTTTCTGCAGAAGAAGAAGTAGTAAACGAGTGAAAAAACGAGGGTGATGCCCTTTATGGGATCCTGAAGATGGCACAGCACTCGATTGTCATCGAGCGACTGGGTCGCGAGTATTCCAGCGAGTGCATAAACCCCGCTCATTTTAACGAGGCTGCAGCGTGGTATCCTTATTCTCATGCTGTTGGGTATAAGGGGCGGCGGGGGTGATATTCTCTCGACGACGAAGTACACCAGTCCTAGGATGCCAGTTGCGCAGAATGCGGTGAACAACAGGCCTGTAATATCGACGAACAGTCAAATATATATACATATATGTATATATGAAATGGCCTTAAAAGAATACAAGAAGTATATCAAGGAGTCCGTGGTACGTTTATGGATTAAAAAAAAAATCTTCCAGCTTGACCTTCGAATCGTTTGGAATCATTTAACCTTTATATATATATATGCAAACATATTTTCGTTTTCTTCTTATTTCCAAATAATATTGCCAGAAAAAAAATTTAGATTGAAAATATCGATCCTAAAATTTAAATATTGATCTTGAAATCGATATATGGGTCATTCGGACTCTAATTTATTACACTCCTTAGGATTATACAATCCTTGTATTTTTGAGAAGATCTTGAGATACGCAAATAAGCATATCACTGAGAAATCAAAAAACTCTGTGTATTTCGAACGGGAAACAACGAACCCTCCAGGTAATGAACAATTTCAAAGATGGTGGGATGCCAATTTACGAAACCTTTTTTTCTAAATTATTTCGAGCCGATCTGGGGAACGGAAGGTTCCAAAAATCGTCCGAGCCCCATATAAGCCGACCACCCCGTTGCGCACATTATACGTACCAGCGTAGGCGTTTGACGCGGCGCTGACGCTCTCGAGATAGAGCGGAAAGCTGATAATCGCAATGGTGACCGAAACAATGAGGGTACCGAGGGTCCCGAGAAAACTGAATTTTTGCCATCCCGGTTGATCGGTGTCGAATAGCTTATCCGTCGATTGATAAGCCGCGTATGGCGATTCCTCGGTGTCCGTGTACTCTTCGATCTCGACGTCGCTGCCGTTGCAACGTAATTCATCCTGATCGTCGTCGTCCATCATCGTCGACACGCAACTCGTTAGGCTCGCCAGATTTGTTCAATCACGTCACGATTGCTGAAAAAAAATACATATATAATAATAATAATAATAATAATAATAATAATAATAATAATAATAATAATAATAATAATAATAATAATAATAATAATAATAATAATAATAATAATAATAATAATAATAATAATAATAATAATGGATCATTAAGTCCTCGAATGAAAAATGGAATTGCAGCAGTCAGCTTTCGTGAAGAACATCATGGCTCGAATGAATGCTTCGTTAATTGCTCGCGAATTAACTGGCCAGGTGATTTAAAAAATAAAATAATAATAGAGATGAGAATGTATAATACATTTTCTCCAAATGCGTTTTCTGGACGTTTTAGAACATTTTTGACCCTATTGAGATTAAGATGTCAAAACAAAAAAAACACAAAGTTTCCTTTATGAGGAAGCAAAATGGGCATCAGCCCATCGGACCATAATCGTCGTTTCGTAACTCCACGATGTTGTGAAATGCGTGATGCAATAACAAATATCAAGTCCATTGCGATAAGCATTGTGTTCGGGGACTGAGAGGAAGAGGCGAGAGTTCCCCGATGGACGACCATTAGACACAGCCGAGTGCCGTGCCATCAGCGACGGTCGGAAAGGACACATCGATGCAGATGTATATGAGCGATTCCACGTGACTTCAGCCACTAGAAAAAAAAATAGTTCCACAAATAATTTTAAAAAATTGAGTTATTTTATTGCAATATATTCATCGAGTGCCGATTTTTAAAAAATTTTTCTAACGGTTTTATCGTTAATTAACGTTTTTTTTAAATGTTTTTTTTTATCCCAGAAAAAAAATACTTTAGATTCTATTGAGTAAGTTGAACGGTCGTTTCAGGCCAAAATATTCAAAAATAATTTTTTTCTCAAAAAATGCATTTTTAATTTTTTTTTTTCAAAATGTCCCCAAATTCTGAGTACGAAAAAAGAATTTTTGGTGTTTTTTATATAGTGGGATTGGTAATCGGTAATGCGTACTTTTACCGATTTTATTGATAGATTTTTTTCAGTTTGATTTTTTCGCTTTACGCGAGTCAACGAGCATTGATTATCATTAATTTCTCTTTCAAGGAGGCGTCTGAACCCGCGTAAAGCGACTGGAGCACATGAAAAGAAAAAAAATTAAACTGAAAAAATCTATTAATAAAATCGATAAGATTACGCATTACCGATCTCACGATATAAGAAATACCAAAAATTCTTTTTTCGTATTCAGGATTTGGGGAAATTTCAAAAACGAAAATTAAACATGCATTTTTCGAGAAAAAAAATATTTTTGCATATTTTACCCTGAAACGGACGTTCAACTTGCTTAATAAGATCTAAAGTAATTTTGTTCTGGAAGGCCATAAAAAGACATACATTTTTATTTTTTACAAATGTAAATACGTCAAATCCTGCCAAAGATACAGCCATTTGAATGGGAAAATAAAAAAAAAAGTTAATTAACGATAAAACCGTTTGAAAATTAAAAAAAAAATCGGCACTCGGTGAATATATTGCAATAAAATAAACCAATTTTTTAAAATCATTTGTGGAACTTTTTTTTTCTAGTGGCTGAAGTCACGTGGAATCGCTCATATATGGAAAACGGTGATGGATTCGGACATTTTTTTTTTTTCGCATCTCGCACGTTCTTCCCGCACGACGTAACGATTAATGGCCCTTTCACGTGCATCCGAACCGTTGCAAACTGTTCGTGTTTCGATGTTGGTTTGTTTTTTCAAACCGGAGATTAGATACGTTGTTTGTTTTTTTTTTTTGTCTTTCTTTTTTTTTAACTCGTTGATCACGTTTGCCCAACGGCTCTGGTTGCCAAGGCGTATTCGCAAAGAGAGGGAATGAGAGGGAGAAAAAAAGAGAACGAGAGAGAGAGAGAGTGTCAGGTCGCGATCGATCGATTTTAACGGAATCGACGATGCGTGTACACGTCGTCGTCGTCATCATCATCGTCATGGCTTATCGCTTAATGTTCCTTCGTAAGAAAAAAAAAAGCAACGACATAAAACTTTTTTTTTTGCACGCCCTCACACCTCGAGAATCCCGACTCGATGCTCGGGATGAGAAAAGTGATGACGCTTCATTTACTTTTCGTCTTTGTCCGACTGTTTCGTTTGTCCCTCGAAGACAGTCCGGGTTTGGTCGATCGTTACACAGTTATTTTTGGTCAACCCTGGTGTTGATGGATATAAGTTGGATCGTTGTGGTGGCAATTCACATTGGCGAATGTACATGATTGATTGCAAATTTTTCGTTTATTTCTCACACGATTTATTATTGAAATCACAATTGGCACTGACGGTTTCGATTCTTAACAACAGTTTCCGAATCGAATTCTTAATTGAAAAAAACATATTTATGACCCATTGACAGCAAAATGAGACATTTAAAAATGTTCTGTGTGCTATCGCGTTGAAAATGGTTTCAAAATATCAATCGAATATGAAATGTGACATTGACATTTGACGAGTGACATTGATGATTCAATCAGATGATTAATCAAACATCGAAATGTGAAAATGTGACATTTGATGTTTGATTGATCATTCGTGTAACGATGATCAGCGCGATAGCATGCAGAACCTATTGCAATATTTTATTTGGAACATAATTGGGAATAAATATGAGTTGGAAATTCAGAATTCAAGTCTGAACAAGATCTCCGTTGTCGAAGAATTATATACGTCAGTGGCAATTGTGATTTCAATGGTCAATCGTACGCGAAAAAATGCAAGCTTGCAAATAAGTTTTCGATTTTCGAGGGCTTTGAGTTGCCAATAACTGAAACTTCAATAAAATTTTTATTTTGAAAAGTTAATTGGAACGACTTCTCATTACAATTTTCGTTTCTTCAAAAATAAAAACTGACAAAGCAAAATATACGATGAAACTCACAATTCATAAAATTTGAATATTCAAGGCTGTAGATCAAACAACGGTGATGCTTCTGAAAGCTCAAACGTTAATTCTTTCATTCGCGAAGTACGTGTAAAGTACGATGCACATCGTTTTTTTTACTTGCAAACCGTTGGCAAAAAAATTTTGAAAAAAAAAGTTTGTCCTTTGGAGCTTTTAGAAATTAATCATATTTTTTTTTCATCAAATGAAACGTTCAAAATGGAGATATGGAAATAATGAGACAAAATAAACGTCGAAATGCGGGTCTTCCCTCATCAGGTGACCGGATACGTGAGTGGCTTCTCTCGGGCGACGTTGCCACACTCGCCACGCCGGTGACACACGCCGCGCTACAGAAGTCGAGGGATGTGGCAACGCTGCTGCCTGAAAAGCAGCAGCGGCACTTTCCTCACTGGTGATCACAGTCGTTGGGTCGCATATGGTGACCCAATCTAGGGTTAATTCAGATGACAATGTGGCCCTTTGTATAACCAGAGACGCGAGTATTGTGAACCATGTCCGGTTGGATGACATTCGAATCCGGAAACACAGCGTCCTCTATCGAACGTCAAACGTCATTCAATTGTTTCCAATTACGGCCAACAACATTGTCGCAAATTCACATCTCATCAAAAACAATTGTATATCTCATCGAAAATTCATCAAAATTATTTCACAAATACCTAAAAGTATTGCGATAAAAAAATTACATTATACTCGGTAATATTTTAGTTTTGCTTCCGCCTAGGGAAAGCTTTATTGTTTTCACGAAAAAAATTTCTTTCGAGATATTCATTAAACCGTGTTTAGAATGTCTCAAAACGTTTAAAAATCAAATTTAGAATTTTTCATTTATTTATTATATTTTTTATTTATTATATATAAAATTTATTGTCGGTCTCTAGCTCCCACAATTTTGGAGATATCGAGCTCAAATTCAGTATAATGTTGAACGACTACAGGGAGATGCTTGTTACTAAATTTGAAAAAAAATCCATGGAGTGCTTCTGTTTTAAGAAATTTTAAGACGTGCAAAACAACGGTGTGCGCAAGCTGTGCTCTAGCTGGCGCAAATTTCTAGATATTGGACTAGAATTCAACACGAAGTTGCACCATTATCAAGAGGTGTTTCGTAAGTGCTCCAGCTCCCATAATTTTCAAGATACTTCGCCAAAATTCGGTACACACTTATACTTCTATTGAAAGATGTTTGGTATTAAATTTGGGCAAAATCCATCCAGCTGTTCAGATTTTATGTGAGTTGCAAAAATAGATGTGCTCGTTCTAGCTCCCGCAATTTTTGACAGATTGGATTCAAAATTAGTACAAAGTTGTACTATTACCGAAAGATGTTTTGTGTTGTACGTGCAGACATTCAGATTTCATACGATTTGCAATTTCTTAGATTTGACATGGAATTCCCCGTATATTCATTCCGGACTCGTTATATTTACGAGCGGATTTTATATAAAAACAAGAATGCAAAGGTAGGACCTTGCACATTGCTTCCTCATAATTTTGTACCGTATTTTTAATTTAATAATAAAGTGATTTTTAATAATCATATAATAATTTTTTTAATTTTATATTTCGTCGATCATTTTAATCAATTTTCAATATCGTTGAGTACTTTTTTACTTGTTAACGTTTCAAAGTTAGTTTAGAACTAAGATTTATATTTTTATATTTTCTTTTCAGCCACACAATATCGTTCATTATTTTATAAAGTTATTAGACGAAGTTATAATTTTTTAGTCATAAAAAAAAATCATCCTGATGGCTCGTATCAATGATAATTTTATTTCCAATTAATTCGATGCAGGACAAAAGGCGTTTGCACGGGAAATACGTAGGTTCGTATATATACGCGACCAATCGACAATCGACGTCTGACCACAACGGCTCGAACTACTGCGAGGGCGCGTCCGCTTTAAAACAATCGTCGGTACACGGTTGAGTTCTTCGAACACGCAATTGCCCCTCGGTTAATTTATCAACGACTGTCGCTGTCAATTATCAAACAAATGTCCATTATCAAATGGGAAACCATTCACTGCACATTCATTAACGAATAATAAATAAATCCACACAGTTGACGAAACGAATAAACGAACGAAATAAAAAACACACACACACACAAATTGATTGACAGAACAGTAAATTGCGTAAGCTCTGCACGACACAAAAATAACAATGGCGATGATACTGATAGACTATTAATTTGAAAAAAAAACAACAAATAAAAAAGAAAGACAATGAAAACAAATATCTCAGAAGACAAGATTTTGAACGCATTATCAAGAGGGCGTTTTCTATTTTCATTCGTTTGTTAGAAAATGATAAACAAAAAAAACATATGAAAAAATAGGAGAATTATAAGAAAATAAATAAACGATAAATTGTATTTCTCGCGTCTTACCGTCACGGTAAAACCTAACCTGGCACCGCCTCGCAGCTCTGTTCGACAAAAAATAACAATGGCGATGATACTGATGGAATATTAATTTGAAAAAAAAATTAAAATAATAATAATAATAAACAAAAACAATGAAAACAAATCGTAGAAGACAAATTTTTCAATGCAATATCAAAAGGGCGTATCCTATTCATTCGTTCGTTATAAAATGGAAAGCAAAAAAAAAAACACACACAAAACGAAAAAAACAACAAAAATTGTGACAACAATAAAAATAAAAAATTTTAAAAAATGAATAAACAGTAAAAGCGTATTTTGCGTCTCAGCCTTCACGGTGAAACCTAACCTGGCACCGCCTCGCAGAGACGATCGAAAGATCTTATATCCGGCGATGATTCGGCTTCGAGGCACTATGGACGTTTTCCAGTTCGGACGCTGCACACCGTATCGACGATGCCGCAAGATATATGAAAATAAAAAATGATAAAAAAAAAGAAAAAAAACAAAACAGATAACAAATTGCGTCAACCACAAGGTACGATTATTCAACGTTTATACTACTGGCACTTTTTCGGCAAACTTCGATGGACATGAAAACATATATTTCCGACGAAACTACGTTCTTTCATATTGCGAAGGGCAACTACGTTCCACCCTCGCACACTAAGCGAAGTTGCGGGGCGGCGAGGGGTTCCTGCCTAGACAGTGTATATATATATATATGTTTCGTTCATCGCGCATGTGCGACTATATCACGTATGCGCGCGACGTTGTCACGGCGCATGTCCAATAAGCCCTCCGCCACGGCCGGCCAGACGTCTGCTGGTTGAAAAATTAATGAAAATATTTACGGTCCGTCAGAGGGCCGACCGGTCACTGTTACGAGACCGACGAGTTTCTCCGTAACGAGTCTTCGCTGCTTCGCGAAAAATTCACCGGGCAATCAACATGCAAATTTTTCCATTTCCTCGAGCGTGATAAAAAAAGAATAATAATAATCATTATTATTACGAAGTACGACGAAGAAAAAAAAAATAAAAGTAGCGAACGATATTTTTATTCTCACGAAAATGTAAATCAATCGCTGTATCGCCTCAGTGAGACAATATTTTGTCGCGTCAAATTATTTCAAACGATAACAACAAATGCAATCCATTTTTTTTTCGAGGGATAAAAAAAAAACAATTGCGAATCGTTTAGTCAGAATTTAAGATATTGCACGAAGCTTTCTCTGAGAGAAACTTTTTTGTCAATTCATGGATTTCTCATGGGGGATGATTTGTGCAATATTTTTGATTCTTGGGAAGTGATTTGCAAGTTTCAAGTTTCAGCTTGTTGACACTTTTAATCGTTGGAATTGTTTGATGGTGCAATATCGTTCATCTTGTATATGGACCATTACATAGACATTGCATTTCAATGTCAAAGACGAAAATCTCAAATAATCGATAGCTCATGATGATTAAAGAAGAATTTATAAATTTTCAATTAAGAAAATAAAATTCGGATTATCATTGAATTTTCGAATTTTTATCGATTCTAGCAGTTATTGCAGAGAACCCAACGTGAATTTGACATATGTTAAATTTTCTCAGCTTTATGAAAGAAATATTGAAAAAAAAATTCAGACATGCGCAATGCCTGAAAAATAGGTTTTTATGATTTAAGCTTGATTTCGAGAGCTTTCAGTCAGTCCAAACTGGAAATCGATATTTGTTTCGGCAAGTTGAGATTATTTCACATAGAAGTGCACTCTAAGTGTAATTTTTATTTTGGGATAAAATACTTAGAAATTGAATTGTAAAAAAAGAAAAAAAGGAAATTTCACGCAATGCCCATAATTACTACAGCCAAAATAATGAAGGAAAAAATATGAAAAAATCGGGTACATACAGGTCATCAAGTACTTCATCTTAAAAAAAATTGAAAAGATTCTGAGCGGGGGTCATCCAAACCGATGTCTATATTTGTTAGAATGGTTGAATTATTTTCATATCTTCGTTGCTTATCATCATAATATGGTTATGACAAGTACGCACAACAAGTCCACGACTGATATCGTCAGTTCATATCCAACGTCTCATCGATATCAACGTGGAAGTTAGTTCGTGCGTGTTCATGAATTTTAGCAAGTTCCGTCGAATATTTTCAAATATACAGAGGTTGGAACTTCGAAATTTGTAATTGCTCTAAAATCCGATCCGTTCGCCCGATCTCCGCCAGATTTAATATGTATCATGGCTCAATGATATTTCATACTTGTAGAAAATCCGAGCTTGATTGGTTGAAGTTAACTGTAATCGGACGGACAAAGTTGCTTTTTCGAAAAATTCAAAATGTCATTAAATCCGAACTTATTGATGGATTCGGCTCAAATGCGATACCAAACATCCCTGAACGAAACTCCATGTGTCGAGAACCACTCGGACGAATGTCTCAAAATTTACGGGTCCTACAATGATAATCGAAATTTTTTGGAAATTTCAAAACACTGTCAAATCCGATCGGCTTGGTCAACTATCGCAAACATTATGGATAATATAGAGATTACGAGGCACTATATGTGTGCGAAATTTGAGCGCCGTAACTTGAACCGTTCTCGAGTTATAGATGTTTGAATTTTTCAAGGTCGTTACACACACACACACCCATATATTTTCTGCGAACGTGATTTCGAGCTCTTTTAGGACATTTCGCACACAAAATCCCAATAAAACTTCGTTTGAAACGTCACCTAGCTTCCTCTATGAGGTAGCAAAAAAAAAAACAAAAACAAAAACAAAAACTATCATTTCGATCAAATTGGTAATTTAAATGTTTGCAGAATATTTTCGATCATCCGACGGATCGATGAATAAATATAATTCGTCGTAATTGCTATGATGTCGACGTTTGATAATGGTTTTCGAAAGTTTATCAATTTTCCTTCGTAAGTTTATTGAATGCCAAACACATAGTCAAACAAAAAAATAAGATGCAAACTATGGACGCACGTTAACTCGATGGAGTTTGTGCTAGACACGATGCCCGTGGCTGTTGCTGTTGGTGTTTTTGGGTTGGAAAATACGGTTTCGTATACGTGTGACACGCGGATGTTACACGCTGCTCGCACGCCGTGCGAGTGACAGATCGGAGGGTGTACGAGGAGTAAGCAGGGCAAGGATGAAAGTCGTGGAGTAAGGTCCGCGCGCCGCTTTGCCAGTGGCTTAATTTCATACGGAAAATTGAGCTAACTTTGTCGCACAGTCACGTTTCGAAACTGTATCGAAATTGCGTAAACTACGGGAAAAGTTGTAACTAAGTGATGAGGGTAGGGGGGGGGGGGTGGTTAAACGTCGGTAGCGATGTCGGGTAAAACCGACGCGTCGAGTTCTGCACGGAGTAACCGTCGAGTTGAGGTTGAGGGGCAAAGCTCGGTGACAAGAAGCGACGAAAGGTGGAAATTGACTGTTAGGGTTGTTGGTCCGGAGAATCTTTGCACTCGGTGACAATGGCACAACGATCGAGAAATTGTTATGGATGTATTGGGAAGCTTGATAGGATGCTGGTCGGGAACTGGTCGGGAACTGGTCAGGAACTGGACAGGACCCGATCGGTTCCGGATCAGGTTTATTTTTTGCCGACCCCGGTGGACGTGCATAATAAGATGCAATAGCTTCTATGTGAATCGATTGGTCAACTTCTTGATGCGATTTTATGATTTATTACACGATTCATTTGATTTGTTTGATTATATTTTTGTTTATAAGGCTGAAGTAATAGATTTTTCTTCGAATTTTCTTCTTCTTTGTTGTTTCCGGTCCAACTTACATAAAATACTAAAATCATTATTATTATTAATATTTGTGGTTTTTAATGACTATTCGACTTATAGATCAAATTGTCCGAAAAACGATCGTGAAGTAAATTTAATTTTACCGAGAATTTTACATAATAACGAAATAATTATTACCAATCATCTGTTTTTGTTATCACGCTGCGATTATTAATTTCCATCTTATTTGATTTTATCATGGAAAATATGTGTGTTCCATGGACAGAATTATTACAATTGTATGAACTGATTGGATAATTGGCGATCAATTGACAATTGAAATCTAAATCGAAATAAAGTCACTACCGTTTCTATTGATTAATTCAAATTTTTCGTAAAAATCACCAGAGTTAATTGTACGATAATGATAAAGCACGAGCATACTTCGTTTTATTGTCACTTTTGTACGTATGGGCAACATCCTTCATCCACGTGCACACACTGACGGCGACACATCGTACAATGCACATACTGAAAGAAACGAAACCCCAAACACAATCGATAATAACTAGGTTAATACAATCAGTTAAAGTAGCTGACTTTCTTTGGTCTACGTAACAGCGTGTATAACTATATCTACCAGAAATGTTCGAGTCGAGTGTGCGGACATATATATTTATGAGGGTGGTCCTTATGCACGTGTAATAATATGAAAAACACTCTTATTCAAATGGAAAAATTTCGGGAGGCTGGCGGCGGAATTGAGAATTGAGACCTCAGACTTCGAAGATGTTTTTTAACATTTATATTGAACTATATTATCCTCTGAAAGCGCCAAAATAACATTTTAAAAAGTAAAAATACGGACCACTCTGTATTATATGATAGGGTGGTCATTATTTTGGTTTTTTATTTTGTTTTGGCGCTTTCAGAGGACGATATGGTTCGAAGTAATTTAAAAAAATGTATTCTTAAGATTTGCCGCCAGCCTCCCGGAGTTTGCCATTGATTCGGCAAAGTTGTGAATTAAGATAGGCACCTCAAATTTTGAGGATCTGTTTTTCTATTCATTTCGAACCATGTTATCCTTTGGGAGTGCAGAAATTCGAAAATAGCCAAAATGACGGCCACCCTAATATATATACACGACAATACGAGGCTATATGAAATGTAATACTGTGTACATTGCAAGCTCGATGCGACGTCTATCGGTCTACGATTACGTATTCATCGTAACAGAAACTCGTCTCCTGATTAATCCAGATGGCCAATCACGATATATCTATATATATGTATATCGGTATATATACGAAGCACTGTCCACCATTTTGGTGATGCAATATTGCCACTCGACGTTGATACCACTAATCCTCTTGAATCAATATCCATTCGCCCCAAACGAGATTAAAAAAGAAAAACAAAATAAACATTCATCTCGATGCATCACGTACTGAATATTAAAAAAATGCAATAAAATAGTGGAACATTGAAAAAAAAAATAAAGTTAATCCGCAGGTAGTGCCGATGAAGTTTGCTTTGGCTACGCTTTTGAAAAAGTGAAGATACCCAGAAGCGATATTCCGAGACTCGATTTTGTTAAACTCAGATGAGAATTATATTCGATCGTTATGAAATATATATATATATTTTTTTTCAGAAATTTCATTGATACTCAATGTTAATGACCGACTGACTGAGTAATCGAATGAAGAAATAAGTAAAAAAACCAGTGATGTACATTGCTGTAAGGGAGGTGGGGGGGGGCGGGGGTGTAGAATAAATCTTGTTATATATCAGGAAAACAGATTCAACTCACGTAAGCCAGTCCTGATAAACCTTCGAAAAATGATTGCTCGAGGGAATCACAGATTATTCCACGATGTGTTGGGTTGGGCTCGAAACTAGGAACGAGCAATTTTCGGAAAGCCCGAAATTCGGGCCACGCAATGCTCGGGACGAAAATGCTCGGAACGGTCAAAAGTTTGAATATTATATATATAGGTATAGTTACGTACCTCGTCCGCCGAAATATACAGATATATATATTTTATTTTTCTACATAACCGTTCATAATTTTGCAGTATATAATGTACATAATGAAATGTTTAATTCCAATATATAATTTGATACTTCATGTATAAATCTAAATTTTAAGAAGAATTTATTTCAAATATTAAGAGAAACGGTTTTAATTGAAACTCGATGCCACAGATGACCTAGCTCACCGAGTCTTTATTAGTCAGAGTTTATTCAACCTTCCGCTTAGACTAGGTTTTATCAGACTGCTAGTGCTCAGGGTTACACAAGGCTACATCCGGACTCGGTTGAACCAGCCTGGGTCGGTAACCCATGCCGAAGCCGCTCCTCATGCAAGCTTGACCTGTTCAGCCTAGACGATGCAGGGCTGATTCAGGCCTGCCTTCATGCTCAGCCTTGGGATTCCCACCTAGGTGCTGATAAACAGACTTTCTCAAACATGGTTTTCTTCGTTTTTTTCGTAAGAAAGACGATGATGTACGAGAAATCCGCTTTCATTAACATTGAGTCCATAAAAACCTATTTAAAGACAAGAAGCTCATTTTTTTTCAAGTTTTCGTGGGGTGCGTTCGGACCCCAGTGATGAGTTTCAGGGTTAATAAACACACAAAAGTTTCCAGTTCGTTTTTGTAAGTCGAAATATGACTTAATGGTTTTATTCATGAAAGTGATGAAAAAAAAGGCGTCGCTGGTAACAACGTCGAGGGTTTTATGCACCAGAACAATGGCTTTTATGGTCTCTTCGATCGAGCCAAGCACGACCCATTATACGACGGAGCACAAACAGTTTGTCCTTTATTGAAGGGTCCTGTTTGCAACGCAAGATAATCATCGAAATGAGTCAACCCTCGGGATTCAATTAATTCATCCTTATTGCATGCTTCAAACCGTACAATCGCGATAATCGAGTTTATCAGATTATAGCACGATTAATCTTAATTCAACCACTTGCTCAATTCTCATTTTTAATGACCCGATGATGCAGAAAGAAGAATCAACAGAATTAATTGACCGGAGAATTAACAAAATTAAATCATATAAATAATGTACATAATTAATTTTTGTTAATTCTCCAGTTGATTTATTAACAACAACGTGTTACAACTTGCTCCAGCACTGTGACTTTTGACTCCGACGCGGGGCAAAAAATAACAGTCCGCATTTGAAAAAAAAAAAAAAAAAAAAAAAAAAAAAAAAAAAACAGTTTAATAACTTTCCAGTTTCGGGTTATTCAAAATTTTTTAAATTCATGTTGGTAGTCTGATAACCAATAAACAATATGGATTAGAAAGATGGTGAATATACTGGGTGGATCGCAGGATATTCAGATTTTTGGAAAAAAATGTTACAACTGGCCCCGGTCTCCTTTGAAAGAGGCTGTGGTATGATAACCAAAGAAGGACACGACGAAGATATAAGATGACGATCGTTTCGAGGGGTTCACGGACTCGGTGATGTCATAACAATAACGAGGATGGCGAAGGGTCATTAGGTCAAAATAGCCCGCATGATTTCACGCTTCTCTCCACAGTCCAATTCGACGGTGCGTAATATGTAACGGGATACTATAGAGAACCTCATGGTTCATGGTCAACGAAACAGTCTAAGGCAAATCCGGAAAGGATGGCTCAACGATGGATGAGGCTCAATAAAAATGTAATCGAAATACTTTTATGAGTCAATTATCGTGGATAACATCGTTTATTACATTCTCGAGACTATTGTGAAACAATGATCAATACTAAATGTGCATAGTTGTTGCAAGAACATAGAAAAATATAATTACAGCATGATAATCGATCATGATTATTTCGTCGAATGATATTTGAAATAATATTTCATCGAATTAAATGTCCATGTTTGCTCGACGATCGATCCAATAATTTAAGGACAGCGTTTTACACATTTTTTCTTTTCTTTTGTATCAACTCTTGGGTATTGATCGATGGAATTTTTTCAATAACAGTCATTGTAATGTCAACCCACGGGGACAAATGTTATAATGCTCTGATTTAAATATTGAGATTCGGAAAAAATCTAAAAAAGTCAAAAAACAAAATGTTTCGTTTTTGTCAAGGAATTAATTGAGTTAAAATCGATCAGATTATCGAATTTTAGTCGTAGAAGAAGTTGAATTTACGGCATTTGCATTTTGCCGTGTTGAAAAATAAAGTAAACAAATAATAGGATGTCAATCGGTTATCTCATCCGGAATTACCGTGTACCGAGTTACGATGTGCTTTCGTTATATGCTCAACTATGGAAAATAATGGGAATGTGACAAGCCGTTATCTTCAAGGCTACTTTTTCCAGACAACCAACCTGTAACGTGTGTGACATCTATAGAGCAATGAGGGTCAACTCGCGACACTCGAGTATCTTTGCATGAATACGACCTGAATCGATTGCAACTCGACAAACGTGTAATCGATGAAACTCTCCGACGCTTTTCGATTGTAATATTGTTTTTTCGACGGAAAAGAAAAAATATTTGAAAAAAAATATTTAAAATTAATTAAATTTTTATTCAAACCTACATTTTTTTTACAGTTGAAATAATAAATTGATTATTTTTTCGAATGTAATAATAAGACACACGAATTGATTATGATTGATTCAACTCATGTGCCTTATTATTGTAAATTATATTATTATTCTGTGTGGAATAAACGTGAAAAAAGAATATATTCAAAATTAATGAAATTTCGATTATTATTTTTTTTCTCAAATTTAGTTGACATGATGAATTGAGATTTTGTTTTGTTATTACAATTATCGTTGCGTTATGTTGTTGTTGTTGTTGTTGTTGTTATTTTCGGGATGCTATAAAGTGGTTCGCAGAGTTTGGTTTTGTTATTTCATTCTTCAAGATGTTGTGAAATGTTTGTCAAAGGCCATTCGAACTGTGGGGTATAACAAGCTTGTCATTGTCGTTGTGAATACGGTAAAAACTCTGAATAGTGGAAAGTCGGAGGTATGAATGCGCGGGATTACACTATTACAAGGTCGATCGATTGGCCAATGGCAAAACGTTTCAATGTATTTGCGTTATTGTGACGCCGACATAAAACCAGTGACTCTCAGATCAAAGCACTTGATAGGTTCTGGATCGGCACTGAATTTACAGGAAAACAATGTTATGTATGCCGTTTGAAGCGATACAAAAATGTGATGGGTAAGACAAACCGACCGAAAGGTAATAGCAGAGTTGTGAAAAAACGATAATTTTTTTATATTGTTCGTAAACTATTTTAGTTACATTGTTCGTTATAATTTTGATTGAATTGACCAATTAAAATCTACAGTTTGCAATATTTCAAGATTTTCTAAATGCTAATTTTCTAAATCCGATGACGACTTTGAAAGCGATTATCTCGTGACTGAAAGGTTGAAATACAAAAGATCTCGGAACATTTTAAATTGCATTTGAGGAGACCCATTAAAAGACATCTCACTCGATGAGGTAAGCAACAACAAAAAAATGTCGAGTTCACTTTTTAATTTGTGGGAGAGGGTTCAAGGCTATTTTTTTCTTTTCAATGTTTATCAATTCGGTTTCTGGGTGATCGATCCACGTCTGTGTACCGAAATTTCATCCAAATCAGTACACAAATGTGATAATGGTAAGGATCGTGACGTATACGGACGTACGAACGCACGGACCGACGGAACCCTAAAAACGAGCCCTTGTTGGGTCCGACAGTGGATTATCGTCAATGGTTGGGGCGTCCCAAGTACACAGCCGCAGAACGTATGGCTGCTCGTGAATTACACCGCCCGCGCTTTCCGCACGACGCGCGATCGGCGTCGCGCCTCGGATCCAAGCTCAGTCACCGCGCGGCAACCGAGTCAAGCGGTTCGCGGTTCGCGGTCGCCCCCGATCTCGCGTTCGTACACACGCGCGCGCCAAATCCCAATGACATTCCAATCACCACGATCGAACTCAAAATACATCGAAAAATTAAAAAAAAAAGTTTGCCCAACAAAATTCCTAAAACAGAAAAAACAAATAAAAAAATTTTAAAAAGATGAAGACCAAACAACAAAATTACTCATCATCTCGAATTTTACTGAATCATCATTAAAGTTGAACATTAAACGAAGAACAACAACGTTTGATTGAAAAAAAAAGAAAAGAAAAGAAAAAAAAAACTTAAATCCAAAAAAAAAATCATCGTCGATCATGAAAAACAAAAATTTGATAAGAATGAAGAATAATATACGATTCATCATCGATTTTGAATCATCAGGTGATGTGACAATTTAACTGTGTCAAGGCTGGATTTTCGAAGGGTTTTTCAAAAGGCCACTTGCAAAGTTTTTCAAATAAAAAAAACAGTACGTAATTTCGTATTTTTTGTTTGTTTTTTTTTTTTAAATTTAATTCGAATGGCCTAACAAGTGTGAAAATTTGTGTAAACGTTGGTGATATCGTGAAGTGTATGCGATAACACGATCAAACTTCACGCGACCGTTGGCGATCACCGATGAAATTTAAATTACGTTAATCGCACGCGTCACGATCGATCGCGCGTCGATAAAAAAAGAAGAAAAAAAACAAAAAAGATTGACACACACACACACACACAAACAAACACGTTTTTCCGCAAATATCGATGCGCGCCACAACGGTTGATCGAATTTAAACAATCGATTCTTCACGTTTTTGCAAACTTTTCATCAAAAGAGTCTCCAACCAAAAAAAAAAACCATTCAATTAATCATCAACGAAAATGAAAGAAAAAATGCTGAAATAAATATCTAAAAACACGAAATAAAATTAAAAAATAAAGTAATAGAAATCAAAACCAAATGTATTATTTTCAAATTAATTTTTGAATTAATCATCGGAAAATTTGAACGAATCAGTGAAACGAAAATAAAACAAATTTTTTTTTCGTTCAAATTTGTCGTTGTTGTTGTATTTTCGCTTATTTGTCTTCTTCCGAGTTTTGGAGTGATTTACAGTGCGATATCGATCGAATGGATAATCGGTTGACGAATGACGGTGTGATAATCGTGGTTAATCGACGACCGGAAGTAACACGAAAAAAAATTCGAATTGTCATTTTCGAGTTTTCGTAGACGCTTGCGAGTGAGCCTCGTGTGGTGGTCGTTGCCTCGTCGACATCGTCCAGAAACGTTCGAGGGTGGCGAAAGATCGAGGGGTTTGGGGATTGGTTGAGCGAAGACGGAACACGATGAGCCAGAGGGTAAGCGAAATTAATTTAAAGCATTTAATCGCGCTATCGACGTAATTATGCGAGCGTGAGGGTGCGTGCCACACGCCAGTAACAACGTCCTCGTGCGTTCGTCGAATATATATATATATATATGTATCAGGGTGGTCCTTGAAAAAAATATTCACTTTCTCAACCCTCCATATGGTTCGAAATCATGGAAAAACTGATTTCTGAATTTTTCCGATTCATTTTTCATTGCCCTGCTTCACCTGTTCCGACAGGGAAGTTATAAAAAAAAACTCGAAATCGGGAATAAGACTTAAGGGGCAGTCCCCTAAAAAATTGGAAAAATAAATTTATTTTTTTTCGTGACACGGCTAATCCAAATTGAAAATCGATTTTACTCTTATAAAGCACCTATGCTAAGCGATGATTTCAAATTTTTCCATAGCCATGTGAGTTATCTAAATGCTGTGAGATTTTTCACAAATGTTTTCACTTGTCGTAGCTTCCGGACCACGCGACTCAATGGATTTTCAATTCTGAAGTCTCATTTTCTTCGTAACAGACCTCATTTTCAGATGAGGGTGGGATTTTTTTTTATCTGCTCTCTGGGAATTATGGCGACCTGTAATGTAAAAAAAAACCATTTTTTTGTGACTTTTTGAAAAAACAGTTGAATAATAGGTTACCATAAATTCGTTTTACCTCGCATCCAAAATTCTCATACTTATCTGAGAATGAGCTTCTCTGCGAACAAAATGAGACGTCGGAATCCAAAATTCGTTCAGTACTGCGGTCCGAAAGCTACGACAAGCGAAGAAAAATGTAGTGTCGAGAAACGAATTTCAAAGGTAAAGTTCAGAAAAATTCACTTCGCTGCACTATTTATGATACTTCTTTTCTGTTTTTTTTATTTACTCGATCTTGGGGGATCTTTTTCCTATTTTAAAAGGAAAAATGACCCAAAAATAAACGAAGAAATTAAAATCTGAAAAAAAACAAAAAATGAAAATAAAAAAAATTGATGAATATCCAGAGAATAGAAATTCGTTATCGAATTCTTATTCCTAAAACTAGAAAAATAGCTTTCACTAGATGATGTCAAAGTTCGAGGTTATGTATCTCACGATGAAATTTCCATATTCTCGTTGATGTAGGACAGTGAATGACAATTTCCCTAAGTATATTTTTGATTTCGGTGGCACACAAAAACTGCATCCATTTCACATTCAAAAATAACGAACAGTTTACTGTGACCGGTGTCGTTGTGACGTTTTCGAGATATTTCATGCCGATGCGAATGCACACGTGCACTCGCATTGGGCCGTGCTTACGCGATGGAGCGTCGATCGGTAGCGGCCAAAATCTGCACTATATTACTTAGAAGAATCGATCGTACGGTCGGTAAGTCATTCACCCTCCTAATCGCCGCAGCGTTGTAGTACACGTCTCGGTCGCCAGCGCTTGCATCGCCATATCGTTTTGATATTGCGAGATCGCGGTCAAACTAAAAAAGAAAAAAAAAAAAAACAAAACCGTTTTTATAAATAGAGTATCGACACCCAAGAACGATTCTTTATGAATTTAGGCTGAGGATTATTACGAAAAAAAATATTACTAAAAAAAAAATTCTTAATCTAAAAAAAATATTTTTTTTTCGAATCTTACACTGATTACTACCTACGTAACAAATTTGAGATCGAAATCTTCAAAACTAAAGAAGTTATGAGTACTTGAGTACAGATGTGAATATTGAATCATTTATTTTAATTTACGAGTCTATTCAAATGCTCATAACTTTTTTGTTTTCGAAGATTGCGGTCTAAAATTTGGTACGTAGGTATAAAATCGTATGGAGATTCGAAAAAAAATAAAAAAAAAACCAATTTTTTATACCCCTCAGGTGACTCAGTCCCCTTAAATAATTTTTTAATGGTTTTTTTTTTACTTTGCAATCAAATGAGGCCAACAACCCAAAAGATGACAGAAAGATTGAAAAAAAAAACCAAAATTAGTTTTTTTATATTTTCAAACCATATGGAGGGTGGAAAAATTGATTTTTTTAAATGTAATTCAAATGAGGCCCACCTTACTGTGTATACAGTGTATATCTACGGATCAGGGTGTTTCTTGATATGGTCATTTTGGATCTTTAATGCTCTCACTCTAGAATGATTCAATGTGTAAATGGAAAAACAATTTGGTCCAAATTAAAGACCTCTAGTCCATCATTAACAGGCGCTACCGAGCAATTGAAACTTCCTGTTTGATCAACATAACATTTTGTTTTCGATCATTTACTATTCAATTATGTTTTCAATCTTTCAAAAAAATAAATCTATCGTTCACCTCAGATTATAAAGTTATGATATCCATTTTTTTCTAAATACATGAATTTCTAGCATTACACACAGTGATAATTTTCGTATATTACTATTATTATGATAATGCCGTGTCATTCCGGAATAATTTATCAGTCAGCGAATAAAAATTCTTCATTTTTGGGCATTTTTTTCACCATGGTTGCGTTCTAGAAATTGTACTAGAGGGTGAGAGCTTTTAGAATCCAAAATGATCATTTTAAGGGACACCCTAATGTGTGTAAATATATAAATATATATATTTAGGCGCTCATCGAACGATGCTGTTCTTGTTGGCTGGTGTTAGCTTTGAAATCTTGTGCCCCGCGAGATATACATTCGAGCACGTTAAACGGCTATTAAGCTTGTTGCCCGAGGCAACAGCACGATTAGACAGCGACAAGGGGGGGGGGGGAGGAGTTTATAGGCTCCGAACAGCGGTTCCTCCCTCACGTGTACCCACTTAAAACCCATGGTCAGCCTCCTTGGTCCTCGTGCCAGTCTACCGACCTCGAAAACATTGCTTGTCATCCTGCTTGACAAATATTACACGATTTTGGCTGTGAGTTTCTTGAAATTGTTTTTGATTTTGAAAAAAAAAATTAATAACAATTATAATAATTATTTTTCTTTTAATTTTTTTATTGAATTTTAAGGAACAGGGGTCGAAGATTTTTGTGTGACTGGACATTGATGATGGACATTGATATGCTAGGTACTTCGATATTTTTAATTTATTATTTATAGGTATAATTATAATTATTTTCAATTCTTTCAAAAATAGATTATCATTCGAATGTATTGGAATAGATGTTTTATATTTTTTTTTTAGGTATTTCGTCTGGTGAGTAAATTTGGCCGAGTGCATTTCGTATTAAAGTGGGCCACTCGTGCACTCGAGAATTCGAATAAAATGAGTCGTAACTTTACGAGAATGCATTATTGAGCTCTGACGCATCACCTACGGGGCCGTGCCCCAAACTTCATTGGAACGCGCGTTTGATTGGAAAAACGCGTTCATTGCCATTGGAAAAGTTTGCTGGATCGGAATTCGCAGTTCTCTTGAATCTTTTTTTTTTTTTTTTTTTTCGTCAATCGTGATGAACCTACTGGCATAATTCCGAGTAAAAAAATTATATATAAACAAACTCTATATGAGATGGGGCATATATAGTTTGAATATAATATACATGTAAACTATATATGCCCAGTACAATATATAGTTTAGGTATAATTTTTTTGATTGGGATAGTGTCAACACAGTGGTAAGACGCAGTAATGGTCAGACAGATTTTCAATCACGTTGAATAACATTGGCATCTTTTCCAGAGTATAATTATGAAGGAAAAATACCAAAAAAATATGAAAAAAATAATAATGATCTGACATTGTTTGATGAAATTATTTGAAAAACAACTGAAATTGGTAATTCTGGTTGTTGTGCAATTTGGAAAGATTTGTGCATCACGACGATTTAACTTTTTTTTTTCATGGCCTTCCGATTAATTTCCAATTATACTAATTTATATGATAATTCATTGAATTCCTTTTTCCACGAAATACAAATCTCTGGACAAAAATTACCTCTCACGATGTAAATTCCACTCATATTTTCCAAACGTGTATATATATATTTTTCCGTTATTCATTGATTCAAGCGACTCGTTCAACATCGTGACCGACGTTTTATTTCAGTCTCTGGCCCACGAAAATATACATTTACATTCCATTTATCTTTGGAAAAAATATATACTTTCGACAACTTGGCATTTGCGACCAACCAAAACGACCATCGACCGATGCAATCGATTTTTATCTATTTGGCAAACTTGTTCATATTACAAACGATCTTATTCCCATCACGGAATTAATATAAATTGTTGTTAATTGATGGTGTTAACAATCTTTCACCATTTTCAATACTCATTCAACAAATATTTGTCGATCGGCTGTCTGCCGAAATTTTTTAAATTTATTTTTTTCATTTTTTTTAAGGTTATTTTTAGTATATCGTTCATCGCGTACTCCAGACCACTGAAATACTTTGTGCGTGTTTTTTATTTTCCCCCAGACATATATATATCGGTCATGTCGATATAATGTACAATAGGGTGTGTTCAGAAATAAGAAAAGTTTTCGATTCTTCTGGCAGTTTCTATATTCAAAGTTAATACTATCATGAAACATCTGTCGAAATTTGAGCCTAATCGAATGATATTTAAAGGTTCCGCTTTTACAAATTGGATTTTGCTCTTGATTAACACGTAAGAAATGTTTTTTTTTTTTTTTTTAGTTCTAATTAATTTTCTTCGTAAACAAAACATTTCGAGGATGGAAAGTAAGCCTAATACATACTATTAAGGTCACTCGAAATAGGGATATTTTTTGTTTTTCGGTTTACAGAAAAAAAAAAAAACAACTTTCTTTTAACAAAAATCATTGAAAACTATCGAGAAAAAAAATGGTTAATTTTTTCAAAAACTGTGAAACAAAGAACATACCCATTTTAAGTGACCTTCAAACTTTGCATCGCACTCACTTACCGTCCCCGAAATTTTTCGATTACCGGAAAAATTTATTGTGATTGAGAAAAAAATATATTTTTACGTGTGACTCGAGATGCTCCACGTGGTGTCTGCTTCGCATACCGTATGAGTATATATGTGCGTGTGTGTGTTTTTTTGCCAAGTCATGCTGTGAACGATGGTAACATCAGACACCTGTTAAAACGACAACCCGATGCATTTATCATTTCCGAAAATATAATTCTATATTCTTAAAACGAAAAAAAAGGAAAAAAAAAAAAGAAAAAACGCGCACACGATCATATCAAAATATGTCTCCCGAGTCACACCCTTCGAGCTGAGCTTTTATACCGAATTATTATTTTTTTTTTTCGTTGTTTTTTCTTATCAATTCCATTTTCGTCGAGTTCTTCAACCATAAAGCGTTATTTAGGATGCCCTGAGGGTCCATATATACATGTACACTGAACTGGGAGTGTCATCAGTATTTCTTGGGCAGTCACCAAGGGTTTTATTAATTCATCAATGGTGCCGTATAATAAATAAATAACATAATTTCTTATCATCGTGACAACTCGCAGACACGAGAGCTCAAAGTACGACATCTAAAATCATAATCCGCTCCATATTCCCCCCCCCCCCCATTGTTTGACCTGCACAACGGAGATTCCAACCGCGAACGATAACCATCCTCATGGGATTGAGTGCGTCTCGAAGTTTCGAATCATCAAATGTTTCAAGGGCTCATAAGTTTAACATTTTTTTATACAAATTTTAATTTTCCGAAAATTCGAAACTTCGATTTTTTTTATTCCGACTGGATAATGTAACGAGAATTCAAAAAAACTCGAACGTTCAAATGTCCGACGATAATTCAAATGTTAGTCGATAAATCGAATCGAAATGTTTCGAAAGAAAATGTTTCGACTCGGCCAATGTCCCGACCGTCGATGTTTGGATGGATAAAAAAATTCCAAAAACGTATCTAGTATATATGTATAGATATAGTGGCGTAGCAGCTCGTTCAGTCGTGTAAAAATTGTAGCTTCTGCAATTTTTTCGCCCACTATACCTATATATGTATATATATATATATATATATTACTTTAGCGAAACTTTGATCTGTCGGAAGTCATGACCCATCGAAAAATTATACTTTCGATACATTGCATTTCGGATGTTTTTTTTTTTTTTTGTTTTTTCGATACTACGACCTGTCGAGACTTTGCCCGTTCGGATCTATAAACTTTCGAAACCTCGTGCACGATCGAAACATCGACGATCGACACATGCTTGTTCGAAATTTCGAACCGTCGAAACGTTGAAAATTCGAAAGTCGAGTTACGGTGTATAATGAAAAAAAAATAATGATAAAAAATATAATTGTTCCAGCGGTAAATGGCAACAAACGAGCATATATATATTCCTATTTCACGATTATACGATTCCGTTACGACCTAATTCCCACGTGGAGACACCACGCAAGATCGATCGACGCCGAGGTGTCGTATTTCGTCTTTGTCGAACCAACGTTAACTGGAATAAGATTATAGCTCGGGAGGGGGGGGGGTTCACCACCGACACCGACAACATCGGCCGATGCTTCGCCTCAATCTCATTATATCACCACCGACACGAAGATCGACCCCTCGCGCAGAAGTGTCTCAAGCATAATTTTCATCTCGATTTCGCGGTCGACGGTAACGCGTACGAGACTCATCTGTCAGTTGATCGTGAGATCAAGTGAGATGTCGATGGGTTTTGATAACAAAATTGAAAAAAATACTTTTTTTTTGCTTCCTCATAGAGAAAGCCATTTTTTTATTATGCAAATTCGGAAAAATAATATTTATATAATTGATATGAATCTAATGATGATAATAATAATAATAATAATAATAATAATAATAATAATAATAATAGTACCGATCGAATTTGATCTGAGGATTGATAAAAAAGAGGTGGCGATAATTGGATCGAACAATGAATCAAGGATAATGAAACTCATAACAAAATTTAAGAAAACAAAAGTAATTATAATTGAATTGTCAAAAAACTGGGAAAGGGTTAGTAGAATAATTGATA
This sequence comes from Diplazon laetatorius, assembly GCA_963662125.1. NCBI lineage: Eukaryota > Metazoa > Arthropoda > Insecta > Hymenoptera > Ichneumonidae > Diplazon > Diplazon laetatorius. The sequence goes on along the minus strand of OY759158.1, from coordinate 8,269,314 downwards.
TGTCAACGAAATTACAAGGGTGTAATAATAATTTAATTCATAATAACATGAAAAAAAAACGCAATTATAATTAAATCGATAGAAATTTTTTAGCAGAAGAAAGCTATAATTGAATTGTAAATGAACTGAAAAAACGGAGTATTAATAATTAATGTGTCAACAAACACAAAATAAAGTAATAATAATCGGATCCATAACGAAATAAAGAAAATATATGTATATATACGTGTCATACAATAGTCACGCAAGCCTTGACACGGTTTGTGAGACACATTAAAAATTTCATTCAATACCACGTCAAACACAACGACGTTGTAATGTATATTGTTCCGCGATTTCGTCGCTTTCGTTGCCAAGCCGAACTCGTTCCAAGCATTATTCATTATAAGCCGGAGGCTTGCCCATTATTAATTGTCGTAACGGTTTAATCGAGCGACGACGTTGTGATACGATACTTCACGGTATCGAGTTAAACGCGGTTCCTCGGGTAAATTTATCGTACCCGATTGAAACCCGTTGAAATTGATGCGCGTCGTTGGGTTCTCGAGTCCCACGGTCAATATGAAATTCCACCCCTTACAATAAATATGTATATATTACGAAACCGATATTTTGTTCCATCGTTTCACCCGTAAAACGCAACAAAATTGCGAAAACATAAAAAACGATTTTTGAATTTTTTTTTTGTTTTCTAAAATCACATTTTACTCGTCGAATATCTTCCTCAGGGTTCCGTGAAAGTATAGAAGACCTTATGGGTTCGATAAGTCCGTCCGGCTGTCTGTCTGCATGTCACAGTCCTCCCATTCTCTCCTTTATGTGTTGTTTGAGATGAAATTTGATACCCGAATGTAGATCGATGACCCCAAAATAGATATGATGACATTAAAAAAAATTGCCCCCCCCCCCTCGCCATAAATTAAAAAGTGAACTTGACCCCATCGAGTGAGGTGTCTTTCTATGGGTCTTCTCAAATGCAATTTAAAATGTTCCGAGACCTTTCACATTTCAACCCTTCAGTCAAGAGATATTCGCTTTTAAAGTCGTCAGCAGACCTCTAATTTGTCCGCTATTAATTTGGAAATCGGGATTGATTAAAAAATGTTGCTTTTAATTAATACATTCAATCAAAATTATAACGAACACTGTAGCAGAAATAGTTTACGAAAAATATGTATACGGATAAAAAGTTTTTGCTACCTACCACAGAATGTCTATACGGAACCCTTATCATGTAGGTGCTCAACACGCTACTTGATTGCTTTTTTTTTTCTTTGTTTCGGCTTTCGTTGTGCGTTGTTATTTTCCATTTTTATTTCGTCCAGCGATGAAAAACCCCCGGCACGAACAACATTGAACAATGATATTGGTTTCTATGAGTTGGGGGGGGGGGGAGGGGCGAAGTGCACGTGTGTTTCGAGATTTTTGTATGAAGATGAATCGAGTGTTTCGGGTTTGAGGTGGGGGAGAGATGATCGTAAAAATGACCGTAGAAGAAGTTTAGGATGCGATGCGTTCGAAGAATCTCAAAAGAGCTTGGAATCGAACCCCTGATCAATCCATTTCGGGATGGGGGTTCATATGTGTGTTGCGGTATATCGTTGGGGCTTCGCTTTCGCCTTGTTTGTGCTAAGCTATGGTTGTTTTTTTTTTTTGCGACTTCCTCGGAATACAAAAATATACCTTTCTCGTTGACTTCCTCGGAATACGCTATCCTTGACTATAGAGGGTGAGGGTGCAGCCTCCAAGGGCCGTGCGATGAGCCGCCCGCATCAGCGATCCCCCCCCCCCTCCACCCGCCCTTTCCCCGCTTGATACAGTAAGACCTCTCAATAGTAGACCGTGCAATAGTGAAAAATCCTCTCGCGGAATATCCTGTGATTGAATACAGTGATGCTCAAATTGAAGCCGTATCTTATAAACACGCGCATTTAAAAATCTCAATTCAGTATAATATTCATTTCTTTCCAAATTTTCAGCAATTTCACTTCAGACAGCTATAGATGTGAATAAAGGAATCAGAGGTTCATTGTGTATTCGAATGGATTATTTATATTTTTTTTCAATGTGCATATGCAGTTGACTTTTTCTGGATGGACAATTTGTCGGTTAGGTTCTCACAATATCGGACAGTTTAAAACAATTGTAGAAAATTGTAATTTTTTTCCATAACTCTGCTATTATCTTTCGGTCGCTTCACCTTGACCATCACATTTTTGTATTGCTTCGAACGGTATATATTATTGTTTTCCTGTAAATTCACAGCCGATCCAGAACCTATCAAGTGCTTTGATCCGAGAGTCACTGGTTTTGTGTCAGCAGACACTAACACAAATACATGAACCGTTTTGCCATTGGCCAATCGATCAATCTTGCAGCAGTGTAATCCCGCCCATTTATACCTCCGACTTTCCACTATCGAGAGGTTCTACTGTACACGGATCTGGGGATGAAAACAGACCACGCCATCGTTTTAGGCATTACGGGTGTTAGAAGGAATGGCGAAAGAGAGTTGGGGGAATAAAATATAAATATAAATTTCAATAAGGAAAAAAAAACTTCACCATTTGGGGTGGATTTATTTTATTTATTTATTCCGAAAGACGAATCGAAAAAAAAAAAAAGATCGGCATTGAACTTGTTTTGGAAGTTTTGAAAGCGCTCACAGTGTCCACGAGATGCAAATGTGATCGATGAATAGATAATGATTGTTGAGTGTAAATTTTTTTGGTGCTTCGATTGTCCTCCCTGCTCAAACGATCGATCACTTCGAACGTCGACTCATCGACATTCATTTTCTTTTCGTCAGCATTCTCATTCGATCTCGAAAAGTAATGAATGAATGAATTTTGTAAGATTTGAAAAATGTCATTGAAACGTTGTATAGTGATTCATTTATTATTATTTTTTCTGGTCTTTTCATTACGAGTGTTATAGACGTTATTTTGCGTCAAGAATATCGTTACGATTTCTGTCGAATTGGTCTTAACAAAAAAATAAATTATTGTAATTAAAATTCAATTAAATTTTTTTTTTTTTAAATCAAACAAAATTATCGAATTTTATTCTCAGAGTTTTGTTAAAATTCCGATTGTCTCGTTTTATTATCATGCATTGAATAACTCGACCATTCGTTTTTTCATCACAACTATTTGATTGCATATTTTTACGGTATTGTTTCTGATATTCCAGTCATGGATCAAAATAGTAAAGAAATAAAATGCAATAAATTGAAATTAATAATTGACTAAAAATGGATTTTGTTTATGTCTTCTTGTTCTTTGTTTCATTGCATCCGAGGCTCGTGTTATCGCTCACGAGCTTGGCCAACGTGATGTAAAAAAATAAAAAAATGAAAAAAAAAAAAAAAAAACGTAAGGCTGACGTACAACCAAGCGTGTCCATGTCGGTTCCACGCTGTGACGGGAAATTCTATTATTAAAAAGTGCGCACAAAGAGGATATCCCCCTAACGGTAGAACCATTTACGTGTGCCCAGAACGTCGGGCCGACTCTCCGGCAAACCATAATCTTTATATATCATTTACAAAGGTAAACGCGAAGGTGTTAACAACGCCTTCGCACTCGCAAATGACATTTTTCCATCCACACCGACGCGAACACAATAAATTTGTCAAAAAAACGGATGAATAAATTGAATTTGAAACGAAAACAAAAAAGGTTCATGATGTTATTGCTTAATTCGTGACTTTGGATTTGTATTACCGGTGATGCCTGTCATAGATGATTAAAAAAAAAACATTTCTGAAATATCGCAATTTGTCTATAAACAATTGTTATCAATCAATTATCTTCGGGATGTAATAAATATTTGTTCAAATAAAAAAGAAAATATTGGTTCCAGAACCCAATTTCATGAAATATTTCGTTTGATTTTTTCGTTTGTAAATAAAAATTGAATTTCAATATTTATCTATTGTCAAAATTGTCACAGCGTCCAAGCGAGAAACTAGAATTTGAAAAGTAACATTTTCGAAATATCGCAATTTGTCTGAGTACCGAGCAATCGAAATGCAAATAATAATTATTTGTTGTCAATGAAATATCTTCGAAATGTGATGAATATTTGTTCCAATAAACAAGAATTTATGATTCCGGAATGTATATAATATATTATGAAATATTTTGTTTGGTTTGTGGTTTGGGAAATTAATATTGAATTTCAATATTTCGGTTGTGAAAATTCGTCTGGAATATGTCATTGACGATGACAAAATGAATATTATTATTTAATGTGAAATATAATTTCGGACTTTTGAAGGTATGTACGATAATATAATCGAATATGGAATTCGTGAGTTACGAATTATTCACGATTATCGTCGTAAATGACAATGCAACGCCTGAGGATATATATATATATATATATATATATATATATATATATATATATATATATATATATATATACACATATGTGTGTGTGTGTGAATATTTCACGGTGCATGCACGTGAGAGTTTCGATCAAGGTCCCCGTTGGTTTCCGTCGTTCGACGTGATTGGCAGTGACGTGTACGGATGAAATTAACCGGCAAGGTCGGGTTTGTGAATTTTCTTGAGCATTGTATCAAAGTCGAGCTATCGAATGAAACGTTCGAGCTCCCTTTGCATTATTGATGAACCCATAATTTTCAATCAATAATCGTAATACCCGCATAACAATGAATTATTCAAAAACAAAAAAAAAAAAAACAACCATCCAACATAGGACAAGCACACCTACCTGTAGATAAACAAATTAAATTTGAAATCGTTCTCAAGCAAGACAAAAAAAAATGAATCGTCTTTGTGCACAATTGTAAAATTAATTTTTCTTTCAATAAATTATAATTTTCTTATTAAATAAAAAAATCATGCCAATTTAATTCCATAGGCAGCCGACATAATGCTTGTTCTCGAAATAAAATATTTCTATACTTCCATTGACTTTCTGCGGTGGAGAAATTTTTTAAATTTTATTTTTATATTTTTTTTTTCGTCCACGTCACTAAAGTCAACTTTCGTGGGCAATGTCGTCTTTGGAATTTTTTTTAATGAAGTTCAGAATGCGTGAACGCAAATACGTGAAATGCAGTGAATTTCATAGCTGCTCCAACAAGACTCGCATGATTTAATGAGTCTCGTGTTTATCCACCTCAATGCGTTGGTCTCTGAGTAAATCCAGCCCGGACGTAAAATAATACGGTGGTACGTAGTTGAGAATCGTGGTAGCCACTTGGAATTGTTCGTCTCAAGTTCGGGGGAACGAAATTTTCCATTGTTTCACGCCACAGATTGCATTTGTGCATTGACCTTAATGTTTTTTTTTTTTTTTTTCACATGTGTGCCTGATGGTTTATTAAAACAAAAATGTTATACCCAAAGTCACGTGTTAATAATCATCACGTACACGTTGTATATTCATATCGTTCAAGACTGGCAGGTGGCGGTGGTCGATATGACAGTGGACCACCATGCCCCGATCTGGGTTAATGCCGACGCCGAGTTAACGATTAATGTACGACAAATATATTCCATTACACGACGACAAATTATATTTCATTATTATTGCCATATTATCATTGTTCAAAGTGTCGTGTGGTTTTTCGTGAAATTCAATATATATCGAGTTATAATTTGGATTGCGATCGATTGAACTTCAACCCTAGAATAATAAACTTCCTTCGTGCCGTAACCACATTCGTGAAGAATTGAATATAGAAAAGAAAACTTCGTTTCCGATTATCAGGACGGTGGCAATGTCAACGCCCGTCGATGAAGAATTTTTGCGACATTATACCTGAGCAACATCAAATATCTTGTTTTCCGCGGCCATCTTATTTTTTACTTTTGTTGATGAGTGAACAAAATTTAGCTTATTTTTCATGAAACCTGTGATATTACTCATGTGCGGAATATCATAAGCTTTCATTAAAAAAAACAAAAGTTAACATCGTTTTAAAATTGTAGTCTACAACACATTTTATCCACATGCGTGCTTTTCAATGCCCTCGGCAGCGAAAACTTTGTCAAAATTTTGAACGCGCTAATCTCAAAAATACATTTTCAAATCGGTAGTCAAGATATCTCGAGAACCGTTCGATCGATTTTGTTCAAATTCGGAGGGCTTTTGTAAAGAAGCATTCTCTAGCGAGTTAGGAAAGCTTTTCCAAAAAATCAAAATTGTTCAGTCTTTATTTATAAAAAACTCAGGAAAAATGAGGTCAAAAACTTCAAAAAAATCCTTCCCTTACTCTCAAGCTTAACTCCCATGTAGTCATCGCCAAGACTTAAAACAGGGCCAAGGATCGGCCAAGTATGGGTAGCTGGGCTGGGCCGTTATCGGTTGAGTCCCGAAACCCGTATCTCTGCAAGGACGTACGGTTGCCGTTACAGTGCCAATGCTGGGCCGTTGTCATTCAGCCAGCGCTGAGACTTACAACATGGCCGAGACTTGACCAGTTCATGGCACCCGATGATCTGCCGAGGATAGGTAGACGAGTTCCAGGCCGTCACTGGTTAACTCCCGGAAGCTGTGGCTACTCAACGACGAACGGTTGCCGTTGCCGTCCCAATACTGGGCCATTTATGTCGACCTATCGTCACGTCATTATTTTTTTTTTTTCATTCATATTGATTCAATTATAATTTTTTTTCCGAGTCGCAGTGGAGTGGTGACGTACACCCGGCTGACGACCGCTGAGTCTTCGCCTTGTCGATTCTGATCCCCGCGCCGACACCAATGGAACATTTTTTCTGTGTTTTTTTCTGTGTTCTCTCGGTGGTATATATATATATATATATATATATATATATATATATATATATATATATATATATTCGTTATTTTTCGAGAATCGATCAACAAACATCTTCGTCGTCTTGTAGAGATATGTATCGTTGGCCTTGCCGTTCCGGGACGGACTCGCTCGCTGCGCTTTGTTTGCGCGTTGTTTACATTCGTCGACGCTCGCGCGCGCAAACGCGCAGCGACAGCACACACACACACACACACACAACAGATCGTTACCAGCGGTCAAACACCTTTTATTCCGCAATAACTCTGACGACTCGAGTATTTCAGTAACTGAGTGAGAAATAAAAAAGGTCCTGTGTGCGTGCTGGATATGCATTATATGAACTTAAAGTAATGGTAACTCTCAATAGTCAGATTGGTCTAGTGGTGGTACAGAGATCGGTGCGTTAGGTCTTAGGTTCGAATCCCCGCGGTGTACTTTCCGAAATGGGGCTCATGTCAAAGTCTTTTCACCCAACTTCTTGCCACCTCATACCGATATATCTATAGAAGTGAATATGTATAGATATATATGTAGGTAATGTTAAAGTCGCGAGAAGTTGGCTGAAAAGATGTTGGCTCGAAAGACTTTGACATACACCCCCGAAATGCAAATTGAATTTCCGGACAACTTTATTTTACTCATAAATATTGGTCAAATAATTTAATTAATATTAGGCTTAAATAAATAATTTTCATGTGCATTTGTGGGCGTATAAAAATAATGCCGGCGCGGCTAAGGCTCCTATTACCGGGCCACTATTAATCACCAGTACTGGGCCCAAGTTATCATCCCAGCCGTTAGCCGTTGCTGGGCCAATGATTGTTGACAGTACTGTGCCAGTATTGCACAGTCGGCCGCCATTGATGGCCCAGGGCTGGCGCGGTTCTCAATGATGGGGTCTTCTAAAACGATGAGCAATCATCCGATTTCATTTCACAATCAGATCGTTATCTCGGAAAATATCGTGACTATACCGAAAAAAGAGCCACCATTGTTTAATAAATGCACTAAACCCTTAAAAAAACTTCGCTGGGGTAACGAGTTACCCCTACTTAGAACTCTAAGGTTGAGATGAACTCAAAACTTTGAACAATTTCGGAAGATTAAAAAAAAAAGTCGTACAAAGATTCTTTCCAAATTGGGTACATTTTTTATGTGACGATATTTATTTTTGAAAAATTTTTTTGCGTCGAATTGCGAATGGGAGAGAGAACGGAGGGAACGTCAATTGGATGAGGGTCGAGGGTCTGCGCGAAGGGATAATGCAATTTACGAGAAAAATGTTGGCTAGAGTTTTTCATCTGTACTGGGGGAATAGTTTGGAGGGTGCTAAAGTCCGGGTGCGTGTTCGGCGGCCGACTTTCATTCGGCACGCTCGCTCGCACTTGCACACGTACGGTCCGCGCAATCGGGCTTTTCTTATTTTCTTATTATCGCTATTCACTCGGCCTTGCGGTTTATTATTTTCATTATTTTTTCATTTCATTTTATTTTTTTTCACATTTATTTAATCGAGTCAAATCGCACGGGACACGAGAACATCCGCGAATCAATCGCCCACGTTTTTATTTTTCGTCACGATTCGTCGCGGTGAAGTGTTAATAATGATCACGGCCGATACACGTGTGCAAAGGACAATGAAACGAAGTTTTTTCAACATTTGCGCGAAAAAAACATGCAATTTGCTTCCTTCGAATCGTAAGTAGTGAAAAAGGATTCGTCTATGAGGAAGCATTTTTTTATCAAATTTGTTGACTTTTAATCGTAGGTAGAGAACGAAAATTTCTCCATGAGGAAGCCAACGATCGAAGAAGCTTCCAGTTGAAACTTGCAATTTAGTTTTTCTGAATCGTAGGCATTGAAAAAAGATTCCTCTATCCGTAAGCATTTTTTCAAATTCTTTGGCTCCAAGTCGTAGGTAGTAGGTAAACGATGATATCTCTATGAGGAAGCCGAAGATCGAAGAAGCTGCAAGTTGAACTTGGAATTTACTTCCGCTGAGTCGTAGGTAGTGAACGAAGATTCCTCAATGAGGAAGAGTTTTTTCAACGTCATTCGTGTCTAATCGTAGGTAGTGAAAAAAGATTCCTCTATGGGTGAGCCAAAAATTGCCAGAGATTCAACATACACACACATATATATAGGTCGATATAAATACATATATATATATATATATATATATATATATATATATATATATATGCAGCGAAGGAATACTCGGAAAACGTTCGGGTTTTACGATAACGCGGGCGTGTTAACGCCGGCTTTAATGTGCATAATACAAGCGTGCTATACGCGGTACTTAATAATCTACCGTGCCTTCTTGAGCTTTTTGTTGCATCGCGTACTGCTGCCCCGGAGTAAGTGCATAGAGGTCTAGTCGTGCATAATTTACATTCTCCTCGTCTTCCAAGCTCTCTGCCCTAATTCCTCGCGAATTTAAACGATTTCCTTTCACCGAAAGCTTAACCCACGAAATCTCATTTTCATCACGCGTTAAGAAATCTCAAATTTTCTCATTCACGCTTCGACCAAATGGCGATTAAAAATTCGTCTCGAGCAAAAAATTAAATAATACCGATTTTGCACCGATTTTGGATAAGAGAAAAAAAGTGTTTCAGAAAAATCTGTTTTGCCGATTGAAAATTCAATGAATTATGTGAAACAATTGTAGGTATCATTGGAAGAAAGCTTCTCTCGTTTGTCAGATAGATCAATTATCAAATCGTTATCGTTTTCAAATAGGACGGATGAAAAAAAAAAAACTAATTGAATTCTCTTCGTCAATTATTTTTCAGTGAAATTTTTTTAAAAACTATTTCTTTTTTTATTCTCGTCTGTCTGGATTTTCTTATCATACGTCATAATGTATAATAAAAAGCGAACTTTGATTTGAAATTTCAAGTCCACAAGACTACCTTTTTCGCTCGTCCAATCTCCATCATGAGTGCGAGTGAGAACGAGCGAGAAAGGTTGCACGTCGCCTTAAATGGAATAAAATAAACCGTGACTGTCGTGAAATTAATTATTTTTAATCGTGTTACCTTGTTCAGATGATATCGGCATCGAGTTAATTACAAGAGCAATAGCTCGATTCGCTCGTTCTCGCGTGAGCTTCGCTCGTTATTGGCGATCTATGAATTCTTCAATGCTCACAAGCCGTTAGCGAAAGTTCATAGACCAAGTCGTAAAATTTGTTTTGTCTGAACGCGGCAATTATAATGGAAGCGTGTGGCACCACGGATTATCACGCGACACGTAGAGACATTAATCGTGCGATGTATTTGACGTTTCAAACGAGATCTTCAGAGTGAGAGAAAGAGAGAGAGAGAGAGACAAAGAGACAGAGAGGATGAGAGAGCGAGAGCTAAAGACATGAAAAGTTTTGCTTTGTCCACAATTATCACGAAAATGCGGTTAATGCAGTCAATGCTCATAATAAATCATCATAATTATTTTTATAGTATTTATGTTATGTGATGTTGTTAACGTGCTTTGACGAAGAGCGACGTTGTTATAGATGTAATTTCGTAAGATTATTTTCCTCCTTGGTTTGAGAGCGAGAACCCTACTCTACCGATATTTTCGGTTCCCTATTTATTTTTTTATCAATTAATTGCTCAATTAATTCTTGAGAATTAACGAAGCAATATTTTTTCTATAAATGATGTTCTTGATAAATGAAAATTAAATCATGAAAAAAATTCCACCACGGCCCGGGATTTTTATGAAAATAAATAGAAAAAGGAAAATATCGTTAAAGTAGGGTTCTCGCTCGCAAACCAAGAGGAGAAAATAATATTACATAGTTACATCTATAACAAGGTCGCTCTTTGTCAAAGCACGTTAACAACATCACATAACGTAAATACTATAAAAATAATACGACCAAAGCAACTACAAAGCATAATTATTTTTGCAAAAAAAAAGTCGAATACTAACAATTTAATAAACTAGATCGCGTTAATAAGTAGATTTCCCATGCTTTACTTTTAGATCGATATCAAAGAGGATTTATGTGTTCTGAATAACTATGAAATAATTATCTACCAAAAAAAAGTGGCAACCGAATACGAATTATCTAAAAACAAAATCGAGAAAAAAAGCATGACAATTGTTTTTCACGCATTAATTTTTCAATTTTTGTTGTAGTTTTTTTCAAATAATCGCTGCAATATTCAGAAATATGTGTGCTGTACATAATGATTTCATTGTGATATTGTCATGATTACTCTCATCATAACCAAATGACTGTGAAAATCAATTTTCAATGTGTAAAATTGAAGTACATTGTTACCAACCGTGATTTCCAAATTGTTCGTCTCAAGGGTGGTGATAAAAATCTGCATTACCGGAAAATTCACATTCTTGCGTTATTGTTTCCATGGAGTAAGAAGGATTGTATATTATGCATGTATCGTACGCAAGTACACGGCTCGTGTGGACTGCCGCAGTGCTCAATATCGATTAAACTCTGGTCGAATCGACTACCAGAACCTTTTACAATATTCCTCGTGAGGTTCCTCCTCCTCTCCCTCTCCGCTGGTGCTACGTACGAATGTGTGATACATCGGAGTATGATTTTGGTGTCGCCATGGTCGATGAATTGTCCTTCGATATCGTCGAAGCCGCCATTCCTCGAGATTCGACCTCCTTTGTATCAAGCGTGACGGTCCTGATATTCAATATTTTTTTCTAACTAAACGAAAAAAGACATCGAAGATTTCTTATTTCAAGTTCAGTCCTTTTATGCGGTAGTCAGGATATTTCTAAAAAGATTTATTGGAAATCAAAACCATCGATTTATTATCGCTTCAGAAGGGTTGAACTCCAGCTTAATTAACAATAAGAGAAGGATTTTTTTTTTCAAACGGCAGGTATTTGAACATTTTCTGAGGTTTCTTGCCCGGTTTTTCGTTTGTTTTTTTATCAGTAAAACGACAACACATTTTTTCGAAAAAGCTTCTCTTGAGCTCTAGAAAATGTTTTTCACAAAAGCCCTCCAAATTTGAACAAAATCGCGCCAAGATCCTCTGGGCTCGTCACTCGCCGTTCATAGCTGCTCATCATCAACTAAGCTCACGGATTTGGAAAAAAAACTCGATCTCTAAACTTTCGAAATTGAAAATACAATTTTCTTGCGCCATTGTTATCTTCATACATTTTTCATTAATCATTTTTTTTTGTTTTCACGACTGGAGTCTGTCTCGACTGGGTGGAAAAATGTTTCGTTGATGAAAACACAATTTATCACAAAGTTAAAAGTACAAGCGAAAAAAATAAATAAAAAATGTTGCGAGAATAAAGGCGAAAGAAAAGTGACAACTTCGAGTTAATCCGTTATCCCTATACACTGAGGATTATTCCCGACTCGAAGAAAGCAACGTGAATAAACAATGTTGGTCACGTGAACTCGTAATCCTTTCTAGGCCAGCTTCGTCCGTTCGTTTTTCCCGGGGAGAACGGATTTAAAAACGTTTGGCTCTTCGTGAATTCGTGTCCGAAGGTCGTACACCAATTATTTACAGATATCCCCAAAAGACGAAGCTCATATTCCCCACGGACGTTTTCGTCGTATCTCGTTTTAAATCGATAACGTGGTTATTTTCCGTGATCACGGGGAATAAAGATTGATGAATAAATGAAAACGTTGGATAACGAAGAAACAAAATACATAATAGCTCAATCAAAATTATTGATTTTTATCTAACCATTTTTTTTGTTGCTGGATTTAATTTGATTACAGACGCATAAAGTGAAGTCATGAATTAACGTGGAGACTCGTTCGAAGCCACGAACAACTTGGCTTCACAGATTGGAAATCGGACAGCAACGATAAACAACCGAGTCATCGAACATGGATACATTCGATGGTGATGTTCCAAAGCGGGAGTGGAATCCCAGATTAAGCTTGCGTGGCAGTCGGCGTAGTAATCAGGTATGTCACATTTCGATGATTATTCATCTGTCGGGTTGGTATAAGCGGTATTGTGCATATTTTGTAAAACATACAATCATGTGCGATGGAAATCGATCCAATATTATGTAATGGGTATAGTGAGTGAATTCATGCAATTTTGGCTAGAGTCAAGCATCAGTTACGAGTATTACGGATTTAGTTATCCCCCCCCCCCCCTAGTGCTCTGCCCAAGAGCCGGTGGGCCTCGGAATTCAGAACGAGCAAAGTTCAGAACGACAAAAATTCCGCACGCGCAATGTTACGAACGGTCGGGGCGTACAATGGCATTGCAGCGAATCGTCAAAATTCGGAATGACATTGTAGCGAACGCACAATATTCCGAACGGCCTACCAGTCGGCGCGGTTTTGAACATTTCCCGACTTTCGAGCTTTCCCACGCGTAAATTATCAAAGTTAGATGTATACCGTCGCTGACTTTTTTATAGGAAATTCAATTTTCTACAACATTGGTTATGTGAATGTTTAGTCTATATAGCGTTGTTTATTCAGCGTTTGAACGGGAAGGTAAAGATTAATTGATGTTTTGAATTTCGAGCCTAACCCTCGAGAGTCGTAGTAGTAGTGGGGCGCAGCGCTAGCCGATTGGACCGCACCATCTATCGGGGGAACGCTTGGGCGCTGGGAGGGGTTTAGCGCAAGCCGATTGGACCGCACCGTCTAGCGGGGGAACGCTTGGACGCTGGGAGGGACGCAGCGCGCTACGCGATTGGGTCTCGGCGTCTAACGGGGGAACGCGTGGGCGATGGAGGGGCGCAGCGCGTGGCTGTAATTGGGCCTGTGGGACTCTGTCTCTGTTCTCATGCTCATCGAATACGTTTCTCGCAGATCTCGATACAATTTTTATTGTATCGATTGAGAATTATGGAGAAATAGCTCCACATTATTCTCTTCTATTCGTTGAATTGTTTCACGAAGTCTCACGAATGCTCGAGAGCTCATAGAACGATCGGATAAGCATCGAACTCGATACACGCGAACGAGGTACGATGATTATCGAACGGCTGATGATGCACCGCAGTGTGTGTGGGACCCCGAGTAATCCCGAGCGGTCGATTACGGAACCCACGATAAGTTGATTAGACTCTCGTCGACGTTGTGACGCTAGCCGACCCAGTGGATCGCACGTTCCGGAGATTTGAAAAAAATCGCGCGACTGCGCGTTTGCAACGTACTTGATCTCTTCGTGTAACTTTCTTTAATCCTACGAGTTTGCAGCGACTGCACCTGGAATTTCAATCCATTGTGTCTCATCGATTAATCGCCCCAGTTTTATTTTTCAAATTCAATTTATTAAGTCTCAATTGATTCACATTGCTTTACTCCCTTAGAATCGGAATTTTCGATTAGTTTTTTTTTTTTTGACAACCTAGACAGTGAATCACCGTTGGCATTTACTCAACATCATTTCGTTTTTTTCTTTTAATTTTATCAATGATTTGTCTAACTATTGGCTCCGTCTACTTGAATTTATATTTGACATCGTAACTCAACAATTGGTCGTCATTTTTGTGGAGCCGTCATTTAGCGGAAAAAAATAGTTTACATTTTTTTTTATTACCGTTTTCTTTTTATCACTATTCTTTGTTAAGCACGGCGCAGGTTATGATCGTACAACTTTCTGAGCGCTATTCATCGTTTGCTCCACGTTCGTCCAGCCAGTTCGACCAATCTCCATTCGCCCATGAGTTATTTTCGCGCCACGAGGAAAATCGATTTTCTACTTGAAGCGACCCGCTAACGAGACGGTATTGTCCACGTGATTCGCAAGGCTCGTATCGTAACCGCGAAATTTCGGTCGAACCTCTTTGCAATGCCAAAAGTGTCAATTGAATTTACGATGGATAATTCGATGGATGAAGTTCAATGTGGAATTCATCACGTGAAGCTCGCATGAAAATCTATCGAAAACCGTTATAACGAATATCATCGTCATTCGGTTTAACGACCGGCCCTCCCATTTTTATATTCATCGTACAACAATATTCATGAAAAATCGAAATAATAACAGGTATGATAATGATGACCAGAATAGAATAGAATAGAAACTGATAATTATGAATATTAATGTTATTATAAGTATTTTAATAGTTTTTATATTACAATCTAGCCAAAGTATATTGACGTTAGCGTGAAACTAAATGTCAATGTTTAATATAGAATTGTCGAAAAAAAAATTATTTTGTCGTTCAAAAAAAAAAAAGATTGCAGAATAGAATTTTCCATCTTGCCTATCAATGGATGCACAACGTATTGCTTCCTCCAACAACATCCAATTATGCTCGTCGAAACACCGGTCATTTGATAACTGTGCATTCAAAATGAGCAGCGACAGTTTATTCAGGCCCATCCCGGTCAGATCCAGAGATTGGTCACGGTCAATCTTGACGCTGGCAAACGTACATTGACGTCATATTGGTGTACACAAGCGAATGGAAGTGACAAGTGGGTACGAGCAATTATCGAACCGGGTTCATGTTCCTCGTGATACAATATGCGAAAATACACGAAAATGCGGACCCCTTTGCGATTTGCATCGATCAGGGGATTGAAATTTTTCACTCGTTTTAATCTGTATTTCGGTCTAAGTCGTCCCGTATGTCACCTTAGGGACTCTTGAAACAGTGCCACACGACTAGGAGTCCGATATCAGAGGTCAATTCGACAAAATACTAAATTTAAAAAAATTATAATTGAAGAAATATTTTTTTTTTCGAGATTTACAATTTTTCGCAATTTTGATTTTTTAATTTGATCGAAAAATAGGGTAACTCCGCGGTATTTCATATGTACCAAAGAATCTTCTGAGTCGTTGTGCAAAGAGTTAACGAAAACTTTTTATTTTCGTATTTTTCGTAATCAATTTTTGCTACAGTGTTAGTTATCATTTCAATTGAATGTACTTATAAAAAGCTAGATTTAGCATTTTTTTCCGATTTTTTCACACTAATTGTTTGGAAATTAGAGACGGGAGGCGGGACATTCCGATGACGACTTTGAAAGCGAATATCTCGTGACTGAAGGGTTGAAATTTAAAAGGTCTCGGAACATTTTAAATTGCACTCGAAGAGACCTATTAAACGACACCTCACTCGATGGGGTGGACAACAAAAAATGTCCATTTAACTTTCTAATCTGTGAAGGGGGTAAACATTTTTTTTTTTACGTTATTATTTCTGTTTTTGGGTAATTCATCCACGTCTCCGTGTCGAAATTCATGTTAATCTGATAGGACTGACCATAAGGGTTCCTAGACCTCTGCGAAACCCTGAAAATATTGTCGAAAGTTGTTTTCGCACCTGTCAATGTATTATCTGACGAGATACAGACGTGATGTCGTAGGGGCATCCTATTTTTTTTTGTTTGGCAAAGCCGTGGCCTTTTAATTGCCGGTTTCTAAACGAGCTATTTCATCAGATAACGGTGTGTGTGTGGGCGTGTGTGTGTTATCGGAACATCTGGTCCACCCGTATGCCCTCCGCCATACGTATACGGACACGCAGGTAACCCGCGGGCTGTGCACGGGTTGGGTTGTATTTTACACGATGGCGCAATCACGTCGTGACATCGCAACGCCGTGGAGCCACGTACGTATAGATTGGCGGTAAAGGACAAATCGCGTATGGGATTATTCACGGGAATCGTGAACCCACTGTGGCAAGTGTGGCAATCAGCACATTGTAAAGTTGGACGGACGTACGCGTTCCGAAAGACCGATCAAACCGCAACAGGTCAGCCCGGCCATAACAATTGATGAACTTTTTGTCCGACCCCCTTGGAAAACGCGTCATTTCGTGCCTGGAAAACGGGCGCAAAGTGAACCATTTCGGCCCGGAGGCCATCGCACATGCGCACTCCGCCAGCGGTGGAGATAGAATACTTTTCGACCGGTTGCTATACGAACGAGTCGCCCGTTGCTACGCTTGCTTCACATGCATAAAATTAGCGTTTTCGAGGAAGCGAGGGAGAACGAAAAATATGGTGTGGATCATCATTGCTTCGCTCGGGCGGCAACTTTACACTCGTCGAAATAATTGCCTTCTTTCCGCCCTTGACACGCAATACACTATATTTATTTTGTTTTGTCAGTCCTCGTGCGAAAATTTGTAATTACCTCGGCAAACGCGGTTGGGGTTCGGAATTTAGGACGAGTAAAGGTCAAAAGGGCCAAAATTCCGAACGCGCAATGTTTGAAATGACAATGTTTCGAACGTACAGAATTTCGAACGTTTGCCAGTCACGCGGTTTCTCACATTGTCCGACTTTCGAGCTTTTCCCACGCGTGAACTATCGATGCTGGATCTATGCCGTCAGGGACTTTTCTGTAGGAATTCGAATTCTCTACAATATTGTTTGTATAAACTTTTGGTCTACATGGCGTTGTTTAGCTAGCGTTTAGACCGAAAGACAAAAATGTATTGATTTTTCCTGCAACAATTCAAAGGGTTACACACCCTTGGAATTTGTATGATGTTATCACCGCGTTTTGAAAGAATTTTGCGCTAATTGAAACCTTTTTGCTTCCTCATAAAGGAAGCTATGTGACGGTGGGAATTTTTTTTTTCGAGATCTTCATGTCACACCACGTTCAGAATGTGCCAAAACATCGAGAAAACACATTTGTAGAAAATGTCCGGATGTATGTGTATGTGTGTGTGTGTGTGTGCGTGTATGTGCATAACTCAAGAACGGTTCTAGCTATAGCTTCCAAATTTTGCCGTCATGCGTACTTCCGTAATCCCTTCTTTGACTCTAATTTTCGCGATGATTCGAGCTGCGACGCGGATTTTATGTCGTTTTAAAATTCCCGAAAAAAGAACTTTATCACTCTAGCGATCGCAAATTTTGAGATACTTGTCTAAATAGTACTTGACAACGATATATGTACCCAAGGTTGGTTGGTATTGCATTTGGGCCAAATCCATCAATAAGTTTTGATTTTATGATATTTTGAATTTTTTCAAAAATCAAATTTGCCATAACTTTCGTTAATTTTGACCAATCGAGCTCCAACGTTACAAAAGTATAGAACGTCATTCAGCCGTGATGTATATCAAATTTGACGGAGATCGGTTGAATGGTTCAGATTCGACAGGAATTCAAGTATTCCGATTATAAGTCTCTGCCGATTCAAAAACCTGCAAGTTGCAATTTGCTTTCTCTGTTTACAAATCTGAACACTTTTTTGGTTCCTAAACAGTTTTTCAGTTTGAATGATATTCGAATATTGAATACTATGATCGATATTAGAAATGAAAAAAGCTGCAAGTTGAAACTTGCAAATCGCTTCCTCGTAATTTAAGGCAAGCTGCAAGTTGAATCTTGCAATTTGCTTCCTCTGAATTGTCAGTAGTGAAGGAAAATTCCTTTATGAGGGGGCCAAAAGATCAATTCTCCCTCATAGCTCCCTCATTCCAGCTTCCTCATAAGGGAATCTTCGTTCACTACTTGCAATTCAGCGGAAGCAAATTGCAAGATTCAACTTGCAGCTTGCCTTAAATTATGAGGAAGCGATTTGCAAGTTTTTTAGTTGATTCGATTGAGAAATTTGCAAGTTTTTTAGTTTATTCGATTGAGAAACCCACAACATTGGATGGTTTGCTTCGTGCGCCCGTAGTCTCGGGGCCGGCGGACAAGGTACGCAACTATATCTATATGTATATATATATATATATATATATATATATATATGTATGTACGTGTTCTGAATTCCGACGGTTCGAAGCATTGCCATTCGAAACATTGCGCGTTCGGAATTTCGATCCTTCGGGAACTTTGTTGGTTCTGAATTTTCCGTCCCACCCGCAAACGCGAGGCATCAATTTTAAGTGGTCGTGAGACGTACATCAGACGTTTCAGAGTACACCGGTCTTTCTGTTTCTGACACTGTAAACATTTTCCCGCTGTGTCATTCCGAAGCTTCTCGAGTTTGTCGAGCTTCTCGCGAAATTCACGGAGGGCGGTGAGGGGAGGAAGGGGGAGGGGGGGGGGGGACGTGGCTAGAGTGTTTTCTGTGTTCGTGACACTTAGCACCGAAGATTGCAGACAGTATAGTGAAGCAAAAAAAGCTCTCACGGATATGCACGGAAAATTCCAACTCCCGTTGGGCGTGCGCTTCGCATCTTTCGCGCAAAGAGCTTTCGGACGCGTGCCATACGGCTCTTGGACGCTTCTGCACTGGCTGTTGAGCAAATCGCTCTAGCTTCATTCTCGTCGTTGATGGTTTGCTGGTGAATTTCATCGTATTTGCACGTCCGAAGCCCGCAATCAGACGTTTTTTTTTTTCAATTTTCGCTAAATGCATTATAATTATGAGCCTTGGGGTTTAGCAAAAAACAAAATACAGTATATATGGGGTGTTCCACGTGAAAGGGGACTGATTTCGGTAGCGGGTCTTAGAATTTTTGTCCATCAATGTATGGTCTTCTTATATCATATAAAAACATTTCCATAAATAGTTTTCCAGTTTCCACGTATTTTTATATAATTCACTTCGTTCCGGCTCAGTGGCGAATATTCTTATTGCGGAAAATGTTTTCTTACGTTTCCGCATGCTGGGGGAACGTGAGGTTGAATGTGTGGGTAGTCGAGATCCCAGGTGGCCACCGGATTCGACCTTATTTCGCCGTATCGTGTTGCCCACTTGGTTCCGTTTCAATATGACGAACTGTCGTACCTATAGGCATAGGGGAGACCGGGGCCAGTTGTAACATTTTTCGGAAAAATCTGAAATCTGAAAATCTGAATATCTTGCGTGAATCTTGAATGATAAACCAGTCTGTGAATAGATAACTGTTGGAGATATGCGATAATCGGAAGAATAAAACAAGAAATATGGAGTGCAGTGAAAAAAGTAATTCAGCCCATGTAGTCATTGCCACGACTCACAAGAGGGCCAAGGCTCGGCCAGCGCTTGGCGTCCGACGATCGGCCGAGTATGGGTAACCAGTGCTGGGCCGTTACTGATTGAGTCCCGAAAGCCGTACCTCTGCAAGGACGTACGGTTGCCGTTACAGTGCCAACGCTGGGCCATTGTCATGTAGCCAGCGCTGAGACTTACAACATGGCCGAGACTTGACCAGTTCATGGCACCCGATGATCTGCCGAGGATAGGTAGACGAGTTCCGGGCCGTCACTGGTTAACTCCCGGAAGCCGTGGCTCATCAACGACGAACGGTTGCCGTTACTGTCCCAATACTGGGCCATTCATGTCGACCTATCGTCACGTCATTATTTTTTTTTTTTTCATTAATATTGATTCAATTATATTTTTTTTTCCGAGTCGCAGTGGAGTGGTGACGTACACCCGGCTGACGACCGCTGAGTCTTCGCCTTGTTGATTCTGATCCCCGCGCCGACACCAATGGAACATTTTTTCTGTGTGTTTTTTTCCGTGTTCTCTCGGTGGTATATATATATATATATATATATATATATATATATTCATCGTTTTTCGAGGATCGATCAACAAACATCTTCGTCGTCTTGTAGAGATATGTATCGTTGACCTTGCCATTCCAGGACGGACTCGCTCGCTGCGCTTAGTTTGCGCGTTGTTTACATTCGTCGACGCTCGCGCGCGCAAACGCGCAGCGACAGCACACACACACACACACACACACACACACACACACACACACACACACACACACAACAGATCGTTACCAACGGTCAAACACCTTTTATACCACAATACCCCTGACGACTAAATATTTCAGTAACTGAGTGAGAAAAATAAAACGTCCTGTGTGCGTGCTAGATATGCAAGGGCTGGTCCGGTTCTCGATGACTACATGGGAGTTGTTCAACGAACGTTCTCGAACTTGAACCATGCATCTCACTTCCTTATTCCGAGATATATCGCACTGTTACAATCTACCCCTGTTACTTCTGGCCCCAGCCTCCCTCACCCACTCGGTGTCCCCACCTCCACCTCTCCCCAACTTTTTCCTTTTTTTCTCTCTTTCTCTCTCTCTCTCTCTCTCTCTCTCTCTCTCGATATCGATCACTGTCTTTCTCTTTCGCTCGCTACACTCGAACATGTAGACACACACTCGGCGAAATCCACGGAAGAGACACATAAACCAAACGAATAGACCGCATACAAGGACATCGAGATCCGTCAAACGGAATCTGATCAATTTCATTCTTCGTCCCTCGCGCTTCCTTTTATCCTTCGGTCGCCGTGGGAATCGTGCCTCCTCCGGGGCTTCTTCCGCCCCTGCCGGACTCGTAACTCACGCTAAAAGTGGCGCCCCTTGCCCTTAACCCCAGTCTGCACAACCAAGATTTATTCCTCATGGGATCCCACCAC
Source organism: Diplazon laetatorius (assembly GCA_963662125.1). NCBI lineage: Eukaryota > Metazoa > Arthropoda > Insecta > Hymenoptera > Ichneumonidae > Diplazon > Diplazon laetatorius. The sequence continues at coordinate 8,248,224 of OY759158.1, read as the reverse complement.
CGAGACGAGCAGCGGATGATTCACCGGTTCGCCCGCTATGCCACTGGATAGCTCGAAACAAAATTTCATTCACGCGAGCTGCACGAAATTTCGAATTTGATGTTATTGGTTTGCTAATTATTCCTTTTCTGCGAGAACCCAATGGAAAAACTGTTGTACAGACTGATTTGGGGTCGCTGAGAAAGAAAATGACATCCAATCGTTGTTCCAAAGAAGCGTTATCGAAATCTTGGCAAAGAACATGTTCTTCGGTTTTTTTTAGATATCGATAGGAATCTCGAGAACGATGGATTTATGTAACTGACCTAAGATGTATATTTTTTGGAAGGTATGTCCTTTCCTTTCGCGACAATATACTTTTTGTGTCAACCGAAATGATATTCTTTGAATTACAGTTGCTAAAATTCGAAAAAAGTGGGTTTTTAAGCTTCTTTGAAAATTAAACACGTTTATTTGCTCTTTTGAGTTGGAATTTTTTTGTTTTTCATAGGTTTTGATGATTGCAGGTAGAAGGTTATATAATTATTATTGTTTTATCATTCATTTCTCAATAAAGATTCATTGGAAAAATAAATGCGAGTCATTTTGGTTTTCAACGACCCTAAATTAGGCTACAAAACAATTTTTGCACGAGGTTCATTTTCCGTGTGAACCAGTGTAATTAGCGCCTAAGACAAAATATCAAGCCTCACGACGTTTTCCATTTTGTCGCGACGATCGAAATAATTTTTCTCTTCTATGTACATATATTTTTTTTGTGCATAATTCATCATCGGTGATTATTTTAATTGTCGATGGAGTCAGTTGATACGTGAATACAATAATTACGATTGCACACGGGTGTCACGTGACACAGTGTTATTTTTTTTTAAATCATACAGCACAGTGTATGTTTTATCATAATTCTTTCATCCATTACAATATGTAAATTTTTCAAAATATGTTTTGTTCTTATGTATTTTTGAAATTCATTGTTCCCACCATTTCGCGCGTGAAATTTCTATACATAGACATGCATATCTGTGAGGGTGTCCCTTAAAATGATCATTTTGGATTCCGAAAATAAGATTCTCATCTGGTTTAATTCGAATTTAATGCCTTCCGGTCTTCAAAATATGAAATAGAACAATTCGACAGCTAGTCTCCCAAACTGAATGCCCACATGTTGTTTTGGTGTGACGTTATAATTTTTGAACCGACAGATAACTTCAGAACATAATTAAAACGAAATAATCAAAAAATCCAATTTCATTCAAATGGGAAATTTTAATGGCTTTGGGGCTAAGGTCGGCGATGGAGTGGAGGTCTGAAATTTGGTCCACATTTTTTTTGACATACCTTGAATGGTTCTAGAGGGTGAGAGGATAAAAAATTCAAAATGACTATTCTAAGGGACACCCTCATATATACCACATGTATATGCGGGTGAGCATGAAAACGATTTGGTCGCAAAAGGCCACGGTGGTTCGTGAACGTTGACAAATTTTATTCACGTCGTAATCCGGAAGCGTTGATGGGGTCGATACAGATGTGATTTATGCTGGTACACATGAACAAGTCCATGGGCCGTCGGATGTTCGCGATAAAAATTTGTTTAACTCGTTTAATTTGTGCGTTATGAATGAATATAGCTTCGTCACGGATACGCGGAGGTTATAATTATACGAGAATTTAATCCGAGCACAAGGCGCTCGCGCAAAGAATAAAAAAAAAATAAAAACCACGCTCGTTACCAAACCGTAATTACGATTCCGGGTAATGCAAAATATCAACATGTTCCTTGTTATTTATTAACTACGTTTATTCATTTTTCATTAAATCGGAGTAATATTATAGGGATCGTTGAAAAAGTACGCGAATACGGAATCGATGTTTTTTTCTGAATGTATTGTTGAGAATTTATTTTATTTTTTAAATATTATTTCACATTATTTATTTATTTCTTTATTTTTCATCAGTGGAATAAACATAAAAACCCAAAAATATGGACGGTTAAGCGAGAACGTGCGAAGGAGTTGTGTGTGTGTGTGTGTGTGTATCGTGTAAACACGTGTATCTGAAATAGAATTCGAAGGGTATGACGTTATCCATGTGGAACAGAGGGGATCATAGTTCATGCCCGAGTGTCGAAACTATCTCATCGAAACTATCAACATCGCGAAAAAAACTATTCGTATGTTCATACACGACGGATGATGGAAATATGCATATTAAGGTGGTTCTTATTTATTATCCCAATTTTTTTTTAAATTTCAAGCCTATCATGAACCTCTGAGTCCAATTCTGATCATCGCCTAAGACCAGGTGAAGTTTCCCATTCAAAATACACGCAATTGTTCTATACGTCGGTTATTATATTGATGGGACGACTAATTATTGGTTAAAAAAATCCAATACTGTACGAAGTTAACGGGTATGAACCGTACTTCCACGGAAAAAAAATAAAATGCATATATGGGTCGTCTCGTGCCACATGCACGTGTGTTTGATAATCGTCAGGAGATTGGTGTAAAGGGGCGTGTAAACGTGGCATAAGATGACCTATATATGGATTTCATTTTTTCCGTGGAAATAGATTTCATAGCCGTTAACTCAGTACACTATATGTAGGATTTTTTCATTAATAATTAGTCGTCCCGTCAATATAATAATCGACGTATAGAAAAATTTCCATGTTTCTTAAAATGGGAAACTTTACTTGGTTTTAGGCGGACATTAGGAATGGATTTGAAGGTTCATGATGGGCTTAATATTTTTTAAATATTTTTTTTGGGATCGATTGAGGCTCCGGCGAAATCAATATGCGGACATGACCCAAATAAGAACCACCGAAATGGATATGGTGTGGTAATGGTCTGGGTTATATAATCTTGTACACCTGTAACAAGCGATTCACTCAGAGCCACTTTTGTCAAGTTTGATCAACCAGCTTGGTACAGATGAATTTTTCCTTTGGCCAGCTGGCAGGCAAAGCAGTTGGTTGAATTCAATTGTAAATCAATTGAGTTGAATTTTCGTCTGTTGCAATTTTCATCAAAACTTCATTTTAGCAAACTTTTCTTTTATTCAATTTTAGTCCATAAAATTGAATGAAATTAAGTTCGAATCAACTGAATTCGGTTGGAATAGAGTCAATACGACAAATCGAACGATACGTTCGATCGTCGATGAGTTTCCGGTACGATGTCGGAAACGCGGTATTCCCAATCGATCCTGAACAAGATGGATGAACGTTCCATGTGGAAAAAAGGTCAAACTGTACCTACTTACTAGGAACCCGACTGTCCATTACTTGACAGGGTCCAACGTCAATTCTCACTACAACACTATTCCCCACGGTTCTTATTTCGATGCGAGATTGATCGGACCGTCATTTCGTCGACGTCCATCGAGCTTGAGCGGTATATCTCATTCGTTGCTTATTACAATGAAAATGGTGGGATAAAGGTCCCGAGGTAATAAAAAGGGACTGACGTATGGTTCGAGATTTTCGGAACCGTAAACGAATGATTTATCTACATATATATAATATATTTACATACACAGAATCTCCAAAAAGTTCGGAAGCTGTCGGTCATCAGTCTATCCCACGCTTCTTACGAGTTAATCCAGCAATTTCCAACCAAAACGTTCGTAGCTGAAAATTAACCGTGCCAGATCGTTTATGTATCAAGATATTATCTCTAACACATTTGTATATAAAACAGAAGTCCTAAAATTACCGGATTAAAACCATTCTATACTACGATGTGGTCGATGATTTTGTTTAGGATCGTTTTGATCGTACGACCTCACTAATTATTTTTTTTGCAGATTTTTTAGACTTCCCTCCCCCTTCCACTCACCCTACCCCCTTGTTCATTTTTTAACAAGAGGTAACTGCTGTTTCGACAGTTTTTAATTGAATGAATTTTTTTTCCCAGATACCTTGTCGAAATTGATTAACTTTTTTTATACAATTGAAGCGAGCATCGTGTTTCTAATATTTGTAAAAATTTTATTTCAATTTCAATGAATATTGATTTTCGCCGAAATATCAATACATGATACTGGTTTCTTATTTAACAAAAAACGAGAAATAAAATCTATCCCAAAAAAACGAGATTTTGATTATTTTAGATGGAAAATCAATTGTTTTTTCTTAAAATAAAGAATCAATAAATCATCGAAATTAATCGAAGAATCGGATTACCATGGAAAGTAATCGGAAATATCGTTCTACCAGGGTGTAAAATAATTTCTTCTTGCGTCTGAATTTTCAAACGATAAATACAGATATACGGTACAATATTAAGTTTCAAAAATGTAATAAATTCAAAATAAGGGAAAACAACATTTGAAAAAAATATCAAAGCCAAGATGACAGATTTAAGAGGGAATAAATACACACACACACACACAAACTAAGAAATGAAAAATTATAAATTATTCGCACAGCATACAGCGTCGTTCGCAGAAGTATTCCATTTTTTTCCCCTCATGCATAATACGCGGTCCCCGAGCAGGAAGTTATTTTACACGAAGATGGGTAAGTTCGTACGTTGCGGAGAAAAGAAAACAAAAAACAAACGTCGTACGATCTATGAAGTTTTGCTGGCGTTGTTGTATGGGAGTTGGACAGTTTTATGGGGACGGAAGTAGCGAGACGAGATGTGTACGAACGACGAGCCGCGTGTGTGGCCTGGCCGGTTATAATAAAGCCGGGCAGTACGGTGAAAGCACCTCGGGGAATGGGTTTCGCGTTCGCATGTGCGTATACTGCCCGACCGAGCCTTTGGGGAACCGTCGGTCGTTGTCGTGCCCAAACCCATGCCCATCGGGACAACGGGCGAGCTTTTCCATCGTTTTTCTTTTTTTTTGTTCCCGCGTTACGAGTTTCGAAAAAATTGCCCACATCATCTTTACTTTCTCAATCCAACAAAATGCATTCCCTCTTGCGAGAATATAAGACAAAACAATATATATATATATATATATATATATATATATGAGCGATTCCACGTGACTTCAGCCACTCAAAAAAAAAATTTTCCACAAATAATTTTAAAAAATTGAGCTATTTTTTTGCAATATATTCACCGAGTGCCGATTTTTTTTTAATTTTTTTGACGGTTTTATCGTTAATTGAAGTTTCTTTGTGTTTTTCCATTCAAATGGCTGTATCTTTGGCAGGGTTTGACGTATTTACATTTGTGAAAAACGAAAATGTGCGTCTTTTTAAGGCCTTCCAGAAAAAAATTACTTTAGATTCTATTGAGCAAGTTGCACGTCCGTTTCAGGGCAAAATATGCAAAAACATTTTTTTTCTCAAAAAATGCATTTTTAATTTTTTTTTTCAAAATTTCCCCAAATTCTGAATACGAAAAAAGAATTTTTGTTATTTTTTATATCGTGGGACCGGCAATCGGTAATGCGTAATTTTACCGATTTCATTAATAGATTTTTTTCAGTTTGATTTTTTTTTTTTTCATGGGCTCCAGTCACTTTACGCGAGTTCAGAAGCCTCCTTGAAAGAGAAATTAATGATAATCAATGCTCGTTGAATCGCGTAAAGCGAAAAAATCAAACTGTAAAAAAATCTATTAATGAAATCGGTAAAATTACGCATTACCGATTGCCGGTCCCACGATATAAAAAATACCAAAAATTCTTTTTTAGTATTCAGAATTTGGGGAAATTTTGAAAAAAAAAATTACAAATGCATTTTTTGAGAAAAAAAATATTTTTGCATATTTTGCCCTGAAACGGACGTGCAGCTTGCTCAATAGAATCTAAAGTAATTTTTCTCTGGAAGGCCTCAAAAAGACGCACATTTTCGTTTTTTACAAATGTAAATACGTCAAACCCTGCCAAAGATACAGCCATTTGAATGGAAAAACACAAAGAAACTTTAATTAACGATAAAACCGTCAAAACAATTTTTTTAAAATCGGCACTCGGTGAATATATTGCAAAAAAATAGCTCAATTTTTTTAAATTATTTGTGGAAAAATTTTTTTTTGAGTGGCTGAAGTCACGTGGAATCGCTCATATATAGTTAAAAGGCCATTTCATTTATGGTTGTGTCAACCATTCCCAACTGACACTCAGCATTATTCACTTTATCTCTATCTTTCATGGTCGCGAGTGAAAAAAACGAAAACCGTCGTGCGTTGATAGCCGAAACATTTTTCAAATGTTAAGGCTTTAAAGAAAGATGTTTAACTCGTATTTTTCAAGAATGGTATCTTCGTGAATACTTTTTATCAAGTAGTTTTTTAAATAATTCGATAATGAAAAAAAAAAAAATTGCACGATTGACAAAATTATTTCAAACTTTTGTCGATTGTTTTGAAGGTGTTAGCAGAAGCTAGAGAATTTTTATCGACAATCGTTTTTGAAGTTTTTTATCAATTTATTAATCGATTATTCTTTTTTTTTTGCAGGATGAATTGGGAACTCGAACGACGACAGGATCGGGCAGCAAGAGCACGAGAAGATGGGCCAGCTTGAGGCAACACGTTACGAGTGGCGGTGGTGTGGATGGGATGAAGCCCGCTGTCGAATTGCTTCTCGATCGAGAATCCAACTCGAGAGCGGGGACTCCGGGTTCCCAACCACACTCGCCCAACACACCGAGAACTCCTCACACACCCATGAAAAAGTCGAATTGGGAAGTTATCGAGCACTTTACCGGTGCTCCCCGACCATCCATTGTCACGGTGAGTGGGGCATCTATCCAAATACGATTCTTCTGCGATCTCGCGAATTCTTTTCATGGTTTTCCAGGTAACAAAAAAATTATGTAGAGTCTGTAGAAAGATTATATATGCATATACTATATATAGTATATACATATTTTTTTGCTTTACGCGATTCAACGAGCATTGATTATCATTGATTTCTCTTTCAAGGAGGCTTCAGAACTCGCGTAAAGCGACTGGAGCACATGAAAAGAAAAAAAAATTAAACTGAAAAAAATCTGTTAATAGAATCGGTAAAATCACGCATTACCGATTACTGATCCCACGATATAAAAAATACCAAAAATTCTTTTTTCCTATTCCGAATTTGGGGAAATTTTGAAAAAAAAAATTAAAAGAGCATTTTTTGAGAAAAGAAATATTTTCGCATATTTTGCCCTGAAACGGACATTGAACTTGCTCAATAAAATCTAAAGTCATTTTTTTCTGGAAGGCCATAAAAAGACGCACATTTTCGTTTTTTACAAATGTAAATACGTCAAATCCTGCCAAAGATACAGTCATTTGAATGGAAAAATGAAAAAAACGTCAATTGACGATGAAACCGTCAGAAAACTTTTTTAAAAATCGGCACTCCGTGAATATATTGCAATAAAATAACTCAATTTGTCAAAATTATTTGTGGAAATTTTTTTTTCTAGTGGCTCAAGTCACGTGGAATCGCTCATATACTCCATCTATAGTCTATGAATAAGCTACATACATAGTTCATATATATATATAGATTATACATATATCGACTATATGTAGTCTATATAGAGCATCTATGTATAGTCTACATGGCTATTGAGAGCATATATAGTCTATATAGTCTATATATAATTTATACATAGACAATGAATGCCCAATCCCATATACAGTTTATATGAAGACGATTTATAACTTTTTTACCTCTGGGTTAGTTTATTATTTTCACATTGCGACTAATGTGACTTTAGTTATTTAAAAATAAATAAAAAATTTGCTATGGAATCATCGATTACGACGTAATTTTATGATGTACAAAGTTTGCAGAACGCGAGATTGTCGATAATTTGTAATTTTGGTTCGTTTTTTGTTTGTTTTTTTTTTTTTTTTTCGTTTTGACAGATGGGCGTTGGGTCCGAGTTTGGTGTATGCAGCCTCGCCGCCGGAGGAAGGGAGGCACTTGTTGCAGAATCAACCATTAATTCCGGATTGACCAGGAGGGGCAGAAAATGTGCATTGGGACGATTTCTCAGCGCTCTGTGCACTTCCCATCGGTTCAAAAATCTTCAGGTTAGTTTTCACAGTTGTGCGAACGAAATATTGTTGCGAATAATTTCACGCAGCAGTTGCTACGAGAATCAAAGTTTCGTAATGACTTTTTCGATAGTTTTTGCTATTGCCTAGAGTTCGTGATATTCTGTGTGAGGAGTTTTTAGCATTAAATAATTTGTTGCTATTGTTAAAGTTGTCGAATAAGAAGGTTAAGTTGATTAGAAGATTATGTCGAATAAAAACAGAGTCAGTCGAGTCTAATATGGACCACAGAAAAAAAACACATCGTCCCGATAGTTCTGAGTGACTTCTTCGATAGTCTTTGCTATTGCCTAGAATTCTTGATATTTCATATGGCGAGATTTCAAGAGTTAAATATTTTTTCACCATTTTTTAAAATTGTAAAATCAAAAGATGAAAAAAAAAATTAGTCGAATGAAATATGGACAAAAAAATAATTTCATCGTCCCAACAGTTGTGAGTGACTTATCAGATAGTTTCTGCTATTTGCCCAGACCTTCCGATACTCTGTATGGCGAGTTTCTGCTAAACAAATGGAAAATCGACCGGAAAGGCAAATAAATTGCATCGCCATTGCGTCGTGCCGATGAACAGAGAACGAGCCTCGAAACGCAAAAGCTCAAGTTCTCCAGACGCGATTAAAAACTCGAAACACAGTCTGACTCGAAGTTAAACTCCATTTCGAGATTTTATCTCGATTAAACTCTCATCCTTGCGTACCAACTCGATCGTCATTGTCGCCGTGACGTATTTCCGCCAAGTTTGTCTGTGTTTCCGATTGGAATATCCCAACGAAAACGAAAATCTACTGTCCATCACGAAAAAAATTAAATTCCCCAAAAATTGATTTTCCACTAATCATCGAATCAACATTTCTTTTCATCAAATTTTTTTTCCCTCCTTTTTCCAAAATTACGTAATGGTCACACTGGGTCCAACGGACCCTACGCAGAAAAACAGTTGCCATTTGCATTCTTTTTCATGTATTGACTTGAATCTTGTACGAGAATGAAGTTGAAGACTTCCTCTTTGAAATCCACTTCTTCTTTCTTTTTCAATAATTTGTCATTTCACAAACAAATGCGAGAATAAATTTTTGTGAAAAATTACCCTTTTTTAGTCTAGAGTCTTCCCCCTCTAAATTCTAACCTATTAATTCACAGAATCGAAAAAAATTACGAAATGTCGCTTTTAAGGTACCCTCCATAAGAGAGTTCTTCGTCAGATTTTCATGAAACTTGGCATACTTATAGGTATTGATGTGAAAAAGGTTCAGTTAAATTTTTATATGGCTTTCCGGAGCGCGAGAAAAAATATATCAACACTTTCATTTTCACACATTTGAGATGGAGCCTTATGGAGAATTACGCTCAATTTGATATAATACAGAAACGCCTTCGTCAGATTTTAATGAAAACACTTGAGCTGCAAGTTGAATATTCGGAGAACATTTTGGGTACTTGACAGTAGAGATCAGGAAACTGTGATGATAATAATAAGCAAATAAACATCAAGAACATACAGTTTATATGAGGAGTTGGTCGTGATCCAGTAGACATGGCAACGTTGCGCGTTTGTTTCCCATCTCTCTCTCTCTCTCTCTCTCTCACTAATCGACAGCATAACACGCGACGTTGTCACATCAAAGTACTACGTACCTCAATCAGGAGGTGGTATATCTTAGGCTTGCTTTGACTCTCACAGTTTGTGGGATACTACCTTAAGGAGTTTCGGTACAGCTTATCTTTGGGGGGGATCACGAGGGGGAATCTATTGTATTCTAGCAGGGCGCCAACTGCTACACACTCATTTTCCATCATGTAAAATGGTATTCATCACGAATAATATGTCCGTAATTATGAACAAATATATATTCTTTGCAATTATGAATATAATAGTATACTTTATATGTGATGGAAACTCTGTGTGTTATTTATAAAAATTATATAAAGTATCGAGTAAACGTGGCAACCGCGGTTATAGCCTGCGCTGTCGAAAGCAGTCGAAAGCGTCGAAAGCGCCTCTCGGGCAGCTGTGTGGGTAATCTAACCTCAAAAATTGTGATTGCGTGATCGAGTTGTCGGTAGTTTTGAATTGTTTTTTTTATCAATGTCGAATATGAGTAAACGGTCGGAAGGCAAATGGGTGACGCAATCAGGAAGTTTGTTGTAAAATATTGATAAATTTTATTGGGTACACAAAACCTTGTTCACCTACGCCACTTATGCTATTTGAAATTTCGCGCCATTCTTCGCACGATGCAAGGTTGCCGTCGTTTCCTCCGATAGCTGTCAGTCGTTGAAAAACGAATGGTTTTTTAATCTATTTTTACGAAAATACGACAAACTATGTAGACAAAATTCTTGAAATTTTGACACAATAATCGGATTAGTGGTACCTTTTAGTATGTGTTCTTCTTTTTCATCTGTAAGCATTTCTTTAATTATGGCAATATAAAATACGGTGTCTGCCATCTAATCCTGTGTTAAAGTGCTTCATTACAAAAATTTATTTCTCAGAAACTATGTTGTAAATCGAGCTAAAATTTTACAGGTTATCATTGACATTATCAATGAACACATGAAAAAAAATTGAGAATTATGGAAGCATTTTCGTTTACTGTACCGAAACTCCTTAATTGGTACATTCAATCAATACAGTAACAAACACTGCAGCAACAGTTAGTTTACGAAAAATATAAGATAAAAAAAAAGTTTCCACTAACGCTTTTGCGGAGATTACATCTTTCGTCAATGTAAAAACTACTACAGAATAACTACCGGAACTCTGTCAAGTGCGTGTCCAGCACGCTCCTTCACTTCTTTTTTTTCCATTCTCGTCTCTGTCGAATTAGCTTTTTTTTTTCTTTATTGTTGTTGTTTTTATCATTTTTTTGAGAACTGAAGAAATGTAGTTGGAATTGATAGCAACGGGGTTCGAGACTGTTTTCAGCTTCGCCGAGGTATCCCATCAAAGTTATAGCCACGTAGAGCACGTGACCCCGCGGTCACGTTTCGAGACCCCGGGGCGTGCCCCGGAGTCCCGGAGTTCTGTTGCAGAACCGAAGCCATTCCCTATGTCCCTCTTTCATACGACAACCGTGTACACCGTGTTCTCGAACGTGATTTCCACCAGGATGCTCACCCGTCCGTATGATTTTTACCCCCGAGCGAAATTTCTTTCCTCGTCCCTCGTGCCTCCCCCATTCGTACTATGACATTTTGTTTCACTTCGAAAGAAAAGTATATCCATGACAAAAAAATAAAAAAAAAAAAAAATACCCCGCACGTATCCGAGTACGACGACCTTTCGAAACTTGAATACGCGAACATATTCGGATTTCTTTCACGTTTTTATGTGTCTACTGATTCATGATGTTACGTCAATCAGATTTTATATTGAAATATCACAATTTTACGAAATTTTCTGCTATTTCGCGTTACACATCTAACCGACCGTGGAATTTTTAGGGTTCCGTAGAATTCTCTTCTCTAATTTCTAAACTATCAATTTCCAAACAAAAATCTAATTTCTAAACTATCAATTCAAAAAATCGCGCAAAAATTGCGAAATTTAGCTTTCAATCAATTCACTCGATCAAAATTATCACGACACACGATAACAAAAATAGTTTACGAAAAATATAAAAATAATAAATGAGTCTCCGTTAACGCTTTTGTGGAGGATTACATTTTTCGTCACTGACAATTTTTTTTTTTTTTTTTTTTTTTTTTTTTTTTTTGAGATTTTCCAATCGAAGGGATTCATTTTTTTCGACATTGATTGAAAAATTTGGCTAAGTTAATCACTTAGCCAGTAGCTAAGTGAAAAAATATAGAAAAACATCTGAACCGGTTAATGGTTGAGTGATTCCTCGAAAATTCGGTTTAACCAATGGCCGACGGAAGTGGAAATCGAAGCGGAGAGTAGTGACGCAACGGTTCGGCAAAGCGTTGGTGGGATATCGACATTCGCACTTCGATTGATCGATGAATAGCCCGCCGCACACCAGCCGAAGCTCATACGATATATATATTCGTATGTACGTATGTATATATCTATAACTATCACGCAACGGGAAAATTAATTGTCAGCCCTTGTACGCAATTTGTTACTTATCCCTGTTTCCAGTGACTGCGTAATCGGTTGGCCTCGACGATCTCCAAATCCGTCATGAACACTGTGATCGATTTCTCGTTCAAAACCCGACATTACGTCCGGTCTCGTAATTGGCCATCCTGATTTGACTTAATATTTTCGATCTGGGTCACTCGATGAATCTCCAATTTTTTTTCTCAATCTCCATCTGAATCAACATTTCTCAAAAAACCAAAAAAAAAAAAAAGAGACGATTCGTGGCCATTATAGCTTTGAATTTCACCCCTGAAGACGATCTCATTTCATACAATCTCGAAAATACAATGTAGTTCGCATTTTTATTTGTTTTGCTTCCTTATCGGGGAAGCTTTGTTCTCGCGAAAAAATTTTTTTTTCGACTGGTGCATTAAAACGTGTTCGGAATGTCCCAAAACATCTAAAAATCACATTCAGAAAAAATGTCCGAATGTATGTATGTGTGTGTGCATGGGACATTGGTTGAATACTCACACATTGAGAACGGCTCGAGATATATCAAGCTGAAATTTGTCACACATGTAAAGGGTTCACGGCGCATAGCACGATTAACTTTTGAGAAGAATCCATATGCAGATCTTTCGTTTTCACGCGATTTTTAAAAAATTCAAAAATTTTTGTTCGGACTCTGACTCCCACAATTTTAGAGATATCGAGCTCAAATTTAGTATAATGTTGTACGGCTACGGGGAGATTACTCGGTACCGAATGTGGAAAAAATCCACGCATTGCTTTTGTTTCAAAGCATTTTTAAATGTGAAAAAAAAAAAAAATGTTTACACTGGAAGTTACTTGGATGTGTCCAAGCCCCAAATACGAAATACAAAAAAGTACCTTACGCTTCAGTACAACTCAAGTACGGATTTGCCCAAAACTCTGTTTACACCCTTCGAGCAGCTTTCGAGTGAAATTCAATATCTAATTGATTTTGATTTCAACGAAAAAAAAACAACTTTGGTTAGCACATTTTTTTTTACGACTAATTGTAAAATATAACTTACGAGTAATTTAGACAGCCACCAGGATCGCGATGGTCGCTACCAATCGACCGATTGAAAAACAGCACCCTATAATCCAAAATGACGAAATGACGTAATGAAAAAAAAAGATAATCGCGATTTATCAGTGATAACCACCGGTTCTCCGGGTATTTCCCATGGACAATGAGATCGATATCGATAAGCCCCCCCCCCGATATTCTTATTGTTAAAAAATCACTGAAGCTTGAATTGCTTATCTGACGATCCATACATCCGTCCATTATCTGTCGGACCGATGCAAGATTATTCGCTGGGAATTATCCGCAAGCTCGAATTTTATTATCTCCAGTGAGGATTGAATCTACGAAACGGCCTCAGAGCAATGGAATATTTGACTTATCATCTATGCATATACGGAAACGTCAAATATCATTTCAATTCCTTCAATCAATAAACAAAAGTAAAAAAACGGGCTTGGCCACGAGCCACAGACGTTGGCAGTTCTGAAAAAAATAATAATCGGGCAATTCAGTGAATAAAATTACGAGTCGAGATTTTATTTATCAAAGCCTAATAAAAAATAATAATATTAATAATAAAAATTGTAAGAACGAATTATTGACACAATTATTGATGTAAAATCATGAAAGAATAAGTTTTATATTATTCTCTAATTGAAAAAATATGATTGGTCAAAAAAAAATTAAAGTCATAACTAGACAATTGGTTGAATGAAATCGTATAAGATTAATAACTCCATCTAAATGCATAATATTTTCAGAGACGCATTATATTTGAAATCTTATCAAACCGCAGACCATAGATTCACTAAAACAATCGATCGACTGAAAAAATATTGAAAAGAAAAAAAAATCGTTGTACCGCGAGCTTTGCGCCCTTAATTACTCCAACGACCGAGTTCACAGCATTATCGTCGTTCACGAGATTTAAGTGATGACGAACTGTAAATGTGGGACTTGTCGCGAGTGGCCGGCTTCGTAATTTCCTCGAAAGCACATGTGTTAGTACGCATGAACTGCAGCCGCATTGCCGTCGTTTATCCGAGCACGAAGAGTACGTGTGCAGAGTCGAAGAGTCCTCAAAAGTTCGACCTGTACGACGTGCCACTTAACGTCGCACCGACGACTGTAAGTGCCGACCCAGAGTTTCTGGATCGACCAAGATGCATGGAGGAGAGAGAGAGAGAGAGAGAGAGAGAGAGAGAGAGAGAGAGAGGCAACAGGGAAGGCAGTCACGCAGCTTCTGGCTTCTGCCATGATGTGTTTATATATATATATGTGTATATAACTCGCCAGTCGTGCGGTTCGCATGTGTACCGAGACGCCAAAATTGCGGGTGCTGGTTGTGAATGGCTCGAAGGCTTGACGATGCAGCAGGTTTCACGCTGCAGCACCACCAATTCAAGCAACAACCGCAGCAGCAGCAGCAGCAGCAGTAGCAGCAGCAACTGCAATATGTTCGTCCATCAATCAATAAGGTTTAAAGCTGCAATTCCCATTGTCAGCACACATCGCAATAACAGTTTGATAACAAACTAACCTATATCATCGTTAACATCGATCGATTACATGATTTTTAGGGTTCCGTAGAAGTCTAGAACCCCTTATGGTTTCGGTTAGTCCCATTCTCTCATTCATGTACCGACTAAGATAAAATTTTGTTCACCGATGAAGATCGACGACCCAAAAATCGAAATGATAACATCAGAGAAAACAAAATATTGACCCGACTGCAACAGATTCAAAAGTGAACTCGATATTATTTTCGGTTCGCCCCATCGAGTGAGGAGTCTTTTAAGCTAGTATCCCACAAACTGTAAGAGTCGAAGCAAGCCTAAGATTACTATCTCCTGATTGAGGTATGTAGTACTTTGTTGTGACAACATCGCGTGTTATGATGTCGATTAGTTAGAGGGAGAGAGAAGATGGGAAACAAACGCGCAACGTTGCCATCTCTACTGGATCACGACCAACGTCTCATATAAACTACATTTCCCGATGTTTATTTGCTTATTATTATCATCACAGTCTCCTGATCTCTACTGTCAAGTGCCCAAAATGTTCTCCGAATATTCAATATGCAGCTCAAGTGCTTTCATTAAAATCTGACGAGGACTTTTTGTATTATATTAAAGTGAGCGTAATTCTCCATAAGGCTTAATCTCAAACGTGTGAAAATAAAAGTGTTGATATATTTTTTCTCGCGCTGCGGAAAGTAATAAAAAATTAACTGAACCTTTTTTTTATCAATACCTATAAGTATGCCAAGTTTTACTAAAATCTGACGAGGAACTCTCTTATTTTTCCGCCAATTTACACATCTGTGTAGATTGGCGGAAAAATAGGTAAATTTTGGGAATTATTATCTCAAAAACTATTCCTTCGATTGAATTCAGGTTGGTTTTATTCGGAAGTATGTACATTGAGGTATGTTGACGAATTTTCGTTTGAATGTATAGTGAATGGGAGCGTTGTTATTCCGGCCGGCGTAAAATAACTTTATTCATTTTCTTTAATTTTTTTTTGCTCGAAGTTGCACTTGGGTTTTTTTGATCACTTGTGAACTCGAAGGATTAACAGTGATACTTTACGATGAATCTCTTCCTATCTAATGTTAAAGTTATTCTAACTCTTATTAAATTTTTATATTCCAGTGGGAGGGGGGTCTTTTGAATCTCAAAATTAAATCTCCAAAAAGATGTATACATCTCATTTCGTCAATGGTTAATACAGAATGATTCTCATCAACATTAATATCATTTAATTCGTTGAAATCATTTTCATTTCCGGAATGAAATACATTTCACAATAAAAAATTTTTAATATCGAACGTAAAATAGGCGACAACGTATATTTAGAATGTTGTTTGCATCAGATTGGCTCGAAGTTTTTGAATAGTTCATTGACCCGTTTTTGTGAATCTCTCAGACGTTTTTATGGTGGATGAGTATTCGTTTTTTTTTCTTTATTTCGTTCATTAACATGTATATTTTTTTTTTACACTCGTTACGAGCCGAAGCACCAACGACGAGTACTATTGTGTTAAACGAGCCATTGAGGTCAGCGAGATAAAATCCCGAAAGCTCGATGTGAACGGTGAAAAAAGTATGTGGCTCACTCGTTTATTAGTGACGTTTTTTTGCAGCTTGTCTGGCATTATATGTGCTTCGGTATTCGATGCATGGGTTTTAATCCCTTGTTATTTTAAGCAACACGTAGCTCAGATTTTACTTTGACTCGTGTGAGTTACAATATTTTTTTTACGCCGACAAGTAAATAATTGTGTGATTATAATGATTATAAATGAGGTATTTGATTTTCGTCATTCAGTATTTTTAATAAGTCAACAATGTGTTTGATTTTTGCCAATGCTCAGAATTCATGAAATTCGTTTCGTAAGAGACTCGACCATAAATAGAGGTTTGCAGCTGACGGCCCATCAACCCGATGTTATGCACACACAAACACACACACACATACACCCACACACACACACACGCCGTTGCCTTAACAGATTTACGCAATAGAAGACAAAGATGGTTTAATACAATTCGCCCTATATTGATATGACGTCGTATCGAATCGTGCAATGGCGATTGTTTATCACGAAACAACATCAAAAACATAACCCACATTTAAATAAGACAATAATTATATAAAAAAATAATTTACAGATTAAATACATAACGAAGAATATATGTATATTCATTTTTTTTCGTTAAACGAGTAATGTCAACCATTTTTAATATTATTCGAAGAAAATTAATATTGCTCGTTAAACTAATTACTCGATCAATTAATGCTAATGATAACAAATCAATAATACGGTCAATTTAATTCAAAATGTTCCACATTATTCATACTCGAATGACATAACTTCACTCATAACCGATTGGATTGAAAATTTTGTGTTAAAGAAAAATAATAAAAAAATAAAATAAAAAACGAGAAGCTCTTGAATGGGCGAGCGTGTTTTTCAATTCGAACAAAAGACGATTCAGAATGAGAATTGCGTAATCAAATTTTCCACGAATAGCTTGCTTATCAATTCTCTTCCCCCCCCCCCCTTCAGGGTTAAGCTGAATAGACACTCGAGGGTTGTAACCGAAGACTCATCCTCGTACCTCGAACGGACTTTAGTGGTCCGACAGTGGCAGTTGAGTTTGGACGAGCTCGAGGCATTCGCTTTTTTTTTGTTGTTGATTAATTTTCGTCCTCGGAAAATCGAGTTTTCGATCGTGGAAAAACTTGGGAGTTCGGAAAATTCGGTAAACGAGACTGCAATTGGAGAGCAGTAGCCAGGTGCGAGTGGCAAGGGATAGTTATAGAAGGAAAGTAAAAAAAAGAATCAACGAGGGTGCGGAGGCTGAAGTAATCGTTGGCAATTGAATGCATCCCTTGCTCTCAACCCACGTTTCCTCGATTTTCTCGCTCTCGTGCTTCATCATCCGTTGAACAATTCTTGTTCATCCAAGCTTTTAACCTTAATCCCGCTAGTTTCTTTTGTCTTGACAGTTTATCCTCCCCCACCCCCTTTGCACCCCCCCCCTCTCGCCGCGCTCTGCTCCGCGCGACAAACGGTCTCGAGAAGCATCGTTGTTGGCTTGTTACCGAACGACAGGTGCGGCATCAACCAGACCGAACATCAATCGTTTCGCAAACTTCAAGGGGGTCTTCTCATGTGCATACCCATTTTCGGGGTGATTTTTTGGGAATCAAATTCAGAAGAACGGTTAAATGTACGGTGCTAATATTTCACAGTTATATTTATACATTTTTGAAGCAACACCTTTAACTTTTTCAAAGCATTTCATTTGAATTTGTACAAGATATTTCATGTTGCGCAGGTTATGTCGCGAAAATTCTTAAATTTTTTTCAACTATTTTTTTTTTTTTCATTCTATTCTTTAGAAATGTGCTTATCGTTTGGCCCTCCGATAAATAATTGTAGAAAAAAGTTACAACATGGCAAAGACAGTATTCTGATTTTCACAATGAGATGTTCAATTCTCGTGGTCCGGAAAAATCGTAAATATGAAGCAATGAAAATAATGAAGGGTCGAACGATAAACACATTTGTACGGAATAGAATTAAAAAAAAAAAAGTTTGTTTCCAAGGACCAGAACAGCCACAATTTGAACCCCCGTCGATGAAGAATTTTCACCATATGACCTGCGCAACATCCAATATCTTGTACATTTTCGAAAAAAATGCTTTGAAAAAATTGAAGACGTCGCTTCAAGCATGTAGGTATAAATATAACTGCGAATTACCAACACCGTCCATTTAACCGTTTATCTGAATTTAATTCCCGAAAAATAACCTCGAAAATGAGTATAAACATGAGAAGGACGGGTTGGGCTCGAAACTCGGAACGAGTAACGTTCGGAAAGGCCGAAATTCCGGACGCGCAATGCTCGGGACGAAAATGCTCGGAACCGTCAGAAGTTGGAATATTATATATATAGGTATAGTTGCGTAACCTCGTCAGCCGGCCGCGAGACTACATTGCTCCACTTTCGAGATCTCTTACGCGTAAACTACCAATGTTAGGTTTATGCCGTCGTGGACTTTTTTGAAGGAAATTTGATTTTCTACAACATTGTTCATGTAAACTTTTAGTCTATATAGCGTTGTTCAGCCAGCGTTCGGACGGGAAGGTAAAACCAATAAGAAAATCAATGCATTTTAACCTTTTCCACCCAATCGCGTGACTCGATCATTATTCTTTTAATAATAATAATATATATATATATATATATATATATATATATATATATATATATATATATATATATAACAATCGATTTCAACGAACGTAAAGACATTTACAAATGATTATTATTGCTCGAAAATTTTATGTATTGTGGATAATTATATTTTTTTCTTCTTTTTTTTCGATACAGGTTGAGATGTTGTACCAACGTTACTTTCTTCGCATGAACCAGAGCAACATGACCCACGTTCTTGGACTATTAGCGGGATTGGCCTTCGCTCTGGGTCTCCTACTCTTTCTGAGATTGATATTTACCAGCGAACAACCACTTCTCACCCTCGTTCAGAGATCGGAAAATCTGTCGCTCGCTTTGACTCTCATGATCTGCATAACGATATACGCCGGTATGAATCATACAATTCGTTACAACAATACGAATCAAGTAAAATTATAAATATAAACTATACATGGGTTTGGGCATATATAGTCTATGCATAGACTGTATAGACTATATATACACTATAAACTTATATAGACTTTACATAGACTATAAACTATATATACCATATAGACTAGGATATAGAATTATAGAATGGGCATAGATTGCATAGACTATACATCTATATGGACTATTCATAGACTATATATCGACCATGCCTAGACTATATATTGGCCCTGCATAGACTATATATAGACCATACATAGATTATATGGACTATGCATAGACTATATATAGACCATACATAGATTATATATACTATGCATAGACTATACAGACTAGTCATAGACCATACATACTATGCATAGACTATACCGACTATTCATAGACAATATATACTATGCATAGACTATACAGACTATGCATAGACTATATATATATTATGCATAGGCTATACAGACTATATGTACTATGCATCGATTATACAGACTATTCATAGTCCATACATACTATGCATAGACTATACCGACTATTCATAGACAATATATACTATGCATAGACTATACAGACTACTCATAGACTATACAGACTATGAATATATTATACATGCCCAATCCCATGTATATTGTATGGATAATTTTTTTATTCGGGTATGCATAGACTATGTATAATTTGTTTACTTGGAGACTCACGTTAAAAAAAAATTCAATTCAAATATTTCAGAATGTCTCCGTCTCTTCGATGTTTTTTTTTTCCACACCAAATTTTTAACAACGTCGAGTTTCGTCCACTTCGCACAAAATACCAAAATTTATTGGTCACGCCCACAAGCAACGATTCAACAACCCAGATAATCTTCGATTATCGGTTAATCGATTATTCGGCGCTTGTCAATCTCATGAAATGTTCACAGCCCTCGTCGCCGCAATTTCGAGACCCGGAATGAACGAGGTCTGGCTGGCCGGAATAAGCGGCGCAATTTTGGTCACCCTGCTCGCTCTACAAGTCACTCTGAGCATTCATTTGGCTTATTTGCGGGAGTTCGACGACGTTGACGGAGCAAACGACGATGAAAGATCGGAAATGCCGAGAGATCTTCGAACCGGTGGTCCATTGGCTGCCGCTTGGGCCGTTTGTTTCTTCATCTACATGTCATACGCACTTCTGCCCATAAGACTGCGTCACGCCTGTATAGCCGGTATTGTTTTCTCGGCTGCTCATCTCATCGGTGCACTTTTGCTCTATCGAACGCAGGACTATCCGTCCATGGTCACACACGTGAGTTCATTTTTTGTTGTTGTTTTTTTTTTTTTTTTTTTGATAATTACTTGTCACGATAACTCTATAACTGTATCGATGTTTTTCGCACCACTTAAGTGCATCGTGATGTCGAATCGACACCGGAGGCTTCGAAAAAATGAAAAATGTCATCCTCAAAATCTAGGAAAATGTATAAATGGAAGCTCAGGGTTTCTGATTTACGATGAAATATTTAAATATGAAGTTTTAGAAATGTATTCATTAGAAAAAATAACGATGAACAAATCAAGTGCTGAAAATTGCGGGAGCTTTAAAATTTTGGCCTGGATAGAATCGACACCACGATACAATAATAGGGCTTAGATCCATGTGTATTTGTGTGTAACAATGCAATGAGCGAAGAAAAAAAATTCGGTCGTAATGAAAAACCTTAGAATTAATTTTTATAGTTTATTTACAGTACAATAATTGATTGTTTCGAGAAAATGTTGAACCGACAGATAACAGTTTGTGTGGATTTTTTTCCAATAAAGCTCGATACGTGATATTCGCGTTTCGTAGCAAATATTAGATTTATGAACAAACCGACGTCCCTCAATCGTTACTCGTTATTGGAAATAGCACAGGACCGGTAGAATTCGGATCCAAGTAAACAGGAAGCTGGGAATTGGTTTCTGAAATTTAAAATTAAAAAAAAAAAAGCAGATATATTTTTTTCCGTTTGATTGATAGTCGATGGGATGAGAAACAATATTTTCCAATCTCGTTTTAATTGCAATAACGAAAAAATTCCAAATACGAATATATACATTATTGAGAAATATTTGAGAATACGTTTTTTATAGTATAAAGTTACAATAATTAATTTGGATGAACAACTTGCTCGAATCAACATAAATTTATTATTTTTCAATCACCGACACAACAAAATTGTGTCGAAAAAACCCAAAAAATAGAAAAAAATAGTTTTCTCGATTTCTTTAAAATTATTAACCTGACATACTGTCAATAATTCTTCGCTGTCGTGAAACTGACCTTCATCACAGTAGGCCAAAACGATGAAAAAGACCGTCGTTATAAAAAACCACGTTACGAAGCAACGATTCACGAGCGACGACATCGTAATTGATTTTTTTTTTTTTCAACGGCTCTGTCTGACGCGATACCGACTGTTACCACTGGCAAACTGAAGTGTGAGACTGAGTGAACGTTCGCTCGATTAGTTAACAACGTACGATGTGAATTCGTAATCAGGCTGAAGCCATTCGTGTGACTTTACGATAACAATACTGTCATTCGCTCTTCACTTGCTCGTTATTGTCGAAAATTTATTGTCGAATCAGTAATCGGCCGTACAAACGATTTTCCACGATTATGATCGATCTGCTTGTAACGTCAGACACTATTTTCGACGATCGGAGAGAAGAATTATTCGTCGAATGTCTCTCGAATTCGAAACAACGACGAAGGTCTGACAACGTTGCACAAGCAAATTAATGTTCCACAACTTCGTTCAAGTTCACACAAGCGTTTATTTGTCTAATCGCTCATTTCCGCGGTTTTCGCTCTACACGTAGTTTCGTCACGTTGATAAGGTAATTGTCACGACTTTCCTTATTTTCAACGGAACGACGATACAAACGTATTCCATCGTCATTTGCAGTCGTGTGATACCTGATGGAAAATAAAACAAATTTTTTGAAAACCTCAGCATCGCGAGATTTTTTTTTGTTTTCAATTTTCTTTTTCTGACAAATCGTCAAACGTTGAACGTAACAGAAAAAATGGAGTATCATCGATTGAAGTAAAAAATGTATACGTATAAACTATATATGTGAGTGTGGCGCGCATAGTCTATATATAATGATTATATATGGACTATGAAGGTGGTCCTCATTTGAGAAATGCCCGAATGTTGATTTTGCCGGAGGCTCAATAGATCCCGAAAAAAATTAGAAAAAATTTGAACCTATTGTGAACCTCCTAGTCCAGTTCTAATCTCCGCCTAGGACTAGGTGAAGTTTCTCATTTGAAATACATGCGATTTTTTTATACGTCGGTTATTATATTTGCGGGACGAATAATTATTGTTGGAAAAATTCAATGGTGTACGAAGATAACGAGTATGAAACCCACTTCCACGAAAAAAATTAACTACATGTATGGGTCATCTCATGCCACGTTTACACGCACATTCACACCGTTTCTCTGACGATAATCATACATACGTACATGTGGCGTGAAACAACGTATACATACTTTTTTTTCATAAACTATATAGTCTATATGTAGTTTATGTATATTCTATCAGTCTCCCTATAATCTATATATTGACTATAAACGACCTATTCTACACATATTTTAAATATAGACTGTGTATATTTTTTTATTATTTTATATTTATATTTTATATTTTTTTATTTGGGGCCTTCGGGCGTTGAAAAAATTCTGACAAAACTGGTAAGCGACAGCGAAACAATGTTTCACATTGTCCGTCAAAGTCTATCCCATGCTATCTCCGTTCGCTTGACGACCTTGGTGACTTTCGTTATAAATGTACATACCTATACAAATTCACGTATATATAATTTGTACATATATACAATTGTTTAAAGCTATCTGGAGTAAGCCTCTTGTCTGGGGTATTCCCCCTTCATCCGCCTTTTTCCCCTATCATCGCTTCACGTCATTCTTACTGTGAAGCGGATAATTCATTCGCTTTCGCACGATTTGAATGTCAACCGCGTTGTGTTCGTTGCAGGACCCATCGTTCCATCCGATATAGTCTATCAGAGACATTTTTTCGAGCTTTATCTACTTGATATAACATTATTGTCTCAAATTTTTCATCGAATTACTTTTATAATATGACAAAAGCAATTGAAAAAATACTAGTAATGGTGATAGTAATGATGATGATGATGATAATAATAATAATAACAACAAGAACAATAATAACAATAATTGACGATCATGTTTTATTTCCTATTATTGTGATAATTATCGAATATTTAATCGATAACGATTTTAACATTTCAATACTAATAATAATTTAAAAAGATGAATCATCATTGACTATAATAAATTATAATTATCAATTTTTATAATTCAAATTATATATATATATATGTATTAAAGAAAATATCACATCTGTTTCTCAACAATAAATTCAGTTGACTCGCAATCGTTTCAGTTTCAACGTAGGTCACGTTCAAAATGTCTTTGTCGATTCTATGGAAAACAAAAAAGATATAAAAATATATAAATAAAATAAATATATATTTTTTTCTTTTTTTTAACGCTAAAGAGAATCAGCGAACAAGAGTTTCACAGCAGACTCGCGAAATTGATTTTTACCTTTTCAAATAAGCTCAAGGGATTGGCATTTGAGAACGGATCTTCTGATAATTCGTTCCAGCGTCTTGATCCGGTTGATTCTTAGAAATTGTCGAGACGATGGTCTTCTTCGGTTCGTGAATGCTTCACGAAGAGATTCTTAAACCGACCTATCCCCCGCGTTCGGGCTTCGTACTTTCGATGTCCATTCAACAAACTTTCATGGACAATATGCCACGGGCTCGCGGGTTGCGATATAAGGATCGTGAGCTTAATATTTAATCAACGGGCAATCTTATCCCAATTTTCTCGTAACCGTCGGGCAACCTTCGGACTCTCGCGATCCTATCGCCCGGGCATTCAGTCGGATATAATCGAACTTCTCACGTCTCACGTTTGTATCGCCCCATCACAAAACGTTCAATCGTTCCGGTATTTTATTTTATTTTTTTCGCCGCGGATTTATCTTTTTACACTTGCTCGTCGTCGCAATTGTCATTGGCTTCAATTTTTTTTTTTCGACATGCTTCTGAAGAAGAAGCAGAAGAAGCTGCTTCTGAAGAAGACCGTTATGTACAACTATTTCAAACAATCGGGAAATAAATGGATAAATCCAATCGATGAGAATTATTGGAATATAAATTCATCACTTCAAATGGAACAAAAATTAATGATTAAATTTTTTTTTAATCGATCATTTGTGTTTATATGTGCGTTGAATGAAAAAAAAATTGATTACTCGAATGACAAAAGAAGGAAACGATAATATGAATAAATAATAATGAAAAATAAATCGATAATTCAAACGACAGATAAATCGTTGATTCAAATCGTTTTATTGGTCGAAGATCCAATTTCGAAATTCAGATCGAATTCCGGGTGAGTTGGAAATTCATCAGCAATTTTCCGGTACAGCCTGTGATTTATCCAATTTCGGAATGAAGATGCAGCTCAGGGTTTCGATGCACCACAGTAAATTCAAACATCCCCCATCACGATTTATTTTGCCATTGTAGATTTTTCGATAAGGCCATATTTTGGACTTCGGAGGCCGAACACGGTCTCATTGTTAAACGTTCTGTCGTGTCACCGACAGAAACCTATTATTCACCGTGGTTCAGAATTTTTTCGTTGGCTCACGAATTTGCCTCACCGTCTGTTTTACTTTTCGGGAATATAGTGATTGATGAGCATTTTCATTTTTTTTTCGTCTCATTCTTCGTTAGATTGATGTCGATTAGAAAACATCTCACTCTCGTCGTCGATCTTCGTTATGGGCTGTTAACGAGCACGTTCGAGACAAACCCATCATGAAACATGTCTATCACGATGCACGATGTTTTGATGTTAAAAAAAAAACAAACAAATCCCCTTCGCCTACCAAGTAAAAAAATGATACATAGTCAAACAGCAAGTAAAATAATTATATATAAGCTGTATAATGTATATAGATTGCATATAGACTATCTAAAGTCCATATTTAATCTATGTATAACGAATTCCATATAAAGTTTATGTATGGACTATATATAATTTTTTTTTCACTTGGGCTCACCTTTTCACTTTTTTTTTCACTTCACCGTACGTCAAAGACGACTGTGCGCTCGGCCGGGTGTGACACAAATTTCGCAAAATTTCGTCGAAGACAATTTTTTTTTTTTTTTTTTTTTTTTTTTTTTTGCACCGAAACACAATCTCGTCGTCGTGGCGCAGTCGACTATGTTTAATCTTGTGAAGAAGACTGTGTGAGGCAAAATACGAGCCGGCGGACGCGGAGCCGGTAACGCTTTGGGGGATTTTTCACGAAGGCGTGAGTGAATTAGATTTTAGAATAGTGTGGGTAATGGTGCGGTAGTGACGAGGCCGAAACGTACCGGCAAAATTGAGGGACTCGGAAAATCGACCCCGTGAACGTTGCTGCACACAGAGAGTGAGCTCGAAAAAAAAAAAAAGAAAAATAGCAAGATGGAAATTTTGCGGGTCGGGGCAGAGGGGGGGGGGAGAAACCAGACCTTTTTGAGCTCTTTGTTATTATACACTCGTTCGTGCGTTTCGTTTTGTCTCGAAACTCCTAGTACAGAATATGCCATTTGAAAAATATATAAGCGAACAATGACAATAACAGTTAATTAAATAAAACGTCGGATGAATGAAAATAACGAACGTGGAAATAAAATATAAACAAAATTGAATCGTGTCGAAAAACTGTTACGAAATGAATATTTTACTTCTGATCTGTCGGGACGCGAATTCACGAGCATAAAAATTCAAATCCACAAAATACCGGATTAATAATGATAATAATAAAACGGAATACAATGAAATAGGCGACGTGGAAATAAAATAATGAAAATTAAATAATGGAGAAAAGCTTTTGGACAATGAATATTTTATTTATAATCCGTCGCTACGAATTGATGATAGAAACAATTTAAATCTCAAAATACAATCACAATGATGAAAAAAATAATAATAATAAAAACTTAAAAGAACGAAAAAGACAACGTCGAAATAAAATATCAAATCGCAAAATAAAAGATAAAATGTTACGGAATTATTATTTTGTTTCTGATCCGTCTGTTCAATTACCGCAGAATTCCAATTCAAAATATAATAATAATAATAATAATAATAATAATAATAATAATAATAATAATAATAATAATAATTAAATAAACAAAAATAATGAAGATAAGCTGTTGCAGAATAAATATCTAACGTTTCATCCGTCGTTCAGAAATCGATGAATCATATGAACTGTATTTTGGGATTTTGGAAAAAAATCTGAAATCCCAAAATGGAAATTTCGTTTCTGCTTTGTGCGGTTAACGGTACCGCGCACAGAATCAATCACACCTCATAAACAAATTATTTGATGGTATAGAGGCGACAGTTCCGACGATGCATTTAAAATTCACGAGCTTCGCTTTCCACGCTGTTGCCATATATATATATATATATATAAATATATATATATATATATACCTATACACATATGTACATATACGTAACGGTGGTATGGTCACAGGTATGATAATATAGATTCTCCAATCTCACGTGTTATCCACCGTATTACGATGCTTCAACGTTTGATTGTGAAACGTGACGGTTGCGATGTTACTCATGGTCAGCTATCTCGTCATTCCGGGTTTTCGAATGCATAAACTTCGATGCGAAGCTTGCGAGAACGCTGCCTATCGCTCGTTCGCCATCTCCGAGTTCGGTTAACGGTCATGATATAACGATAGATATTTGCGAAACATTCGTGTTGGATTTTGTTCCAATTAGCGAATTTTCGCTACGACGATAATCATCGATTTTCGATTGTCGAACGAAACGAAAATTTCGAGCGGACTCAAGCCTCCGCAGTCACACTGGGGTCAAATGGACCCAGCCGATTTATTCTGGCGTGAATGTATCTAATATTTCGTCGCTTCCAGATGAATATTTTTTAACACATTGTCATTTTATGTCTTATAAAAAAAATTTTCGCGCATCATCCAGAAGGTTCCGAAGCTTGTTGTCATCATTTTTTCAAACAACTTCGGACGGATAGTTTGGCCACATTAAGATGCAATTTGCTACAGAGACGTAAATCGATGACCCAAAAACAAAAATGATAACATTTAAAAAAATAGACCCCCTCCCGTGGATTATAAAATGAACTCGACATTTTTTTTTCGCTTACCCCATCGAGTGAGGTGTTTTTCGATAAGTCTCCTCGAATGCAATTTAAAATGTTCCGAGACCTTTTACATTTCAACCCTTCATTCACGAGATTTTCGCCTCCAAAGACGTCATCAGAGTTTCCCCCTCCCCCTCTAATTTCTAAAATATCAATTCGAAAAAATTCCAGAATGCAGTGAGTGGAGAGGTTGAAAAATCTTTCTCCATTATGACGTTGAACGAAGGAAATGTGATTATCTTTTTTTTTTTCAAATTGTGTTTAAATATGTATTTTACCGGACGACGGCACACCCTTCGTGACGTTGCGGTGATCTTAAATATTGAATCAACTTGAAGTAGTAAAAAGAAAAATTAAATAACTTTGTCGCAGGATATAAGTTGCAGGACGAGCTATAGATATATCGAGTTCTGATCGATCTGTCGTGAGGCGTCTTACATGGCATCAAGTGTCCGTTTTTGTCGCAGTCGTCTGCAGCCAGAAATCATTTTTATCTAGATTCTATATTCTGGAAAAATCATAACTATTCGAACAATTGCTTGCGCAATTTCCAATTGTTGTGATTCAACAATTTATTCGACGAAAACAATATTTTTCGAGAACAACCATTCACAAATAAAAAACCACAAACTTTATTTGAATTAATTTGTAGTTTACAGTTAAATAAAAACTTTTGAGAAAAAAAAATCCAGAAATCGTGTAAATTTGGAAAAGTCATGATTACTGCATCTCTATTATATTTTCGTTTGAATTTAAAAAATTCTTATCGCATACATTGAACATTGTTGTAATAAATTAATTTCATTAAATGTTTTTTTTGGTCATTTCGGAAAAAAAATCAGAAAATAGAACGTATTTTTGTTCATGAAAGTGGTCATTTAATGAACGAAAATTCGAAGTTTTGAAGAACGAATTTTTCAGGCCGATAAAGTTTCTCGAACGAATGAAAAGAATGTGAAAAAACTACAAGACACAATAAGACATGAGGAGGGTGTGCAAAACGAATAAAAAGAAATGATAAAAATGGAGCAAAACAACGTTATATATATACGACGTCTGGATTGTTTGCCTCCGAGCCATTGGAGTCTGGTTCTCGTGAGCGGTAGGGTCGATGGATTGCTTTTCGTCTTTTCCCCATCCCTTTCCACTTCGTTCCACTTTTTTGTCCTCGTCCGTAAATGTATTTCGAAACTGACAGTCTGAGTTCCAGTCTCTCCCTCACATCCACATTCACCTCGTGATTCCCGGCTGGACCCCCCCCCCCCCCCCCCCCCCCCCAAGTCGGGTTCAAAGACGACGATAATATTACGTGTCTGAGTTGTGTAAGCCATTGTTTGCGTTACTCTGCAATAATAAAATCCACGAGTAATGAAATTCAGCAAATATTTTATTACATGTTGAATGGTAGTGTGATTTAACAGATATATATATATATATATATATATATATATATATATATATATTTATATATATTTATATATACAGGGTGTTCCGATAACTATTAGGACCTCAGATATCTTCGAAACTACTAGGTTCACAGAACTATTTGCTGAATCAAAGTTGCATAGCACGAAGGGGGCCATCCAATGATACCAAAGTGCCTACTCCCACGCCCACCCCCAGCCCAGGGGGTGGGGCAACTTTAAAATCTTAAATGGGAACCCCTATTTTTTATTGCAGATTCGGATTCCCCATAAAAAAATACGTAACTTTTATTTGAAATTTTTTTTTCGATTCGTGATAGATGGCGCTGTAATCGCGGGTGTTCCGATAACTATTAGGACCTCAGATATCTTCGAAACTACTAGGTTCACAGAACTATTCGCTGAATCAAAATTGCACAGCACGAAGGGGGCCATCCAATGATACCAAAGTGCCTACTCCCACCCCCACCCCCAGCCCAGGGGGTGGGGCAACTTTAAAATCTTAAATGGGAACCCCTATTTTTTATTGCAGATTCGGATTCCCCATAAAAAAATACGTAACTTTTATTTGAAATTTTTTTTTCGATTCGTGATAGATGGCGCTGTAATCGCAAAAAATCCCCGAAAGTACAGAAAGGCGATAATACTTACAGTTTCGGTGATAAATCAAATTTTGATTTACTGATTTTGATTTACTTTGATTAAACAAGATTTGATTTACCACCTAAACTGTAAGTATTATCGCCTTTCTGTACTTTCGGGTATTTTTTGCGATTACAGCGCCATCTATCACGAATCTAAAAAAAAATTTCAAATAAAAGTTACGTATTTTTTTATGGGGAATCCGAATAAGCAATAAAAAATAGGGGTTCCCATTTAAGATTTTAAAGTTGCCCCACCCCCTGGGCTGGGGGTGGGGGTGGGAGTAGGCACTTTGGTATCATTGGATGGCCCCCTTCGTGCTGTGCAACTTTGATTCAGCAAATAGTTCTGTGAACCTAGTAGTTTCGAAGATATCTGAGGTCCTAATAGTTATCGGAACACCCGCGATTACAGCGCCATCTATCACGAATCGAAAAAAAAATTTCAAATAAAAGTTACGTATTTTTTTATGGGGAATCCGAATAAGCAATAAAAAATAGGGGTTCCCATTTAAGATTTTAAAGTTGCCCCACCCCCTGGGCTGGGGGTGGGGGTGGGAGTAGGCACTTTGGTATCATTGGATGGCCCCCTTCGTGCTGTGCAACTTTGATCCAGCAAATAGTTCTGTGAACCTAGTAGTTTCGAAGATATCTGAGGTCCTAATAGTTATCGGAACACCCTGTATATATGACACTCGAAGAGACATTAGGAATTGACACGACGATTATTCCAAGCCAAAGAGTTTCAACACAATGATACGATAGTTGATGCATGAGAAAACTTTTGTCGAGATGCCAAAGGAGAGCCTGAAAAAAATGGATTTTACACATACCCAAATTAGGTGCTTTTAAGGTGTTAATTTGGTTCATGGTTCAGTATTTCAGTGCTCTGTCAGTGGGACGACAAATTTATTTTATGCCGGCCAGAATAACAGCGCTCCTATTCACTATACGTTCAAACAAAAATTCGTCGACATATACCTCAATGTATATACTTTCGAATAAAACCAATTTGAATTCAATCGGAGGAATAGATTTTCAAATAATAATTCCCAAAGTTCACATATTTTTCTAACAATCTACACATATTTACCCTAGGGTGGTCCTTATTTGGGGTGAACAAATTTTTTGGCCCTCCCACGGGCTTAAATGTCTCGAAAGAAATAAATTTTAAAGTTGCCGAAGGCCCAGCCTCGTACCTTGGGAGGAGTTCCGGATTTTTCGGTGGAATATTGCGGAAGGGAAAAAATATAAACTATCAGGTGCCAAAAACCCTATGTTAATCAAATGGAGAAATTCGAGGGGCTTTGGGAAGGTACTTAGAATTGGTCTACGAGGCTGGGCCTTCGGCTACCTTAAAATTTATTTCATTCGAGACATTTAAGCCTATGCGAGGCCAAAAATATTTTTCAACCTAAATAAGAACCACCCTAATGTACCCCATTTACCGCAAAAACCTTGGAGGATGAAGGATTGATCATTTTATTTTTGGAACTGCTCTTTTTAACGTAAATGACGTTCTGGACTATCAATGGCTGCTCGAAAGGTCTGGCCTTGTCCAAACCGTCACTGACGTTGACCCTACGCCCTATTCTTTGGAAGATGTCAACGACCAAGCCTTTTTCCACCGGCAAAAGTAAAAAAAAAAAATATATATATATATATGTGCATCTGACAAAAGATTTTTGTCGTTGTCGTAAAAAGAAATTACAGCCAGACAAACCGAGGAAGAGAGGATGTGTAGGTCCATCGGATTATGAGACTCGGAAACTTCGT
This sequence comes from Diplazon laetatorius, assembly GCA_963662125.1. Lineage (NCBI taxonomy): Eukaryota > Metazoa > Arthropoda > Insecta > Hymenoptera > Ichneumonidae > Diplazon > Diplazon laetatorius. The sequence goes on along the minus strand of OY759158.1, from coordinate 8,216,809 downwards.
CAGTGTGTGAGTTTTATTTTTCTTTCTTCTTATTTGGTTTGTTTTGCTTTTTTCCATGTTGCTCACATACCGCGAAACCACACCGCACACTAGGTGCCATATACTCCCGGCAATAGTGCTTCTCCGGTTATTTCAGAAAACTCGACTTCCACCTGATTCCTACGATCATCTCCGCTGGCCCATCAACCTGGAACAGAAAAAAAACCCCCCCAACGCGAACAAACCAACGTGAGCAATTTTTGTTTTCTTCTTTATTTACGTTTCGACGTTGAGGCCATTGAGCCAACAAAGAGCCAGTGGATGTTCATGCTTTTGGACCCAAGACAATCGAGAGCAACGTTCGCTGGCTTTGGTTTTTTCGTTTTCTCAACGACTATGCACTCTACAGGACCCTCAGGAATCTTTACGCTGCACCGAATGATTTTTTTTTGTTGTTTCCTTTGTTTCTTTGGTTATTTTCTTTTCACTTCTCAACGATAGTCGCAGTACCCCTAGTGAAAAAATTATGTATATATAAACCATACATGCGATTGGGTATATATATAGATTATGTAGCGATGATATAGAGAGTATGCAAAGACGATTTATAACCTATACATCGACTATATATTTCGGTGGACTTCAATGGGGGTGTTGACGAATTTCGACAAGTGCACCTCCGAGATAGGTTCCAAATAAATAAGTCAAAACACGTGCGAAACCTAGCACTGTAGTTCAATGAAACGACGTAGCTGTAAGCTCGTTTTGTTTCCCATTTGAATAACATGGGATTCTTAGACTAATCCAGTAATTATTTTTTCGAGTTGTCCCGAAGCACGCTAAAAATTCTTTATTCACATAAATCTATTGTTAATGAGTATAACTACTCATTGATTCTTTTACAAGACCTCACCTGTACATTATCGATAACGGCGAACCGATGAACGATGGATAACAACTGATAAACGATTGCAACAGAAATTGAAATTTATTTGTGTTAAAATCTTGTGAAAAAATGTACGCGTAGTTATACCCATTAACGTTATATTTATGTGAATAAAGAATTTTTAGCGTGCTTAGGGACAACTTGAAAAAATAATCACTGAATTAGTCTGAAAATCCCATGTTATTCGAATGGGAAACAAAACGATCTTACAGCCACGTCTTCTCATTGGACTGCAGTGCTGGGGCTTCGCACATATTTTCATTTATTTATTTCGAACCTATCTGGCGACGGGCACTTGTCGAAATACGTCAACATCCTTATTAACAGTCACCCTACTATATACGCCAAATATAATGTATAATTTATATATATGGGGAAAAACGGCCCAAATCACCGGACTGAAACCCTTCTATCCTCCGATGTGGTCGCTGATTTTTTTCTAGTATCTTTGGGATCCCACGACCTCACTAATTTTTTTTTAGATTTTTTAGACCCCTCCTCCCCCCGCCCCCACCGCCCTTCATTTTTTTTATCAAGGGGTAACTGCTATTTCCCCCCTTTTTATTTTGATACATTTTTTTCCCCAGATACTTTATTGAAATTGAAGAACTTTTTTCATAAAATTGGAGTGGGTGTCGGATTGCTAATATTTTTTTTTCTTTTTTTTAATTTTGGAAAAATTCGAGTTTTTTCAAAATTTCAACATATGATAATGGATTCCTATCTCAAAAAAATAAAAGAAAAATTAAATCTGTCTTGCGAAAAATCGATATTTAGATTATTTTCGAAAGTAAATCGATTTTTTGAGTATAAATTGATTTGATTATGAAAAATATATTTTTTAATCGATTTTCTATCAAAAATAATCAAAATATCGATTTTTCGCAAGACAGATTTTATTTTTCTTTTATTTTTTTGAGATAGGAATCCATTATCATATGTTGAAATTTTGAAAAAACTCGAATTTTTCCAAAATTAAAAAAAAGAAAAAAAATATCAGCAATCTGACACCCACTCCAATTTTATGAAAAAAGTTCTTCAATTTCGATTAAGTATGAGGGAAAAAATTGTGGTGGAAGTAAAAAGGGGGGAAATTGCAGTTACCTCTTGATAAAAAAATTGAAAAAAAATAAATGAAATATTAGCAATCCGACACCCACTCCAATTTTATGAAAAAAGTTCTTCAATTTCGATTAAGTATGAGGGAAAAAATTGTGGTGGAAGTAAAAAGGGGGGAAATTGCAGTTACCTCTTGATAAAAAAATTGAAAAAAAATAAATGAAATATTAGCAATCCGACACCCACTCCAATTTTATGAAAAAAGTTCTTCAATTTCGATTAAGTATGAGGGAAAAAATTGTGGTGGAAATGAAAAGGGGGAAAATTGCAGTTACCTCTTGATAAAAAAAAGAAAAGGGGTCTAAAAAATCTGAAACAAAAAAATTAGCGATCTCGTCGAATCCAAACGATACAATAATATTCTTTAGATTTTTTAGACCCCTCCTCCCCCTTTCCCCGCCACTTTTTTTTTTAATCAAGAGGTAACTGCTATTCTCCCTCTTTTCATTTGAATGACATTTTTTCTCCAGATACTTTAACGAAGTTGATGAACTTTTTTCATAAAATTGGAGTGGGTGTCAGATTGCTGATATTTTTTTTCTTTTTTTTAATTTTGGAAAAATTCGAGTTTTTTCAAAATTTCAACATATGATAATGGATTCCTATCTCAAAAAAATAAAAGAAAAATGAAATCTGTCTTGCGAAAAATCGATATTTCGATTATTTTCGATAGAAAATCGATTAAAAAATATAATTTTCATAATCAAATCAATTTATACTCAAAAAATCGATTTACTTTCGAAAATAATCGAAATGTCGATTTTTCGTAAGACAGATTTCATTTTTCTTTTATTTTTTTGAGATAGGAATCCATTATCATTTGTTGAAATTTTGAAAAAACTCGAATTTTTCCAAAATTAAAAAAAAGAAAAAAAAATATTAGCAATCCGACACCCACTCCAATTTTATGAAAAAAGTTCTTCAATTTCAATAAAGTATCTGGGAAAAAAAATGTATCAAAATAAAAAGGGGGGAAATAGCAGTTACCCCTTGATAAAAAAAATAAAGGGTGGTGGGGGCAGGGGGAGGAGGGGTCTAAAAAATCTAAAAAAAAATTAGTGAGGTCGTGGGATCCCGAAGATACTAGAAAAAAATCAGCGACCACATCGGAGGATAGAAGGGTTTCAGTCCGGTGATTTGGGCCGTTTTTCCCCTATACAAAAATATATAATTTTTTTAAATACTTGGAATTGGCTTGCTCGGTATGATGTTCGATTACTTGCGAACGTTCAATAGGACGATCAACGAATTGCCCTGAGTCAACGTTTCGCAGTGTTCAAGGTCGACCGACAAAAGAAAAGTTTGATCTTGCGAGGACGACGAAACCCGGGGTAAAGATGTAGAATGAGAGAACGGTGGGGAAGCGCTACAGAGAGTTGCGAGGCTCGTGGAGTGTAGTTAGGGGTTTGCCCCGCGGTCCCCATTAACTCTCACTGCGATCCCGAGTCGGGGGCGAGGGTTGAGGGGGGTGGCGCGGAGGGGAGGGACAGCCGAAGGGGGCGGGCATACCGTGCCATGAACCATACCGCAACATTCAGCACACGACGAGCTTTCACCGGTAGCAACCATTGAAAGACTATTCAACGACGCACTCCAGTCGCCCATTGTGCTCTTCTGTATATTCGCGCCATCTATATACGTTTCGCCTTACGGTTATTCCCTCGACATTGCCGGATAATTGTGCACAGCCGTGTACATCACTACGTTCTGTCGGGGCAACCGTGAGCTCGTTCTTGACGAAATTGTGGATTACGATGAATTATAAGCCAAACGGCAATGGAAGACGTCGCGAAGGAGAACGTGAAGGAAGCAACGTCGAGACAATTGTCACGGGTGGAGGTCGAAACGAGATAAGGGGAATGAACGAAGTTTAATCCAGGGTGAAAAAGGTGGAGGGGGGGAAATTAATTGAAAATGAGTGGAGTTGGTGGGGAATTGAAGTTTCAGACGTTCGTTTGATGGAAACTCGAGTAAAAACAATCATATGATAACTATGTATGAGACTGGGTATATATAGTCGATGTATAAACTATATGTGCAGCTGGGCATATATATTGTATATATAACATATAGATAGACTAGAGTCTATCTAGTGTAGTCCATTATTTTTTTTGTGGTTGAGGAGAGGAAATCTTCAAAAGACACCCAGGTGTTTTGGGCAGTGTCGGATTTTCACCGACTAAAGACCCTCCCTTCATCCGGAAAAACCACTTGGAACTGTTTTCTCATTTCTTTGAAGTGCTGTCCTTACTTGACCGTTTTTAGGCCTCTCCTACCGTTTGCTAAAATGCTTTCATGACTCAACTATCGTGGATAGTGATGCCCAAAAAATATTACAATCCATCGTGATAAAATAATTCATCCGGATTATTCACAATTATTGCAGAAGTATTGAAAATTCATGGTTGGAAAATAGTTAATCGTACTTATTTGCAGAAACATGAGAAATTTATCATTGTAAAATAGTTGATCATCGTTACACGCAGAGATGGGTATTCATTCGATAATAACGTCTCAAAAATACTTTTATGATGAAATCATCGCACAAATCTGATTTCCCCAAAATGTCATTTCCAATCGAAACTCGTCGTACGAGTCTCTGTCAAATGTGACGATGAGATTCTGAAGTAACATTATATGATCCGGGAGCGAAGGTTCGAACTCGTTTGTGGTTCACGATGGTTCAATGGTTATTCATCAGGGAGTGGGGTGAGGGGGGGGGGGCTGAGAAAGGACATTGTTTATAATCCATAATGGAGCATCAAGGCGAGAACCCGTCGATGAAGGACAATTGAAAACTATACGATCAAACGCCACGGACTCGACGAAGTAGTTAACAAACCCTATTTCGCAGTTGTATCAAACATCGAACAGTTTATTAACGATGTTGATGAGTTTGCAACGGTTATAACGCGACAACCGACGTACTTTCGGTTCAATGGGTTAACGGACAAGACACTGCTTGAACATGTTGATGATACGGTCACGGACGGGTCTGCAATCTTATATGTTAGATTAGAGTGGTTCTTAAACGGAAAAGTATCGTAACCTTCCAAATGATTCCAGACCATGAAAAAGGGATTTTCATATTTTTTCCAATTTTTAAATTTACCCTCTGCATTGCCTGCATTCATTTGAAAGTTTTTGAAATCATTGTACGTGTTTGAATTTATTTGTGTTTGTCGAATGAATTTTTAATGTAAAATTTACAACGTAAAATTACGTTTAATTGACATAAAATAACCTACAGATCTGACATGTGCCAAACATTGCACACCAAACGTCACATTTGACATCAAGAAAACAAACTGTATGGAAATGTAAACAGACCACAGGTCAGTCACCTTGATCAAATAACCGCTATCATGTACATATGATAATGGAATTTAAAAGTAAAATCACTTGTGTCACATCGTACAAACAGATGTACGTTTGAGATAATAAAATTTCCGAAGATGATCCAGACACAGGATGGAAACGTAAAAACAGTGGAAAATTCTTTACTCAAGGTTTCCCACCTATACCCATCAACATCGAGAATCGGTCGAACCGTAGCTGCCTATGCTTTAAGGTAGTATCCCACAAACTGTAAGAGTCAAAGCAAGCCTAAGATATACCGTCTCCTGATTGATGTACGTAGTACTTTGACGTGGCAACGTCGCGTGTTATGATGTCGATTAGTGAGAGAGAAAGAAGATGGGAAACAAACGCGCCACATTGCCATGTCTACTGGATCACGACCAACTCCTGATATAAACTGTATTTTCCCGATGTTTATTTGCTTATTATTATCATCACAGTCTCGTGATCTCTACTGTCAAGTGCCCAAAATGTTCTCCGAATATTCAACTTGCAGCTCAAGTGTTTTCATTAAAATCTGACGAAGACTTTTTGTATAATATCAAATTGAGCGTTATTCTCCATAAGGCTCCATGTTAAACGTGTGAAAATCAAAGTGTTGATATATTTTTTCTGGCGCTCCGGAAAACTATATAAAATTTAACTGAACCTTTTTCTCATCAATACCTATGAGTATGCCAAGTTTCATGAAAATCTGACGAGGAACTCTCTTAGCTACCTTAAGAGTAAAAAATCCGGACGAAAGTTAACCGTAGAATGATTTAGAACGATCCTTGATGGTCCGGACGTAGCGGGTTGGGATTCGTCGTTCGTATTCTCGGGGACTAAGTGGTCACTCGAATCAACGGATCGCTTGATCTTGCCGGATTGTTTGCCCGCTCCGGGGTGACTGTGGAGACGGGCGAACAATGCGGAATCTTGTAGAATCTCGGATAAAGCCATTCCGGACGGAATGAAGATCCGGGAACGGCCATCCCGCAGTGAAGAGAAACAGTCTCGTGTCAGCGAGACGGTTGGAATTTCTTTGACAGGCTTACGAAGTCGAATCGCCGAGAAACCGTGTTTTCGAATTATAAAGAATGAAAAAAAAAAAAAAAAAAAAAAAAATCTGCAAGACTGTAGAAATTCGATTGATTCATTATAATACGAAGATTGTGAAAATTTTAGTGAAATTTCAAACAAGATGGAGAATATTCTGGCAGCCAGCAAGAAAACGTTTTAACCCACGGACCCCATAATTCTTGTACGAAACGAAAACGCCACTCTGGGGTTGAGCCAACCCCAATAATTTATAGCAATGCTGCAACTCTCATTGCTTTGACTACTCTTATCGCTTTGACACGGTTTTTTCAAAGCTGGGTGTAAAAATGCTAAACAGCTGAATGATATGTATTTGAATTGAATGAAATGTCAATTATCACTTCTCAAAAACGCTATTTAGTGAACACAGAATGATTTATTCGTGCCATTTTTCCTTTTATCTGGGGTTTGGGGAACCCCCTTTTGTAATCGATGGGTATTTTTTTTTTTTTTTTTTTTTTTTTTTCATAACGGTGACGTATGTAGGTCGATTGTCAGGTCTCGATAATCGGGGGCTTTGTTTGACAAATACGGGTGGAAATAGTTTGTGTCCACAAACGTGCGGCCACCCCACGCACTCTTGGCTCGAACAGTTTGGTCGTACCTCATGCGAGTTCGCTTTGCGGATCGATGTCGGAACGACAGATTGATTCGTATAAACATAATTTGATCGAACATCATATTGTGTAACAACATCGATCATCCAAACAGGTGATCGATCGAACGAATGAAGAAAAATTCATGAGTTCGATGGGAATTCAATGGGTGCACTCGACCACATCACTGAGCCAATAATCGAGGCTTGACGAAGGTGCGATTTGCCAATAACTCGCTGCCAAAGGCCAATTAATTTATCGAATAAATAAATGTTCAATGAAAATATTGATACAACGGAAAATTGACGAATAAATTTTTAAAAAATAAAAAAATAAAAAATGTCAAGTAACGACAAGGTTTTTAGGGTTCCGCACCTCTAAAGTAGGTTCGGAAACAAACGAAATCGAACAAAAGCATCAAAACAAATGGAATTTATAACGGTGATTTATTAGGATATCATTTTTTGCTTCCTCATAGAGGAAGCTTTGTTTTCGTGAAATATTTTTTTTTCGAGATGTTCATGAAAACGTGTTCAGTATGTCTCAAAACACCTAAAAAACTCTATGAGGAAGCCAAAATTGATCGACACATGGTTCCTCATAGAAGAAGCTTTGGCAAATGTGTACGAAGATGATTAAGCCATGAGCAAGGTTCTACTTTACATCTTAATAATTTAAATAAAGAAGCCATGAGCAAGGTTCTACTTTACATCTCAATAATTTGAAAACGGTACAAAACTATGAGGAGGCAATGTGCAAAGTTCTACTTTGCACCCTTGTTTTTTTTCATTTCGAATAAAATTGCATCGATGCAGGATTTGCTTCGAGTGTGAAAAATTCGGAATTAAATTGTGTCTGTGAAATGGTCACGTTTGCTAATTCGTGATAAGTCGGTCCATTGAATTTGGCCCGGTGAGGAAGGGCGGTGGTGGTACTTTCGTGTGAAATAGACGGTTTTAGTCACGAGACGATATCGTCGAGTGGCTGAAACGTTTTGAGCGCTGTTCCGTTCTATCGACTTAACGGGGCGGCCAAATCTTCGGGTGTCTGTGTGGAGGTGCATCGATCTGCTGGCGAAACCGTCGAGATTAATTGGGTTCGCGTCTGACACTCTTGAGGTGAGAGCCAGTTTCGAGAATGGAATAGGAAGACAGCGAAGCATGAGACTACCCGGAGTCAACAAATAATATGGGTGATTCTTTTGAAACACGACACGCTCTGTACCTTGAAATTTTCATTCGACTTGTTACTTTGAAATTCATTCATATATTTCAAACCGAGGACACTCAATTTTTTCAAATTTTTCAGACATTTACGTCTCCGGCGTAGTCATTTGTCTTTTGGCTTTTTTCACATATTCACTTATAGATGAATTTTTTCAGCATATATCAACGTCGAAAAGTGTATATAAATGAATTTCAAAGTTACAACTGGATCAAAAATTTCAAGGTACAGAGCGTGGCGTGTTTCAAAAGAATCACCCATATATAGTCCATGTATGACCTATATATGGAATTTATATTTATGGCGTATATAGTTCGTATATTTATTTTTTCTAGACTATATGTAGTTTATATATAGATTATATATAGTTCATATATAACTATCGATCAACTATATATGCCGAATCACATTTATAGTTGACATATAATTTTTTTACTTGGAATTGGGACGTCTGACTTCATTTACACGGAATTTTAGACGCGTAAGAAACGCAGCACAAAAAGAACGAGACGAAAAATAAATGAATCAACGAATAAATAAACGAATATAAAGGAATCATCGTAGACGACTTGAGCGTAGATTTATAATAATGATTTTTTTATGGCTCGAAAAATAGATCTACATTGATTTGATTGAAAAAGAAAAATTAAATAAAAATGTAAGAACAAATATTATTATCAATAATGCGCAAATTAATTTATACTAAATCAGTAAACAAGTAGATTCAACAAAATTTCAGTATGAGTGAGTTAGTCAATGCGATGCAAAAAACTTGCAAGATATATAAATATATATATTTTTTTAATAATCCGACTTTGCCGTGCTTCCATACATTTTTGTCGAAGCTTGCACGTCTCGGACGTGATGAATTATACAGTGCTTCGTACATGTGTTGTCGGTTCAGCTCATGAGAATTTATGCAGATAAAAGATGATGGAAAACTTTCATCGGGGCTTAAATTTGGCTTGAGGTGAAAAGTGCGGTTGGTCGGCTGGGGGGTTGGTTAGGGTTGAGACTGTAGGGCGTGAGGTGCGTGCCCGAATACGAAGACAGATAAAAGTGGTTGGGAAAAATTAATCAGATTATCATACGTTCGACCTACTTATTCCCCCTCCCCGCTCCCCTCCCCGCGCCGGTTAGAAGTCGAGAGATCGCGGAAATGTCTTAATGGTGACGAATGGATCTTCCGAGATCCTAATAATTGTGAAAAGCGATTTTCACCCTCTTTATTCATCTCCCTTCCATTATCATCACGAACACAATTTGATCACGTTTATTCGATTTTTATCACGATTTTCAGTTATAATTTTTTTACCCCATAGATTTTGACACATGCACATGAAAGTTATTTTTTTTTACAAAACTATCTTACCGTACTATTTATTTGACAAAAACGAGCTTTACGAAATTCAATTCGCTTTGCAATAAAATATTTTTCCGTTTGACCCAACTGACCCCGGTGTAAAAACCATTTTCCTTAAATTTCTGTAATGAAATTTTTGTAATGAAAATTCAACGAAACCATGTTAAAGGTATGAGAATAGTTATAGTTATTAGTTATGGTTATAATGAATTAAGTCAACATTTTATAACGGACCGGAAAAAAAGTTTTCATTTCATTGTTGTTTTTGCCGATTAATTTTACCTCGAGGCCATTTATCGATGGAAAATTGTTTCAAGTTCCGTAACAACCCCGTCCCGTGTAGAAATTCGGTACTGATTCCCTAGTTTGAATACAGCACCTGGCTAGTTTTCCGCGATAGGTTTCTCTGTGAAGCAGCTGAATAGAAGCTAGCCACGGTGCATGTATACGTGCCTGTCTATGTGCGCACTGGCCAGTCATTTTATTCTATGCCAACCGTAGGGAGGCTATGCAGTATCTAGTTAGCATACATCGATAGATGATGACGCCATCTCTCGTCTTTTTCGGACAAGAGCGGCGATCATGCTGTACACGGCTTCGGACTGTTAACACGTGTCACCGCTGTATGGCGCTGGCGTTCCTCGACTGAACTGAACTTCCATAACCTAGCTCTGTAGAGAGTGACAGTTTGATAACAACACGGAATGACGCTAAGAAAAAAGAGGTTAATGTAGAACGGGTCCGAAAACACCGCGCTTTAGAAAAAAGTGTCGTAGAAGTATCAAGAAGACGTGCGCGATATAATATGTGGGTTGGATACGGCTATCAAAAATGAAAACGCGATGAATGACAGTGATGAATTACAATAAGTGACCGTAGACGACAATGACTGCGACGAGTGGTATGGAGAACCGTCCACATGTTTTTTATATACCTTGAATGTTTCTAGAGGATGAGTGCAAAAAATCCAAAATGACCATTTTGAGGGACAGCCTGATGGATATATTTATATTTTTATATATTTTATGAAAAATAAATTATCGAGTTTTATATTATTATATTACCGAGGTTTCCATTTATTTAATACCATTAGAGAATAATCCACCCCATCCCTCCTTTATCAGTGCCGATTGTGCTGGCAATGTCCAGCCTCTACGCAGTTTTCCGGGATTCAAAATCGGAACGCTGGTTAGGCCTCGATCAGGTATACTGGGCAAAAACTGGGCAGCCAGAAATTACACATGGCGTCGGGGGCTATCTAGCTTACCATGCAGAATGCTGGCCAGAACCCAGGGAAACTAGTCAGGGCCTGGTAGATTCCTGGGCGCAATTTCCACACGGGGTCGTAACTTTTGTCGATCGAGCATAAGCACGAAAGCTCGGTTCGTGAAATTTCGCCGTTCTTGTTGCTAGGCAATACCGACAAAAGCCTCTCCCACGAACCTTTTGTTCGTGCGCAATAATAGCCGGCAACTCAACAATATTCCGCGTCAGCCACCCCCCTCCTCTCGCCCCTCCGGACGTTAGGGACAAACAATTAGTTGCTCGATTTTCAACCAAATTCACGCGATCCGATAACGAAGCATCGTTTTATTACCATCATCGCCACAGAAAAAAAAAACTTTTTTATCGTTGACCTAAAAACAGAAATTATGGAAATAAAAATAAAATTGACTCCTTCCCACAGATTAAAAAGTGAACTCGAAATTTTTTTTTGCTTATGCCATCGAGTGAGGTGTCTTTCAATAGGTCTCCTCAAATGCAATTTCAAATGTTCCGAGACCTTTTACATTTTAACCCTTCAGTCACGAGATATTCGCTTTCGAAGTCATCATCAGAGTTTCACCCCCCCCCCTTTAATTTCTAAACTATCAGGTCATAGAATCTGAAAAAAATGCCAGAACGTAGCTTCTAATCAGTTCATTCAATGAAAATTATAACAAACACTGTAGCTAAAATCGTTGACAAAAAATTAAAAAATAAAAAGTTTCCGTTAACGCGTTTTGTGGAGATTGAATTTTTTGTGGATGGCCGCTACAGAATGACTACGAAACCCTATAATGAACGTGCCCAACACATGACTCAAATACTTTTTTTCGAATATCCATTGGAATTTTTTTTTGGGCAATTTTTCTGCAAAAAAAATAAATTCCAAATGTCATTCTCTTTTTATTAGCATTCGTCGAGATTATTAAATTGAATTTTTTAAAATTATTCCCAGTGCCATTGTAGAACATTATTTGCGTTTCAGTTAACGATCTCGTTAGCTCGGTGTTGACTCCTCTCCCCCCCGAGTTACCGAGAAATTATTGAAGAAAAATAAAGATATATTCACATTACTCTGGTTATCATCGCACCTTGCAAAGTATAACGCGGACGCGATAAAAATAACCGATAAATAATGTTATACCTACTCGTGAAAATGTGGAAAACCCGTTTTAATTATTATTCCTTCCCGTACACTTCGTAACATTTTTTTTTGCCAATTATCTAATAATTATCTTTCCCCGTTTTCTCACAATCACGCTACCGTGAATTTATTCATGAAAACTTAATATGCACACAGCGATGACCGGGGTCAGCTGGAACACTTTACCAATTTTCATTTGATCGAAAAGCTCGGAGTCTCGGAAATGCGAATATGTGTGATTGTTCGTGAACAAATTTAAGCCTTCAAATATTTTTATGTCACGCCGTCCGTAAAAGTGCGGTTTTACGCTCACTTCGTTCGCTTCAAACCGCATTTACGGACCTTGTGACATAAAAATTCGTACGACACTCGTACGAAAAACGTTTTCTGGACTCGTGTGATTGCAATACTCGCCTTCGGCTCGTTCTGCAAACTCACACTCGTCAGACAAAAAATTTTCGTACTAGTGTCATAATATACTATTAGTGATGTCATGGCAACCATAGCTTTGCAAAAAATGAAAAACAAAACGGTCTCAACCGGTCTTCAATAATCGATGAAATCGTTAGTCGTCGAATTATGGTCCATTTTGCCCCGGTCCTGTTGCATAAGTATGGCGATTTTATAAGTATGAAGAAAAAACACACTTTTCATTCGACCGCCCTCGAAAACGCGTCATTTTATGCCTGCGAAGCGGACGCAAAGTCACCGATTCCAGTCCAGAGCTTCGCATGCGTGATAGAAGCGTTTTCAAACGGGTTTGGACAAAATAAAATAGTGTGCATCAGAAAAACGCCTTCTTTACGTCCTTGATGCACAAAATGCTATTTTATCCGACCCCCCTCGAAGATGCGTCATTTTATGCCTGCAAAGCGGGCGCAAAGTGACCGATTTCAGTCCAGAGCTTCGCATGCATGAAATGAGCATTTTCAACGGGGGGGCGAGGAGGGGGGGGGGCATGAAAAGTATTTTGTATGATTGCAGCTTTCGCTTTTCTCGGACAGCAGCTTCGCACTCGTAAAAATTGCCTTATTTACGTCCTCGATACACAATATACTATTTGAAAAATACGAGACGTTATGCGATATATTTTCCGTGCTTTATTCTCGCGGCAGCCATAAAATCATAAAATCTTCGAACACGAGTGTCTCGTGTTTACTGTTCGAGGGGGACGGGAAGGGAGGGGGGGGAGGCGTATTATCAAAGTTTTGAGAAACAAAAGTAGTCTCGCGTCAACTGGTCATTTCGAACCCCGAGTCACATGCCTCGACCACTGTCGGGCAACTTTGACAAAAGTTCGCGACAAAAAACTGATAAAAAAATATAAAAAGAATTTAAATAAAAAATGAAAAAAAAATCTGCTAAAGGGGAACGCGAACACAGTTACGAAACCAATCGTGACTCTCGTTAGAGTTTTGTTTCACGGCAAATCGTCGCCTCGTTGCCGCGGCAACTTGAAACTCACGGATCGCCACTCGCTCCCCCCTCACTCGCGCATTGTGGAATTATTTTGTTTCACAACCACGTATCTATAATTAGTCGCACGTCGTTGCCTCGGAAACGTGGAATTTTACACTACTCCAGATCCTCTTACTCCTTCAATTAATCCATTTTTTACCTCTATCCTTTTTCTTTTCACAATTTTTTCAATAAATCAGGGATAAATGTGAATTTTTACCACAGTAAATAAGGTGTACTCGAATGTCGAACAAGTTTGTCTCGAATTTCGATAACAAGAAAGAAAAAAAACCGACTTAACAATTTTGTAATCACCTTTGATCGATAAATCTTGATCATTCGAATATCAATTAATTTTTTTTTTATTCTGAATCGATTTTCAATGTATCGATTGGCAATTTATTTTTCAGTTTCATCAGTGAAATGCATTTCCGTATTTTCGAAGATAATTTACGAAATTTGTGAAAAAAAAATTTTGTAAAAAAAAAAAAAGAATTTGTCGAGAATTTTTTTTTTCTTTCAATGTTGTCTGAAAATTTGTTATTCGCGATGATTGAATGAGAAACAAAAAAACTTATCGATGAGATGACGCGAAGATTCGATTTTTTTTTCAAAATAACCAAATTGACAAAGTTTTCGCTTGACGTGGGAAAAAAAAAAAAAAGAAATTGAGGGTCGAACGCGAAACAGGCGGCTCACGGGGTCATTCTACCGGTGTGGTAGTTTCGGGGTGTGTAATCGACGAAGATCGAAGCGCGATATGCGAACCCGAAGAATGGCTTCCCCGAGACCGGAAGTTCGAGTCACGAGGGTGGCAATCGATATTTCTTACCGCACGCTCAACCGCGCCCATAAGACCAACCGATACGGTTAACACACTCCAGTTCCTCCCCCTCCCCCCCACCTCCTCCGGCATCCGTGCAAAGACCGACGTCCTGTTCTCAATCTCAGCGGAAGTGTGAATCCCAACCACGAACACATCTGACACGCTCGCAATATACGAAAAAACTTCGACTACATTTTTCCTGTTTTTTTATTCAATTTATTTATTTTTTTTTTTTGTTTTTTTTTTTCATTCACGCGCAAAACGATATGAGATTTTTTCTTCCCATATCAAAACTTTTATACCAGCTCTTTATTTTTCACCGATGCATAAAAAAATCTTGTGAGCGCAGTTAATTCCAGAGACCGATTGCACGAAAGAATCCATAAATATTATATTGAATCCATAAATATTAGATTATACGGAAATCGATATTGTTGTGTATTGTATTGTAACGACCGAGGTTTATCCATGCGTATTTGTAAGATTCGATGATTGATCGTCGGTAAATTTGAGAATGGCATAGCAGCCCAAGTAAAAAAATTATCTATGAACTGTATATAGGATTGGGCGTATACAGTTTATTTATAGATTATTTATAGACTATATATAATTTATATAGATATACAAACTGTGTATGCCCAGTTCCATATATAGCTTATACAAAAAAAAAAAAAACTGCTAGCCCAATTGTAAGACTCAAAATAAAAAATTGTTTATTACTTCAGCATGTTTCGCATGTATTTCTGACATTATGTAATTGTGGGGGTAGGGGGGGGGGGGGGGAATCGGCCGAGTAAAACTCGATCTGAAATGAAATTTAAAAAAAAATCGCAAAATTAAAATTCTTTCTTGATAAAAAAGTCCCGACTAAAAATTAAGAAAAAAAAAAACGTTTTCATGCCAAGTTGCTATTCATCGTGTCGAATTTTATCCATCGACGAAAAACTTTGATGACCAAACTCGTTGATGAATACACCTTATCATGAATCTTCAACAATTTTCAACGTAATGCAAAAATAAACGAGCTCCAAACTTGACTCAACGAATTGCTGTAATACATATATAATTATATGTGTGTATACGTATATATATATATATATATATATATATATATATATATATATATATTTATAGAACGAAAGTTCACAGTGAAGTAGGTACTGTCATATATGGTACCCCATTACACAAGTCCAATCTAAATTCCTGGTACTCAATCAACATGAAGTTACGAACATCGTTGATGTCGGGAGTCTGATTAACATCCTCCCTACGTGCATGTATACATATATGCACACATACTCATTACGGGTCGCAGTGAATTAGCCGAGTTCTTAAGGGTGTATGTATGTACATCTGTGTAGATTGCCAGAAAAATAGATGAATTTTGAGAATTATTATCTCAAAAACTATCGGTCCGATTGAATTCAAGTTGGTTTTATTCGAAAGTATACACATTGAGGTATGTTGACGAATTTTCGTTTGAATTTATAGTAAATGGAAGCGTTGTTATTCTGGTCAGCGTGAAATAACGTAAATAATAATATTTTATCATTGCCACGACGCGACGCTTACATAAATTCATTATCGACATGGTAATAATTTATTTTTAATGATTTAAATAATTTGCTCCTCGAAGATAATTTTTGCGTATGATCCCTTTAAGGGTGGTTCTTACATAAAAATGCTGCAATACGGTCAATCGGAATAATCACCATCGTCGTTATATAAAGATTTCGTGGAATATCCGACTGTTCCGTTGGTACAGCGATACGAAAATACGTTTTGATCCAATCATATTCCAACTCAATTCCCCGTACGATTTTATCTTTCGGTTCAGCGAGAGTTTTATCTATCTACTCGTGAATTTCCATCGAACGAGGTTAAAGTTTCACGTAATAGCTATAACACACACATTGTCCATACAGTTTTTATTTTCACTACCAAGAGAAAAAAATATTCGGCTCCAAAGGATCCCGACAAGATGTATTTTTTTTTTTTTAATTAAAAATCCAGTTCCTGCATTATGTTTGTACTTTCCATGAATGAGACGACAAAAGACAGATGCAAGTTTTATTCCATGGAAAAACAGCCTGATTCGAGGTTCGAATGTCATTTAATTGTGAGAATTTTATATTTTTCGAATTATGAACATAAATATGTGATAATTAATGGAGGTTTGATTAAGAGTGGAATTAAAAGATAATAAAGGTCGTTCATAAGACTCTGTTGTGCAAGATTGTGAAAGAGAAACGTTCGTTCGAAGGTGAAAATGAATATTATTGTTCGAATGGCAACTAACAGTCGCCCGATGAGTGTCCAAGTAGAACGAGTCAACGCTCAGTCAGACACTCCTGGAGTACAATCAAACCTGTGTGTCCAGTCGTCTCGTACATTGTAAAATTATTATTTGTCTGGTTTCGTGTGAGCTCTCAGTCGTCCCTCGAGACTACAATCAGCATTGTTAACCACCAGACGAGCTACGCATACACAAAAGTATAAAAGCATATCGTGGCTTGTGTTCTCCTTTTGTACAGCTTCGCAGGTACAACCCACACGAATTCATTTCCTTTCAACGAAAATGGACCACGATAAGAGTAAACAAGAGTGGAAAAACAACTCCAGCAATGAGTAAACAAAGTAAAACTCGTTTGTCTATCATTGAAACCGTGGACAACGAATTAATATTGATGTGTCAATTACGTTCAGTTTTTTGTCGTACAAATTATTATTTTCAAATCAAATCTTTCAATACGTTTGTATGAAACCTGCAAACATTTTTTTTTTATAATTCGATAATCTTCATTTATCATGATCAACAATCACAATAAAAAGTTGTTTGAAACAGTCAACAATTGGGCTTACTTTAAAAAAATTGTGACGTTCGAATCACGATGAGAAATTGCATGGATAAATCGTAAAACCAAATAATAAAGTAGAAAGCATCGTTTCACGATGTTTCATTCACTCTGGCTTTCAACACTCGACGATTATGTGCACACTTATTTTATTTTCTCAAACACTCGAACATTCAACTCTCGGACGAAACATCTTTTCACTCGAAGTACCAACGATGAATCATCGACGAGGGTTCGATGCACTCTCGATTTGCTTCCACGTTCGAGGTATGGGAATTATGGAAATGAGGAATGCGAGCCCTCGAAGGGTTGAATCGGAATAATATGGTGCGTGAATTCACGCAGTTTCGAACGTTTTCACAGATCGCGTGGGTAGTTTTTGTTGCTGCACGGAAAATAGTGAGATGCTCACCTTTTGTGAAATAATTAATTTTACGATTAAGCCACCCTTTTCTTGTACTTATTCTTATAGGGCGATCCAACGGGCATGGATCATTGGTACATGTTTTTTTTAATCGATCGTTTCTACTTTATATTTATTTTCATATGATTTTTTTTCAAGATTTTTTAATGGAAAAATTATTTTGAGGAGCCGCTGAAAAAAATCATGATCGATGATGTCTGTCTCTGTTTCCCTCTCTCTCTCTCTCTCCCTCTCCCTTTCTCTCTCTCTCTTTCAATTGATAAGAGTGTATAACTTCATTTCATGGACATATAAATTCACTAAACTTATAGTATGGATCAAAAGTTATATATTGATTATATATGGTCTATATATAGTCTCGATACAATTTATATATAGACTATATAAACGTTTTTTTTTCTATACTACGAATTTAGTGAATTTATATGTCTGTAAGATGAAATTTTACACTGTTGGTCTATATATCCTAAGTAAAAAATTTATATATGAAACTATATTTCGGATTGGGCATATATAGTATACAAAAAAAATGATATACATAGTTTATATGTAGATTGTGTAGTCTACATATAGTCGATACAATCTATATGAAAACTAAATATAATTTTTTTCCTATACTCTATATGCCATATCCCCAATATAGTTGATATGTACATTTTACTTTGGATATACGGACTATGCATAGTCTATACATATATATGAGCGATTCCACGTGACTTCAGCCACTCAAAAAAAAAAATTTCCACAAATAATTTTAAAAAATTGAGCTATTTTTTTGCAATATGTTCACCAAGTGCCGATTTTTTAAAAATTTTTTTGACGGTTTTATCGTTAATTAACGTTTTTTTGTATTTTTCCATTCAAATGGCTGTATCTTTGGCAGGATTTGACGTATTTACATTTGTAAAAAACGAAAATGTGCGTGTTTTTAAGGCCTTCCAGAAAAAAATTACTTTAGGTTCTATTGAGCAAGTTGCACGTCCGTTTTAGGGCAAAATATGCAAAAATATTTTTTTTTTCAAAAAATGCATTTTTAATTTTTTTTTTCAAAATTTCCCCAAATTCTGAATAAGAAAAAAGAATTTTTGGTATTTTTTATATCGTGGGACCGGCAATCGGTAATGCGTAATTTTACCGATTTCATTAATAAATTTTGTACGGTTTGATTTTTTTCGCTTTACGCGATTCAACAAGCATTGATTATCATTAATTTCTCTTTCAAGGAGGCTTCTGAACTCGCGTAAAGCGACTGGAGCACATGAAAAAAAAAAAATCAAACTGAAAAAAATTTATTAATGAAATCGGTAAAATTACGCATTACCGATTGCCGGTCCCACGATATAAAAAATACCAAAAATTCTTTTTTCCTATTCAGAATTTGGGGAAATTTTGAAAAAAAAATTAAAAATGCATTTTTCGAGAAAAAAAATATTTTTGCATATTTTGCCCTGAAACGGACGTGCAACTTGCTCAATAGAATCTTAAATAATTTTTTTCTGGAAGGCCTTAAAAACACGCACATTTTCGTTTTTTACAAATGTAAATACGTCAAATCCTGCCAAAGATACAGCCATTTGAACGGAAAAATACAAAAAAACGTTAATTAACGATAAAACCGTCAAAAAAATTTTTAAAAAATCGGCACTTGGTGAACATATTGCAAAAAAATAGCTCAATTTTTTAAAATTATTTGTGGAAAATTTTTTTTTTGAGTGGCTGAAGTCACGTGGAATCGCTCATATATAGATTACCCCAAGAAAAAAAATTATATATAGTCTATGGATAACCCATATTAGAACTATACATGCTCAGTCCCAAATATAGTTTATTTATGATTTTTGTATTTGAGAACTCATCTCATAGACAAATATCGTTCTTCGCTCGATTATTTTCGCTCAATAAATTATACAAACACAAAAAAATCTATCACTTTAACGACATAGATACACCGAAATAATAATTAGAATTTAACAATGCTGTTTACATGCGCACAATCATTTCGGTCAATGCTTCGAAAATTGAATCGTTGACTATTCAATGAAACATTTCAATGGCTGTAGTTACTGCCACATGACCTTGATATCGTTGAGAGAACGATCGATCGGGGCAATTTTTAACCAGTGTGGGGAGAGCATCGGGACTGGGAATATAATTCATTTATCGGCAGTCTCGTGAATTCACAACGAAAACGATTCATCACGACTATTTTCCTCGGGGAAAAAAAGTTCTCAGATTTAAGAAACGTAAGACGAGAATTTCAGATATGAAAAAAAAACAAGCTAACGATATATCATGCCCTGGTAAACAAAAAAAAATGAAATATATTATGAGAGGGAGTGTTCTGCGTATGACGCAGGTGGGGTTCATATTACCTGCTGTTGCGCATCACAGTTGTCCGTGCAAGAGAGCCTAAAATAACCGCAGACCGGCCAATATACGCTCTCAACCCGTTTACAAATGTACGAGGGGGCTGTTGAATAAATTTTCGCCGACCCGAATAATTCAAACCCATTGGTACCTCATCTATATTCAAATCTTACGAAACCCTCGAGAAAAGCCATGAATTCAGATTTGCTATTTGTGAAAAGAGAAAAAAAAAACTTTCAACACTACATCTGAATGCTGTAGTGTTGAAAAAAAAATTGGATAAATAAAAACAAAAAAATGATAAATGCGATGAAAGAAAACAGATTCGAATGTGTTTTCATTGATTCACGTTGAGGAAGAGATCGAAGATGGGTTTGAATTATATTCCAATTGGAATTGTCCGAAAATCAAAATCTCCGAATTTTTTTTTATTTCCAGCTGGTGAGAGTAACCGAATTTGATAACAAAAACCCGAAAGTTCAAATTTCCGACAGATCGATAAATCGAATACGAAATGTTTCGAAAATAAATGTTTTTACTTGGCTAATGTTCCAACTGTCAATATTTCAACGCATCAAAATTCCCGAACACGTACATATATATTCGTTGTCCACATTTTCATCCGTTGAAACATTGTCGAAGTCGACGTCGTGACGTTTCGGAAAATTGTACTTTCGACATACATTGCATTACGGATTTTCTTTGTGTTTTATTCTCGGAACCGCGTGCACGGCCGATCGATCGACGTTCGTAAGATGGATTTTCGAAAATTTTGAACCGTCGAAACATTGAAAATTCGAATTTTCGAGACGCACCCGATTTTTTGCTATTTCAACGAACCAGTTGAGCTCGTTGGGGTCGAAAATAACGTCAGGTGTACATCTGCAATTTTCCACGGTCATGGGGGTGGGCGGGGGGGGGGGGGGAGGAGGAGGGGGGAGGGGAACTGCATCGTGTCGATGGAGTCGATGTAGCTTGTACGCTCGTGGGCCGTACATCAAAGTGCCGTGCGACGAAACACAATGTTCCAATAACATGTACCTGAGGCAAGTGGGATCGCGCGGACTTAATTACAGAGCGTTCGACAGTCGTGACGACAACGTGCCGACAGCGCAAAAGGTCCTCCAGGACGACCACGAACGACGTCTACCTCCCTCCCTCGGCCCCATAACCGTCCGTGCGCGTGAATATATATATATATATATATATATATATATATATATATATATATATATGTGTGTGTGTATATAGCTTGAGTTTGGCCGACGAGGATATCGCCGTGGGTATCCCTTGGGTCGCACCAGGACGTATGGTACGTAACAGACGAAACGTGTACGTCGACGAAACCTCGACAAACTCAATAATGCATCGTATACGATACTGGGGAACCAACGAAATTTCCCATCCTGCGGCTTTCCGGGGGACCTCTTGGTCGTTCAAGACAACCGTGTTGTGCGGTCAAAAGTGACGACCCTAGCTTTCTCACGGAAGACACGCGCCCGTGGAGATACATTCTACGTGATGCAAAAATAAAAAATTGAAATTGATTTTTTTTTCTCGGGAATCCCGAGTGAAAAAATGACATATATAAACTATATGCAAATATATGTTATATATAAATTATGTATAGGCTATATCATTGATATATGTGTATATATATACTTTATATAATATACATATGCCCGATCCCATATGTAGCTTACATACCATTTTTTTACTTCGGTATATGTAGTTTATTTATTATTTTTTCACTTGGGATTGAAAATTTTTGACGAATTTCGGTTTGCTCCAATTTAATTCAGGAAATTATTTTTTATCAGATCAGGGCACGAAAGAAAGTTCGATGGAATTTTTCTTTAAATTACAATTTTATCAATGCATATATCGAATAATATTATACGGAATTTGAATTCCTGTCCAAACGTTTGATGAACAACGCTGTATAGACCAAAAGTTCACATAAACAATGTTGCGGAGAATTGAATTTCCTATAAAAAAAAGTCAGCGACGGCATACATCTAACTCCGATAATTTACGCGTGTGAAAGCTCGAAAGTCGGGGGAAATGGTTGAAAACCGCGACGACTGGTTGGCGTTCGGGAAATTGCACGTTCGCTGCAATGTCATTCTGAATTTCGACGATTTGCTGCATTGTCATTATACGCAGCGAACGTTCGTAACATCGTTATTCGAAACATTGGGCGTTCGGAATTTTGACACTTTTGAACTTTGCTCGTTCTGAATTTCGAGCACCACCTCGCTTTTCTCGATCATATACCTAACCGATCCTAAGCCGATAAACAGACCTTTTGACACATGATTATCTTTGTTATTTTCGTGAGGAAGAGGATGGTGTACAATAAATCTGATCTCATCAACATTAAGATGATGAAAAACCCATTTGAATACTAAAAACAAAAGAAATCAGCAAAAAGCTCATTCATTTTAGAGTTTGCGTGGGGTACGTTTCGACCCCAGTCATGAGTTCCAAGGTTGAAATGTCTTTTGAGATTATATCAATCCAATTTGCAAAAATAACAATGACTTCTGGCTGGTTTGGCTCGTTTAAATTCCAATAGTCAAATATGGGTGGCACTTTATCCTTCGAGAATACATCTGTGTTCTATCGAGTCCAACCTCGTGCATTCGATTCGCATATTCCAGGAACAAGGGATGTGGAGAACGAAGCTCGAGTGCTCTGTTGTGGATTCATTGCAAAGTATCGCTCGCGTTATCTAGCGGATTGCAGTTGGTAAATATATTACGACGAAACTTTGTCGAAAGTAGTACGTATAGCAGTATAGCAGAAGTAGGTACGTACAGCAGACCCGAAACAATCCACTGTTCTTGTGTGGCCAGCTTCACCCCCGTTTCGTCCTCCAAAGCGTCTTGACTGTCCTATGGGGGTTGCTCGAAATGCTGCCCGACTCGTTATTCGTTATTGATTCATCTCCCAGCATTGCAATTGTGGCAAAGCTCGTATCCAATTTTCCGAATTCCCTCGAGATTTTCATTGTTGTCGCAAAAATTGGGAATAAATGGATGCGTCGCGAAAATTCGAATTTTCAATGTTTCGACGGTCCAAAATTAAACTCTTAATTTTGGATCGTCGGAATAACCAGTCAAAATGAGAATTAAAAAAATCGGAGATTTGGATTTTCGGAAAATTGCAATTCGAATGAAAAAAAAAGTCGAACTTACAATTAGGAGCCTTCGAAATATTGAAGATTCGAAATTTTGAGACGCATCCGGATAAATCGTGGAAATTTTCGCTCCCTCGGTTTTTCCATTTTCGCCACAATTTTTCCGACCGCTTGGGGGTCATTGGCGGTCGTTGCTTCGGCTTTGTACCACAATTTTCTCTTTTTCTTCATTTCCTTATCGCACTTTGTGTGCGCGGGTATCCGCGAGACAAAACGCCCCGAGGCGCTTGCGTCTGATCGATGTTAGTCTACTCCACTAGCAGCTTGGATGGAATTATAGCCCGCAACCTTTGGAATTTAATTCCACGGTTTGAAATTAATCTTTTTTCCTGGAAACTTTATCGCTTGGGAATAAATTTGAAATTCGAAGAGTTGCAATTTTTCGATTTATTTTTTATAAATGTTTCTCATCAAACAGTGCTGTGTCAACAATATTTATTTAAAAAACATTAACGTTTGGTACATTTTCATCTGTTATTCTAATTAAAAATTGCGTCGATGATTTAGATGGCTGTTAAATAAAATAATTTATATTGATTTTACTTGTTCGACCCAATTCAAATCGATAATAATTATTTCGAAAAGGAATAAAATTGATAAATATATTTACTATCCAATGATATCGGTAATGTAGGACTCTCTCGGACTCGAACCAAGATTTGCAAATTTAAATTCACGTGGATTTTAATAATACTTTTGAAATAATTTTTTATATTCGACTGAATTTTTTTATGAATTTTTATTAATTAATTTTTTTTTTTATGTTTCAGTTGCTCAGCTCGATCGTCGTAGTCGGAGGGACGAATGTCGCGGGTGCACTGACTCATCATCCGCGAGAGTTGGCTCAAAGACAAGCTTTTCTGGAAACACGACAGTGCGTCGAAGCACGTTTGACGACCCAGCGGGAGAATCAGCAACAGGTAAAAATACTGAGCGAGACTTTTTCCCTCCCTCGAACCTCTCTTTGAGTTGACAAACTCACATTCGAGATGTCGCAAGGAATCTTTCACGGTCTCTCTTTCTCTGTTTATAATAAACCTCCTTCAAATGTTTATTTATTTATTTATTTATTTATTTATTTATTTATTTATTTATTTATTTATTTATTTATTTATTTATTTATTTATTTATTTATTTATTTATTTATTTATTTATTTATTTATTTATTTATTTATTTATTTATTTATTTATTTATTTATTTATTTATTTATTTATTCATTTATTTATTTATTTATTTATTTATATTGAATAACTATTGAATGAAAATAATTTTTCATTACAAAATATGTTGAAAAAGAAATTACTGTTATCGATCAAAAAGCGCTTTTCTCATCTAGTTATTTTATCATTTTCAACTTGAATTGAGGTACCGATATAGGCTAACGAAAATGTGCAAGATCTACCGGAGTTTTATTCAAATCATGATACGAATTTAAGAATCACTGAAACGACTGAAAGAATTACGATAACCTGTAGATTTTTATTTATTTTATTTTTAATAACATGCAACCATTTTGTACGGTTTTTTTTTCGTTTTGTTTTTACGACAACGCAATGGAGTCGCTGAAGGGTTCGATTTGAGGGCGTGGGCTGTAAAGGCTTGAGCATTTTTTTTTTTCATAATAAAAACGTCTGAGCTTATCGTGGAAAATTTTACTACGTCCCATCGATCGACCTTTCTGTTTTCTTCTGTACCGAGAATAAAGAAAAAAATATATGAATATTAAAGACACCAACCTCTCGTACATCGCGTGCCATTCCCCGATACAAATTCGCAGCTCCTGTCTTACCCTTCGAGATTTATTCCCATCACGTTATTGCCTAAACGGTTTATCATAACCAATTTTTCCCAGCACTCGAATCTCTTGAAAAAAAAAAATATTCTCGAAGTTTTCATCGAAGCTTCGATATATGTTCGTCCCACGCCAAAAAATATCTTAAGAAAAAAAATCCAAAATGTTATTCATCACTCTCATCTCGAGCCAAGACAGTTTCAGTCGAATCGATTCCAACGAAATAAAAATAAGAAAAATACAATAAAATGAAAAAAAAAAAATTCCGAATAATTTTTATCCGAAATAAAATAATTCAGCAAAATCTATCTGAAATTTACATATATATATTTTTTCCCCCTCTCAATTCCACCGGACGAATGAAAATTGAATATCCGTATCGGGTAAAATATCCGCGTAATATGACCATCGTTATATATATATATAATTCATTATTCGACGGTTAATAATTAGTAAACGAACTTTGATAATAATTAATGCATTAACAGCGGATCGCGGTTACGAAACGACGATGGTGAGGTTGGCAATGGCTCGTGGCTCGTGGAAATTTGAGATGAATTGTGTCGGCGTTTCGTCACGGCTACGTGGCCTGTAACCACGGGCCCATTATTGATACAAGCGATAGTGTTACCATTGAATTATCAGTCATCATCGTTATCGCCTAGAATATATAGTATATATATATATATACACATACATATAATATTTATATTTTGAAGCGATGTACAGCCGAGCGAAGAGGCCGTTAATTAATAGCTTCATAAATTATTTATTATTCAATGGAACGATGAGCTGAGAGCGAACTTATGAATATTAATTATGGTATACGCGTAAGCCAGTTCAGTATGTTGCCCGGATGGGCGACACAAGT
Organism: Diplazon laetatorius; assembly: GCA_963662125.1. Lineage (NCBI taxonomy): Eukaryota > Metazoa > Arthropoda > Insecta > Hymenoptera > Ichneumonidae > Diplazon > Diplazon laetatorius. The sequence continues at coordinate 8,190,936 of OY759158.1, read as the reverse complement.
TCGTGACCGACGGATGGGCCGGGTCTTCCCATCCTGTGGATCACCCGGAGGATTATGCGATTAACGATATCCATAAATTGCCACCGTAACTTTGATCCCGCCAACACATCACGGGTTCTCGGGTCTCGGAGACTCGAAAATCTGTCGGTCATCCAGTCAATGAGGTTTTCAGGAGAACGGAATATGATCTTGCATCCATGTTGATGTACACATCGAAATGTACATTTGCATATTCACCGTTGGAAATCTTGAAACGCATAATGTATTTTGTGATACGTTGCGACGCGATGTACTTAGACGTGTCTGTCTGACCATAACGACCACTAACTACTGGCAATCCGAAATTATCTCCGAGCTTCGTACGAATCCAAGTTGAACAATTTTGTATATAGCTTATGTGCAAACTGTATATGGAATTGGGTGTGTATAGTCTATGGAATTCTATATGAAGTCTATTCAAGTATGTATATAATCTATCCAAGTCTATTTATAGTCTATACAAGTCTTTATATAGTCTATACAAGTCTATACATAGTATATACAAGTCTATTCAAGTCCATACAAGTCTATACATAGTCTATACAAGTCTATACATAGTCTATAGAAGTCTATTCAAGTCTATACAAGTCTAAACAAGCCTATATATAATCTATGCAAGTCTATACATAATCTATACAAGTCTATACAAGTCTATACACAGTCTATAGAAGTCTATTCAAGTCTATGCAAGTCTATACATAGTCTATTCAAGTCTATATAAGTCTAAACAAGTCTATATAAAATCTATACAAGTCTATACATAGTCTATACAAGTCTATACATAGTCTATACAAGTCTATTCAAGTCCATACAAGTCTATACAAGTCTATTCTAGTCTATACAAGTCTATTCAAGTCCATACAAGTCTATACAAGTCTATTCAAGTCTATACAAGTTTATATATGATCTATTCAAGTCTATACAGGTCTATATATAGTCTATACAAGTCTATTCAAGTCCATACAAGTATATACAAGTGTATTCAAGTCTATAAAAGTTTATATATAATCTATACAAGTCTATACAGGTCTATATATAGTCTATACCAGTCTAAATAAGTCTATACAAGTCTATACAAGTCCATATAGACTAAATATAACTTTTTCACCCGGGAATCCCAAACTGACGTAATCCGATAAGTAACTCACGAAAATTTGCTTTATGCACTCACAAAGCATCGATGTTGTGATAAGATTTCCAAAAAATCGAAAATCGAAACGTGAAAAAAAGAAATCAACTAAAATACGAACAATAATTGTTTTTATGATTTTTTCTTCTACTTACACAAATTAATTTTACTGAATGAATGGGGCATCCATCGTTTCTACTCGATGTAACTTTTACAATTTTATCTCTCCCAATGATTCCATCATCGATTGAAATACCAAATAATTGAAAAATATATTTAAAATATTTTTAAACGTGACATTTATATTTTTTTAATGTCGAAAGGGTTTTGCTTATTAGTGGGAGAAAAAAAACCGGAATTTCTTGATAAAATATTGACATTGTCAAAGAAGAGAGGGTGGCAAGGGAGAAGCTAAAAAATTCTAATTGCCAGGGACGCGGCACGTTTGGGACCGTAAAGAAAAAATTTCGAGAAAATTACGATCGTCGAGAGCCACGAAAATGAGATGCAGCGTGGTGAGCGCGTGGCTTATCGCGCTCGAGTCGCCGGTAATCTTGTCGCCCCAGTGGCGAGACCAAGGCTGATGGTGAAAATCATGAAGAGCATCGTGCGTTTGATAATGAGAAATTCTTGGTCGCCCGACCACCTATATCGTCGACCTTATGACACGAGGGTTCAAGGATAAGCATTCGTACAATCAAAATATATTTCAAATCCTTCGAATGAAAAAAAAAAAACAATATTATAATTATTTATTCTGCAAAAAATAAGATCTCGACGTTCCTGAAATAATTATAAATAATTACGATGAATTATAGTTTTTGAACAGATTCTGATAATTTATTGTATGGCACAACGGTTCAAGGACAAGCATTTATTCCGTTAAAATCTATTTCAAATGCTTTGAAAAAAAAAAAAAAACAATATTACGATTATTTATTCTTCGTCGCTTCATATCTCGACATTCCAGCAATAATTATAAATAATTACGACAAATTATTGTTTCTAAATAGATTTTCATAATCCATTAGGACAATCGTTAAAAAAAATACACACACACACACAAAATAATTTCGTTGACCTTGCAGATCATCGACAAAATATATTGTAACACAAGACATTTTTTTTTTATTCAAATGACTGTACCAAGGATTATCCGATATTCTTATCCATAATCCAGAGAATGATTAACTCCGTTGGTTCCAGACCAAAGGATCATCATATTAAAATTGAAGGTCGGCAAGGATTCTCGGAGAAAAAGATGAGACAACGATATGCAGTTCAAACATATATATATCTACGATCCACGTACTACGTATGGAACACCCTCGCTGCGCATACACGCTCGTATACATATACATAACCCTTGCAGATTGGAGATACGGATTAGAAGGAGACGAAACGTTGGTTCACATGTGGATACTGGGTTCGGGGGGAACATTGATACAAGCCTCTTACGTTCGGTGCTAAGCTCCGTCAGCATCGAATACCCCCCGTAACCGCCGTGCCAAACCTGCCCCCTTCCCCCCAACCCAACCCCTTTTTTCTTGTACATCACCATCGTCCTGTTCCATTCTACCGACGCATCAACGTCAAAACGATTATCACGAGCATGAGACTTGCCATCGAGGTTTCATCTACGGACCTTAACAGCCCTGACCTGAATCCGAAACGTGAATAGTGAAACTCAATTGTGCATCATGAAAAATAAAAATAAAAATTATTTTCCTTTTTTTAGGTCATGGCTGCCGGATAGTTGCCAAAATTTGTTAGTGTTTCTGTGGCATAATTTTTTACAATATATATATATATTTTCTCAGATTTTGTTTCCCGGCCTTTTTCTTTGAAAAAAATGAATGATTTTAAAAACTTTCAAATGAATTCAGGTATTGCAGAGGGTAAATTAAAAAATAAAAAAAAAATATGGTAATTCCTGTTTCTTGGTTTAGAAGGTGGGAAGCAATATTTTTTTTTTTTTGAGAACCACTCTAATCTATATATACCCGAGTAAAAAAATAATATATAGTTTCTGTATAAGCCACATATGGGATTTTGGTCATATATATGTATAGTCTATGCATAGACTATATATGTTCTCTACATAGGCTATGCGTAGACGATATATAATTCGTATATCATTTTTTACTTGGGTAGACTATGCATAGACTATCCATACACTATGCATAGACTATATATGCCCAATCCCATCATCTATAGTTTATACACATACTATATATAATTTTTTCACATGGATTTCCATTCCCATTTCCCGTCGCACACCGAATCTTTCGTCAGGTGAGATGAACCGTGTATAATCGTTACACAGTCGCACGATCGACGAATTCGGAGGAAAATTAGCCAAACGGAAAGGGAATTGAAAATGTGGATTGGCATTAGCCATGGGCTTAGGTTTGATATTCCTTTTTCACTATCCGCCGGGCACAATTTCGTACGGTATGATTGTAGCACATGGAAATTGTTACGAGTGGGTGAGAGAGCTTTGTGGGATAACTCGTCACATTATGTATACCACAGTAATTGGTTGAAACCACACAGGCGGCAAAAAAATTGCTTTTTGTTTGAATTTTTTTTTTTTTTTTTCATTTATCCAAAAATCGTGTGAAATGCATTTTTGAAAGTGAGCTTTCAAGTGAGACGATTTTCCGAATTCGTTTGGTTGTTACGTCGAGATTGAACATTACAGTCGTGAAAGCTTGTTTCGATCGTGTGAACCGGTTTTGCAATGTCTCTGGGTTTCGTTGTCACAATCGTTCAACGTGCTTGATAATTTGACTAATTTGGACAAAGCTCGAACCGACTCGACTGTGACGACCTCGGGCTTTCACCGTTGTGCTCTGAGACACTGAGCTATCTGTTGGGTGGCCATTGTCAACGTTCGTGCTGCTGGCCAACGGACACGGATGCAGGGAAAGGGGCGGAGGGGGGAGGGGGGGGATACGTGTAATATTGGATAACGTCGTGCGTTGAATTTAGAACGAGGTGTATAATAGAGTCTGTGCCTAATATGGTCTGAAGGTTGGGCGGTTGGTCACACGGTCCATCGATCGGCTTATCAGTAATTGACGGTGGATGCTCTGAATGTTGCAACATCTATAGATGGGTGTGCTGGGGTTGGGGATGAGGTCTGTGAATGGCTTGTTGGTGGGATACTCTGGTTGTTGATTACCGCAGTGTCTATCTTAATTCTGTATTGTCTGAGGATGATTGGCCGAGATTTGGGGAAAATATATATATGTGTAGAAAATCTGCGAAGCGGTATTATTCACTATCGCGAGTACAATTTACACATTTCAATTATTTCGAGAATTAATCTACGAAGTTTTTTCACACTGCCGTGATTTCAATTGTTTCAAGCAATTTCAATTATTTCACGAAATTTAGATTGTATCAAGAAATTTCAATTATTCTGAGCAATTTCAATATCTCAAGCAATGATAATTATATAATTAATAAAAAAAATTATTCCAAGAAACTTCAATTATTTCAAGATATTTCAATTATTTTGGGCAATCGCAATATCTCAAGCAATTTCAATCATTGCAATAAAAAAATCAATTATTCCAAAAAAATTTCCATTATTTCAAGAAATTTCAATTATTTCAAAAAATTTCAATTACTCAAAGCAATTTTAATTATCTTAATTGTTCCAAGTAATTTCAATCGTCGCGATAAACAAATTCAATTATCCCGAGAAACTTCAATTATTCCAAATCATTCAATTGATCTCAATAATTTCGAATGATCTTAAGTTATTACAATGATTATCCACAATTAAAATGTTGACGAATAATTTCGTACTGATTCTGAGAATTTTTGAAGAATTTCATTGTGATCTTGAATGACTTTTTACTAACTAATACAATTTGTTTTTGCTGGGTCATCAGATGTCATTGTCGAAAGTAAAACAATGACTTCACAAGTGAATGTTCCCTTGGGAGTGACTCTATGGGCTCGGAAGTACGAGTCTGAGCAATGTGCAATGTGGTGCGGAACGGGGGGACGGGGGCTGTCCATAAATGCACAAACGGAATTCGTACGCATAGAGCAATCCTGTGTGCCTCAACCTTTGTCCGATCGGTACTGTCCTGTATTGTCGGACGGGTGTCCGGATGTTCTTTACGAAGTGCAGAGCACGATGTAATAATCCCCCCCCCTCTACCCGTGCTACATGCAGTCAAATAACTACGTTCAGTCATGTATTCAGGCTTTGAAGTCTTGTGTGAGCTTAATAAGCGATATGGTACTACATTTCCCGATGGCAATTTCCCGATTCCATCGCGCGCATGATACGAGTACAAGATTAACAAGAATTCTATCGGGAAATGTGGCGATTCCGGGCTAGATGACTGTTTTCAAAAGCCGTAAAATATTGTGTCTTGGTAGCGCAGTGAGAGTGAATAAAATGTTATTGTTTATTCTTTTTTGGAAAATGATTTTTTTTTTCCATAAAAACTTTAGACGCAAACTAACTACAAGATTCTCCTCCCTCCTCTTCGTTTGACATAAATCGGATGTGGCTACCGTTACATCGTTCAGCATTAATCGATGCAAACCGATGTGTTTGTAAATTTAATTGTTATTTTTTTTTCAGGAAAGACTGCTCCTGAGCGTCTTGCCGAGGCACGTGGCCATGGAAATGAAAGCCGATATCGCTGGGAAGCCAAAGGACACGATGTTTCATAAAATCTACATCCAAAGACACGAAAACGTCAGGTAATTGATTACATAAGAGGCGCGAAGTAATTATCTATAACTCAGCTAATTTTTAGAATTCCTCAATCCAATATTCAGGAAATACTTTTGAATAGTTCTTCTTCCCGAAAATGCAAAAAAAATCCTCTTAATAAAAAAGCATAACTTTTTCGGTCAAATAAATAAAAATCGGATAATTTATATAAAGCGAGGAAAATATTATGTCGAGACTATTTCTCGTTTACCGGAAATCGTTTGATGTTCAAATGACCACGGAAACATTAAGTGGGAGAAAGAAAATGTGATGGAATAAAAACCTGGGAAATTGTGTCGACTGAATTGAAACGATAATGGAGCGCCTGAGCCAATGTCACAATTATCTCGATCCAATGTACTTATCTCAGGTGTACTCTGTCGTATTCCATCCGATGATAATTCTCATGTTCGCGTCGTTTCGATTCATATAACCTGGACAACCTTTCGACCATTGGAAAATAACGCTCTCGACCTTTCTACGTTCACTCTGCTCCGGGCTAGGACAAATTTAATTTGCTTCAACCGTTCTTGGAAATTCCATTTCCGAGACACAGAACGAGGAACGATGAGGGGGAAAATAAAGAAAACTCATTTGATGCGGTCGTTTGTTTAACGGTATTCAATTTCACCGTTGCTGGCCATCGAAAACAATTTTTGATTATATTTTATATCTATTTTATTTCCAATTGAAAAAAAAAACTTACATTTTCAAGCGAATTTATTTTTCTCTCTTCTTCTTTCTCTCTCAGAATAATCGAAAATTCTTAAATTGGCCAAAACGCCGAAACTTATTTTCGACGATTTTTTTAACGTTGAAATTAGTGATTGAAAAATCCAAAATGATTTATCGACGTTTCATAAGACTCAAAAATACGTCTAAAAAGCGTACTAAATCACGCTTTGTCGTAAATGACAATTACGATGGTTAATTTCGTTGAAATGAATTGATGTGTCATTTATTTATTCTGTTATTTATGTAACTTTTTATTGTTAAAATGCAGATTTCAAAAGTTGGGTGTTTACTTCATTACCTTTTTTTTTATGTTATTTTTTTTCTTTATCACAGCAAACGCTGAATAAATATTTTGATGCATGAAGTATGAGCGTTCGACAACTACAGCGTGTGCTTGCAAAGGTGAAACACGTGGGTAGTTGATATCCCACGGGGCGCGTGGGGTCTCTTCGGAAATTTCTGATGTGCAAACAAAATCTGATCAAGAGACGCGGTAGCGTCTCGAGACAAGTACATTTACCTACCTTACCGACCTGCCCTCGAGATGCGACCGCAGTCTTATTTACAGGAACAGAATCGCTTTAACCCAACTTCGGACGGGCTTTTTGAGATTCAGAGCATCATTCATAAATGTTTAATTACAGTTAGCAGCGTTATTTTTTTATATTTCGATTGAGACCGAAATAAATGCTGTAGGTGTTGTTATGAGAAAGATATCGTATTATTTGTATGATTAAATATGATTGAAATCGTGTTTCTGCTTTTTATCGTCGAAAACGATTTCGAGCTGTCGCACACTTTAGTAGTCATAGCTTGGCGAGTTTTTTCAAAGTCAAGGCAGACCTTCATTGAGACCATTGAATTCTGGCGGTAACATATTAACTCGCCAAGTACTGCTGTGATTTCTTAAAAATTCAAATTTATGAATTTTTAAAATATATTTTCAATGCAATTTGTATTTGGTGGAAATGTATGAGCTCAATCCATCGATTTTATCTGACACCTTTTCTTACACATTGTGTTTTTTGGGTGTACATATATATAACTTCCGTAAAGTATATATAACAAAAAAAGTATCCAAACGATTGGGGATGAAGAAAATAAAAAAAGAGAACGAGCAAACGTCAGTCTGACAAAGACACACGCACACACACACACGGTCGTTCGGAATCGAGTAGTACGGTCGGAGTGTGCTTGGAGTCGATTTTTGTTCAATTGATCTTGGTTCGATTTCGTTGCCTCGGTCACGTGAAACCTCACTAAAGTACTCGTGTCAAGTTTGTGCTCATATATTTGTCAAGTCTGAAAGAACAAACTGCGAAAAAACGAATGAATAACATTTAACATTTATTTAAAAAAAAAATAAATAATGGTTCATTGGTTTCAGTATTCTCTTCGCCGATATTTGTGGCTTCACATCCTTATCGGACCAATGCACTGCCGAGGAGCTTGTACGACTTCTCAACGAACTTTTCGCGAGGTAAGATATAACAAATTATTTCAATTTCTATAAATCGTTAATAAAAAATTGGATATACTCGGAATTTAATGAACATTTTTTTAGAATGTTGTCCTTGATAAGATACTTGTACCTTATTTTTTAAAAGATTTTTTCGTTCATTATTTTGGATAGAATTATATAGGGCATTCTGTATAATTTCCTTTCTTTTTTTTATCAAAAATATTTAAGAGCTTTTTGATAGTCCGAATTGAAGATGAATTTTTTTTTTCGGAAAGTTGAGACAATTTCACATGGTAATGAATTGTGAGTGTGGATTTTATCGTGCGATTGAATACTAGTAAAATTGAGTTGAAAAAATATATATAAAATGGAAATGTCACGGAACGCCCTATATAATTGTAGCCAAAATAATGGAGGAAAAAATTTAATAAAATTTCATAATCTTTCTAAAAAAATGTCATAACTTCCCGGTATAGCTTATCCAAAACGTCGTCCATATTTGGGAGAATGCCTTTATGTATACATATATAAAACAAAAATGAGTGATTAAATAAAAATCGTGAATATAGATAACTGAACGGCGATATGGAATTTTCCGTGATATTCGAGGCTCGCGAAAGGCAGATGAGCATGTCCAGGTCTTCGTTATAGAAAATAAATGTTTTCTGCGTGCACGTGAAAATTTTTTTGTTCTCGGTCAGATTTAATTGGCATTGTTCATCGCGCTACAACGAGACTCTCGACACGAATGCTCGACAATATTTCTTCAGTCGATTATTGGACTTTGCAAATATTTCAATATCACAATAAAAATGTATACACTTTTAAACCATTAAAAAAAAAATCGCAAACCTCGAATTTCTTTTTTTTTCACGACTTTGAAAATAAAAAATGTATTTCAGACTATAGTTGTGACGAGCATCCATAGTCATTCCGATAATGATGCATACATTTTTACGACAATCAATTCGACAACGCATTGTGCGCTAAAAATTGATTCTGAATTATTATTATTATTATTACTATTTTCAATACAATATCGATTGCACTGTTGAAGCAACTGTGAAAGCCTTTCGAAAAAGCCTTTCTACTACAAACAAATACTATCCCACATAGATGTGTTGTGAAAAAAAATTCCACGACGAACAAACTTGTCCAATGGGAATTTTTTTTTCTCAGAATTGCGAAAAGGCGTGAAATCTTTCTTTGTTCGTTTTTTTTCTATTTATTTTTTTTATTCCGATCGAAGGATGAAAAAAAAGTCTTATCGGCTTTGTCTGAATCAGATTGGCGCAAAGTTGGTGTCACGGGGTTTATGCGTTATAATGGAATTTTGTAACAACCTTTCGGTCGCAAACCCTTTGAACCTTTGCAGCCACAGACTTTTTGTACATTCGCAATTTTACATGTTGCCTTTGAATGGCTTTGCATTAATCTTTGATAAACGAGGTAAACGGAATATTCGGAAGTCTCCGATGCGAATGTCAATTATTTGTCTTTGATGGTAGCAGCCCATCGTGTTTCTCGTGAAAAACGACAAAATAATGGTCGGCGAACACTTCGTTCACCCTTCTTCGATCGAATAAATGAATATTGCAAAATTTATGCAAAAAAAAAAAAAAAAATTGTATGAATCCCGGAAACTTGTGTTTACAGAGCAATTCAATTGCAATCGTTTTGACCATAAGAACCTTTGGTTCCTTCATCAGCACAAAAAAAAAAAAAAAAAAAAAAAAAAAACTGGCGATGAAATTTGCAATTCGTAATGGTGTGCTGAATGTGAAAGTGAAAGAAGGTATTGAAAACAAATTGAGTTAAATATTACAATTTAATTCGATGATTTTTTTTTTCGAATCAATTTTTTCACTTCTTGTTATGTGAATTATTCTGAGTTGGCTCGATCTAGAGTGTTTATATAACATCATAACGCTTTCTCATGCGCTCAAAAGTTCTCTATCATCAGTTATTAGAGTCACCGAAAGTCGATGTAGAATTAGCGAAAAATAATTAATGTCGAGTATTATATGTATATATATATTGTGTTGAATCACCGAACACGTTTGATGGATGTTTCAAGTTTAATGCCTTTGATTGATAATACTCCTGAGACTGTCACGATTTGACTTGTTCTTCTCTTCTCTTTGGATCAACTGACTGTGCGCTTTTTGTTCACTCTAACGAGGCTCATTAGTCTCGATCACTCACTCACTTCAATGGGCCTTGGACCACCATTGGGAGCAACCATATTTTCACAACCAAAAAACTACGACAAACGTTTTGCCTCGTCGATAATTTTTTTTTACACCTCAAATTCTGTCAGAAAATACGAAACAATGACAATTATTTATAATTACGAAAAATTTATGAATTGATATTAACAAAAAAATCGCAGGCATCAATTTATTTATAAATATAAATTCATTTGGACGTTGAATCAATGGCTCGATTTAGGAACATTATTTCATATCGAATAGCGAATATTTTTTGGATTTTCACACACGATTACACGCGATGATATAATAAATTTTCATTGTCACGACATTTGTTCTTTTATCTTTTCTTCGGAATTTCGTAAATTTCGAAAATTATGAATCTCACTCGAAAATTCACGTGCTCGGAACTCGAGCTTCGATTCGTCCGTACGTAAGTGCTCGGGAATGACGATTTCCGGAATTTCCAACCCCCAACCCCTGCCGCGCGCGCAACCTCGGTCCCGCACTGCCGATCGCTTCAAGCCCCATTGACGGAAATTCCACGGCGCCCCTCGAGCACGCATCGCGAGCACTTGTCCGCTGTTGAGCTTTGAGGCTTCATTCATACCGAAATTACATCACATTGCGATCTTGATCAGATATGGGGGGTGGGGGGGGGGGGACAATTTTCCGAGCCATTTTCTTTTACGCAAAGATGCACGACAAATTTTCCAATTTATGCGAACTAATTTATTGAACCGAAAAAAATCTTCCTTTCTTGTCATGACATCGGTTGCACAGTAGTAATTTTGATTCAGGGTGTCCAGTGGTCCTTGAAACCCTCGAAGTCCTGGAACTGTCCTTGAATTTCGCTTGTCCTTGAGAAGTCCTGGAATGCCCTCGAATTTTACGTAATGTCTATCAATATTTTTTACTTTTCATTTGAGTTTCTTCGAAAACGTCCATTATTGGAAATACTCCTACAAAAATGTTCATCCGTCCGTTTCGCTGAGAATCACATTGTGTACATTCGTGTATACTGAACAATTTTTTAAACCTGATTTCAACATAAGCAAAAATGATTATTTGTAAGTTAGTTGCTTTGGTCGTATTATTCTTATATTTTCGTTATATGTTTATAACGTGCTTTGACGAATCGACCTTGTAGATGTAATTTCATTCAAATTAATTGCCCAGTTAATTCGTGAGAATTAACGAAGCAATATTCTTATATCGATGATGTTCTTGATGCAATGAAAATTAAATCGTTTTTTTTTCTTTTTAAATGAAATAAATATGGAAAACCGAAAAAAATAATATCGGTAAAGTAGGATTCTCGCTCTCACAACCAAGAGAGGAAAATAATCTTACGAAATTACATCTACAAGGTCGATTCGTCAAAGCACGTTATAAACATATAACGAAAATATAAAAATGATTATTGAAACGATATTTATACCTTGAATGGCCTTGAATTTCGTCCAATCTTTTCGCAGGACATCAAGTAATATGAATTGTTAACCAAAAAAAAAATATATTAACCCTCTTTATCTGGATCATTACTGACTGAGAAAAATATGAAGTCGTTTGAACTTTGAAAGTTAATAATATGATAATAAATGTTTTATTCGTATATTCAGAAACAACGCTCCTTTGTATTGCATTCTCATTGTTTACCATGCACTAATATGTTTATAATATATCTCAAAAAATATAAATTATAAAATATTGTCTCAATAACAAAACCTCAATTGTTGCAAAAATATTCAAATAATCAATTGTGGCAAAAAAAATCAAAAAATAATACTACGAGAGTAAAAATAAGTTTTGCGGTAGCTTCGGATTTTCACATGTATATATATATATATATATATATATATATATATATATATTCCACGGTGCAAACACAACTAGTCGATTTTCCTGTGGAATTTTCAAACTCTCATGAAATCCTCTGAATCGACGCAGCCACGTGTTAAAGCCACAGCTGAATGAAATTCCCGGAGTGGTGACTTTTCTCACGTGTGCACCTACCGTGTGTAAATTCGCGGCTGAGAGTTGTTGAGTGAGGAGGGGGAAGGGAAGTATGTGAGGAAGGATTTGTCGATGCGTCTGCGTGCGAATGTCGTGAAAGGGAAACGTGAGAAAATAAATCACCACGCTCGAGCATCATACTTTCGACGTTTCCATAATGTCTGTTATATTCAACATTTCCAACAATTCACCCGAGTATTCAAACTCACGAATAATAACAAATTTTTTCAATAAAAACAAATTTATTTACCGTCATAATTCGATTCTATTTTTTAAAAATGTTCAGTGTCTTTGTTCACGACTTCGCAACGAGCTCTTATCTGCTTATATTGTGTTATTAAATAAATAAATAAATAAATAAATAGATAGATAAATAAATAAATAAATAAATAAATAAATGAATTAATAAATAAATAAATAAATAAAATAAGTCTTCTTGATTCTTATTGAACACGTGATCGGTTTTTATTTCAGATTCGATCGTCTGGCCGCAGAACATTATTGTCTGAGAATCAAGCTTCTGGGCGATTGTTACTACTGTGTATCCGGTTTGCCCGAGCCCAGGCCCGATCACGCTCACTGTTGCGTCGAAATGGGACTCGACATGATCGACGCCATAACGTAAGGCTTTTACAAATTATTTTTTCTATCTTTTATCCCCACCTCTATTATTGAAAATAACAATAACAATCAACGAATTATGCCAAACATTTTTCTGATTCTGTACTTAAAAAAAAAAAAATTGTTATCCAGTCGGGTAAATTTTTTTTTATACGCAGCTACCAGCTGTTCTTGAGTCAACAACGGTCTCGCGAATAATCAACGATAATACGCGACTTTGTTTGTTCTGTTTCCGCCCCTCGAGCCACCCCTCGTCGAACGAATAAAAAAACCCTAACTTTTATTCATTCAATCCCCTCGACAGTCGACCATTTGGTCACGACACGCGCCAGCTTACGAGGACGAACACGGCTGGACAGCTTTTCCCGTCACCAATTATCCAACAACGCCCCCCCCCCCTCCCACCTCTTCTGCCTTACCTTTTCTTTTCATACGTCCGGCAGATCCAATTCACCACACCTAACGAAATTTGTTGGTTAATCAAGCAGCGAACTCACTAACTTTCGGACGTAGGGGATTGGCTTTAATGAATCACGCTATATGTCTTATGGTTTAAGTCCTACCTACCTACCCCATTGTCAGGTTACTCTTACGCAACCTCTCTCTCTCACTCACTTACACAATCCACAACGACCTCTGCTCCACGAACTACATCATTTAGATAACATAATTTAATTCTAAAAATCGAAGTAATTGTATTTATGAAACAAGAACCTCAATCCCTGACCCAAATAAAAAAATTAGACATGTGAGCGTAATGACAATTCGAATTCTACAAATGGAAAATGAAGTTCCATTTGAGATATATAGTTTACATATAGGCTACATAAAATTCTTCGTACTTGGGGAGTCAGTAATTTTTGTTTTATTCGCATAATATATTCTTTCGACTCTGGTAACTCGATCATTTGGTAATAGAAGTCTGAAGACTTCCGGGAAACATTTTATTAACGATTATTCCGAGCAACTATTTCAATAAACTGCTGGGATCTTCAAAGTCGTATCCCATGTCAAGTAGCAATGCGACACGAAACCCTTTGCAATCCCGTCTGACTATGCGTCGGCTTACTCCACTGGCTCTCATCCACTATATTTTTACAAACGAGACTGAAAAAAAAATTGAAGAAAAAAAATATTAATTTCCTTCGTAAGTGTCTCATTGAACTTTCAAAGGAACAAATTTCACTCTGTTGATTCTTATTTTTAGCTGCGTTTGAGTTTGGTGACAACTGAGAAACAGATGAGACCTAATTCGATGGTGCAACTTTTTTTAACCGTGACAAATGTTTGTTGTTAAAAAAAGATTATTTAAAAAATGTGGCTAGGAACATTCTTTCGTTGGGTCTATGAAAATATATTCAAACATTATTTTTGGTCCGAACACGCGTGCGAGACGCGTCATTTCATGCATGCGAAGCGGGCGCAAAGTGACTTTTTTCCTCCCGTTGCTACGTATGCCTTCACACGCATTAAATTAGGGTTTGCAAGGGGCGTGGAAAAGAAATATAGTGTGTATCATGGGTGGAAGGCGATTTTGTTACACTATATGCTATTTTTTTTTTGTAATAGACTGGTGAGGGAGGTGATGGCGGTGAATGTGAACATGAGAGTCGGAATACACACGGGACGAGTTCATTGCGGAGTTCTGGGACTGAGAAAGTGGCAGTTCGATGTGTGGAGTAACGATGTTACTCTTGCAAATTACATGGAGAGCGGAGGCATACCTGGGTGAGAGAATATTACATTTTTTCATTGTTTTTTTTTTTTTTTTTTTTTTTTTTCGTTAACCTCTAAAACTCACGCGACAGCAATTTTTAACTCCAATTTGTGGAAATTGAATTTTTTTTTAAATCCACAAGCCACATTGAAATGCTAATCACAATGAATGACGAATATTTCAAATTTAAATACATTTTTGATGATCCATTCTCGTATTATTTATTTATAAGTTAAATATATATGTTTCTATTGATCAGTTATTAATTTTATTGGTTTATGAGATAAATGATGAATTATTTTTTCAAATGGAAACGACAATTATGATCGTGACGATTTTTATTTAAAAAAAAAACATCATGTAACGAAAAAGAATATAACAATTTTTATTATCACATGTTTATTTAATTTTCAATAGAAACAATGATTGTAATTGCAACAATTTTTATTTTAAAAAATGTTCAAGTCGGGTTCACATTACGAAAGAAACGTTGGACTGTCTGGGCGACGATTACGAGGTGGAGGAGGGTCGAGGTGGTGAGAGAAATGCTTATCTCAAGGATCACAATATTCAAACTTATCTCATTGTTCCGGGCGACACGTTCAAGGACAACGTCACAAGTCCGAGCCTGAGAAAAAGTTGTCCGCCGAATGGCAACGTTTCCAAAGAGATGAGAGTCATGGGTCACGGTTCGCAACACGGAAAACACACGAAGTGAGAATTACAATGATTATTATTTCGATGAAGAAACATTGTGTGTGTGTTTTTTTTTCAATTATTGCAGACGCTTATAACCGAACGAATTTTTTGTTCAAGGAATCTTTTCGTTCCGGACAGATTTGGTTTCGGCGAGAGCATCGAGTGTGAGAAAGATCCCGAAGACGAGGTCAATGAGTATCTGATGAGAGCCATCGATGCGAGAAGCATCGACAGACTCAGAGCCGAACACTGTGCCCCTTTCATTCTGACCTTTCGAAGGCCCGATATCGAGGAAAAGGTTGATAAAGAAAAAAACAACTTTTCGGAAACTTCATTTTTTTAACGGAGAAGGCCTCCTTGAGGGGACTAGGCCGCGAGAATAGGCCAAAAATGCGATAAAATTCAAATGGCGTTTGTGAAGAAACGAAACAACGTACAATAAATTTTCTTTTTTTTTGCAATTTTTTTATTGACATTTCGGCTTTCAAATTAGCAGGTCGCAACTTGAAAAAGATAAATATTCAAAGGAGATACGGGCTGATAAAGATGGCGACGCGTCTCACGCATTGCTTCAGCTTAACCACGATTCCGGGTGGCCGATTTATGTTTCGTCTAATTTTCAAACGCCATTCTCTTCGCAACATGTTCCGCCACCAATTGAACCTAAAATTTTTGAAAAACCATGAAAATTACGGAAATGGCGGCGAAAATTAAAAAAAAATCGAAAAACGGACGACATTTTTTGACATTTGTTGTAATAACAATAATAATAAATTTATTTTTTTGCATAGAGTCCGGTTCACTTGGTAGAGAACATTGATAGCTTTATTTTGGAAAAGAAACAAGGTGATATCTTTAACCGTTCTCGAGATATCGTGGCTAACGTTTATTTCGAAAAACGATGTGTTTTTTCTCTCCTGAGCTCAATTTTGCGAATTTTTTAGTCTGCTTTGCCTTGAAATATTCGTTAGAGATTACAGTAACAGAATACGAAAAAACAATAAAAAATTTGATTTTTCTCGCTGCCTAGTCCCTTTAGGGGGGCTGAGTCACTCAAAAAATTGAATTTTTTTTTTGTGACATGATTGATCTAAGTTTTAAATATATTTCATCCTTATAAAATTCAGGAATGAACTCTGTTACGAAGGAAATGAGACATCAGAATTGAAAACCCGTCGAGTCGTATGGCCCGAAAGCTACGCCAAATGAAAAATGTTGTGATAAATCTCACAGCTTTCAAATGCTCTATATGGCTCTGAAAAAAATTAAAAATATAGTCAAATATAGGTATTTCATAAGGATGAAATGGATTTAAAATTTGGATCGATAATGTCACGAAAAATGAATGCTTTTCAATTTTTTAGAAAATGTTATTGAAACATAATTTTTATACTCTAATTTTTGGTGCTTATTTTCGATTTTCTTTTTCTTTTAGTATTCCAGAGAAAGGGATCGTATGCTGTCGGCGTATTTCGTGTGTTCCGGTTTCGTTTACATGGTCGTCGTGGTTGCCATAGCAATTACTTTGTCCGGGTATGTTTCGTGTGCAAACAAAATTCCAATTATTTTTCAAACCTACGGACTGGTCGAGTGTAAAATCTTCGTCGACTGTTTTCCCTTCCGATCACCCCCGGAATAAGACCGGATATCCCTGTTTCGCATCGTGAATAAATTATACAGTGATTGTACATTCATTTTGTTCTCGAAATCGATCCTCTCCTGCTGGTATTTGCAACCCATCACGATCCTACTGGTCATTAATTTTTCATTTTTTTTTTGTACTGTACATCCCAGTCGTTCGTATTTGTTCCTAACAATTTTTCATTGACGCAAAATCTATAACTTTCAAACACAAAATGATTATTCGTGGATGTAAAAGCTTTTTACATCCACGGAAATTAATGTTTTTTTTCAACTATATTTTTTGTTGATGCGTTTCAGAAGCGTATATTTTTACGTTTGCACGGGGATCAGCCTATTTGTTATCGGCCTGATCAATGGTATCCTCCTTGCGGAAAATAACGAGGTAAGCTGATCAGTTTTCTTATAAATGTATAAAAATAAATGAATAATATTTATTCGTATGTTTGGAGTTGCACGGTTGCTTTGAAGTGAGAGTTTTCCGTTATTCGGGCATATTCAGATTGTTTTTTTTCAAAGTAAATTTGTTTTTGTTTATTGAAATTGAACTAAGTTAATATGTTCGTCGATGTTATTAGATGATGCTTATTAGGGCATCCTGTAATGTATTAGGTCTAAAAGGTAATATGCACTTGGGTGTCCTGAAAAAAAAACTATTACTCCGATTTCGGCGAATTCTTATCAGGTTCAAAGTATTTTGCATCCTTAGAATCGTGCTAAAAAATGAGCTCGATCGAAGCATTATTTTGGTAGCGCCGGATTTTCAAGGTTTTTACTTTTTTCTCTTCGCCGGTCACCCTAATATATATATATATATTAATATATTAGGGTGGTCGTTAAAAAATTCACATATTCTTATTAAAAATTCGAATCCATTATCAAATAAAATCTATTTTCGTCAAAACTATTTTTTTTTTAAATCGTCTACTACTAAGACATCGTATTATTTAAAATAAAGAAAAATTCAAATTAAATAATTGAATGAATCATAAAGTTTCCAGGCACGCTTTAATATGGAGATGGAGATCTGTAATTTGGGGCATCTTCTTTTCTTGCGGTCAACTTCAGATTGTTCAAGTTAAAAAAAAAATCGAATAATCAAAGTTAATAAACCAAAGTTAAAAATCAAAGTTAAAACAGTTTCAAAAAATTAATAATAAATATTCTAGAGGCACACCTTAGCATTATGCTAAGGGGCTCAAATTTCTAGAACTTTCGGTTTACGAGGTAAACTTTCGATTTCGGGGCAAAGATCGAAAATCGATTTTTCAACGACCACCCTAATACATATACCTATATTCGATTTATCAAACGTGTGGCGGGCTCTTTGGGGTTTCGCCAGAAAATTGGAAGACCTTGACTCTCGCACGCTTCAGTGACGGAGCGCAAAAGCGAGGCTCGGGTTTCCGGGTCAGTGCCAAAATCGTCGATTATACGGACACAGATTGAGCCAGCCTCACAACGTCGCTTTATTTTCTGAAATATCGAATTTGAATTATCCCCGTACCTTGTAGATGATGAATAATCAAAAATACACCGAACCGGAAGTTCATAGCGAGGCTGATCGCACATTCGTCAGGATAATATTTTCGTCCAATTCCACGAGCAACCTTCGCAATGAATTTTGAACATTGTTGGTTCGCAAAACAATCTGACACGTGTGGGAAAAAGAAACACTTATCCAAATTTCCAAATAAGATATCAACATTTTTCACAATTTGCGAAACTCTGAAAAGTAGAGAAAGAAAATGTATTTAAAAATGAATCAAGTTTCATGAAGACGATTAATAGAAGAACCGAAATTTCTGAATATGAAATGAACAATCGATATTTTTGAATATGAAATAAAAAATTATTGTCGACAATTTTTTTGACAAGTGGGAAAAAAAACAATACGGCAAAATGAGTTTTCTGGGAAAACGATATGAAAAACGAATTGTCATTCTTTTTGTTTTTTTTTTTGTTTGCAGACGATGCCACGATGGGTGAGAAACGCTTCCCTCATGATTTTCGAAAACCGACTCGTCGCACAGAGCATCGCTTCCATCGTCGTGTTTCTCACATTCGTCACAGCACTATCACCTTTGGTTAGTCCGGAATTATTTATAAAATTGTCGCAATAAACTGCAATGGCGGATTTGAACATTTGAAAAAATAAAAACAAAACAAAAATGCAATCTTGCATTTTTTCACATTACCCAAACTGCATTGCGAAATACAATTTGTATGAATTCTCGTGTCAAAGGTAACGTTGGACAGCAGCGACGTTTGTTCGAACAGTACAGAGTGGCTCGACAATTCAACCGTAATGATCGAGACAATTCCAGCATCCACAGGACCGTGCTATTACACGCTCTTTGCAGACGTGAGTACAACGAAAAAATGCGTCTTCCATTACATTCGACATCGTTCAAACGAAAAAAAAATCATTTTTTACGAATCACAATAATTTGATGGAACGCAGTTCGGTTTCTTTTTTTATTGCAGTCGATTGCATCTACATATATACATATATCTAATTTGTTCAGCATTAATCTTATTATCACAATTATCATTGTGATCATCATTATCATCATAAGATTATGACTGTTATGTTTCTTCAAACTCAGACTTTATTTTGTGTCTGATATTATTATTATTATGATTATTATATGGTTAACATTATTATCATTAATTTTTTTGTTCTTAAAATTTCAGATTTTTCCATAATTATGATTATTATTATGTTTTTTACATCTCAGACCTTTTTTTGATCCTGAGATTATTATTATTATTATTATTATTATTTTGTTCTTGAAATTTCAGATTTTTCCATCATCATGATTATCATTATGTTTTTTATATCTCAGACTTAACTTTGTGTCTGGAATTATTGTTATTATCATTATTATTATTATTATTATTATTATTATTATTATTATTATTATTATTGTTGTTATTATTATTACGAATAATATTATAATAAATTTTTATTGTTGTTAAAATTTCAGCTTTTTCCAGTTCTGGTTATGCTGGTGATGGTGACATGTGCCGTTTATCAAATTTTAACGTCAGTTTTCAAAGTCGCGGTTCTGAGTATAGTCGTGGCGTGTTATCTGGCAGTTAGTGTTTATCAGGCGATGGACGAGGATGATATTGACCCAGCCAGCCGTTGGCTTGCCGGTGTTCTCGTTGTCTTCTTCATGGCCTGTCTCGTAGCACATTCCCAACACACGGAAGCGACATATCGTCTCGACTTTTTGTGGAAGCTTCAAGCGACCGAGGAAAAGGAAGAGATGGAACATTTGAAGGCCTACAATCAAAAATTGCTCGCCAATATTCTTCCCGAACACGTAGCCGCGCATTTTTTGTCGACCGTCAGTTCCGACGTGAGTTTCAGTTTTTTCAATCAATACGGATTTATTCGTCCAATTTTCATTTCCAATTTATTGTTTTTGTTTTCTTTTAACTTCGGTTTTACGAACGAACATAAAAATAAAAATGTCAATTTTTTAAAAAATATTATTTTATTGTGATCGTGAAATTTTAGGAACTTTATCACGAGCAGTGCGACTACGTGTGCATAATGTTCGCTTCGATACCAAATTTTTCGGAATTTTACGTTGAACTCGAGGCGAACAACGAAGGCGTCGAGTGTCTGAGACTGTTGAACGAAATAATCGCGGATTTCGATGAGTTGCTTTCGGAGGATGGGTTTCGTTATATCGAGAAGATAAAGAGCACCGGTGCGACGTACATGGCTGCTTCAGGTTGGTCAAAATTTCGTCATCGAACCAGGAAAAACAAAACCATTTGGGACATAAATGTTTTTTTAATAATATTTTAATATTCCGTTGCATCACCGACACAATAAACTAGAGTTTCATTCGATTTTTTGACACAATCTTATTCATTGATTCATCACACAATTCAAATTATGAATTCAAAATAATACTAAGAATATTTTGCTGCAGTTTGCAAAAAAAAAAAGTAAAGGGAAAGATAAAGTTGAAGTAAAAAATGTGGGAACCTTCACCAAGACTTTACCAACATTTCTTTTCAAAGGAAAATCGCAAAAAAATGTCAGAATGTAGCTTTCAATCGGTACATTCAATGCAAAATTATAACGACACACTGTGGCAACAAATAGTTTTACGAAAAATATAAAAATAAAAAATAAAAATTTCGTCAATGCCCAATACGCTATAGTTGATAACTTTTTTTTTTGTTTTTTGTTTTTCAATTTTTTTCGTCAATTGCGTTTCAGGTTTGACGAAGAGCACCCGTGACTCGAGAGACTTCAAACACGTGACAGCAATGGCGGATTACGCGTTGCGAATACGCGAACAATTGGCCTACGTAAACGAGCACAGTTTCAACAATTTTCGGATGCGCGTTGGAATAAACATTGGTCCGGTCGTGGCCGGTGTTATCGGAGCGAGAAAGCCCCAATACGATATATGGGGCAATGCCGTGAACGTGGCGTCGAGAATGGATTCGACCGGGGTTCTCGATGGCATACAAGTCACCCAAGAAGTTTACGACATACTGAGCCCTAAGGGTTTTCCGATGACGTGCCGGGGTACGATTCAGGTCAAGGGCAAGGGCAGCATGGTCACGTACTTTCTCGATGGGCCTAGACCCACGGAATTAATATCCGCCAATAATTCCACAACGAATTCCAACAACAATACCAATTTCCAAGATAAAATTGTTTCACCCACAAATGGCCTACCATTCTGATCGTAGGAATTATTCGTCACGATGGACGTGTTGAAACGTCGATGATATTACGATTGATCGAATCTTGAAATATTTCGAGGGGGTCCTGGGTCGATCGAAAGTCGATCGAAATCAATCGATAATTCAATCGGTTGGGGATCATTGGCATTTACTTGCTACATTTGTCTCCCTCTCTTTTATTTTTAATCGTTATCGTCGATCGAATCTTCGAATATTCGAGGCCCCCGGGTCGATCGTATCATTCAAACGATCGAATTCTATCGTTGAAACGATCATCGCATTTTCTTGCTTTATTTTTCTCCCTCTCGTTTTTTTGGGGAGAGGGGGAAGGCGGACAAAGCCGAACAATGTGCGAAAATGATGAGACGATAATGACTATTTATGGAAGGAAAATGAATCCTGTTGGATTTTCGATGAATACCAATTTTGGTACTCGAGGATCTGAAAAAAGAAAAACAAAAAAAAAATGGGCGCACAAAAAAATGCTGTTTTCGTTTTTTCCTCTGGTATTTATTATTTCAATAACGGGATAAAGAATGAATAGAAAGATTATCAGAATCTTTGGAATCGATTTTGACGTTTTCGCATGTCGGCAAAGAGGTTGAAATTGCGAATTCACGAAGCGAAATATTTAATTGTCGGCCTTTCAACGATTTGTGCGAAGCAAAATAATTAAAAATAAAAGAATTATCGAATCAAGTGTGGTATATCGATAGATCGAATTAAAACGCCAATATCGAGAAAATGCGCACGACCAAAAAAGCCATTGACGTCATCAGAGAGCAGTGACATTGCGATTGGAATTAACAATTTTTTTATTCGTGCAAATATTGATTTTATCGGAGTTGAAAAAACTTGAGCGAACGGCCTCTCTCAATAATGTCTTCGGCTCACGCGACGACGAAGTAATGTTCGATATAATGGAAGGTTTCGCGTTATGTGTAAGATTACCACCTCTGTATAACTATAATGCCGATTTATCGTTCAGCAAGTCGAATATATATATATATATATATATATATATATATATATATATATATATATTAGGGTGGTTCTCATTTGGGTAATGTCCAAATGTTGATTTTGCCGGGGGCTCAATCGATCCCAAAAAATGTTTTTCTAAAGTTAAGCCTGTCATGAACCTCCTAGTCCAATTCTAATCACCGCCTACGACCAGGTGAAGTTAACCATTTAAAATACATGCAATTTTTCTGTACGTCGGCTATTATATTGGCGGGACGACTGATTATTGCTTGAAAAATCCAATACTGTACGGAGTTAACGGGTACGAACCCTACTTCCACGAAAAAAATAAAACGCATGTATGGGTCGTCTCTTGCCACATGTACGTGTGTACGATTATCGTCAGAGGAACGATGTAAAGGCGCGATGTAACGTGGCATGAGATGACCCATATATGTATTTTATTTTTTCCGTGGAAGTAGATTTCATACATATATTTCAAATGGGAAACTTTACTTTACCTGGTCTTAGGCGGAGATGAGAGTTGGACTCGGAGCCTCATAATAGACTTAGCATTTTCTTATTTCTTTTGGGATCGATTGAGTGTCTGCCAAAATCAACATTCGGACATGACGAAAATAAGAACCACTCATATACATACATATATACATATATATACATATATATATATATATATATATATATATGTATATTCGCGAACACGAGACCGGAACGAACTGTACCCGAGTACGCGATCGATCGAATGAAAATCATCGATATTTCCGATGAGTTAACAAATTTCCGTGAGATCACTCGGGCTACATAGTTCGATGAATTTATATTTTTTCCCTTTCCTCGAACTCGGACTTATGTACGATACACACTGGTGTGAATATTAAAACAGTCATTTAAACGCAAATTTATTTATTTAAATATATTAAGATTTAAATGTAATTAAAAAAAAAAAAAAAAAAAACAAATTTCAATCAATGCATTATTGTTGTGATTTCGTTTGTTTGTATCTTACTAAATCGTGATTATCACATGACTTTCATTATTACAGCGGCGTTTTTTTCGTCGATTACCGAAAAGCACAGATCATTTTTTTTATCATTCGTGCTGCTTATTTTCACCTCGATTTTTTTCCACATGATTGATCTTTGTATTCGATTTTATGATTCGATCCTGTTTCTATAAAAGTCGCTTCACTGGTGCCAAAAATATTTTTTTTATACAAAAAACTGTGTTAGAATTAAAATAATCATACAGTCTTACGCTGAATATTTTTTTAAATCCATTTGCAATTGTAATAATGAAAAATATTTAAAAAACGAGGAGAGAAAAGAAGAATTCCGTTGTAATAGGTCGAGATAAAAATTCACGTCTCGATTAAATTGTTTTATTCCTTTTTTTTATTTTCCGATCACTATATTGTACAGAAATATTTTACAACAAAATAATTTACAAAATTTTGGCATTAGTGACGCAACGTTAGCATCGTCTGTGTAACATTGTTAGAGTATGAAAATATTTTTAACATTTAAGCAAGCTCGCGGATTGTCAACATTTCGGAATTTCGTGCAGTCGAGAGATGCTCTGGCACGTGATGATTGAAATATTCAGAGCCCAGCGTTGAGATCATAATGGATAAATCTTCGAGACTGTTTTACCAACAATCGGCACTATCTTACCGACAATCTCGATTGTACATTATTTTTCATTCAATTATCCCGTTGATTACTCGCCGACACGGAAATAAACCTTGGAAAGAGACACAAAAAGTGTTTCGTGTACTGTGTATATTTTCGGAAAAATATTTTTGTAAAACAAATCGTTGATAATTGAATTAATTTGAGAATAGTAATTTTCAGGTTGTATAGGTCAGTAGATGCACCGATGTCGTTCGCTGTGATTTTTTTTTTTTTTTTTGCCATCCCAAGTAAAATAAATTATTTATGGACTATATAGTTCATGTATTGTCTCTAAGTAAGCCGACATAAATTATGTATAGGTAATATATATCCAGTCCTATATACAGTTCATATATATATAGACATAGACCGTATAACATTTTTGTTACTTGGGATGCATCGTGATTTTTTTATTCATGCAACACAGATTACACTTGATGTGCTTGATGATAGCCAGTAATCTCTTGAAGTGTCGGGTCACCGTGATAACATTTTTTTTTTCTTTTTAAATAAAATCAACCAATAAATCGAGCCAACGTGATGTATAATTCTAAAAAATCTTATCAGGACACACCGTCCATTGACGAAATTGATCGGATCTCTGATTGAAATCGAAAAAAAAAAAAAAACAACAAATTTGCTTCGTAATTGTGGAAGATTACAGCTCTAAGATTTTTTGTTTTAAACAAGTAAACGACAATTGTGTATCTACTGTGAATCCTCGGACGATTATGGACTTTCGTATAAATAATGGACAAGTGACAAATTCGCTGAAACACAATTATTTTTTTAAGTTGACAATTAACGCCGTGCCACGTAATCGTCCATATAGTTTGGAAAATAATGTTCGGACAATGAGGAACGCAGTTTTTTTTTTTTTTTTTTTTTTTTGTCCTTCATCACTTTTAGTCGACGCATTATAATTTACCTGTAAAAAAACGAAAGTGCGAGTTAAAAATCGGATTGGAACGAAAGTTTCAACCCTTCGAGGTCACTCGATGTGGCAGTAACGCGCTGGTCGCACGGGGTCGAAATGACCCCAGCCATGGTTAATCTATTGCCGCGTTAGCAATGTCGTGCCGAACGACTCATCAAAATTCAGGATATTAGTTCGAACACTTTAGAATGTGGATATTATGATTAATATTTTTTATCAAAGTTTCGAAATAGCGAATAAAAAATCATCAAGGGGCCAATGGTCGGAAAACCCCATTTGTTACTAAAAAATTAATATCTTTTACAATTTTTAATTTTTTTTACTTGAAGTTGCGCTCGGGATTATTTTGAGCCCCCAGTGACCTCGAACGGTTGATAAGTTGTTGTACGTTTCGACTATCACGATCGAGTAAAAAAGAAGAAAAGGAGAAAAATATAGCACAATACAACGAAACCGTGGATAATGAGCGAGATTCTGACGAGAATGAAAGCTAAATAATATATATATATATATATATTATTCGTTGAATCGAACGGCAGAAAGGGACCACGAAGCTATAGTGGTAAGGGCGCAGGGAATTCCCTACCCACGGAGAATCGACGAGAGCCATTATTGACAACCGTGACATTTCGTGACGATGATTTGTGAAAGATAGAAAATAAATGAATGAATAAATAAATAAATAAATCATGCATAGCGCGGAACACACACGAATGAACAAAATGAATGAATAAAAAAATACTATAGTTCGTTCCTGGCTGTCACGAAGATGCGCACCTATATCGCAGTGTATCGACGAGTAACACATCAAACATGCTGTCAATAATCGTCAACGTTAACGCATATGAATGTGAAATATATTATAACAAAAATAAAATAAAATAACGATAAATAAAAGTAAATATGTTGTAATCCCACGAGTACACAATTTACGTATTTTTGAACAATATCGATACGACACATTCCATGTAAAAAAAAAAAATAAAATAAAAAATATGTCTCATTTTCAGATGAAGCAGAAGCAAATATTGTTCAGTTGTGACTGTGCGCCGATAATTCTGACTGTCAATAAAAGTAATAAATGTCGTTTTTTCTTTCGTTGTTGTTGTTGTTTTTTTTTTTTTCTAAATTAGTTTGCTTCGGGTGAACCAAGAGTTAGTAGCCGAGACTCCTTCCAACGTGGAGTGTCTCGTTTTCTGGATAATTTGTCAAAAATAACTCTGCATAGTTGTGAGTAGAAATGTTAAATAATAGATTGAAAAATAAAAAATAAATACCAGAGAGGTTCTGTCTATGATATAATCTGATTACGAGCCAAGTGTAAAAAAATTTATTAGTTATATTGTATGAAAATCATTTCGATGTGTACCTGGCAGGTCCAGTGTGTGTGATTCCCCATAATCGACATTAATTAAAACAAGATTTCGAACATGTGATATATAAAAAATGAGGGTCATCTTAAAAAAATTAAAATTGCGTGAGCTCTCACATAGAGGTTCGAAATAATTTGTTTTCTATTGTTCACGAAGCCCATTCAATCTATCTCAATATTTACCCATGCTCATAGAATTGTAATTCTTTAAAATTATATATACCACGAAATGTGTATTCGAGTTTAGTTATCACAGCTAAAATATCAACGTAGAAAAAAATTGCTCAATATGGTTTAATCAAAAAGATTTGTGCTTCACTTTGAAAATATGCTAATCCCCGAAAACAAAATAGCCGCCACTCAAGTTTCGCCATTTTGTTTTCACGATTTTCTAAGTAAAGTACGCATCTTTTCGATGCAGAATGCATATCGAGCAAATTTTTTTTATGCTGATATTTCAGCTATGATAAATAAACTCGATAAACATTTCATGGTATATAATTTCGAAGAAATTACAATTCCATAGGTATGGGTAAATATTAAGATAGATTGGAAGAGACTTCGCAAACCTAAAAAAACCATCGCAAAAAAAAAATTACTCGGAACCTACGTGGAAGGTTACGCAATTTTGTTCAAAGAAAATCATTCTTGCTAAGGACCACTCGAATATATATATATATACATATATAAACTCGCGTTCAGCACACGCGTGGACACGGTTCGACGGCTCACCGCTAGATGGCGCGTCGACCCACGAAAAAAATAGTGTCCGCCGAGAAAAGCGTGCTCATTGGCAATGTCGGAATCATCATTGCTCCGAGTTCGCGACGGGGTCAGTAACACGGAATATTTCCACGAGGGACCACGAGAGACGAATCGATACGGCCGGGAATGATACGCGCATGCGCGCTATCCCCACACATGGGACCAAGACCACGAGGTTTTCGGTTCCGCATTTACCCGCTTAGCCAGTCCAACGTGAATTTTCAATCGTAACGCGTGGTGTCTCACATTTTCTTCACGCGATAGTCGTCTTCGCTACACTCAAAAACTAGACAAAAAAAAAATGCCTACTTTTAGCTAATTCGAATTGAAATGTAGATCAATGTAATTATTTTGAAAAAAAGAGAAAAATTGAACGTCATATTGATTTGTTTGAGGGAGTGGAAGAAATTAAAAATCAGATATTTCGTCATGTTTTTACTGAGATTCGATGAATTGAGGGAATGCCAAACGATTTCCTATCATGACAGCTGCGATTGTGTAACATGAGGTCATGAGACATCACCGCAAATTGTTGTGCAACGTGGTATGACGGAAAAATATAATATATAATATAATATAATGTTATATCATATAATAATATAATAAATAATATAATATGATAAAAGTTTCACAATAATTTTTTTTTATTGGAACTATATAGAATAATATATCGTTCATTCAAGTGTCCTATTCGAAGTTGCGAATCGTCGATGTGATCAAACGAGTGAATAAAACAATCGATTTCGGAGTAAAATCGTCATTGTTTGGCGTAGCTTCGTGCTGTTAACAATTTTCCGACATCACAATCATTTTCGATTGATGCTGCAAAGACAATATTTTGCCAATTTAAAAACTAATATTATTTTTTTTACGCAGAACGGTCAACAAGTTGTCCACCACGAAAAAAATTAGAATTATGACAAATTATTTAATTACATGAAAAAGAGTATTGTGCATTTCTTCAAAATTTTTGGATCGCATTTTTTTGAATTTTTCAAAATTTCAAAATTTTCTATGTACCGTTATATCTTGAAAGCATAGAATTGAACAGAAAAATGTTTCAGACAAAAAAGTTCCAGTATTACATAAAATTTGTGAAAATATATATTTTTTCAATTCTTCGATTTTGAAAAATGACCATTTTCTTTAAAAATATACGAAAATAATTTTTTTCGGTCGATAAGTCAGTTTCGATATTGCAATAGACACACGCATTTTATTTTAGATGGCTCGATTCACAAAGTTTATCTAAAACTGCAACTTTTTTGTCTAAAAAATTATTCTGTTTAATCGTTAGCTTTCAAGATAATTCGTAACAGAAATTTTAAAAAATCCAAAAAAATTGCGATGCAAAAATGTTGAAAGAATTCACACTACTCGTTCTCATCTAATCAAATAGTTTGACGAAATTTTCGATTTTTTTCGTAGTGGACAACTTTTTACCGTTTGAAATCGGATGGAATGCCTCATGCAAATGAATAGATAACCAATAATTAATGATAAAATTGACAAAAAAAGAAGAAAAAGAAAACTATCTTCATCATATGAAAACTATTCGTTTGAAAACAAGATGGTAATCGCGAATGATTTTAACCCCGGCAGCTGCCTGTAGTCGTCGGAACCCTATGGTCCTCTTTCCACTTCGTAACCGGTTTAACGATTTAATAACCCATTGAAGAAAGCCTATCCAACGGAGTGGCGAACGAAGTTGGCCATCCTGTTTCACAAACCCCGACCGGGACTCCGTTAGACACATGCAATTCCATTTAATTTCGCGATACACGTTCCAAAAATTGTTCTCATTGCGTAACCACTTGTGGCACACGAGCGAATGCGCTCTGTCTTATCGATAAAGCCAATAACTCGGGTTATCAATTCGTCAATCGGTGCAACGATCTTTATTTCGAAAAATTATTTTCCACGATCGTTGCAGATCGTGTCGACGATGAGATTGTCGACTGGGCGAGTGACGTGGCTATAAACACATTCGAGTGATCCCCGTTATCGCGAAATTCATTGCTTCGGTATTTCGAATTACGATGACCTTCGCTTTTGGCGAACATCATCCTAACGTTCACAACTACTATATTTTTGAATTTTCTTACTTTTTATTTCAACAGTTTCCAAACGAAAATATTATTTCTACAACATTTTTTTGAATACAAAATTTGACAATACGGTTTTTTTTTCGCGAATCAAAATGAAATTTTTTGCTGTTTGAAAAATAGAAAAAATTCAACATCCAATAAAAATAAATTTACGATCTTTGCTGTTTTACAATTTGTGTTAAAAAAAAAAAAAATTCCAATCGTTTTGAAGAAAAAAAGTTTCGAAACATGATAATTCTTCGCTATTAATGAAAAACCAATTATTGTGGTATTTTTTGAAGTGCAATACCAAATAATTAGTTTTTCCTTTTTATTTATATTCAGTGAATAATTTTTTTCTTTCATATTAATTTCATCAAAGTTATTTTAATATTTTGTTATCGTGAGAAAGGTTTGTTGATTTTTTACTTATTGTTGCAGTCGCGATAGCACCGTGAAATCTGCGGACTACGGTAGTCGAGTCCGGCAATGAGAGTCAACAGTAGTCAGAATAACGAGATCGGATGTGGTCGCGGTAATCGGAGATAGTCTCGATGAAATCGCCGGGGCTTGAAAATCGTACATGTAACACGATCAACTAGTTAACGGAGAAATCGTTAATCGGACTTTGTTGCATCGTTCGCAAACCTGGTCACTCGACACGGAACTCTCGTACGGATACCGTCACGACGTACGATAGTTGCGAACGTTTTTTTTTTTTCAAATCTCCACGTCGTCTCGATATTTGGTCAAATCACACGATTCGACAATGAGCTCGAAATACATTAATTCCGAGGTAAGTTGTTTATTCCGCGATTTTTTTTTTCATGGCAAATAATGTTCTGTCTTTAAATAATTTTGAATAATTAATGGCAAAAAAAAATTTTTTTAACCATGGACGCAAGAATTTGTGGTGTTTCGGTGATGGAAAATATTTTCAGATCGATTTACAATCTTTGTTTTAATGTTTCAATTATTGATATTTCAAGATTAAATGTGATAATATTTTTAATGCCTGATATTTCATGTTAAAATGCGATAATAATTTAACGTTTGTTATTCGATCATAAAATGTGATAATTATATAATATCGTGAGATTAAAGATTATTATTTTTTTATACACAATTTATTTCTTTAATATTTATGTGCTATGTTGTTAATATAGAAATTTTATATTTGAAAAAGTTCTGAAAAATTAGAAAACTGAGATTTTGAGTTGGTTTAAATTAAATTCGTTAAAATTTTCGTTGTATTATTTAAAATATAATTTTTGTGATTATCGAAGGGATTAAAAATGAAACAGCGTGGTAAATAAATTGATGACAATTGTCGTTTGCTGTGAAGAATTCTCATTTGGTGTCGTAACGGGCAAATTCTCGAGAGGGAGGGGGCGGGGGTAGGGGATTGAACGTCGAGAGCCTCTAAACGTCAAGGCTTATCTAGGCTCGTTAAAAGAAACATACAGTTCATTGAGGTCAGCAATATGTAGGAATCATCGATATAGATGAATTTATATTTATTTTCTAAATCATTGTCGGCATAAAATCACCACATTATTTGATGTTATTCCTGGTTATCGGCGTCACAATCGATAATGAAGAAAATATAGGTTATCCACGATTATTATTACGTCACGGAATTTCATAAAAATATAATCGCAATTGCTGTCAACGAAATGTGATATCTGACGTGAATACTCACGATGCTCCACATCAGACGATATAATCATGAGTGTAGAAAAAAAATGAACGAAAACATTTATCTCACATTATCCCGAAATAACTACATCTCAAACAAATTTCAAATCCCATTAATTAACGATTTATGTAAGAAACGCCGTATTTAAACGGATAGAAATATTAATATATATTCTGTGGTTGATACAAAATCGCGTAACTCCGTGTACAATGATGCCAAGTGCATGTGAATAGAAAAATATAGACGATGCTGTGCGCTCGAAGATCTCTCGAGAAGTGATCGTCGCCTCGACTGTCGAAACGTCGATCCCCTTTGTGAGCCACAGAGCTCACCAGCCCTTTGTACTGCTCGCTAAGCAGTTATCGCCTCGTGTAAACTGATGAGGGTGACCGCCACCCAGGCTGAGACGTTGCTAAGCACGTCTCTATCGTTGACGTAAGCGCCGAAAGAAACCGTTGCTTTCAGTCGTCCATCCTGATGAATTCGCGTCCTCGCGAAGGTAGCATCACAGGTTTCATGATGGTCTTGGCCTGCCCCGTTCGCTTCGATCGCTTGGTAGGTCCGCTTTCTCTCAGCGTGTGAATGTTGATGCCATCTGTCACCATGCTTCGGGTTACTCTGTTACAATTTATTTCTTCTAAAACATAAAACAACATTGACCACGTTGCAAAATAATCCCTTTGCACCCCTCATCATGCTACTCAGTTAACAGTTGTTAATGCAGTTAGTTTTATATATCTTCCTCTGTTACTCGTCCAAATATATACTGTTTGTCATGCCATGATTTATCTTTCAATACGAGTACTAATATACTCAAGCGGGCCCGATTAATCGTTTAATGCTCATTAAACGATTCATGCAACGATCACACCGATCCAATGTTCTCATCGCTCCGTCACCTTGTCGATTCAGACCTGTGACTAACGATTCTATCGCATGGTCACCCCGTCAGTCCGGAGCAGTGACCGTCCAATCGTCCCCGACGATTTTGCATTAACTCACAATGCCAATCATCATCCGATCACCCCGTCAGTCCGGAGCAGTGATCATCTGATCATCACCGAAGATCGTGCATTAACACAAATAATGCTGATCTTCTTTCAGTCACCCCGTCAGTCCGGAGCAGTGACCACCCGATCGTCCCTGACGATCGTGCATTAACATACATAATGCCAATTTTCACCTGGTCACCCCGTCAGTCCGGAGCAGTGACCACCCGATCGTCCCTGACGATCCTGCATTAACACATAATGCCAATGATCATCTGGTCACCCCGTCAGTCCGGCGCAGTGACCATTCGATCGAATTCATCAATCGCTTTCCGATCATTTTGTCATTTCGGATCCGCGACCGCTCAGTCATCCTCTGGTCGGCCCCATCACTCCGGATCCGTGACCAACCGATCAAACTCATCATCAGCCGCTCCCCGGTCATCCCGTCATTTCGGATCCGTGACCGCTTGAACGTAGTGCCCTCTAGTAGCACAGTTCAATCAAGGCTGCAAGGCTCACCTTCCACGCCGCGCGTCTCAGAAGGACCTGGAACTTGGAGCTCATCCTCGCTACCGTCCAACTCGGTATCGCTGCTTCCTGATCTTCACCTGAAATCACGCTACAGTACAGCTCTGCGTGTGCTGAGCACTGTTGACGTCCACGTTGACGTACCGATCACGGTCAAAAATACCCCAGTGATTTGATACGGCCCAGCGTATTTTGGCAGCATCTTTTATACGCTACATCGTTCGTACAAGTAATGCGTCTACCGACCACGATAATTCCACAACTGATTCTGACTCTCGAGTTTTTTTTTCAGTTGCTGTCATAACGAGGTTTTCTCAAGCTGTTAAGAATTTATGACTCGACCGCATTGCGAGATCCATAACCCATTAATAATCTCAAGGGTCACTTCCCCGTTGCCTTGTTGACGGTATTATTTAATTTTCACACGACTTGTGAAAACTCCTGATCCCATCTCATCTCGACATTCAAACTAGCCGCTAACGTAGTAAGAATCGTCCAATTGTTTTGCTCAACCTGACCGTTTGCCCTTGACGTGGCTACTGCGGTTGCTACGTGCTTCATACGTTTCTCGTTACAAAACTCTTTGAACTTTTGCTAGTGAACACACTTCTACGATCACTAACAATGCACTGTGGAAACCCAAATGTTTCACCAATGATATTCAACAATCGTTCAACAAATATTATTTTTTTTTTGTATTATTTACCGTTTTAGAAAATACAAATTTCGTAAACGCTTCCACTACTACCAGTAAATACAAATTATTGGTTGTACTTTTCACGAGCGTTCTCAAGTGGTCTGTGTACCATGTGCATGGACATCGAAATTTTTTTTTTCATTGGGTTCAAGTAGTCTGGCCGCTTGCCGGCCGGTCCCTTGTCCCTTGTCATAAAAACACTCTAAGCACGTGGCGACAAAACGTCTCACATAACGCCACATCGAACCGAACCAATAGTTTGCCTGCGACTTTTCGAGCGTCTTTGTCACTCTGAAATGTCCCATTTCGTCGTGGCACAGTCTGACTATTATTTGTTTCGCTACCTTCGGCACCGCCTACTTGAGCTCGCCCGGCGTTTTCCAGACACCCGATTTTCTATGAGAACGTGATCAGATTCGATTTGCTTCTCCTCTGCATCTTTCGCTACTCTATTTAACACCTCGTGTACGTATTTCAATCACGGATCTTGCAATTAAGCGATTAACAGCCAATCTCTGAGTTCAATATGCAATAATCTATCTCCTCAAATTTATTGTTGGCACCGTTTGGGTTGCGACTGAAAACGTCGACATGTGGCGTTTTCTCAGCCCTGTACTCTATAGAACAATCAAACTCTTGGAATTGAATCCGCTACCCCGTCACGCGTGTGACTCATGCGCAATAAATCTCGTTTAACAAAAATTGCGCACAACGCACTGGAGTCGCTCACGCTCTTGAAACGGACTCTCAGTAAATAAACCCCAAATCTCTGTAAGCTATTTACGTCTGTTGGCGTTTCGAGCTCATACGAATAATATTTTGTTTTTCATTTAATGGTCTGTCGACTGAAGTTATTAATCGGTTTCAAATCATTCTCGATTCGTTGTTGCGATAAGATACCGCCCAAACCTAACTGACTCGCGTCCATATGTAACCCGATCTCGGCACTCTGCTTATATATAGTCAAGAAAAGCCTAGAAATCAGCCTTTGTTTGAATATATGGAATGCACGCTGCTGCTCGTCACCCCAACAACAAGCTACAGTCTTCTTTGTCAATGTGGTAAGAAGGTCGGACAATAGTGGCAAAGACGAATGAATTTTCGGAAATATTCACAAGACCGAAAAAACTGCCTCACCGTGCACGTTCAAGACACTTGAAATTTCTTTTTACTGCGTTAATTTTATGGCTACCCGGCCCTTGCTGGATTACCCTGTACCCGAGGTAGTCAACCATTGTTTCAAGTAATGTGCATTTACTTATTTTCAATTTTACTTGTGCATCTCATTATACCCGCAACACAAACTTCAATACACGCAAACTCGACATGACATTTTTAAACGGAATAAGAATGTCGTCCACACATGCGTTAGGACAGTAATCCGACCCTTGAGCGGGTATACGACTCTGTTTATTAAGCGTTGATAAACTGCGAACGCACTCGTCTGTCCAAAAGACATTCGAAGAAATTTAGACTGCCCGAAATTTAAACTCGTCAATTAATCGTTTCCCTCAAAGCTGTTCAACTGATCTTCGATCAACGGCAACAGGTATCCATATATTTTTGTAATCGCGTCCAGTTTGCGGTAACCGACGCACATTCTAATTTCTCCTCTTTTTTTTCGTATCAGAAGAATGAAACTTGAGATGGGAGAATTTGAGTCTCGCATGATTTTATTCTCCTCTTACTCATCTACAATTTCATAAACTTTTCCGCGTTCTGAATAGGAAAGTTTATACGTTCGATAAGTTACGACTGAAATGCTTCTAGTTCTATCTTAATTTCCGTAGCTTGCGTCGCTTCTAATTGCAAAATATCCAATGCAAAACAGTCGCGATACGAGTCAACAATTCAAATAGATTTTTCTTTGAGTCATCCGATACGCTAGTATCGATTTTGATCTTATCTTTTGGGAGACTGCCCTTTTCTACATTTTTTTTTATAACCTCCTCGAAATTTACTTTCAACAGGAGACTCTGGTCTCGCCAACTCCGTTCTGGTGTCAATTATTTCTTCCTGAGACGTTCATGTTTGCTCGGGTAAATTAGCAACTCATGATGCTTCAAAATTTGTACCAACAACACACTTTGAAATGCAATACCTCTTACCCTCTCTTCGCCTCGTACGCTCAGCTCGACGCATAAACCACCAGAATAATTATTTGGTACCGCTACCTGGGTATCGGCTCCATGACTGTCTCCTCCGCCGCCCTCGGCACCGGTTCTCGCGGTGACAGCTACTTCTTTTCCCGGTAGTTTGACCAGAGATGCGTTGAACAACCGCAGGTCACCGTCTCTCTGAACCGTGGTGATACCAGGTAAACCCAAAAAGGGTTGTCCCACGATAAGCAGTACTCCTTGAACCTCGACTGGGGCGACGAGTACGTCAACCAGTCCCTCCGCCAAGTCGACGTTCAGATTCGCCCGGGTGATACCATCCGGACGGACCTCTCCGCCACCATACCATCGAAGGACCACCTCCTTCGGCTGCAGGTGTAGTCGCATCTCGTCCAATTCGCTCTCCTTCGGAGTGGTGCATCCACTCCCACCGTTGATGTAATCACGTAATAGAGTATCGCTGTGGACCGCATCGTATGGCCTCATACTCCTACTCCTCTGTCCGATACCGATATTACACACATCTGTTCCTCGTTTCGTTTTGTTTTTCGCTTTCGGGCATAACCGTGACGGATGCCCAACCTCTTCCCAGCGAAAACATCGTACAATCGTCAGTTTGTTTGGAGGACCTCCTGACGATTCTCTCGATCCTCGTTCTGCTTCTCCGTCGTGTCGCAGGGCCCACTTACGCTTCCACTTATTACGACCATTCAAATCATGCCCTGCACGGTCGTTGTCCTTTCGGTCACCGGACGCGTCAACGCACTTCTCTGGTGCAGAATCCGTTTTGCTCAAAAACACACGTAGTGCCTCAAGCAGCTTCTCATGTTCTTCGCAAAGCCTAGCGCACAGTCGCAAAGACGGTGTATATCGAGCAGTCGTCTCGCGAAAATTAGATCTTGTTCGAGATCGATGAGATCTGCCATGCGAGCGACTCATTGTAAACAATTTCTCCTCGTTCACAATAACTTGACACCGTGTTCACATTAATTCACCAATACACACACAGTATACTTATTACACTGCTACGCGCAAATCACAAGAGATAAAACAGTTCTTTATCCCACTTCTGAACTGTAAGAAACGCCGTATTTAAACGGATAGAAATATTAATATATATTCTGTGGTTGATACAAAATCGCGTAACTCCGTGTACAATGATGCCAAGTGCATGTGAATAGAAAAATATAGACGATGCTGTGCGCTCGAAGATCTCTCGAGAAGTGATCGTCGCCTCGACTGTCGAAACGTCGATCCCCTTTGTGAGCCACAGAGCTCACCAGCCCTTTGTACTGCTCGCTAAGCAGTTATCGCCTCGTGTAAACTGATGAGGGTGACCGCCACCCAGGCTGAGACGTTGCTAAGCACGTCTCTATCGTTGACGTAAGCGCCGAAAGAAACCGTTGCTTTCATTTATCAAAAAAGAATAATAATTTTTTGCATTCTATTTTATTCGTTGATACCATTTTTTTAAGCAGCATTTTTTTTGTATCAAAGTTTGTCGAATTCTTTGTTGATAATTTCCCGGAAATATTAATCGAACATTCAACAATGAACAAAACTATTTGCATAATGATTTTTTGGATTAATTATTTCGAAGCTCTTATGTATACATCGTTTCGCAGATCGAAACAACAGAAGTGCAACCGTCTTTCCGAACGTCCTGCGAAAAGTATTTGGGATGGATAAGACTGACAAGCGTGGAGCCTACGATGTGGCTCTACATGATGGCTTACATGACAACTTCGGTGGTTGAGCAAGCTTTTTTCGTTTACAAAGCTTGCCGAGTTAATCACGGATTTTCCGAAGAATATTGCAAAAACGTCAGTCAGAACACGACCCTGAAGGATCAAGTCCAAGTGAGTCGAACACCGTTCTACACCCAATCATTATTTTTTTCATCATTTTTTATACATCATACAAAAAAAAACCGAAGAAAAAAAATCGCAAAGAATTACAGAGTACTTGAAAAAATAATGTTGATCTATCTCGCATCAACAGATTCAATTAGACTCCGAGACTAGGCACTCGAAACACATATTTGTCACCAGATTAAACTGGCAAGGTGTGTTGACGTTGCTGATAGGAGACGACATTCCACTTAACATTACATTTCTCCAAGATAATGATATAATAATAATAATAATCAAAGAAAAATATATAAAAATAATTAGAAAAATATTGCTTCGTTCATTCTCACGAATTAACTGAGCAATTAATTTAATTTAAAAATATATATATATAGGAAACCGAAATAAGAAAAGAATAATATCGGTAAAGTAGGGTTCTCGTTCTCAAACCAAGAGAGGAAAATAATCTTACGAAATCACATCCATAACAATGTCGCCCGTCGTCGAATCACGTTAAAAACATCATATAACGAAATAATAATAATAATAATAATAATAATAATGAAAAAAATGCACAAAATTGTTACTAAAAGTCGTGCGTACCTAATTTTTTCATCAACGAATGTGAAAACCGAAGAATGAAAATCGTTTGATTACAGTTGACAGTGACGAATTTTCATCAATGGAACAACATAGCGGGTCACGTTGTTCCGATAATATTGGCACTTTGGTTTGGCAATTGGAGCGACCGACGTGGCAGAAAATTGCCACTGATAATCGGTCTCTGTGGAAAAATCGTTTACTCGGGAATGATCGTCGTTAATACACTTGTGCCCCATTGGGACTTGTACATGATCGTTTGGACGGCCAGTCTGCCAATGGGAATGCTCGGTGGCGATGTGGCCATATTTGCTTGTTGCTTCTCTTACATATCCGACGTTTCTTCGGTCAGACAACGAACCCTCAGGGTCACCATCCTCGACGTAATTTATCTCAGTACCATGCCAACTGGTGAGCCAATGAAAAAACGTCCCAAATTGTCACTCTTTCACCGAACCAGCCACTGGCCATTTGAACTAATAAAATAATATGATATGAAAATTCGATATCTTTCTTCGTTCTGAAATTGCATCCCCGTCTGAAAAAGCATCAAGATCATGATTTCGTGACTCTAAAATTATTCTTAGCACGAATTTTTTTGATCGATTTTAATAGCGAATAATAAATTTCGTTTTGATCGAATAATAATGAATAATAAATTTCGTTCTACAGGAATAGCACTGGGTTCTTACTTGTTCACCAAAGTTTTTCATTACTCGTACACGATTATGTTCGCCATAAACACGAGTTTGTTAATCATGGCCGTGATTTACTCATTATTCGCTTTGGACTGGCAAACGAGCGTTCATCAAAAATCATTGCGCGGTGTCAATGTTTTCGTCGATTTTTTCGACAAGAAACACGTGCAATCGACCATCGAGACTCTCACGAAATTTCGTCCGAATTCCAAAAGGCTGCATTTGTGGATTCTCTTCGTGGCAATGGCCCTTTACACGTTTCAACGTGACGAAAAACCCATGAGCTTTCTTTATACTCAACGCATGTTCGGTTGGAACGTTGAGACATTCAGTAAATTTCGAACATTCCAGTCTGCCCTATTCGTATTAGGTTCGTATAGCATTAAATCTTTTTTTTTTAATTCTTTTCGATTTTAACAGACAAAAAGTTAACATTTTTTTAAACCAAAATTTTTTTTATTCATTTTTTTTCGTAAACTATTTGTTGCTAGAGTGTGCGTTATAATTTTTATTGAATTTACTAGTGACAAGATAAGTACTTTATGGTATCCTAAAAAGGAATAATTCATTCATCGAAGTCATACTTGCTCGTTTATTTAAAAAAAAATCGTAGCAATGAAAAAACAGTCGATAACTCATTCGTTTTGTTTTTATTTTTTTTTACAGCCATGTTAGTGGGCGTTCCGTTGATGAGCAAGGTCATGGGACTGAAAGACACCATCATCGTCGCCATAGGAGCAATGTCTCACGCTGCAGGCAGAATATTTTTTGCCACAGCCTCGGGACCCAATTTTTTTTACATCGGTAAAACTTTAACGTCAGCCTGTAGCCTAATGAGATTTTTTGAAAATAGTATATTGTGTTTCAAGGACA
Source organism: Diplazon laetatorius (assembly GCA_963662125.1). Taxonomy (NCBI): domain Eukaryota; kingdom Metazoa; phylum Arthropoda; class Insecta; order Hymenoptera; family Ichneumonidae; genus Diplazon; species Diplazon laetatorius. Next base: position 8,151,329 of record OY759158.1, on the reverse strand, counting down.
TAAAGAAGGCGTTCTCGCGATGCAAACGATAATATTTCGTGCATGCGAAGCTACGAACTGAAATCGGTCACTTTGCGTCCGCTTCGCAGGCACGGAATAACGCGATTTCAAGGGAGTCGAACAAAAACGATATTACTCGTAATGCGATTTGACGAAGATTTTGAAATATGTTTCAGGTGCTAGTGTGGCTGCTTTGGGACCGGTTGTGGCACCAGTGATGAGAGCAATGACTTCCAAAGTCGTTCCGCAATCTGAAAGAGGCAAGCACCAAAGTCAATTTTCACGAAATTAAAAACAAATGTTTTTTTTTTTTTTAAATAATTTGTTTGTCAATAATTACAATTTTTCGTGTGATTTGATGCAGGTAAAGTATTTGCCATGCTGTCGGTATGCGACAACGCGGTTCCATTGTTCAGCGGAGTTTTTTACAGCCAATTGTACAAAGCTGCGTACAACGCAGCACCGGGTGCCATTTATTGGCTCACTTTTTCCACTCAGATAGCCGTCATGCTTCTCATATTGTGAGTAATTTTATTTAAACATTCTTTTTTGTATAATCACGAGTAAGCTGGAAATTGTTTTAAGGGGGTTTTCTCACGTGTTTACCCATTTTCGAGGTGATTTTTTGGGTATAAAATTTCGCAAAAACAATTAGATTTTTCAAAGTATTTTATTCGAAATTGCACGAGGTATTTGATGTTGTGCAGGTCACGAATGTGGTTATCGTTCGACCCTCCATTTTTTTATTGCTTCATAATTAATATTTTTTCGGACCACGAGAAGTAAACATTTTATTGTGAAAATCAGAGTACTGTCTTTGAAGCGCCGCCATTTTGTAAATTTTTCCTACAATTTTTTTTTCATCGGAGGCCCGAACGATAACCACATTCGTAAAGAATAGAATTTGAAAAAAAAAAAGTTTGTTTCCTATGACCAGGACGGCTGCAATGTCAACGCCCGTCGATAAGGAATTTTTGCGACATGACCTGCGCAACATGAAACATCTTGTACAATTTCGAATATAATGCTTTAAAAAAATTGAAGATGTTGCTTCAAACATGTATAAATGTGACTGCGAAATAGCATCACTGTACATTCAACCGTTTTTCTTAAATTCAAGTCCTAAAAAAATCACCTCGAAAATGAGTTTACGACCGAGCAGGGTTGGGCATTATAATTCAATGAAAATGTATCTATAAAACACTCTTTCAATTAAATAATTATGATAAATTATTGTGCAATAAATAAGATTTTCCCATTTTCGTAATGATTATGAATAATTTAGATGAATTATCGTTTTACAATGGAATTTAATAATAAATAGGCGCTGTAATCGTTAGTTCATTCAGCCAGAAAAATATTTCAAACACACTTTTTTTTAATGGATTCGCATCCATGCACATGAGAAGACCCCCTTAATTTCGAACCACGACTGGAATTATAATTTTCTTATTCTTACAGTTCAATATACATTTCCTCGATCGATTGATTTAACTCAGTTTTTATTCAACAAACAGAATTCATTGCATTCAATTTTTTTTTTTCAGTGTGATACATTTTTCGACAAGTTCGAATCATCAAAACGACGAAGATTCGGAGACTTCCGAGGTCTCGGAGATAGAGAGAAGCGGAAACAGGAATATCATTAACGCATAGAGTCGAAAATATTTTTTTTTTTCGGTAACAATAATTTTTATATACGACAGAAAAGAAAAAAGAATGATTCAACGTGGAATCTGTTTGTACAGATGCACGATGAGGCTATTGAGTAATTCGTCGAGATAACGAAAAAAATAAAAAATGTAAATTGCTCAAATTATCGAACAGTGTGACTGATGATCGATTTAAGATTTTTCTATCGTTTGAAGACGTCTAATACCATCGATAACATTTTGTCGATCGTTAATCGTGACGATTAACAATTATTGGAATTTCGATGATGAAAAAAAATTGTTATCTGTATAAGAGAAATCTCTGCGTGATGTTGTCTGTTGACACGGTAAATTTTTTATTATTCTTATATATATACATATATATATATATATATACACACACAATCGTTATCGGTCGTGGAATCATGATAATTATTGGACGGCGCACATTCAATGGCGCTTAAAATTGTTGAAATCAATGCTCAAAACCATGTGAAACGTAAATAGTCACACCACTTCACATTAAAAAATGTCATGAAAGACAAAATGTCATTCGAACCTTAAACGAACCTGGTCCTACTGGTGGCTCTTTTTTTTCGGTAGTCACAATATTTTCCAAGATAAGGATCTGAAATAAAATCGGGTAATTGCCTATTGTTTTAGAAGAGATAAGCTTGAGGGTAAGGGAAGACTTTTTTCCAGGGCAAATGGCCGGTATTTGAACGTTTTTTGACGTTTTTGACCCCATTTTTTCTCATACATTCTTTCCATACTTTTGAATACTTCTTCGTTCCGACACAGCAAAAAAAAAAATCAATTTTTCGCTAGACATGTTCCCTTACTCATAAATAAATTTCGAGCGGAACGGCATATCGTAGCAAATAACCGAGTGACAAGTGATTGTTTCATACGAATGAATAAAAAAAAAGTAGTTTGTAATAATTTCTCACGAAATTTTGACTCATGGTTGCAATTATTTTCACGTCCCAAGTCAAAATGTAATTGAAAAAAAAAGAAGAAAACGAATTATAGATGCTGTCCCGTGGTCCTTGAAGTCCTTGAATTGTCCTTGTTCCTAAAAAAGTCTTGGAATGTCCTTGATTTTCACTTAATGTCCTTGAATGTTTTATTCCTCCTCAACTTGAGTTCGTTTGAAAACGTATGTTATTGGAAATAATCCTACAAAAATGTGCATCTCAGTTTCGCTGAGAATTCGATATATACATTCATTCGTGCATATCGAGTAGTTTTTTTTTAAACTGATTCCGACATAAACAAAAAACGATTGTTGAAACAAAAGGTATTTTCGCTGCTTATGTTCCAACAGAAAAATAAATTCTATTTGTTAACACTTTTGTTTACTTTCACTTTTTTTACATCCCCCAACACAATCGACAAATGCAAATGTCCTGGGAATTGTCCTCGAGTGTCCTCGAATATCGTCCAAACTTTTTACCGGACACCCGGTTATAGATTTTTTTTCTTAATCAAAAGCCAGTTGTTCTTCGATGATCGGAATTTTTTCGCATTTCATTCGAAAGATTGCTGAGAGACACGGTTTTACTTTCCCTACGATGATAATCGGTAGTTGATTGACCCGAGTCTTATCTCACAGCCGCTGCAGCTTTCTCAATTTTCTTTTTTTTTTTTTTTTTTTCTTCGAATGCGCTGCGCGTCGTCGTGTGTACACAAGCTGTTGATCCGCCCACTCATTCGATATTCGTTGCACATGCGATTGCAAACGTGTCAAGGCCCAAACCGACGAATTGTTGTTTACGAATGTTCGTAGAATTAAAAAAAAAAAATTTCAAAAATTGTTCCATCAAATTTTATGAAAAGACAAAAAAAAATAATAATAATTGCAAGATAGTCTTTATTCGGTGAGTCAATATCCAGCAGCGATTTAACGCCTTTGTGAGAACGCACAATGGATTTACATAGTATATATATATATATATATATATATACATGTATATATATACGCTCGTTTGCAGCTCGAAAATTAATCCAACGAGAGCCTTCGGCCGAACAATACACTTCCGGAATTTTTGTCGACACTTAATTTTCCACTTTATGAGCACCACGTTTATATATGAATGGATTTCAAAAATACGTGTAAGCGTGATATATAAATATTTATAAATATATATATATATATATATATATATATATATGTATAAGTTTATAGGAAGTTGCGCGAAAAGCGAGTTACACGAGAGTTAACACTTCCGAGGTGAGCGAGTGGAAAGTAAGAGCCGTCGAGGCAGCGATGCCCGCGACTTTCCCACGGCTCTTATTACTCGCTCTTGCGAATGTCTACCAAGCGCACACTTGATAACGAACAGACCATTTTGTCCGGTCCACGATACTCCGTGAATGAACAACAACAAAAATTGTCAAATTTGCGAATTACTTCGGAATTTAAAAAAATTGGAGAACCTAGAACCTTCGTTGTTTCAATTTTACATCTAATCATTTTCTTAAAAAATTTTTTTTTTCAATTTATGACATTATGCAGTCACTGAGATCTCAAGATGTTGTTGTCCGTGAAAATTCTCATAATTCAAGCTATTTGTATGCGGCTTATTTTTTTTTTTTTTTTTTCAATGACAAAGTAAAGGTCATTGAGAAAATGTTGCACAATTCGTTTTGTTTTTCAACGAGTGACGCACGACAAATGTGGGTTTCCTCCTGATGAACATTTCTGACTGTATAATTTTTCGCAACCTATACGCAATGTAACTTGCGAGCGTTGAAATTTGCATAAAAATTCTAGAACGGCGCAAGGTACAATCCCAACACTAACACCTTCACTACCACTGCCATCATATGCTCCGTACGCATAAAATGGCATCCGCAATGGGTGAGGATGTTGCAGCGCGAATCGATCGGTTGCCGATCGGCAGGATGATGATGGCAAATGGGATGTCGTTATGTACGCAGGAGCTAGCGAATTGACCCTAGATGACCCGAATAGACACGGCCGATTTCCATTGACGATTCGAACATCACGATATCGAAAAAAATCGGCATGCAACGATGCATCGATGGGTTTTCATATCTCGACGATACTAATTGTGAGTGGAAGAAAAACGGGAACGGCTAATCGACGATCGGTAGTAGGAAAAAAAATGATTTTCGAATACTTCGCCCGATACCGATACTCATAACGATTTGGATGACGATACCGATGCCGATACCGATAACGCAATACCAACAGTAGTACATTGTCACTACCGATATCAATGACGATACCGATAACGATAATCCACGCCATACCAATGTCGCCATATACCAATGTCGGTGAAAATACCGATACCGATATCACGTAATTTGTGTAAAATCGGTCGTCAACGCATTTATCATTCGCCTCGTTGAATTATCCGGAAAATTCACCCGGAACAGCCAAGCCAAACGGCAGTTCCAGAACCGATTTTCTTTTCAGTCAACAATTGACTAATCGCGAGTCGGTGAATTCCACGACGAAAATCAGCCCCATATGGGATTCGTCGATGCCCGCACGAAAATCGATCGTTCACCGACGATCCCAGTCCGTAAGGTTGATACGCCCGCATGAAATAATTCCGCCAACCGATTTTCTGGATCGTCGATCGTTTTGCGCTGTTGTCATAGCATAACTATGATTTTGTGAGTTTTACGAAATCGTCATCACGTATCTTCCATTGTTGGATCACAACGCGTGCGATTCGTACCCTGTATCTGGTGACTATATATGTGATATTTGTTTGTTCATGCGTGTGTGTGTGTGTGTGTGTGTGTGTGTGTCATGCTGCAATGGAATATTCCACATGTTCGACGAGTGTGCCTACCTGATCGTACGTCCGTAAGTATCTGCCTGGTTAACCAATTATTTTGATAATACGAGTCACGAACTTTCGTTACAACCAAAATAACGCAATAACGAAAAAAAAAAAGAAAAATGCGTCAGCGATTTTTTTTTCTCGCTGACGCATTCAAAACATATCGAAAAATACGCTGTGCAAACGACGATGAACATACAGGGTGTCCCAGTTCTTTTTTCCGACCAAATTTTGTCCGCGTATTTTACACGCAAAAGTAAGAAAAATATGTTATGTGAACATGTGCTCTTGAATGTTTTATCAAGAAGTTATAACTAATAATTCAAAATGATAATGACCTGGCATTTCGTCGACACTGCGTACGAACGTATCATCAGTGTTACAAAAACTTGCATAATCGCATTGAAGCTCTGTGTTTACTAACAAAATTATAAATCCAACAAAACCAAGTGAATTAAAAGTAAACCTTCTTAATGTGATAACATTTTCGAATGACGTCCGATATCACGAATACAGGATTGGAATCTAACATGAATTGAGTTTGAGTTTGAAATTGAGTTTCGACAGTGAACACAGAGCTTATGCTAGTGTTATCATGTAGAAAAATGTTAAGTTTATCCGGCCTCACGCTAACTCAAGGTTCGATCGCACATTGAGCCTCACCACTGGCGAATTCGCTCCATCGTTCGAAGTCGATGTTTCGTCGTCCTTCGATCCAAGGATCGTCAAAATCGATAACCTCAGATCGAAAAATCTATAACCTCAGCTAAAAACAAAAAACAACACTGATTGTTATTTGTTTTGGCCGATTGATTATTTTTTATTTTGTATGAAGCTTTGGAAAAGTTCGACCCAATCGTTTTTTTTTTAGCTAAATTCTCGATAGTCGATGGAACAAAGTACAATCAACGATTTTATTCTTTTACCATTTAATTCAGAAATAAAATCGTTTTTCGTATTTTGCTTCGTCGACTCTCAATAGGTTGATTGAACAAACTACAATCAATACAACATTATTTTTAAAAGAAATAAAAGACAATACTTTTCCAAAGCTTCATACAAAATAACAAATTTATATCAAATTCTTGAAAGATTTTGATATCCACGTGAAATCGTATTCTTTTCTAAAATGCAAAAACTTACAACATACGATTCGGAATTACCCAAGCGATGAAAATGAAAATTTCGTTGCCACGATGACGATTCAGTAAGCAAGAAAATTTTTTTTTTTTTAAATGAAGGTTTTAAAAAAAGTAAAATAAACAAATGGAAATCTTATCAATGGTGACAAATAATGTTATCAATCTTGTAGTCCACAATTACGATATGAGAAAAAAGCGGGCATCGCGTCTGGTACGATTGCGCTCGTCACACACGCACACACACACACACAAGCCACCGCATGTTCACAGCGATCGAACGAGACTTCGAACTCGTAGAACAGAATGAAAAATATTTATTCTTTTCCGAATGGTTTTGGACTTTGTCGTCGTGTTTGTCTCGTGCGGTATCTGTATCCCGCGTGAAAAAAAATTATTGCGATTATTATCATCGTCATTGACATCAATGAGAATTTTCCGAATCTGGAAACTTTGACCCAAGTGTTTGTGCAACTGTATATGACCATAACCTTTTTAACATTTTTTAACTATTCAGCAAGTCAATAAATATGACAAATTCAGACAGGGACAGTACATTATTATTATTATTTTTATTATTATTACTTTTTAATAATAAAAAAATCAAACAGGGACAGAACATTATATTATTATTATTATTACTATTATTAGTATCAATAATAATGAAACATTTTTTGTTTCGGAGGCTGGCTGTGTAGGGCTCTGAATTACCTGCAGCGAAATTATTTTCAATATCTATTATTATCAATATCATTATTTTAAAACTTTTTATTTTTAAATCTATTACTACCATCTGTATTAGTTGTTATTAATATATTAAAATCAATTCGTCAATAAGAAATATAATATTCCACAATTACACCAACAGATTCACTATAATTCATTAAGCTTACGTCAATCAACTGGCAAATAATTATTTTCGAATTTCTTGCACGCGATTTCCGTGGCTATATACTTTATAACAATCAGGATTCCATACATCTCGATCTTCCAGCAAGCCATACGTATTAACGTTGGGCGTGAGCGATTTATGGTACGCGAGTTACGTAATGTTAATCATCAATGGTCGGAGATGAAGGAATCGTAACGGCGATCGACCTCACGCGATCTTGCCATCGAGCTCGAGAGAGCAAGAGAGTGAGAGAGAAAAAGACAGAGAAAAAGAAGAATAATCGCTGGGAAGCCTATAAAACGGATATATCTACAGATGGATGCTTTCACGGAAGAACAAACGGTGAAAGCAACGTCTTCGTCGGTATACGATTTTCTGACTTTACCGATTTACTCATTGTCACAATCTCCCACCAATGACACGGAAGAGACTGTGAAATTACTCGAGATTCTCATGTAAACGTGAAAAAGAAATGCAAAAAAAAAATAAAAGGAAAGACAATCGGGCAACACGATTTGCACTACTGCTCGTCACACACACAGAGACACAGCGACCATCGAACGCTCGAAAACTTTACCGATCGCTTATTTGTCGGCAAATCGTCGAACGTGATTTGGGAAAAAACAAAATAAATGAACTATTTTCGAACACTCTTCAAACTTTTATTTAGCAAAAAAAATTAAAATGACTACGTAAGAAAAAAAAAATGACATCGTCACTCGTCGAGACTCCGCCATTCAACCAAATCGAAAAAATCGGTATGTAAGAACCATTTTTTTCTCTTTAAAAAAAAAACTAATATCACGATATTTCCCATAAAGATTCTTTCGTCAAATTGACACAAAAATACATCAACAGCGTAATCATTTTCACTGCACATCGTTTCAATACTACGTTCGTTCGACATAGAAAGAAAAAACAATTAAATAAACCTAAAAAACAATATTTTTGAACAGAAAAAAAAAAACAAACAAAAAACATACGAAAAATAAGGAACACACTGTAAATTCATCTCAGAGTTACGCGCGCCGGACCGACCGCAGCGATACTGATATTCCGTGCTTTCGACGTCAAACAAATGAGAATAAAATAAGAGACGAATAACATTTTTGAAAAAAAAAAAATTCAAAAATAAAAAAAGAAAACTACAAAAAATGAGTAACATACACGGTGAAAATTCAGATTGGAGTTACGCGCGCCTCACCGATCGCGGCATTACTGACAGGCATTCCCGCGCGTGCCACGTTACTCGATCGTCGTGTCGCGTGTCCCATCACACACATCGTCGTGCGTATGCCGATGCCCCATCGGTAACGCAACCTGTATAACCATAGTTTTTTTTTTTTAAAGCCGAAGTAGCGGAGTAACAGAGAAAAGAGTTGCGGAGACAGTGTTGTGTCTGTCGTCGAGGCGTGGGAGAGACAGAGAGAGAGAGAGAGAGAGAGAGAGAGAGAGAGAGAGAGAGAGAGAGAGAGAGAGAGAGAGAGAGATAGGGATATATATGTTCCGGGCAGTCGCAACGACGATCACACACACACACACACACACAGAATCACTCGCACAAGGAGCAGAAATAAACGTGTATCACGTATAATAAAAAAAAAATGTACATGTACATTGAATACGAAGCCCCGGGCTTTTTCATCATAACCGAACGCACCAGTCGCTCTTTCTGCTCTCGCGCGAACGGACGAGGCGCATTAGTCGCGGCGGGTAAACGTACGTAACGAGCGTGCGCGATCTCCCACGCGAGCGTTTAATCTTTCCCAAAATCGCAAAAATTTTTCCATTTCTGTTTGCACGATAATTCGAAATAACGCGAATAAATTTCAACGATATTCGAATTATTATTATTATCATTATTATTATTCATTCTTTTATTAAAAAAAAAAAAATTTAATATTTTTTTTAGATCGTTTTTATTTTCAATGATGTGCGAATTTTGTCATTGCCGTTGGATCATCGTGAGAAAATCTTGATCCTTCGTAGATTGTTATTCGTTGACGTGGGGAAAAAATTTTGCGATAGTTGCGAAAATTTCGTACGAACGATGAAGTTTTCGTTCGTCGATGGAGCATCGTGGTTTCTGGTGCCGCTCGTGATTTCGAGCGTTTGCAAAAGTGCCGCGGCCGGTCAACCTGCACTTCCGGGACCCTCGTTCATTCTCGGGGGTATCAGCAATGTCGCATCATCGGCCTCGAATTTTCGTAAGTCAATCGACAATGTAATTATTTCATTGCTCATGACTTTCGCAATGAAATTTGAATTTAGAAAAAACAACAATAACAAAGAATCACACACACACATTTTTTTTAACGATTATTTTACCGCTTTTGCAGCTGTGACAGATTATTCTACAGTTTTTTTTTGTTTCTTTAAATTTCATGTTTTCATCGCTTCGGCTGCAACGAAGATTTTTTTTTTCCAAACTAAATTTTGCTATTTCGATTGTGTTGGTCGATGAAGAAAGGTGGCCATGCTCGTTTGACGTTTGAATGCTTTGGATGAATTTTTGGGGTTCCGTAGAATTTTGGAAACACTTATGGTTTCGCCATCGGTCTGCATAGCACATTCCTCTCTTTTTATCACAGATCAAGAAGTAAACTCGTCATTTTTTTTGTTTGCAACATCGAGCAATTTAAAATGTCTCGAGACCTTTTACATTTCGACCCTTCAGTCATGAGATGTTTTCTGGACCGTTTTCGAACCAGTAAAAGTGCTTTCAAAAATTAAAAAAAATCCATTTAGGAAGTTCTTTTAACCTTCAACTTAAAGTCCAAATTGTAATACTTCGGAAAGATATATTTTTTAATTTGGTTTTTTTTCAATTGAAATATGGAGTTACGTAACCAGGGAACCCAAAGAACCCGAAGAACCCAAAGGGTCGAAAACCTTCGTCGATCGATTTCAGTGTTGCAATGTCGATGATGCGGTGTCCGCACGTTGCTGACGATCTTAGACCACCCAGTGGTAGATTATCATTCGTTGAATTAACAATCGGCGATTCGATCGCACTATAATGGCATTTTTTACAATCGAATATTGTTTTGATTCTGTCACGGGGACCATTAAACGCTTTTGGCGCAAGTCAAACGATGTGCATAATATTGCCATTCTAAAATTTCTTATTCACGAAGAAAAAAAAGCAAACAAAAAAGTAGATTCTGAAACCAGTTATTCCCATTATTAACATCGATAACGATTTTTTTTTTTTTTTTCATTTTATTTTTCGTAGCATCACTCCTTCGCTCTTTCAGCGATTCAGAAAAATAACAGTCGAACCACGAAAATATATTTTTTCCATCAAATAAATTTATATAATATATGTCAATATGATTGAAGAAAAACAATTTTTCTGTTTCAATTATTTGTGAAACATCGTGAAATCACGAATTTCGAATGAATCGGCAAAATTATTCGCTCAAAAATTGTTTCGATTGGTATTACGAATTAATTTTACAATCCGACGTTGACAACAACAACATCGATGGACAGTCGATCGCGCAATAACTATATAAATGTTTCGCTCGATCATACACCTTTTGTGAAATGAACGATCGGGCGCGGAACGATTGCGACATTTGAATTATCAAGTCCACGTGTGCACGTCACGGATCCGTTGAAGCGTGTGGTCCGGGCTCGGGGGAGTCTCCCTCGCCGGGCATTACATACCGATCCCGCGTCCTTGCATATCCCCGCATACGTCGTGTACACGCGAATACACGCGGAATACATAATCGGAAACGTCGATAAAGACGATTCAACGATTTTTCGGAATTTCGTGGAAGTCAGGGAACGTTAAAAAAATAAAAAAATAAAAAAAATTGATCCCCTTCCACGGTTAAAAAGTAAACTCGAAATTTTTTTTTCAACACCCATCGAGTGAGGTGTCTTTTAATGGGTCTCCTCAAGTGCAATTTAAAATGTTTCGAGATCTTTTTATTTCGACCCTTCAGTCACAAGATATTCGCTTTCAAAGTCTTCATCGGAGTGATTTCTAAACCATCGATTCAAAAAATCGGAAAAAATTCCACATTGCAGCGTTTAATTAGTACATTCAATGAAAATTATAATGATAAATAAAATTATAACACTGTAGATATAAATAATGTACGAAAAATATGAAAATAGAAAAGTTTCCGTTAATTCTTTTGTGGAGATTAGATCTTTCGTCAATGGCTTGTTTAGAATGATCACGGAACCCATATCTCAATCGACTTAAAACCCCCATCAACCGCATCAAGAACATTTTCGAAACACGTATCGAACTATGTCTCTCTCTCTCTCTCTCTCTCTCTCTTTGGTTCTCTCACTCATTTGGAATTCAAACCAATCTTCAATACTCTTGCATCGACGAATTATCGAAATCCCATCAAATTCAAACGTCTTACCGGCCGATGGTAACCGATCAAATTTCTAATTATTTCCCCAAACCGATTGACTATTCTGATGAACTGAGCAGTACCGGATAAAAACAGCACGGGACCCGTAACCAGTGTTATCAAGTGACTCGTGGTACAATTTGGGATGTAAAATGAAACTCAACTTTTACAAACTAACATTTATCGATTTAATGTGAGTGAATTCCGAGATAACCAGTTAAATCGAGATAATTAGTCAAATCTATTATGTCTGCAGATTATGTTATAGTTTGCATATAAAAAACATATGTTCACTTCTATATATGAGCGATTTCACGTGACTTCAACCACTAAAGAAAAATGTTTCCACAAATGGTTTTAAAAAATTGAGCTATTTTATTGCAATATATTCACCAAGTGCCGATTTAAAAAAAAAAAATTTTGACGGTTTTATCGTTAATTAACGTTTTTTTTAAATTTTCCCATTCAAATGACTGTATCCTTGGCAGGATTTGACGTATTTACATTTGTAAAAAACGGAAATATACGTTTTTTTATGGCCTTCCAGAAAAAAATTACTTTAGATTTTATTGAGCAAGTTGAACGTTCGTTTCAGGGCAAAATATGCAAAAATATTTTTTTTCTCTAAGAATGCAGTTTTAATTATTTTTTTTTTCCAAATTTCCCGAGATTCTGAATACGAAAAAGGAATTTTGCTTATTTTTTATATCGTGTGATTGGTAATCGGTGCATAATTTACACACCTTGTGAGATAAAAATTCGTACGACACTTGTACGAAAAACGTTTTCTGGACTCGTGTGATTGCAACACTCGCCTTCGGCTCGTTCTGCAAACTCACACTCGTCAGTAAAAAAATGTTCGTACTAGTGTCATAATGTTCTATTTTTCACTTGGGTTCACATCTGTCGAATCTTTATCTCCAGAATTTTCTTTATCATTACCCAATCGGCTTCTCACAATAATCATATACCGAATGGAATGAAGACGTCAATGCTAATGGATTCCGTGAAATCTCGTCCTCAAGATCATCGCAAAGTGCACGACACATCACGATCAAGATGAGTCACTCGAAACGCACAAGTAAAAAAAAAAAACGTTCGTCCGACTGACGTGATTCAAATTGCCAATTTTTGTGTTTTTTGCCATCGTCTAAATGCGTCGTTTATCAAGACTGCGAAATCACCGTCGTCTTTCCATCAGGTTTCCATCAGGTATTATTTTTTTTTCTTATTTTTTCGCTCGTTCGACGGACACGTGTGCAACCTTTGTATCTAACGATCATCGTCGAATCGACAATGTATCACTTATCTACGAGCACGTATTGTGCGGAATTTCAAGAAGCAAAAAATATATCAGGAACTCGACGATTATGTAAACGGACATCGCGGCGAGCACACGAGCATCAGTAATTAGAAAAAAATGACACAATCGCATGTAAAATGTCTCACGGTTGTCGCTCAGACATGGGCGTTCATTCTGTGACATTGTAAAGTATTCAATAATTATTCAAACGACTAACCACAATCAATTATCACGAAACAATTGAACTTTTCCATACTTCTGCATTAATTTGTCATACAGCAGGTGAATCATCATTCAAATGCGTTACATTTTTTTTTGTCATTTAACAAATGCCCCATCCCTACTCTTGGTATTATTTGAATGCCTTTTATATCTTTTATAGCCTTTGGACTTTTTGCGGTCGATTTAAGAGGACATATATGGCGAAAAATCGTTTTTTTTTTTTTTTTTTTTTGCATTTTCGAAAAGAAGACTATTCAAAAGTATTTCCTGAAAATTTCTTTGAGGAATTCTAGAATGGGCTGGGTTATATAATATATAATTTCGTCGCAGCTATCTTATTTTCTACTCTTGTTGATATATAAACAAAATTCAGCCTCCTTAAAAAAAAACCTGTGAAATCACTCGCGTTCGAAATATTGTGGTGATGGAAAAATAAATTCCAAATGGTATTCCTCTTCTACCGCACCTGTTACGAAAGTGACGAAAGTAACGGCCCTTTTCAATATTGATGCAATTCGATTGTTCAATCCAAAACTTTTATTAATTTTATTGCCAGTCAGCAAAAAATAAAAGGCAGGCTGAAAATGTTACCGAACGTTCATCATGTATTATACTATGTTCAGTAAAAATGTTGATAAAATCCAGTAGACCCCGAGGGCCGAAAAAAAAAAAAAATTTTTTTTTCTCAGTTTTTTGGCTGTCAATTTTTTTCACATATCGCATTAATATTACATTTGCTTTATTGAAAAGAGAGTTTGTTGTCCAGTTTGAAAAGTACTGATCAGATTTAAATGTTGATGTATTGACGCTAAAGAGACACACAAAGAAGATTTTATTTTTTTATTCTTCTATTAGATGGACGAAAAATTTTGAAACCCGCGGCCGAATCTGTCCCGATGGAACACCCCATATGCATAAATATATGGGGAAAAACGGCCCAAATCACCGGACTGAAACCCTTCTATCCTCCGATGTGGTCGCTGATTTTTTTCTAGTATCTTTGGGATCCCACGACCTCACTAATTTTTTTTTAGTTTTTTTAGACCTCTCCTCCCCCTGCCCCCACCACCCTTTATTTTTTTTATCAAGGGGTAACTGCTATTTCCCCCCTTTTTATTTTGATACATTTTTTTTCCCAGATACTTCATTGAAATTGAAGAACTTTTTTCATAAAATTGGAGTGGGTGTCGGATTGCTAATATTTTTTTTCTTTTTTTTAATTTTGGAAAAATTCGAGTTTTTTCAAAATTTCAACATATGATAATGGATTCCTATCTCAAAAAAATAAAAGAAAAATGAAATCTGTCTTGCGAAAAATCGATATTTCGATTATTTTCGAAAGTAAATCGATTTTTTGAGTATAAATTGATTTGATTATGAAAAATATATTTTTTAATCGATTTTCTATCGAAAATAATCGAAATATCGATTTTTCGCAAGACAGATTTCATTTTTCTTTTATTTTTTTGAGATAGGAATCCATTATCATATGTTGAAATTTTGAAAAAACTCGAATTTTTCCAAAATTAAAAAAAAGAAAAAAAATATCAGCAATCTGACACCCACTCCAATTTTATGAAAAAAGTTCATCAACTTCGTTAAAGTATCTGGAGAAAAAATGTCATTCAAATGAAAAGAGGGAGAATAGCAGTTACCTCTTGATTAAAAAAAAAAAGTGGCGGGGAAAGGGGGAGGAGGGGTCTAAAAAATCTAAAGAATATTATTGTATCGTTTGGATTCGACGACATCGCTAATTTTTTTGTTTCAGATTTTTTAGACCCCTTTTCTTTTTTTTTTATCAAGAGGTAACTGCAACTTTCCCCCTTTTCATTGGGACGACAATTTTTTCCCTCATACTTAATCGAAATTGAAGAACTTTTTTTATAAAATTGGAGTGGCAGTCGGATTGCTAATATTTTATTTATTTTTTTTCAATTTTTTTATCGAGAGGTAACTGCAATTTTCCCCCTTTTCATTTCCACCACAATTTTCTCCCTCATACTTAATCGAAATTGAAGAACTTTTTTCATAAAATTGGAGTGGGTGTCGGATTGCTAATATTTTTTTTTCTTTTTTTTAATTTTGAAAAAATTCGAGTTTTTCCAAAATTTCAACATATGATAATGGATTCCTATCGCAAAAAATAAAAGAAAAATGAAATCTGTCTTGCGAAAAATCGACATTTCGATTATTTTCGATAGAAAATCGATTAAAAAATATATTTTTCATAATCAAATCAATTTATACTCAAAAAATCGATTTACTTTCGAAAATAATCGAAATATCGATTTTTCGCAAGACAGATTTCATTTTTCTTTTATTTTTTTGAGATAGGAATCCATTATCATATGTTGAAATTTTGAAAAAACTCGAATTTTTCCAAAATTAAAAAAAAGAAAAAAAAATATTAGCAATCCGACACCCACTCCAATTTTATGAAAAAAGTTCTTCAATTTCAATGAAGTATCTGGGAAAAAAAATGTATCAAAATAAAAAGGGGGGAAATAGCAGTTACCCCTTGATAAAAAAAATAAAGGGTGGTGGGGGCAGGGGGAGGAGAGGTCTAAAAAAACTAAAAAAAAATTAGTGAGGTCGTGGGATCCCAAAGATACTAGAAAAAAATCAGCGACCACATCGGAGGATAGAAGGGTTTCAGTCCGGTGATTTGGGCCGTTTTTCCCCATATACTTATTTATGAATACATTCTTATGTTCATTGCGAGTAACGAGATTGAACCGTTTATAATCTGTTCTTAAGCCATTCAGTAGGTGTTGATTGGTCGCAAAAATGTCACGATCAGAAAACATGAAAGAAAAAAAAATAAATATTTTCCATAGTGTCACGCGAATTACTTCCGGTTGTGTTTTTTTTTTCTTGTTTCAGTATCCGGTGTCGTGAAACGACAGAGGGAATTGTTGGACCGTGTGACGGATACAGCGAGTGATTATGGTATGCTAATGCCATCGTCGTTGGTTCCCGGCAACGACATTCCATCGATACTATTTTTTTTAAATAATAATTTTCTACTTTTCTGTTTTTTTTTTTTTAATTTGTAATTTTCCCTTTCATATGTCGTTTGAACGTTTCCATGAATTCATTCACCCTATTGAGTTTCGCGTTTTATCGTTCATTCGATTGATTATAACGATTTGTTTAACTTTAATTACAACGTTTTATATTTGAAAGATATCAAATGACAACCTTATAGGTCATTCGGATTCCATGAAAATAAATCGACGGTTTTCATTAACTTAGGTATTTCGAAACAATTTTTGTTATCCTTTTCGAATCGTTGTGTGTATGTCAATTGATCATTCTATATACCTATATATTAGAGTGGTCCTTAGCAAGGTAATTTTTTAATGAAAAATGCGTAAGCTCCCACAAAGAATCGCAATAACTTTCAAATAATGTTCGCCAAGTCCCTTCAACCTAACTCAATATTTATCCATGCCTGTGGAGTTTTAATTTTTTGAAATAGCGAAACTATTATGGCCGCCATTTTGTTTTCACTAATTTCAAATTAAAGTAGACACCTTCCTTATGAAGGGAGCATATCGAGCAAATATTTCTCATGTTAATACTGTAGCTATGACAAATAAACTCGATAATCATTTCATTGTATATCATTAAAAAAAAAATCATAGACATGGGTAAACATTGAGATAGGTGGAGGCACTTTGCAAACATATTTCGAAAAAATATTACGAACCTATGCAAGAGTTTATTTTAATTCGAGACCCTTGCTAAGGACCACTCTAATATGTATATATGTGTATGTACATCGTTATATCGTGCGTTCGTCGTTATTCAGTGGCGAGCGCAGTCGAGATGCCAAGAAATTTGCTGATGAACGCAACGAAGATGACGACGAATTACAGTAAGTATTCTACAATGGGAAACCCCGAGGCATGATCTCGATGGGCGATAACTATCGTAGACTAATCCGAAAAAGGACAGTCGACAGTGCTGCATCGATTGGACTCGATTACAAACTGAGGAGGGTGCTCGAGAGATTTCGTTCGAGGATGCAATATGGATTTCCGGATCTCGGCGTGCCCGTTCTCGAAGCCCTCGAACTCCGGGATTTGTATCTTCGAACGCAGAGTCCGGAAATTGGCAAGTGAGGATAAAGACTAACGCAAATTACTTACGATATTATCGACGATTGATCGAACACTCGAACAATGCGATACTGTTGGGCAACCCTCGGTACATTTATCAATTGAATTACCAAATTAATACTCAGTATTCGAACTTGGTGAACGTGAAAGTACTAAGTACATTTGTTATTTGAACTTGGCAAACGTGAAAGTACAAAGTACATTTGTAATTTGAACATGGCAAACGCGAAAGTACTAATTTCGTAATCTGGACTTAGCAAAAGTATTTCTTAGGGTGGTTATCATTTGGGTCATGTCCGAATGTTGATTTTGCCGGAGGCTCAATCGATCCCAAAACATTTTTTCAAAACGTCAAGCCTCTCATGAACCTCCTAGTCCAATTCCAATCACCGCCCAAGGCCAGGTGAAGTTACCTGTTCAAAATACATGCAATTTTTCTATACGTCGGTTATTTTATTCATGTGACAAATAATTATTGCTTAAGAAATCCAATACTGTAGGGGAAACTTTACCTGGGCTTAGGGGGAGATTAGAATTGGACTAGGAGGTCCACGATAAACTTAAACATTTTTTTATTTTTTGTGGGATCGATTGAGCATCCGGCAAAATCAACATTCGGACGTGACCTAAATAACAATCACCCTAAGTACATATACGTTTGGGCCGATCGGCCCTTTAGGGCTCTGACGCACCTGGAAGACGAGTATTTTCATGAGAGACGGCCAGTATTCTTGAGAGAATAATAATGATTATCATTATTATTATTTGAGTGTCAAGTCAATATATTTCGATAGCACGCAGACTGTTTAATCCAAGACCAACGATACATTTTCCACTCGCTATGCCCATAAACATCGTTCCATCGTCCTTCAACCGTTTCATCGCGGATATGGCAAAACGCACGGCTGGGTCACCTTCCGCGAGATTCGAATTGAAATTCACGACTGCAAATACCTCGTTACGTCGTGTTGAATACGATATATCCGTATAGTGAATTATCCGTACAGTGATACATGTGATATATATATATATATATATATATATATATATATATATAGATATATATATATATCATCGTGTGTATTGTATCCTCGAAACAGGAGCCATAAATATTTTTTTGGTGAGGTCAAAGCAGGTTGAATCAGCGATGAAAGGGTGTTTGAACCTTGAATGTTTTTTTATTATTCTTCATTTTCTATTCTGTTTAATTACTTTATTTATTCGGCCGTGTCAGTTAACTTGGACACGAAGAATTTTGATAAAGATCCAACAAAAAAAAGGCTGGACAGGATGAGGAATAAATGTGATTATTTATAGGCGTATCGATAGACTGTTATTATTATAGAAGCGTCTTGCTCTTGAAAATATTTCACCCACAATGAATTTTTGTCTTCGTACTGGAATAATTGATTATTTGCAGAAAAAAGGATACAATAAAATCGGCAATATTTTCATTGAAAATCTGAAAAAATTTTACAAAAAAAAAACTATTCTGTCCGGAATTTTTTTTCCGACGTTGATTTGCTGAAAGAAATTAATTTATAAGTTAAAATTTGAAAAAATGCCAAGAGACCAATGACTAGACCGGAGTCATAAATGAGGTTTGAAAAATGTGAAATAAATTGAGTGTCTACCGTTTGACATATACGAGTGAATAACAAAATTACAAGGCGATCGAGCATTTGGAGGTCGACAAGTGTGTCGGGTTAGAAAAAAATTACCCATATATGGGTCCATGTCGGATTCAATTGAAGACTCGAAGGGTAGATATGGGGACATTTGGCACATATGGGGACGGATCCGGTAATTTTTTACGTGCAGCGGTAGATGCCGGGTCCGGTCCCCATAATAACGGTGATCCAATGGCTTTACGCGATTCAACGAGCATTAATTATCATTAATTTCTCTCTCAAGGAGGCTTCTGAACTCGCGTAAACCGACTGAAGCACATGAAAAAAAAATCAAACTGAAAAAAATCTACTAATAAAATCGGTAAAATTACGCATTACCGATCCCACGATATAAGAAATACCGAAAATTCTTTTTTCGTATCCAGAATTTGGGGAAATTTTTAAAACTAAAATAAAAAGTGCATTTTTTGAAATATTTTTGCATATTTCGACCTGAAATGGACGTTCGACTTGCTCAATAAAATCTGAAGTAATTTTTTTCTGGAAGGCCATAAAAAGACGCACATTTTCGTTTTTCACAAATGTAAATACGTCAAATTCTGCCAAAGATACAGCCATTTGAATGGAAAAGTTAAAAAAAAATGTCAATTAATTCAATGTTTCAAAATCATTTGTGGAACATTTTTTTTTTTAGTGGCTGAAGTCACGTGAAATAGCTCATATATTGAACACATTGATCGAACTCATTTGTGATCAATTTAGTAGATTGATCGAAGGTTAGACAAATGTTACCAACGATAATTGTTGAATGAAATAAAAAAAAAAAATTGTGCTTGCAGCGTAACACTGTTCGTGAACGACGTGACGATCGAACATCTGTCGACGTTCAGAATCGACCGAGCGAGGCTCTCACTCATCGGTCCGACCATCACCGTCAATCTGACGTTTCCCAATGTAATCGCCAGTGGCTATTACTACAACATATCCGGAATGCTCGGCGATCTTTGCGAATTACGCGGTTCCGGAAAATTCAACGCTGAAGCGCAAGATTTTCGCATATATTTCAAAACCGTTCTCGGTTATTCACGTGGCATGTACATGAAGAGTTTCGATCTTGATTTTTCCATGGAATCCATGTATCTCGAACTCGAGAGTTTCATGGGTCGCGACGAAATTGGAAATATCATGACGCAAGTGAGCAAAATCATCCAATTTTCATTAAATCCTCATTTTCAAAATATTTATTATCATTTTCATTTTCCATCATTCAACGTGCATTTGTTTGCAATAAAAATACAGTGCTCTAACGTTTTTTTTTTCATGGTTGAAGAAAGTTTTTTTTTTCAAATTAAAGAAAGCATTAATTTTTGTATTGAAGAAAATAATTAATTTTTATTTAAAATCAAATTTTTGTTGTATAATTTTTTTTTCTTATTATGTTTTGTTTTGTTTTGTTTTTTTTTTGTTCGTTTTAATAACAATTTTCGTACCCTGCAGGTGTTCGGAGAACTCGTGCCACAAGCTTTGGAAGTAATCAAGCCGGAAATTTTGCCGCCTATTCAGGATTTCATAGCGGCTCGAGTGAACGACACGATTTATCATTTGACGATGAGAGACGTGATGAATTTTCTTCTCGGGGAGGGTGACGCGCGGAGTTTTCCGCTACCGTTGCTCTGATTTTCTGCGACGGATTGACGGTTGAGCCGCTGTGTACAGCGTTGCATCAACGAAATGGGAAATAAAACTTTGAGGGGACAAAGCGAGTGTACTCGCGACACTCAAGAAAGAGCGCGAGAGAGAGAGAGATAGAGCAATTATTCCTCGAATGAATCGAATGACGAGCGTTTTAGCGGGTGCGTCTTTGAGTTTCGAATCTTCGATGTTCCGAAGTCTTATAAGTTCGTTTTTTTCTTAATTTAAATTGTAATTTTCCGGGAATCCAAATATCCGGATTTTTTTTATGCTGACTGGTAATGAAAGAAAATTTTGAAAAATCGGAACGTTCGAATGTTCGACAGGTCAATAAATCGGATCGAAGTGTTCCGAAGATACATTTTTCGACTCGCCAATGATCCAACCGTCATTGTTACGACGTATCAAAATTTCGACAACATATATATATATATATATATATATATATATATATATGTATATGGGGTGACCGGCTGGAAAAAAATTTTGGCCGAACGCATCAAGTCAAAGTACGATACACCCGTAGAATCGTACTGAAAGATGAGCTCGATCGGATCACATTTAGGGTGGCACCGGATTTTCAAATTTTTCCAACGTAAAAACTTTGACAATCGGGCGCCACCAAAATAATGGTCCGATCGAGCTCATCTTTTAGCACAATTCTATGGATGCAAGATACTTTGACCCTGATGCACTCCGCCGAAATCGAAGTGATATTTTTACCATGGCAGCCTATAATGTATTAGGTGTAAAAGGGTGTCATATACATTTGGGTGTCCTTGAAAAAAATATTGCTTCGATTTCGGTGGAGTCAAATTATCTTACATTCGTAGAATCGTGCTGAAAAATGAGCTCGATCGAATCATTGTGCACGTGCGAAAAATCGACGGTCGGACCATGAATTATCGAAATTTCGGACCGTCGGAACTTTGAAAAATTCGAAACTACGAGACGCATCCGTTTGAACGCGACAGTGGGTTGAAGCCTTATTTTTTTAGCTTCGCAGTTGAAATATCGTTACCGCCAAAGTTTTGTAGTTGTTGTCAATAAATGTTTATCGTTCGTTATCCGCAACCCTCCATTTAATAATAATCGCTTCATCGACGGTTTTATTCAACGATTATGAAAAAAAATTCTGCTTAAAAATATTCCTCTTTTTGTATTTATTGTTCATTTTCTTTTGATGGTACGTTCTTCACCGTTTCATTTGTTCATTCGATTATAATGTTTAAACAAATGATCGAATCAGCAATACAGCGATTGATCCTTATACCCAGTATAGTTGAAGTAATTTCATGAATTTTCTGGAATTTTTTACAGCGCTTTACTTTTCAAAGCGCCAGCAACGAGTGATCCAATGTTACCTTGGAAATGATGCCGAAAATGATGTTACTATTGAAGATTGAATTTATTTTTAAATTATATTAAAGAATTTTTTTTTTAAATCATCGAGACGTGTTTATGCGAAAATGAAAGTATTTTGCTTAGCTCATTGACGGAACAACAAGTCCAATCGCTTCGAAGAGCCGTTGCACAATTACCGAAAGTGAATTTAGAAGTTGCACATTCGGCGAACCCATCTCGAAGAGAAAAAGTGTGAAAACCGATTGGAAAAACTCTTTTGCTTCGACGCGCGAGCGATGGTAAAAGTGTTGATGGCGAAGAGCCCGCACTTAGCAACCGACGGTTAGTTGGATTTTCTCCGGTTAGTTCGAGACGGCAACGGAACGTTTCGCATCTGTATCTCGGCCTCATTCGTTCGATCGCGATATTGCGTAACCTCGAGTATTTCAATGTCTTGAAAATATTTTTCACGCTGCTGCGAAAACGCAAACGGAACGAAAAAAACCAATAAACAAATCGAATTTGATTATTATTAAAAGAAAACAGAAGTTGAACATTTTATGGTTGTGTAATAATTTTTATGTTTGGATGGACATTTGTGGACGAAAATGAAAATTTCATGATTATTTTATCAGCTCGTTGTCGTCGCGCTCGTGATTATCGAAAGAAGAAAAAAATTAGAAATTTTTGTATACAGCGGTGAAAAACAAAATTTTCGTACTTATCGGCGGAGTCACTTGACACATCTATATATGTATCACAGTGGTCCTTGGCAAGGCATATTTTTCAATAATAATTGCGTAATCCCCCACATAGGTTCCAAGTAATTTGAATATTTCCTTAAAAATGATTTCGAACCTATGGGATTTAATTAAAATTGTTTACGCAATTTTAATTAAAAAATGGGCCTTGCTAAGGACCGCTCTAATCCACAGGTTTCATCTTTAGGTCTGAAAAATGCTGAACTCAAAATGCTCTGCGTTTTTAAAGTCTGGAAAAGAGTTTGCTAATTATGTTGCCCCATTTTTCGATACATTTTTTTTTCTCATGTTTCTTTCATTATTTCGAGTCCGACGAATTTGAGTCGATGAAAAAAAATCCAATCGCAATGCCTCAGACGAATTCTCACGGGTGAGTTACAATCTGCTGTTACTTCGCAGCCGACTGACGTTCGAACGAACGAAGAAAACGAAATAGAAGAAATGAAAAAAAAAAAATAAATAAAGGAATTGCAGAAGAAATGAGTTTTGAGGGATTGAACGACCGTCTTTGTGTGATCGAGATGAAAGGTCAACGAGCCATTATCGTTTTGCCCTTCTCATCGTCCCTTATCCCTGTGTTCTCTTTATTTCCCGATTCATTTAATTTTTTTTTCTTTTTGTTTTTTTTTCTCACGTGTTCGCGTTTTATTCGAGACAGGACCTTCGATCAACGGATAAGTTTGTCGTCATAATCGTTGGCGGAGGCGTCAAGGTGATGCCTAACGTTTCGATGTCCGCTGCGAGTGGGACAGGGATGGCACGATCGGATCACTTGTTGCGGAGCGACAGAGACACGAGCGAGAAAAAAAGGTTACGCATCACCTTTAACGAGGGGCAAACTTCTTCACGTAGCACTAATCCGAGTGGCTTTATTGCATCTGTAACTCCGACAGAGGAGGGGAAGGGGGAAACAGACTTTTCTCCTGAGACTTCGAACAAGATGGCAGACATGCTTACAGCGAAGTTGCTGTTTTCACCGCGATACGTCGGATCACCGTAGATTCCCAACTAAAAAACTCACATCACTGTTAACAATATTTACTCGATCCTTTCTGATATAAGATATTTGTGTTTTCGCTTTTCAAACTTATTTACATCTTATTAACACACATTGTGAGTTTTATTCGTCTATTTTTTCGAATTTTTGTTTCGAATTGTATTTGAATTTTTTAAAACTCTAACCTAGAATTCAAAAATTTAAAATAAAAAAATTATATATATGAGGCTGGGCATAAGCTACATAGTCTCTATATAATCTATATATCGACTGCATGAGCTCATTCTCATATATAGTCGATATATAGATTAATTAATAAAAAGATTGTATATAATGTTTTTTACTTGGGAATACGTCGGACTGTTTTTTTTTTTTTGCTAAACTTCAAAGTTATAGTTCCCCAACATATTGCAAATAGGCCATCGACCCAAGACCTACAGCTCTCGTTGATGCATTTATTTATTTTTCGCGACAATCCAACAGAAGCCTACGTCTGACCAAACCCCGACTTAATCTACTTGAAAGGAACTAAAATAATAAATGAATCAGAGAGCAATAAAAAAAAAAGTTTAACCAATCTCTTTCATCCGTTTTGCGACATTCATTTTATTCAAAATTTTGTCGAATATATATTTCGTTTGAAAATAGAAAATAGAAAAACTTACATTAATTGGAAGTATCATCGTGGTAGGTGAAAAATCGTTTAGAGTCTTCAATTTGATGGAGCCTTAGTGACATTACAAGGTTTTATCCAGGGTCTCAGGCATCGGATGGCTCTCGTTGCGTTCGTTGTATTATATTATATGTAGAGTGGTCCTGATGTTGGATTTTTATTTTATTTTAGCGCTTTCAGAGGATAATAGAGATCAAAATAAATTTTATAAAATATCCTCAAAATTTAAGGTCCCTATCTCATTACTTAAGGGAGCCGAGTCACCTAAAAAATTGGAAAAAAAAATTCGTGACATGGTCAATCCAAATTTATAACAGATATTACGCTTATGAAATACCTGTACTCACGATCAGTTTTGTCATCTCAAATTTTTCCATAGCTATATGAAGCTATTTTATGGCCACAACCCTAGAAGCTGTAGAAGTATTTTATAAGGATGAAACAGATTAAAAATTTAGATTGATCATATCACAAAAAAAGGGTGCAAAGTAGAACCTTGCACATTGCTTCCTCATAGTTTTGTACCGTTTTTCAATTATTGAGATGTAAAGTAGAACCTTGCTTATGGCTTCCTTATCTTCTTACACATCTGCCAAAGCTTCCTCTATAAGGAACCATGTGTCGATCAATTTTGGCTTCCTCATAGAGGAAGCTTTCCTTGTTCACTTTCGTGACGTTGAGGGCTCCTTGTGAGTGTGATGTGAGTCGAAATCAATATACATGGGGCAATTTATATGAAATTTGAAAAATTATAATTCGCATAAAATCTGAACTCCTTGTTAGATTTTATCCAAATTCAATAGGAAATCTCTTTGGATGATAGTGCAACTTCGTACTAAATTTCAGCCGGATATCTAGAAAATTATGGAAGCTAGAGCACTTACATTGAATTTTGGAAAAATTTCAAAACGCCATCAAATCTGAACGTCTTGTTGGATTTTGTCCAAATTCAATACGAAACCTCTTTCAATGGCAGTGCAACTTCGTACTAAATTCCAGCCAGATATCTCAAAAATTATGGAAGCTGGAGCAGTTACATTGATTTTTAGAAAAATTTCAAAACGCCATAAAATATGAATGGCTTGATGGATTTCGCCCAAATTCAATCGGGTTTCTCTTGGGATAATTGCGCAACTTCGTACCAAATTTAAGTCCGATATCTCAAAAATTGCTCCAGTTAGAGTGTAAAGATCGTTTTTTTCACATTAAAAAATGCTTTAAAAGTAAAGCAAAGCGTGGATTTTTTCCAAATTCGGTATCGAGCATCTCCCTGTACTCGTACAACATTATACTGAATTTAAGCTCGATATCTCTAAATATGTGGGAGCTAGAGACCAAAAATAATTTTTTGAATTTTGAAAAAATGCTGTGAAAACGAAATAACTTGATAGATTTTTCCAAAAATTAAATTGTGCTATGCGCCGTGAACCCTTCACATGTGTGACAAATTTCAGCTTGATATCTCGAGCCGTTCTCAAGTTGTGAGCGGTTAACCATTACTACACACATACACACACACACATACATCCGGACATTTTTTCTAAATGTGTTTTTTGGGTGTTTTGAGACATACTGAACACGTTTTCATGAACATCTCGAAAAAAAAAAATTTCACGAAAACAAAGCTTCCTCTATGAGGAAGCAAAAAATCCAATTTTTTAGGTGCCTCAGCCACCTTAACTCTACCCCGAGTCTCCCGAAGTTTGACATTGAAACGCCAAAATGAAGTAAAAATCTAAAATAAGAACCATGCAGTATATATAATACAATACAATACAGGGTGGTTCTTATTTCGGCTTGTCATATATACATATATCTTCCATCTATATTAGGGTGGTCCTTATTTGGGGTAATACAATTTTTTGGCCCTCCCATGGGCTTAAATGTCTTGAAAGAAAGAAATTTCAAAGTAGCCGCAGGCCCAGCCTCGTAGACCAATTCTAACCGGAATCGGGAGGTTGAGATAGCTTGTTTCTCAAAAGCTTCGATAAATTTCATAATAAGTCGGAAACTATGTGAGTTACAACGATAATGCAAATAACCTTTCTTGTAGAAAATTTAATTCTCTAAAAAGGTTGAATAAGATTTTTACCTTTTTCCAAAGTTTTTGAAATATCTGACGAAATGAACCGCTTCATTTTTTCGAATATTTCAAAAACTTTCGTTTTTAAAATATTCGTGCGGAGTTCCGGATTTTTCGGTGCAATACTGCGGAAGGAAAAAAATATAAACTATAAGGTGCCTAAGACCCTGTGTTAATCAAATTGCGAAATTCGAGGGGCTCTGGGGAGTTACTCAGAATTGATCTACGAGGCTGAGCCTTCGACTACTTCAAAATTTATTTCTTTCGAGACATTTAAGCCCATGAGAGGGCCAAAAAATTTTTTTACCCCAAATAAGAACCACCCTAATCTATATATATATATATATATATATATATATATATATAAAACTGTTCCGTGACTGACTGACTGACAGACAACGCACAGCCTAAACCACTGAAGATAAAAACATTAAATTTGGAATTTGTGTTCCTCAGGGAGTGTAGAGGTCCAGTAAGAAAGGATTTTTCGAAAATCAACCCCTAAAGGGGTGGAATGGGGTTTGGGGGTTCTTAACCATTGTCACTGTATCTCTGAAACGATAATAGATAGAGAGCTGAAATTTTGCATGGAAGTTTGGGTCACACATTAGGTGCTCGCTAAGAAAGGATTTCGAAATTGACCGACCGGGAGTGGGTTGAATCTTTTTTTATACCGGAGCGACGCCGGGCAACCACTAGTACATTTTATATATATATATATATATATATATATATATACACAACAGGCAGGATAGATGCCTATCCTCTCGCCATTCACCACCCGTCGATGCCCACACGTCGCAAAGCGCCGAAGCACCCGCAAGCTCGAAGCAACAGTTGGCGATGAGGGAGAGGGAGGGGGATAGTCTACCGGAGCTTTCGCCGCTCCGGCCGCCGGTTGCATCGCTTTGACCCGTCAGAAGCTCGCGAATGCACGAGAACGCTGCGAGCGAGACGGAGAGCACAGCAGCGCCACTCTCATCCCACGGACATGCCGAAGATCCGTCTATATAGCTTCACCGAGAAACGTAGTCTCGTTGAAACGACGTTCAACGACGAACGCGCGCGGTTCGCGTATCTTAATAACGTGGTTTTCTCGAGTCAGTTAATTAATCAGTCCAAAACAATTTTAAAAAAATAATCGTTCGAAGGATTGTCAAAAAAAAAACTTTGATGAGAATAATTTTTTTTTTTTTTGTTTCTTCTTAATATTCAAAAGATTTAGAGAAAAAAAACCAGAAAATGTTATTCGAATGCTTTGTGTAATTAAAACCGTGATATACGATCTGAGTGCTTGAAAGTAAAAGTTCAAATGCAAAACTGATTTTTCCGACGGGAAACAAATATATATATGGACATTATGGACAATTGATTGTAGGAAATAATACATTAAAAACAATACAAACTTTTTTTTTAATATGAAAAATTTTAAAATAAAAAAATAATAATAATAACTTATAATACAGATTATAAAACGAAAATTAATGTAAAGTTGTGATGTTTATTGAAATTGTGTAATTTCGATTAATCGACGGTGACCGGGATTAAAAATGAATTAGTTTTATTCATCGGGAGATCGCATTTTTCCGTACTCGTGAATTGTAAATTTGAAAAAATACGCAATACCGCTGTTGACGTTATTCGGATTTGCGTGAATTTCACCGGAACATAGTTTCCCGTTGTCGAAGGAACAGAGCTTGTACATCGCTTGTTCCATGGGTTCCATCTGAACAAACACAAACTGTGCTGCAACCTTTTTGAGATTTTATTCTCGACGAATAGCAAACCGATCGACCCCACGGATCTTTCGTATTTTTCGAACCTATGAAACTGGATCACAACGATTGTCATACACACGTAGGTTTCCACGAGAGCTTAACTCACATTTTGCCAAAATGAGAAAATAATTTATAAACAACGAATTTCAAATTCAATGCAAAAAAATACACACATACAAAATTTAAAAAAAACTTTCGTCGACTGTCTAATGAAAAATTGTTTCGATGATAATTTATGTCCTAAAACTCGATAATCAACTCCAAAGTGTATCGTGTAACGAACAAAAATTAGATGATCGACTGAAAAAAAAAAACGAAAATAGTCTCGAAAATAAAGTTTCTTTTTATTTTTCTTCGTGTATCAATAAAAAATGATGATTCAAAAAATTCGATACGATCGACGTTTCGGTATCGTTGAATAAATGCTCGAATGAAAATTGCGATGATCTGAAATACGATACAAACAAAAGTGCCGCGAGCTTCGGTGTTTATTTGGAAAAGAAAACGATAATAATAACGTAAAAATTGAAACAAATGCGTCAATGTCGTCGGGGATGAAAAACTTTGTGTTATTCGTTCCACGAGGCATGAGTTAGATGTTGAAAGCGGGGGATGGAACGGATTATGAAAGGCAAGGACGCACACAAACAAACAAACAAACAGTGGCCGAGGGGCTTCCGAGACTTTATCAAATTCAAGAGATGTCATCGTCGGAGCTTCTTCAGCATCTCGAGGATCGCATGAAACATTAAAAAAAAAAAAAAACAAACAAAAAAGAAAACCAAAACCCAAATTCGTCAACTTCGTACTGTTATTGCAACGGTTAACTTCGATTATCGTCATTCCGGGAAATATTTATTTAAAAAAAAAAACAACGATATTTATTTATTAAGAAATAAAAATAAAAATAGTCATTTTTAATGAAATAAAAATATTTATTATTATACAATTGAAATACAAAATCATTATTTTCAAACAGATAAAAATATTTATCAAAAAAAAAAATGAAAAGAAATAAAATTGTCTCGTTCACGTTTAATATAATCTAAAAGTTCCACGTGTTACAAAACACATGCACATCTATATGTATACACACGTCTACATCGGTCTGAAACGTGTAGTCTATTGTCAATGATAACGTCTTCTATATCTGTTCCAAAACGTTTTGTCATCTGAGGAGGAAAATTTTTGGAAAAAACCACGCGAAGATAAACGAAAAAAAAAGGGAAAAAAGAAACCAAAAATTCTCACGGAACATCACTACGATTTATCGTGAAGGTATCGATTGGGAACATTGAATGTGTTTGTGTGTATTTTAACGATTATCTTGGTATATATGATTGTTGCGACGATAAACACACTAGGTGACCCTCGTCCAAACGATCCAACTGTCTACGCGTGTGTTCCTCACTTCACGTGGTTATACATTCAATAACAACATAATAAAATAATTTGAAAAAAATAAATAAAATGATATGTGCGAACGTTTTACCGGATACCGTATCTACCGTCGCGTCGGATGAGCCGCGATAGATATCGCGAGTGTGTATGTGTGTGTGTGTGTGTAGATACGGCCGTTCGCAGGGACGTCATTGTCGTGGAACGGATATCGTGAGACCGAGTGGGCGATTAATCGGTGCAAACAGAGAACACCAACGGTCATCGAGAAGATCGTCTTCCGGGCTCGCGTATCAGCGTCGAGTGACATCGAACTTTTTTTTTTTCACTCCCACAAGTTTCACGGATAAAGAAAAAAGAAGAAAATAAAAGAAGAAGCACTCAAGCGCGTCGCTCTGATTGAACGACGGTGTTTCTTTTTTTTTTTTTTTGTATATTTTTCGTTCGTTGTTCGTGAGACGAATGTTGTCGGGGAAATAGGAAACGCAGGCCATATCCAGCGAGGATCAAAACACCCTTTTTTAAATGGTGAGTACTTGTGTGTATGTGTTAGGGTTGTTTTTATTTGGTTCATGTCCGAATGTCGATTGCACTGAAGGCTCAATCGATCACGAAAAAAAAATGTAAATACTTGTAAGCCTATTATAAAAAAATGTAAATACTTGTATAACCTCTTAGTCCAATTGTAATCACCACATGAGACAAGGTGAAGTTTTTCATTAATGTATTTTCGAATACATGCAATTTTTCCATTATTTTTTTTTTTTTTATACATCGTACCGACGTATAGAAAAAAAAAACATTTTTGTGGAATTGGATGGAAATTATTATTGGTTTAATCGGTTTTGGTGTTTCAGCATGATAGATTTTAGTGAAAGAACTGAAGAATATGAAGGGAGATTGCTCAAACAATCACGAAGAAGTTGTAAGAATTGAATGAGAATTGTTTTTTTTTTTTTTTTTTCAATATATTGAAACAGATGAATTGACAATAATTCGAGTATTCGAGATAAAAATTCCTCAATTATATTTCGTATCGGAGTTCAAACGAGTATTTCGAAGAAATAATAATCATAATAATTTAAAAAATTAAAACAATAGCTCAACGATCATCTATATTTAACTGTGCATTGATCCACACTTCTCACGACTCTGTGTAATGTTTTTTTCCATTTAATTTTCGGAAAAATAAAATTCAAATGTTGTTCGGAAAATCCGAAAACAAAACAAAACAAAGGAAAGAAAAAAAACACTATCGTCAAGGTCTTTGCTTAGAAAGCACGGAAGGTAAGGTCGGAAGGGTTGTCATGAGTGAACAATGGAAAATGCAGTAGCAAATTTCGATAGATTCGTGATATCGACTTATTAGGATTCCGTACAAGTCTCTAGGAACCCTTATGGTTTCGGTCAGTCCGTCCGTCCATCCGTCTGTATGTTACAGTCCTTCCATTCTCTCATTCATGTAACGATTAACAATGAAATTTCGGTACGCAGACGTGGATCGATCACCCAAGAACAGAAATGATAACATGAAAAAAAAAATAAAAACATGTTGACCCTCCTCCCACAGATTAAAAAGTGAACTCGATTTTTTTTGCTCACCCTATCGAGTGGGGTGTCTTTCAATAGGTCTCCTCAAATGCAATCGAAAATATTTCGAGACCTTTTACATTTCAACCCTTCAGTCACGAGATATTCGCTTTCAAAGTCGTCACCAGAGTTTCCCCCTTCCCCCTCTAATTTCTAAGCCATCAATTAAAAAAATCGGAAAAAAATCCAGAATATAGTTTTTAACTAGTGCATTCAACTAAAAAAATAACAAACTCTGTAGCAACAAATAGTTTACGAAAACCATAAAAGTAAAAAATTTCTGTTAAGGCGTTTCGTGGAGATCATATGTTACGTCAATAGCTGCTTCAGAATGACTACTGAATTTTACTATGTGCGTGCCCAACGCACATAATAGGGTTCAGTAAACATTGCGTAGAAACCTTCGACTTACGTCGCAAAAAAAAAAATGATAGCACAAGTAGAGAAGCTGGGCCGGTTTCAGGACTTTACCCTCCCTACCTTACCGGCCTCGGTCGGTAAAAGTTACCGGCATTGATGGTAACAGACAGTCGGTAATGTAGATCCCTAGATTATCGGTTGCTTGATCATGGATCGATAATTTGGGTCGATGATTATGTTTTTTCCCGCCAGATGGCGTTTCGGTCGCTCGTCATGCTATGTTATCGGTTGCTCGATCATGGATCGATAATTTGGGTCGATGATTATGTTTTTTCCCGTCAGGCGGCGCTTCGGTCGCCGTGGTAATAGTTACCGGCATTGATGGTAACAGACAGTCGGTAATGTAGATCCTATCTGTTATCGGTTGCTTGATTATGGATCGATAATTTGGGTCGATGATTATGTTTTTTCCCCGCCAGGCAGTGCTTCGGTCGCCGCAAGATTTTTGAAAATAATAATAATAATGATAATAATAATAATAATAATGATAATAATAATAATAATAATAATAATAACGGAGGGACTTTGAATAAAAAAAATTTTCAACGAAATTTTTTTCCCGCCAGGCGGCGCTTCGGTCGCTCTTTCTCTCTCTCTCTCTCTCTCTCTCTCTCTCTCTCTCTCTCTCTCTCTCTCTCTCTCTCTCTCTCTCTCTCTCTCTCTCTCTCTCTCTCTCTCTCTCTCTCTCTCTCTCTCTCTCACTCTTTCTTGGCTGCTTTTCGTAGGTCAATAAATAAAAAACAATTAAATATATAATTTAATACATTCATTTTTTATTTATGCAAAATACAAATCATTTGAAAAATATACAAAATAGATATTATTATATGCGTCTTTTCACATCACCGCTTATAGGATTATAGTCTATTATACGATCGTGTAATATTAAGCAGTATGCGGCTGTTGCGTTAGGGAAATTCGTTCTTGCTTCAAACTCCAGACGAACATCAACCGGAGCTTGTTTGAGTGTATCATTTTGTTTTGAACAATCAATGACGAAAAATGGCGCATGCTTGAGAAAATTTTCTTTAGTGAGGACGGGCTGTGAATCCTGACCGTAATATGTTTTCCGAAAGTTCGCATACATATCATACAATAGTGCGTATTGATGAGTACTGATATCGAGATTGAGATTACCATATGGATAACACTGAGAGTTGAGGAAAAGTTTTACATTCATGATATCACAATGATCGAAACGGCTGGCATTTGTATTTTTCGCGAATTTTCGATTCGTTTGAAATGCCAAAATGATAAAACGTGGCTTTTCCAATTGATTGGCTGTTTTAACTGTCCAAACGTGTTTCATTGTGCTTGGAAGCAATGGATATTCATACAATTCCCACGTGCGATAACTCATGCTTATATCCCGATCAATATGGCCGAGTAATTGTATCTTACTTTTGTCCGATAGTGTTACATATGGCATTAACCATTCAATTTTTTTCAGATCAATTTTAACATTTTCATAGGCCCCACCTGCTTGAGGTGTTTGTATAATTGCATTTGTATCGCTTCTCGATCTTGTGAGAATTAGCTCGTGCTTCGTATTGATAATTATTTTTCGATAGTCCTCCGCAAAGCCAAGAATCATAGATAGTGGAATGCAAACATCAAAGTATCCCTCAGCATCCACAATTTTTTTCGTTTCTTCCACATCGATCCAACCGGCATTTTCAATGATTGCACTTTGACTTGGACTCAATGATACATAACCTTTCATGAGACAAGTCAACCCAACGTTCTTACATCGATCAATCTCCATGGCATTGATCTCATAACGAATTTCTTCAAATAAATGTAATATTGCATTGTTGACAAATGTTGTGGCTGTAACGAGGTTCCCATCTGATGTTGTCAATCTTCCACATATATGTATGGAACTTTGCGATGGTAAAAGACACAAATCTTGATGTTGAATGGCTATGCGAATTTCATCGCTATTATTAAAAGATGATGAAGTATATGGCTGATGTGCATGAATCTCATAATGCGTCACGGATTCGTCGAACACCACGGGCGATCGCACGCGCAGACATTCTTCCATTATAACAACAGCAAAATATCCAACACGTTATTTTTTCCCGCCAACGACTCGGAGTCCTAGACTTCTTAGGAACTGAATGTTGCGACGTGTGAGCGTCTTGATAACACGATGATGACTGATGATACGTCGGCATGCTGACCGTCTCTTATAGTCTTGAGCAATTTTACCATTAAACACAATGCCCATATCAATTGCCGACTTGCTTAAGATGCAACCGCACGGTAATCACTTCACCACGAAAATTTACGGGTTCGTTATCTTGATCGACTATGCGTAATTGTAAATGATCAATGATCTTCACGACGACCGGAAGGTAAATGACTTGAGATGGTACCTCAACGATCTTATATCCTGGTGGTACGGCTGGGAAAAATTCGTGTATGGTGTGAACTTTTTTTTCATTTATATACGCTCCCGAAGTTATATTGCACTCGATGCGTAATGCATTAATTTTCAGAATACGCACGGGTAGATCTGAATTATGTGTTGTGTTAGATGATAATTCACGATGAGTAAATCCTAATAGACTAGCAATAGAATCGCGCGGTCGGAAATCAATGTTTTGATTGCACTTTATCACACTGCGTAGTGTATTATTATTGGGTTTGAGATCGATGGAAATTCCTCGTGGTTCGAGCTGTTCCTTCAAATACGTATCAATATCTTCAATTTCGTAACTTCCAGTTGGTAATTCAATCACTTCCGCACCTACGTAAAATTTGTTTTTTCCTCGATCAATATTGGGTATGGAATTAAATGATAATAATTCCACTAGTCCGAGCACATAGTTCTTATCGGATGAAAGTTCGATTGGGGGAAAATATTGTGTTTCCAATGTGGCGGAGGTGCCCGATAGACTTAACGTCAATGAATCAACCATGACGACTCATCATCGACTGACGCAATTCCTCCGGCTTTACAAACTTTTATGTAAAAATTTTAAACATAGATGACCACATATATAGGTGTCATATTCTTGATATCTTTTATGATTATATTTAATTTCATTATTAACTCCGAGATAATCCATGAGATCTCGTGGTGGTTGTAAATCCCCAAAACTATCGAAATAACATACTTTATGACCAGTTTTCCGATATGCCACCCAGTGTGTGCCCGGACCGTTTTTATCATCAAGATTAATTATCGCCGATTCACAATAATGCGGTCCACCTCGGGGTAAAGCATTTCTCATAAATACACCACGAAAATGTGGAATTTTCAAAACACGCGCGTACTTAAGCAGCTCGACATCTGTGAGAGCTCGCTGAGGCAATCTTATGCCGAAGTTTTTTTTTTTTCTTTTGCTCTCCGAACTGTAGACCAAACCCCGTCTTATACGGTTTGAGAAAGAGACCTTTACCCAAAGCAATAGACTCTATTGTTTTATTATGTCTCTGACTCTCTTCTAATTGCTGTTTAGCGGCTTTAGCATCGTTTACAGCTTTCGCTATACCCGCAGCACCACCAGCCAATGCTCCGGTCGCACTTAAACCGGCAAACAGGGGAATGAGAAATGGTAAAAACCCTCCGACTTTTGTGGAAACAGGTAGAATACGAGGTATATGAACATTTCTTCTTCCACCTGCATGTTTTACAACATCACGAGCTCGCTTTAAAGCCGATTGAATAATTTCACGTGAATTATTTCCACAAGATTTCGATGCTGCTTTTACAATTTGCATAATTCTAAGCCTCTTCTTCCTCTTCTTCTTGTTTTTCGTTTGCTTTCGCGCAATCGTGGCACCCATACCAAGCTTCGATTTCATTTTCATTGCGTTTGTTATGGCGTATGCAGCGGCCTTTTCGCCTACTCCAGAATCTCGGGCTGAAACACGTTGCCAAGCTTTTTCCGCTAAAATTCGATCGGCTGCGTTACGCGCTGCAACGTTTTCACGATTTTGCGAGTATGCAATATCGTGTTCTTTACACGCTGCGTCCAAACGATTTATGCCGGGATCACCGCGTGCTAAACGCTGTGCTAGTCTCGTACCCGGACCACAATACTGATAGCCCGGTATATGAAGTTCAACGGGTAATTTATTAATTAATTTATTCAAAACTCCGCGACCTTTGTGCATGATCCGCATGGGATGATGATCATACAATGACTGAAGTGTTGAGTATATAAGCATGGTATTTATATTATTGATCATCAGTCTGTAACAATATGGATTTCCGGAAGCAATCACTCGCGTTACCCGTGTCGAATTTCGATGTGCTTGCGCAGCAGCGTAGCGTACGCAGTCGGCATGGAAAATTACTGCCCGATAGTATTCGTGCGGTATTTTGCGGTCCGTCAAATTGTGGCAAAACAAATGCATTACTCGCTCTTATTACCCACCCGAATGGATTGAGATTTGAAAACGTTTATATATATTCAAAGTCTTTGAATCAACCGAAATATAAATTTTTGGAAAAATTGTTGAGATCGGTGCGGGGTATTGGATATTTTGCTTTTGGTGAGCACGACCAGGTTGTATCGCCTGCAGATGCACATCGTAATTCCATCATGATATTCGATGATGTTGCGTGTGAGAAACAAGATAATGTGAGAGCGTTTTATTGCATGGGACGACATAAAAATATCGATTGTTTCTATCTATGTCAGTCTTATGCGCAAATTCCGAAACATTTGGTTCGTGATAATGTCAATATGTTGGCAATTTTTCGTCAGGATGAAATAAATCTTAAACACATTTATGATGATCATGTGAATACGGATATGCCATATCCACAATTCAAAGATTTGTGCTCAAAGTGTTGGAATGATGATGATAATTATGGATTTTTGGTGATTGATAAAGATCGTCGGGGTCTCGATAATGGACGCTATAGAAAGGGATTCGATTGCTTTTTTTCATCATCATAAATAGATGTGCGAGACCGTGAAAATATATAGTACGCGGTGATCAATTGAAGTGAAAAGACATGGCTGCTGAAGAGTTCCGTCGTGAGAAAAAAATACTTTCTCAATTGGAAAAAGCGAGAGCTGCGGTTAAACAAAAATACAAACTTTTAAAAGCGGATAAGCAGAATATGGAGCAAGCATTGGATGAAACTTTCATGCCAATAGTCAAACCATTGGAAAAACTTATTAACGTTACCGATAAAAAACCCCGTAAGATTAAAAATGAAATGAAAAACTGGTTACCGCAAACGAAAAAAGAGATGAAGCAAGAGGAGATGAAGCAAGAGAAGAAGAAGCAAGAGGAGAAGAAGCAGGAGGAGGAGGCGGAGGAGGATGAGGAGGAGGAGGAGGAGGAGGAGGAGGAGGAAGAGGATGCCCCTTTCAATCGAGATCATGATGCGTCATATATAACCGCAGATGAATATGATGATGATGATGATGATGATGATAGCGATGATTATGGACAATTTTCGGGAAAAACGAAAGAACAATCAATGATGAATAAATATCTCAATTTATTGCATAAAAATCGGAAAAAGTTTCTCGATTTGATATATGGAGTTAGAAAATTATCCAATGGTACACTTATGATTGGAAATTCACCTATTAATTTCAACAATGAGTATATATTAGTGGGTCATGATAAATATCGTAGAACTGCCGGACTGCTCGAATTATTATTCAGAAAAGAACCCGATGGAAATCTCATAAGCACCGAAGATCGAAATAATTATACGAAAATTTTAAATAATACAAATGCATATAAGAAAAATTATCATGCTGATGAAAGTGTGCGAACGCAAAATAGTAAAAAATTCAAAAACTATATAGCTCCACATATTGCGGATAAGTTGGGACGAAAGCGTCAATCGACCGGTGGAGCACTGCCGCGTTTCAAAATTGCTCGAACAAATACAAAAATGGACTACGTTTACTGGGATGATCCAAATGAATTGGTCGATCGATTGCGTTTATTGCTTGCGGAAAAATCTGCAGGGAATCCCAGTCATACGAATGAAATTGTCTCAATAATTGAAGAATTGCGTGAAGCTCGAATTATTTATTAATACCATGATAAATGAATATGCTCAGTCTAATAATGAGCGTCGATGTGCGCGCATGGGACGTTAATTTTACCAAGAGATAATCAGCAGGAGCAGCAGCAACAATAACAACAACAGTATGGAGCGACGAAGATTAGTGGAAGAGTTGCATAAACCTGCGCGACGCAATTATCCACGACGAAAATTTCTTGTACGAGGCTTAGATGAGACATGGCAAGCCGATCTTGTGGAGATGCAACCATATGCTCGAGAAAACAAAGACTTTCGATATATGCTAACGGTCATTGATGTGCTATCAAAGTTCGCTTGGGCCATACCCATATTACGGAAAACCGCAAAAGATGTTACCACAGCTATGAAATTTATTTTCGAAAAAGGCCGAGTCCCGAAAAATTTACAAACTGATCATGGCAAAGAGTTTTACAATTCAAACTTTCAAAATCTCATGAAAAAATATAATGTTAATCATTATTCTACATATAGCAATCTCAAGGCATCTATTGTTGAACGTTTCAATCGCACACTCAAAAATAAAATGTGGATAAAATTTAGTTTGCGTGGAAGTTATAAATGGTTGGATATTTTACCCGATCTCATCGCAACATATAACGACACCAAACATCGAACAATTGCCATGAAGCCGAAAGATGTTACAACAACGAATTTTAAAACGTTATTAAAACGTTTTCCACACAATCATTGCGGTGAACGCAAAATACCAAAATTCAAAGTCGGCGACAAAGTACGAGTCAGCAAGAATAAACACGTTTTCGAGAAAGGCTACACCCCAAATTGGACGACGGAGATTTTTACGATTCATCGAGTCATACTTACCAATCCCACGACGTATCAACTCATGGATTATCGAGATCAACCCATCGCTGGCGGTTTTTATCAAGAAGAGCTGCAGAAAGCCCAATACCCCGATGTATATCTCGTGGAAAAAGTAATTAAAAAACGCGGAAATCAAGCTTATGTTAAATGGTTGGGATTTGATAGTTCGCATAATAGCTGGATAAATAAGGTTGACTTATAAATAAAAACAATAGTTTCATATATGTGTATTTACAAAATGTAAAAAAAATGATTTATTAAAAGAAAAAATATATATCATTCAGATACAAACTCAATTTTTACATATTTTTTTTCTCCATCTTCAACAAACTTTTTCAATGACAATTTTCCATTTTCAACCATCTCACTCACACGATTGAACAATGTCGAGTCTTTTTCAAATGCCACGGAGATGCGCTTCGGTAGGAAAACTTGAAAGCTGTCATCGAGGCCGGCCAAGGTGTTGAGACCAAATCTTGTGTTGATTTGCTTCAAGTCCGTGACTTTGTAAAGCCGATTGGTCTGGACTTCTTTCATTTTCTTCAACGGAAGAAAATTATCCACGCGTCCGATTCCATTGAGTAGCTCGATATCCATTGTT
This sequence comes from Diplazon laetatorius, assembly GCA_963662125.1. Lineage (NCBI taxonomy): Eukaryota > Metazoa > Arthropoda > Insecta > Hymenoptera > Ichneumonidae > Diplazon > Diplazon laetatorius. Next base: position 8,111,970 of record OY759158.1, on the reverse strand, counting down.
CGTTTGCGTGTGTGTGTGCGTGTTTTTCGGTTGTGAAAAGTTGTTGAGATTTTTTTTCGGTTGAGTTGCCGAGGACGAATCTTTGTCACGTCTGATGAGAAATATTTAATCCTCGGCTTATATAGAGCAGCAGCAGCTTTCTCCCTCCATCAGCATAATTCGATGGGAGGCTGGTCCATATCCCCTCCATTATTATTATCATCATCATTATGACTATTGTTCGTCGTCGTCGTCGTCGTAGTCATCGTCGCTGTATTCGTTGTCGTTGCCGTTGCCATCGTTGGTATTTTATAATGTCCCCATGGAAGTGTATCGGTGCTATTTTGGAGAAGGTAGCGTTTGGTATCGTGAGGACTCAGGGCAATTTTCACCTGCCTCTCCGTAAATACTTTATGCAAATGTGAACGAATTATTCGTTGTTCTCGGGTTTGGCTGGTGTTTTCCCGCAGGCATTCCATGAAATCTTCGAAAGTGATGGTGTCTTTGACCACACCCATCTTCACCCCTTTAACCTTCTTCACGTGATCGTGACCATCGACTCGCAGACTATACATTTTACTACGCAAGCCTACGAATTCGGTCATGATCCGCCCGTTGCACTCATCTTTCATCAGCCCCACTACTTTCTTATTAACACACGGCATCGAAAATTGGTTGCTTGGAGAATAATCCGATGTGTCGAATTTATGAATATCACGTTTCATGATTTCATAAATGTCGGCACATCGGATTTCATATATCAGGCTGTCGGTGTCCGTATATAAAAGTTTGCAGTCTGTTTTGAATTTAGCAACCATATAATCATAATGAAAATCGTAAACCAGAATTTTCGATAAGTCGAGCACACATAGACCCACGTAAATTGGTTTATTGAGAAGCACCTCGATTTTTCTCAGCTGTAAAGCCACGAGATTTTCATCGAAGATGGCTGAACTATGAAAATTCGGTTTAGCAATCAATGCTTCTGCACCGTATCGCCCCTCCCAACGCGACACGAGTTTCACATCGACGCGGTTCCGCACATTCTCCATTGTTTTCCCGAATACCGCATTGTTCATCAATTTGTACAAATTTTTTTCGAACTCGTTTGTTGCACGTCTTCTCATGTCGCTGTTTAAATCGATATATGATTTGAGCCATGGTTTTTGCTCAAATTGCAAGACTCGGTGTATTTGTTCGAGTTTCAATCCGCACCTCAACGCTTGCTTCAGGCTCCGATAGTGGAGAACATACCGGTTTTTGGGTTCCAGCGTTGTCAATAGCTTTGATTGTGATGCTGATCCTGGTGAGCATTTGTGCTCGGGACACAGTGGTAAATCTTTATGGGCATCGTGGAGATGGGCTGGGTAACTCAGATCGACTTCCAGTACATAACCGACGGGTGAATCATCGGGAACATCTGTGAAATCGATTTCGTTGCAGTTTTCAAGCCATTTAAAACCTTTGTAAGGTAATGACTGCAGCATTGCCCACCCATATAAATTGTTCACATCATAGTACATGAGATACTTTGAATCTTGAGTGGAATCGAAATTTCTCATGTACTGATTGTTGGCACGAGCATAACGGTTGCAGCACTGGCTCACTCCACCACGTATCCCGCGCTCGATAAACATATACATATCGAGGTCTGTTAAAAGCTCCAGCTCGATCTGAGTATGCTTTAGCATAGCATCCCAAGTGAGACCGGGCGTTGTATAATAATGTGCAGGGTCTAGCCCGTATGCACTGATGCAATTATCCCGAAAGTTCTCAAAAACATCAGCCAACAACAACACATCCGTTTTCAAATATAAATCCGAATATTCGCCCAAATCACCAATTTGAAATTCTTGCCACACTTGTTTTGCGTGCTGATAATCCGCATCGCTCACATCACTGTTATTGAGGATGCTGTGGAAATCACTTTGTCGCGGAAGATTTTTCTCCGCGAGTTTCCCCATCGAATCAACGTATTCGTAGGGGAATACTCCTTTTCGTGTGATCAAATTGAATTGATGCGTTGAAAGTCCATCAAATTCACTGCGCACAATCTTCAAATCAGTCATGTATGACGCGAGCTTCTCCAGAGACGATGCCATGAACCGAAATGAATCGATGAATCGAAAATTTATGTCACTTCCTGTGATGTGTTTTGTGAACGAGATGTATCGCTCCTTGTTCTGCGGCAAAATCTGGATTCGACCTTTCAAACTTGTTACGATCTCTTTAACAATGAAATGAGCATCGTAACCCGTCAGATTGTGGAAAACCACCGGAATGACTCGTGAATCCTGAAATTGCAAGTTGCAGCGGTTGTGCGCTGGTCCTCGATATCTGTAACAAAAATACGTAAAGTTAGAAAATAATGTATGAAAAAAAAATGAAAAAACGTAGAATTCAAACATCATATATTAACAAAAAGACATTTACCTTCCAGTCAGATGACAATGGTCGGCTACTCTATCGCTAGCCAGTAGCTCTTGCGCGCAGATGTGGCAGGTATCCGCAGTACAAAAATCGCGCAGCTCCTGTGCGGAAAGGCGATCCATTGGTTGGGGATTTCTGAAGATTTCCTCCACAGTTCTGGCAAGATCCTCGAGCCTTCGAGTGAACCATTCAGCAGGATTAGCACCTCTGAATGCGTAATATCCGGATTTTGTCGCATCATAACTGCATTTTACGTAATAGCCGATACTGAATGCCTCATGTTCTTGATAACGATGCTCGTCACGCGTCGGTTTCAGCAAACATTCAATATCGGCATATACAATGAACGGTACGCGCTCTCGGTTCCCATAATTTTTAAAACGCAGAATCCGCGAAAAATTATCATGGGATTGCGTGGAGCGGTGGTGATATATCTTACGAAGACCTCAGTTCAACTCTCACTATGCTGCTACAAAACGCTCATACGGTTTACGCAAAGGGGACGGAGAATACCGAATGGCTTCGTCAACACGTTCCACTGGCCCTCAATATCGAAGACCTGGGCTGTCCATCGCTCGACAATTTGGGTGAAAAAATCACTGGTACTTGTAATAATCATCCACTAATGGGGAGGACATCACACTGCGCTGGTTTAAATGTGCGTCTAATAAAAACATGGTACCTCAACACGTATAAGCCGGCAATAGTAGCAGCAGCAGAAGCAGCAGTGAGATTACAACCACCACCACCACTACCATCTCGAGTTGAGTTTGACTATGGCTACGATACTGTGGATTCGGACTACTAAGCTAACGTCGTCGTCGGTGATGCTAATATTGTAAAAAAAAAATGTATTATTTTGATTTTTTTTCAAACTTAAATCGATGTAAAAAAAGGAGGATGATAATCATTGTAATAAATACCAACAAATTGCATTGAATATGTTTGATCTATTTATTTCATAAACCTTACTACAATTAATTTTATTTGAAAAATCTTTTTTTTTAATTATTATTTTTTTTGCCATTCACATTTCGGAAAAGATTGCGTAAAAGCACAGTCTTGTATAATGAAATCGCAGGTCGGTGAGCGATTTTTCTTCGCTTCGTTTTTTGAATCGATGTATCCGGAGTCTTGGGTCGCAAAAGAGGGGGTGAGGGGGTTTTTCTTTCTTGCGGTGGAGAAGAGTCGCTGCTGCTGTCCGAAGTCTTGGGTCGTAAAAGAGGGGGCGAGGGGGTTTTCCTTTTTTGTGGTGGAGAAGAGTCGCTGCTGCTGCTGTCCGGAGACTTGGGTCGTAAAAGAGGAGGCGAGAGGGTTTTACTTTCTCGCGTTGAAGATGGGTCGGCGCTCGATGAGCACTGGTCATCCGGCACCATGCTGCTTGCTGCAGTGGGGGTCGTATTTTTTACGAGCAGCCAATAATTTGCCGGATCATATGGTGTTGATAGAGGAATCTGTAAAACAAAATTATACAATCGAATTAGAATCAATTGATTTTATTTACTGTTATTTTATAATATAGAAAAAAACATACCAATAACGCTCGCCGTCGAACCTCAAACTGTGGTAGAGGAAGACGCACAATTTGGAAACGAGGATCGTTTTGATGCTGGCCACAACTGCATAGATAATTATTATTATAGATGCTTTGGTGTATCTGTAATAAATTTGAAAAAAAAGTTTATTAATGCACATTTGATTAAATACATTTGATTTTTTTGTATGTAGATTATATATATCTATATTTTCTTACCTTCGTATGTGCTTCCATGCTTCGTTAGCGTATGATGTTGTCTGTTGAACTGCCAGCAAGCTTTTGATCGTTGATTTGAAAAAGCCACGACGATTTTTCAAGAAATGGGTGGGGGGATATTTCTCAAAAGGGTTTAAAATGCTCTAACCCCCTCCACAACAGGAGCGTAAGTTTAGGGTATTCTCCATAAAAAAAAAAAGCCATCGTATCTTAAAAATTAATTCGAGTGATGGAGCACGCCTGTATAAATTCTCGCGATGCATCGAATTCTTATTTGATCTCGAGTTGCAATCGAACGAGCAATTTTCCATCAATTCATCGATGCTCCTCTGTTTTTTCAAATTTTCATTAAATTTGGGTTGTGGAGTAGTCCGGAGGTCTCGAATTATCCCTGATTGTCGGTATAGAGAGCTCCGGTTTTTCCAGATACCGTTCGAGGTCTGCGATTTCCAACTGATTTTTTTCCAGATGTTGTTCGAGGGCTGCGATTTCCGACTGATTGGCGTTATAGGGAGCTTTAGCTTTTCTCAATAAAAAACGAACGAGTTTTGTAACCGCAAAAATGTGCGAGCTATGTAATCGTCTCAGTCGACCTTCCATATTCGCAATAAGCATGGAATTTTCCTTCGCTAGATTTTCCATCGATTCATCGATGCTCCTCTGTTTTTTCAAATTTTCATTAAATTTGGTCTCGAGTTCTTGCATAATCGTTTCACAATCATCCAATTGATTTCGCAAAGATGATGTGATATTATAAACGGGTCTTACTTCTCCATTAACAATATTTTCCATTATTTTTACTGAGACAGCATCATTTTCTTTTACGGGGTCAGCGAGATTGCATAATCTCTTATTCTCCATATCGTATTGCCCATCGATGGAAATTTTGAATCCGTCACCCGGAGGACCGCGACCGGCTGACAGCCCTCTTTTGTTCGACAACGATCGACCAAACACGTCCACACTCATGGTAAAAATGATAACAATTACTTTATGATGCTTAATATATACATACATATATATCTATCTACATTTTCTCATCGACGTTGAAGCGTGTCTGCCAAACGCAGTTTCGATGATGGTGCGTCAGAATGGGTTCGATAATTCGTTCAACGTTCGATATTCGATGATTAAACCGTTCTGTATCTCGAGCTTTTTCCTCCCAGGGTCCTCGTCGCGCCGCGCGATACGCATAATCCCACTGTATCATTCTATGAATTTCCACCGTGAGATCGAACCGAACCTATAATAATTTTCATATCAATAAAATGTGATTTCTTTTATCGTGAGGGATTTTTTTTTTTTACATACCGTATTACACGAGTCCATGCTGCTTAATGAAATGGTCGTTCTACGTTAATTATTATCCGCACAAACTCAAAAATATTGTTCAATATATAGACACACATGAAGGCCCGTACACATACGCATATACGTGCGCGCACACGTGTGGAAAAAATTCTTTGTCTTCGATCGATATGCGTTAATTTATCCTCCTCCTCCATAAAACCCGTCATTGTATTTTTCAAATGAATTTGGGTGGTGGTGGGGGGTATTGGTATAAATTCTCTCGATCGATCGATGCTTTATTCAATCTCGAATTTTTTATCGTGCGAGTACTATCCTTCATTAAAAAAAAATTACAATGGAGTGGATAATTGATGTGCAAGGATTTAAGATTCCTCACAATCAATTTGTGTTGAAGGAATTTGCAGCTATCCCCGTTCATGAGAGCGCATCGCAAGTATGGACGTTCATCTTGAAACCACCATGTGCTTGGGATAGTCTACCTGCAAAGTACAAGTCTATAAATGGATGGCTTACTCGCAACTTTCATGGACTAACGTGGGACTCGGGGAATATACCATACGCAGTATCGAAAACGCTTATTTGTCAAACCCTTGCGGGAGCTCGTATAATATACGTGAAGGGATTGGAGAAAAAACTATGGATGGAAAATTTAATTGGTGAGACCGAACAACGGCGCATTGTCAACCTCGAAGACTTCGATTGTCCATCGCTCCATAAGCTACAGCAAAGTTCCCCCACTCCAACGATACCGCTGCATCATAATTCAAAAATAAATTGTGCTGGAGAAAATGTTAAATTATTGAAGAAATGGATGGCCCAATGTAAGAATTTATAACTGAAAAATATTATGTAGATGTTTTTGAGAAATAAATATATACTACAGAATAAAAAAATGCGTTCGAAAGACTGCTCTGTTTTCTCTAGTGTAAATACTAGTCATCGACATACGACATTCCTTTCACACACTCTCATACGTGCTAGTCATAATATATAGATCTTGACGCTGAATATTTTGTTGCTGAATATTTTGTCGCTGGATTTTTTTCTCGATAATATATACGGAGTCGAAGAGTATACAACTTGAGAACTCGTAAAACGAAAAGATATGGTAGGGTGCGAATGAGGCTCCTCAGTCGTGTTAACGAAAAACAGACCCTTTCATTGTGTGTGAGCTCTCTCTAGGCGTTTCAAAACACTTGAATCATACATACAAACCTCCCTCCGATAGCTAACGACTGTGGTGTCGAATAGTTCGTTAACGAAAATTTTCTTTTCAATAACGTAAGCAGAGCTGGCGAAAGAGAAAAACAACTTAAAAACTCATAAAAAAAAATACATGGTTAAACGTAAACAGGATACTCATAAAGAAGAAAATTTATTGTCGAACGTGACCGAACTCATCAGCTTAGCCCTACGTTGGGGGGCTTATGCAAAAGTTTCATATTGAAAAAGAGCCCTCCATTGTGCGTGTTTTCTAGGCGCGTCAAAACACTTGAACCATATATACAAACATCCCTCCGATAGCTGATGACTGTGGTGTCAAATCTCGCAAGATTTTCCACAGACGAAGGACACTTTTGAATCTCAAGCCCCGCTGGTCATAAAGGAGACCCAGCTCGAGCGAAGTCGGCTTGACCCCGACATCGACACCCTACCCCCGTCGAGCCCATGTGCAACCTTTGTATTAATAACATGCGACAAATAGAGCCATGGGGGTCACTGTGGAGTGCAAGAAAACCACCAGCCAAGCAATCTCGCACATATCCTTACCAACGAAAAAGATTCTTTCAATGAGTGAATCAACGGAAAAAATGTTATAAAAAAAATTTAGATTAATATTCGGTTGTTATCATTCATTATTATCATTATCATTATTTTTTTTTCATTAGCATGTATGTAATATTTTCTTTGAAAATTTTTAAGAAAATAATATAAATTTTCAATAATAATAAGTCCATCCGTTATTATTATTATTATTATTATTATTATCATTATTATTATTATTATCATTATTATTATTATTTTCAAAAATCTTGCGGCGACCGAAGCGCTGCCTGGCGGGGAAAAAACATAATCATCGACCCAAATTATCGATCCATAATCAAGCAACCGATAACAGATAGGATCTACATTACCGACTGTCTGTTACCATCAATGCCGGTAACTATTACCACGGCGACCGAAGCGCCGCCTGACGGGAAAAAACATTATCATCGACCCAAATTATCGATCCATGATCGAGCAACCGATAACATAGCATGACGAGCGACCGAAACGCCATCTGGCGGGAAAAAACATAATCATCGACCCAAATTATCGATCCATGATCAAGCAACCGATAATCTAGGGATCTACATTACCGACTGTCTGTTACCATCAATGCCGGTAACTTTTACCGACCGAGGCCGGTAAGGTAGGGAGGGTAAAGTCCTGAAACCGGCCCAGCTTCTCTACTAGCACAATCTCCGAGCCAATCTGAATTACATAAAAAACGTCTCAGGTGGCAAAAAGCAATGATCTTCAATTCGACGCAGATGTCTTTGCAATCAAACTCAGCGCCAGCTGTGCCCCGAACTGATTGCCGAATTGACAGACCATATTCAAATGATTAACGTGTGATAAAAGATGATGTAACGATTGACTATTGTGATGCATGAGTTATCGAACATTCCACAAGAATGTATATTTATACATAAATATATCGTACATGTACAGGATCGACCAAAACCGCGGCGTATCGTTGAGCCGCCTGTTCGACTTGGTTCATTAAGCAATTATCCGGTTGACAAAAGAAAACTTATGAATTTTAATGTCGTGATCGGATTCAGCGACAGCGACACTCGGCCCAAGGTCTTATTTGATATTGTACAATCTCTTTATACATTCCCAATTGTATTCATCTATACAGCTGTATAAGGAATGCATACATTTTCCAGTCGACGGAATTTGAAAAATTCGACAAAAAGAAACGACATTGTAATTCACTCTTTGAGTCTTTATACAATCGACGAAAACATTGATTCTGTAAAATTGAAGATTACAATAGCAATCAGTGATGTACATTGGATGTGTGAGAATTTGAAATTCAAAAATGTTTGAATCGAAGACATTTAAAATATTCTAACAAACACAAACGGAATTCTAGTCCACTCGTCTCGGTCTCATTTAATCACTCTCACCATCTAAATTTGTAATTTTCTGATTATTATAATTTTTTTAAAATTCATTTCAATCGAATCTTTGAAGATAATAATAATAATAATAATAATAATAATAATAATAATAATAATAATAATAATAATAATAATAATAATAATAATAATAATAATAATAATAATAATAATAATAATAATAATAAATTGAGTCAATGAATTATTCGAATAGTTCAAAAAGTAACATGAAAACGTGACAAAACTGAACTGAAGCACCAAAAAAAGTTGTCTATGGTTAAAAAAAAAAACGTCGCTGCGATCAAAATTTCTATCGAGACTACGCACAAAAGCTTGAATTTTATTGCAATGTGCATTCTCGAGTCAGTAATATTCTTCATTCTTATTATTTTCAAAGACACCTGCGTTACAGGAATTGCAAACAAGAGCGAAATAACGAAGTTGCTTTGAACGATCCTTTTGCAGATGCATCCGGGGTGCGTGTCTCTTTGACGTGGTTTGGCTGTTTTCAATGTTTCATCCAGTTGTGGGCACATCAAAAGCCCCGGAGTGACTCGAAAAACATTAAAGCACAGAGTTCGTATGTACGCGTTTGTTAACGAATAGTGCGAGCGAAGCATCGGTGCATCCACACATCAGCTGTGTGTTATCGATGTGGATGTCGTGGCTGTTTCGTCGCTGAAGTGGTTGCTCACACTCGATGCTATAGCAACGGAGTCGCGTATATATAAGTATACTTGCTCTGCCGGTTCGGTGCAAGCTCGTGTCGTTGTGATGTACTATATGTCACTGTATGAACGATTTATTCGCAGAACGATTAATTCAGCAAAATTTGGCTTAACGGTTCAACACGGAATTCTTATTAGTTTTGCTTCCTCATAAAGAAAAGTGCTGAAAAAAATTGACCCCATCACTTTTGACAAATTTTTTATTTCATTTCGAGAGTTAGGGTGGTATTGTTGGGAAATTGACTCGATTAATCGTTTAAAAGCCCCACTTTGTCATGAAAGTTTATCGTTGCACCACGTCACGATGACACGAGCAACCGTGGTCCATTTACGAAAATTCAAGAGCCTCGTGACGCAATTTTTTGAACCAATAAATTCCGAGCTCGAGTGTTCAAAAAGTTCGAATGCCAGAACGTTTTGGTAATGCGAATCAAAATGTTCTACTATTATTTAATTCGCTGTTCCAAAACGTGCGGATGAGTATTGAGGTGTGACGCTGCCGTAGACGTTCCGGGAATCCCACTCGAGATGCAATGCGATTCGGATCATTTACTGGTCGGACCCATATGGACTATCGTGGCCCGTCAGGACATTGCGTGTTCGAAATTTTGGCCGTTAGAAACATTGATCGTTTGAAATGTTGGTGGTTCGGAACATTGATCGTATAAAGTTTTGGCCGTTCAGAGCATTGATCGTTTAAAATGTTGGCGGTTCGGAACATTGATCGTTTGAAATTTTTGCCGTTCGCAACATTTATTGTTCGAAATTTTGGCGGTTCGGAACATTGATCGTTTGAAATTTTGGTCGTTCCGAACCTATCCATCGTTCGGAATGTTGGCTGTTCGGAACATTTATCGTACAAGATTTTAGCCGTTCGGAACATTTATGTTTTGAAATTTTGGCCGTTCAGAATATTCTCATCGTTCGGAATTTTAGCCGCTCGGAACATGTATCGCTCAAAATTTCGGCCGTTCGGAACATCTTCACCGTTCGGATTTTTAGCCGTTTAAAACATTTATCGTTCGGAATTTTGGCTATTCGAAACATACAGCATTCGAAATTTTGGCCGCGCGTAACACTTATTTTTCGGAATGCTGCCCATCCGGAATATATTCACCTTTCGGAGTGTTGGCCTTTCGAAACATTTATCGTTCGGAACTTTCGCATCAACGCCCAATTTCGACAACGTCCGTTATCGATTGAATATCCGATTAAAAACTCCTGTTGAGACAAAAATTCTAAAAAAAAAAAAAAAAAAAAAAAAAAAACAACGATTGAACCAGGAATCATAACATTCGTTGGAATTTTCCGTTCGAGGCGTGTATTGTTTTTCGAATATTCGCTGTTACATTTCCATCAGTGTGTACTATTCACTCGCCAATTTCCATTGACGTTTCGAGCAAAAGCCCAGACCCGAGAACGAGCGATTCATTTTTAATTGCTGTACACCGCGCAACCAGCAACTGCAGTCAGAAAGCCATCGCATCGACACAGGAACCAAGTTACAAGACCACACAACGTGGTTCATGTTTTTCATCGAGACGGTGTCAACAACTATTTTCAACTATTTCCCAAATTTTCAACGATGTTGTGTCACAAACTACGAGAGAACAATCGAAAACCCACCAAAACATGGAATTCATGAAAAAAAAATTACTGTTATGCACGGTGGTAAAAAAATCTATCAAAATGCCAAAAAAATCGTAAATGTAAAAGAGTCGTTTGATACCTATCGAAAAGATTCGATAGCAGTGAGGGACTCTCACACGCGGCGAATAATTGTAAAAAAAAAAGTTGAGGTTATATTCGAGTCGAAATTTTCACCCTGCATTTCAACTTATTTCACCTTATGTATGCAAATTGGATGGTGAAGTGAGGTTGAAACATTTTTCATCTTCGTTTCACCTCAATGTGAGGTCGAAACTATTTTCACCATCGTTTCAAACTCAATGTGAGGTCGAAACTATTTTCACCATCATTTCAACCTCAATGTGATGTCGAAATTTTCCCCAACTACCTAAAATTGTTCCAAGAGTCCGTTCGATTTAAAAGAAGAAAATAATCTATAGATATTAAAAAAGATGTGATACATGATGCTAATCATCTATGTTCCTGAAAATTTGATTAAAGTGTCCGTTTGATATGAAATAAGAAAATAATCTATAGATAAGAAAAAAAGAAAACGAGATTATACTTTATGTTAATAATCTACGTTCCTGAAAGGAAAAAAATGAAGTAAATCAACAAAAATCTATACTCGTTCTAATTTATTGTTTATAATTTGAATAATCCAGCATCAATGATAATGATAATGATGTTGGGTTCATTCGTTCCCCATCAATTATTTGTTCATATGAGGGACTAACCAATGTTTTATGTGGCAGCCCTACGTGATGGTTCCAATCTGAAAAAATGTATACTATAAAAAAATATAGCACGAAAACTATTATGCCAAAAAGTAACGAAAAAAATTTGGTGATTGTACAAAAATTTGAAGATAGCGAAGTTTTTTTTTAATACATTTTTTTTGTTGAGATAATGTCAAAATTTTAGGTTTACTGATTTTTCCAGTAGAAGAACCTCGGTGACATATATGACGTATTGAATCTTACCAACGGTCAAACACCTTTTATTAATTCTACATTACCTTTGACGACTCGACTATTCCAGTAACTGAGTGAAAAAAATTAAACTTCCTGTGTTCCTGTTCGATGTGCGTTATATAAGTTCAAAGTAACGGTCAAATGTCAGAATTAACGTCAAAGTCTTTCGAGCCAAAGTCTTTTCAGCCAACTTCTCGCGACTTCAACATTGCCTATATATCTATACACATTCACTTCTATAGATATATCGGTACGGTGGCGAGAAGTTGGCTGAAAAGACTTTGACATACGCCCATACTTCTCGGAGGGGAGATTAAATATGAGGGATTTTTTTTTCCATCAACATTAGTAAAATAATTCAAATAATATAACTACATGACGAATTGTTGCAAAAATATATTTATATTATATATTTCTACTCGGGTGATCGCAGGTTACCAAACCTCATACAGCAAGTAATAATGAAACGAAAATAAAATTATTTTCACCTTCGTTTCACCATCGAATCTCGTAAAACGGGAAAGAACTGCAGGTTTTTAGGATGAAGTGAAGTTAAAACGTTCGAGAATCGCTTGTAATTTCATCCGACTTTCAACATCCTTCACCCTCAGAGTGATGTTGGAATAAGTTGAAATGAAGGTGACAATTTCGACTCGATAATTGGTCCTCGAATTGGAACGGCAGTTGTTTTCATGGATTCGTGAAAAACGTGCACGTGTCGAGTGGCTGAATGGCTTGAAAAAGTCACTATTCAAAGGCACATCGAATACTTCACCTTTAATATAATCACCTTTGAACAGTGATTTTTTCAAGCCATTCAGCCACTCGACACGTGCACGTTTTGTACGAATCCATGAAAACAGCTGCCGTTCCAATTCGAGGACCAATTAATCTCAACTTTTTTGTTTTTTACAATTATTCGCCGCGTGGGAGTCCCTCACTTTTATCGAATCTTTTCGATAGGTATCAAACGACTCTTTTACATTTACGATTTTTTTGGCATTTTGATAGATTTTTTTACCATCGTGCATAACAGTAATTTTTTTTTCATGAATTTTACGTTTTGTTGGGTTTTCGATTGCTTTTTCGACAGCTTTTTCACGCTCTAACTATGTGATGAAAAAACGATTTTTTTTGTTTTTAATTCAACTAACAGATACTTTATTCTCGACCTTTTCGACTCGAACAATGGATTCACCTTTTCTCTTCTTTTCCATGATAAAATCACAAATGTGAAAAATCATCATCATTATAAATGTGTAACGAAATAATAATGACAAGATGCTCGAAACGTATATAGAAAAACAAATTATGTTTAACTTGAAAGCAATTTGTTAACGAATGAAAGTTGAACGATCGGTAAAACTGGAACAGGTGATGATATCAATAGCTGTGATCGCATCGATTATCACGGACTATGGAGAAATCGAGGTATTTCGGTGGTTAAGTAAATTTCAAAGAAATTTTATCGATACGATAGAAATTATCTGCTACTTCAACAGGCCAGCAAGAGATAAGTGGATAGTTTGATAAGACGCACGCAAATGTTTGATGATACATGAACATAATTCCTCGTGATATAATTTTTAATTTATCATTCGTTCATTAAGTCATCGAACGATTCGTCGAGTGATCGACTCTTTCGACCATGATAAAACGACGAAAATGAGATTCTATTTGAGGGGGTCTTCTCATGCGTACATCAATTTTCGAGATGATTTTTTGGGAATTTGATTTATAAATACGGTTAAAGTGTTGGTATTTCTCTTCAAACGAACGTTTTTTTCTTCGAATTCTATTATTTACGATTGTGGTTATCGTTCGGCCATCCAATGAAAAATTGTACCAAAAATTTTTAAAATGGCGGCGCTTCAAAGACAGCTCTTTGATTTTCCCAATAAAATGTTCACTTCTCGTGGTCCGGAAAAATAGTAATCACGAAGTAATAAAAACTAGTAGTGCCCATGGTTAGTAGTGCCCATGGCTAGTAATGCCTATAGCTATTCATGTTTATTTTGTGTGTGACCCTTCACGGGCCGCACAAGTAACTTCCCGATTCGCGAGTCTAAATCTCTTCGAGTGCATTCAAATTTGGGGGGATGAACATTTTTCGAAGTCCCATAACTTTTTTTCGTTCCTACTAAGAATGAAAATTCGTTAACTACAAACGTTTGCACATCTAAATCTTTCAGAATGACGGAAGAAAAAATTATTTTTCCCAAGTGCGGTGCCAGAATTTGTTTTTAATTGTTAGCATTTTTTTCCCCAAATTTCATCCCTCATCCCGATAACCACATTTGCAAAGAATAGATTTTAAAAAAAAGTTTGTTTCCGATGACGAGGACGGCCGCAATGCCAACGCCTGTCGATAAAAAATGTTCGTCAATTAACCTATGCCACATAAAATATCTTGTACAATTTCGAATAATATGCTTTGAGAAAATGTAATATGTTGCTTCAAACATGTATAAATGTAACTTCAAAATTTAACTACAAAATTTACAGAAAATGTGTATAAAATTTGTGTGAGAAGACCCTCTCAAAATATGTTAAAAAATAATTTTTTTAAAAATTCAAAACCACATGCGTTCATGAGGCGTATGTTTGCTCTTTGTATTACGAAGAGAGTTCGAAAAGTTAAGGGATTTATTCACAGTCCATGAAAAATACGTTTCATCAATGTTGAGCAACGTAAACGCGCCATGTGTGCACCGAACCAGTGAAAAAATCCATTTCCGCAAGTTTGCAACGACAATTCATCATTTTTTCGCCCGTGACAACATTAATCCCAGCCGAGTCAGTTGTAATGCATAACCGGATGAAAATCTCTCGCGTCCACATAGCCGTCAAATTAGATATCGCACCGCGCCACATTTTTTAAGGCCGGGTATTGTGGTACATAAATATGGCACACCCGGGGCTCGCTCGTTCCACAAAGAAAAATCTCAAACTTCGGCGCAGATGGTGTCACGATATGGCACACAGCTCAGTAAGTCGTTCTGTATTGCAGCACCAGGATGGAACCGAACCAGCCGGTGTTTTTGGACATCAACGTGGTTCGACAGAAAACTCGGACGAGTGGTGCAGTATTCGAGGTAACTCGACAAGGTAATGCTTGACCAAGATTTTAAAGGACTTAGAAAACACAAATTTCGATATTCAGATTTTCAGATTATCCAACGTCTTTGATTTTCATTTTTTTTCAGGTCTTTTCAGATTTTTTCATGGTTTTTCAGAATTTTTTTCAGATTCTTTCAGTTTTTTTCAGATTTTTATACATTTTTTCAGATACTCGAATTCCTCAAAGTTTTCTAGATCTTCATGATATAGAGTAGTTCCTCTGGATCCTCCAGATTTTCTAGATTTTATAAATTCAATCAATTTTCTTAATCTTCCAGATTTTATAGATACTTTAGATTTCGGAGATTTTCCAGATTCTCTAAATCTTCGAAATCATCTGAATCTTTCCAATTTTATAAATTAATATAAAATTTGACACAAATATCTATGAAACATCATGGATTGTATACATTTTATGAATTTGTTGAATTTCATAAATTTGATAAATTTTGCCATTTTTGAATGAGCACGATTTTCAAATTCGATATTCAATTTTTCGTAACCATCACGGTGCAGCCATCAGAATATCGTGTATTGCAATGCTTGCTATTGGATAGTTTACATTCAACGTCAAATTCAAACATCCAACATAGACTTTGAATCAATATCAATACAATCGTTATAAGTCAACATCGACCGTGAATCAACACAAGTCGAGCCTCGGAAATCATCCGCAGTTCCGATAGCGAAACGATCACTCGAGGTACATAATTGTGCAGGAAGGCGCTAAAAAAAAAACCAGAATCCTCGAAACATGTGATTCCGGGAGTGTTATTAAACAACGTCACATCATACATGTATATAGAGCCCGAAAACTGATTTTTATAATGTTTCAAGGTCATTCGAAAAAAAAAGTTTCCATAACATTTTCAATTTCTCGTATTCCGAAAAACCCATTCAACACCAACTATTTATTAATTCTACACCTTTTAATTCGTTGTTAATTGCATAACTCACGTCCAGTGAGTACATTCAGGGATGGGCATCCATTCAATGGAAATGTATTGTAAATACGTTCTGAAACGAATTACTATGATTAATTAGAATGCATAAATAAATGTTTTCACATTTTCGTAATAATTATGACCAATTTACGTAAATTATCTGTTTACAATAAATTAGAATGATTAATGAATCCAGTAAATTCCATCATTATTCAGTTCGAAAAGTATTTGAAATGCATTTTCAATGAATGAATGCCCATCCCTGGGTACATTAAAGTCGATGCGTGAAAAAAGCTTCGATTCGACGGGAGCACGAAAATCGCCGCTGATTGTGGATGAAAAAAAAAATCTCATGGTTTGACTTTGAAACGGTCATTCCACGCCGACATATAAACATGTTTTTCGGTTTCTTCTTGTTTCCGGATAATTTTTTCAGAACCTTTTTTTTTACACCATAAATTCACAGTTTTCTCCACATCGATCGGTCCACACCCTCGAAAGGTTCGTTCAGCCACGAAAGCATCGATCAGACGTTTTTTTCTTCTGTTCCGTTTTTTTTTTTTTTCATCCCCGTTGTCCGGTAAAACTATTTCCCGATTGGAAAAATTTCGCGTGAAAAATCCGTGTGAGCCCGAGCGCCGTTAACGATCCGGAAAAAAGGCGGAAACACGAGAAAACGAAGCGAGGATGTGTGTGATGCGGACTCGCGTCGTCGCGTCAGTTCGAGCAGAAACGAACGGAGTCAGGCGGGATATCGCCACCCGTAGTGGGGGGGGTTCGTTATTAATTTGGCTCGTCGCTCGGTGGGTAACGAGTCGGCACTTTAATTAATCAACCGGACGTACCGGTCGCCAAGGGCGAGAGAAATGTTCCAGTGACAAACTGGCCCAAGAATGACTATGGCCGGTTATGTGGGTTTCATCCGAGTCCGGACGTTGACCGTATTCACATGACGTCCGCGTCTCGACGACGCGAACAAAAGTATTTCGTGATGACAATGGGGAAAGAATTTCGGAGACATACACAGCGGGGGATTTAGTTCGTCTCGTCGAAAAACCGCAGGGTCAATGGTTGCGATACGAGCTTCGGTCACGATTCCGCGATTCTGTTCATTCATTTATTTATTTATTTTACGCCGACCTCGAGACCCGTGGAAATCAGTGGGTCTCGAAGTTTCGGTCGGGACTCGAAATTCAGAACGAGCAGAGGTCAGAAGGGTCAAAATTCCGAACGCGCGATGTTGCGAACGTACAAAATTTCGAACGGCTATCGGTCACACGGTTTCTCACGTTTCCCGACTTTCGAGCTTTCCCACGCGTAAGCTATCAAGGTTAGGTCCATGCCGCCGTGGACTTTTTCGTAGGAAATTGAATTCTCTATAACATTGTTTATGTTAACTTTTGGTCCACATGGCGTTGTTCAACCAATTTTTCGACCTGAAGATAAAAATGTATTGATTTTTTGTTGTTGCTTTATTTTTTCCTACAACAATTCAAAGGATTAGACACCCGTGGAATTTGTATGGTGTTATCAACGCTTTTTGAATGATTTTTGCGCTAATTGAAAACTTTTTTAGTTAATTTGGTTGGTACGGAGTATCGGTTTAGGCTCAGTAGTTTAAATTGTTATCGCCCTCAATGTTGACGTTTCGGAAAAAATGAGAACTTATTTTATTTACTTGATGATAAGGTTATTCTAAATCGATCCAATTCGCAAAGTTTTGTGGATAGAATCGTATGGTTAATGAATAGAAAAATACGAGCCAAAGTATCGATCACTATCGTCCCAGCTGGAAAAAGTGAAAGAATGGTAAATTTTTTTTATGATTCACTTTGTAGCTAAATTAGGGTTTCAGGTGCTCGGTTGATAACTCAAAGGGGTCTGCGAATGTGGGCAGTGTCTACAGCGATTTCATATCAAACGTTTATCTGATATTGAAGGTTGAAGTGAGGTCATTCTCACGCGCATAATCGTGATTCAATAGAAATAATAAAAATTTGATTTAAAAAACTTTTTTGCTTCCTCATAGAGGAAGCTTTGTTTTCGTGAAATTTTTTTTCCGAGATGTTCATTAAAACGTGTTCAGAATGTCCCAAAACATTCAAAAATCACATTCAGAAAAAATGTCCGGATGTGTGTGTGTGTGTGTGTGTGTGTGTGTGTGTAACATTGGTTGAGCGTTCATAACTTGAAAACGGATCGAGACATCAAGCTGAAACTTGTCACACATGTACAGGGTTCACGGCGCATAGCACGATTAATTTTTTAGATAAATCCATGCAGATCTTTAGTTTTTACGTGAATTTTAAAAAATTTAAAAATTTATTTTCGGTCTGTAGCTGCCACAATTTTAGACATATCGAGGTCAAATTCAGTATAATGTTGAACGACTACAGGGAGATGCTTGTTACTGAATTTGAAAAAAATCCATAGAGTGCTTTTGTTTTAAAAAATGTTTAAAGGTGTAAGAAACGGTGTGCGCACTCTAGCTGGCGCAATTTTCTAGATATCGGACTAAAATTTAGCACGAAGTTGCACTATTATCAAAAGGTGTTTCGGATTGAATTTGGGCAAAATCCATCGAGCCATTAGTTTTTTATGTTGTTTTGAAAATTTTCAAAAATCGACGTAAGTGCTCTAGCTCCCACAAATTTTCCGGGAGATTCCGGGCTGAAATTTAGTACAAAGTTGCACTACTATCGAAAGATGTTTGGTATCGAATTTGAGCGAAATAAACCCAGCCGTTCAGATTTCATACGATTCACAATTTTTTATCTTTGACATGGAATTCCCCGTACATTCGTTCCGGACTCATTATATTTACGAGCGGATTTTATACGAAAACAAGGATGCAAAGTAGAACCTTGCACATTGCTTCCTCATAATTTTGTACCGTATTAAAGTTATCAAGATGTGAAGTAGAACCTTGCTCATGGATTTCGAATCATTTTACACATTTTCCAAAGCTTTATTTATTTATCACGGGAAAAAAATTATTTCATGCCACAATCCAATGGTCTTTCGAAATGTTTCCTCTTTCCTCTTCCGACGAGGCGGTAGAGTATCTTTGACTCGTTTCCGAGGTTACACGACGACTTACTCTCAAACGGTGAGCAGAAAAAAAAGAAAAAAAAAGGAATCATTAAAAGTTGGGAAGTTCTCAGATGCATGTTTGACCACAGAAACGGGTCATACGTCGCCCGGATCAAACAGATCCCGAAACGAGATTTAATATACGTTACCATGGCAACCTCGTTCAGCAGCCGTGACTTTATTTGCCGGAACCCGATGGCTTACGCGAAGCGCGAGGTACATTCGAGGAAATGAAAATCCTTCGCGAGATAATCATAACATGAGGGTATGATTGAGTCGGCTTATCACGTTCTCGAGTCCAATGCCTTCGTTACCCCAGTAACGTCGCCAACTCATAGTATTGACACTCGAATACCCACGCCATGAAAATTATTTTTTTTTTTTGTTTTCTAGCTTATCAAAATCAAAATACACTCGATTTTTCCATCGATAAAATTTCAAGACGTTCGAGATAACAAACACGAGTCGTTGTTCATTTCATGATCAGCTTTACAGTTGTAAACACAAGCTAGAACCGTATCCGATGCATGTATAAGTAAAAAAATTATATATGTAAATTATATATGGAATTGGGTATACATAGTCTGTATATAGATCATATATAGTCTATATATTGTCTATGGATGCCCAATTCCATGTATATAGTTTATGTATAGACTATAAATAATTCTTTTACTTGGACAGTCTATAAATGAACTATATATGAGATTGTGCATATATAGATTTTATATAATTTTTCCACTTGGGTGTGAAACATTGCACACGGTTTTTTTTTCTTCAATTAAAATTACTTCGTGAGAAAGGTGTTTGCACATCATGCGAAATAGGGAAAAAAAATAAAATTTCACGTGACTTCAGCCACTAAAAAAAAAATTTCCACAAATAATTTAAAAAAATTCAATTATTCTATTGCAATATATTCACCGAGTGCCGATTTTTTTCTAATTTTTCTGATGGTTTTATCGTTAATTGACGTTTCTTTTCATTTTTCCCATGTAAATAGAAAAAAAAAGTTAATTAACGATAAAACCGTCAGAAAAAAAACGACAATCGGTGAATACATTGCAATAAAACAACTCCATTTTTTTAAATTATTTGTGGAATTTTTTTTTTTTTTTTTTTTTTTGTGGCTGAAGTCACGTGGAATTGCTCATTTGTATTAATATTGTTAAATAAATACAAGCCAGAGAAAGCAATGGATACAATTTGTAAGCATTGAAAGAGTCTATATATTTCAAAAAATATGTTTTATTATTCAATCTTATGTACATGTGTAATAATATGGAAATTTCCGTTCGAACGAAAACAAAATGAATGAATTCATAAATACGTGTTAATTGTACGTTTTCTTTTTTATCTTGAAAATATATTTTTCATAATAATTTTTGAGGACACTAGTGATGTCTTGGAGAATGCGCGTGAAACGGAGTATTTCCGGCCTCGAGAAACATCCTGTCAGGATTTTAGGACAGGGGAGGGGGGATGAGTTGGGAACCCTTCTTGATAAATTATATACAAAGCTTGCTGTATTCACTGTGGCTCCCAGTGTCTGGGAACTTCAAAAGGTTCGCAATTAAATAAAAATTCCATTAATAAACAATCAGTTGAAACAAAAAGTTAAATCATGAAGATATCAAATGGAATAGCTTTCCGTGAATTCTCATGATAAAGAGAAACAGAAGCACCTCTTACAAGAAATTGAAATACGTGACAGATAAATGCAATTATCCAAATGTACATAGTTTATATATAGACTATGTATAATTTGATTACTTGACACGTATAAATGGTCGATATATGAGCTACACATGCCCAATCCCATGTATGATCATTTTACTTCGAATACCAATCATTCCCATAGGAATAAAACGAGTGGGTGATTCCACGAATACTCGGAAGCCAGAAGCGAGCGTATAAATAAATTTGCACCGATACATTCCTGGAACTCGGGGCCGGATTGTGCATTGACAAAGCTCGACAAAGGATTCGCGAAGCCACAACTCTAGCCATGCCGTTTGGCGGGCTTCGTTGTTCGGGAGCTTCGTCTCATAACCGAAGGGCAACCACGAACCTATCGAAAGGGCAAGCGGCGGGTTCAAAGTGATCTCGACATGGATAATAAATTTTTTTCAAAACAATTCGAGTCTTTATTCCATCCGACAGTGCTTTGACAAACTGCTCGTACAAATTATCTTTCAAACATCGTGCTTTTCTCTCGCACGGACCAAAATCATAAGGGTTTCCTGGACTTGGACGGAAATCCAAAAAGAAAAGAAAAACTTGAATACAAACAGAAAAAAAATTATCACTCGGTTTTTTTTTTTCAAATTGACTCTGATGCTTGGACAAATGTTTGATTTGGTCAATATGAACGATGAGTAGGTTCGAACGAGAGTGGACGAACCGGGCAATAGCCGATTGATTGGTTCGATCAATTAGCGCGTCGAACTTAATCTGGATTCGCGTCGATACGGGCCGCACCTTGACCAACTTTTTCGGCCGTAATCATTTTTTTTTTTTTTTTCGCTTCCAGCCAAAGCGGATGGTGTTTTATTCCAAAAGCTCCCACGCCTTCATCGATGAAATTCATCGAACCGATAACTGCAAATTCCAATGGCCATTCCACAATACTGCATTCCACAAAACAACGTTCAAGCTTTGGATTTGATTGAAAAAAAAAAAGCTCATTTTCATTCTCAGAGCTTCGATCTCTTGCACTCGGAACAGTCGGATTATAATCTCACTCGTGTTATTAAAAGTTCGAACAGCTCGCGACGCTGATTCCGCTTGATCAACACCGAAGCTAATTTGCTTATCATCGTCGAGAAATTTATCGGAATTTCCGTCAGATGTACGGAATTATTTTTTTTTTTTCAAGGAAATCACGAAAACAATTTCTCTTTTCAAGGAAATCACGAAATCAATTTTCCAAGTGATTTTTCGGAAATTCAATTTAGCAAATTATTATTTCCCAGCAACTTTGATAAATTTCAAAATTACATAATCCACCTCAGTTGAATTCATTATCAGAACTAAAAAAACTATGCCAACAAAAAATATCACAAAATAAAAAAAAATCAATTATTCGTATTTTGCTCGGTCATGAATCCTTAATGATGATTAAATTTGTTATCGTTTTTTATTTATTATTCAAATTGCTTCTTATCAGACGTTGCAGCTCTGCTGCTAAGCAATTCTGACCACTTTGCTCGAGACGTGCCTGGAGACTCCAGTCAAGACTGCAGGTCGCACGAAAATGTATTACGAACGAAACCGCTGTCAATATTGAACGAGAATGTTTGCACGAGACACTTTGGCGTTGGTGTCTCATTATGCCGAATCGTCGCCCGAGGAACTAATTTTCAGACCGAGAGGAATTCTCAAACTCGCAATAAGCGTCCCCTTCTCGTCGAGGGAACGTGCGGAAGGTCCAGCAGTTTTCGGACCTCGGTCTACGACGTTTGCCACAACGAACTTCCGAGCCCGAGTTAATGAATATTTCATGATCTCGTGGATCAACTTTAAGGGGTTGGGTCACTCTTGAGTCAGTTAAAATAGGCATATTGTGTGAATCTCTTTTATCCAGCTGACCCGTGAAATAATTTAGAATGACAAAAAGAGACATTATTTAATACAAGTATTGAACCATAGGAAATCATTTTTTCGAAGCTATAATGGGGCATTGAATCTGATTTCGAACGGTCGAAAGTTGTCGACTCCCAAAAAAATTAAAATTCTGTCAAATTATTTAATTATATAAGAAAGCGTTGTGTAAATTTTGCCAAATTTTTTTTTGCATTTTTCAAAATTTCAAAATTTTCTATGTACCGTTATATCTTGAAAGCATGAGATTGAACAGAAAAATGTTTCAGACAAAAAAGTTGCAGTTGTACATGAACTTTGTGAAAACATTTTTTTTGCAATATTTCGAGTTTAAAGAATCGTCATTATCATAAAAAATATATAGAAAAAATTCCAGTAAATACTCTGAAGTTTGTACAATATAGACACGTATTTCTTTTTTAATGGCTCAATTAGTTGTTCCAAAGCTATGCTTAGTTTTATGAATGATATATTTTCAGAACGATCCTCAAAAAAACTCTCAGGAGATATAAAATTGAACATACACATAAAATTCTGAGTGAATCAGTAGAAATTTGTTTGAGTTACAAGTCCGGCCGGCTTGAAGTTGTAGTTTCCAGAAAAACGCAATATATTCAGCCGTATTTTATCGCGCTTACTCAAAATTGCAACAATTGGGAAAATAATTTGAATTCTGATATGGTTAGACGGTTGAAATATTCTCAACAGTATAATCGATAAATCTAGCCGGAAAAAAATCGTTTATTCACGAAAATTTCAGAGTAGCCTTACCTCTTGACACAAGGTCCAAGAGACTGAAAAATAAAATACAGATTTCCGACTATACGCGAGTCGAGGATTTATCGCGTCGTCGCTTTCATCGCAAATTCGCCGGGATTGTCGGCTTTCGGACTCGAAAACGCGAGAAGCAATTTTCTTGGAAAAGCTCGAGACTCCCGTAGTTCATCCGAAATCCAAGATACAGCTTCGGAACACAACGAACTCATATCTGAGGTCTTGAAATCGAAGAATAAACGAATAAAATGGAAATTCAACGTAAAGTAGACGAAAAGAAAATGGAGGCTCAATGAGGTTCACCATTGCATCGACATTTTTCGTTTCTTCAGCTTGCCTGACTATTTACGGTCACTTTCTACTGGTCAGTTATTAAACTCATTCGTTTCAATGTATTTTCCCAACGAAAAAATATCCTATCCACTGCAAAACTTTATTAAATCTCGTATTATTGATTTGATAAAAACTGATGCAAACACAAAAATTGAAATGAATTTTTGTTATGACGTACCAAACGCAGCTTTTCACTATAATTTTTTTTATAGGAATTCCGATTGCACAGCATATCTTTGGTGTTTCTTTCTCGTTTAAATTTCCATCCCTTGAAACTGCATGCGCAATTCTCCGAAGCTGCCGAAGCCTTGCAAAGACTTTTACCAGCTTATTGATTTTACCAACACCCACAACAACAGAAAAAACAATTATTGAGATGTAAAGTAGAACCTTGCTCATGGCTTCCTTATCATTTTAGTTTTAATTATTGAGACGTAAAGTAGAACCTTGCTCATGGCTTACTTATCATTTTACACATTTGCCAAAGCTTCCTCTGTGAGGAACCATATGTTGATCAATTTTGGCTTCCTCATAGAGGAGGCTTAGCCAACATTGCATCACGGTAGAGGTCAAGAACTGCTTGTGACAAATTTAGTTCAATACTCCGGCAAATTCGACAAGTTCGAAGCAAGCTGTCCCACGGAAAAATAGAAAAACATAGAAAAAAAAAGCAAGCGGAAGTTGAGAACGAACTTGTAACCCTTTTGCCAAGTGTCTCGATAAGTTTCTTGGCCGGTATTGAACGCTTCGCGAGGAGGGAGGGAGGAGGGGTCTGGCCAGGATCTTGAAGCTGACAGCCACCCTCCCCCACACTCCGCCTCCGGCCGGAACTCCAGAACAACGAGCTTTTACGTTAATTGTTTGATCGATTAAGAGGGTGCGTTCGCCAGGCTGAGCTTGCAATCGAGCTTTTCCCGGCAAATAATTCCAACGTCGTTCACTTTCATGGCCTCGTCGTGATGGCCAATGTCGTTTTTTTTTTTTGCAACGCCTCTTGTTCCGCAGCATCTTCGACGAGTTCACGGTCCTTCCTCATTATTCGTTCGAGGAAATTGAAACACTTTACGCTGATGTAATTATCAATAATTACTCTTAGTCCACGATTATCAATGAGACTATTTCATGATTAATCTGACAATTGTGAACAATCTCGTGAACAATGATATTTTTTGATGGTGATGGTTTTCATTGATCTACCGCGTTTTTAAGCCTCAGTAACTTTAAATCGTGAAAACGAAACCCTTGTACAATCACTCGGTTGTCTGTCCATCACCTTTCTGGCCATAAAAAGCTATAGGGTACTCCTGACTGACTTAACATTTTTTAATTTGGCACGAAGAAAAGTTTCACAGTAGAAGTAAAGAAAAAAATTCGAAAACCATGAATTTTTAATTCATCGCATAGTTATGATTGCTTATTGTTTATTCACTAATTTATCATAAAAGTCTGTAGAGTACTTCCGGTTTACATAGAATCTTAAGATTTGGCACGAAGAAAGGTTTCATAGGACGAGTCAAGGAAAAAATCCGAAAATCATGAATTTCCAATTCTACGTACAATTGTTATTATTGATTGTTTCTTCTCTAACTGATCATCAAAGCTTAGAGGGTACTTTCAGCTGACCTAAAATCTTAAAATTTATCATGTAACGGAAACATATTTCATGTGGGCAATTGTCCTTCAATTAAAAATCCAAGCATGACGTCACTTCGTGAGACATTGATTCTAGAGCTCACGGTTACCAATAAAATCTCATACCAGAATCACGTTTCGCAGAATCCAAAATACATACATACATATATATATATTAATAAACGAGATTATGAAAATGATGATTCGTGTCAATAGAGCATAATGGAAAAATAGTAGTTTCTGGGAATTTTCTTTGAACTGTGAGATGTGAGAGATGAGTGGAAAAAATATGAGGTTTCACCGTTGAAAAACGTTATTGCGAGGTACTAAGCACTGCTGGTAAATCGAGACGCTGGCCCTGGCCCGATAGCTGTGTGTACCACATCCCTCTGTGGCAACGGGGCTCCCTCCAGCATCGTTTTCATTCCAGCTGATTCCAAGTAAAAACGTTATATGTAGCTCATACATTCTCCATATAGCTCTACACGGGACTGGGCGTATAGTTTATGTGTACCCAAGTAAAAAAATGATATATAAACTGCACATGGAATTGGGCATACATATAGCTTATACATAGATTATATATAATTTTTTACTTAGATAATCTCTGCGTAATCAATATATTATATATAGACTCTATATGCTCACCCTAGTGCAAAAATAATATATAAATTATATATGGGACTTGGCGTATATATAATCAATGTCTAATTCATACATAGATTATACATCCCCAGCTCCATATATAGATTATGTATAGTCTATATGTATATCATTTTTTTTCACCTGAGCAGTCTCATGTATACTTCATAGATAATTTTTTTACTTGGAATACCACCCGGCAATTTATTTTCTCACTATTTTCGCTGACGACGTTAAAAATTTCAAGGTAGTACCCTCCATAAGAGAGTTCCTCGTCAGATTTTCATGAAACTTGGCATACTTATAGGTATTGATAAGAAAAAGGTTCAGTTAAGTTTTTATGGCTTTCCAGAGCGCGAGAAAAAATATATCAACACTTTTATTTTCACACGTTTAACATCGAGCCTTATGGAGAATCACGCTCAATTTGATATAACACGAAAAGTCCTCGTCAGATTTTGATGAAAACACTTAAGCTGTAAGTTGAATATTTGGAGAACATCGTTGGCACTTGACAGTAGAGATCAGGAGACTGTGATGATAATAATAAGCAAATAAACATCGGGAAATGCAGTTTATATCCGGAGGTGGCCGTGATCCAGTAGACATGGCAACGTTGCGCGTTTGTTTCTCATCTTCTCTCGCTCTCTCTCTCTCTCTCACTCTCTGATTGACATCATAACAAGCGACGTTGTCACATGAAAGTACTACGTACCTCAATCAGGAAATGGTATATCTTACCCATTATTTAACTGTTTCAGTTTGTGGGATACTACCTTAACGTAAAAATAACGCTTTACGCGTGTCCGACGACGTTTCGAGGTCTCTGGCTCGAGGACTCGAATCCAAAATGGTTCTAACCAACGGCTAATAATCATAATTTTTTCCCATTTACAATACGTGTTAGAGGTATTTTGCTCGTGCGTCGAGACATTATTTCCGAGATATTGTACACTCGGCGAAATAACATTGAAGATTTGGCATTATTTTTCTACGATGCTGGTTTTCTGACGACTTCTTTTTTTCGTCGTCCATTTTATTCCGTCACTTGTGTCCTCGATCCCACGATTGATTTCACTTGTTTACGATCATTTGCAAAAATGTAAACATTCTTTCGTATTTTTTGTTTGTTTTATAGATATTGAGAGTGAAATTTGTCGATAGTCGACAAACGGGAGTCGCGTAAACTATTTGGTGAGGAATGAATTAGGATTAGAGTGGAAAAATATCGTCTCACACAAAAATAAAAAAAAAGTAAAACCGGTAGGAAATCTACTTCGCCTGACTTGCATTGTGTGGATTCAGTTGGCACACATCGAAGGAGTATTTGAAATACGCGAGAAGTCGCGGGGGGGGGGGGGCGATCGGAAGTTCGCCGAAAGAAAGTTTTGAAAAAACGTGGTTGGCATAATTCGACAACAGAGTGGATTGCGGAAGTGTTGAAGAGCACGTTGGAAAAGGCTGAGAAAAAAAATTGTAAAATACGTAGAAAGTTGGAGTCAAGGGAGAGAAGGGTGAATATGATGCTGCAAAGTAGGTGGTTGAATGGGGACAGAAAGAGCGAGGCGAACGGGGGGGGGAGGGGTGAAGATGTCAAAAGACGAGAAAGAAAGAGGGGCTCGAACTCGACGACGTGGAGCTTGGTCGAAAAACAGGGGAAAGCGAATTACGAGAACTTTTAAAAGGGATGACGACGAGAGAATGGGAAAAGAGATTTTTTTCAAGCTCCAAGAAAGCAAAAAAAGCTCGAGAGCCTCACGAAGCTCAAGAGTCTTGATCTCGAACAATGGCTTTGATCTATAATAGAAACATGTGGGGGATTGCAGAAAGAGAAAAAAAAACTTTCAATTTGCTTCCTCCCCAAGTGAAAAAATTATATATAATGTATGTATAAATTATATATGGAATTGGGCATTTATAGTTTATATATAGTTTATATATAGATTAAATATAGACCATATATAAACTATATATGCCCAATCCCATATATAGATTATATATCATTTTTTTACTTGGGTCTGAATCGTAATTAGTGAACGGAGATTCCTCTGTGAGGAAGCATTTTTTTACCTTTCAATTCTTCGGCTCTGAATCGTAGTTAGTCCATGAAGTTTCATCTACATAAGAGGAAATGATGGTGAGTTTTTTCGTGCCTCTTGGAACTAAGTAGATCAAATCCGATATGGTCAGACGGCATGGCGTACGGTTTTCGAAACAATGCCCAAATTACTAAAAATTATGGCACGGTGCATTCAGGTTGCACGTCTGAAAGGGCGAAATTGTGGACCGAAACATTTTGCAGTGGTGGGGAGCGCGAGAAAACGGAAACGGAGAAATTTGTCGTCCGTGATACAAATGGATTATGTCGGCAAGATCGTCGAGACGGTAAAACGACCCCCGCTGCTCAACATTGTATTGGTTATCTATAGCGTGAATGCGATTCCGGAAATTGTTGCGGTCACCGAGCCCGTTGGTAAATTGAATTCCTGGACTGAACCGAACGTCAAACCGTACGCCGAATGGCAAATGCCACGTGTCGAGCGGTGACTTCTGCGATTCGAGACATTTCGTGATCGGAAACTCGATCGAGGTGATACGAGAGAAAATAACGGAAAAATACAATAAGTACATCTCGATATCCCATAAGAAGTCATTCTCAATATATGTCTAATTCTAAAATACATAAAAAGTATATTTTTTAAATAAAAATTGAAATTCAATTGAAAAATATTTTTGAAAAAAAAAAAAAAAAAACATCAAGAATGAATGACTGCGTCATAGTTTTCGAATCATCAAATTTTATTTTTACGAACTAATCTTACGTCTGTAACAAAATCAGAATCAAACGTACTATATCGTTTTTTAAATATGTATTATATTATATAACATTATATTATTCCTTCATAAGTGTCCCAATCAGTGATATTTTTTTTGTTAAAAATGAAATAATCTCGGGAACATAATGCTAGCTTGGAATTATTGTTTTAAACAAAATGAAGAGAAGAAGAGTGAAAAAAAAACTTCGTTGCAAGCGTCGAGTTATGAGAAGAGGCAAGTCTGAGGATCGGGGTCTTTGACCATGAAAGTCGAGATAGTAGACGTCTGGGTTTTGTGATTGATCGACGGTGATAATTATCCGAGACAACTAATAAACTGATGTGGGCCGTCAAGGGCTGGAAGGGGCGGAAGCGTAGACAGGATGGGAGGGAGGGGGGGGGGGGGTGACGACGCGCCAGAGCTGGACGGGACGAAAGTAACCTTCTGCGATCACGACGAAGACAAGTGAATGTGAAGAGCGAGCGTGACGTCGACACCAAATTGACCTGCTAATAGCGAACTAATGAAATGACAAACACGGGAGCGTCGGTGTCGCCACCGTCGCTGAATTCTTCGACCGTTCCTGGGTTCTCTGGGCCATTTGCGAATTTGCCATATCGTGATTACGATAAAAGTTCTATCCAATTATTGCTCGCACCTATATCTATGTACGACCTATATAGGCACCTTCATATCGTGTGTATATACATATATATCTATGTGTGTGTGTGTGTGTGTGTGTGTGTATGCCGCATATCGCCGGCTTGTCTGGCGAATCCCATCGAACTAAGCTTATCGAACTAAGACTATCCGGAAATTTCCAAAATATCAATTGAACGAAAAATCTATTAATAAATTCATCGTCTATCAAACAACTCACAACTTTTCTTAGTTTTCTTAAACTTCATTCGAATCAATTGCAATAACTGAGCCAAGCATATTATTAAGTACCGCATTTTGTCGTAGTCGTTAAACATTATGCAATTCTGCAGTTACCTGGTGCAAATTGCTCGATCGATCAATCGAAGAAAAAAAAACCCGGAAAATTGATTGACAATTTATTGTTTGAATGAGATATTTCAACGAGTACATACAGAAGTGTATACATAAGTTTTAAATTGACACAAAATTGGAACTTAAAGAATAACGTAATTATTTTTGGGAATTCGAAAACGACAGAAGATCCGAATTCGAATCACGACGAAAATTATAGCGAATGGAGATATTATAGAGCTGCACATGTCTGAAAAATTTCGTGGCTGTAGCTAAAACCGTTCTCGAGTTATTCACGTTTTAATTTTCCAAGGCCATTACACACACACACACACACACACACGCACACATCCGGACATTTCGTCCAAATGTTTTTCTACGAGAAAGCAAAACGAGCAAAATATCTGAAATCAGGAAATGAATTATTTCAGTCGAAATTATTCATTTTCACAAATGTCACGAAAAGTGCAGAATAACATTTAGAAAATTCAAAGGTCGAGCACGTGGCATACAACCTTCTTTTCACATCTTTTAAAGCACACACGATGGTGCTCGAAAGCACACAGAATGGCTATCCGCGCGGTGGGTAGCCGTGTTAGGGATTCACGTACTGTCGTATAAGTTCAAGTTTCTTTTTGAAAAAAAAAACGAAGAAAAACCGTCACTGCACCGCGTTACGAGGTACAACCTTGTAGAGATAGTGCAGAACGTGATGCTTTGAATACTCACGATGCGACGGCAGGGCGGGGGGGAGGAGGGGGAGGGACAGTCATCGGATAGTTTAAAACTAAATTTAATTTTGTCATTGTATCATAAACGTTGTTACGATTGAAATATGAGAGGATAAAGAAAAGGAAGAAAGGCAGAATAAAATATCGATTTATCGAAGGGACTCGTGTCAACGAAGAGGAAGACCCTGATCGTTTCGGTTGTTCTCCGATAAATCGATCATCGATGCAACCATTTCTCAGGGCATCGATGTAACTACGGGTGACACGATGAACGGCAACGTGTCTACGAACTTGGGCTATCGTTAGCTCGACGATTTATCGCATGAACGCCGAACTTCTCACTCGATTACGCGGCAATCATAATTAAAGCTCGGGCGTTCGTTGCATCGAACCGCCTTCTCACCGCCGACCCACCCCCGGGGGAGGGGTGAAAATCGGTAATGGGAAATTCGTCGAACCATCACCGTGGACTCTTCAACGTCCGGCAATCCAATTTACGAGCTCTTACGGGGACTGATTGTGAGTCACTTGAAAAATTGGAATTTGTTTTTTTTTTTTCGTGACACGATCAATCGAAATTTTAAATCGAGTTCATCCTTCTAAAATACCTATACTCTGATGTCATTTCAAATTTTTTCATAGCCATATGGAGCATCTGAGGGCTTTAAGATTTATCACAAAATTTTTCAATTTTCGTAGCTTTTGGACGATACAACGCAACGGATTTTCAATTTTAGGGGTCTCATTTTTTTCGTAACAGAGGAAATTCTTAGATAAGAGCCAAAATGGCGGAGTTGTGAAAAAGAACGTGTAAAATTCCGTGGAAAATCGTCGGAAAATTGTTCATAAAAAAGTAACTATGCGATATAATTTGAAGAACCGTACGTACTCTCTCAGATGATATCATTTTGAACATACACTCAGAAATTTAAATAAATCAGTAGACATTTGTTTGAATTATAAGTACGGCCGATTTGAAAAATGCAGTTTCGAGTAAAACGCAATATTCCGGCGTACTTTGTTGCGCTCACTCAAAATTGCTATAACTCCGAAAATAATTTAAATTTTCATATGATTAAAAGCTCGAAAAATTGTTGACCAGTAAATAGTTGAACAGAAGATCAGGCCCTCAGTTTTCTTCTGTTTGACTTCACCCGCATCGTATGAAGAAAAAAAAAGATTTTCTGAAAAAAAAATTATTTCTAAACGAAAAATAGAAAATTAATAATTATATTTTTCTAATAAAATAACATTGCTGCCTACGCGCAGATCAGAGGTTTCGGTTTCGTTGCTTCAACGAATTAATTGTCAGGACCTTATTTAATCCCAGGCCCTGCCAGGAGCCACTTTCCATTTCTTCCTCAGCACACAGCATAAGATGACTTTAATGACTTTTTTTAAATTTAATACCTGATGTCGAGGAGCTACCCCGGTTGTCTATCGTCGTTCAACGGCATTTTCCACCGTGAAGATTTTCCCGACTCAGAATTTCCCGAGAAAATGAGTCTTTCCTCATTAGAGGGGACTTAGGGGGAGATTTCTCACTCAAAGGTGATGAAATGTCTGGAAGCTCCGAAGCTTCCTCGAGCCCGTTAGAAACGTCTTCGTCTTCGACGACTAACTTTCACAACGTTGAAAACTCGCACCGTGCAATCCGTTTTTTTTTCTTTTTTTTTCATTCACAATTAGATTATACATCGACGAATAATTTATTTGCTTCGCGCTTCGAGTCAAAATTTCACTCGCCGGATCTAATCAAATAATTATAATAACGGTGAAAGAAACCAAACACAAAGATTTCGTTTAATTGGAATACCGGTCGTTTTACTTACCTTTTTAGGATTCCGTAGAAGTCTAGGAACCCTTGAAAAATTTTGACCCCACTCCCACAGGTTAAAAAGTATTCTCGAAATTTTTGTTTGCTCACCCATCGAGTGAGGTGTCTTTTAATAGTTCTCCTCAAATGCAATTTAAAATGCTTCGAGACCCTTCCATTTCGACCGTTCAGTCACGAGATATTCGCTCTCAAAGTCGTTATCAGAGTGTCCCCCCCCCCTCTAATTTCAACCATCAATTCAAGAAATCGGAAAAAAATCTAAATTGTAGCATTTAATTAGTACATTCAATCAAAATTATAACAAACAATGCAGCAACTAATAGTTTACGAACAATATAAAAATAGAAAAGTTTCCGTTAACTCTTTTGTGGAGATCACGTCTTTCGTCAATGGCTACTATAGAATGATCACGGAACCCCTTCGTGTGCATACCCAACACGCGACTTGACTACTTTATTTTCTCACCGGTCGACACGTGTGTCAATGCAAAAAGGACCAACGACACAGAATGAGTAAAACGTCATCATGCACGGTTATAAATAAAAATGTGTATCCGATATTGGATATCGATGGGTGAGAATGTGAAATGACGTGACGTTTATAAATAAATATGAGACTTTATTCATCTTGAGTATTCATCGATTAATTGGTTGATTCAATTTCGTGGGTGATGTGTTATCTTAATGGAGTTATATAATTCGATGGTTCCGCGGGCATACGGAAATAAATTCGCGGTATGTCTGTTTGACAGGGGCATCGTGCTATTCCGACATTGGCGTGTGGCAAATGCTTCGCATTGTTATCGTCTCCGCATTGTCCATAGTGGGCTTCGGTTGATGCTATAACAGCGCCAAGGCATCGACCCCAAATCATTTGAAACTCAATGGGGACACAGGTATAGCAATGTAATACATTTTTGCAGTATCATGAGCTGCCAATATGTGCCAGTAATACCGTGAGAGTATTACTGGCCATCGCTGATGTACATGTATCAAAGCAATTCAATAAAATTTCATATTGAATATCAATTCATCAATTTTCTTTTAGAACCAATAATTGCCAGTAGTTGCCAATAATGGCCAGTAGTTGCCAATAATGCCGAAAAAATACTCTCGATCATAATCAAAGGACGTTTATCATTAGATTGAATCAAAGTTCTCTGTAAATTACACGATTTCGAATTTTTGTACAGCCAATAGTTGCCAATAGTTGCCAATAACGGGTCTCTAAATTCTATTAGGTCCGGAATGATAATTTTCATCGCGGATTTTAATTGGAACCGGTAAGCAATTTATCGGTTACCGGTTTTTTTTGCTGCCAGTAGCTGCCAATAACAGCCAGTAATTGAAAACTAAAATGAAAACTTCATCGCTACAAACTATTTGTATCTGGGTTTAATAATTGTAAACCATAATATCCAATGTTGTAAATGCCTAATTTTTTTATCGGAGTAACGAAGCACTGCTGCATAATGGAACACCACCGTATTGACACATTGGAATACACTACAACACGACAATGTGTCTATCGTGGAACGAAAAGAAAAAAAAAAGAAAAAAAAAGTAACGACCCTCGACCCCAATAACGTCGCGACACACTCGTCTTCGTATGCAAAATCGTAAAACCGCTTTGAAAGCCCCCGTGGCCAGTAAACTCCGAACTTTGATCCAACCAAGCCTCTTAACGTATTCACAACGGCGTAAGCGAGTCTCCAACGCTTCGGAACGTGCTCGTGCCAACATGTACAACATTTTTTTTTTAAACACGAATAAATATTTTTCCAACAACGACACAATGTTTGTATTTTTTTTTATCGTAATTTCGTCGTTATTGGGTTTTTTTTTCTACTGGGATTAATCATTTTACGATGGATTCGATAATTTTATGCCTGAAAATGCGATGAGGGACAGTGCTGGGGGAGGGGGCGTGACTCGGAAATATACACCTTATGATGCATTTATTATAAATCTTGTGAGTCAATCGTATGACTATTTTTCTGTTATAGAACTCAAAGCTGATGATTCAATCGGATATCAATTGCGGCGATCATCGGCTGTCGTGTTTGAAAAACTGGGCGGGAAAACACATGGACTAAGTTCTGGCAACATGTCGGTTCACGTGAGTTTCATTCACAATAATACCATAGCAAGTTCAATTAATAACAAAATTATCGACCATCAATCAAATATATATATATATATATATATATATTGTGACAGGAAAGTCAAATACTTCATTCCCCGACGTCGATTCCTCGAAAATATTCCTCGAGCGCTTCGCGATCATCGAGCGTAGTCCGATAATAATTATATATCGACGGCTGATGTCGAAATCCGTGCTCGGTTATCGACCGCGGATTTTGACAAAGTTCGTCAAAATGCGTGCGCTAGCATAGTTCGAGGGCCGGCGCCGTCGCGACCATCCCTCGAGAGATCACTTCGCGTCCGACTACCGTCTGTTGTAGGTCGATAGGCCGAAGTCAGCCCTCGAGGAAATATATAGACCGAGCGAAAATTATAATTGTCAAACGTGTGTGAGGCAAAGCGGCTCAGCGCGTTAAGAGTTAAGGATTGAATTTGTCGAATACGAAAGAAGCGGCTCAGCAAATTACCAATCGTATCATTTGTCAAAGGGATTGAAAGATTTTGTACATAATTGAAGGATGAACAACTATCGAATAAACGAGGATTACAAGTGAGTACCTGGCTTTTTGGTAAAATTCCCTTCTAATCCTCTGGCTTCCAAAAGGGTCCTCCAACCGAACCCGTTGAATAAATTAACATATATGAGTAGAAAATTCAGACATTAATTTATCAATTTTAGAAAAATTGATTGGCGCCCAACTCGTAAATATATTTGTCAAATTTAGAGCCCTGCCAGCCGTTAGACCCCGGCCGCGGCAGGTGAAGGAAAAAAATATAAAAAGTCCTGTCTCATTTGGCGCCCAACGTGGGGCAAGTTGGGAAAATTTTGTGTAAAATATTTTTGTGAAAATAATTGTCAAATTATTCGTTACATCAATTATCGAAATTAGGTCAAATTATTTAATGTAAAATTATTATTAAAATCATTATATATGAATTTTGTTGAAATTATCATTATATAAACTTTGTGAAAATTTGTCGTAATTAATTATCGAACACTGTAAAAATTACTTTGAAAATTATCAGTGAAATATTCGTAAAACCAAAATTTGTCGCAATTAATTAATAAATTTTGTAAAACCACTTTGAAAATCTACCAGTGGAACTTTTGTCGAACGAAATTGCTTATTGAAGAAACGAATATTATTTCGTACCAGAATTTTTGAATTATACTGTATTTCGTGCGTATTGCTCGGCGACCGTGAGCGCGGACAAAGGGCCAGCGCGAGCCTAACGTAAACAAACATGATATCGAAAGAGACCTTGTCCGTCGCTCTCGCTCGAACGCTTCCTTGTGAAAGTGATTATCTCGTCAAATGTATGTTAAATTATTTATAGTAGCGATTGAAGATTCGCGAAAACGATATATTGAAAATGCGGAAACGTTTTATTTCAAATGTGTGTCAAATTATTTAACAGCAATTGAAAATGTAAAATTAACTATCAAATTTATTTATGTAACCTAATCGTAATTTATTTATTGAAACTTTTATCGAACTTATTTATTGGAATTTCCGTCAAACTTATTTATTGAATTCATGTTAAATGATTACAACATTTAAATTGTCAACAAAGATTGAAAATTTTGCGAGACGTATAATGAAAATTCGTAAACGTGATTATTTTGTCAAGTCCATGTAAATTATTTATCGTAACGATTGAAAATTTTGTGAGAATATTATTTTGGAAATTCGTGAATGTGATTGTGTTGTCAAGTAAATTTCAAATTATTTATTGAAATAGTTGGAAATTTTGTCGTAAATAAATTACTTACTCGACAGAAAAAAATTATTGAAATTAAAAATGTCAGATTCGCAGGACTCATCCGGGTCTCTTAACGTAACGTTTCGTACCACGTCTGGAGGGGGGAACGCGCAGAGCGGGGATATGCCGGTTGAGTTCAATGTAAATAAAAGCGTCGAAAATACGGACGTAATACCGAGACAAATGATTGGTGTTTTTCCTTTGACCAGTAGAACAGAGACACCAATCGGTAGGGGAAGGGGTCCGCGTCTGTCAACCCCGACTCCGAATAATAATATTCTACAGTTGCAAGAGAAAGAAACAACTGCAGAAAATTTAAAGGATACCATGATTAATTTGACAATGAGAATAGAACGCGTCGAGTCTCTCGAGGGCAAAATAGACGATTTAATGAGAAAATTGAATTTATTAATTAGACAAAATATACAAATCTCGTCACAACCGAACTTTACGTCTGGAAGGGGAGGTTCTACGGGTGGCGTTTCGCTAATAGTCGAATCGTCAAATAATAATGGAAATAATAACAATAACGAGCAAGCACCGTCGCGTGAAAGATTATTGAATCCCTCGCGATCGGTTGCCCCATATATTGGAAATAATCCGGTAGACGATAGACCGTCAGAGGAAACAAATATTAGAGATTTTGCCGAAACGTCTGGAATACGGCAACAAATTAATTCAAATAATAGAATAGATCAAGAACATAGAATAGGACCACATAGAGTTCATTTCCATGAACAATATCCACGGAATACTCGATTGCCGGACGCAGATCGAGTGGAGTTGTCGAACGACAGCCGACAAAATGTTTGCGATTCAAATATTGAACAATGTAGTCACGTCAACGGACCGTCAAGAAATGGACATTACGTAACATATGACCAATACGGACAAACACCACGAAATAGTGCAGATTCGCGTCACGATATCCGATATCGAAACAGACGCGACGAACGATCATTACCATCGCGACGAAGAACCCTGTCGTGGCAGAGTAGCGAGTCGAGCGACAGCGACGATGAGCTACCCCGATTTGACGAACACCGTAACTCGCGAGGTAGCAGTAATGTTCATCCGACAAATTCATTCCGCGGGGAGAGAAGGCTCCATCGTCCACATAATTACAATCGCGACATCGACTTAGCGATGAAAATTGGACAAATCGTCAGTAATTGGAAAATTACGTTCCCAAACACGGAAAAAGACCCCGAACGATTTCTACTCATTTTAAAAGACCAGCTGAGCGTTAGTGGTATCAATAAAGATTCATTTGTCCCATGTTTGTCAATTATTTTCGAAGGCCCGTATCGAGCTTGGTACCTGCTGAATAAAAAACACTGGCAAACATGGAAAGATTTCACGCGAGCTTTTAGATTTCAATGGGGAGTAAAGAAAGACGACGGTGCTCTTTACTTGGAAGTCCACAATTTATCAATTGGA
This sequence comes from Diplazon laetatorius, assembly GCA_963662125.1. Classification (NCBI taxonomy): domain Eukaryota; kingdom Metazoa; phylum Arthropoda; class Insecta; order Hymenoptera; family Ichneumonidae; genus Diplazon; species Diplazon laetatorius. The sequence continues at coordinate 8,074,129 of OY759158.1, read as the reverse complement.
AAGAGTGAAACTTTCGCAGAATTCACGTGTCGAGCGCGAATTATTTTTGAAATGATGCGACATCCACCCACATTTCAAGAACAGATAAAACAAATTTTCGTCAAATTCAACCCGGAATTAGCTCTCGAAGTTTTGAATCTACGGATCCGCGATTACGACGAACTTTTGCATTATTTGAATGAGCGAAGTTACCTGTACCATCTTTCGACCGAGAGTCAACGGGAATCGCGTGATAAGCCTCGTCAACTGGAATTGAGGTACCTACATAACACAAAACCCGAGGTCGATGATCAACCGTTTCACACTAACGTTAATAAGAAATGCCCAGCCGAACCGAGGGCTATGAAAAATAAAATCTCGCGGAACATGCAGAAACAAAACTTAGAACAAAGGTCAGGCATATTTCCTAAATTCGTTTCTGGCTCAAGTAAAATCTTCTGTTATAATTGCGGCGAGATGGGACACCGTACACGCTTTTGTACTGTCAAACGACAGATCGTGTGTCACATTTGCCAAGTCAAAGGTCATACCAACGAAGATTGTCAAACGCGTTCGGGAAACGAATAAGGGCCGCAGTGAATAAACCTCAATTCACTGTCACAACTGGCCCAAGTGAGGAAATCAAACGCACCATCCATATCGATCAGATAAAATCTCTGGAAAAACCAGGAACTAGCAAAGACACAACCATTTTTGCACAATTACAAAACGGTCCCGAGACAACAAAATTGGATCGTTTGCTTGAAGTTTCGAGCAATTCGGAGTTCTCCGATGATGAACTCGCATTATCTAGACTGGTTATCCAAGACACATTTGACAAAGGTGAAACACAAATGTTTACATTAACGTCAAACGAAAAACCGGACATTACAGACAACGACACTCGACAGATCGATAAATCGCCGAGGACGTCTCGGAATCGAAAAGCGTATACTGCGGGCTACAAAAGGTGCAACAGCGTCGAATTCAATCACAGCCCAATACCAGCACCGTTAATAACAAAATCGCTATCGACACCATGGTCACGATTATCGGTTAAGACAATAGAGACACTTACTCGTTCAACAAAGGGTAACTCTTACGTTATTATCATACAAGATCTATACACGAAATTTGTCGAACTATTCCCCGTACGCAACCGAAACGGCAAAAGCGTGGTTAAAATTCTAGACATTATTTTCGACAAATGGGGAGTCATTCCGGAGTTGATTATTACCGACAATGGTACAGAATATATGGATAGGGAAGTCGGAGTATTTTTGACAGCAAAAGGGGTGAAGCACATAACCACTCCACTAGTACATTCGGGAGCAAACCCTGTGGAAGATGCTAACAGAACGATAAAGCCAATGATTTCGGCCCTAGTAAAAAATAGTCGAAACGAATGGGACGCGAATTTGTCAAAACTCCAACTTGCTTATAACACAGTACCTCACTCTGGCAGTGAAATCACTCCTTTTTATCTGAATTATGCTCGAGAAGCGGACGTCAATCTACGGAATCGTTGCGTAAAAGAGGGCAAGACATTAACAGACGACCTTCTGCGTACATTCCTAGTTAGAGAAAACGCCATTGACTCCGCCCCATCCATCGCCAATCCGGACTCATCAACTGCTGCCGCGTTGACGCAGAACAAGAATCATCTCGTATACCAGGCACTCACACTACCACGCATTGACGAAATATTGGGCGAAAACATGGGAAAGAGAAATGCACGACGGCCATGAAATCAAAGTTATCATCCCGACATAACATCGATAGCCAGTGGAAATACTTTGTCGACAAACTAGTCATACTGGAACTTCGTCAGGACACGCCATCATTTTGAACAATGCTACTCATCGCTTGCGTTTCGTTTCGACATTCGAACCAATATTATCTAACGTCATCAAACAAAGTCGAGCGTATTCAGGCAAAATATAAAATCGTGATCCTGAAGATTATTTGACGTATAACCCCACCTCATTATACCTTCCTAGCCAGCCATTGGATTATATTGTCAAGAGGGGAGTTTTACGAATAAGTTACAGGTGCCGTCGCCAAGGACCCGCTTTGGATCGCACACAGTATCCGCTTCCGACGTCAGGGTTCGAGGGAGGGGAGTGTGACAGGAAAGTCAAATACTTCATTCCCCGACGTCGATTCCTCGAAAATATTCCTCGAGCGCTTCGCGATCATCGAGCGTAGTCCGATAATAATTATATATCGACGGCTGATGTCGAAATCCGTGCTCGGTTATCGACCGCGGATTTTGACAAAGTTCGTCAAAATGCGTGCGCTAGCATAGTTCGAGGGCCGGCGCCGTCGCGACCATCCCTCGAGAGATCACTTCGCGTCCGACTACCGTCTGTTGTAGGTCGATAGGCCGAAGTCAGCCCTCGAGGAAATATATAGACCGAGCGAAAATTATAATTGTCAAACGTGTGTGAGGCAAAGCGGCTCAGCGCGTTAAGAGTTAAGGATTGAATTTGTCGAATACGAAAGAAGCGGCTCAGCAAATTACCAATCGTATCATTTGTCAAAGGGATTGAAAGATTTTGTACATAATTGAAGGATGAACAACTATCGAATAAACGAGGATTACAAGTGAGTACCTGGCTTTTTGGTAAAATTCCCTTCTAATCCTCTGGCTTCCAAAAGGGTCCTCCAACCGAACCCGTTGAATAAATTAACATATATGAGTAGAAAATTCAGACATTAATTTATCAATTTTAGAAAAATTGATTGGCGCCCAACTCGTAAATATATTTGTCAAATTTAGAGCCCTGCCAGCCGTTAGACCCCGGCCGCGGCAGGTGAAGGAAAAAAATATAAAAAGTCCTGTCTCAATATATATATATATATATATCGAAAAATTTTATATCATTTTGTGGTATAAAATTTCAAAAAATAAAAATTCCATAGGCATTGGTAAATATTGAGATAGGTTGGTGGGACTTCGCGAACATATATATATATATATATATATGTTCGCGAAGTCCCACCAACCTATCTCAATATTTACCAATGCCTATGGAATTTTTATTTTTTGAAATTTTATACCACAAAATGATATAAAATTTTTCGATAAAATTTATCATAGCTGAAATATCAACATAAAAAAAATTCGCTCAATGTGTTTTCTTCGTCAGAAAGACGCGTGCTTTACGTAAAAAATTATAAAAACAAGATGGCGGAACTGATATGTCCGCCATTTTGTTTTCCGGGAATCAGCATATTCTTTTGGTGCATTTCGCATTTTTCTGATAAATAAACCATGGCGAAACGGAAATTTATGAGAAGTAGCCAAAAGACATTTTTACGTTTTTCGTTCCTTCCTTTGTCCGTCCTATCTTTCGAGATTCTGACATATCTGCTTCGGAACTATCCGTAAACGTGCTGGCAACAAAAGCAACAACACAGACTCGTCGCGTTTTTTCCTTCGTCTTGAAATCTATTCTGGGGTAGTTCGAGTTAGGGAAAAAAAAATCCCCCATACATGAATAACTCGATGGGGATTATCGGGTTTTCCGTGGATTCTCGTAGGTCGAACGGGATACGTTTCGCGGAGCGGTAGAGACGAGTCACGTGAATCGGAAATGGTCGACCGCAACGAAGGTGGGCGAACGGGGTTGCTGACGGTGAGACGCTCGAGGGCAAATATCTGTCGGGATTTGTTCTCGTGTGGGTTTTACTGTAACAACGAACGATGCGAAAAACACACGGCGTTACGTTCGATTATCCTATGAATTGAAAACGCGGATGTGATCGGAAGTTAATTTGCGGAAATTCGATTAGTCGGGTATACGGCTAATGAGGCTCGAATTATCGTTCATGTCTTATTATTTTTCTCGTAGAAGGACATTTGGTCTAAGTACCTTCACCGATTAATAATAATAATAATAATAATCATAACAATAATAATAAAAATAATAATAACGAATAACAAATAACAAATATACAAAAATGATAAATAAAAATGGGTATATTGTTTATGATTACTATTATTATAAATATGTAAAGGTCATAATAATAAATAATAGTAATGATAAATGAATAGCCCTAACTAATCATTACAAATAAGTGAATTTATTATTATTATTATTATTAAACGTTATTCAAAAATATATTATTATTATTTCAATTATTATCATTATGCGAAGATATTCATTAACCCTTCGTTGATATTATAATAAAGCATTGTTAATTATCCGCGAAAATTCTCCGATAGATGCCTGAACGTTGTTTAAAGTCATTCGAGTAAGTCGGCAATTTGATCATATAGGGTGCGAAAAGCCAAAGGGTTATTCCAGTATCCCGTGATGCACCCCTTCGAGACAGTGATGATATAATTGTGTAACGAACTTGAGTTTATCCGTCAAGTGAGAAAGTTCCATCTTCCCATGGTTCTCGGGGTGGAGCGGGGGAGGGGGGGGGGGGGGGTTATCGACTGTGAAAGGAGCTTCCGCATGCACTGAACCGTAATCGATTGCTCTCGTGGGTTTTACCGGTGAGATTCATATTGTTTGCAATTAAAAGAAAAAGTAGAGAAAAAAAAAGGTTTTAAAGTTTACTCGTGCGTGGCTCATGGCTGATAGGTCATTTCCGCTGATGAGCGTTGTTTTTGAGGTTGAGGCTTACGTGGAATATTTATTGAACATCGATAAAGATCCAATGAAATGTACGTGGAAGTGGAATGGAAAGTTTTTTTTTCTTTTGCTTTTAAGTTTTTTTTTTTTTTGCTTGGTGTCGTAGTTTGAAGAAGTATTTTTAATGATTTACAATTTAATGTGTAAGGGTGCCTATGTCTGTGAAGAATTGCGTTACCTTAAAAAATCTGTGTAGGTGCATTGATTTTCTGGTATCTTTTTGCATGAATAAGATCGTAAGTAGCTTTAGATTTTATGGAGGAGGCTTTGTGGATGTGCCAAAAGGGTCGGTTTGTTGATCCAAGACCGTCTGGATAGAATAAACGAGTGTATTTGCAAAGTTCCAGCTATGAAGCTTGCTTTTCGAATCAATATCACGTCGAACGTATGTTTCCCATATGCTTTTCTATGCCTCGACGTGAAATATTCTAATAACGACCCGCGACCACGTCGTCGTATTTTCGAGAACATCAGTCATGACGAAAACTCGAATATACAAAATAACAGGATGTAAATATTGAGGTCGCACCTCAACAAAATAGAACCATGGCGATAGAGCTGACGACGTAATTGACTTTGGAATTTTTCATTGTCATACAAAAATTGACTTTTGTTTCGAAACAAAAGTTAATGCATCAGTAATGGAAGAGAAGGATTCTGAGAGGCATGCAACGGTTATGGATTTTTGGGTTGGGACTAATTCCATGGTAACCCACGTAAAAATGCCTTCATTCGACGAAAATTTACTCACAAATCCGAAAACTTGCCAGTTCCCGACCAGTACCTGACCAGTTCCCGACCAGTCCCTGACCAGTACCTGACCAGTTCCCGACCAGTGCCTGACCAGTTCCCGACTGGTTCTAAATTTCCGGAGCTAAGGCCCCTCGCAACAGAAGTTGTTTCTTATTAAACAATAACAATGTATCTCATCTGTGTACTATTTGGATATCATTTATACTGACGAATCCCAGAATAAGAATATGCGAAATACATATATCTTTTTCAATCAATTATTTTTATCATGTTTTGGTGAAAAGTTTTTCTCGTTTAATATTCATGTGAGTTTAATATCATTACTAACATCCATCACATGTATTCTGTTTTTATTTTGTAAAATAAACTCAAAGCACTCGTTTTTTTTCTCGGCGTAGATGAAAATCCAACCAACCACGAGATACGCCGTGGCAAAGTGCAATGTCGACGATAAATGCAATTTCCGATACGAACCACGAGCGTGGTAATGGAAAAGTTCTCGGTGAACCCTGAACGCTTTCGAATCACGTTGGACCACTCTTTGGGGGCATGTGGCGAAAATTTCGTCTTGTACGTGTCATTTGGGGGAAAAAAAGTTGTTAATGCACTGTCAGGAATTTTCAAACTATTGGAATTTTTGGCCACGACTATGTGCGCCAATATGGAGCGGCTTCGTTCACATTGCCGAAGAATATTTCGTTTTATATCAATTTATGAAGTCGTAAACTCGTTTTTCCAGAGGAAATTGGTTTCACCATTTTTTTTTTACGAAAAATATATTTTTATAATCTTCCTCAACAAATTGACAGAAAAAAAAACTTTTTTATTTTTTCAAATCTAAAATTGTACAATTTTTTCCACTTAATTGGTTGGAGATCGAACCCAGGGAATGGCCAGTGTCGAAAATCGAATCCTAAAGAATCAACAAGATGTCGTTTGAAATTTTTTAGACATTTTTTTTTGTATTATTATTGAAAGCTCAAGCTTGAAACTCGGATAAATCGAATAAAAATTCAAGTCCTGACGAACCAAGGGACCCAACTCCTAAGTCCATCAGCTAAGTCCTCATTGTATTCAATTCATTATTCCATCGATTTTTTTTGGTAAATTATTTCACGTAGAAACTTTTTTTCAAAGCAATATTACCAGCAGAATATTAATTGCCGTTATTGGGTTGAATTTGTCTATATCGATTACTACAGCATTGTAGTATTGCATGATATGGGGAGAGACACTGCTTCGAGAACTATTGAGTGCGTTTCGCAGTACGACCCCCTAATCGCGTTTCCTCACACCACTCCCCAGGTGTCGGTTTCGTGTTAAATGAATTTATCAGATGCATCTTCGGTTGCGGATACAAGTTTCGAATGTTCAATGGTCCGACGGTTCAACATTCCGAAAAAAAAATTTATTCAAATTGAATTTTCTCGAAAATCAAAATGTCCGAATTTTTTCGTTCCAATCGAATAATGTAGCGAAATTTAAAAACTCGAACGGTTGAAGGTCCGACAGGTCGATAAATCGATTCGAAATGTCCCAAAAATGAATGTTTCGACACGACGAGACTTCAATTTGTCTGTCCCGTGAGTCGTGCATTAATTTTCTACACGAAGTCCACTGGAATTTTTCAGAAGAAGCCAGTGGAATGGCAGATGGTTCTATTCGGGGTCAAGATTTGGCCCCATCGACGAATGATTATTATTGATATATGATGAAAAAAGAATTAAAAAGTTTTTTACTTATGATGGATTCTCAATCATTTTTTTTTTCGTTTTTCTCAATTTGCAGGTTAGCATCGACTTCAACAGCCCGGTTCTTCAGCAACAGATGCTGGAGTCGCAGGCACAAAGATGTCACGATGGTTTAACAACTGCTCCAGGTGAGCTTTCACTTCCTTATAATAGAAAAAATTGGCCAAGAGCGTTTTGGACTTGCACCTGATAGGGTTCCATAGCCATTTTCACTAACAATCTATTCAACGACGTTGACAAAATATGTTATCTCTAATAACGTGCATGTGTTCGTCTGACTTTTTATTTAAAAAAAAATAGTTGTTTCTAATTTTTCTATAAACTGTTGTTTCTACTGTGTTTGTTAGAATTTTTTATTAAAACTCCTAATTAAAGGTAACATTCTGGACTTTTACAGATTTTTTCCATCAATATAGTTCGTAAATTAGAGAGGGGCGCTCTGGTACCGACTTTGAAAGCAAATATATCGTGACTGTGGGGTTAAAATCGAAAGCTTCTTCAACATTTTTGTTGCCTTTTCAGAGACCCATTTAAAGATACCCCACTCAATGGGATAAGTGAACAAAAAAAAATGCAGTACACTTTTTAGTACATAAAAAGCACTTGTTAGGTTTTGGATCGACTGTGAATTCACAGGAAAACAATAATATATTATTTGAAGCAATACAAAAATGTGATAGGTAAGGTAAACCGACCGAAAGGTAATAGCAGAGTTATGAAAAGAATTACAATTTTCTATAATTGTTCCAAATAGTTAGATGAAGACCTAACCTACAAATTGTATATTCGAGAAAAGTCAACTGCATAATCACATTGGAAATATATGGATAATCCTTTTGAATCCGTAACGAACTACGTATTCTTTTATTCAAATCTATAGCTGTGTGAAGTGAAATTTATCAAAAATTCGAAAAAAAAATAATATTGCGGAATTGGGATTCCAAAATGAGCCTTTTTTTAGATGCATCTTTAATTTGAATTAATCAATGAGAAATTTAGAAAAAATTCACTATCACACGATAAAATTTGTATTTAAATTCGGAATTTTTCAATTATTTTATTGATGTTCCGGTGTAGTCGTTGTCCCTGGCGTTTTCCCGGAGACTCTAAATCACTGGATTATGTATGACTGGCGCGTTGTGTAATTCCCAAGTGGGGATACGAAACACAATAGAGATTTTCCCAAGTCCATGGCATGGAAGTTTTTGTGTGTGATAATTGATGACGGCGTGTATACTAAACCCACTCATACAAGTAAATCCGGCTCAAAGACTAATCTCACATTTACTCCAACCATTCGAGATATATAAATTTGTCGTTATCACAAAAATTCACATCGAACCCGTACTTTTTATTCGTTAATTTTTCCAATCGATTTTCCAAAGTATAATCGAAAATTGTTTCGATCGTTCCAAAAATCATTAATTCCACATGATAAATATTCAATGTCGGAATAAATGAAAATAATTTTTCTCATTTTAATCGGAATATTGGTGAACTTGTGAAATCATTGGTCAGCCATTGTTGAATTAACCAACAATCAAGGTTGATTGACGTTGCAACATTCAATTTTCTATCTTCGAACAATTGTGCATGGCAATGCAAAATAATTTCGAGCATTATTGAATAAAATGATTGAATTATTGCAACAACGGAGAGACAAAGGCCGAAATTCGGGTCACATTACGATTGATTGGTTCGAAAGGGCGATCTAGCTGCGCTTGGTTGGCTCGTGGTACGTCTGGGGTTCATGACGGACAGTCACTCAGGACTCGAAAAGGCTACGCTAGGGGAATAGCACGCACCGACCATAATAATTCGCCTCGACCTGCGTGAGCCTCCCCAAAATACTCGACATTCGGAAAACCGTGGCACGTGTCTCGAAGCAATTTCGAGATCGATAATACGATATTCATCCGGGCTGAGGCTCAACAAGTTCGAACTATTCCATTAAAAAGATATAGTGAAGTATAGCGCGTTGGGCACGGACATGTTAGGATTTCGTAGTAATTGTGTCGTAGCCATTGACGAAACATGTAATCTCCACAAAACGTGTTAACGAAAACTTTTTATTTTTATATTTTTCGTAAACTATTCTCGCCACAGGGTTTTTGATAATTTTGATTTAATGCACTAATTATAGCGGATGTCTCGTGACTGGAGGGTTTTAACGAAAAGGTCACGGAATATTTTAAAATTGCATTGGAGAAGACCTCTTGAAAGACACCTCACTGGATGGAGTGAACAAAAAAAATGTCTAATTCTGGGAAAAGGGGGTGAATTTGTTAAAAAAAATGTTATTTTTATAATTTCTGTTTTTGGGTCATCGATCTACGTCTGTGTACTAAATTTCATCGTAATCGATAGGTAATTGAGAGAATAGAAAAACTGTGACTCTTAGACAGACGGACGGGCAGACAGACAGACTGAAACCATAAGGGATTCTAGATTTCTACGAAACCCTAAAAAAGGCCATTATTTTATTATCATTTCGTTTCCCAATGAGCTCCACAAAACAGTGCTCGTAGCGTGTAAGATGATTTTACAATCTTACCACCTCAATTAACTCTCTGGCATATGCAGATTTTACGAGAATGAAACCCCATGTTGTCCCAGTATGATAACCCGAGGCAATTACTGTCGGAAGGATCACGGGTACAGATGCTGCGTTATATCCAGCGGCTGCTTGCTCTATCGCAAATTATAAAAATATAATTAATAATGATAATAACAGTTATTGTTATTATTAACAATGAGGATGTTGGAATAATTTAATTATTAAATTAATATCAAATCTATGAACAAATCCAACAGAATAATTATCGTCGTTAATATAATAAATATATTATAATATTGACTATAATTATTCTTATTATTATCATTACGTCATCGAAAATAATTATTATATTCAATCATCGCAACTTAATTAGTTTTGTTTCCTCAGAGAGTCAGTTTTTTTTCGTGAAATTTTTTTCATCGAGATGTTTATGTTCATGAAAGTCCCAAAATTCCCAAACGAAAATGATGACGATGCCAATAATCGTATTTCACACGGTATAAGGGGTTGGCGATCTCGTCAAAGGCGATGGAATTAATATTTTCTTTACCGTATCTCCGAGGTAATTTCGCTGAATCAGTTGTCATGGAATTATACGAAAGCTCACCCACGTGTGTTGATCCACAGAGTTTGGCATCTAGGACCTGCATGACTCGTATCATGGGCTTTTGGCTTATCATACGCTCCGACATGATTCCTTGTCAGCCATTAATGCAAGCTGAAAGCTTGCTCGATCATAATCATCGCGGTACGTTGGAGTTTCAAGCCTTCAGTCTCACGTAAAGCCATGCGCTCGGCGTGTGTGCTCTACGCAACGTCGAATTCCCATCTCGTTTCAAGCTCCGATCGCACTACGCCGTATTATATATTATCCGATTGATTGAGACAGTTGATGTTGACGGTTTTAAGATATGTTAGGATTCAATGATGTTTTTTTTTTTTCTGCCGGTTAATTTGGTTATTGATTTTTGGTGATTTTACAACTGAGTCGAAACATTTTTTTTAAAATCCAATCAATTACCAATTTTTTTTTTTTCATTTTTCAAAATAATTTTCTATTTGTGCAGAAAACGGAAATGCGACAAGTTGATTTGTCGATTGGGCCCATGATGGAGTGAATTTTTTATTCATTTTTTTTCGCGAAAAAAAATATTCGGAGACCTTTTTCGTGATTGTAACCTAATTTTTGGATTTTTCGATTAAAGGTGTCCTCTCATGTGTATATTCATTTTCGAGGTGATTTTTTGGGAATTACATTTAGAAACACGGTTAACAAGGTCAGCATTTCACAGTACATGTTTCAAGCCACATCTTCAATTTTTCTCAAAGCGTTTCATTCGATATTTTACAAGAAATTTTATGTTGCTCAGGTCATGTCGCGAAAATTCTTTATCGACGAGCTTTGACATTGCGGCCGTCCCGGTCGTGGGAAACAAACTCTTCTTTTTTCATTTTATTCTTCACCAATGTGGTTATCGTTCGACCCTCCATTTTTTTATCGCTTCATAGTTGCTATTTTTCCGGACCGCCCCAGGTGAAAAAATTATATATAATCTATATATAAACTATATATATAGATTATATATAAACTATGCTTTATATAATCTATATATAAACTATATATGCCCAATCCCATATATAGATTTTATATAATTTTCTTACTGGGGACGAGAAGTGAACATTGTATCGTGACAATCAGAGTACTGTCTATGATGCGCCGCCATTTTGTAAATTTGTTCTACAATTTTTTATCGGACGGCCGAACGACAACCACATTCGTAAAGAACAGGGTGAAAAAAAACTGTTCGTTTTTAAGAAGACTTAACACGGGATGAAAAGAACCATAATGGGTTTGTGTGTGTGTGTGTGTGTGTGTGTGTGTGTAGGTCTGTGTGTTTTTCATTTTTTAACCCTTGCTCCTCACACAATATTAAAATCACACCTTCCTCACACTGTGCCCCGAAAGTTCTGTTGTTGACATTTGCACCCTCAAAAGCATTAAAAAATCGGAAAAAAGTTCGAGCATTCACCTCGAGGTTATTTTTCTATGATCCAATGATTGTTTCAGATGTTTATTGCACATTCATTCGTTCATAACCGTTTGAATTGTGAAATATATTTCACTGAAAATTTTTCGTTTGCTTCCCGAACGACCCAGTGTGAGGAACGAGGGTTGATTCCGAAGCAAAGGGATTTCAATTTCACACTTCGATTTTTTTTTGTTTTTTTTTTGTTTTTTTTTTTTTTCATTCCTCCGAATGGACGAACGCCTCCGTTCATCCAGTTTTTCCGCTGGGGAATTTGCGGTAATCAGTGTAATTGGGATAAAGCCGAAGCTCGATAACTGCGTCGAGGTTCGTACGTCGATCAATGGTTGTAAATCGACTCGTCGGCCGAGCAGAGATACGAGAGAATAACCTATCGCGAAAAAGAACCAAGCCCGTATCAATCCATTGGTAAAAAAAAAAAAATTCCACACTACATTGTCAAGTAAAAAGTAACGAAGGGCTTTTTTTTCATCCACATTCCAGATGTTTCGTTGTATCTCCTAAAAGTTTTTAACACATTTTCTATTGGCTTCGAAAATTATATTTACATTGTTTATATGTTTTTTTTTTTATAATCGTCATGTCAACAATGGAGCCAATCTCGCGTTTGTTTCATTTTTTTTTACAGTGGCTGTATGATTGCGATTTTTGAAAAACAATGCAGTATGACCGAGTCTGTTTTATCCAGCCGCTTTTGTGTACTTGGATTTATCGGATAACGATATTTTACTTCCTGGTAAATTAAAAAAAAAAACATTTCCCGAACGCTAGAACAGTAACACACCGATGGTTGGTGTAGCCAGAATATATTTATTACAATCATGAGCCATTGATCATTTTATTCTGCCCACGGCGATACACCAGAAGAAACATGAACGTTCATTAATTACTCGATAATTTGGTTGGCAAACATTGATATCCGTATTGGAATATCGTTTTTTTTTTCGTTTCGTTATAAATAGATTTAACGAATTTGAAAATATTGATTATTAATATCGTTATTATTATTTTTATAATCATTGCCATTCAATATTGGTGTTTACTGAGTAATTTACGGGCTAGCCATTCGTTATTAACCAAGGGAAAAAATGAGAGATTATATATGGAGTCTATATATAATCTATATATAAACTATACAGACACTATATATGCCCAATCCTACATATAGTTCATATATAATTTTTTTACTTGGGTACGAACAATAAAATCTGGTTTTATTCATATGGCATTCGAGTGATGAGCTTCGGAGAAAATAAAAAAAATATTGTCAGTCATCGATATTGCTGACGGATGTATGATTATGCATGTGAAAGCGTCATGTATCAACAGAGTATTTCGGAAATACGAGATTAAATCCATCACCCCAAGTAAAAAATTGTATATAAGCTATGTATGTTATTGGGCATATAAAGTTTATTTATCGATTATATAGAGAGAAAAATTACATATAGATTATGTATGGTCTAAAGATTGGACATAGACTAAAAATCTAGAAGATTTTATATAGACTACCATATAGATCTATATAGTAGTCTATATACAATCTTGGTGATATATTATATGTAGACTATATAGATCATACATAGTTTATGTATAATTTTTTTTACCTGGGACATTAATAATATCGTCGCCACATACGAAGAAATTCGAAGAATCATAAATTTTTTGAGGTTATTTTAGTCTCTCCGTCGGTCCTATTATCAAGTTGGATCTTTCGTCACCAATTATCACCTAATTCATCAGTAAATGTATAAAAAGAAGACTCGCAAGAAATCACCGGAGGTGCACGAAATGGCGGAAAACCGTTGACAAGCCCAAAATGGTGGCAATAATGCACGAAACGTCGAGCGGCGACATCTAACGGTGACAAGCTAAAACGGAATAATGAATAATTCTTTTTTTCGCGCAATCGAAGTCAAATCGTCGCTGCATCGCGAAACTGGTTTCTCGTTCCATCAGCGAACTGGATTCCGGATCGATCCTTCCATGGAACATCGACTGGTAATTGGGAATTTAAAAAAAAAAGACAGCCTCGTAAATGATTCTGTCAAATTCGTTCCGTGTGAAGCGTCGAACGTGCAGCATTTTAGACCCCGATATACCTGTGTCGTCCGATAAAATGCATCGTTGGGCGTTCTGCGTGAGCTATATACGGTACATCATATGAATTCCATTGCTATACAAATTTGTCGTAAATTGAACGTGCACGACAGCGAAGACTATCGCCGACAGCATTAATTCAGCCGTTCGAATTTCAAAAACTTTATCAATATAAATTCTCATCTACATTTGAAAAAAAAAAAAACAATTGACTGTCACGAATTGACAAATTTACTCTCACAATAATGTATATAATCTTCTATCATGTAACATTAAATTTTAATCGATTTCTGTGGAAAGTTTAAGCCCGTCGCCTCGAAATTCATGTATAATTATCACGACATTTATTTTATTATATTGCGTTATTGAATTCAAATTGATGATGTAGAAAAAAAAATAATTGAACAGTTGTGTCGATTATCGCATGAATTATGACCAGCAAAGAAGCACATCAACAGCTTTACCTTGCATCACAAATTCACGTCTCGATTTACAAGGCCGCTTTCACCAAGCGAAAAGAAATTAAATTTTCTTTCAGCGTCCTGGAAGCGCTTTCCAAATAAAAAAATTATATATAGTCAATATATGAACCATGTATATATAGACTTTGACTCTGGTTATCACAAGTTTCATGTGATTTTTCATGTCTTTTTTTTATCGCAAATTTCCGTCACCTTTGGACTGTGGATTTGCGTAAATTATTATTTTACAATGTGGCCTTGGTTCGTGTATCGACTTGTCTTGCAAGCCAACGGTCAATCTTTCGCAAGATTCATATGCACGCGCGGATAGCTAGTGAGTCAGTGTATTAACGAACAACCCTCTCACATGTGGTCGAGAGGCTTAATGGATTCCTATTCCCGTCGTTGAAACGCGGCTGCGAAATATTCAAACTACGCGACGAGCATATACATAACCACGTGTTCGAGTGCACTCTCGACAACGCATTGGACTCGTCAAATTTTATGTGACACGAAAATCATGAAATCCACTACGAAAAATAAAAAATAAAATACATCCACGAAAATTTCACAGAAATGTTTTTAAAAATTCAGAATAAAAAAAAACATCAAAAAAAGCGTTAACGAAAACTTTTAATTTCAATATTTTACGTAAACTATTCGTTGCAAAAGTGTTCTTTATAATTTTGATTTAATGTACTAATTGGAAGCTATATTCTGGATTTTTTCCCGATTTTTTGAATCGATGGTTGAGAAATTAGAGGGGGAGGGGAAAACTCCGATGACAACTTTGAAAGCGAATATCTTGTGTCTGAAGGGTAGAAATGGAAAGGTCTTGGAACATTTTAAATTGTATTTGAGGAGGCCGATTAAAAGACACCTCACTCGATGGGGTGAGCAAAAAAAAATGTTGAGTTCACTTTTCAAAAAGAAACACGACATTATACAAGTATTTGATATTTTCAGAAAAGTATATTCATAAGTTATCGCGAGGATCTTCGCGAAATTTCGCAAATATTTGCAAAAAAATTTTTACTCGATAAAACGGGAAAAAATAGAAAAAATAATTATTTAAAAAAAAAATTGATTGATGTTATTATTCCCCGTTCGAAGCAAAATAATAATTTGAATATATACCTAAAGTTTCATAACGGCTGGATCGATAGTCGGTCGGCGTTATTGCCGAAGCACGGATAAATACATGGAGGTTTCGTTTTCCATGCGTTGAAAGAACCCGTTTGACGATTGACGCCTCGAAATTTCAAACATATCGCGAAATTGCGTTGCAAATGTTGTACATCACATCGATAAGTTCTCACGGACCGTAAACGTTTATAAGCAATTTTGCAGTCTCTCGAACGTTTGCGTTAGAAGTAAGTTCGCCTCGCGCTGGTCGTGTAATATTTCATCGTGATGTCTATTATGCTAAACAAACCGTGAGCTACTTATATTTCGAGCGTCAGTACGCTCATGCACTTGAGCTTATATGCACTCAAGAGTCTTATTGCCAAGCAACGCGTGTCGACATATATATAGCTCTTAATTTTGTTTTTTTTTCCAAATTCAATGAGAAAGTGCTTCACCCTTGACTTTTCCACTCGACGGTTGTTATTGTATAAATCAATTCAATTTATTGAGTATGCATTGATTTTATTGTGAAAGAAAACATTTTGAATCGATTTTCTATCGAAAATAATCGGAATATCGATTTTTTCCACATGAATTTCATAATTCTTTTTTCATTTTTTAAATAGGAAACCATTATCATATATTTGAATTTTCTGAAAAAGTCAAATTTTTAGAAAATTGAAAAAAAGGAACATTAGAAATCTGGCTACCACTACAATTTTATGAAAAAATGTTTTTCAACTCTCTTGATAAAAATCTTGTTAAAAATCAACTCTCTTGATCTCCCTACCTCTCGATAAAAAAAAGGCTGTCTGGGGAAAGAAGGGAGGCTTTCAAAAAATCTAGAAAAAATATTGGAGAGCTCGCAAAGATACTGAAAAAAAACAGCGGCCACATCGGAGGATAGAAGGGTCCCCATGTTTTTTTTATATTTTCATAAGTCAATCGTCATTTTGTATCCCAATTGTAGACAAAAAAAGTTCATCAACATTTTTGATCATTATTTCATATCAATTCATCTTTGGAACATAATACATTCGTTTTAAAATTCAATGGGACATTTTAATTTGTTGATTTACTATCGATTCGAGATTTAATATAAATCAATTTTGTTTTTCGAACGAACGGACGTTTGTACTTACAGGTTTACATGATTTATTACAATTGCATGTATTTCGAATTTGTTACATATATATAAATTTATGACTTTATTTGTGTGTCGTAGAATATTTGACGAAGCGTGGCACGTGGGCGAAGTCGGCGGAAGGGGTTGGGGGGTGGGGGCAATTCCAGTAGGTCGAAGGCGGCATTAAATTGCGTGACGTTGTCAAAGCCGATAAATTGCGACGGGCTGGGTTTCATTTCATTCGTTACAGCAAAATCCCCTTTTACGATCTGACTGACACACACACACCCAAACACAGACATATACATGGCACGAGAATTCAAACGACGCATTTTTTTTCAAAAGAGCTTTAACGCACACATTTCTCAGAGACACGGTGACGTTTCTTATTTTCCAGGATGGTGTCCCGAGACTTGGGACGGCATCCACTGCTGGCCTTCCACCCCGTCAGGGGAAATGTCAGTTCAAGCATGTCCGCGTTACATCGCAGGATTCGATCTTCAGGTATTCGAAAAATTATTCACGCTTTATACCATATTCTATCATGGAAGAAAAATCCCTATATTGGAACTTCGTTTTTTTCTTCAAGGGGATGCGAAACGTTTGGCGTCCGCCTTGAGTGCGAGAGAGATAGCGACATCGGCACTCACGGGGGAGCGACGGAGAACGAGCTCCAAACGTTTCGCATCATCTTGTATTACTAGATAGACCTTTGGCAAAAAGTTAGTCCAAAATGGGCGATCCATGGATTTGCCAATATAGACCATGTCGTACATGTTTAGCATCACAAATAACTAAACTATCAATAAATTTAATTTTAATCATTTAGTTGTGAAGGTGTTTTTTTCATTCGAAAAGATACGTGAGATTCAAGGAGTGGCGCCACATGCGGCAAAAATTTGAAACTCAGGTGTCAATCTTTTCCATTGTTGTCACATTGTTGGCCGCCATTTTTACTTAAACGTGCCACGTGCACCTGAAATGGCGGACGAAAATGTACAAATGAAGGAATACACTGCGTTTTGGTTATCGGTGCATCGATGATTGTCGAATAGAAAGAGAAAACATAAATGTGAATGCACGAAGGAGGTAATTTGGGAATATTGCAGGCAAACGCGTCGAGGCAATGCTTGCCCGATGGACAATGGTACTGGAGCGCTGAAACGAATCGTACATGGACCAATTACACTCAGTGCTACAATGATCCTCTCGTCACTGTGCTGATGGACTTAACGGGGGTCCAATCGGACAACGTAACCCTAATGAAGGTAAGACTGCCACATTTGCGACTTGATGCAGTCATGAAAACCTGCCAATCGTCGAAACAAGCATGAGCTCTAGATTATTCTCTCGGACGTAAAATTTGTTTTCACTTGCCGAGCGTATTTTACATAATTTAAAATAATACGAAGTTATGAAAATTTTATGATATCATATTGAAAAAACTATGGCGAGTTGATTAATTTTTACGAAGCACCGCTGCCTTATTTGCCCGTAAAATTAAAATTAAAATTAAAATTAAAAGAATTTTACCCACATTAAAAAAATTTCTAGAAATGCGCTCGAATATGCACCAAATCAAACGTTATTTTTCCTGAAAAAAAAACGAATGTAAAAGAAAAAAAAATTATTAATACACCTATCGAGACGTTTCAACCTCTACTATCGGGCAATTCCAATTCGACCGGAAATGGTGCATTTTGTGATTTTCGAAAAAAAAACAGATATAAAAAACAAAAATATAAAAATATAATAAAAAACAGACATAAAAAACAAAAATATAATATGAAAAAAAAAATATATACGTCCGAAGAAAGTGTATCTTGTATCGTGCAGTATCCGCGTGTACGGTTAACGAGAGTAAAGTTATTTTTCCACCTACGTGCTACACGATAGAGGAAAAATGTTTTCCCCATCGTCGTCGTTACGGCAATTGGCTACCGGAATTGGCACCACGACGACGTTCTCGCACAGTCGTCGATAAGCTCGTCTCGCTGCGTCTCGGATTCTCCTCACCGAATAAATATCTATTTATCACCCGATCACATCGACTCGGATTTTTACGACAGCGCGAGATATACCCGTTGAAAAAAAACGGTCAACCCTTTCGTCGTGGAAATAAATCACAATTTTTTGCCTTCGAGCAATTGGCAATCAAACCAAATCCACGTAGTGAACGATGTTGAAAAAAAAGTATATACATATATATTTATTCTCTACGACAAGAAGCCGCGAAATTACTTTATTTTGGTTGACAAACAAAAGTTGCCTTTTATCAACCGGAATTTTCGAAACTTTTGAAATGCTGTAGCCCACATTGCTTTGATTAAAAAAAATCCCATCGAGTATGTTTGACGAAGGGATACCGTATTTTTATGATCGCACCGACGGCAAAGTATTTTTTTTTTCCCAGACGTCCAGCAATTTACATGTAAATTACGAGGGTTTTGTGGAGAAAAAAAAATTACGAGAAAAATTATAAACAACAAATATATATATTTAGGTGGCTCGGAACAAAAAAAATGTTTCAAAGTTTTTACATTTAAATAACATATCGCAATAATTATTTTTATCGATTGAACGACGAATCGTGAATTATCATTTGAGTAAAACAAAAAATTATCATCCACAAAGTCATTAAAATTAATAATATTCGTTCAGTGATAAAATGGTTGTTAATTTTCTTCTCTTACATTATTATTCAATTTTCGCGACTTCGGAGTGGCCCTGATACATCGAAAATCATTTGTTATTCATCGTGTCAAAGCTCATTTTGATCGAACGCTTCATGTTCCATTTGATAAAAAAAAATATTATTTCGCAGTGTTATTGAAACTTTAAAAAATCCGGGCTACCCCTAAAAACGGTCCGATCGGGCTCATCTTTCTGCTGGATTCTACGGATGCAAGATACTTTCAAGTGAAATCGGTCAAATATTTCGTTTTTTCGTGCCACCCTAATACATACGTATATATATTAGGGTGGTTCATATTTGGCTCACATTCGATTGTTTATTTTGCCGGAGGCTCAATAGATCCCAAAAAATATTTAAAAATTCTTAAGCCTATCATGAACCTCCTAGTCCAACTCTCATCACCGCCTAAGACCAGGTAAAGTTTCCCATTTGAAATACATGCAATTTTGTTATACGTCCATTATTATATTGGCGAGATGACTGATTATTGTTCAAAAAATCTAATAATGTACGGAGTTAACGGTCATGAAATCTACTTCGACGGAAAAAATAAAATACATACATGGGTCATTCCATGCCACGTTTACACGCATCTTTACACCGTTCCTCTGACGATTATCGTACACAGGTACATGTGGCATGAGACGA
Source organism: Diplazon laetatorius (assembly GCA_963662125.1). Lineage (NCBI taxonomy): Eukaryota > Metazoa > Arthropoda > Insecta > Hymenoptera > Ichneumonidae > Diplazon > Diplazon laetatorius. The sequence goes on along the minus strand of OY759158.1, from coordinate 8,054,234 downwards.
CCCGTATATGCGTTTAATTTTTTTTCATGGAAGTAGGGTTCATACCCGTTAACCCTGTACAGTATTGGATTTTTAAGCAATAATTAGTCGTCAGGACAATAAAATAACCGACGTATAGAAAAATTGCATGTATTTTAAATGGGTAACTTCACCTGCGCTTAGGCGGTGATTTGAATTGGACTAGGAGGTTCCTGATAGGCTTAACTTTAGAAAAACATTTTTTGGGATCGATTGAGCGCCCGGAAAAATCAACATTCGGAAATGATGCAAACAAAAACCACCCTAGAGTATATATATATATATATATATATATATATATATATATTCTCGGCTTGGCGGAGCAGGGCAGCGAAAGGGGGGGGGGGGATTCCGTCGCAACACCACAGTTTCATCAATTATAAGTGATTTTTTTTCGTAGTACCCGTAAAGCTTTCATGAAGTTGCTTTGGGGTGAAAAAATGTATAGCGGATGGAAATTTTACGTCTGTTTCGTATTTCTGACTGTGAAAAGACACTGATCACCAGGTCCCTTCTGTTACGCGAAAAATTTCGTACGAAATGAACTTTCGACGATACGGTACAATTTCGAGTGTGAATGCAATTGTGTCAACGGTCGATGACGAACGAATGTCGAGACGAGCCTGTTGAAAGAATCAAATTCAATCCTCTCGTCACATCGCTCGGCGTATTTTTTTTTCCACGAAATATTCAATAAAACGCGAACGAAAAAGAAAAATTGTCGGTGGCAATTGTCGCGATACAGTTCGGCATCGCGGCTTTTCATCAACGTCCCCGGGTGTTTCGAGGAATGAAAACAAAAATAAATAAATAAACAATAGCATTGTTGCGAATTTATTGCATTTCAAACTTTCATGATTGTTATTTCACGTGATAACAATTTTCGTTGAGAATAATATTTTTGTGATTTGATAATTTGTTAATAATTTTTTTTTTTTTTTTTACAAACGACTTTCGTGATTAGGCGGATGATTAATTTTGTTGTGTTAATGTCGTTTTGTTTTGTTATTGAATATTTTTTCATTCGAAAATTTGCAGAAATATCTTCCTGTAATCAAAAAAATTTCCACGGTGGGATATGCGGTGTCGTTCTCAACCCTCGTTGTCGCCTTTCTTATACTCGCAATGATCAAGTGAGTATTAATAATTTTTTTGAACTGTGATTTCAGGATTCAAAAGTGAATTCGACATTTTTTTTCTGCCTCACCCCATCGAGTGAGGTGTCTTTTGATAGGTTTTCCCAAATGCAATTTAAAATGTTCCGAGACCTTTTACATTTCAACACTTCAGTCGCGAGATATTCGCTTTCTAAGTTGTCATCAGAATCTGGCCCCTCCCCCCTTTAATGTCTAAACTATCAATTCAAAAAATCGGGGGAAAATGCCAGAATGTAGCTTTTAATCAGTACATTAAATCAAAATTCTAATGAACACTATAGCAATAACAATTTACGAAAAATAAAATAATAGAAATTTTCGTTAACACTTTTGTGGAGATTACATGTTTTGTCAATGACTACTTCAGAATGACTACGAAATTCTATCGAAAGTGCAAAAAAGAAATAACATCTGACTAAAAAAATTGGTCCAGTGCGTTGAGATTCATGTAGAATGTCTATTCGAATTTTTCCGAAAATTATTATCAATCCCTAACATGTATTCACAATTGCAAATTTGCAAAAGCAAAACATTAACGAAAAAAAACCTATGAATTACACCAATAATAATAATTTGATGTAAAACAATAATATATATATATATATATATATATATATATATATATATATATATATATATATATATATATATATATATATATATATATATATATAAATAAAAAATATATACAATGAAAAATCGACGATTCGTACATAATTCTGTGAAAATAATGTAAAAATGTCCCATCGTACATAGGAAACTGAGATGTTCGAGAAACATACTTCACATGCATCTGTTCGCTTCATTCATGACCCGAGCTTTCATCGCCCTGTCGAAGGAAGTATTGTTCGTGTCGGGAATCGGTTTGGCTTCCGATGTCATCACGAAGAACGGTGAAAGTTATTGGCTGGTGAACGAAGTCGAGAGCAATTGGCAATGCAAGATCTTCACGAGTTTTTGGCAGTACTTCATACTCGCTAATTATTCGTGGATCTTAATGGAGGGTCTTTATCTTCACAATCTTGTGTTCAACGCTCTTTTTGCCGACTCTAACTCCAGCATAACCGTCTACGCCGTGCTCGGATGGGGTAAGTTCAACAGCATCCTCTTATTTCGTTGAAGATATATTTTTTTTGGTTTCTTCAAAATTTTTTTACTTTCATCCAGAAACCAAAGCTCGATCGCATCGTGAACTTCACAACCGATTATTTTCCTCCAGCAATAATATTGTTTTATTGTGACCAATTTTATGTGTTTTTGTTTTTTCAGGATTGCCAGCCATCTTCGTTCTACCTTGGGTCATCATAAGAGCAACCCTAGAAGACACTTATTGCTGGACCACCAACGATAATCCACTTCTCTTCTTGCCCATTCGAATACCAACGATACTATCGATCTTGGTGAGTCATCATTCAAGGCTGTTCTCTCCTCGTTCCAATCAAGGGGGTTGAATCACCTAAAAAAATTGGAATTATTTTTTTTTTTTTCGTGACATGATCAATTCAAAATTCGAAATCGTTTTTATCCTCATAAAATACTTATACTCAGCTATCATTTCAATTTTTTTCATAGCCATATAAAGCATGTGAACGCTGTAAGATTTATCACAAAATTTTTCACTTGTCGTAGATTTTGGACCATACGACTCAACGGATTTTCAATTCTGACAATTTATTTTCTTTGTAAAATCGAAGCAAATTTCGAGAAAAAAAAAACAGACAAACCTCCGCTCAAAAATTCCGCAAAATTACAATTTTCAATTTTTTCATTATCAATCGAATTTAATTGGTAATTTCATTATTTCAGATTAATTTTGTTCTATTCGTCAACATAGTCAGAGTTCTACTATCCAAACTAAAATCCACGGTATCGGAAGAAACCCAGCGTTACAAGTGAGACTTCTTCCCAATTATCATTATTATTATTTCCAAAATCAATGTGAAAAAAAAAATGTTAATCGACGAATTATCGTTTCAGACGTTGGGCCCGAAGTACTTTGGTCCTCGTTCCTCTTTTCGGAGTACACTACACGGTTTTTCTCGGCATGTCTTACAGCATGGGTGTCAACGAGACTGTCGAACTCGTTTGGCTATTTTGCGACCAGTTATTCGCTTCTTTTCAGGTGAATTTAGATTTTTAGAAAATCGACAAAATCTCTTCGACTGATCTATAGATTATCTTTTTGGAAAATTGTGTTCAATAAAAATGTCTGAAAGCGATCAATTATATATATATATATATATATATATATATATATATATATATACACAATAAATTTAATGGATTAATAATTTAATTAATCGAACAAATGAAACATTTAAGGGTTTCTTCGTCGCGGTTCTGTATTGTTTCCTAAACGGTGAAGTTCGTACCGAAGTCACACGAGTCCTGAGAAGTCGCAGATGGCCACATTTGCGACACGGTCGTTGGGGCCAAAGACCATCGACCCATTCGGGCAGCACTTGCAGTTGCAACGGCGTTAAATTCGACAAAACTCATCACAAGGGTTTGAAGTGGTGGGCCAGGCCTTGGGCCTGTTTGTACGACGATCACGACGTTCAACGGTCTACTCACTCGATGGCGAGTACACAAGGTTGTCCCCTTGATCCTATCGATGAAGAGAGAAACAAAAAAACGAAAAAAAAAAAGAGACAGAGAAAAAAAACAAATAGTTCATCAGCGTTCGATGTGCTACTACGCAAGCATTGTCGCAAGAAAAACGTGTTTAATTCGCAAAGAGTCATTGAAATGGGTTTCTTTTTTCATACCGATAATACACACGAAACTGGGTTTCGTGTATTTTTCGTATGACATGAACTCATCTCGACTATTGCACATTTATCACGATTTTACGTAGAAAAACAAAATTGTTTGCTTCTTCAAAATGCTATTCCACGCTATCGCTCACCCGGCTTTCGTAAGATACCCGTTTTTGTTTCTTCGATGTTTAAAAATAAGTTTAGGGGCTTACGCCACTCCAGCTATAAAAAAAAAAAACAAAGACTTCCTTTTGGATTTTTTTAATAACAATATGGTACGAGCGACCCAAAATCTGCTTCACAGTCTCTGTTGGATATACTTTGTAGATAGTTGACAATGTAAAAAAATTATTATTATTCTTTTTGATATCCCCTCCAATTTTTCACCTGAAACAAAATACGTAATAACTCAATTTTTTTCTTTTCGAGTTCTATGTAAGTATAGCTAGAAAAGTGCTTAGCGGTTTTGAGAAATAGACGATTGTTGTAGAAATGGGGCACGATCGAAAAAAAAAATTTCGATTTTTGACGAAAAAATTACGTGAAAAATAGTTTTAAAAAAACAAAACGTTAATGATATGTCACAAATCGCTAGATAGTTCTCTAGATAATATAATTTGAAAGCCACAGTGCGAATTTCAAGTAAATAGGTAAATTTTTGTCGAAGTTATTTGAAAAATTTTGTCTCGAGGAGCGTTTGAAGATTTATTTATAATATTATTCGATGAAAATTTCGTATTTACCTCCTTGTCTGCGATGCCTGCTCCATAAAATTGGCCGTTAAACACTAAAATTCTTCTGCTCTTTTTTCTCCTCGTATATCTTAGAATCCCCCGGATAGTTATGCCACGTTAACCCTCGGACCCCACTCAGTGATTCCCCAAACCCGAAATTCAATGACAAATGCCTCAGATTGATATTTTTTGTATTTATTGAATCGGGTTTTTGACAAAGAAAATTTGATATTTTATTTAATTCAAGCACGTCGTCAATTTATTCAGTATTTTCAAGCACAGTAAAAAAAATGTTTTCATCGAAGTGATCAGAATTTAAGCTGTAGCATTGTCTCGAAGTATCGGGGTTGGCATAACCCCACATCGGCGTTTTCGTTTCGTGCGTGAAGTGTGGAGAAATAATCATTCGAAATCTTTTCCTCTCCATCAGACTCATTGAACCCCATTCCTGAGACCTTAGAGCATAATTTAAGGTCTCAGAAATGGGGGAAAAAAAGCTAAGCTAATGATGAATTAACACTGAGTAATGTTTATTTTACGACTTTTAATAATAATTAAAGTCAAATTCGACGATATTGGCGTGTGCTTGACTGAGGGTTTGTCAGTGAAGTACACCTGTTTCAACAGGTTCCACTGTAACAATTCATGAAAAGGCGATATTCCTCATTACTTCAATTAATTCCTTCACAACCACGTAGTCGATCCATTTGAAAATTAGTGCAATCAATCGTTTGATTCCAAATCTTGATGATATCATATTTTCAGAATTTACTGACATTTAGTTCCATTCGTTTTGCAACCATTAACATCCGCAGAATCTGTTTTCTCATAAGCGAACGCGTTGAATGCCAGTGAATTCATAAATTTATTCCTACCGAATTGTTTAGTGGAAAATCCTAAAATAATTCATGCATTATTGTTCCAATGAGAACTATCGTTTCTCAGATATTCAAAAATTTCTGAGGTCATTTTATATCCATCTAAGAACATCTTGAGCCAAAAAAAATGTTTTTTTTGTTGTTGTTCATTTTTCGAAAATTCTAGACTTCCGTTAACCCTTCAGTCAAAAACGTAGAATATTTTGTAAAAAAACAAAAAGCTGTGTTTTTTCGTGCTAGTTAATGAAGGCGAATGCATATTAATGGCTTGGCAGAAGTCGCAACGCGAGGCGGTAGTCTAGCGAGCAGCAGAGGCTACTTGGAAATTGTCAGCCACGGTTTCAATCCGAATTCCAACGATTGCCATCACGGAACCAGTCCGAATCACACGATATCGCCCCTTTGCAGCAAGTACACGGATCAGTCGCTTCTCTCATTTTGCTCCAATGTACGTTCCTTCAATCGTCAAACTTTTGCGAAAAATAATATATATATATATATGTATATATATATACATATATATATATATATATATTGCCATTAAATGAACGATTCGGTTTCGGAGAAAACTCATTGGCTGCAAAATAATAAATTAATAATATAATACGATTATTTTATTCATGTCTGATTATTCGGATACGATTTTTTCTTGATTTAAGTAACAAACTGAAATTCTTTCAGGCTTCAGAAGGCTCGATTCGTGCGCTACCTACGACGGAATCGCGAAGAGAAAGAATTCGCAATCAACATCGATGGAGCGATTCCGAATGCTGCAGTCTGGCCTTCGAGCTTCACAGTCTTCAGCAACCACCGTTTCCCTGACTGCAGCCGGAAAATATGCGAATGATCGCTAATAAAAATGTGCGGAACAATTGATCGTACGTTTTTTTTTTTTTCGTGTGATTAACAAACACGGGAATCAACGGCTGCAGCAGCGATTTATCGCGTCGTGTTATCGGAGATGAAGAGTGAAAAAATCGATAGCCGGCTATCGATGAAGTCTAAGCACTTCAACCAAGTATCTGCAAGTGATAGTCACGAAAGTCGTTGAACGACCCGAGGAGGAACGTCGACGTCCGTCGATCGGACATTTATGTTGAGAATTTTTATTTTTTTATTTTTTAATTGACGATTTTGTCGATGAAAAAATTTATTTGTGATACAATTGTAATGATAATTATTATTTTTTTAAGTAATAGGGGCCCAATGTCGTCGTTGATCGATTGAAACTGGGCAATTCGATGTTCCAAAAAGAAAAAAAGCTTTTTTTTTTAATGATGTTCAACTAAACGTACAATTGAGCTACGAAGAACTGAAATCACGAAGACTGTCCGTTTTTGAATAAATTTTGCATTCGGTACAATACGATTAAGGTAGTATCCTAGTTAAGAGAATTAGATTTTCATAATACTTGACATACCTGGTACATATTTATGAGAAAAATACTCGGTTAAATTTTGATGGGTTTTCAGAACGCGCGAAAAAATATATCAAGAATTTTATTTTTACACGTTTAACACGGAGTCTGGTGAAAAATCACGCGTTTCGGTCCTCTCAATTCCATATGATACAAAAAGTATCGTTCAAATTTTTATGAAAAAGGATCGAATATCAGTTTAACCCGTTGCGGTCACTCGGGGTCCACTGGACCCCAGGCCAACTTCATGGCCATTATCCAATAAAAATACCGTTTTTTTCAACATTATCTTGTCCATTTGAACGTACTACTTCCATTTTTGGACATCGACCAAAAGTCTTGAGTTCAAACTTCAAAATAAATATACTTTTTTCAAAGTCCATAAGAACTCTATTTTTTTTCTCAAAAATATAATATCTCAAGAGTAAAAAGCCGTAAGATTTTTTACCATATGGCGAAAATTAAATTTTTCACAAATTTTTGTTGTTGAAAAAAGTCAGATTTCGTGAATTTTTTTTTCTTATCGTGTTTTGACTACTTTAGAATAAAATAAAAGACAACAACTATTGGATTATTTGGAAAACATGTTGAATTGAAGTTTGGCGCGAGATTCAAGTCGATACATCGAAAAGAACGCAGATGAGTTCGGTTTTTGTGAGTGGGGTTCGCTGGACCCCATGTGACAGATATGTTATTATTTGGAGATGTGACCTCAACGGGTTCAATATTCGGAGAACATTTTGGACACTTGAAAGTACAGATTCAGAGAGTGTGATGATAATGATAAGCAAATAAACGTCGGAAAAATACTGTTGATGTCAGGAGTTGATGTCATGATCCAACGCAACGTTGATACTTCCAAATACTGACTAATAGTGACTAGGTCGATCAGAATATTGTATATCTTTCACTTGCTTTGACTTTTTTAATATCTAGGTTACTACCTTAATCTAAAGTGAACGAAAAATCATTAAAATAACAATGTTTTTACGGTGGTTCGGTCGATACAATCTCTCGAGACTGGTATTGTAATATACCGTTCCAAATACATCTTCGTGAACGATTTTTAAAATCAACGAAGTGGATTTTTTAATTTTTTTTATACCAAAAAATATAATCGGACTGTAGAAGCGGATGAAAAAAAAAAAAAAAAAACGTCTCGAGATGGCCGATTTACTGTAATCAGTTAATCGGCAGTATCAATCCCATTCGAGAATATTGAATAAATTTTTTTTTTTTCAAACTTGTCACTCGACGGGGTTGGCCGAAACAGTTGATATAATAAATTTCACATGAAAATTGTCGTTTCTGTCGTAAAACAGTGTTGCGAAAAAAATCACTATACAAATCTCACTGCAACACGACGTCAAATAATGAATTGTCAAATTCAAATATCGCAACTTGATTGTACGACGAAAAAAAATATATAGAAGCATAAATCGAAAAATCTTATATCTTTCTGACAATGTGAAAAAAAAATTAAAGTTGAACAATTACTAAGGATAATCGTGAATGTTTCGAATTTTATCGATCGAAATCAGCTCTCTATGTAAAAAAAAAGAAAAGAAAATTGTAAGTCATTTCGCATTTAATCAGATATAAACGTTTTGTGTCGAATGACGATTCGTGAATGTTACGAAATTTATTGTACAATAATAAAGATACAAGAGTCTGTGTGATTTGTTACGTTTTGCATTTTTATTTATCAAATTAATCGGTTCAGACGTAGAAGTAATTACCCTCGCTAACATTTCTACACCAATGGATTGTGTTTGTGATTTAAAAAATGATAACTACCTTACAATTGTCGAAAACACAAACTAACTCGAAAAAGGAAAATTAAAAAAAAAAGGAAATAATATACATTTACAAAATAATCATTTGTAACAACTGCGATACCACCATTGTTAGACCATGGTGGCAAAAAAAAAAAATGTTTACGCCGGTTGAGCGGAACTTTTGAACGGCAGCGATGGCAACCACGAATCATTTTGAATTCTTTCCAATTTAATTTTGTTCAATAATATACTCGTGACCATCTGATCCACTGTCTGCGTTTGGCCGTAATAATCCACGAACAGACCATCCGGATCCACGAGATACATTATTATCGTGTGATCAACCTGAAAATTTATTATCGAGTATATAAAATCACGCAAATCGCACAATTGTTGACAAAACGAAAATTTGAAGGTAAAAAGAATATTTTTTCAATTCTATCTAAATCACGAATTATATATTTCGTTGAGAAAAAAATTACATTAAGGAGGTCCTCTCATGTGTATACCCATTTTCGAGGTGATTTTTTGGTAATTAAATTTAGAAAAACGGTTGTACAGTGTTATAATTTCACAGTTACATTTATGCAACCGTTTTTCTACATGTAATTCCTAGAGAATCCCCTCGAAAATGGGTATAGACACGAGAAGAGCTCCTGAACTCGCAACTAACTCACAATGTAATCGTTATCACTGTCCTTGGGTCCGTTACTGAAATAAACTCTGTAAGCTTTGCACGCAGTGCCAATTTGTTGGGCATTACCGGTGAGCCCAATTATTTTTGGAGAAAATTCTTTACAATATTTTTCCACCACACCCATCGTATCACGATCGGGATCAACTGTGATAAATACCGGTTGAACTTTGAAGTTGTGTTCCGCTTCTGCAAAATAATTTCAATAATAAAAAAATAATAATAATGATTATTATTATCATTACCATATTATTATCATCCAATACGAGTACAATTCGTTGATCGAGCGACATTGGACCTAAACAAAAATTTCCAAATACCATACGGATTGTAATTTTGCATTCCTTACCCAATTTATCTACCGTTCCCACCATTTTTTCAATTTCATCGGGACAAATGTCCGGACAGTGGGTAAATCCAAAATAAATGAGGAGCCATTGGCCGAGAAAGTCGTCCGACTTGACCAGCTTTCCTTGCGAATTTACCAGTTCGAACTTGCCGCCGATGTTTGCTTTTCCCAAATGCCTTCGCCTCTCTCTGGCCAATGCCAGATCCTTCTTTTCCTTCAAGTAATACATGTATCCCAAAAACATGCTGCCCACCACTCCCGATATCGCCAAGTTTCTCCATGATATCGGAGATTTTTTTTCAGGTTTCTTCGGTTCTGTACTTTTCACCAATTCTCGGCGCAACGCCGACGTACTGATCTGACTTATCTGTTCAAACGGTATTCCATTAACGGTCGTGCTTCCATTGACGATCGACAAAATTATAACGGCGACGATCAACAAAACCACGATACAACCGACAAGAGCTCGTCGCAAAAAAATTAAATAACTCAATCGACCAAACGCAAGAAAAAATTATTCCATACGCACGAGCATTTCTATTAACCGCTAATCACGGATGCAAAAAATTAACTCCGTAGTGCAACGAAAACTTGTCGTTTAACCAAATTTTCATGAAAATATTGAATTTTTGAAATTGTAACAATAGTTCTTTGTTGGTGTTAAAGGAAAACAATATCATCGTGCTAACCTTAAATACCGAAGGTCCTGGACACCTTCGAATCGCTCCCAACGATCGTAATACTAGACTGGACATTTTTTTTTTAGTTACAAGTTCAAAATTGAGGTTAGGATACTGATATCATAACGTTCGACGTGAAAGCCTTTGGGAAATATCAATATTTCCAATAATCACTGTCCAAATTTCGAACAACTGTTGTATTTTACTGTGCTTCGATGCTTTTGTCGTGTTATCACGTGTTTTGCATCGGATTATTGAGTTTTCACCGGTGCGCAATACTATCATGTCACATTATACTCCAAAATGTCTCTCGCCTCTCGCCGTCTCACTCAGCACCGAGCACGCTCTTCGTTCACCCGTTGTGCTCTCATTGGCCGGTCCAGCAGTCTAACGACCATTCCGATTGGTTCCCGTTCGACCTCGAGTCAGCTGTAGCCAATCAGCGATGCCAATTCGATAACCCTGATATCAAAATGCAAAACCATTGGATTTGATAAGCTGATCGCACGTCGCACGTCCTTGAAAATCATAACAAACCGATTGAAAAATAAATACTCTCATTGGTTGTGTCAAATCAATGCTTATAAACATGTTCCAACGTGTTTCAGAACGTTTATTATGCCAGAAATTCAGCGTTAAGTTCAGCGAAAGTAGAAAATGGCTCGTCCTACGGCTCACAGAGGTATCTATCCGATAATAAATCGCGTTAATTGTATCAAATATCATATTTGTGGGACATTACGTAAGTCAGAAGCATGGATGAAAATTTGTGAATGTATTTTTTTTTTTTCGTGGTTATCATTCACGTCTTGATAAATATCTCTTTGTGTGATTGGAGCAGAACCGATGCTTCAAGATTGGCTACGATACATTAAGGACGTCAATCGAAGATGCGAACGTGTTATCCGGGATGGCAGAGAATTTTATATTCCATTTATGGGTATTTTTGAAAAAACTTTCGAACGATCGAATAATATTTTTTTTTCTCACTCTCGTATTCGTCAAACGTATTTTGTTATTATTACTTTTTTTTTTTTAAATTTAATTTTGTACCTTTAGCCATTCCAACGCCAGTCGTCAAAATGGTATTCGCCATTTGCGAGCATTTCGAACTCGCGCCTAACGCTCGTTATTTAGCGCTCTACATCTACGACAAATTTATGTGCAACAATTTTTGGGAATCGTACAAAAATGACATGAAAAGCGGTCCGGAATCGGCCGCATGGGCACAAGTATGTCGAAGATTATCGAGCCAAGCGAAACTTCGTTTGATGTCGTGCATACAGATTGCCAGCAAAGTTGATTCGCACTCCAAGTGCTTGGGTATATCGCAGGTTCGTTCGATTTCTCGATACGGCGATGATTACGAATCTTAATGTTTTTGTTGTTTTTTTCCACAATTATAAATAAATAAATAATAATAATAATAGTTCGACAATTACAAAACAAATTGCCATACAATTCGAAATATTGCTTGACAAATGAAAGGAAAAAGAAAGTGAATAATGATAATTCAGCTGATGATAATAAAATTGCATCTGAATAATTTTGAATAAATTTAACCCTCGAACTCATGACTGAGGTCCAAACGCACCCCACGCGAACTCTGATAAAATGAGCTTTTTGCTGATTTCTTTCGTTTTTCAGTCTTCAAATGGGAATTCCATCAACTCAGTTTTAATGAAATCGAATTATTCGTACACTATCCTCCCCCATATGAAAAAATGAAGAAAACAATGTACGAGAAAGTCTGTTTATCAGCATAGGACTGGTTATATAATGAAGAACAGTGTGTGGTGTGTTCGTACCCCAGTCATGTGTTCGAAGGTCCAACATTTTCATTTTGTTCTACGATAAAATAATAATAATAATAATAATAATAATAATAATAATAATAATAATAATAATAATAATAATAATAATAATTTGATCAATTACAAACCAAATTTCCATATGATCAATAATATTGCTTGACAAATGGAAGTAAAAAAAAGTGAATAATAATAATTCAGCTGATCATAAGTTAAATTATATCTGAATAATTGTTTAATGAATTGGATATAGTTCGAATTATTCATTGTATGAGAAAAAAATTAAATTTTTTTTTCTTCCCTGTAATTTGTATTTTTGCGCAGGTGATATCCGTTCTTCGAGATATAGATCAGAGACACGAGTACACACCAAATTCGGTGTTCGCTTCCGAGTTCAAGGTGTTCAAAGGAGTTGATTTCAAGATACCACTAGGAACCCCGTTGGATTGCGTGGAAATACTGATTACAGCTACGAATTTCGATAAGACAACGGATTTTCATGAAATCGCCATAAACGTTCTGGATCTGTCCTACTTGCAGGTACGAAAAAAATTGTTTGAGAGCACACGTTGAACGACAGATCGAAACCCTGAGGGTTCCTAAACTGCGACGAAAACCCCAAAAAATTTAATGAATTCATTTCTGGAGTTGTCCATGTTTTTCCGTTCGATTCTACTTATTTTTATTTTTCATAGCAAAATGAAAATGTTCTTCTTGTTTTTCCAGCACCAACTGTTGTACTCGCAGTTGCAATTTTCGGTAACCGGACGAACCACCAAATCCGAGGAGGAACAAAAGAATTTTATGGCGATGGAAACAAACGTTCCGTACTTGGGAGCTTCGGTCGTGCTGTGCACTGCCCTGTTACTTGATTATCAAAAAAACGAAACCGCGAAGATTGCTTTGAAACTCGGTGATTTGGTGGAAATTGATGAAAACGATATTTGGAGCTTGGCTAATTTGTTGTTTTCCATGGCCACACAAGAAGACGACTCTGAAGCCTGATTAAATAAAAAATGAATAATTATTCATGTCGAATGTATATAGTTTTCGATATAAAATTAATGGAATTAAGGTTTCTAGTCAGATTTTTCGATGACCAATGAGTTAATTTATTTTTTCTCATTTGTAAGCTCGTAATGTTAAGACCGACGAATTTATTTAGTTATATCGAGCGTTCAGCCAGATTTTCGTTGTTGAGACGTTAATTAAAAAAATTGAATAAATATTTACTTGTTGTGTTTTTTTATTTTTGAAAAAAGATGTAGATTGAGGCAATCTCCCCCCCCCCCCTCCGGCCGATCGATGTAAAGGTAAAATAAATGAATAAATGAATGAATAAATAAATAAATAAATAAATAAATAAATAAATAAATAAATAAATAAATAAATAAATAAATAAATAAATAAATAAATAAATAAATAATTACATTTCTTCTATAAAACTCAACCTTTTGTTTTTCCTATGACGTATTAAAACATCGAGTGCAAAGCAATTTTCTTTGACACGAAAAAAGCCGACGTTCATTTGTCAGAAACAAAATTTGTTTATCAGTCGACCATCAATCTCCATTAGAAACAGCAAAATTTTTTTATACGTCGCGAGTTGCGAACATTTTTCGATCACGAAATTTTTAACATCAAATAACAAGAAAATTATAAATTAACAATCACAACGTTTGAATCCTTGGCATAATAAAAAAAATTTTACGTAAAGATGGCAACTTTCGAGGGTCTGTTCGCGGCTTTTTCCAAATTCGGCGATACCAAATCAGACGGAAAATTTCTCACCCTATCCCAGAGCGACAAATGGATGAAGCAGGCCAAAGTTTTTGACAAAAAAATCACCACCACCGACACGGCCATATGCTTCAACAAACTCAAGTACTCCGTTCGACAATGACAATCGAAGAAATAAATAAATCAAATACAATTAAAACGATCGCATTTCGAATAAAATTAAATTATCGAAATTTTATCGAATTTCTGAAACGATCAATTTTTACCTCTATTATTATTTTTTAAAATATTTTCGTAATTACAGACGTAAATCGTTATCGGCCGAAGACTACAATAAATTCGTCGACGATCTGGCGAGTAGTAAAGGCATCGATCCCAAATTAATCCGTGATAAAATGGCATCTTGCGGACTTCCCGGCTTATCAAACACAACGGTAACACCTCGCCGATCCCCGAAATACCATTAGCACTTCTCTTTTTTCAGGGTTCGGTAGAAATCTACGAACCCTTATGGTTTCGGTCAGTCCGTCCGTCTGTCTGTACGTCACAGTCCTCCCATTCTTTCATTTATGTACAGATTGAGATTAAATTTGGTACACGGACGTAGATCGATGACCCAAAAACAGAAATGATAACATGAAAAAAAAGCTTCGTCCATGAGGAAGCAAAAAAAAAATTGACTTCCCTTCCACAGATTGAAAAGTGAATTCGAAATTTTTTTTTGCTTGACCCTGATTTCTGAACTATCAATACAAAAAATCGGAAAAAAATTCAAGAATGTAGCTTTTAATTGGTACATTCAATGAAAATCATAACGAACGCCGTAGCAACAAACAGATTACGGAAAATATAAAAATGAAAAGTTTCCATTAACGCTTTTATGGATATCACATATTTCGTCTATGGCTACTGCAGAATGACTACGGAACCTTATCATGTGCGACACCTAGGGCGCTAGTTGACTTCCTTTTTTTTCTCTTATTATGCGTAGAAATATTTCAAATACGTCGAATAATTTTAGGAAGCTGTAATGAGCGACGCTGTCAGACGATTGACCGATACGTCGCAATACACGGGAACTCACAAAGAACGCTTCGACAAGGACGGAAGAGGCAGGGGCAAGGAAGGAAGAACCGATTCCGTGGCGAATGACGGATACGTGCAGGGTTACAAACAAAAGAGTTCTTATGACAAGGGCAAGGGCGGCAGTACATCCAAATGAAATTAATTCATGATTATCAAATCAAATTATTCAAATACAACTCAACAGAAATAAAAATATCACAAGCACAAATTCTTCAGATGCAAATATTCATTCAAGTTCCCAAAATAAATAAATGAATAAATAAATAAATAATTTAATAAATAAATAAATAAATAATTTAATAAATAAATAAATAAATAAATAAATAAATAAATAAATAAATAAATAAATAAATAAATAAATAAATAAATAAATAAATAAATAAATAAATAAATAAATAAATAAATAAATAAATAAATAAATAAATAAATAAATAAATAAATACATAAATAAATACGATATTACTGATCAATTTCGACAAGGCAAATCTTCTCGGAAATTGATATAAAAAAAAAAGCTTATCGTAAATTTCATCAACGATTATAACCAAGAAATGAAAAAAAAAATAATCGAGTTTGGTGTTACACTTAATACGGTGTAATTCAATCTCGAACCAAAGGCCGCTCACCGACACGGTTTCAATATAGTTTCGCTCTCGCAACTTTCTTTTCGCGTACAACCGCGAGCCACGGGGCCCCGAACAAGCGGGTTTAATAGCCATTCATGCGCGGAATATGTCTTACCGATGTGAAAGATACTAACCATATCCTCGGCATCTCGTTATTATTATTTTTTCATTCTTCTTTCTCGGTCATGACCCGGTCGCGTACTACATTACGAGTATTTGTACTTTTACCACACCGTTGCCCGCACATATCTCCCATGCAGCAGCCTATATATGCATTATCCTAATCTGTTTCGCACATAGTAGAACAAAAAACGAAAAATAATAATAATTACGATCAATGTTTTTGGGAGCCGCTATATATGGGAAAAACTATATATGGGATTCGGCAGATATATTTTATACATCAGCTATATATATAGTCCATATGCAATATATATAATTGTTTTACTTGGGCTATCACTTGGACAAAACAAATCGAATCGTGGTTGCTCAATAATTTTTTTTATTTATTATCATTAAATCTATCAGTGTATCGCTGTTTTTCGCACCACTTATGTGCATCGTGGTGCCAAATCGACCCGAGAGGCTTTGAAAAAGTAAAAAATGTCATCCTCAAAATCTGGGAAACTTCATGAATGAAGCTTAGGATTTCTGCTTTACGATGAAATTTTGAAATACGAAGTTTATGAAATTCATTAAATTTATTTGAACGAATAAACTCATGGAAAATGCGGGAACTTTGAGATTTTTGCCTGGGTCGAATCGATACCACGATACACTAATAGGGTTAGTGTCGAATGACTTATGTGGTACCTAATAAGCCTTAAAACAAATACATATACACATGTATATATATATATATTTTTATTTTATTTTGATACACGGAAATTTATCGTTCATCGATACGACAAGGTCCTTGAAGCCGTCGAGAATTCTTTCCGCGCGCATAACAGAAACAGCCGAAGGAATTCGAATTTTATCGGTATTTTTACCGTTGCATCTTCACAGAAATTAGCGCGCGATGTTGTGCGCTACGAGTTCAGTGAGTGAGAAAAACGCGCGATAGTTGAGAAGAGAATCGGTGACGGGTAAAATGTGATACCGGCACGTAGCCGGCAATGTCACGACACGGCGTGCTTCAATCCGACATGGTGTCAACACTGTAACGGCACAGGCCGCTTCAATCCGGCACGTTGTCATCACTGTAACGGCACCGCGTGCTCTAATCCGACAGGTTGTCAGCACTGTAACGGCACGGCGTGCTTTAACCCGATACGTTGTCACTACTGTAACGGCACGGCATGCTCAACTCCGCCACGGTGTCAGCACTGTAACGTCACGACGTGCCGGAACCTTGCAGACACGTGTCATTTAATTTTTGGCATGATGCCGAGCCGTCAAAACATCGTCACAAATGCGATACGCGTGCCGTTTCATGTCGCCAGCGAACAGTCAACGTGCCGTTACTCTTGTCTGTTTAGTCATGTTTCATCTCATTACACCGCAGCAACGTGCAAAATGATGGCAACGTCGTAACTGTTTCCAAGATGAATGAAGACTATTGTTCCCTGAGCTAAAATGCATCTGAGCGTTTTAATTGTCACTCTTGCAAAATGCAATTCATCAATGTAACCTTATACTCATTAGTTAACCACACGGCTAAGCAACCTAATGATAACACGTTAATGCGCATGCGCGAAAGAGGTTTATAACGTGTAATTTTTGTACAATAGAATTTTTAATGCGCACGTTTCTTTTCAACGAGAAGGAACGTGAGTGAATTAAAATAACATAAAAGTAGAAGCGACAGAGGGAGATACGTTGAGCGTTATTCGTGGAAACCGTGGAAAACAATGAGAAACGGGAGAGTTTCGAGGATGGAATAATACAAACAAAACACGTATACAGTAACACCGAATGGCGGAAGGAGTAAAAAATATTCCGACGAAATAGCAAAGTCATGATTGTTGGTAATTGGGAACGCGGGTCGAAGACAAGGACTTGGCAAGTTTGCAATTTAAAAAACCCATGACTTCGTACTATACACTGCAATCTGCATGAAAGTCATGCGGTTGGGACAACGGTCGTGTTCCTATTCGCGCGTGTGCGTGTGTGCGTGTGTGTGGGGCCAATGCGCGTTCCGGCGAGGCCCGCGTGGTTAACGTAGTACCCTCCATAAGAGAGTTCCTTGTCAGATTTCCATGAAACTTGGCATACTTATAGGTATTGATAAGAAAAAGGTTCAGTTAAATTTTTATGGCTTTCCAGAGCGCGAGAAAAAAAGATATCAACACTTTTATTTTCATACGTTTAACATATGGAGCCTTATGGAGAATCACACTAATTTGATATAACACAAAAAGTCCTCGTCAGATTTCAATGAAAACACTTAAACTGTAAGTTGAATATTCGAAGAACATTTTGGGCACTTGACAGTAGAGATCAGGAGACTGTGATGATAATAATAAGCGAATAAACATCGGGAAATGCAGTTTATGTCAGGAGTTGGTCGTGATCCAGTAGACATGGCAAAGTTGCGCGTTTGTTTCCCATCTTCTCTCTATCTCACTAATCGACATCATAACACGCGACGTTGCCACATCAAAGTACTACGTACCTCAATCAGGAGATGGTATATCTTAGGCCTGCTTTGACTCTTACAATTTGTGGGATACTACCTTAAGGCCTTATATACGCGATTTTGCCGGTTTTCGAAGGTACTTTTGTAGACGCGGTTAAAAAAAATGACGTATATATTGACAGCATTTTTTTTACAGATCATAAATGATATGCATGAATGCACATGGTCAAGTATATGTAAGAACATCAGAAGATTAACAAATAGCGGAGGTATTACATTACACAATAAAGCAATGTATTTTTTTTGCGCCGCGTTGATTTTCGGTTATGCGAGTTCTCGGTAAGTCTCGGCATCGATGTGTGTGTCCAAAAAAACGAATGAACATATTTATATTTACATAATGGAGGTAGCTTTAGTGTGAACCGACAATATTAATTAGAAATTTATTTACTCAATAAAGACATTTATTTACTCAATTTTCTGTCGATATTTTATTTTTTATATTATTTTTGTGTGATTGAAATTTTTGTTTCTGTGGATAACACGATAGGTGATGATACTACAAATATGTTGTAAAAATTTCAAGGCGATCCGAACCTTTGTTCGAAAGTTTGAACTTTCACGAGGTTCAAAAAAGTGAATGGTGGAAAAACGGCTTTGATCAAGTTACGCGTAACTTGCTCCAAATGCTGTGAATTTAACAATTTTTGGAATTTTTCAATTCTGTAAAGTTTTAAATATTCCTAACCGTTGAGGCTAATGGACCCTAGCAGATTCGCACACCGAAAAAAGCACCGAAAGAACAAAGGCCGGCCACCGAAAAAGCACCGGTGAGCACTGAGTGCTTTTCTAACGTTTAAATCACCAAATTTTGATCAAAAGCACTGTAAAAGCACCGGAAATTTTAGTGTTGGAGCCGTACCAGTGTTGTACTTCTTCGGTGCCGCCGGTACAAAAAGCACGACATTGGTGTCGCTCCGACACTAAATTTTTTTGGTGCTTTTTCAGTGATTTTGACTAAAATTTCGGTGATTCAAACGTTAGAAAAGCACTCAGTGCTTTTACGGTGCGTCGTCGGTGTTCGAACCTACTAGGGGAATCAAAAATAATTTGAAAAAATGAAATTTTTTGAAACTTTTCGCGTATATAGGTCCTTATCACGAACACAAAAATTGCGATTTATGACGCGTAAAAAACAATACAACGATGAACTTTCCAGTACAAATGCGATTGTACTTATACATTAATTATTACGACGAATTTCTAACGCTCCGTTGGAGCGAAATAACGGTTACTAATATGGCGGCCAAGGTTGTGAGCTTGTGCGCAAGCGCAGACTCGAAACTTGTTGTTCTTACGTTCTCGCGTTCTCCTCGTCTTTTGATTGAGTTTTCATCTGATGGCTATCGCACTCGAAATTTGCTAGTAATTAAGCGCAAACGTCGACGACTTGCAGCCGCCATTTTGTCGTCACTAAGGTACACGCTTATCGAAACCCATCGGCTTTTAAAGTTGTGGCGTACAATCGTCTATACAACTTTCGCTATTTCTTCGGTCGATCGGATCTTTGACGATCATCGTTATACTCGAAATTTCCGAGTTATTCGTTCAACGAACAAGCGTCGTTGACTATTGCTGTGGCGGCCATTTTGTCGTCACTGAGGGACACACTTTTTCGAAATGGAATTTCTTCATCTGAGCATTCTTGTGTACATGTCAACACAGTCGTGTAAAAAGTTGCGAAAACTTGTTCATCGTCTTCCACTTAATTTCCGCAACAATCACAATAGTCACCAGTGCGCATGCGCGAGCACGACGACTTGGACCGCCCGTGCCCCCAGTGGTGACAAAACGAACCAACGGAAAAAAAAAAAAAGATTTTCCCTCAGCGAGACATCCCCACCACGTCGAAACCGCACAAACAACCACAAACAACGAAACCGGCATGCCACATTCTTGGGCTCTTACGCTCACGCAGTGCTGCCAACGTACGTCACACAATTCATCGTCGCTCGAGAACTCAAGATGGAGCGAAACAACACATCGAACGTCCCATAAGGTGGTTGTAAACAAAAAAAAAATCAGTTTCGTCAAACTGTAATTGTTCTGACGTTTTATCCACGACGATAAAATTCGAATCGAATCAGGGATTTTCGACAGAATGGCCAAATCCGGATTAACCTCTGACACTCTGCCCAAAGCTGGACGCGTCAATGAAGGCAAGCTCGTGAAATAACAAAGACTATGTCATTAAGAAAAAAAAAAACAAAATTATCTGACATTCTAATTAAACTGAGTTGTCGGTTGTCGAGCGAATTGCAACTCCCACGTTACAGTTTCGAAAATTTATAATTACAAAATTTTGGAATTTCAGTCTGTCGGGAATGGCTCGTACACGAAGACGGTGCACTGGCTTATCGACTTCAGGACAAAGAGAGTTTGTATTTTTTTCAAAAATTGTTTATAAGGAATTGTCAATTATTGGTTCGAAGCGGGTGTCGATTGAAATTTTTGAATCGACGGTTCCGACGCTCTGGCACATTGGAATTTCGATTATCTCAATATCTGCTTCGAACTTGTTTTGGATAATATTTTCCATTTTCTCGTAATCATTCATTTGTTACTTTCAGTCAAGGAACATTATTCGGGGAATAAAGTTCGAAACGCTCAAGTGCGGGAAGATTTGCCACGAGCCAGAATCGAACAGGAATTGGAAGAAATAAAATATCAGTCGATAGTTCACGAACAGTAAGCAATGATTTTTTATCGTTCGGCCGATGAAGAAATTACGAAGCTAGATGACTAAATTTATTTTCTTATTGAGTTATTAGTTTTTTTTGTGTGTTTATTTGATTAAACATTTTTTTTTATTTTTCAAGAGAGGAACAAGATGCGATGGTGGCGAGACAAGTTGCTCTGAATTTGGAGAGGGAGGAGCGTATGAAGGAGCGCGAATTGCAAGAGAGAATGAGGCATCAATTGAGATTGGACGACGAAGCCGCCCAGATCGAAGCCCAGCTGGAGATACAGCGACGGATACAAGAGGAGAAGGATCAGGTGAGCGAGAGCCTTACAATTTTGTTTTGTCATTATGATTAAAAAGTAATCCCACGTGTTCAATAAGATACGAATCATTAGACAGCTGTCGTCGTAGATAAAAATAAATTCAGGCCATTCAATTAAACAATGAAAAATAAATTTAACCAGACAATGAAATTTTAATGAATTAGCAAACCCATGAGAATTCACATAAAACCAAAAGATATTAACAGAGATAAGCAAATAGGGATTCTCTTAATCGGAGCAATAGAAAAACAATTTCGCATAGGAAAAACATTGTTTAAAAAAATAATAATAATTAAGGCCCCATTTACACAAAGCTCAAAAAAAAAATAAAACTTGAAAAACTTGAAAATAAAACTTGTTCGAAAAATAACGTAGAAATTAAAATTAAAAAATCAAGACGAAAATTATAGTCAATGAAGCGATTACAGAGATGCACCCGTCTGCAAAGTTTAGTAGCTTCAGCTAAAACCGTTCTTGTGTTATACGCGTTTAAATTTGGCGTCATTACATACCTAAACACATCTGGACATTTTTTACTAATCTTTTCTCAACGTCTTGGCATATTCTGAACATTGTTACATGGAGATATCGGGAAAAAAAAAAAATTGGAAACAATCCCACAAAAATGTCCATCCGTCAGTTGTCGCTTTGAATTGCATTATATAGGTACATTCTTGCATACTGAATAGTTTGTTTTTTTTTTCAAACTGATTCCAACATAAGCAAAAACTATTATCGAAACAATGGATACATCACGGTAATAGTAAGATTTAACATTTTCCGATGAGTGTAAAAAAACGCAAAAAGCAACAAGAATTTACCCACGCGTGGGCTACGTGAATTCACATTTTCACATCTTCCGTGATAAAAGTTTGAACGATAATCGTAAGAAAAAAAAAACTTTTGCCGCCGAGCGTGTGATAAATGCTCCAACACAATGTTCTGGATATTGGCCCGAAAATTGTCCTTCCATGTCCTCGAATTTCGCGACAAACTTTTTACCGGACCCCACGAATACATTCGACTCCGTTTTTCGTTTTTCCCCGCAGGAACTCGCGCGAAAATTGCAACAGGAGGAGGAGGAATGTTCGGTGGACACGCAAGACGGTTCGTCGATGGACGATCAGCTGTCGCTCGATCGTAAATTAGCGATGGAGGCGCAAGACGCCGAACTGGCCCGCATGTTGCAGGAAAAAGAACGAGCGAAAGCTCGACGTGCGCGCGAACGCGCGAGACAAAAAAAATTGGAACGCCAACAGATGCAACAGCTCGAGAGTCACGGAACGGTCGATAGACCCGTCAGACCCGACAAACTCGACGTCAAACCCACGTACGAGAAAACGCGTTCGCGACAACACGCTAATCAATCGCACACGTCCGATCCCGAAGAGATTCAAGTGCTCGACGACGACGTCGAGGAAATTCGTGAACTTCCGAACGTCGCGGCGATGATCGATCCGACTTACAACGGCAATACGCATCGCAGCACGTCGAGCAGCTCGAGCAACACCGTGAGCCCGACTTACGCGTTGCCCACACCGCCCCAAGAATTGATGCTCGACGATGCGCCTTGCTACATGCCCATACAGGGACAGCGTCGAACCCACATTCAATCGCCCGCTCTCACCCACGAGGAAAAACAAAAACGTCGCGTCAAAGACGGTTGCAAGCAACAATGAACAAGATAAAATGATATTTCGATTGACATTATCGAGAAATATGGTTTTTTCACCGAAATTTTTCGGGTGCATCTCGAAGTTTCGAATTTTCGAATGTTTTGAAGAAGGCTCATAATTTCATTTTTGTTATTCGAATTTTAATTTTTCGAAAATTCATATGTTCGAATTTTTTCTTATTTTTTTTTTTATTACGACTGGCAATGTAACGGAATTTCGAAAAACCGGAGCGTTCGAATGTCCGACAGGTCTCGATGAATCGAATCGAAGAGTTTCGAACCTTTTATTATTACATTTAAATTGTACTTTCGATGCATTTGCATTTCGATCGGAACATGGATTTACGCAATTTCGGACCGTCGAAACATTGAAAATTCGAATATTCGAGACGCGGGCGAATTTTTTTTTTAGCAACGCGGTTTCCAATCGGTAACGAAAGATATCGTAGATAAATAATAATAATAGTAATATAGAAGTTTTTCGCAGGATCTTTTCGTTACAAAGCGCAATTACCATGAGTGATTGTCGTGGAACCGAAAATTTGCCGGTAAATGGGTAAATCGACTTTTGAACATTTTTTAGGGTAACGGGGTGGCTCGAGTTAATGATAATTATGCCCTGGGTCCAATGATTCTTGATGAAATATCACCTCAGAATACTTTCACGAAATACTTACGAATCTATTACCGTCCGCGTTGCTAAAAACATTCGCTGTTTATTTTTTTTCAATTTTTTTTTTGGAAATTTTCATTTCAAAACTTACTCCGTTAATGAGAATCTCACACGAGTAGAATGAATAAGCTGGCTCGAAACATTTGTTGTTTGACACAGCACACGCGATCCAAATTTTTTCCCATTACTGCCTTGAACTTACAATAACGATGGTAAATTTGGTCGCCTGACAATTTCGAATATCAACGTGGCGCACGAATTTGCGTATAAATTTTTTTGTGCCTTTCTCCGGAGAAGGCACGTTTTCACAATTCGTATGCTCAATCGAATCAAGCAATATTGATTATCATTGGATAAAAAAAAACAAAAAATTCACGATTCATCATACACTCGCAAATTTATGATTGCGCACTAGAGTGGTCCTTAGCAAGGGTTATTTTTGAATAAAAATTGGATAACCACCCCACATAGGTTCCGAATAAATTGAAAGTTTACAAAGTTTCAAAATTATATAACTTGTAAACTTTTAATTTATAATATAATACAATTTTGTGTACCTTATGTCATCGTACTAGTTACACAGTGACTCCAAAACAAAAAAGCGAAAAACAAATTTTTTGCGTAAATTCACATTTCAAGCGGCCATATTAGGTGACGCCATTTTGTTTTTTGGGTATCAACAATTTTTTTTTTTAAGTACGCATCTTTCTGATGAAGAAAGCGTATTAAACAAATTTTCCTTATGGGAATATTTCCGCCATGATAAATAAATTCGATAATTATCTCATGTTATTTATTCGTGAAATATTAAAATTCCACATGTGTGGGAAAATATTGAAATAGGCTAAAAAATTATTTGGAACCTATGTAGGGGAAGGGGAGTTTCCCATTTTAATTAAAAAATGTCCCCTGCTGAGGACCACTCTAGTGCGCACGAATCGATGAGCCAAGGTCGTGAATTGGAATTCCACTAGGGTAAATTATTTGCGCAATGAATAATTTTTATAGATTGGGCAATCGAAAGAATAATCGTAATCTCATCATGAAAATCATGCCTCTCTACACCGTAGAATATAGCGTCATTTTTTGACGACACACACACACGAGATATATAAATATAAATATATATATATATATTTTTTCTTTTAATCCTTGGAATATAAAATTGCAATGTAACGGGAGGTAAAAAAAGAAGAAAACAAAAACGAAAGATAGTTAAAAACGAAGAAATCAACGACGAGGGACACAAACATTGCCAAAGATCCGACACTTTAACGTTTGGCTTTGGACCAGATCGACTCAAGTATTACACAAACGGACATTCCTGAATCACCAAGGATGTCCAGTATTTTTGTTATTATTTTGTTGTATTTTTTTTTCGTTTGTACAGTTACCTGTACCAAATATTATGAAAAAAAAAAAGTAAAACGAGATACTTAATCATTACTTATCGGATAATAAACTAATCAAACGCGGTGGTGTTCATGGTTCGTAGAGGCGATGCTACGCTAAACATTACAATTTTTATATTAATTTTCGTTCGAAAACGAAAGTTTTTGGTATTTCTTTGCGGAGGGCATCGGGAAAAAAAGATTCGTCGTTGCGGTTTCGTTAAATCGGGGGTTTTTTTTTCCAGCAGCAATTTTCTGCAGAAGTTCGTGTTATCAATCGCGCAAACTATTGGCATAACATTTTTAAAGAAAACGAGTGTTTGCCCTTTGAAGCTTTTATAAACGAATTATATTTTTTTTTCAATCCAATGAAACTTTCAAAAGGGGGGGTAAAAAATAATTAGATAAAAGCCAATCTAGGGTTTTAAAAAATCCAATGATAATGATTAAAAAAAAATATTTTTCATAATGATTTTACGAAATTGCGACGATAGATTTTTTTATCCTTCGTGTTACCCATATTTCGATGTTAGCGAAAACGTAGGAAATATCGGCGACTTTCGAAAATTTTGTTAATCCATGTTTTCACAAGAGTTATATGTGTATAAAAAAAAATCAAACGAAATCGCGATAATCGAGTAGCGTAAATTTCGGGAAAAGAATTCCGCCTGAAATGCAGGAAAGAGCGAGGCCTATGACGACAATTTTTACACTTAGATGATAGAACATTTATATACACCACTATAAAATCTCTGAGTTTAATCAAATAATCGTATTTAACGATGATAATCAGAGATTATTATTATTATTATTATTATTATTATTAATATTATTATTATTTATATGATAGAAACGAAGGACGGAAAATAATTCTATATATAATAAATTTTCTTATACGTTTATTGTATTAATATAACTATACATGAGCATATCAATAAATTATTTACAACTGGTATGGTACAAGTACTTTCACGGGACTCCTGTGTGCGACAATTTGAGAAAATCCAAATTACGATTTTTCATTTGGAATAATAGCAATGATAATATTAATGATAACGAGAAAAAAGAAATGAATAATCGTACGGTACACGAGGCTCGAAACGACTTTGGACTTTCTCAACATTTCCAACAAAACAAAAAACAAAAATACCACATTGTTTTGCAATTATCATAGCAAGAGCCGCGGACTAAAAATAGAAACAACGAATAATCATTGGACTACAACTAGAAGCAAAAAAACTGACAAAAAAAAGAAACCGTTGATGCTTAACGAAATTCGGTCGCGTTCGAGCTCTAATTTTGTTCATCTCGACACATCTCGAGCAAATAAGAAAGAAATTCCTCGAGACGCTTTTTCAGACGTATTTCGCTTTTTTTATCATTGAAATAATTTCTAGGGCGAGAGTGAAAGCGTAGCTCGCAATTTTTCGTGCTCTCAAAACTCACAAATCTTTCATAATCGAAGGATGCTTATAGTAAGACGAACATATTGCAAGATAGCTTCGATAAACATAATTATTGATATTCAAAGAAAGAAAAAAACATCAAAAATTCCTATGCATAATGAAAAGGTGCAGCCATTTGGACATTCTTTGTTTTTGTTATTTTAATTTTTTTTTTCGTGAAATTTCGTTGAAAAAATACTGTTCTTGAATTAATCTCGATGCACAACCAAATTACGTTTGCAGAATGTTTTTCAAACGAAATACACGGCAAAAGAGAACGAATCAAAAGCGTTAACGAAAAAAATAGTAATGGAGAGAACGCAACATATAATACGATGCATTCTGTGTGTGTCTGCATCGTGTTTGTACAGTTTGAAGAAAAATAATCATTTTTATATGTGAAAAGCGTCTGTGGATATTTACATCGTGACGAAACGATGGGAACAAAAAAGAAACAATTCTAATAAAAAATAAAACAATTTTTCTTAGACGTAAAAATAAGAGAGAAGAGGCTCTCTCTCTCGAGTAGCTCCATCTCGTGGCTCTCAAAGCCTCTCCCGTTCGAAATTCACTGCTCCGACGGTTGATTAAGAATGCACACGAATTGCCGTGCGTTAACATTATTATTTTACAGCATTTGCCGAATTATGACTCAACGTTTATTACAATTTATTCGACCCTTCATTCCCTTCGATCGCAAAATTCGTTTTTTTGTTTTCCCCATTAATTCCTTCGACATCTCTGCTCTCTCGTTTCTTAATTTTCTTTTTCCAACACCGCGCAGAAAAATTGCACTTTAACTCATTGGCAAATGAGAAAAAAAAAAGATTTTTGTCACATTTGTTTGATTTGATTATCGTGACCTACAATGAATGTTTGCAACGCGATTACATTTTCATCGAACATTTTTTTTGTCCTACATCTTCTGCCTCAAGCCCCAGAGAGACCTCCGTGAAATTTCAATACAAAAAAAAAAAAAACAAACAAAATATCATAGTAAATAATTCTTCTTCGTTTAAACATAATTTTTGTGTAAAAAAAAAAGTTTATTGAAAAATTAATGTATGTAGATACAGACACTGTAGGTCACTTTTATAAAGTACCAGAATAATTGTTAAATGATAATCGAAAAAAAAAGAGAGAAAGAAAAAAAAATTTAACCAGAGATTGACTTTCTCAATTAAAACGAGGTAGAGATGTCTTCGTTCAGTGCGCAATTTCATATTTCTAACTCGCAACAATTTCTTTCTCTACTGTCTTCTTTTTTTTTTATTTTTTTTCTATTTCAAAAATAGTTTCTTCCGATCCGCAAATTTTCCCCGAAGTCTCGTCACGACGTGCTGTTGTATCGTTTCGGCAGAATGAATCCCGCGTATGGGCTCCACAGGTCCAAAGAACTTTTCCTCGGTTTTTCGATCGTTATTATTTTGGGTCTGGTAAAGCGTTTGGCCGCCATTCTTTCCTTGTCCGTTAACGGAATGAAATCCTTTATTTTCCTGTAAAAATTAAACGCGAAAAAAAGAAAGAAACGCGATGCGTGTTGATAATTGATTTATCGAGTAAACAGTTTTGTTAGTGGGACGAAAAAAGAAAAAACAAATAAAATGATAAAATGTTATATTTAAGAATAAAATGAATAGAATCGAAAGCTACGAGGGTGGCCAACGAGTATATACCTACGAGGTCGGATCGACGTGCTGTGCTTGGATCTTGTGTGCGGTGGTGAAAACACGTAGGCCGGCACATCGCCTATATCTGAAATTTTCAAAATATTTCAAAAATTACGATAACATTCAATCAGGGACGGGCATTAATTCAATGAAAATGTATTTCAAATAATTTTTCACCCAAATGAGAATGGATTTTAATGGATTTATTGAATATTTTGAAACATTCGAAAATAATGATTAACGTAAATTGGTGATAATTATTACGAAAATATGAAAATATTGATTCATACATGATAATTAATCACAGTTATTTGTTTTAGAAAGTATTTCGAATACATTTTCATTGAATGGATGCCCATCCCTGCATTCATCGCAATAACGGATGTCGTCGATTGTTGCAAGAATCACAGATAAAATGGAGATTGTAAAGCATCACAGATGTGCGAAAATTGATCGCTGTTTGAATTTTCGAGGGTCAATCCCATCCCATGGTGTCCAATGGAAAGTTCGTACGAAATTCAAGAACAATTTCCGGGATAGTATCCAGGACATTCGCAGATCGTGGGGCATTTATCAGAAGTGAAAGTAGACAAAACTGTTGATAAATACTATATATTCGTCTGTTAAAACATGTGCAACGGAAAATATCATTTACTTAAAATGAAAATCACAGTTTCGTTATCGCGTATAATGGTTTTTTTTTTTTGGCGACGAATATTTAACGCCATTTTTGTATGAAGATCACACGCTCGTCGGAAAAAGTTTTTTCTTTCTCACGATTATCGTTCAAACTTTTATCACGGAAGATGTGAAAATGTGAATTTACGTAGCTCTCGCGTGCGTAAATTTTTGTTGCTTTTTGCATTTTTTTACACTCATCGGAAAATGTTACCGGAAAAGGACCAGAGTTCCAGAGCTTCAGGGACCACTGGACACCATGTTCTCGTTCAAACAGTAAATCCGCCTGAAAAAAAAAAAATAAATCATTCCATAAACTTGCCTTTATGATCATCATCCGGTTTATCTTGAGCACGATCAGGTGGCGAAAATCTGAAATTTTTCCCATCGTCGTTGTTCTTCTGCGACAATTTTTTTCCCCGTCTTCGTGGTTTAGATTTATCGACAATCGCTTCATCCACATCTTCGATAGCCTCCTCGTTCTCGTCCTCGTCCTCGTCCTCGTCCTCCTTCACGCTCGTAACCGAACCGGTTCGCCCTCTTCTCGTCGTTGGCTTTCTCGTTCCTCTGGTTTTACGTTCAACCGCAATTTTCACATCCCCGGATTCTTCAACGATCGCATCCTCGCTCGTACAACGTTTAACCGATCCCGCACGAGTTCTACGTTTTATTTCCACCTGTGGCGCGTCAACGCTCACCGCTCGACGTTCCCGCGCGCTCGTCTGTCTCCTATTTTCCGCAATCTTCGTTGTCGTGAATATTTCGTCATCGTCCTCTTCGGGAATCGACGAAATCGATGACAAACGACTGCGCACGCTCGTAGTCGGACTACCTGTCATCGTATTTGCCAACGATTTTTCACCGACGATAAGATTTTTTCGATCATCATCGATCGTCGAATTATCCTCCTCGATTATAACATAATCCGTCACGCTTCCGCATCTTCGCAATCTTTGATGTTGATTCAGGGTTGTCAATTGAACGTCTTTGGGCACGGACATTGCGCGTTTTCGTGTTCCACGTTTTTTCGTGATTTCCATTGTATCGCGATTGTCATCGACAATAATTTCATTGACGATGGACGAGGCTCTGGTGAGTCTTTTCGGTCCGGATGATTCATCGACGTTGTTTTCATCATCTTCGGGAATTTCTTTGACTACCGAAGCCGCTCTGGTGCGTCTTTTGGGTCTTATCGATTCATCGACATTCGTTTCGTCATGTTCGGGAATTTTTTTTATCGACGAAGTGGCTCTCGTTGATCTTTTCGACGCCCCAACGACGGAAACATCAGACTCGATGTCTTTGACGATTGATTCCGTCTTTTTGCTTCGACCTTTTTTCTTCGTGATCGCCGATTCGTCGTCGGCATTTTCGTCGTTAAGCGAAACCTTGGACGACGATTTTTTCAGCTTGACCGGAGTAGTTTTCGGTGATTCCAAAATTTCACGCTGCACGGACGTGGCTTTTCTCGTGCTTCGTCTGATCGGCACATCTTCGTCGTTCTTCGAAGTTTCGTTTGTTATTTTACCGATTAATATTTCTTTGGCCATTGACACGGATCTTCGCGTTGCCGGTTTTCTCGATGGGCTTTCCAACGACGATGTACGATCGGTGATTGTCAACGGCGATGATGGAAATACATCGGTTGCCAGGGACATCGATCTTCGTAATCCTCCAATTTTTTTTTTCGATGATTTTGTCATCGGCGAGTCTGGCAATGGCGACGATGGAACTTCGTGGGCCACTGATGAAGCGCGACGTGATCTTGTCACCCGCAAAGGCGTCACGTTCGCGCTTTCCATCGTTTCCGACGAATCATCGGAATTTTTCAGTTTTTTCGGTGTCGTTGCGATGATTTTCGACAATCTCGTTGATTTTCGTGATTTTTTGCGGGGCGAGGATTCCCGATCGGACGATCGTTCGTCGTTCACGTCATTATCGACGTTGAACGACGCAACCGATTCACCCGGACTCGTCGAACCCGGATCGTTCATTTTTTCCGTCTCGATTTTCAACGTTTTCGACGTTTTTCCAAAACCACCGGAAAATATCGAAGAATCGAAACTGCTGCTTTCAACGTCATTCATGTTTTTCAAACTCTCGCATTCCGACGAAATTTTACGATCTACATTGTTACGATTTTTATTCGTAAATATCGAAGAATCGTACGTGCTGTTTGATTCGTCGTCGGTTATGTTTGTCATGTATTGATGATTATCGTTTATCATTTTTTCGATGGAAACAGTTTTTTCCAGAACATCGTTGTTCATACTCGTTGATTCGTTGGTCATCGATGGTCCACGGCTTCTCGACGATTCGTCGTCGGTTATGTTGTCATCGTCGACGATTATTTTCATTTTTTCCGGCTTATCGTCGTTCATCGCTGACGTTTCCCCGACGTTCCTTGAATTATCATTCGGTTGTGCGATTTCCAAAGAATCAGCGAAACTCTGAAAAGTTTCTTCATGATCATCATCGTCGTCGTCGTCGTCGTCTTCCTCGTACCTCAGAGCCATCAATTCGTCGTCGTAATCCTCCGAGACCTTGAAATTTTTCACTTCCTCGTGGCCCTTCAGCGTTTCATCATTTTTCCGTGATTCCGAGGGCGCCACTCGTTCATTCCCACGATCGTCCGACCGTTCTTCGAGCGTCGTTTCCACTTTCCGCTTCGTTTCCATCGCAATTTTGTCCGCGTTGTCGACGTTAACACGTGGCATTTCCATTCGACTCTCTTCGATAATCGTCGAGCTTCGAATCGTCGAAACATCGAAACTCTCGCTTTTCTCAATCCCGCATCCCAAATTCGTATCCACGTCGGCTCGCGATCTCGTCTCGGAATCGCGATCCAGTCCAAAACCATCGACTTCCATGAGAATCTCGGAATTTTCGTCGTCATCGATTTCCCGATTACGATAATCCACCGAATCGCTTCGAACAACGATTTTTTTCGGGATTTCACGATGATAATCATCGAGATTATCGGTCACCTCGAAATCCCCGTGACATTCACTGACATCCCGACATTTGTCAACCGATTGATCGACGAACGACGTAATCGTGTTGACGAATTTCGTCGATTTCTTCGTCTCGCTCTTGATGACCAAAGGTGTGTTGTCGAAACTCGTGTCGGACGACAATATCGACGTGGAATATATCGATGTCGACAACAACGAAGCTCTTGCTCGTGGCGTATCTGGAATTTTCGTTATTCTCGTTTCACGTTGAAACGGCGATGCGGAAACATCGTCCGACGTTTTTATCGAACAATCGGACGACCGGGGAGTCAACGATAGTTTTTTCGTCGAGTCTTGGGTTTTCATGGCCGAACGACGAAGACGATCGCTCGACGAATCGTCGATGGACGAAGCGTTGCTGCTTCGTAAACCGGGTCGTGGTCTGGGACCAGACGAAACGTTTCTAACGATCGACGAATTGTCCGTCAATATCGCACTTTCGCTCAATAACGATTTATCAGTGACGTCCGGACTGAAGTAAACTTCGTCCTTGTCATCGAATTCATCGCGTTTGTTCGTCAACGAACATGTCGCAATCGCAATTTTTTCATCTGGACAACTTTCCTCATCGATATTATCGCGATCCAAACTCCGTTCATCGTCCTCGATTTTCGTAATATCGTTTATCGACGATTCATCGCTTTTCCGTCCGATGCTGAATCTTATTTGTCGTGGTTTGCGTTCTTTGTCGTCGTTCGGTTCGATCGAAGAATTGCGGGATGCGACAATGGGCGACGTTGAATCTCGTATCATCTGACGAATCTTCAATATCGATTGTGGAGTCTCGATCGTTGTGTTTCTCGCGTTTATCATTTGATTCTTACGTTTAACCAATGGCGTATCGAAAACCATGCTCATTCCCACTTCTCGGCAATCATTCGCCGTCGCGGTTTCGTTCATTTTCAACGTTTTACGTCGTTTACGTTCGTCCGAGCGTTCACCATCGACGTCATCACCACAATCTCCATCGGCGTCTCTCATATCGTCCAACGTACGTTTCCCGTAAGATTTGTTCGCTCTCTCCACGAACATCACGCAATTCGTTTCCACATTTTTCGTTGCGTCTCTGAGTGACGAACACGGAGCGCTTATGAATGGAATTTGCGTTCTATCACCTCGCAAAAATGTTTCTTTGGCTTTTTTCATCGCTGTGTCGTGCAATTCACGTGCGTTCGCGCGATTTTTCCGATGCGACATTGGTCTGGGATATCTGGAATCCGGATCTATGTCAACGTTACGACGAGACGTCACGCTGTCGGAAAATTTTCGTGCCACGTTCGGCAACGTGGCGTTGTAAGCCGTGTAAATCGTCAACGACGACGATTGTTTTGATTTTTGTGAATTTCCACGATTAATCGTCGACAATGAAGCCGGATAAATCGTGCTTGCCTCGGAATAACGGCAACGTTGCAAATAATACAACAAACGCGTGTCGTCGGATTTTTCCATTTCCAAAAATTTCACAAAAGCATCCTCCTCGATGGGATCCAAAGCCAAATGGAGAATGTCATTTAATTTACCGTAAATTTTGCAAGCTTGAAAAAAACGCGTCAACAATTGTGCATAGTGGGACGATGGACGACGATGAAAAGCCGATTGAACGAGACCGTGTTCGACGGACAGACTTATCACCGTGCCCTGATCGTCCAACGACGATAACGGTGGTTTACGTACTCGCAGATAAATCAACGCCAATTTATTTTGATTGTTACGAATCAAAGTTCGCAAAACGAGTTTGTGATGCCAATCTTTAACGTCGCAATCGGACACAAGTTGGCCCGTCATCATGTCGAGAAAACCGTGATAATCCTCGTGATCGAGAAGCCACAAAGCTTGTGTGAGTTTTATCATGCTCGGACTCAATTTGAATGCCGATGGATATTTTATCAATTGATCGACACCCGGACACGAACGTTGAAGCAACATGGCCAAATCCATGAGCAAATAAATCGTTATCTGATGTTTATTTTCCATTTCGTTGGAATCGGTGACGTGACAATCGGTTAGATAGCTTCGCAACAACGATTGCAAAGACGGTGGTGGATAATCACCATCGACGTTCAATTCCGTGCCTTCGCGTTTCCACTGTGGCTTCAAGGCACCGCATTCGCGAGCAACAAGCTCATCGATGAAAAGATTTTTCTCGTCTGAAAAGTTTTTACGCGAATTATCACTGTCGTAACGTTTACGTTTGTCGCGATACAAAATTGCCAATTTTTCAAACGGATATGGAATTTTCAATGAAAAACCAATGGGCAACGTCGATTCGTCATCGATATCTTGGGTTTCCGGCAACAATCCGACGTCGTAGAACCACAATAAAACTTGTAGATAAGTCGACACGCGTGTCAACGCACGTTTTTGTTTCGCAAGATCGACGGTGTCGATTGACAAATTTTTCACAACCGTCGTTATGCAATCCAATTGTTGTGCGAAAAATCGCAAAGTTTTAACTTCCGTCTCACCGATGCTCGTGCCCGATTGATCGTACAACGGTATGCACAAACGATGAGCGGTTAATTTCAACGTCGACGCGCGTTGCATGGCCCAACGCAAGAACGAATGAAACAAATTCGACGGGCTACCGTCCGACCAATCTTTTCCGCATTTCAATAAAAATTGCGACCAACGTTGTTCGAGAAACAATGACAATAAAATTTCACGTTGCTGATCTTTGTCGATTGTGGTGTTTGTTTCCGGATTAATGGAAATAAGACCGGCCGATGAACAACGATTAAACGTCGTTGAGGGTTCGATGAGTATGACGGGACCGGCGATCGCCATCTCGCGCAACAAATCCGCTTGCAATCCCCGAGTCATGTGAAACAACAATTTTTTCGTTCCAAGATCCGTCCATTCGAGAAACAACGAATTTGGATAAAAAAGCTCGTCCGACGGGGTTGTAACGTTGTGGGAAAATTCTTTCAAACTTCCGGGGGTGTAACATGTGTCCAAAATTCCATCGTCGTTCGGCGAAAATACGTTATTCCGTTTTATCGTGTAACTCGCGAGAAAAACATTTTGATTGTGACACTCGCCAATGTTGTACGGCATTTGTTCTTTGTACCATTGATTAAGATCGAACAGCAATGTACGATTGTTCAGATTGATCAGTAACAAACTGTCCTCGCCGCGTTTGTTACCCGATTCCGTTTGTTCGGGATTACTCTCCCGTATTATCGGACACACGCTTATCATCGAATTTCCATCGTCGAGTTCGAGTTCGAATTTTAAACTCGGATCGCTCTCGAGATTCAGATAAACGTTTGCGCCTTTGTCGGTGTATTTGCGCTCGAAAAGCATGGCGTACATTCGGAGGATCGGCGATGAGCGTGAGGTTTCGTTGTGATGAGCCGCCCACAAGTAACAAAACGGTCGGGGATCGTCCGTAGGTTCGAGCAACGCCAAATGGCTCACCGACGTGCTGTCGTCCATCGGTGGACTCACCCATCTGACCGCACCGTCCATCTGCCAAATTATTATACGACCCAGACAACCCGATATCAGACAACCGATTTTACGCGAACATATCAACGACGATGTCAATGATTCTGGATTCATCGATGACGATTCGAATTCGTCCCGGTTGAATCCTATGTACTGTTCAAGACCTGCGGAACAATGCGAAATGGAATTTTTGAAAATTATATGTTTGTTTGTTTGTTTGTGTGTTTTTTTTTTTTTTTTTTTTTCAATTCGGACAAGTGCGAGTTGGACTCGCGCCTCCGGGGGTTTCGTACCATTGTGAATTTTAGGATTCGAGGTCAACTGGAAGTAACATATACGGTTTTGTAATCGGTTAGTGAAAAAATAATGAATGATGACAATTGTACATAGAATTAGAAATAAATGATTTTCGGATTTTTTCCTTTGCGTGTGCCATGATATGTTCCTTCGTGCCAAATTTTAAGATTCTAGGTCAACCAGAAGTACGTACTAGATTTAAGAATCTAGGTCAACCAGAAGTACGTACCAGAAGTAAGTAAGTAGGTTTTGATTCAATGGATAAATAAATAAATAATACTAATTGTTCATAGAATTAGAAATTCATGATTTTCGAAATTTTCCCTTCACTTATGCTATGAAATCTTCCTTCGTGGCAAATTTTCAGATTCTAAGTCAACGGGTTTGATTTAGAAAACCTATCGGTTTTCATGGTCAGAAAGGTGACAGACACACAACCGAGTGATCGCATGAGGGTTCCGTTTTTACCATCAAGAGATACGGAACCCTAAAAATGATAAAAATTTACTTTTATCAATTCAAAGGGTTGACTTACGGCTGTTCATCAAATTGTAAGCCGCGTGCTTTTCTCTGATGTATTTGTGTCGCGACGATGATGTTTCGTTGCGTTCTGAAAAATCTAAATCGGCCGGGTTTGATTCGTCGGCTACTGGTGTAGCTTCCGGGCCTTCCCAAGACGTTCGTCGCAGATCTATGATCAGATGATCGAGATTTCGCAACGCCACGCACGCCATGCCATTGTTTTCTCTGATCAAATTATCCGCTCTCTCGTCGCCAAATTCTTCGCCCTCTATTCCGCTCATCATTACGCATACTTGTTCCACACCGGCTGGCATCTAATAATCGATGAAATTCCGTGATAAACTTAATCGAGCAGTAAAACGTAATTGAAAAGAAGAAATCAAACGTTTTATTTTTTGGTATTGAAAACTTTTTGGGAAAACATTTTTGAAAACATATAACAGTTTTCAAGACTCACCCGAATAGCCCTGAGAATTTGAGACGTAGCGCAGTCATAAACGCAAACCAATCCAGACGAATCTCTGACTTTACTAGCCCCGTTGTCCAATCCGACGAGTAGCAACGGCGATTGTCCCGGTTGCGCGGCAAACGCCGATACGCAAGTTACTTTGTGGCTGAAAGTCCACGAACTTATGCTCGTTCCTGTTTTGACATTGACTACGACCAAGCGAGGACCGCTACTCAACCAGGCGTAAGTGACGTCGTCCAAAAAGCGACCCAACGGAGCTGAGCTGCCGCCATTGTAACCTGGGGATCCTACCTGAGAAATCCCGTCTTCTTCAGCGGAAACGTTTGTTCCGTCCCAAATTGATAATTGAAGATCTATACATCTGCGAATCTAAACACACCATTTGTTTTAGTCAGAATTGAAATTAATAACCATCAAATAATGTATCGTTGGGCGCAGACAGATGTATTACGGTTCTCTGACAATGAGAACTCAAAAGCAGTCTTACAATGTCAAAACTTGTTGCCAATGGTAGTAAGCCAGTTTTTTGACTAAATGAAATGTGTTTTCATTAAGACAATTTACACACAAATTTGTGTTCCCTTAATTTTGTTCAAATTGAATCGCTGATTGCAAAATAAACATATTCAAATGAGTTTGCAATTGATTGTAGACAATAATACGTATGATGTGAGGTTAGAATTTGTTTTAAAAAGCGCGAAACATAACCGCGATAACGTCACAACACTTCGATCGTACACGAAGCGATTTGAAAAGAAATGAATAAATTACGTAATTATATGAGAAACTCACCTCGCACTTCGTGTCCTCGAGTTCCTTCATGTCTCAAGTGCAAAATTCAAACTCGCGTCGAAGAAAAAACATCGAAATAAGAAAAAAACGGTTTTCCAACGCGAGCCGTTTGTAGGTTATGTGAGTACGGTGCGGTTACGAATAATTTTTTTTTATTCACTGTCGTTGAATATGTACAAAAAAAAAAACGATTGTTATGTATCAAACGAGACACATTTGTGTTTTTGTCGCGAAAATGTCGAATCACCGACAACACAATTGAAGATTTTTTTAAATCACTTTAATTAATGCGAAAAATTTTTAGTCACTCCATCGCACGAGTGTAACCATTTTAAAACCGCGAACACATAGACCATGAAGCTAGCGCCAAATGTTGCCAATGTGCAAGCCGGAAAGATTGAAATATCGAGTTTATAAAATTGTATAAACATTCCATTTAGCAACGATTTTAATGATTTATAATTTTTTTTTATAACGACGATCTTGCTTATGAAATTTCGAATTGAATAAATTGAACGGATTATCGATGGAATTGCATGTATATTGCACGATTGAGGAAAAATCATTCGTTCGATTACGGAAATCCAGGCTTGCCAATTTGCAATTGAAAATTTATTCAAATTATTGAGTTCGTTGGTTTTTTTGTATGCGAAAATTGTTATGCAAATTATAAAACGATTAACGTATAACGACGGAGAAAAATGTAATGGGTATGAATGAATAGCGTAAATTTATCATTTTCATCCGTTAATTGATGAAATATGGTTAATTAATTGAGAGTTCGCAAGCATCGAAAGCATCTCGGTTGAGACGTTGGTCGTTGGTTGCGCGCGCAACCGAGCGTCACTGCAGAGATGACGTTTATCCCCCAAAATCACAAATCAGTTGTGCAAAGCTTCGTCGCATGACCGCGTGGATTGCTGCGATCGACTGTCACTCGTGCCACATAGCACAGACACAGAGACCTAACCTTTTCCTATTTTTTTCACAGATTTTCATACAGTCACGCATAACTGTATATACATAATGTCAATAGAGACAGTCGATACTAAGCCTACTCCCCACTCACAAATTCCATGTCGCTTTCTCACAACTGAATTTTCCAACAGCTGCGAGACATATACATATATATGTGAGACCATTGGTTATGCACGCGAACGAATAAAATTTGGAGCAATGGGCAATTTGTGAGGTCGATAGTCGTCGTTGTATATATATATATAGTCCATCATCCGCAGCAACAATAATAATACAATAATGTGTGAATAGTGGACAGAATTATCATATGAAAATAATCGCAGTCGTTTGATAAGAACAATGATGGTAAATTTTCGTTATTTTCTTTTACAAAAGATAGAATCATCGCCATGAGACATTGAGGTTCGAAAACACAGAAATTTCAATCACATTGCCAGCTGGATTTTTAAACCTATAAGTTGCAGTTTGTATTTTCCATCGAATCAACTATTTCGTATATATCGCATTGCACCTTCGTACATGGTCTTTTTTGTCTTACCAATTGTATTTGCGATAAACTTGCTCTATCGAATCTGCATAATAAGGAATTACTTATTGAGAAAAGAAACAAGAAAAAAACAACAACATTGGTTTCAGTTTTGAAACATTTTCATCAAATTTGTAATCCATTTATCGGTGTTTGGACGAAATATCAATAGTGTTCTAATAATTATCTTCAGTATCAATCGTTCTCTTTCGACGCAGCAAGAATTCTCGGCGCGATTTGATTTTCCATCGTTACAGTCCAACTTTTCATGTAATAAAAAAAATTTTGTCACGTCCGCAGATCCGGATCGATTTGGAATAAAATGTCGGAACCCAACGGTCCGTCGGATGCCCAAATCGACATCATATTGCCGAACGACGGCCTGCTGTACGAGAAGGAAACATTGGACTATGTACTCTGTAAACCCAAACTTTTGCCTCTGAAGTCAGTCAGTTTGGAGAAGTTGGAAAAGATGCAGAAGGAGGCGGATGCAAAGTTGAGAGCGGTACAGGAAAAAAAAACCAAAGAGGGCACCAGTGACAATTAAATAAAATATGTACTGATCGCTCTCGTTGACATTTAGCTAAAAACAAAATAAACAACAAAACAGAACAAAGAAAAACAAAAATTCAGGTGTGAAAGAAGAAAATGACTCTCTGGCCTTTGTTGAGCGAAGTGGTGTTGGCTTTTTGCCTCGCCGCCACGCTTTTGTACAGATACGGCAATGTTTTCCACAATCACATCATCGCAACGATCTCCGTTCTAATAGCTTGGTACTTTTCGCTGTTGATCATATTCGTATTGCCGTTGGATGTCTCGTCGGTGAGTAAGCGTCAATCGCTGATAAGCAAAATTGCAAAAAAAAAAAAAAAAAAAAAACGATACTTAACAGAAAATTTCAATGAAATTGAATTTTTTGTCCCAGACTGTATATCGCCAGTGCATGGCGAAATACAATCACAGCGCACCAAGCAGCTTGGGTAATACGACGGTCGCGCCGTCTCACACGTGTCGAGAGCCTTGGTCCAGCGTGCCGGACAATGTTTTTTCAAATCTTTGGAGAATCGTTTATTGGACATCGCAATGTCTCACTTGGCTCATATTACCGCTGATGCAGTCTTACATCAAAGCCGGTGATTTTACAGTACGCGGAAAATTGAAATCAGCGATGATCGACAATGCCATTTATTACGGAAGTTATCTATTTATATGCGGATTCTTACTCATATACATAGCTCTGAAACCCGGTTTGGATTTGGACGGGTGAGTTGCAAAATCTATAATCTTCATCGAAAACGTTTTTTTTTTTTCATCACTTTTCTCAAACAAATAACTGTGATTATTTGATATTTTCATATTTATTTTTATTCAAATAAATAATTTACATTAATTTTTTTTTGTTTTTCCGATGAATTTTGATATTCGAAGAGTGTTACAATTATCGTGATCGTTCAATGAGAAAAAAGTATATTCTAATACATTTTGAATCAAATCAATGTCTATTCCTATTTTCGATCAATTTACTCAATCGCAAATCTTTTTTTTTTTTTCTTTTTCTCTCACAGACAAAAAATCAAAGCCATAGCTTCATCCGCGTCAAACACGTGGGGTCTGTTCCTCCTAGTTTTGCTTCTGGGTTACGGTCTCGTGGAAGTTCCACGAGGATTGTGGAACGCCAGTAAACCGGGTTACACGTTGCATTACAGTTATTTCAAAGCAGCGAAACTAAGTTTGGAAAAGTGCGATGCCGAAGACACCGTGGACGATATTCTCGGGGTATTTAAATTTTTTATTTTGTTTTTCCATTTAATTTTCCACGATACAAGCTGATAATATTTATTTTCGACCTTGTCGAAATTTTTGAATTTTTTTTTTCGTCTTTATACAAATGTTTTTTTGGTTTTTTTGTTTCTTCTCTGTTTCCAGTCTCTGCAAGCGGCATCCGCGGGTATAACCAGCGAACATCCGTTTCACCGTAATTTGGAAACGATATTTCAAAAAGTTCCGACCGAATTGATGGACAGAATGAGAAGGAGACAGATGACGGACGATCCATCGAGCAACACGGGAACGGAAAAATCTTTGATTAGGTTGCACAGACAAGTACGGTCACGATTAATTTATATATTGTTCTCGCTAATTCTGCTTTTCGTAGAAATTTGGGTTTGATGATTTATCTTTCGTTCATTTATTTATTTATTTATTTAATCATATTTTAGACCATCAAAGCACTTCAGACGTTTCAACGTACGGAAACTCAATGGGCGATTCTCGTGGACAAAATATTTTACTTGGAAGACGTGGCGAAGAATCAAGCTAGTCACGACAGACGTTTCAAATCTTCGATCACGTACAATCGGCCGCATTCGTTGCGCTACATCTACACACCCACGATCGGTAAATCATTTATACGTAGAACAATTAATTTTTTCCCCATCGCGTTACGAAACAAGAAATATTTATATATTTTGTAATTAAGAAAAAAAAAAAGAAAAATACAATCAAAATTCACATTTGTAATTTTCAGAGTGGTACTGGGAATGCATTATCAAAAGACACATACAAAAGATCGCGGCAGTCGCGGCCGGTTGTCTCTCAGTGGCGGTCGTCTGGTCGGAAGTAACTTTCTACAACAAGTCTTCCGTTCTTTCCTTGTTCGCTCAATTCGTCAATCTCGCCAAAGTCAATTACGACTACTTAACGATCGAGGTACGAGATAAAGTTTTTCGAAAATAATTTTGAAAAAAAAAAAAACTGTTTTAACAATTTACTAAATAATTATTTTCAGTCATCGATTTTACCAAAGACAAATAAAATATAAAAAAATATTTAAATAATCATTTTATCTATTCAGTCAGAATTTTTCATTTTTTTATTTGTTGTACAGTCTTTCAGAAATATTTCTGAATCAAAGGGGCTTAACTTTTCAATAAAAAACGAAGCGACTGGAAAACTGTCTGAATAATTCGCTGACTAATTATTTTCAATCATCGACTTTCCCGAAGACAAATAAGAGATAAAAAAATATTTAAATAATCATTTTATCGATTCAGTAAAAAAATTTCATTTCTTCAATTCGTAGTACAGTCTTTCCAAAATAATTTCGAATGAAAGTGGCTCAACTGTCCAATCAAACACGACTGAAAAAAAAAATAAATAAAAACGCAAAATTGTTGTTTTCCGTTCACAGATAATATCGACGATGATCATCGCCTACATGTGTTACTGCGCTTATTCGACCGTATTCAAAATACGTTTGTTGAATCTGTATTATCTGGCGCCACATCATCAGACAAACGAGTACAGTTTGATATTCAGTGGAATGATGCTTTGTCGTTTGACACCGCCGATGTGTCTCAATTTTTTGGGTCTCATTCACATGGACGACGAAACCGATTATACACAAGTAATGGGCCACATGTCCGTTATATCGATTATATCAAACGGTTTTAACATTTATTTTCCAATGGCCATACTCGGATTTTGTTTGGCAACGTACTTCAGTCTCGGCAGCAGATTACTGTCCATGCTCGGTTTTCAACAATTTTTGGGCGAAGACGAGCTGACTACCGATCTCGTTGTCGAGGGCAAAGAATTGATACAGCGTGGTAAATATTCGAAATTTTCGATTCAATCACTGAATTTGCATAGAATAAATCAATATATATATTTTAAATACTTTCTCACACAAATATGATTGCGTATCATTTGACAATTAATTCTTTGGCTAGGGCCCAAAGTTTAGGACGACAAAAATTCAGAACCCACAAGAATTCGAAGGATCAGAATTCAGAACATGAATATTTGAGATTTTAAGATTTTCGAGCTAAATGAAAAAAGTTTTCATTAAGCTCCAAAATCTTTCAAATGCCGTTGATAACACCCATAAAAATGTCAAGGGTGTGGGTAACCCTTTGCAATCGCTGCAAACAAAAAAGAAAAAAAAACAACAACAACAATGAAAAAATCAATGTATTTTTATATTTCCGTGCGTATGTTGGCTAAACAACGCTATATAGACCAAAAGTTCACATGAACAAAGTGGTAGAGAATTAAATTTCCGACCAAAAAGTTCTCAACGGCATTAATGTGATATCGATATTTTGGGCGTGGGAAAGCTCGAAAGTCGGGCAATATGCGAAACTCCGTTTCTGCAAAAGATTATGAATATTTCTCTATGAATTATTAATTAATTATTCATCACAATTTGTTCTTCATCGATGAAAGTATTTCAAATGCATTTTCATCGAACGGATATTCCATTTTTGTCTTGACTTTGACTTCGCGAATCTCCGAAATTTCGACAACTTTTACAAACTCGTGCGAAAAAAAAAACAAATCATTGCAGAACGCAACAAACGACAGCGAGCCGAAGAGTCGATGAATCGTAGACGAAAATTCCAGGAGAGAACCGGTAATACGTCGACGTTGCCATCGCGTTACAGGACACCGAGACAGGGTACCGATACCGGTGAGTTTAAAACAGTTTGAAAAAAAAAAAAAAATATCGAGAAAGAAAAAAAAATCTATTTAAAAGAGAAAAAAAATGAAAAACAAGGCGATGACAATGTAACCCGTTCGTGAGACGATGAATCACATCTTCTTCGAAGTGCGAACGTTCAAGCGCGACGACTCGACGGAATCGGCAAGAGCCGGACTCTTGTGCGACTTCGAACCGACGGACGTTTACGTGGGCACGACTGTGGGAACGAGCGGTGGCTCGTACGGTGCGAACGAGCCTCACCAGAGGGATCCTTATCGAACGGCCGATTTTTACGATTTCAACGTCGACAACGAATCGGCAAATTTATCGTCGTCGACGGATACGGGACGCTTGAGGCCACCTCCGCGACGCATATTCGATGATATATGAAAAGTTTTCGAAGAACTAAATGTAGAACAAAATAAAATCTTCGTCGACGAAGATTGTTCGGATGAATTATTTTGATAATTCGTCATTGGAGAACGGTAATTACACCACGATGGTCGACTGAAGTTTTTACGTAAATTGCAAATCGATGAGACACGCCATTGAATGCCATTTTAATTCCATGTCAGCAAAATCGTTTGTGTTAAAGTATGTCGTTATATGCTGTGCTCCATAGGTTGTGCATCCCAAGACAATAGATGTTATCTTTTTTTTTGTGGCCCTCTTTTTTTTCGTTTTCGATCGAGCGATGACTAATTAGTTGTATCAATTAATATATTGATAATGCACATTGAATTAAATTGATAAACGATGTATAAATCAACGTCAATGTAATATATATTCGACTATTGGAATAGCATTTATGACACGCCGTGTGTAAAATGCGGTTTTACCCACGCTTCGCGTGGGCAAATCCCCATTTACACACGTTGTGACATAAAATTGTATACGATACTCGTGCGAAAAACGTTTTCTGGACTCGTGTGATTGCAACACTCGCCTTCGGCTCGAGCTGCAAACTCACACTCGTCAGAAAAACTTTTTTCGCACTAGTATCGTAATATACTATTTTTTTTCGTGCTGATCGTTTGCTACGTATTTATTTTTTAACCGAATTGAAAAAAAAAGATTCCTTCTTTTTTCAATTTCGACGGATTTTTTTTCCTCCTTTCATTGGATTATAAATTTTCAAATGATTCATTGAAATTTTCGTCGCAACTTCGATCAATTTTGTCTTGTGAAAAATGCTCGATTTTTTTTCTAATTTTTTTTTCGATAAAAATGTCGATACGTAATAAAAAAAAATTTTGCACAATTCTGATGTTTGCATTGAGTTTTTTTTCACTTTGCGGTAGATTATCAGTCATCTTCGATGCTGCGATCGAGCAG
Organism: Diplazon laetatorius; assembly: GCA_963662125.1. Lineage (NCBI taxonomy): Eukaryota > Metazoa > Arthropoda > Insecta > Hymenoptera > Ichneumonidae > Diplazon > Diplazon laetatorius. The sequence continues at coordinate 8,009,465 of OY759158.1, read as the reverse complement.
AGAAGCTGTAGAAAAAACTGGTTGATGGTTGAAAAAAAAAGAAGTTTACTTATCTTCGATAAATCGTTGTAAATAATTTTCAAACTCCTCACAAGCAACAACTCGAAGTTGCTCGTCGAGAGACATTGTGTACATGTGGAACAGTGGGAAAAGAAAAATAAAACCAACAATTAGTCCGGATTGTTTCAGTAGCAATGATTGAATTATATATTTCATGTTAAAAATCCTCATAAAATCGCAGACTAGCAATGGCAGTTTCGAAATAAACGTCGCAACAGAATAATAAATCCTGTCGCATTATTCAAGCGTATTACTATTTATTTTTTCTCACCTCGCTCGAGTAATTCTACGGAGCTTGATTTAAGAAAAAAAAAACACATATTCACCAACACCGGACGCTAAATATTGTAAAAAGTTAAAAGACGTCCTGAAAAATCGTTAAAAATCTCGATAATAATTCGACGGACCAACTTCGTTCTCGATCCATCGATAACGGGTCAATATTGCTCGCATTCATAAAATTCAACTTTTTTTTTCTCATTCTTTAGATTCGTATCCATCACGATCATGGGAGGACATACAAAAATAGTATCAACCATTTTCCCTTCCATCGGATTAATTTCTATAAATATATCTGCAATTGTCTACAACAAAAAAAAAATCGAGTTTGTTGTTCGTGTATAAGTGAAAATAAAATCGAATTTGAAATCGATCTATATTTTCCATTTGAGTATTATAATTGTACGTTAAAACTTGGCCTTTGGATCTTTGAGTATCAATAACTTTTTCGTCCTGTTATTAAAACCAATGACACGAAAATTCGAAAAAAACTATCGGAAAAGCGAATTCTAGAAAATAAATCTATGAAAGCCCTGTCACGAAAAATGCGATGAGTCGCGACAAGTTGGCAACGATTAAGGTAGTATAGTCCTAGTCAAGAGAATTACCGTTGAAATTTTCATGAAATTCGACATAATTATCGATAAGAAAAACGATAGGGTTAAATTTTTCGTGGCTTTTCAGAACGCGAGAAAAAATATATCAACACTTTTAATTTTCACACGTTCAACGCGAAAGTCTCGTGGAAAATCACGCTTGTGTTGAGCTTCGAATTTCCATGTGATACGAAAGAGTATCTTTTGAATTTTGATGAGAAAGAGTAAAATGTTGAAAATGAGTTAGCATTTTTTTTTTCATTCCGAGCTCAAAGAGTTGTTATTAAAACAAGAGTTAATCGAAGTGTTGAGAAAAATATATCAACACTTTAATTTTCACACGTTCAACACGAAAGTCTCGTGGAAAATCACGCTTGTGTTGTCCTTTGAATTTCCACGTGATACAAAAAAGTATCTTTCGAATTTTAATGAGAAAGAGTAAAATGTTAAAAATGAGTTAGCATTTTTTTTCATTCCGAGCTCAACGAGTTGTTGTTGAAACAAGAGTTGTTATTTGAAAAAAAAAACAACGAATTAAGTAAAATAAACGATGTAAAACGTGACAATCGTCAGAAGAAAGAAGGACAGAGTATAGGCAATGGAAATTCTCACGACTTTAACGCGATCCGACTGATTCGCACGATTCTTCGTTCTAACGCGTCTCGGACTCGACAAATCCGGCATCACGAGCAAAGGTTCGAGCAACAAAAGACTCGCACGATTCACGTTCGTCCTGTCGCCTCGTTTTTTCGCATTCTTTTCGCAATCGATCCAATAAATCGTATCGTCATCGTAACCCGTGCTGCTCTTGACCGTGGAAAAAGTTCGTCGACGTTTAACACGAAAGACCATAGGTGCGTTGGCCTCGATTTCCGATATTCTCGAATAACGATGATTGGCATAACGATGATAAACATGGGTGTTGGTTGTACCGCGATCAACATCACCGTTCAAAAGCGAAATACCGGGTTTTAAATTTTCATCAAGATCAAAAACGTCTTTAACGACGGACCCCGAGCAAAGTATGACTCCCGAAGCTCGGGATTTTTCCAAATTCGACACGGGCATGTAATCGTCGGCCCTATTCCCGAAACATTTTTTCGAATCCAAACCCACGACGAAATTCGCGTAATCGTGTAGAAAAAAAATTTCCGAAGTCAATAATTGTTGAAAAAATGTCGTTTCGATGGCGCAAATTGGTTTTTTATCGTAAATCAAACGATCGCTGTAAACGATCGACGTTCCACGTGATCTCAAACATTCCGTGCAAATTGTGTAACTCATTCGTGAATCGTTGTTGAGTTGATTTTTCGTTGGATGACGATTTATTTCAATCGTTTCGTCGTGCCACAGATCGCCAACCTCCTCGTAAACGTGATCCACGGTCGAAGTGCGTGACTTTTCTATGCCAAAATTTGATGGAGATTCAACGTGATTGGAATCTACGAAAACGGTGCTTTCGGTGCGATTTATCGACGATGCATCGTCGAACACGTTGATGCGTCGGTAATATGCGTGTGTCTCCCTCGTGCTTGGTGCTAAATTTTTCGTCGTTAGTGCTGACGAATCGTTGTGATCGACAGGCACGTAAGGTCGGCGTGTTTCGTGATTATTTTGTTTTTGTTTTTTTTCATCGATTCGACTATGTGTTTCTATGTGATCGCGACGGGCTACGTCGTTTTTTCTACGGTGAACACACGCAAAATTGTATCAGTTCGCAGTTGCGAAAGTTTCGGTTGTTTGCAATTGACGCTTTATCGTTTCGAGATCGTACAGAACCTCGAGAATGCCCGAAGCGCTCCAAGCTTGGGTGCGACAACTGTCGCGACAATAATCACCGTCCTTGTTCGTGAGCTCGGGCAAACCTCTCCAATGATTCGTCGACGCTTCGATCAGATGACGCGAGATTATCGCTTCCGTGGATTCGACCGTATGGCGAAGCTCGTCCTCGCCACCCACGAGCGGGGCGTAGTGCAAACGCGCGCGCAGAAAGAATCCCAGTGGCCAGACCCACTCCTGCGAAAAACAAGAAAATATGTCAATCTTCACGAAAACGTTGATGGAAATTTTTTTATTTTTTATTTTCTCACGTAGACTATTTTTGTTGCAGCGTTCGTTATAATTTCGATTGAATGTAGTAATTGAAAGGTACTCTGGAATTTTTCTTTTTTTTTTCTTCAATTTTTTTTTAATTCTGGAATTTTTTTTCCGATTTTTTAAATTTATAGTTTGGAAATTAGAGGGACTGGAAATTAGAAGGGACGACTTTGAAAGCGAATATCTCGTGACTGAAGGGTTGACATGTAAAAGGTTTCGGAACATTGTAGATTGTATTTGAGCAGACCTATTGAAAGACAGCTGACTCGCAAAAAAAAAAATTTGAGTTCACTTTTTTATCTGTGGGAGGAGGGTCGAGTTTTTTTTTATACCGTTTCTGTTTTTGGGTCATCGATCTACGTCTGTGTACCGAATTCCATCTCAAGGATGCATGACACATGTGTGAAATTATCAAGAAAATTCGGAAATTTTTTACAGTCAGTAGCTTTTATAATTGCGTAAGAACATGGGAAAATTTAAAAACGATCGTCCATCCCGGTTGGAAGTTACAGCTGTGTGAAGTTTAACATGTATTAAGGTAGTATCCCACAAACTGTAAGAGTCAAAGCAGGCCTAAGATATACCATCTCCTGATTGAGGTACGTAGTACTTTCATGTGATAACGTCGCGTGTTATGATGTCGATTAGTGAGAGAGAGAGAGAGAGAGAGAGAGAGAGAGAGAGATGGGAAACAAACGCGCAACGTTGCCATGTCTACTGCATCACGACCAACTCCTCATACAAACTGTATTTTCCCGATGTTTATTTGCTTATCATTATCATCACAATCTCCTGATCCCTACTGTCAAGTGCCCAAAATGTTCTTCGAATATTCAACTTGCAGCTCGAGTGTTTTCATTAAAATCTGACGAGGACTTTTTGTATTATATCAAATTGAGCGTGATTCTCCATAAGGCTCCATGTTAAACGTGTGAAAATAAAAGTGTTGAGATCTTTTTTCTCGCGCTCCGGAAAGCCAGAAAAATTTAACTGAACCTTTTTCTTATCAATACATCTAAGTATGCCACGTTTCATGAAAATCTGACGTGAAACTCTCTTATGGAGGATACCTTAATATGGGAAATGAGGCCATTTAGGCTATTATTGACGATAAACTCGTAGAACTAGCATGAAAGAAAAAAAATTGAATAAATATCAGCGTGTAGAATAAATTTCCTATAATTTTAGAGAACCCTGAAAAGATGTACGAGACATTTGTGCAGAGTTGAAAACTCACCGGTCCTTGATGATAGTTCCATCCATGAGCCAATTTCGTGTCGCTCGTGTCGTTCGAGTTGTCGTAGTATCCATTGTAAGCCCAATCAGCGGGATCGAGAGTCTTCATGCCCAACGGACCCAACAAAACTTCTTCGGCCTTCTTGAGCGCGGTCCACGCGTGTTTCGGATCGAACAATTCCGGTGCCTGTGTGTTTGCGTCCATGAAATAAAAAAATTATAATCATTAAACGTTACACGACGAAAAAATTATTACATTCGCACGATCGCGATGAAGATTTAAATCTTTCTTCGTTATACTCACAGCCACCATGGCCACCGGAAAATTCGGTCGTAGTTGATAGTTTGCCCAAGGTTGTGAAGCTCCGTGACTGTCTTTGATTATTCCACGTCGATGAATCAATTCCGGATCCAATTCGCCGTCCGTCGGCAATTCGTTGACGTAAAAATATTTTTCGAAATTCGCGACGATTTTTTCCGACCACTGTTTGTAACTCCAAGTCACGAGAGTTCCTGAAACGAATGAATTATTTTACTTATCGATCCTTCGTTCGGTGAGAATATGTCTTGGAAAAAAACAATGTCAGCCAAAATATTCCTCGAAGAAATAAATTTTAGGTAAAGTTTCTCTTTTAAACTTAATAAATTTTTAATTCCAAAATTTCCTGATAGAAAAATGAAGTTTTAATTATAACAAAATAATTTTTTAATGAATTACCAAAAGAAAAATAATGGTACATAAAATAGAATCCCCAAAAGTATTGTAGATTTTTTTCAGATTTTTTCGGATGCTTTTTACTTGAAAAAAATATTTAATAATAATTTTAAAAAATGTTGTTTAACTTTTTGGAGTCGATGTATGGACGGTGTCCCCGGAAAAAGCAGTGAACAGGCAAAGGATTAATTATTTTCGTCATGATAAAATTTGGTTCAACACCTACCATCGCGATTTCTTCGCTGTACACTTCCGTACGGGAAAAGATTTTGTTTGTAGAGTTCGGCGAGAAACCGTAGAGCGCTTTTGCTGAGCCCGACAATCTCGATGGCCGAACCATCGCGCGGCGTAGCCGGTTTCCCCTTGTTTCCGGCTTTCTCCGACGATCCCATTTTGTCCATCCACGTGCCGCAATTCGCGTCGTTGCCGCCGAAAACGAAACCCGTGTCCGGATGAACGCCTATTTGATTGTTGAAACCGCGATCGGTCATCTGATCGTCGATCTGTTTGCCGGCGTTGCGCTCGCGGAAGCACAGACCTTGGAAATGGATCGTCAGGGCTTCTTGAATTACATCGTGCAGAGGTTGATCCTGGAAGAATCCGTTAAAATATAATCATAAATATAAATATATTTGTAAATTTAAGATAAATAAAATATAATTTATCTTTCCTTATTTCTAATTTTTCTTTTAAATATTGAGCACCAATATATTCAATGAATCATAATAATGTAAATTGAATATATTTATATTTATATTGAATATAAATATACTATATTGAGAAATTTAATAGAAAAATAAGAGATAATGAAAAAAAAAATGTTCAATGAAATGTAATTTTTAATAATTTTTTAAATATAGTATATTTATATTCAATATAAATATTAATGTATTTAATGTATATCATAATATTTATCAAATATATTGATGCTCGATATTTGAAAGAAAAATTAGAAATAATGAGAAAAAAAATGATATTTTTAATTAAATATAATTTGTTTTTTTCTCATTATTTTTAATTTTTATTTTGAACGATGTGAGCATCACGAAAAATGTATTTTGTGGCAAAAATTTCGTTGGCAGTAAAAACGAAAACTTGTACCACTTGTCCGGCCGGCAGAGCCGGAGAGTCGTCGGTGGGAAACATTCGTGAAACTTTGTCCGACAAAATTTTGATACCATCGGGAACGTGCTGAACGTAATTCTGAATCGTGTACAGCCACCACCAAACGGCGTCGCGACAGTTGAATCTATATTGTGAAGAAATAAAAGTGATGAAACATATTTCAAAAAATATATTATACGTCGATATTAAAATAATCGTCGACACGAACCTCGCGCTCTTTCCTTTGTCAAGAAGATTGGGTATGAGTCCGTGTCTGAGAGTAGCCGCGAATCCCAGAATGATGTATCTGGCCTCTTCGTGACGTCCGGTGAGCAAGAACATTCCTCGCAAAGCTATGAATGTGTCACGGCCCCAATTTCTCATGTAACCCGTCGTAAAGTGCGGCAATCCGGCTGACATCGTCAGACACATTTGTTCCTGAACATCGCCGATCGTCTTGATCTTCGGTTTCGGGGCTTCCAAATTCGGCGACAAATCCGGCAACTGCGCGGATCGCACGATACCACCCACTTGGACGGACACCAGTGACAACAGTTTCACAAAAGTCGATCCGTCTTGGACGAAACTAAAAAAAATTAGAAAAATAAAATAAAATAAAAAATTGGTAATTCTTGGTTTCATATATTTCGTTATATGTTTATGACGTGCTTTGACGAATCGACCTTGTAGACGTAATTTCGTAAGATTATTTTGCTGTCTTGGTTGTGCGAGCGAGAATCAAACATGGGCATTCATTCAATGAAAATGTATTTCAAATACTTTTCGGACCAAATGATAATGAATTTTATCAGATTTGTTAAATATTTAAATTTATTGTATAATAATAATTTACGTAAATTGTCCATAATTATTGCAAAAATGTGAAAATATTGATTCTTTCATGATAATTAATCATAGTCATTTGTTTGAAAAAGTATTTGAAATAGATTTTCATTCAATGGATGCCCATCCCTGGCGATAATCCTACTTTACCGATATTATTATTTTTTCATCCCCCGTTTTCTATATATTTTATTCATTTGAATTAATTGCCCAGTTAATTCGTGAGAATCAACAAAGCAATATTGTTCTATCAATGATTCTCTTGATACAATGAAAATTAAATCGTGAAAAAAATTCCGCCACGGCCCGGGATCGAACCGGAAACTCCAAAATTCAAGCCTGGTGCGTTAACCATTTCGCCACCGCCGCCAGGAAGTAACTTTGCTCAATTTAAATGAAAAAAATATATAGAAAACCGGGGAAAAAAAATAAAATAATATCGGTAAAGTAGGGTTCTCGCTCTCACAACCAAGAGAGGAAAATAATCTTACGAAATTACATCTACAAGGTCGATTCGTCAGAGCACGTTATAAACATATAACGAAATATAAGAATAATACGACCAAAGCAACTAACTTACAAAAATTCTTGTTTTCAAATTACGTTTTTTTTTTTTTTGTCGTTCGATATATTACCTGGACATAAGAGTGTAACATTGTTCCAAAACGATCATGTAGACATTGACGACGATAACGTCGAAGTAGCTGGGCACGAGATAACGGGGAATGAGTTTGAACGGTTCGGCAGTTTCCTCGAACCATGTTCCGAGCTCGCAAGTGGATTCGTCGGCTTTCAAACGTTGCCACATGTAATCTATCAGCCAATTGCCCTCGCGAAGATTGGCGCAAAGCGGATGACCGAGATCGTTGTTCGGACGTATGTCAGCCAGAAGAGATATCACACCTTGTGGAAAAACGAATTTGTTAAAAATTTTTTTTTTTTCCAAATTTGATTTTATTTAATTTTTTATTTATTTTTTCCAACGCAGTGACGACTCGGACGCGAAGGTTAGTCACCTTGGAATCCTGCGTAAACCAGAGGACCGTAAGACGGTATGTCGTAAACGCCGAAACGATTTTCCGTCTCGTCGCGTTCTTCCTGATCGCAACGGTACAAAACTTTGTTCATGTCCGCGAGATTCATGCGCGACACGATGGCTCGAAGATCCGAACTTTTTCCCGATGTTATCTCTTCGATCGTCGAATGTAATTTCGCGAGAGCCGGTGTTATATTTGCGTGTACGGAAACTCTGAGGATTAAAAAAAAAAAAAAAAAAAAAAAAAAAAAAAAAAAAAACAGAAAATTAAATTTATTCTTTTTCGAAGCTTTGGCTATTACGATCGTATTTTGATTCCAGATTTATCTCGGGATTTCAGTCAGAGATAATCCTACATTATCGACGTTATTCGATAGCAAATATTTTTTTTATTATTTCCTTTTGGAAATAATTCAATTGGGAATAATTGGAAAGTATTCAATCGTCAAAATTTGAAAGCATAAAATAAAAAAAAAATGAATTTATTGTAATTGGAATAATTGGAAATTATTTGATCGTCGATAGTTTGAAAAAAAAATGAAATAAAATTAACTTATTGCTATTGGAAATAACTGAAAATAATTTAATCGCCAAATTTAGAATTTTTTTTGAAAATTATCTAATTCGACCAAAGCAAACATTCTGATTGATAAATCAAATTTTCAATCAAGATAACTCAAAGTTTCTTTCATCGGACAGGCCAGCGACGATATATATATACATATAACACTTACCGAATAGCCACAACTGAACCCGGTTGAAAATTCACGAAATTCAACTGAGTGATCTTCGAATCTCCGGAATCGACTTTTTCCAATATCGCGGAGTCGCAAATTTGAATGTGTTCTTTGAGATTCAACGAGTAATCCGATTGTCCGTTAATCCATTTGTCGTCTTTGAAGAATTTGTCGGAATAATGAAAACGCGAATAATTTCTGCAAATATCCAACGATTGCAGATTGATAAACAACAACGAGATAAGAAAACCGGTTTTTTTTTGTATTTGCGAATAAAAAGGCTTACTCGATTCCTTCGAAAGATAGAGTGGCTTCCAATATGATTTCCTCGACGACGCCTTCGACGCGAAGGGGTCTCACGTTTCGTCGTAAATCGTTGGCGTTCGAATCCGGATGTTTGAACGCCGTGAAGGCCACGAGAACCACGCTCTCGTGACTCGATGGCGAATGTCGGGTAACCGCAACTACATCGGGATCCATCTGATCGACGAATACTTGAGAAAAATTTTGTCGTCCCAAACGAAAATGAAGATCGTTCAGTGCACGTTTAGCACTTATTATTCCGGATTTCGTGCTCACTAGACCGACGTCGCCTTTTGCGAGATCGTCGTCGTCGGTCCACGCTGTGTACTGACGGCCTTCGTCCACAACGTGAATCTTGTGAAATAAAAGAAAAAAATAGTTTTTTTCTACAACATATCCGAAGCAATTGAAGACCTAAAAAAAGGGTGCAAAGTAGAACATTGCTTCCTCATAATTTTGTACCGTTTTTAAATTATTGAGATGTAAAGTAGAACCTTGCCCATGGCTTCCTTATCATTATACACATTTGCCGAAGATTCGTCTATGAGGAACCATGTGTCGATCAATTTCGGCTTCCTCATAGAGGAAGCTTTGGCAAATATGTAAAATGATAAGGAAGCCATGAGCAAGGTTCAAGGTTCTACTTTGCACCCTTGTTTACTTTTGTGACGTTGAGGACTCCTTGTGAGTGTGATGTAAGTCGAAATCAATGTACATGGGGCAATTCATGTGAAATTTGAAAAATTCTAATTCGCATAAAATCTGAACGTCTTTTTCGATTTTGTCCAAATTCAATACGAAACCTCTTTCGATGGTAGTGCAACTTCGTGCTAAATTTCAGCCAGATATCTAAAAAATTATGGAAGCTAGAGCACTTACATTGATTTTTGGAAAAATTTGAAAACGCCATAAAATATGATGGATTTCGCCCAAATTCAATAGGGTATCTCTTTGGATAATAGCACAACTTCGTACCAAATTTAAGCCCGATATCTCAGAAATTGCGTCAGTTAGAGAGTAAACACCGTTTTTTTCACATTTAAAAATACTTTAAAACAAAAGCAATGCGTGGATTTTTTCCAAATTCGGTATCGAGTATCTCCCCGTATTCGTACAACATTACCCTGAATTTGAGCTCGATATCTCTAATATTGTGGGAGCTAGAGACCGAAAATAAATTTTTTAATTTAAAAAAAATACTGTAAAAACGAAAGAACTTGACAGATTTTTTCAAAAATTGAATCGTGCTATGCGCCGTGAACCCTTTACATGTGTGACAAATTTCAGCTTGATATCTCGAGCCGCTCTCAAGTTGTGAGCGTTTAACCAATGTTACACACATAAAATTGGGAATTAATGGTTTTCAAATTTTTTCCTTCACTTGTGCTACGAGATCTCCCTTCGTGGCAAATCAAAAAAATTCTAGGTCAACGAGAAGTACCCTATATATTTTCGTGATCAGTGAGTTAATCGACGGTCAAACAAGAACAATGAATAATAATAATTCTACATAAAATTAGAAAATAAATTATTTTCGGATTTTTTTCATCACTCGAGCTATGAGATCTTCTTTCGTGGAAAATTTCAACGTTTTAGGTCGGAGGGAACTACCCTGTAAGGTCTCGAAGATGAGTGAGTGATTTCACCGAAGGACAACAAAGTGTTCCCACGAGGTTTCCCGTTTGTTTCTACAAATTTAGACGAGACTCACATGATGCGGTACCAACTCGTCGTACCCTCGATTGCTGCCGCTGGCGCAACAGGCCATCGACACGAGTGCAGCACTGGGAAGCAGATCGAACACGCTGCGTTTTTCGACGGGGCTTGGATTGTCATGAGTCTGATCCATGAAGAGCGCGTGGGCGATTGAAGGTACCAAAGGACGTTTGCGAGACTGGAAAAACGCTCCAACGGGTTCGCCACCGTAACGATAGATCAGTCGTCCCTCCTCGTGACTGTCCCACGCTGACATGGCCTCTGAAACAAATATGTGAAACCGAAAAATTGTGGCGAAAAATCTCGGCGATTATATATAAACCCATGCGAAAAAAAAAACATTAATCACTCACCTCTGATGAGAGAAGTGATGCCCAAACGGTTGACAAAAATATTGTCTTTCTGATCGGAATTCGTGAATAATTCAGCAACGACGTACAAATCCGGACGGACTCGACGTGCCGCGTCCAACAGATACTGAAAAAATATTTATAATTTTTTTTTTTTTTCAACAACGAGAAAATTCAAAACAACAACGCGACAGACATTTTCAAGGTAGTATCCCACAAATTGTAAGAGTCAAAACAAGCCTGAGATATCATAATACCATCGCCTGATTGAGGTACGTAGTACTTTCATGTGACAACGTCGCGTGTTATGATGTCGATTAGTGAGAGAGAGAGAGAAGATGGGAAACAAACGCGCAACGTTGCCATGTCTACTGGATTACGACCAACTCCTCATATGAACTGTATTTTCCCAATGTTTATTTACTTATTATTATCATCACAGTCTCCTGATCTCTACTGTCAAGTGTCCAAAATGTTCTCCGAATATTCAACCTGCAGCTCAAGTGTTTTCATGAAAATCTGACGAGGACTTTTTGTATTATATCACATTTTTTTTTCGTTAAAAAATATGGTGAATAAAAAAAATCTGGATCTCTGCAATAATTTATTCGTTTTTCAACGTTGAATTTTTTTTGAAGCTATGGCTAAAAATACGCAATAGGAGTTATTTTACCGTGACAAATTAGCTCGTATCCGAAAAAGAGTTATTTTTATATTTTTCGAAAAATATTTTTGCTACAGTGTTCGTTATAATTTTGATTGAATGTACTAACTAAAAGCTACATTTTGGTATTATTTCCAATTTTTCGCATCGATGGTTTGAAAGTGAGAGGGGGGGACACTCTGATAACGACTTCGAAGGCAAATATCTCATGACTGAAGGGTTGAAATGGAAAGGTCTCAGGACATTATTTGTTGCATTTGAGGAGACCTATCCAGAGATATCTCACTCAATAGTGTGAGCTGTTTAATTTGCGGGAGGGGGGTCAAAAACATTTTTTTTTATGTTGCCATTTCTGTTTTCAGGTCACCGATCTACGTCTGTGTACCAAATTTCATCTCAATCGGTCCATAACTGAGACAATGGGAGGCCATAAGGGTTCCGAAATTTTTACGGAACCCTAAAAAGTTGGAATCATGGATTTTTCGTATACGTACTTCGGCAACGGGTATCGGAGTCGAATGACAATTGTCCAAACGTATGCCATCGAATATTCTCGCTGTTTGTTCGACGTATTCCGTCATGTGTTGCCAAAGAAATGGGCTGTCTTCCGGTTTTTCGCCGAAACGCAGTTTCACACTGTCGCCCCATGCGATCAATTCGCGTCTGATGTAAACGTTGGAATCCGCATCGGCGAAATTTTTCAATGGATCGCTGTTCATCACCCAACCGTTGTGAGCCATCAGATAACATCCCGTTTCCGAGTACATCGCGGTCTCTCGCTCCATCAACGATCTTGGTGCTCCGTAATCCGTGAAATATCTGCGACAGCGTATCCGGATGAAAAATATGAAACAATTTTTTCGACAAGCTCGAATACAATTGAATTACCGTGGTACGAGGGGATTACGTTCGCTTATTTCCTTGAGCCTCGGACCGTCCGATTGTACCCTGAAGTATCGAATCCCAGCCACGGTATTTTCCACCGCGGCGTTCAAATGATTTTGAATTTCGTTTATTATAACGTTGTTCAATTCTTGCAATTTTTCTCGCAACTCTTCGGAGCAACGTTTCAAACGTGTTTCCTCGTCGAAGCAATCGACCCTGTGCGGTGTATTAATATATATATATGAAAACAACGAAGATTCGGTATTTTATATTTGAAAAAAAAAAAAGATTTTTCATGTTTGCAATTTTTGTGGTTTTTAATTATTACCTCAGAGAAAAACTCATCACACGATAAAGTTTTATGTATAAAAAACATGCACGACATTGAGCCCTACAACATTATATATTTTTTTTGAAATTTTAATTTCGACAACTTTAACATTTTCACCCGTTTTGAAAAAAAAAAAAAAAAACATCGTCCAATTTGAGTCGATTCGAGCGACGTATGCTCTTATTGCATCCGGCCGCTGAATCTTGATATTCTCAATGTGAACAGGCGTATTATACCTGTACGTGTTGTAATTACGAAGGGCCAGTTGCATGTCGATGGTTGATTTCAAACGGCGATAATGGGGATCTTGTATTATCGCGATGTCGGTCGCGGTGCTGGTCGACGGTGATTCGGGCTCTTCGGGCATTCGGGTTCGCGCGAGATTCAAAAAATCCGCTACCAATTCTTGCACGTCGACGACGTACAACTCGTGAATTTTCGCGAGAGGCAATAAATACGAGTGCAACGCGTGACGTATTGCCTGAAATAATTATTTGAAGAAGAAAAATAATCAAAAGAATACAAACACAATAATGTTGGATTTTTTTTTAGAAAATAAGGAACAGCTCTGATGTTTGATAATCGTCAGATATTTTATGGAATATATTTACGTTCAAATGATCTTCGGTTTCCACCACAGTCGGTATTCCCTTCATTTCCCATTCGCCGGTCGCAACTTGAACCGTCAATTCGAACAGCGTTGCGTCCAGAAGATACGCGGGTCTCAAATGTGGACTGTTGAGACAATTGTACGTGCACTCCGGATGCGACACCAAGAACGGACTCTCGTTGGCTGTATGATTCAACACTATGTCGCAGATACTCAACATCTGCGCGAAATTATTTTACAGTTTTGAATTAGATTAAGAGTCACGGGTATTTAAGGGGGACATCTTATAAAAATTGGAATTTTTGTTTCTCTTTTTTCGTGACGCGATCAATACAAATTGAGAGTGAGCATTTTTGTGATAAATCTTACAGCGTTCAGATGCTTTGTATGGCTATGAAAAAAATTTGAAATTATAGCTGCGTATTTTGTAAGGGCAAAATCGATTTTTAATTTGGATTGATCATGTCACTGAAAAAAAAAAATTCTATTTTTTAGGTGAATTCATCCCCCTTATTCTTTTATGCAGTTGTGTCAAAGCACACTTACGTTCCACTCGTTTCGCATTTTATCGGTAAGTCGTTCGATATCGTCGAAGGTTGTCGGTTTTTCATTGTCGTCGTTGAAATTCGGATTCAATTTGAGCTGATCGCTGAGACTGTAAGCCGATTGAGAAAGCCCAAGTTCCTGAAAACACACACACACACACATACATACACGCGTAACGAAAATCAACCTTGTTTAGTCACATCTTCATTTAAAATACGGTTTGATCCAGATCAGATGAAATTCACCCCAACTTTGAATTGTAATAAAAAAATTCACAAACGACAAATACTTTGAAAAAAAAATGCTAAGCTTAATTCAAACCTTTTTCTACATGTAAATATTTTTCATAATAGCCGAAATGTAATTTTGATATGCTAAAAAAACCTTTAAAGAAAAAAAAAGATAAATAAATGAAAAAAAAAAGACGAAATGCACTTGTCGAAAAATTTATAAAAATGATTGTGTACATTTTTTGACGTACCTGTATTGGAGTGAAGTGAATCATATTGTAACCGGAATTACGTGCAACTACGAGTTTGCTCTCCCAAGTGGAAAAAGGTCCCAGACACTTGGACAACACAGTTTGACACTGAATACAATCCAGAGAGAGAGTTCCTCCCAATGCGGGAAAACGTAGTTCGGGTTCGACCAGCAAATATCCCGAAGCGATTGGATTAACGTCGATACCCTTGCTATAAAAAAAAATAATAATAAAAAATATTTAAAAATAAAAAAAGTAATACAATTTTGTAAAAATTCATTTTTTGTTTTTCTCAATTATGTTCACATTTACTTTGGATCAGTGACGAGATAATGAAATGATCCTGCCATTGTTACTACGAGCGAGGCGACATCGTTGTTCCATCGTAGTTGATAATAAGTTTGTCTCTCAAATTGCTGATCGTTGGTCAGCGGATGGTTTGTAAAAATATCGACAACCTTACCAAACAGCGAGGGTCCCAAACGAAATTCCACTTCCCATCCTGCGATTGATTGATAAAAACAAAAAAAAAATTGAATTCATAAATTATTTCTCATCGAAAATGAAATCGAATTATGAATAAACAATGCGAATAATAGAGACGTACCTTTTTTCAATCTGTACTGAGTACCATCGTGATGCTCACGATTATTCAGAGTGAGTACTCTCACGTGATTCTCACTTTCCACCTCCATATTCGAAGTTTTCTCAGCCATGGTCACCGTAGGTTTCTGTCGATTACAAATGCTTTTGCTAATTACAGCGTTTCTCTCAGATCTCACGAGGATTGTCCGTAACAAAACCAAAAAAAAAAAAAATTTGTTTTCACAATCTTCCAGATTAATAAGTTGTCGCCATAAAAAATTGAAATGAAAACTTCACCACTCGTTGGATAAGTATCGTAATGGAAAAACTATGAAAATGTAAAATTTTAAATCTATTTCAACAATGAAAATTGTGATAATCGATCTGGAGTTTGCTGTCGGACTTGTCACCCGCTTACGAGCCAAATGCGAAGAATAAACAAAAGCGTCGGACGCAAACGCTTATTATAAGTTTCAATCACAATGCAGATTTACAGACCGTGAGAGAGCGAGTATCGCGTTACTCCGTTCCGGTCTTTGAACGCATACAGAACCACTAGCTATTCTCTTACTGTCCCAACACTTAGATTACAGTCCCCGAATGGGTTTGGAAAACGGTACGGGGATCGTGTGGTGTGCCCCCCGCTTGGAGACTGCAACTTTTGCGGCAATGTCGTTCGATTGCGGCAGGCTCGGCAAACTTACGTTAGGCCAGATCAATGTCAGGCCAGGCAGCTTGGCAAGTCCGCAAATGAAATTCTTAATATTTGCCAAAAATTGTTCTACAGTCTTCCAAATCGATCGTTTATTTCCAACATCCGCATCCACGGCGCTCATAATCGTTCGCTCGTAGAACAAATCGGTTTGGTTCTTTGGGTAATTCTAAACGGCGCGGCGACGGAATGTGCTTCTTGGGATCTACTGTCTCTCGGGCTTTAATCATTTATGATCGTCGGTTCGGTTCTCTATTTTCTTACACAAATGCGCAAGCTCTGTCGTTTTTCCTATAAAACAAACGCTCGATCTTCAAAAATTTTCTTTTTTTTATCTCCAAATAAAACAGGACATTCCGTACAGGAAAAAACTTGTGAGCAGAGTTTCCGACCAAGTTAAACACGGTTGACGGTTGTCTCGGACAAAGACAAATTCACATGCGCTAAATTCAGGATTTTACTGATGCGTCAATCGTTGACGACGGGGGCAATACAAAATGCACACTGGTCCGCTCGTGCCAAACACATACGAGTGTCTGTCGCAGATAAGAAATTTTGCATACTCCAGAACAACAATCACAAAACAACAGGACTCGAATAAATATTCGATTGGAACGTGAATTTCGAAGAAGGAAGATTCGTTGGATTAATTGGATACTGAAGCTTAGAACGTAACGATTAAAAACGTACGAAACAACATCGATGACATTGAACCTCAAAACCAGTATCGATTGATATTAATAAACAAACGTGCAAAATTACCTCGACAACGATGCACTCTCGAAATTCCTGTGCAAACAAAGCCCACACGCTGGATCCCCAGATTACGACAAATCTTTCAAATTTGACCTCTAATCGTGGAGGCTACGTGGTACAAAGGTCACGCGTCGAAAAGAAACATGGCCGCCACCGCCGACGCCACCGACGCATCATAAACTACATATGATAACTAATAGACACACATGTTGATAATCAAATGAAAAACGTAAACAAATTACGAAATTAACGGCACTATTGTCATTGTTGACAGTGTTGACGCATCAGCTGACGTTCGACGAAACGTTGCGGAGCGATGACAGCGCCTACTTCAGACTCCGAAATACGAAGAATAAAACAAAATGGCGGGAATACGAAATTATTTTCAAATGGATGCGAAAAACGAGATAACCGTAAACTATTCGAGTTCACGTGAATAAACTGAATAATTGTCGAAGAGCAGTTGTTTGATTTTGGAAAAAAAATTTCAAAAAAATGAAAATTTTCGGAATAATCGGATGACGTCACACGGGGACATATTTTCCGTGATTTTGGCAACGTTTTTTTTGTTCACCATTGGCGAGGCAAGCAGAGCGATTGAATATCGCGGGGAATCCGATTACGAGGATGACATTTTGGTACCGGAAGTGGATTTGAACGTCGACGAGGATGAGGAAACAGATTACAGCCAATTTCCAATGGCGGAAGTAACGAAAAGTTGGCGAAGCACGTTGTCGGATGACAAGAGAGATCGTGCTAAATGCAACGAAGATAGAATTATGTATTATTTGGCTGAATTGCAAGTTATCAATCCGGAAACGATATTGCAGATCGCGTCCTACGATGACCTTGATCGCAGCTGTAGGTCGGTAGTTCGATAATAATCTTTTTGGAAAAAAAGGAATTTTGAATATTTGTACGATGGATGGTGGATGAATTTTTTTTGTGGTTTTATTACGATACAGAAAAATAGAAAATAATTTGAAATCCATCGATGATTTTATGATGACGTGCACGCCATTGCCACAGAGTCATTTGTACATGCAACTGATAACGGGGGTTCGGGTGCTTCACGCAAAATTGTGCGTTCAATCGGATTATCAGTTAGGTAACATCGGATCATCGAGAAAGTTGTGGCATTTCATGTCAAAATTTATGGTTTTTCGAATTTTATTTCAAATAAAATGACTTCTGGAAAAATTTACAAATTTACTCTTTCGATTTGTAAATATATGCAGCTTTTAAGGGATACATGAGTTGCTACCAAGAACTTCACAATGAATACATAGACTGTGGGGGCCCAGCCGACTGGACTGAAAATATGGATTACACGGAATTGTGCACGTGAGCTATCCGACAGAAAAAAATTAGAGCGACCCATTGGACTCAGTTTTGTCGAATTATCGTGTAAAATTGAAAATTCGTTTTATTCAGGGAGTACAAAGCGATATCGGACTGTTATTACACTCAAACTGCATTGCTGTGTGGTATCAAAGCTGCCAAAACCATGAAGGAGTTGGTTGTCAGAGTAATCAATGCAGTTATCGAGGTATACTGTGAAAAAAATGCATTTCATGCGAAAATTTTCATTCTATGTAGAAAATTGTAGTTTCTCAATTGTCTTTTATTTTGTTCATTTTTCATTATTCATAGGTACGTTGTCCAGAGGTGAGAAAAAATCCATCAGTGGAGGATCCTATGCCGGAACATGCAATTTACATCAGAGAATCCAGCAACTGCAATAAAATACTTCCTTGCAATGAGTTACATGGATTGCTCTTGCTGATGACGATGATCATTAACGTTAGTTCAAGCTATCATTTGGGTTTGCACATTTGAACAATAAATAAGGTTTTTTTTGTTCAAGAACTTGTTGAATAATTAATTTCGCCAGTAACTGTTGGGGTAACATCGTGCATTACGTTTCTAATTGTGGAATTTTTGTGGTTTGTATTTGACGCCTGTATTGCTCCGTCGATAACAAAGAACTCTTGTGGATCAATGAATGATAAGATAATCATTTAGGAGTTCTAATTTTGAGGTTATATCAGCAGTTCAGCCAAAGAACAAAGATTAATTGTAATCTTTCTTTTTTGTCGATAGGGGGCTGGGCCCTATCGCTTGTGTAGACTGTAGAGGACGTTGGCGAGGTAAAAACACCGCAAACAACCGGTCACGAGGTCTCATGGATTGCAGAGTTAGGTTATGATCTAATTCTACAATTGTTTGACGTGAAAAATTCGAACAATATAATACAATTGAAAAAATGGATATGTTAAGTGGACTTTTGGAAGCTTTGAACGATGTGAAAATCGGTTATATCATCGCCATGGTCGCGGGCTACGGTCTTTTTAGGTTAATGAGCAAAAACAAAACGACCGATGAAACTTCACGTGACGATGGTTCTGTGGAATTTCATGATGATAATGCTGTGAGTTCAAAAATATTTGATTTTTTTTGTCTTCTTTAAACTTGTTTCTTATTAATTCGAAAGATATAATTTTATATCCCAACTAATGAAATATTTTTATTAATAAAAAATGTATCGATGAATAAAATTTCAAAATTCTATATTGATCGATGGAATCTGAAAAAATATGTTTCCCATCTTCTTCGCACATCAAGTACACATTTCTTGATGTGGTTCTGGAAAATAAGAGTCTGCGCTGCTTGCGGTTGAAGTCCATTACACACATTTTAAAAAAATTTTTTTTTTTTTCATGACAGGAATACGAATCGGACGAGCCCAAGATGGTTCTGGTGGTGCGAACGGATTTGAAAATGGGTAAAGGCAAAATAGCGGCTCAGTGTTGTCACGGTGCGGTGATGGCTTACAAGGCAGCCCTGAAACACCGGCAACTGTTGAAAAATTGGGAAAACGAGGGCCAGAGGAAAATAACCGTAAAGGTAAGAAAAAATAATGATTTTTCGACACGGAAATTATGTACGATTACGACTGAAAGTGATCGACCGAATATTCCTGACAGGTGGACAGCGAAGAGGCTCTGCGTGAAGTAGCGAAACACGCAAAATCGATCGGACTGTTGGCACATACGGTGCACGACGCTGGACGAACGCAGATTGCCGCAGGATCGAGAACGGTCTGTGCGATCGGGCCCGGTCCATCGGCTTTGATCGATCAGGTGACCGGTCACCTCAAACTGTTCTGATTATTCTCATAAACCCCCTGCGAGTGTCTCATCGTCTTTTTGTACATAAGATGCCTGTCGCAATGTCTCAGGCAAGCTTCATTTTTTTTTTTATACGATCATCGATTTACAATAAACACGAACAAACACGATTGAACTATTGGGTTTTTTATTTATCATCGACACTGCGACAGCAGCAAAATTCATAAATACGTTATTCAAAGTTCAAACAATGAAACATTTAGAAAACAAAAGAATTAAAAAAAAAAAAAAAAAAAAAGAAACGTAAATCCAAGTATCATGTAGTGACGGATTTTGTCGTTGTTAGAGATAAGTTACATACTTTGAACACATGTAGATAGGACGGATAGCGATTAGTCGATTATAAAATTTTTTAATTGCATTCGTACGTGCATAATTATTCGTTTTCGAAATGCATCTCGTACTTGTTTACGTGCAGTTTTGTCTCGCCGCGTGCATTGTTCGATGCGAAGAATACTTGTGGCGGTGACCGAATGGAATGATCTAACGACACTCCAACGTTCGGGATTAAACACAATTATTATACTCGACGAACAGAATTGAACGTCTTGAAAAATAAAGTATATAAAAATTTTTTTTAAAAAACAAATGGAATAATATAAGTGCATCCAGTCGTGGTTTATCGTGCAAATTATCGTGCAAATCATCTTGACCCCGAAAAAAAAAAACTAGAATTATTCGTTGTTTTTTTTTTCTTCAGATGAAAATTCTCTTGTCTCAGGTATTCGTCTACAATAATTATTCCCAGCAACGTTTCTCGCCAAGAGAAATGTTAAAAAAAAAAAAAAAAAAAAGAATTAGCTTTCGAACTTCGATGATAATTCGTAAAAAAATTACGACAAATACGTTATTACAGATTACGAAAACATTTTCTCGACACTTGCAAAATTCATTCGTGCGATATCTAAAACGAACCACCTTAAAAATTGTCGTATCTCACATATACATTGCCCACCATTGATACATATAGTACACCTTTCGCATTGTTATTATTATGATTATCATTATTTTTTTTCTTTCTTATTCAAAGTTTCGGCTGTCGAAATGGCAGGTACACAATACTAATTAGTTCCGTGAAATCGAGTGTTAAAAAAATAAGTTGAAGAAAAAAAGGGTGTTCAGTTGAGTTAGATCTCTCATCGTGAAAAATGTATTCGGTTTTTATTTACGTCGTAGTCGTTGTTTCGTTATTTTTCATTCTTTTTCTCGACAACCGATGTACCATTGTATCGCGATGATAATTTTTTTGCTCGCGCTTATAAATAAATTTTATATAAATACTTAAACGTCCTTTCATCTACACGCTACTTTACACGAACACGAGTCACATTCGACCGTGATTAGAGAGCCTCGGAAATTACCCTCGAAAATACGTCTGAAAAATCGTACGAACGACCTCGCGGTCAAAGGTTTATAATTCTTATCGGGTGCGTCTCCAAATTTCAGAATTTTCGATGTTTCGACGATGCAAAATTTCGTAAACGCATAGACGGGCTGAGTCTCGAACGGTCATAATTTTGAAAAAACAAAAACAAAAATTCGAAATGCCAATGTATCCGAAAGTACAATTTTTCGAAGGGTCACACGACTCGGGACTCGCCAATGTTTCGAACGCGCCATGTTTCGACGGATCCAAGTTTCGACAACGTATATATATGTATATTTATAGGTATAGTGGGCGTAAAAATTGTAGAAGCTACAATCTTTACGCGGTTGAACGAGCTGCTACGGCCACTATACCTATATATGTATACATACGTTTTCGAAACTTTGATTCGTCGAAACATTGACGGTCGGACCAATGGCCGAGTCGAGACATTTGTTTTCCGAACGTTTTCGATTCGATCAATCGACCTGTCGGACATTCGAACGTTCGGGGATTTTTTCAAATTCCGTTACATTACCAATCGGAATAATAAAAAATTCGGAGGTTTGGATTATCGAAAAATAACAATTCCGATGAAAAAAAATCGTCGAACTTATGAGCTTCGGAAACCTTGAAGATTCGAAATTTCGAGACGCGCCCTTTCCCTTATCGTGTAAATAATAATCGGATCAAATTTATATGTATATATTTTTTTTCTCTCACATAACCGATTATTTCGATAAAAATAAATCGTAAAAGTTACAAACCCGGTGGGGGTGGAACTTTTCGATGAATTTTATTCGAGCTAGCCGCGCTGCATTGTGACTCGGCGATGGAACGACCATCGGCCTCGTCCCTTCGACAGAGTTCCGGCTCGTTTTGCAACCAATTTTGCGTCTGACTGCTTCCCGTAGACGACAATTGTCCCTGTTCGCTTTCCGTAACATTTCCCGCTTCTTCCAAAAGTTTCGACAACGAAGGCGCAAGCCCAAGACCCAAATTTCTCTCGTGATAAACCTCGGATATCGTTGGCGTGAGTTCGCGCGTCAGACTCGTCAGTGATGTGGCAAAATTTCGCAAATTATGCGGAATATTTTCCGCTGTTTGCGGATTATTTTCCGTTTGATGATTGACCTCGTCGTTGGCCGTTGGATGACGCGGTTTTCTGGGTGTCGTCGTGCCGATTTCCGTTCTCACGCTCAAACGTTCGAGCACGGTTGCCGGCAACGGTGGAAGCGGTTGACGTCGGAGAACCGTCGCGTGACCGGTTTCCCAATCGGTCACCGAACTGCTCGAACTCGAACCCGGTCGCATCGTTTGGTCGGGATACAAATTTCTTATTCGCGTTTGATGATTCAGATTCAGGGCTACCGGTGGACTTGGTGTGAATGCCGCGTCCGATTCACCTGAGAAACAAAAATGGCCAAAACCTTTTTACGGTGTTTGAGAACGTAGAAGAGCAGAAGGAAAGAAAAACAAACGAAAAACTGTGGATTTTTTTTCAATGCAGAAGTGAGGGTTGAATAAAATATATTGTCTCTGTGTTTCGTCGATTCGTGACAACGATGAATAAAACACGTGTTTCTCGGCGTACCTCCGTTTGGACAAGTTTGTCGCGATATGGGAATGCTCGGTGCCTCGGTAGTTTTTCCATCGGGTTCACCACGATGACGCACGTAACTCGCAAAAGCACCACCGAGTTTCGGTCTTTCCTGCACCAATTTTTCCGGCTGATTCACCGATGTCAGACTTTCCATCGAACTTCCGGAATTCAAACTCAGACTCTTCGGTGCTTCTTGCGTATCTGAAAAAAAAAAAAAAAAAAAAAAAAAAAAATGAAAAAAAAATTGAAAAAAAAAGTTCAATCAATTAAAAATGAAATATCGTATACAAAAATATTATCGTCAAACTTCACTTTTTTTGACAATCGAAAAACAATGAAAGATTAACCGAATAATGCAAAACTTTTACATATTAATACATAGAAAATATTGTCAAACCGTATTGAAAGAAAAAAACAACAAAAATCTACCTCTTGCTCTAAATAATGCGAGCAAAGCTTGCGGAGCTTCTAAAAATATGTAATAAATAGATTTGTCAAACCGTATTAAAAAAAAACACCAATAAATATTCACCACGAAATAATACAAGCAAAGTTTGCAGAATAACTTTTAAACACAATAGATAGACCAGATTGTTCAATTCGTATTCAAATAAAACGAAAAAAAAATAAATAAAAATAAAACAAACAAACAACAAAGATTTACCAAACAAAGCGAGCAAAGCTTGAAGAGCAAACTGAACAGCCCGTCTGGACGCCAATTTTCCGGTTCTCAGCGTGACCTCCGATTGTCCGACTTCCATGAGATCGAAACCCAAACTGGCGAACAATTCGTGGGACCCGGAAGCCCGCCAAATGTTCACGGGAAGCGTGACCTCCTGTCCCTCGGTGGCGCACGTGGCGCGTCTCATAGCGGAGATAACGTCCTCCGCGGCTTCGGGAGCTTGCAACAATCGCACAAGAGCGTGAAGCGAAGCCGCGCCAAGTCCGAGAAGCGCTTGCAAGCTGGCGCTGCAACGGGTGAGTCTCTCCTCGGGATCGCTCTGTGGGAAAAAAACGGACGACGGTATGCCGTTGCCCGCGGGTTCGAATCTGAAACCCACGGACATGAGCAATTCCTTCCAACCCGGTGCGATTCCCACTTTGTTCTCAATGCTGCGTTGTGTCGTGTACATGGCGTTCTTCTGTCCGCGATGAATGCGTTGCAATGATTTTTCCACGAGATGCAGAGTGACGCGCAGAGCATCGCGGCTCTGTTCGGGTCCGCCGCGTAGCAATTCCGCGAGCGCTTGGCCCATGAGAGCGACTTTGTTGGACAGTCTGGCGTCGCCGCCGACGAGCAGCCAACCTGCCCAATTTGCCGGATGCGCGAAGTGTCTCGTGTGTTGAACGGTTTGCATGGCTTCGGCCAGTGCGCGTGACGCGCGTGCGCCCTGCAACATGGCGCTGTAAAAAGCCCGTAACAAAATGCTGCCAGCGGTCGGTGGCACAGGCCACATTGCAATGAGAACGCATTGCGCTCCGGCTGCCAAAAAGCCTTTGGCCATCGTTTGCACCCCATCTGCCGTCAATTTATTCGCATTTTCACCCGTTCCCCAACAATGGCCGCTCGACAAAACGACCAAACGCGCGGTCAACCGCAAACGCGATATATCCGTCGTTGTTATCATAAATTCCGGACGTTCCGAAGTTTCCTCCGTTTGATCCGGACTCATGGCCAAACTTCCGTGCGTCCAAATAATCGGTGTGGTCAGATGCACGCATTCGGCATCGGGCAATGATCTCAGAACAGCGGAACGCGTGGCTTCCACACCCGTGAGCGGTCGTGATTCCAACAATTCCGCGACTATGCCAGCTTCGGTTTCCGCGGAGGTCGCGCTTTCCGGCCAATCATTGTCCTCCCGCATGTCTTCCGGTAGAACGGGATTACCGGCGACCAGTGCAGCCACCGTCGCACCGCCCTCGGGCATCGGTGTTCTCGAACGTTTCTTCAACGCTGCCAAGGATGGCACGACCAGCAGTGAAAAACGTTCGCACAAATAATCCTCACCCGTGCCAGCTTGCAAAGCCGGCAATGGCGCGAGATAAAGCGATTTTTCAACAACGAGAATGAGTTCTTTGCGGGCCGGTGGCAAAAGATCTTCGAAAGGCGCTATCAGAATATCGTAGAGCGTTTGAATGGGTTGAGGAGCTTGCCAAGCCGGACCTTTGGCTCCTCGACCCCAACGGGCGCTTCCCGCCCGCGAACTCACCGAACCCACGCTGAACAAACTCGACAGACTGTAAGAACTCGCGTTCAAATGATGACCGCGCGACGTTATCGTCGCGGTTTCCTCCAAATCCACGGTTTCACCGAGCAAAGCTTCGCGGGCTTGAAAAACTTTGTTTTCCAAATTCGTTCCGTCTTCCAAACGCGTCGAATGAAAACGCAACAGTCCACGTGTAGGTGCGAGACACCAAGCGTGCAATTCCCCACCGGTTTCGCTGTAATAAATCACGATTCCGCGTTGACGATCCACAATTTCCGAATAATGCGTTGCATCCTCGACGTTATTTGTTTTCGTTCTTCTCGATCTTTCCGCCCAATTCAAAGCTTCCTCGGCGCGATTCAAGCTCACCAAAACTTTTTGCAACGTGCGATAAGTGTCGGATAGCAATTCTTGTCTGGTCGGTTGTCCGCAAGTGAAGCCCGATGTACCTTCCAGTGATTCCAAAAGATTGGCGGCTTTTTCCAGTTGTTCCACGGAAATTCCGGGTTCACCGGCTTGCCAATGAACGAGACCGAGACGATGACGCAGTCTGGCGACCTCCTCGCGACGTCCCAAACCCTCGGACAGCGACAAACCCGATTGCAGATAACTGAGAGCGCGCGAACGATCGCCGCGCAGATGATGCAATCTTCCGAGGCTGGAAAATGCGGCTGCACGCGCTGGTTGATCACCCGCTGCTGCCGCGAGACTCAACGATTGTTCCTGCAATCTTATGGCTTCCTCCAATTGTCCGAGAGCCTCTTGAGTCGCTCCCAAATTGGCACAAGCGCGGGCTTGCAATCCGGCAGCGTCCAAATCTTCGGCGATGGACAATTCCAACTGATGATGACGCAACGCGGAATTGGGATCGTTCATGAGCAAATGCACGGCTCCGAGACCGCTCGCGGCTTCGGCTTCGGCCGCGCGATCGCCCAAACCGCGGGCGAGTGTCAATTGATGGGACAAACAGCTCACGGCTTGCTCGTGATTGCCCAGAGCCGCGTGAACACGGCCCAAATCGCCGTAAGCCGCACCGCGAGATTCCGTGATGTCGACCTCGTGCGCGGCCACCAAACGTTTTTCGAAACACACCAAAGCCTCCGGCAAATTTCCCGAAGCTTCGCGAGCACGTCCGAGACCTCTGTAAGCTCGTTCCTGATCCCGTACGCTTCGCAAACGTATCGCGGCCGCGAGTTGTTGCTCGTGACATTTAACAGCTTCGTCGGGATCGCCCAGAGCCTCGTAACAATCGCCGAGATTACCGAGAGCACGGGCTTTGTCAATGAGAGCCGTGCCCGTGGTCAATGGTTCGAGGGTGGCCAATTGTTGTTCCAAATAACCAATCGCATCTTCGTAATGAGCCATGTTCAATCTAGCTATTCCCAAATTTCCGAGAGCTTGAGCCTCGACTCCGGAATCGGCTAATTCGCGGGAACGTTCCAATTGTTCCTGATAACATTTCACAGCGTGTGTGTATTGACCTAGTGCCATGTGAACGGCTCCGAGATTACCGTGAGCCCGACACTCGCCCCGCAGATCACCCTCCTCCTGTCTGAGCGTCAATTCTTGGGTGTGAAAACCCAAAGCTTTGTCGAGATTGCGGGTCGCACGATGAGCGATACCCAGAGCTCCGTAAGCCGCGGCTTCGAGACCCCGATCCGTGGCTTGTCGGGCGAGATTCAATTGACGCTGATGCATCTTTATGGCTTCGTCGATTTCACCCAAACGCAAAAGACAATCGCCGATGTTGCCTAACGCGCGAAATTTTCCGGCCAAGTGTTTCGTCATGTGGGCGATGGCGAGATAATACTTTTGACACTCGAGAGCCGTGTCGAGATTGGCCAGGGCCAAGTGGGCCAGACCGAGATTGCAGTAGGCTCGTCCCATGCCCGATTTGTCTTGCAAATCTTTGGCCAGAGCGAGATCCTGATCGTAGTAACGCACGGCTTCACGATGATTGCCCAGACAGTAGTGAGCGTAACCGAGAAAGTGACAGGCTTTGGCCTCGCCCTCGACGTCGTGAAGCTCTTGGGACAGCATTAGATAATTTTCGTAGTAGGGCACGGCTTCCTCGAATCTGCCGCGTGACGACAGACAGTTGGCGAGATTCAGGAGGGCACATGCTTCCCCAGCGGCGTCTTTCAATTCACGAGCTATCGCCAGGTGGGCTCTGTAGTGACGGAGAGCGGTTTCGTGACCTTGGACCGCTTGATAGGCCACCGCTAAATTACCGTGGGTACTTGCCTCCGAACTTCGATCGTTTACCTTGAAAAATTGGGAATTGGAAAAATTTAATTATTTTCATGAGGACATTTTTTTTTGAAACAATGATTATTTTTTGTTTGCTTTTAACGGTGCTTTGGGCAATGGGCCGAGCTTGCGGTTGTAAATTTGTGAGATTATTTTTCTTTCTTGGTTTGAGAGCAAGAATACCTAATACTTTACCGATTTTATTTGTTTTGTTAGCTGATTTTTCTTTTTCTTTTTCTCTTAATTGAAATTCATTGCCCAGTTAATTCGCGAGCGATTGAAATATTTTTTATCAACCATGTTTCTTGATGAATGATGAATCTAATCGTGAAAAAAAATCCGCCAATCATTATTTAGGATTATTTAAAAAAAATTTTTTTACCTCTTTGCTGATCGTCAACTCTTGCTTGTGATATTTTATAGCCTGTTCGTAATAACCAAGGGCGTTGTACGCGTTGCCGATGTTTCCGTACGCTCTGCCCATTCCCGCTCGATCGCCCAACGATCTCGCTATTCCCAGGTGCGCTTGGTGCAATTTCAATGCCGCATCGTGCTCGCCCAGAAGCTGATAAACTATTCCGAGATTGCTGCATGCTCGGCCCTCGGCTATCTTGTCCTTGGTTGTGAGAGCGACGTCGAGCTGTCTCTGATGCCACAGTTTTGCTTGAGCCAGATCACCTGCGATGAGGAATTTAAAAAGTTTGAATTTCAACGTTCGACGATTGTGGGGAATTATTTTTCAAACAGAGATGGACCACATGACGATTCATCGTAATTGTTTGTTTGGAAAAGTATTTGAATTGTATTTTCAGTGAAAGAATGAAAAAAATGTAATGACATCGCTGCTGCAGAAAAACTTTTAGGAATCGATAGATCCGACCAAACGTTTTTGCTCGGTCGGTTGATTTTTTTTTTCCACGGTCGGTTCAACTTTTTTTTCCTCGAAAATCGGTCGTTGTGGACGAATGTCCAGTCGGATTACCAATATGAAGATAACTCATGATTTTACAATGATAAATGTTTTTTTAAAACGATTTTTCGACATTTTTGCAATAATTATGAATATTTTAGATAATAATGAATATTTTTGTTTTACGACAGATTGCAAAATCGAAGAGGCTTTATTATCAACGACGATTTAGTCATGAAAGTATTTCAAATGTATTTCCATCGAACAAATGCCCATACCTCCGGGATTATCGACACGAAGATAACTCATAATTTTATGATAATCAGATTTTTAAAAATTCTCTAATTCTTTTTTTCTTTATTTCTAATAAATTTCTAACCGGCGCATCTGGCAGCGTGTCCCAATCCCGCGTAAGCTCTGGTCTCGATAGCCCGATCACCGAGTTCCTGAGCAATTCGCAAAACATTTTCGTGATAAGTCATCGCCTGTCCGAAATTTCTTCGATAATGATGCGACGATCCGAGATTGCTGAACGCACGTGCTTCCTCCACGCGATCGCCGAGTCTGCGTGCGATGCGAAGATGTTGCGTGTGACAATCAACGGCGCTCTCGAATTCCCCCATGGCCAGATAAACAGCTCCGACGTTGCCGATCTCACGGGCTTCCTGCAGACGATCGCCCATTTGTTTGACCAGCTGCACGCACTGTTTGTGGGACGCGAGAGCGTTTGGCAAATCCCCGATGGCCGTGTAAACGTGTCCGAGACTGGTCAGCGCCGATGCAGCCGCCTGAGCGTCTTTGCACTTCATCGCGAGAACAAGCTGATATCTGTGGGCGGTCAACGCCTCCTTGAATGTTCCTTTGCTGAAGTAAGCCGAACCCAGATTTCCGTGGGCTCGACATTCTCCCTGCGTGTCGCCCAACGAACGTGCTACACCTGTGTGCGTGTTTGTGTGCGACAAACGTATAAAAAATATCTTGTCAATGGGGATTCAAGCATTTTCGAAATTATGGATTTTTGTTGTTGTTGTTGTTGCTGTATACGCTTTGGTCGTGGTTATCGATCGAGTTGATGGAAAATTTGGCGAATGACGTTCATATTGTTATTTATATTTTTTTTATGTGAAATATATGTTTGTGTTGAATATTATCAATTTTGTCTCACTTTGATTTTGGGGAAAGGACGTGTATATTGTTATCTATATTTTATACATGAAATATACTTTTTATGTTGAATATTATTAATATTTTACTCTCTTACTATTTTACTTTTTTTTTGGTTCTGGATCTGAGTAAAGGACGTTCATATTATGTATTATTAATGTTTTATATTCAAAATATATTTTCATGTAAAATATCACTAATATTTTACTCCCTTACTATTTTACTTATTTTTATTGTTGTTTTGGTTCTGAGTGAAGGACGTTCATATGATTATTAATGATTTATATATTGAGGATATTTTGATGTGAAACATTATTTATATTATTTTCTCTGGTTCTGAATGAAAGAATCCTAATTTACCGATGATTATTCGATATCGTATTTACTTGTACATAAATATTAGGATGTGTCAAAAAAACTGAGGATTTGATTTTTTTTTTTGCGGCTTCTACATTTGAAGTGAAAAATCGGGAGACGTTTAAAAAAAAATACCTCATCTTTTTTCAACACACGCTAATATATAATATATGTATAGATTTTTTTTATCGTTGATTCAATAAAAAGTTCATTCAAAATTAAATTAAGAAAAAATATTAAATAATGACAAACTACGTTTGTGCATAAATTTTGACGCGTTGATTTAACATTCGTCGGTTAATTAATTGTGAGAATTCTTTTTTTTTTTTTTTTCAATTTTTTTTATTCGATTAAAACGTACCCAAGTCCTGCTGCATGTAGCTGATGGCTTTGTCGAGTGAATTCAATGCCCAGTAAGCGCTCGACAGAGCCGAAAACACGGATCCACGTAGTTTGAGACTGCACGTGCCGATCGAAAGAGCGGCTTCGAGAACACCCGCAGCGGCTTTGTATTGACCGGCGCCCAGAAGTTCCTGTCCGACGACCGATATCACGACGAACGGCGATTCGTCGAGTTTCATGGCTCGTAACTGTTGAAAAGTCGGTTCCAAGGTCGGACGAAGCGGAGATTTGAGCGAAGCCTCGACCAGGCCGGACAGCAATTGGGGATTCGGGGGATCCCGACCGAGGCCGGCGCTGAACGCGACCAGGGCCTCTCCGTGACGACCCAAGCATTGCAATGCGACTCCTTGACGATAGTACGCCTTGAATTAGAAATAAAATTTGGAAAAACAAAGGCTTCGATACGTTTCGATTGAGATATAAACTATTCAAGATTTTTTTAAACATGTTGCCCGGTAAAACGTTCGTACGACATTCAAGGACAATATCCGACGTATTGCAATGGATTTTTTTCTGTTCTTCTGGATTTTTTCTGTTTAGATTGTTTTTTGTCGATACGCATTTGTGTCGGATAATGAGAAATTGATATTATTCGGATAAATGTTCATAACCACCTTTGGCCATTGAGGAACTAGTTCGGTGGCTCTGACAGCGTCTTGCAGAGCGAGCGCGAACAGACCCATCTTGAGCCTGGCCGCCGATCTGTTGGAATAAAGCACATGGCTTAGGGGATCCAAGGCGAGAGCCTCGGTGTACAGAGTAGCGGCCAGGGCGTAGTCTCCGTTCTGACAAGCCGCGTTACTTCTGCGCACCGTCTCTAGGAATAGTGCCCTCGATCCTGCAGCCAAGGCCGACGTACCTTCGGGCTCCACCTGTTCGAGTCGGCGATAAAAT
The DNA here is from genome assembly GCA_963662125.1 of Diplazon laetatorius. Classification (NCBI taxonomy): domain Eukaryota; kingdom Metazoa; phylum Arthropoda; class Insecta; order Hymenoptera; family Ichneumonidae; genus Diplazon; species Diplazon laetatorius. Next base: position 7,978,479 of record OY759158.1, on the reverse strand, counting down.
TGAAAAATTAAAAAAAAAACACACACACACACACAATCACAAAACTTAAAAAATATTGTCGAGGCCCAAAGCGCAATAATGCCAAAGTGATAAAAAAAAGGAAAATCACATTCACTAGTCGCTTTGTAACTATAAATGTACTATAATCGATCAATGTCTTTGATGATGTGCGTTCAGCACACTTCTACGCAACGGTCGCCAAGTAATTTATCCCAAAAAAGAGAAAAGATGAAACACAAAGAAATCTAATAGCCAAAAGGACCGAAAATTAGAAAATTAATTAGATACTTATCCAATCATAAATGAAAATATTTAATGAAAAATCATTTTTACAGTTTTCAATTTTTACAAGAATTCAGAAAAATTCTAGACAAATAATGAAAATTTCAACAACGGTGAGGCGATCCAATATACGAAATAGAGCATACTACAGAATAATTAATCAGTCGTTCACTTGAAAAATAGAATAAAAAATGTATGTATATAATAATTAAAAAAAAAGAATATATATATATATAAAACTGGGATAAAAATAATTTAATTACCTCAGAGATATCCCTATGAGACATTGTTTAACACGGGCCGGTACCATCCTCTTGCGTGGGCATTATCCGTGGCGAAGAAACTCCATTAGACAAGGCCCCTCCGCCCCCCCCCCTCCCCCCGCTACTCCTCCTCCGCCCCGCGGGCCGTTTCACGCGCGTACACCTAATATTTCCCCAGAGACGGTCACGTCTAACACTCGGTTCCTTTTTCTATCCTCCAGGTTGTCCGATATAACAAAAAAAAAATTCAAAAAACAAAAAAAAAACGTTCTTCGTCTTTACGCAACGCACTTGCCAAGCTTCCCCTCAATAACCGCCAAACGTTGTTTCTTCGTTATCTACTTTGCTCGACGTGGTTTTCTGTTGTTTTTTTTTTTTTTTTTTTTTTTTTTCACTATCAAACGATTGATATATATATATATGAAATGAAAAACTTAGCGCGAAAGGAAATTGGATTTGGCGAGTGCGATGATAAGCGGGCCCGGGTGAACTGTTTTGCCGGTTGGGCCGATCGAGACTGTCGGGATTCCCGAAAAAACCGCGTTGCCGGGGGTTTGTTTTCGATAGGAGAGGATAAATTGGTTTGATTAATAAAAAAGGAGGGAGTAAGGCGTCTTAGGGGGGCACCCACTGCATTCCTCGGGCACAGCCATCTTGGAATGTGACCCCGGGTCCCCCCGTTGGGCCTGAGGAGTGGGGCGACGGGCCTGACGGCTCACCTACACGGGCCTTCTACCCCCCCCCCCCCCACACGCCCTCTCCCTCCCCGCCACTTTCTCCACCTCCACTTCTACTACTCCTTCTTCTTCTTCTTCTCGCGGGCCCTACTATATAACACATCTCTATGTATATATATATATGTGTGTTTGTGTGTGTGGAAGGGTGTGTTGAAAAAAAAGTCAAAGTTTTTTGATTCTTCTCGTAGTTTCTACGTTTGAAGTTGACACTGTCGGTAGACATCCGTCAAAATTGGAGCCCAATCGAACAATATTCAGAGGTTCCGCTTGCACGAATTCCATTTTGCCTTTAATTATAGAACGTAAACTTTTTTTTTTTTCAGTCGCAATTTATTTTGACGGTGACTGCAAAAATTTTGCGGGCTGGAAAGTACATAAGTGCCATAGGTGGCATTGAGGTCACTTGAAATGAAGATATTTTTTTGGTTTACGATTAGAAAAAAAACAACAAATAGTTAACGGTTATGTTTTTCGTCAGTTTTTTATAATTTTTTTTAAAGAGAAAATTTTTAACTGTTTTTTTTTTTTGAATTGTAAAACAAAAAACATTGCTACTTTAAGTGATATTAATATTGTGTATTGGACTTACTTCCTATTCCTGGAATTTTATGGTTTACCTGAAAAAATTAATTGCAATTAAAAAAATTAAAAAACTTTACATGTTAATCAAAAGAAAAATCGAATTCGTGAAGGCGGAACCCCTAAGTATTGTTCGATTAGGTCCAAATTTTGACTCAGGTCTCCTGACGGTGCCTACTTCAAATGTAGGAACTGCGAGAAGAATCGAAAAATTTTAAATTTTTTCAACACACCCTAATATACATAGTGTGTGTGTGCTTCGCATCACTCGCGCGCCTCTCACCGCCCAACACCATACACTTGCAATCCGTGGTTCAATCATTTTCTATCGAGATGTACGAATTCCACGTAATTTCTTCGATCTTCGTGCTCATCGACGATCCTCAACGTCCAACATAATTTACTGTTACATTGCAAATCGACAATTCGTTTTTTCGATTATTCGTTGCGATACCGAATATTTCGATGTGGGTTCGAAAATTATCGTGATGCAAGCATTCAAAATGAAATTTAAATTTTTTCGGACTTGTTGCTGTTGTATTTCGTAGGTTTGAAGATTATAACGAGTATTCAAAAAATTGAAATTTCTTCATTGTTATATTTGTTTATTATGGGATTGTGCAATTTTTTTCATTTGTATTTTTATTTCAATTGTTCGCAATTATTTGGGATTTGATGTGTGTTGCACTTGCTTCGGTTTTAGAGAAAGATCATGAGATTGAAAGTTCTTCCTAGGGATCGCTTAGATTCGAAGTCCTCCTTAGGGGTCCCTTAGATTCAAAGTTCTTTTTAGGATTTGCTTAGATTCCAAGTCCTTCTTAGGGTTCTCTTAGATTCAAAGTCCTTCTTAGGATTCGCTTTGATTCGAAGTTCTTATCAGGGTTTGCTCAGGTTCAAAGTCCTTCTTAGGATTCGAAGTCCTTGATAGGGTTCGCTGGGATTTAAAGTCCTACTTGGGTTTCGCTTAGATTCGAAGTGCTTCTTAGGATTTGCTTAGATTCTAAGTGCTTCTTAGGGTTCGCTTAAATTCGAAGTCCTTCTTAGGATTTGCTTAGATTCGTAGTCCTTCTTAGGGTTCTCTTAGATTCGAAGTGCTTCTTAGGATTCGCTTAGATTCTTCGTCCTTCTTAGGGCTCTCTTAGATTCGAAGTGCTTCTTAGGATTTGCTTAGACTTGGAGTCCTACTTGGGTTTCGCTTAGATTCAAAGTTCTTCTTAGGGTTGGCTTTGATTCGAAGTCCTTCTTAGGATTCGATTAGATTCGAAGTCCTCAGGATTTGCTTAGACTCGAAGTTCTTCTTAGGGTTTGCTTAGATTCGAAGTCCTCCTTAGGGTTCGCTTAGATTTGGGGCTTATGGAATCAGTTCGTCTCTGCCTTGCTCGCTGCAGCTGCCTCGTGAGACCCCGAAGACACCCTCCCCCCCCCCCCCCCCCACCCGCCCCACTCCTCGCGATGCGAGGATCGAACGTCCTTAATAAGCTTACACACCTGGTGAATGCGAGTGTCGAAAGGTACTACGGATCTAGCCGAAGATCTATCTCGACGTATTACGAACGTAAAGCGAATCTTTGCAACGACTCTTCCAGCTTTATGAGAATTCTTGTTTTAATTATATTTTCATTTTTTTCCACCCTCATTCTTTTTAACGACCGTATTCCAGCTGACGTAAAACCTCGAATATTATAATTATCGAGTTTATTTCTCTCGCGCATGTATGGCACATTCCATGATGTTCAAATCATTTTTCATTCATGACAAAACTTTTTCGTGATAATGATTATTTTTTAATTTTCACTTTTTTTCGGACCGATTGAAATGCAAACTTTTGCGCAATTGAAATATTTAAATTCCGCTTTTGAGATGTGTAAGCTTCGGCTCCGGGTCGTTCACGTGGACCATCTGTTTTGTTAACTTGTTTTTTTATTTCTTTATGTTTCGAACATTCAGTTTCGTTGGAATCAATTTGATCTTCAAAATCTTGCCTTGATGACTCAATAATTGTCATTAAAATTTTGTCCGACTTCTCGGATCTTCGTGTCTATCAACATTTGTTTTTGTTTCTTTTTTTTTTCGATTTTACCTTCAACTGTCTTTTGCTTTGTCGGTTGCAACATTCCATTTCAACAAAGTAGCAATTTTTGTGAAGATTTGAAATAACAATTTAACAATTTCCGCGATTAATTGGTTTCGAAAATGATTTCCATATTCCAATAATTCCGAATTCTATTAGATGAGAATCAATCGGACATGATAAATATAATTGTCGAATTTGGCACGAAGGGACCCATATCCATTTACAAGATGTTCTCACTATTGCGGGTAATGCAATGGGAGAGGAAGGAGGAGGAGGATAAGGAGGAGAAGGGTGGGAGGGAGGGAGGGAGGGTAAGGGGGCCCATACGGGCGCGCAACATCCGGGCGCACCAGACCCATACGCAAGCGTACAATTCTCACGTGGCTGCAAACGGAATCTCGGCACGGTCTTTCTCTCTCTCTCACTCTCTCGCGGTTATATACGTGACCTTTCTATGCATATACGTTACCCGCACACATGCCACACGATGGGGGCCGGGTTTTCGGGCCCGGGGTCTTCTTTTCCCACCCTTTGGCGCGCACCGCTGACCCGCTACATTCGCGAGCCTTCACTTTAATACCTTTTGCCGCCGAGCGGCCGTATTATCTCGTAAAAAATAAAAATAAAAAATTGTTGAAAAATAAAAAAAAAAAAGAAAAAAAAACAAAAAAAAACTACAACAACGACGGCGGGCATGCAACCCTTCGCGGTACATAAAAATTTTTACGTACGGAAAAGAGAATCGCGCGACCGCCGCGAAGATGCATATTCCAGATGCATCCGTTTTTTTTTTTTTTTTTTCAATTTTTTTTTCCGCCAACGTAGAGACGGAGATCTCACGCGGGAATTTATCCCGCGGATTCGATCCGCGAAGCATCTTTCACGCGGTAAAACCTCCGGGATCGTTGTTCCTCATTTTCTTTTTTTTTTTTTTGTTTTTTTAATAATTTTTTTCATAATCGCACGCGCCATTATACGAAATTGGTTGGCGTTGAGGTAAAAACACTGCGGATCGGAGCGGGAAAATAAACGTGAGACAGTCGAGTTTCAATATCGCATGTTTTTCAATGGAGATTTTAAAACTGAAGAATTTTTCATCGAATCACGAAAGAGCGATTTTTTTTTCTTTCGTTCGATGAAAAATGTTGTTTGAAATATTTTGTCGAGCTAATGAAAAAAAAAATCTTTTGGGATTGATTTTTATGCGTTAATTGTTAGGAAAAGAAATAATTATATTCATTTATTTACTCACAGAATCGAAGAGATCATCACAAGTATAAATGAAAGTAAAAGAAATAAAAAGATTTAAAAAAAAAAAAAAAGGTTGACTATTTCTTTTCCGGCACGACTTCGGTTATTCCATACATTCCTGCCAATAGACGACCGTGCGATATGGGGACCGGCTCCTTCGGCGCTATGTAAGGTCCTTTTTCGCCCATATACACGTAACTACATTGCGGGTCAAGGTTCAGTTTGAAAACAAATAAATAAATAATTTAAGAAACAATTAATAAATGAAAGAAAAAAAAGAAAATAATTAAAAAAAAAAAATAAAGCAATAAATATTTTTGAGAACAACAGTTTACAAACAAAAAATGTTCGTTGGGTTGGTCGAATCGGTGAGTCCTTGAAAAATAATTAAAAAAAAAAAAAAACAATAAATAAATAATTGAAAATAATAAATAAAAAATAATTTCAAAAACGGAACAATAAATATTTGTCAGACAAATAATTTATAAAAAGGTTCGTTGGGTTACTTCGATAATTGTCCATTGACAATTACCCGAGTAACCGTTTCTAAAATTATTTTTTATTTTTTAATTATTTATTCACTGTTTTTTTTTTTTCAAATTATTTTTCAAGAAGATAAAAGAAAGCGAAAAAAGAAATGTCTTTTTTAAGTAATTCAAGAAAACAAAAAAATAATACACACACACACACACACACACATGTGTGTTAGTGATATTTGCAAAAGGATACGGCAACCTCAACACCCAGTATGCACTCTGTGAAAGTTTAATGGGTTCTTCGCATCCCGTAACGAAGATCGGACACGGCGGTGGTCCGGGCTGTACCCGTGGATTCAGAGTCACGTGAACAGGCGCTTTTGGGGTCACCACGTGAATTCTCATCAATTGCGCGATCAACGGTTTCGTTTGCCTGTAAAAAAAAAAAAAATACACATAAATATATTCATACGTCGTGCGGTCATCAATTATTTTTTTTACGATATTTTTTTTCTTCCGTTCGAATTTTATTGCAAATGGTAATGAAGGATTATTGGTGGTGGGAGGGAGGGGGCTACTGACCTGCATGGACAAGGAAAGTACAGAGGCATGTCAGCCGTGCTCGAAGTAACTTTGTTTCCGCTGTCCTTTACTATTCCGTTTCCCGTGGCTTTCAGCACTTTGTCCGGTGCCGATGCCATGAATCTGTGACCGCGTGGACATTCGTACTCCACTCCCACGAATATCTTTACCACAAATTCTTTGCCGCCTTTCGATTTTCGACATTTCATCGTATTTGGATTTTGAAAATTTTTTCCACGCTGACAATAGTTTCGACCGTCGTGATCCCCCACCAACGGCCAGTACGAACCTCGATCCTTTTGATGCTCCAATCTGCGGATAGAACGTTTGACATTTTTTTTTTGTCAAATGTTATTTTTTTTTTTACATTTAAAATTATCGTTTCAAATGTAATTGTTTTTATATTTAAAATTGGTTTTTAAATGTATTTTTTATTACATTTGAAATGTGTTTTCAAATGTATTTTGCTATTACATTTTAAATCGTTTTAAAATGTATTTTTTTACATTTGAAATTGCTTTTAAATTTAATTATCTTACATTTAAAATTGTTTTCAAATCTAATTTTTTTTTTACATTTAGTTTATTGGATTAATATTTTTTTCCAATAAAAATTGTATAAATTTGAAAATATTTTAAAAAATCAGTTCACAGCAGTATTTGGCGAGTTTTTTCAACATTAAATTGAATCAACTGGGTTCTAGAATCTAATTGAATGCAGTGAGTCATTGTATGAACAGTCACCTGACGGTGACGTCCCATGGCAGAAGAAATGCGGAGGTTGCGAAAACACCATCCTGATGCTGCAGTCCCAAATTGTGGGAATAAAGACTGCTCGGTCCGAGACATACGAGTGACCAGCTTGAAAATTGCGGTAACAAACCAGCGGGTGATTCTGTGTGCAACATTCCTGGTAAGTATTCGGTGGTCGACGGTTGTCTCACTAGAGACTTTTCTGAAAAAATGAAAAATTAATTTGTTCAAATAGATAATTCAATAAATAAATAAATAAATAAATAAATAAATAAATAAATAAATGAATAAATGAATAAATAAATAAATAAATAAATAAATAAATAAATAAATAAATAAATGACTCAATGAATAAATGTAGGCATCCTGATGATTTCCATTTCGTCCTTCTTAGAATAATTTTTTTTTTTTTTTTTTTTTTTTTCATATACGCCGTGATTTACCTTTGGCATTTTCACCTTCGTTATCCGTCACTTGTATAACAACTTTCTGCGCCTCACTCGGCGTAAGACTCGTTTTAATCGCGAGTCTCTGAACTTTTTCCACCACCGGATCGTTGCTCAATTGTCCACCGCTTCCGTATGCTGTTACGTCATCGCCTGAAATCCTCATTTTGTCGATAAAAAAAAGAACCAAAAAAAAAAACAACAACAACAGATCATTGATAATAGAAATAATTCTGTGAATATTAATTCTAATGTTTAAACTAAGGATTGTATAAAACAAATTTCTGTATTACCGTGTAAAGTGCTGTCCGCTAAGCTGCAAGCTTGCGTCTGACCCTGCGGAGTTGACAATTCCACCCGACCAACCGAATCTTTGCGTTTCACACCGGTAAACAATTGTGCGGCCCTGAAAAATAAATGGAAATGAAATGAAACTCGAACTCGGACCAAAAGTCGAAAAATATAATATATCAAAAAAAAATATATCAAAACAGTCAAAACAAACAGAGATAAAAATTAAAAAAAAAAATTTTTTTTTTTAAATTCCAATTAAAGAAAAATTCGTTGAAATTCAATCGTAATTTTTCTAATGTTACAATTTCATACCTAAAATTGTGGGTACTCGGTTGAAATATCGGAAATTGTATATTCTCCAATTGCGCGCATCCGCACAATTGCGCCAACGTGTTGAAATACGTGTAATTAGCGTCGCGCAGATTGAACGGATCGCCGCGGGGTCCTTGACAACGACCGCAGTTGCAAGCGCATATGTAACGAACACCGCTGCAATGTTCCTCGACCGGAAGTTCGCTGTCGTCGGTACCCGGTTCCACGTGTTCGCCGCCACCCGCTCCCTCGCTGCCGCCTTTGTGAATCGGATTCGTGCAAGGATTGCCGGTCAACGACAATACCTCGCACATCTGTCTGCCGGCACGCCAATGTCTGTCGCAACTTATTTGCAACTTGTCGCTGTACTCCTCGAACAGAGGTCCGCGTGCGTGCATCTCGAACACAGCCATCGCGTGAGCCAATTTTGTCTCGTGATACGTTCTGCGTAAAAAAAAGAAAAAAAATAGTAAATAAAAATGAAAAATATGTTTTGAAAAAACTAAATTAAAAATTCGACGAATTATCGTTTTTCAGTTTATAACGACGATTTTTTCTATATATTTTTCTTTATATCTAATTTTGCTGCCTTTTCGTGACGATTTTACCATTTTGAAGTGGTACGATTTTGAAGTGGTACGATTTAAAAATGGTACGATTTTAAAATGGTACGATTTTTAAAATGTTACAATTTTAGAATATTACGATTTTCAAATGGTACGAGTTAAAATAGTGCGATTTTAAAGTAGTACGATTAAAAAATTTCATGATTTTTAAGTTGTAAGATTCTTGAATCTCACGATTTCTAAAAGTAGACTATTTTCAGAGTATTCAGTTCAATTTCCAGATTGAAGTAACGAAAAATGGGAAAGTCTAGATTTTTTCAAAGAAAAAAAAAAAAAAAAAAAAAAAAAAACGAAGTATAAAATTTCACGAATTATCATTTATCAGTTCACGAAATGATCAGTTCACAAAAACGATTATCTCAAAATACTTTTTCGACATCTTGTTTCGTTGTTGATGGTAAACCTGACCTTCCATAATGTTTCGGCAAATTTTCACGATAAGTTTGAAAGGCTCTCGGCAAAACTTTGCTGCACCGACTTCTGCTGAATTTAACATCGGTATCGAGCAAACCGTGTAACCTCGACGGTGATTTGTCATCCGGCTGGACCATGAAATGATCGAAAAGTTTGTTCGTCACTTCGAAAAACAACGTCAGATTCGGTATCTGCAAAACGTAATTTTAATTTGTTTCAGTCGAACTAACGTGATGAATAATGTGAAATAGCCGAGCGTTTTGATGTAAAACAAAAAAAGAAGAAAAAACTACTTCGAAATGCGACGATGCTGTGTGTCGGCCCACATTGTCGTCGAAACCTTTCGAAAACGCGAGTTTGATATGTTGCTGAAGAAACAAACGAAACGATCGTGTTTCCGTTTCCGTTTCCGAGCTGTTGAAAGGCGATTGCAAGCTCGGACAATTTCTCGATGCCGTGACACCGGTCACGGTCGAACAGCTCTTCAACAAACTTCGAGTCATGTGACCCAGAAGATCCCTCGATTCCAACGAACCCGTGTTAACGTACACGAATTCTTGATTGGCCGGTATCGCGAACAACGAGTTAGCACTGTGAATGAATCGTACGTGGATCGAAACAATGAAATATCGTATCGATGATAAAGATTCCTTTCTTCGTTTACCTTCGTAACCCTTTTTAGTCACACTGGGTAAATTTTATCCCAGCTATTTATCACCGTAAAATATATCACGTTAACTTGATGAAAAATAAATATCTTAAAAAAGCCAATTTGAAACCAATTAAAATAAAAAAAGTAGTTTTTGTAATTCGTTATTTTTCAAAACTTTTTTTAAAATATAAAAAATTACATTTTGGCCATCATAAAAATTTGTACTTTTAAAAAAAAGTTCGAAATATGATCAGAATTTTTTGTCAAAATTATTTTGTCGATTGCAATATTTTTTTATTGCAATTCAAAGTTGCCAAGGTGAAATTTTTATTCTGCGTGACTGAATCGTGATTTTACTAAAGTGTATGGGCAAATAAGGGCGAATGTAGATATGAGAATTTGGGAATTTTTGTAAATTCACCTGATATTGGTGACTATGCGATTTTTCCGAAGTACGTGATAGATCTGATCCTCGAGCGAATGCTCCAGTTTTTTTATACTAGCCGGACTGTTGGGATCTCTGAATACGGCGGGACAGGTTTCGAAGTAAAAAAGTACTCTGGGAGAACAGGGCCTGCCGTTGGTTTCCCAACCCTTTGGCAAGCCGGACGTGCCGTTCAGAACAGAAGACCATCCGACCATCAAGGCATGTTGTCTGGACAAAAAAAAAAGAGCAATATTGTTTAACCTTCGAAAATAGCTGAATCGTTGGAAACAATGTTGAATTGTGCGAGACACTCGAGTCAATACGCACCGTTCGATGTCCAGAGCTCTGAACAGATGCACGTAGCTGTAGTCGAATATGTGCGTCGGATTTGTTACGATGACAATGTGCGATATGTGAAAAAGAACCAGCAAAGCCCTGGCATATTTGTCTCCCATGTGCGCCCATACGCTCAGAAAATCTTTGCATTCGCGAGCCGCCGCAAAACTTTCGTACTGCTTGATCAACGTGTAAGTGTCCAGAAGCCCGCGCAAATGAAGATAAACAGTTCTGTCCTTAATGTCGTGGTAACCTTCGATCTCGCACTATAGATTAATAAAACCAACAAAACAATGTTAGGAAACAAATTTGTTCTATCGCAAAGTTGCTATCGGACAGAAAGTTTCGATGTTACCAATGTATTTTCATCGACCGTCGGATCATCCAGCAGTCCAGCCTGAAGCACCGAACTGAGCATTTCCGTTTTGCATCCTTTGGCTCTGTACTGAGACTTGCCAATCACCGAAACTACGACGACCTTTCTATCTCCATTCGTAATGCTGTAAATTAAATAAACAAAATGATAATTCGATTGTTCGTAGCACAATCAATGGAAAACAAAACACATTGGAAATCATCGTTAAAACACAATACCCATACTTGTCAAGGTCGTGTGGTATCTTGAATTTTTTTGGACGCATGATAAATAAACGTTCGTTTGTTTACACGATTATTTGTAATTGTTATTGTAGGTTATGTTTGGCGCGTCACATTATTCTGACGTTGAAAACGCGACCGAATTGTATCAGCGGTATCAGTATCAGGTCGTGGGTAACAGCTGATGGAGGATGGACCACAACAGCTGATCGTCGTTCCGCATTCCATCGTTCCCGTGTTCCATCGTTCCTTCATTAGTTTTTTTTTTCATTGTTTTCGTTGACAGAATTGGTTGCAGATACGCTTGCGGGTTTACAATAAACGTCAGATCGCATCGAATGAATATTGAAAATAAATAAACAAATAAATATGACAGCATTTGTGGCACGTAGAATAATTTCGCACTTGCGTGGAGGAAACAACGGAAATTTGTTGTCACGAGCGATTGTCATTAGATTCAACGGAACGCTTCCCAAGGAACAACTGTCGACCGAGGATGCCGGAAAATTTGCAATTCCGTCACCGATTCCCGGCAAGATTCAAGCTGCTGTGTTGAAAAACTTTTCCGAACCATTGTCCATCGAAAATGTCGAACCTCCCACGTCTTTACAATCCACCGAGGTTCGAATTTGACGATTCGTTGCATTTCTAACCTCAAAATGTTTTACTCTTGGAGCATATACATAATTCACACGTATTACGGTGATTTCTTTTTACACGAGTGTTTTTTATGTTTCGTAGGTTCTCATCGACGTTAATTACTGCGCCCTGAATGGTTCCGATGTTCTTTTGATCGAAAATTCTTATCTCTACGAACCTGCGCTGCCGTCGGTGTTGGGCTACGAAATTGTGGGTAAGCTGCTGAACGTCGGTGACGAGGCCAAGAAACTGGGGCACAAAGTGGGCGATCAGGTGGTGGCGCTGAACAGAGAACGTCGCGGCGGACTCGCCGAACAATGCACTGTCGATATGGGAGTAAGTTGGTTCGTCGGATGCTTGGTCGACAAATCTAATCGCAACATTGCGAGACGGAACAAAAGTCTTGCAAAATTTTTTCAGAAGTATCGTGGTCTTTGCATCGATTTTTTTCCATGATTCCGAATTGTTGCAGGATGTTTGGAAGATTCCCAGCTCTTTGAAAATGGTTGACGTAGTTTGTTTGATGAACCACTACATAACAGCGTTGGTGGGATTGCAGAACAAAGCAAATTTGGAGGAAGACGAAATGGTTCTCGTTAACGTCGGATTGGGAGGTCTCGGTTTGGCGGCTGTGGATCTGGCGACCAATGTCTTTAGATCAAAGGTAAGAAAGATCAAGGATCAATGATAATATCGTTAAAAAACTAGAATGTAATTATGTTCAGGTAATCGGAGTCTCGGCGACGGAGGAAAGAGCAAATTTGGTTCGCGACAAGGGCGCCTTTGCTTCGCTGAAATTTCACGATCGCAAGCTCATGAAACAAATTGTTCAAGTGGCTGCCGACAAAGACATAGCCGGAGTGTTCGAAGGTGTCGACGGTGAAAATTTCAAAAAGGTTTTAGATTGGTAGGATGATAAATTTGCTAGTTTGGCTTCGTCATACTTTCATTCGTGTGATATATATTGGGATGTTTTCTTTTGCGTAGCTTTACAGACATTTACAAACCAGAATTTCAGAGGGATATGCTTCGTGATGATAATTTTGCAGTTTTGGTGCAACATTTATCACGAGATGGTATGATTCTTGGTATTGTCGATATTTCGAGACTGTTATTTCTCGCGAGGCTTGTTAAAATCAATGTTATCTTTTTCAAATTTCCCAAAGGACGAGTTATTATCGCGGGAATAGCGCCAAATCGAACTGAAGAACAGGCAAAGATGAACACTTTCACACCGAGTGGACTTGATATTCGAAAGTTTCGAGAAAAGAATCACGAATCGTATCGGTAAGTTGACTCAGTCTGGTCACAAGCGAAAGCGAGTGTCAAAGTCGAAAAAATACATTTTACAAAAATAAAACGCCTTTACGGCACCGATTCCAAGATTAATTCATTAGATATTGTAAATATTCAAGTATCAATATTTTTAACTTTTTAATTTAAGTTTGTACATATAGGAAAATTGTTGAAGTCTGTTTTCATTTTTTTGTAAAAAATTCAAAGAAATACAAAGAGCCAAACGAAAAAAAATATAGACGAATCCTCATTTTTTGAAGTCGGTTAATGAATAATAATTGCAATTTTGTTACAGCGAAGCGGGTCAAGATATTTTGGATTACTTCGAAGAGGGACTCATTACACCGTCGAGGTCGATGATCACCGGACTCTACAAAGTCAACGAGGCCATAAAATTTATGAGCGATTTGAAGAATTTTGGAAAAGTGTGTATGATAATTACAATAATTTATGATAATTAGCTTATAATATCATAATTTGTTTTTTTTTATTATTGGAATCAATCTTTCAGGTCATCATTGATCTGAAGAACAGAGAAATCACGGAGGAGATAAAAGAATGAGACTAAACGCGTTTTTATTACGAGAAAAAAACAAGACGAGAAAAAAAAGTGGCGCAAAGTCGACTTTTAAACTTTCAGAGTAAAAGTATGTTGACCAAATCATCCATGATTGAATTCAACCGAATTCCATCTAACGCTATGCAAAAAAGTTATTTTCACATAAATTGTACGATCGAAGAATTGTACAGAGTTAAAACTGTGAGATGATATAAGTTTTATTTATATTTTCTAATAATCCTAATACGATTGCTTTACAAATGTTCGTGACGTTCCTGAAACCATTTTGACGAGTTCCTGTTTCACAAATAGTACTCGTGACAGATTTTTTTTCTCACTGCAAATTTCGTGAATAAAAAGTAATTTATAATTTTGGCTTAATCTAGCCAGACGCAATGATCAACGGTACTTCTATTCATCATCGGTACATCGGAGTATCAAAGTCATTGAAATATTGTACCGAACAAATAAAAATAATTTGTTAAGAAATTGGATTCTTATTGATTAAAAAAAATTAAAATATAATATATGAGCGATTTTCAAATAGATATAACTTTGATTTCTCGAAATCCTTTCTTTATCGAATTTTGAAAAAACTCGAGTTTTTTACGAAATCTCAATATATAATAATGGTTTCCTATCTAAAAAAATAAACAAATAAATAGATAATCAATTTTTTCCATAAATAATAATTAAAGAATTATACGAAAAATCAAATATCGATTCCCTATCGAATATAATCGAATGATCGATTTTTCGTAGGCGCCATTATCTTATATTGATATTTACGAGAACTGATAAAGATGTTTTTGCCCTTCTCCAATTTTTTAAACAAGCAAGTTAAAAACTTAATTTAAAATCGCTCGTATAAAAGTTTGGAATGACTTATAAACATTGGTTAGCATTAAAAATTCGTTAACAAGTAAAATTCGGTAAATTGCAACAACCGACAAGTTGTTGAAAATCTGTTTGAATCCACATCGATGATGGATCGGTGTGTTGTGCGGGGACACGTAAAAATTTGCAAAGTGGATAAATGGCAAAAGGGTATGAAGGTATATTGGTCGAAGATCAGTGTTGGGATTAGCCAAGTTGGTGCGCGGCGGTGATTATCGATTGCTCAATCTGGGTTTTATCGAAATCGGAGCGTGTGTCTGGGACACCGGAGCGTTGTGCGAGAGCGTGCGTTCCCCGGGCTACCGTAAAACCGTTCGCGTCGACGATCGACGACGACAAAGGGGTCTCGGGCTCGGGAGAGTAAAAGTCCTTGTCGGTGTGTCTCACGATAAAGCCAATCTCATTCTTACACCGCGCCGTCGTAACTAACAACCGATTATTACGTTGTTCTCCACCGGGGGGAACAAATGATAACAAAGAACTCGGGCGAAAGGAATGTGACGTTGCCGAGTGTAAAACCGGCCGCCGCAAGGACTTCGAGAACGTTGAAAAGTGTTGAATTGTGTCGGTCGAAGGCGGACTAGTGATTGACGCTTTTTTTTTTTTTTTTTTTTTTTTTTTTAGTTCGAGTATCTCGGCGGAATTTCGGAAGAGAATTCGATAATATTTTTTAAATATCTGGAGCAGAATTTTTTAGGTTTGGAGGATTATAATAATCATATGACGAAAAATTATTAACTCGTTATTGAAAATTGGACAAAGAGAAAAAGAAAAAAATTGTACCAAAATTGGTTTGACGTTGTTTTTTTTTATTGGGTGCGATATTCTCAGAGGATAGAGAAAACGAGAATTCAATGAAATTTTCGAAAATCTGGAGCAAAAATTGTTCAGTTCACAAACAATCACAATAATAATATAACGAAAAATCATAAATCAATTATTGCAATTTGAAAAGAAGAAAAAAAAAACGTAATTAATTGTACCGAAATGTGATTTCTTCGATGACCCAAACTTAAATTGTGTCTGAAAGTTTATTCGATTTTTTTAGTAATCTTGTAAAATTGTCATTGCGCAATGATTCTTCGTATGAAATTTTGTTGATACTTTTTAAACGTAGACATGGTGAATACTAAGGGCCGAAGAAAATTAACGTTAATTATCTGATCGCTGTTAAACTCACATACGTGAAATTTTTACACAATCCACATTCTTGATACAAAAATTACGAAGCAGAATTCGATTTTTAATGTGAATTCATATTTAAATACAGGATAATGTTGCACATCGTGCGTTCGATACTTCCGCCAGTCGCGTTTTTTACGATGGCGCCATTTTTATCGTAATTCAAGATTCTCCCACGCTGATTTTTTTATAATTTTATTTTTTTTCGTCTGCTTTCTTCAACGTTGAACCAAGTCCCTCCCTCGAACATGAAGATTCTTCCGTCCGACTGATTGATTTACGAGCGTGCCAAGCGAAGGATCCGTCGGGAGCAGCGAGCAATGCGGTTGCGTCCGTGTCTACATTTTTTTTAACTCCGCGTAGGTACGTAACAGGATATATAGATGCGTTGCGTGAATCGAACAGTTCATAACGGAGCAGTCGACTTTTCTCTTTCTCTCTAATTTTTTTTTTTTCGATTGCACTCTGACCTAAAGTCGATAATCCACGAATTCGTTATCCATATGACAATCCGCGATCCCAATCCATGATAACTGTATACATGTAGTTTCGCTTTCGAACCGTCGTGACGTGTGAAATTCGAGTTTCGAAAATAAAAAAAATTAAAATTTAAAAAATTTCTCGTCGCCTTATCTCTCGCTTTCGATGTCGTAATTATTTTTTTTTTCGACTTTGAAACACATAAAAATGAGTATGCATCAATTCACGGGAATAAATTGAGATATAAAAAATATATATATATATACATAATGAATTGAAAAAAGATGATTAAAAAAAAAATTTAATAATTTTTTTTTTTTTTTTATATTAAAACACATACGAACGAGTATACATAAATTCACGGGAATAAATAGAGTTATAAAAAAAATATATGTAACAAATTGAAAAAAGAACATTAAAAAAAAATTGTTTAACAAAAAATTGAAAAAATAAAATAAAATAAAAAAAAAACAATTTCAACATATTTTATCGTGGAATCTCGAAAACTGCATGCACAGTGCCGGCAGCTCCGTGCCGACGATAGTCAATAACTCAAACATTGATTATCGGATCTAACGATGATTGATCACAAAAAAGTTGACTGAAAAAGAAAGAGAAACAAAAAGAATGAAAGAAAAGAAAAAATGAAACAACGTCGAGGAATTCGTACCAATTAACGTCGGAACGTGGCAAAGGTCGTTGAAATAAATATTTGTTAAACCTTAGTTACGAAATATTTCACAAATCCCATCGAGCCAATCTGCGAACGAATCGCTTTGATATTGACCTCCTAACTTTCATATATTTATGTAAGCACACGTGTGTTTGTGTGTGTGCTCGTTGGAAAGCGTAACGATGCGTGTTCAACACGGAACAAGACGTGCCATAACGCACAATCGTACATTGTTCTTGCATCGGATGAAGAAAAAAATACAATAATAATAATGATAATTTGAAAAAAAAAAACCCACTTTAATTTTATTTATCGCCGAGCTGTCGGGCGCTCGACGGGCGGCTGTTTGTGAGGGCGGATAGTGTTATGGGCCCGTGCGAGAATGGGTCCCCCGTAGTGACCACACGAGAGTGTCGAATAATAAGGAGCGCGTGCCGAAGGCAACGCCGTTCAACGTATTAAGTAGACATTACACCATGCGATTAAAAAAAAATTGATTTTATTTTTATTTTTATTTTCATTTTTATTTTTATTTCTATTTTTATTTTTATTTTTATTTCAATTAAATTTTTTTCAGCCAATCCGAAATTGTCGAAATTTCGAAATTGGTCCGATTTTCAGTAATTCGTTAAAAAGGCGCTCTCCACAATTTTTCAACTTTTTTTCAGCTTCGAATAAAAAAAAAAAACGAATATCGAAGTTGATCGAACGAAAGTTTATACAATTCATAGCAAAAACTATGTACAACAGTTCCCCAAAGTGCAAATGGAATTTTTCATGGAGAAAGAAAAGAAATTTTAAAAATATAATATAATTTTGAATTTATGAAAAATAATAAACCAAGTAGAATTAATGTTTATTCAAGACGAATAGATGGTATTCATGGTGTCACGGTGCCTTAAGATTCCGAGCGAGGGTATCGGAGACTGGCAAAGCGGATTGTGGCGTGGGTGCTCCAGATTACGTGCTTGATCGTGACCCGATCCCGAACGCACACGGGTTTCAGTGACCACCGGGCTAAGTGGTCATAGCGCACACCGATCGAACACAGAGCGCCGATGCCCAGGCGAAAGCCTTTGCAAAGCCAATTGCGAAAATTTCAAAACTTTTTTTTTTATTTTTTTTTTCACGCATGCTCGAGAACGTCGCCTCCAGCAGAACTGTGTTTTATCTGGACACAAAAGTACTCTGCCCATATTACCGGTTATATGCAAGCTTCTTTTTTTAAATCATTTTTTTTATCATCCGCCAAAAGACAGACGTTGATGTATGGAAAACTTAAGGATGTATGACACAGTATGACACACGTGTAAAAAAATGAAAATGGAAAAAAAAATTCAAAATTTTCTAATAATCTTAAATTTCTAATAGATAAAAATGTTCAAAACCCCGTTATTGATGAAAAATTAAAAACAGCTCTTATCGATTAAAAAAAATTTGCAAAAAATCAAAACGATCAACTTTATAATTTGAAAGTAATAGATATACGAAATTTAATATTTGTTCTTATGGTTAATGGCAAATTGCGACAAAAATGGACGATAAACACGTGGAAATAAAGTTTTGAAAAATTGTTCACATAATTATTGCGTAAGCGTCAAAATATTTTTTTTTTTACAACAATCAATAATCTTTATTTATTTTCAAAATTATTTCAAATACATTTTCATTGAACGAATGCCCACCCCTGCTCCCAAAAATAAGTTGTGATCGATATTTCTCAGATCAGCATACATTTCGTCGGAATTTTTACGTGTCATGGATCCTTAAGGACAATTGACCTTGGGCCTCGCGTCACACTCGTCATCCTTGTTCGCGCGCTCGTGAAGAAACGCCGACGGTGGGTGGGTCGTGGATAATATAGTTATTATCGTTATCGGCTGTCAGAAGCTATCCGGGACACGTCCGTATGGGTTTGTCTCGAGCGTTATGGGGACACGTACAGAAGCGCGTGTTCTGTCTTCGTCGGCACGGTCGAGTTACTTACTTACTTACTTACTTGCATTACTCACCCTCTTGATCGCTGCTGACATACCGCGTGGTGCAATCAAAGGGGGTTCGAGAAATATGCCCCGAAGGCGCGTCGAGAGGGCGTGTCGTACGCTCTGTTACGCGGTGATCGCTTGTCGTCTCGATAAATTGATTTATCACTTTGTAATAAAGGGCAATCACGACTTACACCAAGTGTGGCAAAATAAGAAAATGGAAAAAAAATATCTATGCGTGCCTTTCATACGGGCTAATTAATTTTTATTCTTTTATTAATTCCTAACTATATGTTTAAAAATTATTATTATTATTGTTTTTAATTATTATTATAATTGCAATACATCATCCGTGCGAATTACTCACAATTCTTACAGAAAAAAATAAATAAAAATTAAAAAGGAAGTATTAAAGTAAAAATTGAATTTTTTAATACATTTTTTCTTTTAAATTAATTCCAAACTAGGTTAAAAAAAACATTATTATTATTATTATTATTATTATTATTATTATTATTATTATTATTATTATTATTATTATTATTATTATTGATTATTATTATAATTGCAATACATAATTCGTGTGAATTATTAACAATTATTACAGAAACGTGACAATATTCACTGTTACATGATATAATTGATTTTTTTAAGAGTTTTGTTTTTTTGAAAAAATAATTCAAATATGATTTTTGTTTTGCGAATGCTCAACCTTGTTCCGTCATTGATATTGACGTACTTGATAAGTTGCCAACGCATGATAAGCTGACTGACAACGAATTGACTTGTTCAAGTTGATTCACAATCGTGAACGGGCATCCATTCCGATGAAAATGTATTTGAAATACATTTCTGATCGAATTAATCATCAATTATAGGACCTATTGAATATTAAATTGTATTGTGAAATAGAAAATTTATCTGAATGATTCATGATCATCAAACAAATGTGAAGATATAAATTATTTTGCGATAATTCATTATAGTTATTTGTTTGAAAAAATATTTAGAATGCATTTTCATTGAAATAATCTTTATCCCTGTTCGCAATGAATTATTTTTATACGAGTTAGATATTTCATCATTTTCTCCATTTCAGTGGGGACCATAGCTCTTCGGTGTTGCTGATCTCATGTACATCTCATGATCCCTCCCCCTCCCCCCTCCCCCCAACCCTCCTTGCAAAATGGATTGTGCAACACTGACGCATTATAAAGGACACGTCCGGCGTTGCGCAACACGTGAAATGACCGAGAATCTGCACAAAGCCAATAAACTTTCACGCCATCTTTCACACACATGCACACATATACATATATACATGCACACGTGCATCCGGAAGAAGCCTCGATCACGTGACATCGTCCGTCAGCTCAAAGCAGATTTTTTTCACAAAAAAAAAACTCTAATTTGCTATTCAACCGAAAAATCTATTATTATTATTATTATTATCATTTTTTTAGTTCGATCGAACAAAAGCGTGGGAGCGACATGCGAGTCGCGTTTCGAAGCTCAATTTCGCAGCAAAAAGGATTGCATCGGCGTCTCCGATCTTCTACCTGTCCGAAAGCAAGAAAAAAAACAACAAAGAAACAAACAGAAAGAAGAAAAAAAACTTGGAAAAAAAAAAGGTTTTTGGGCATCCAATTGGGAGTTCGATGTTGATCGCGAAATTCGTGTATCCTTCGAAAAAAAAAAAAATTTCGGGACGACGAGGTGCAACATCGTAGTCGCCCGTGGGTCATCGGGGAGGTGGGCCCAGGGTCATTATTTCCTCTCGTTTGTGACGCCCTCGAAACCCGGCCGAGTAGTCTCGACGAAAAGAATTTATCGACGCTCACGAAAGTGGACCAGGCTCCTCGGGAGATCCATATTTCGAAATCCGGTACGAGGAGACCCGCAACCCACAATGGCGTTACCCCGCCGTTACGATGTTCGCGATCGGTGTCCTCAGGTTTCGCGTTTCCACCGCGTAATCGGGACGACGATGGGAAGGATTTGAATTTTTTCGAGGTTTGCGAATTTTCCATTCGGAATGCACGCTTTTGAAAATGATTTTTGGTCAGTTGAATTTAAGGTTGGAGATCGATTGTTTATCCGATGTCAGAAATATTGGTAGCTATGACTGCGGTCTTGAATTAAGCTTCGAGGTGAATCAAGGTGACTCTCTATTTGCCTGCCAGGATAACATTGTCACTGAGCAAAAATCATCAATGGTTCATGAAAGAAAAAAAAATTCGTTTTAATAAAAGGATTGAATGAGTGAAAAATGAGATCAAACAAAAATGAATATGTAAAATAATATAAATATGCATATAAATATTTTACAAAATTATTATGCACATATTTACATATGTTTATTATTAAATTGATTAATATTAATTATATAAATTATAATAATAAGCTAATGATTTCTCATTTTCGCGGTTCGCATGGTCGGATTTTTTAATAAAACTCATTGAGGTTGATATATAAATTATAATATATATATATATATATATATATATCAACTTCAATGACGTGTTTATCGTACTTTGATGTGACAACGTCGCGTGTTTATTTGCTTATTATTATCATCACAGTCTCCTGATCTCTACTGTCAAGTGCCCAAAATGTTCTCCGAATATTCAACTTGCAGCTCAAGTGTTTTCATTAAAATCTGACGAGGACTTTTTGTATTATATCAGATTGAGCGTGATTCTCCATAAGGCTCCATGTTAAACGCGTGAAAATAAAAGTGTTGATATCTTTTTTTTCGCGCTCCGGAAAGCCATGAAAATTTAACTGAACCTTTTTCTTATCAATGCCTATAAGTATGCCAAGTTTTATGAAAAACTGACGAGGTCTCTCTTATGGAGACCTTAACATGATGATAGATGTGTATTTTTGAACGTTTATGCCGGCTAGTTTAACTGTGAATTCCGGTACAGTTGTAACCAGTTGATTAATAGCCGACGATTAGCGCGTCAGGTTATCTGCGTAATTGGCGAACGTGGTTCTGCCTCTGCATTTGGTCTTTTGGAGGGACGTACGAGTGGTTCAGCGGCAACGCTGCAGCTCGTTTTTTTTTCTTCAAATTTTTTATAATCATACCCAGCTGCAGTTAAGTTTGAGACTAGTGATATGTGTTTGCATTCCTGTTGCGTTACATGGTGCGGTAGTTAGGGTGATTCGAATGAAAAAAAAAAAAAAAAAAATGAAAAAATAAAAAATTCCTACCTCGCCATCGGGACCGGCGATCCTGCCCACCACGCCGACAGGAGAAAGGCGACCACCCACTGGCTCAACTATAACTGGAGCCTTATATTTGCTCCAGTTATAGACGCATAGGTGCGAGTCAAACTATTTGAATTTTATATTATTATTTTTTTTTTTTCAATAATTTTATGTATTCAGAAAATTTTTTTTTTTTTTTTTTAAGTTTTTAAAGTAAAAATTATTCTAAGTTTTTTCTTTTATTGTCATAAAAATATTGATTTGGAGAATGAAATCAATGTGGATCGTCCCGAACGAAGCGACATAATAGAAAAGCTAAAAAAATGTATATTAGCAAAAAAATATTGTCGAAATTTCGTGTATTTCATTATTTTCTTGAATTAGATAGCTCGTTATTTGAGTCTCGATTTTTTCACAATTTCGTCACAGGAATGGACATTAATTCGATAATAATCGCAGTTGAAATATATTCCCGACAAAATTATTATGGCTTCAAGCACTTATTTAATATTACAATACATTATGTAAATAATCGTTCGTGTAAATTATTCATAATTACGAATTTGGCAACATTAATTGAGACACGGTGATCGATCAGAGTTTTTATTGTTGGAAAGTAATTTGAACATGATAACAGAAAAAATTGCAGAGAACTCGCGGCCGTACTGCCAAACAAACAAATTAACTTCTTCAAGTTCACTCACAATCAATTCTTCTCATCCAACTAAAATATTTCAATTTTTCTGCAAAGTAAACGTCAAAAATGGTATTCGAACCTTCGAATTGCAAATAAACCGTTTCGAAATCGTGCAAAATAACCATTCAATCACGAATGCCAATTTGTGAATTTCATTTCACATCATAATAAAACGACGTTTGAACGACGACATTCAATTAGAAGCTCGATGGAACAAATTCCCACACTGGAAAGAAAAAAATGTGTCATTGACGTTAAAAAAAAAAAAAAAAAAAAAATTGATTGGTCCAGCAACACGTACGTACCAACGAGCTGTCAAGAACTCATTTTTTTTTTTCATCTTCTCGATACAACGGAACAACAGAACACACCGTTGAATCGAACGATATTATATTGTCGTGGGAGAGAACCAGCTCTCATTTCCAATTGAAAAAAAAAAAAAAAAAAAAAAAAAAAAAAAAAAAAAAAAAAAAAAAAAAAAATTAAAAAAGGTAAAAATAAAAAATAAAATGATTAAAAATAATCGAAACGGCGTCGGTAACGGATAAAGGCCCGAGAACGCTTGTCGAACGTTTGGTTGTATACGTGTGTAATTGCCGGTCAGAAATGAATTCCAGTTTAAATGAAATTCAGTCGGTCAGCGCACGGTGGTGGGGGAGGGGGGGGGGGGCGGTAGGGGTACGCGGCGAGTGTGTATCACAGTGGCTGGCCGCGGAGCAATGGCACACACGGACGGCGAAACAGTGTTTGTCGCGAAGGCCAGCCAGATTCACTTTTCCCGCACAGTTCCCAGGTTTGCCCTGCTGTTTCCAGGCGTCCGTATGTCCGCGTCCATGCACCCCCCCCCCCGCCTGCGCCTCCGCTCTTTCGTTCCTTTCGGTCAGGCCCCGGCTATACGTGTCCCTAAGTATCCGAGTCATAAGTACACACAGACCGGACGCGTAATTAAATGCGTCTAAATACGTTCGAGACTCGATGAAAACTGCAATAACAGAAAACGGCATCGATTGGAAACGCATCGACAAACGTTATTTCGCCGAACAATAGGAAAAGAAAGGATTCGAAAGAATTAAGGATTTCAAAAAAAGAAAAGAACCCGAAACGAAATTTCCACCTTTATTTCAAATTAGTTCAACAATGCATTTAGGATAAAGGAGATTGAAAGTAGGATAAAGTTATGAGCAAATTTTTGTCTGCGTTTCCAAATTTCAATTCGGCCTAAAAATCTGCAGTTGTTTTTTTATATTTTTCAAGTTTGGAAGGTGAAACGAAGGTGAGATAACGAAAGAAAAATGTTTACCCTCGTGCGAAAGATGAAATGAAGGTGAAATGACCGAATGAAAAAAATATCACCCTCACTCGGGCGGTGAAACGAAGATGAATGAAATTTCGACGCCCTGATGAGGTTTAAACGAAGGTGAAAAACGTAGAATTTTTGTTTGTTTGTGAAAATCGCAAAATTTGCGTTTTTTTCACCGTCAACATTTTTTTTCCAAAGTAAATATTGAGAATTTAAATCAAATGACCTATGACAGCTCTCGAAGGCAGTATCAAAAAATATATTTTAAAAAATTCCAAGCAAAAAAAAAGTAAATCAATTGGCTACTCGCAGCAAGTCTTTTCGTGTCTGGGGGTCGAAAAGACCCCCATGTGTGCCAGTTATGTTATCCGCTTGACAAGTGTGCCACCTAAGAGTCAAAATACAACGAATGAGAGTGCCAAAGTGAAATATAATCGTTGGCGTTAATGTTGATCCGGAATCCTTGATCGGAAGGACACGAATGAAAGGGAAACGTGAACGAAAAAAAAATAAATAAATAAGAAGAAGAAGAAGAAGAAGAAGAAGAAGATGGAGAAACAAAAAAAACAAGTAAGTGTTATCAATGGACCGGTGGGACTCCCACCTTGTGGCGATCGAGGAATCGCGAGACGTCGGAGAGAGAGAGGGGGGGGGGGAGAGTGCGAGAGAAAGAGAGAAAGAGATAGAGAAAGAGAGAGCGAGCGAGAGTGAGAGGAAGCCATCGGTCGTAGCGGTGAACCTCGAGAGAGGACCCGCGTCTGAGAGGCCCACGGCACTGCCCGAGCCCGAGCAGACAAGTAAGGGGATAAGAAACGCGTGCACGTACGACGGCACCGCTCGTCGACTACTTAGTCTACCGATCGCTTCCTCGCAGCGAGGTTGGCAAGCCCCAAACAGTAGTACCCGCAAAGTTGAAACAAATTTTTTATATTTTTATATAATTAACAAACAAACGAACAAACAAAAAAAACGAAAAAAATATATCATAAGTCACAACGAAAACGTGTCGTCGATTAACGGATTATCAAAATCGATGAAATTATTATCGATCATTAACGTGATAATTCACGATACGTCACAGTCGGCTTGGAAGTCCTTCGCCGGTTATCGAAAAGTGCGACCGAACAATTTCCGCATCGCTTAAACCATTTTTTATACAAACCACAAAATAATAAAATAAAAGAAAACGAAAAAGACGGATTTACAGTTATAATCGTTAACTCGTGTGAAACGTAGATAAGTAAGAAAAACAACAACAACAAATGTGACGAAAATAGGATGAAAAGTTGGAGAAAGTAAACGAAAGAGAAATTGAAAAAAAATAATAAATAAAAATAATAATAATAAAAATCATAATAATAATAATAAATGTGACTGGCGAGATGAGGTCCCATTACAATAAATCCGGAAGCTGACCCTGTTCTTGCAGGTTGACCTGAGAGCCTGAAGATAATCGCCAAATGAATTTGTGAAGAAAAAAAATAAAAATAAAACAGAAAAAAAATTTTTCGACAAATCAAATTGGAGCAATTCGTTTGATCAAACGGGGGGGAAATTGAGGTTGACCGAGTGTGTGTTTGTGTGTGTGTGTGTGTGTTTGTGTGTGTGTGTGTGCATAGCCGGTGTTGATTATCCGTGAGCGGAAGTGCGCAGTCGCGAACCCGGCGGGGAAATCGTGAAAAATCGACGATCATACCAGGCCAACAGCTGGCTCGACGAACACCTCACAAAAAAAAAAAAAAAAAAAAACGGTCGTCTGCTCTTCGTGTTCGTCACGGCAAACCCGTGGACGGTCGCCCGGCTGATGACCGGCTCGCTCGATCGGCCGATCACTCCTCGGCCTGTGAGAGTCGAATCACACGCCCAACCATCACCGATCACGGTGACTTTCGATGGATGAAAGTTTATACGGTGTCGACGTGCCACATCATAAATAACAGAAAACCAAAATTTTTGTTAATACAAAAAAAAACATTAAATTGATGATATTCTCGATTCCCGAATTGTACGATGAAAAAAACAAAAACAATAAAAAAATATATGATAAAGTAATGACGCGTAACCGAAATTATCATTGTTTTACGAAACAATTGGTACATTTTTGCACGGTTTTGATATTCGAATGTTGACGAAAAAAAAGAAGAAAAAAACATTTGGGAAACACGTTTCGACGATTGTGAAGGGAACAAAAAAATTATTGACAGAAGGTTATCGTGAGATTTGGTGTGTCTTGTCGAATTAAGATACGGAATAAAAGAGACAGAGAAAGAGAGAGAGAGAGAAAGAGAAAAATAGAGAGGATAAGAAAAAGGAAAGGGAAGATTGCATTGCTTGCACTTCTTATAATAATAATAATAATAATAATGATTATAACAATAATAAATGAATTATGAAATTAAGAAATAATAATGATAATGAACAAACTTCAATGATAATAAAAAATAATATTGATTATAAATAAATAAATAATAATAATAATAATAATAACAACAATAGTGCACGAAGCTAGTCTCGAGACTTCGTAATGACTTCAGGAAGTTTCTCGGATCGTTGGAAATATGTTGAGGACACGCGAGTTCAATATTCTCGATAAACGATAGTTCGCACGGTTAACGTCCCGGCTTAACTAGTTACAACTTGAATTTATTATACCAGCGTTTAACGTCGCAATTATAGCCACAAGTTTCATGAAATATTATCGCGATTACGAGCACGATATAATGAAAAATAAGATCCAGGTGCAACGATATAAAACTAATCGTCTTCAATCACTTTCCATCCTCGTGTCCCGTCACAAGTGATTGTTTCCAACGTTCGGGCATCGTCTTGACGTGTCTGTTTCACACTTGGCAATTTTTAAGTGCGGAAGACCGAATCAGGACGTGATTTATAAAATAAAGTCTTCTTGTATTGTTTATCATTACTTTTTTTTTCTCCAAACTACGAGAGGGGCTGTTTTTAAATATGACTTGAACAACTTTTGTTCGAGAAGTGAATGATAACGTCGATGATGAGTTTTAACATGATGATCAAAACTGTTGAAAGATGGGATTTTCGTTGAGTTTTCGAATTTCGATGATAAACAAAACAATTGTAAAATAAATTGTGGTTCGAAGAGTGTGAGATAGAAAAAAAAAACGATTTGTGTCGACGAGTGGAGGAGTAATTGGGATTCGACGGAGAGAGGACTATCGAAGAAAAAATTCGATAGGGTCCACGAAGAATTGAAAAATAAATAAAATAAAATAACGGATATTGGAGCACAGGACAGAATTGATCGAAGGTTAGTAATCCTTTGAGAATATTATATTCCTCATTGAATGAATTGATAATTGAAAGAAATTGATATACTGAACATTTCGAAATATCATAATATGAGAACTTCTCGATGAATTCGATTTAAGTGCAATTCCAACCAAAAAAAAAAATAAAAAAATGCTTCCTCATTGAATGAATTAAAAGTTGAAAGAAATTGATTTACTGAAAATTTCGAAGTATCATAATATCCGAACTTCTCGATGAATTCGATTCAAATGCAATTCGAAACTGAAAAATATTTAAAAAATGCTTTCACATCGAATGAATTGAAAATTGAAAGACATTGATTAATCAGAATAAATGTTCCATGAATTTTCTCAGATTTTTAGGATGCCATTATTTATTTTCTCAACGCCTTGAGTCAATTAGACCCCACGATGCACTTAAATGGTGCAAAAAACAGCCATACACTGATCGGGTTAAACGTAAAAATGTCAAAATACTGATAAGAACTGCTCAGACCTTTTTATAGCTTCCACCATGAGGCGAACCAAAAAATTAAAAAATATATATATATACATTATATAGTTTCTATTAATAGAAAATAATGTTCGAACGCGGAACACGTTGATGGCCATTGGATATGTGAGTCGTGGAGAAACGCAGAGTCCCGCAGGTTGTTGCATGGGGATTTCGTGGCATGGGCATTGCCGGGTTCGCGGGTTTAGAGGTCACGATCGTGATTAGGGCACCGCACGTGTGCATCGTCGCGGAATTCGTGACGAGGGAGAGTGCATAGCTTACACCGTGCCATACATACATACATACATACGAGCGCACATACCGGGTGTCCCATTCAAATGTTACACCTGATTTATCTCAAAAAATACTACTCCGATCGACTATCGAGTATAATAAAACTTAAAGGATTCGAAGAGGGACGTACGAAAAAAATGTTCTTTTTCGGGCCTTCATTCAAAATGGCGGTGTTGAGGTGGCTGACATATTTTTTTAAAACGAAACCATGCTTTTTACTTTCCACCAAAAATGTCGTCACATCAAAACAAACATCTTTTTTACAATTTTTTTTTATACACCTGAAAATTATGGACCTTATTGAAAAAAAGAAAAAGAATTGTCTACAAAAGTTGTTAGTTTTTACATGACAACATTTTTTTCGTGGAAAGAAAAAACCATGGTTTCGTTTGAAAAACACATGTCAGCTACTTTAACGCCGCCATTTTGAATTTTAGACCGAAATGAATAAAAGTTTGGCTATAAATTTTCAATAAATAAATAAATTCTCAATGCTTGAATAATTTTTTCTCGAGATAAATCAGGTGCAAGATTGAGATGGGCCACCCGGTATGTATAGATACACACACACATATATATATATATATATATATGTAGCGTGAAATCGTCGAAGATTTGTCGTCATCGTAGTCGTGATCACGCTCTGCGGCACACCGAGAGTTTTTTTTTTTTTTCATGCGCGACTATCGCAAATTCTCCAGATGTCTCTTTGGCGCATGATCCAATCCTTGTGCCATGCAACAAGTTGTAAATGCAACGTTATAGGTATACAGTCGCGAATGTTTCGCTTTCAGTGATATATACGTGGCCATTGCTGGTGCTGGTGCTGCTGCTGCTGCTGCTAATACACCACGAAATTGCGCAAGTGCAGAAAATCGTGGTGATTGATCGTAAATTTTCCGTGCATTTGCGTTAACGAAAAATCGCGAATTGTTGTAACAGTTTGTTGGAGCAGCTCGGGCAAATTGGCGGGAGTACGCGCGTGCGCGATTCCGTCGAGACATTTTCCGCGCGGCTCGTGCAACTTTTTTTCCGGCTGCGTGGCTGCTCGACATTTTCACTTTCACGGATTTTTTCCGTCGTCAATCGACGACACACGTGTCGCGTATAACGATCTTGTTTTTTTTTTTTTTTTCGTTTTTTGTTTTATTTTTTAATTTTTTTTCAAATTTTTTCGGTTTGATTGTTATTTATTTGAGCTAAAGACTTTCAGTTCGAAGAGTTTTTCGTTTTCACGAGAATAATCGCATTTTCCAAGCTAGTTTTCTGTTTTTTTTTTTTTTTTTTTTTTTTTTTTTTTTTTTTTTTTGTCTCGTTGAGCGAGAAGAAATTCTTTTCGTTTTTCTCTTCTTTCTTTCTTTATTATTATTTTTATTTAAGGTAATGTTGTCACATAAAACGTGATTACTATAATTATTTTATTTTTTTATGAACGTTGTTTGCAGTTGTTGCAACTTCGTGACGGGTATCGAATATCGACGGCTCACATCATGGGAAGTTTAAAAAAAAATTGTTTTTTTTTTTCTATTTCGTTGGTCGCCGTCAGGTGTGGAGAGTGAGAATAAGAGAAACGCGAGCTCGACGATATATATGTTTCTCGATACGCCCGGGCGTTGGGTAATGATGTGAGGAATGCCATATCGACTAGGTTTACGGCGGAGGTACGTAAATCAGACGATGCGGATTTTTTTTCTTCTAATTTTTTCTTCCAAATTTTTTTTTTTTATCCCGAAGAACGAAAATGCTGACAAATTTACTTTCCGTACATCGACGTTACTTGGCGTTACATACGATCAATCAAGAGCTCATATTCACAATTTTTGCAATGACCTTCCTTCGAAAAAAATTATCGAAAAAAAAAAAAAATAAAAAAAAAAAATTACTATGATTATTATTATTAATCATTATAATACCAATCATTAAATAATAGTAATATGAACAATAATAATAATAATAATAACAATAATAATATAAATCTTGCAACGGTCTACAATTGGATGATAATAATTATTTGCCTGTCCGACGGATTGAAATTTCATCGAGTTGAGATAAAAAAAAAAGAATTAAAGAAAAAACGATGACGAAGAACGTAACAGGAAGAAAGTAGCAGCGCCAGAAACCTTTCTCGAAATTTGTGTTCGAAAGACACTCTTTTACCTTCGTATTTGCAACTTCGCATGACGGTTCACTGAACCCCACGTGATACAAGGACCCACGCACGTGGACGTGATGACGTCAAATTCCGTTGGTTAATTAACTGATAAATCGCCGATTGAATTACGAACGAACGAACGATTGATGAACGCGTTCGAAGGTGGGAAACGTCGTGGAACGCGCATGCGCGGTAGGCATATATGGTACACATACGTGTACGATGGATTAACGTTTGGCGATTGGCGATCGCGAGTTTTTTTTTTTTTTTTTTTTTTCAAGCCAAGTTCCAGTTCCCACAGATAGTTAACTGCGACGGCAAACTTCGTAACTGGACGCGATTAAGAAAAAGAAGAAAAAACGGGGAGAGAGAGAGAGAATTGTCGGAGAATTGAATTTCGCATGACAAAGCATTCGAGAGAGTGTCGATGGACTTGGTTCTCGTCTTTCTGGTTTTCACTGCTTTGGGAGACACGCGGAATCCCCGTCGTCATATTCACACGAGAATAAATGGCAACGAAACGACATATCGAACGTCCGTATTGTGTCTTTTTGAAGTTGCAAAAAAAAAAAAAAGAAAAAAAAACCAATCGGGCGATGCGTCGTTTATGCATCGCGACTTTGACGCAGTTACGACGATTCAACGTCTTGAGAAAGTTCGAATCTATCGAGAATCCATAGTTTCGATTTTTCAAGTGTTTAGAAAAAAAAAAACAATCAAACGAAAGAAAAATTAAAAAAATTAATTGTTATGATTTATCATGCGAAATTTAGAATCGACACGGTAAAAAAAATCAATAATAAATAAACGGTTACCATGAATTATTGATTGGTAATAAATAACATCCCCATTTTTGTCGAATGAACGTTCGTCTCTCACTTCGATGATTCTGTTATCGTCGAAACCAAAATAATAACGAATTATTATCGTCCGAACTATTATTGTGATTAATTATTGTTTTACAATGGATTTTAATATTCAATAGGCCTTATTATTCGTGATTATTCAGTCGGACAATTATTCCACATACATTTTCATTGAATATAAACGATCATCTCCGATTGCCACAATTGCACTATCGAAACTATCGAAAGTCTATTACATAACGCCATGCAATTGCGTCATCGCCATACTACATATATATATATATGCTCGATGCAAAATGACCAAAAATATTTCCAAATCCGACGAATCGATCTTCGCCCACGATAAAATACTTTTTCATTTCCTCGCCATATATATATTTATTTATTTATGTACGGGTCGTGATAAATTCATAAAAAAAACTGTCGACCGGATATTAATACTGAACTTTACGGAATATAATGTCGTAACAATTCGAATCGAGGTGTGAACGATAACGCCCTCGCATGTATCGCGCCCGGAAGCGGTGATTAGCCCGAGAGACGTAAAACTATATAGAAGACGACAAGACTGTATACCGGAATTATACCGTAATAAGCGCGAGTGTGCGTGTATCGGCCTCCCCCACAATAGCGATCTTGATAATAACACAGAGAGCGCGTGATATCGAATATCCTTTCTCCGTGCGGTCGCCACCCGTCACTCTTTGACTTTTTAACGCACATCGCGCCCATTGTTGTTATTATCGAGTAACGGATTATCCGGCCTTGCACGAACAGTCGATCTGGTGCACGTTCGCACGAGATCACGAGACGACGCGTGGTTCACACGAAGTGGACAAACCGACCGATCGTTCGATGAAAAAAAAAAAAAAAATCTTTGAACACAAATAATTGGCGGCAAAAAAAAAGAACGTTTCGCAATGAAAAAAAAAAAAGTTATTTGAAGATAATAATTTGAAGGAAAAAAAAGATATAATTGAGAAACGCGACTTACCGAGATCTTGTTATATAAAAAACATTAATTTATTAATCCATTAATTTATTAATTTATTAATTTATTAATTTATTAATTTATTAATTTATTAATTTATTAATTTATTAATTTATTAATTTATTGATTTATTAATTTATTAATTTATTAATTTATTAATTTATTAATTTATTAATTTATTAATTTATTAATTCATTAATTTATTTGGTTTGTTTGGTTTGTTTCCTTGTTTGCTGAAAATTTGTTTATTTCACAATTATATCTTAATCGTTTCGATGAGATTGTAAAAAAAATATTCGTTGGGCCATTTCCGTTCATCAGCAAATAATTTGTTAAAAAATTAAAGATTCGTTAAAAATTCGTGAAAAAGAAGAAGAAAAAAATGCAGCAACACAAAAAAAAATGATTCTCATGATAAACATATATATATCGCGTGTAGATAAGATAGCGCGATTATTCGTCGTGAAAGTCATATAATTATAATAATCCATCGTACGCACGAACGATCGCGGCCCGCTCGGATGAATGGCGAACGATTTTATTTTTCCTTTTTTCTTTCTTCCTTTCCACCTTTTTTTTTGTTGTTGTTTTCTTTTGCGTACGTTCGGCGCTAGTTGCGTCGCGAAAAATTTCCTCGCTCCGTTTACATTTCTCTCTCGAATTCGATCCTTTAGCGGATTTACCCGGCTTGCCGCCGCGCCACGATTGTAAAACGACTGTACAGAATGTACAGATGCGAATTCTCCATCGTCCCGCGGGCTGCGCGTCAGCTGTGTGTGATAGACGCTCGCGCGCGTGCGCGAGGGAAAGTCGTATCTATTGCGTACGTCTTCTCGCTTCTTCGGCTATTAGATCGTACGTCGGACTCGCGGCTGATCTCCCGACTGGCGTATTATATGTACGTCTTTTCACGAGCATTTCACGTATATCTTATACATAATATATATGTACATATATGTATATATATATTTTTTTATCGATTTGTCATGCCCAGCATGACGTCTAGAATTTTATATTCTCACAACATTAAAATATATATGTTGTAAAAATATAAAATATAAAACACCGATTTTTTTCTGTATTGCCACATCTATCGATAATTTACCGAACAAACTGGAGTTTCTGTGCATAGTTCTGCATTAGAAAAATAAAAATGTCTGCGCAAGCAAAAACATTTTTTTTTTGCATTGCCACTTCTATCAATAATTTGCCGAACGAAATTCAGTGTCTGGTTTTGTTCTGCAACAAAAAAAAAAATTGTCTGTGCTAGCAAAAACACCTTTATTCCCACGTATAGTGTATGCTGGGTTATACATGTATTTGTATATATATTGCAGATGTATCGATCGAACACGGCTCGATTTGCAATAATTCATATTTCTATTTTTATTTTGATTATTATCAATCGAGTGAGCATTATGAAAAAAATTTAAAAAAACATAAAACGAAAAATAATCAAATAATAAAATCTGATAAAGTTTATTATTTCATTTAATTATTATTGAAATGAAATGACAATAAAATAGACTAATAATTAATTTCATTATACATTACGTTGATTCAAAATAGATAAATTGATTTAATCGTTATTTTACGTTATAATGTCGAATCGCCGTGAGCTCTTGAACCATTCGAAATTGAAACACTAGCAGCTAGCTGTAAATACAAAGGCAATACATATATATATATATATATATATATATATATATATATAGTTTATAGTGTATATAACCGTGTAACTGATGCGGCGATGCAGGCGCGCACCTTCGTCACGCCCGCAAGGCCGTCGTCGTCGTCGTCGTCTTACAACCTGCTTCAAAGTGTGGGGAGGGGTACGTACGTGTACACGCTTGGAGATTCCGGTACTCGTTACTGATCAACGCACATTTACGAATGT
Organism: Diplazon laetatorius; assembly: GCA_963662125.1. Taxonomy (NCBI): domain Eukaryota; kingdom Metazoa; phylum Arthropoda; class Insecta; order Hymenoptera; family Ichneumonidae; genus Diplazon; species Diplazon laetatorius. The sequence goes on along the minus strand of OY759158.1, from coordinate 7,944,475 downwards.
GTACACGCGCTTCCACGAGACGAGAGGGATCCCCCGTTCGGTGTAACGGTAAACCCGTGAACGATCCTCTCGTCGTACGTACATACGTAGATATACGACGGTTGCGCACGTCGCGGTCTCTGCATATACAGGGTGTATCACCAACGTTGGTTGACGTCGAAACTCGGAACGAGCACCGTTCGGAAATGCCAAAATTCGGAACGCGCAATGCGCGGAACGAAAATACTCGAAACGGTCAAAAGTTGGAATATTATATATAGGTATAGTTGCGTACCTCGTCCGCCGGCTGCGAGACTACATTGCCCGACTTTCGAGCTTTCCTACGCGTAAACTATCAATGTTAGATATATGCCGTCGCGGACTTTTTTGTAGGAAATTTAATTCTTTACAACATTGCTCATGTAAACTTTTCGTGCATATAGCGTTGTTCATTCAGCGTTTGGACAGGAAGATAAAAAAATTGACGAAAATCGATACATTTTTACCTTCCCGTCCAAACGCTGTCTGAACAACGCTACATAGACCAAAAGTTTACATGAACAATGTTGTAGAGAATTAAATTTCCTACAAAAAAGTCCGCGACGGCATATATCTAACATTGATAGTTTACGCGTAGGAAAGCTCGGAAGTACGCACCTATACCTATCTATAATATTTCAACTTTTGGGCGTTCCGAGCATTTTCGTTCCGAGCATTGCGCGTCCCGAATTTTGGCCTTTCCGAACGTTGCTCGTTCCGAGATTTGAGCCCAACATTTCGTGTCACGCCAAAGCGGCAAATGGCCGAACCTCCGAATTTAAATTCCGTTCGCTCATTCGCCGGAAAATGAAAAAAAAATGGCGTGTTTGGCGAAGAATGGCGATTATTACGTCAAACAGGAAGAACGATAAAGACGTGGGCATGCGTGACGTGTCTCCTCCCCCTCCCCTTCGCGCGGTTATTAAATAATCGATCAAAAGCCAAATAAATTATTCTCTCATTGTTCGTCAAACTCATTGTCATTAATTTCTGTCTCGTTCGTCTTTGTATTGTCCGATTACCGACGTAATTCCGCGAAAATCTTTTTTTTTTTCTTTCGTCGACCACACTTCCTCTCTCGTGCGCGAAGAAATCTCGAGGAATCACGATAGCGCGCATATAATGCATCACGGGTAATGGGTAGCGAGAGAGCTATATATAGCTGTTACGTACCTTGAGAGGTGATCGCGTGCCGTTTGCGCCCGCCACCCGTCGCATTTACTTCCGAAACCAATGTAATAGGCCTTTCTCCGAGTTCCATGGACTCCGGGGTTCTCCTCTGTTCGTTGCAATTGCCTGTGTCGACGGTACGATTCTCTCTCTCGCTCTCTCTCTCTCTCTCTCTCTCTCTCTCTCTCTCTCTCTCTCTCTCTCTCTCTCTCTCTCTCTCTCTCTCTCTCTCTTTCTATCTCACTCGGTCGCTATAACTCTCTCACTCACTCTTGCGGGTGCTCGCAGCGCTGTCTTGGCGGGCACGAGCGAAACAAACACTGAACCTAAACTATCGTTCATCCCTCGCGCACGTCTTGAGATGATGTGAAACTTTTCGCCATCTGTCCCTCTCTCTCTTTCTCTCTCGTTTCTCAGCGAGCGCTGGTAGTGCTGTCTCTCTCCCACTCATGCCGGACATCGGAAAGGTTTCGCATCGCCTCAAGATACATGATTATTCGATCGTTTCAATGCGATTATGAAATTCTCATTTATTATCCCCCGTTTTTCAAGTGTAACGACGCGATACACAATGGCGATCGATAATTATCGTCGACGCTTCCATTTGTCAAGATGGATTGTTGTCGAGAACGAGAATCAAAACAAAAACGAAGAAAAAAAAAAACAAACAAGCAACTGACTATCAATGGGCGGTTTCACCAGACACATTCGTCCCTACAAAAAAACAAACAAAAACAGTACGGAAACGCTTTCGTAAATATGTGCAAAAGTTTCGTTCCGTAATTTGGTCGTTGGTGACGCTACCGTCGAAAAAATGACAAGTGTGAAGTAAGCTTCGATAATCCGTTGCCAAATTGATATTAAGGTAGTATCCCACAAACTGTAAGAGTCAAAGCAAGCCTAAGATATACCATCTCCTGATTGAGGTACGTAGTACTTTGATGTGACAACGTCGCGTGTTATGATGTCGATTAGTGAGAGAGAGAGAGAGAGAGAGAATACGGGAAACAAACGCGCAACGTTGCCATGTCTACTGGATCACGACCAACTCCTCATATAAACTGCATTTCCCGATGTTTATTTGCTTCTTATTATCATCACAGTCTCCTGATCTCTACTGTCAAGTGCCCAAAATGTTCTCCGAATATTCAACTTGCAGCTCAAGTGTTTTCATTAAAATCTGACGAGGACTTTTTGCATTATATCAAATTGAGCGTGATTCTCCATAAGGCTTTATGTTAAACGTGTGAAAATAAAAGTGTTGATATATTTTTTCTCGCGCTCCGGAAAGCCAGAAAAATTTAACTGAACCTTTTTCTTATCAATACCTATAAGTATGCGAAGTTTCATGAAAATCTGACGAGGAACTCTTTTATGAAGGGTACTTCCTTAATAGCGATGGCTGAAGTCAAATGACATTTTCCAGCTGGGGACCATCTGATCCACCATTTTGATCAACGAACGCGTGCGTCGATTCGTCGGATGCGATGCCTGGTGGAACTAATTGTTATTACATTTTTTGCGCACGTTTGCGGACTCACGAACGTTTCCTTGAAAAAAAAAAAAAAAAAAAAAAAAAAAAAAAAAAAAAAAAAAAAAAAACAGACATTCGTTCGTGCCGACTTCGACACAGTCTCCCGGGCACGCACTTTTCGTTTACCCGGAGACCGATAATTATTCCAACTGGATCATGGCACGAACGGGTGAACGGGGTCCGTTGGACCAGTAGCGATCAAACGGGCGACATGCAGGTAAGCATAAGAAGGGGGGGGGGGCCGGGCACACGCAACTTTCACAACTTCGCAGAGGCCGGTCGCGTTCTACACGCGTTCGTTGCAGGACAAAAATTTTGTCTCGGGGCCACCGTGAACGGTTACAGTAAATATACATAACCTAGACAATATAACTTATACATATATATATGTGTGTATAATCGGCGGTGCAATACGTTGCAAATGCTGTGTACCGGTATATCGACTCGACGAGATTTACATAACTCGATCACAAAACGGATCAAGCGACCGAATGAAATCCGCCTACAATGGCCGGAGTTGCTAACTCATATGTCTATCTATGTGTATGTGTATGTATATATACATTTTTTTCAAATTTATTTCCACACTCGTTCGAAACGTGTCGCACCTTCGACTCTCGTGTGTTGTCTTTTTTTTTTCAAAATGTTTTATCATGTATTATCGGTTGATATAGTCCGTTGGTGTTCCGCGTGTGGTTTGGTGGCCGTGTGGGCGCTGCTGGTCCGACGATGGAAGTAGTTGGGCCGGTGACCGCTCGACCGGGGTCAGCGCTGCACGGCTAAAACCTCACGCTTCACTGGACATGCGCCATATAACCGATAACGCAAAGTTTGAGCAATCTTTCGTGTAATCGTTTTTAATGACATTTGTATATATATATATATATATATATATATACGAGACGACGACTGACGTTCGTCAGCCAAACGCGATAGTATCGTAAATTTTGTTTATTCTCATTCCGTTCGATTGACAAGCGGAACTTGAACGACGCCATTTTGTCGTCCAAGTGAAACAATCCGGAGTTCCAGAATTTTCAACACAATCCGCCGTGTTTGAGAAGCAAACAAGAGAGACATAGGACTCGATGGATAGCTGTATTGTTTGTAAAAAAAATGCGGAAGGTGAGATGAAAATATTATGTTTCTTTTTTCGTCCTCTTTTACTCATGACAATCAAACGGGACTGTTTGGAGACTGAGAATGTAACGTCTTGCTGTTGTTGTTTTTTTTTTTTCTAACTGTCGCTACCCGATTGCATCTGTCGCGTTGTTTTGGTCTTGGTTATGGTGCTCGACAGGCGAGTCATCGTGCCCCGTGATAGTTCGTCGAAGAGTTGAACGAATGAAATAATTGAACACCGATGCCCCGGTGGCGTAATACACGATAGGTGTATGTTTATATATATATATATATATATATATATATATATATATATATATATAGATAAACACCGGATGGGATCGAGATGAGACCTCGGCGAGAGTCTCGTGAAAACTAGGGACAAGCTCGAGAGAATGAGGGAGAGAGAGAGAGAGAGAGAGATGGACGTCGCGTCCCGGGGCATCTGTTGATAAATGTCAGACACGCTCTCGGCTCGGCGCGTCGTCCTGTGGATCGTTCGACGATTCATAAATCGCTTTCGCTGCCTATCGTGAACGAGTCGCGCATCTGTGTATATATATATATTGGAGTGGTCCTTAACGAGAATCATTTTTGAATCAAAATCCCGTAAACTTTCAAATAGCTTCCAAATAATTAAAAAAAAGACATTCGTAACCCCCTCCCCCCTCCCCCCCCCTCAAACAATATCAATCTTTACCCATGCCTATGGAATTTTAATTTTTTGGAATAACATAGAATGAAATGTTCATCAAGTTTATTTATCAAGAAATATGTAAAAAAAAAACATTTGTTCAATACGCTTTCTTCATCAGAAAGATGCGAACTTTAATTAAAAAATCTACCAATCCCCGAAAAACAAGATGGCGAAACATATGTGTCCGCCATTTTGTTTTCACGATTCTCACAGTAAATCGTACGTATCTGTCCGATGTGGAAAGTACATGGAAGGAAAAAAAACAAAGTTTTTCGATTGGCGAAAAAAAAACAAAAAAAAAAATTCGTCCCATCTGTTGCGGCAAGTAGAGTTGCTCGACGAAGCTCATCGTCTTGCCGGATTACAGAGACGTTCGGTGCTCGCGTCGAACTCGCCGAGATCGCTTACATATCCCCGTATTATGCATATCGCGTTGGGCAAGGGCGGCGAGGGGGCAGGGGAGAGGAGGGTGGCTGCTGCGCATTGTTGACTCCTGCATTGGTTCATCGCGAAGCGTGCTGGAATTCCAAATGCATGAACACGAGTTATGCGTCTATATATTTTTTTTTTTTTTTCGTTTTTCGCCACCAGTCCTCGTTTCAATTCCTTTGTTCGGGAAAAAGAAAAAAAATTTACACCAAACCGTAATTTTAGATTTTTGTTATCGTCGCAATTAATCATCAAATTTCCCAACGATCGGTAATCAATGATCGTTTATCTTCGATTTTCAATGCCAAAAGATCGTGAAAGTGAGAAAATGTCGTTCTTCGTCCGGAAATCGTTTGTTTCCGGAATACGTGCGAATAATACGAAAAAAAAAAAAAATTAGAAAAAATAAAGAAAAAAATGGAAAATCGGTGATACCGATCGAATTGTTTGTTTGCCGAGTTTCCAACTCCACGGTGAACACGTGGCACGTCGAATTGTGTCGCCCACGGCCAATCGGCATAGCTCGGCTCGACGTTATACACTCGAGAATCGTGACTCTCGCCATGAAAGGGAATAAACCGATGGTGGTGTCGTCGTATACACACACACACACACACACACATATATATATATATCGACGTGTATATAAAAAATCCGGAGATGGCGGAGCGTTCGATAGTCCTCGGGTTCGTTTAGAAAGTATACACGGGATGCGCTTCGGGGATCCACCGTTCTGTGTTCATACCGATCAAGAGCACCTCGGCCATTATACACGGTGAATAGCCAAACCGTTGTCTCTCGTGGTAAATCGATTTTCGTGTCTCGACTGACAACAAAATTGACCGCATTTTCCACCCAGTCGGACTGGTTAAATGTGAAAAATCATTCAATTTCAATTCCCGACATTTCGATCGATCCGAAACGATCGGTGTACGTTTTACGAAAACTTTTGAAACAACCATCGGACCGTATTAAAGAAACCTTAAGATGTATTCCAGAATTTTTGCTGATTTCTCAAATGCTTTTATGACGCGTAAAAAAAAAATTTTGAGTATCTGAGAATTGAAGAGGGGTCTTCATCTCTTCAATTCTCATGTAAACATTTTCAAGTATCCGACCCAGTGGCAAATATGTGAGTTAATGACATGCATAACTATATGCCAAATTTCAAGTTTCCTCAATGGTTTCTAAAGAAATCGGTCGTGTGACTCACAAGGATTTAAAAATGGAATCCTTATAAGGGTTCCTTTTTTTTCGTTGAACGTATACGGAACCCTAAAAAGATACAATCGATCGTTTTACGATCAATCGACATTTTTTTTATAGCTCGCGATTGTCGTCGAGTTATTAATTGGGCATCATTGGGTATCGAGTACCATCAGTCTCGAGTGCCCGCATTGCCGATCGGTCAGTTTATGGGATTCAGCGCCTCTCCGTGGCCTTCGTCGGGATTATAACGATCGGCCGATTCCATCACGGTATTCGTTTATTCGCGAAAATATATATCGTGATATCGCTTTCTCCGCGAACGAACTTTGCGACGTCGTCGGTTGTGTTGTATCACGACGCTTCTAAGCAGCCTCGGGGATTCGATACACGACGCGTCACAAGTGTGGATCGGCATGTGTGTGTGTGTGTGTGTGTGTGTGTGTGACGACATGGACGATCGTGGGGGATTTGGCCTTAACATCGGTAACGGAGAGGGTGGCCCGGCGGATCTGGGTCGCAATCGCCACGAGACCGATGCCTAAGGACACGGCTCATCGGTACGACTATATATATATATATTTTTTTTTTTTCTATATATATCTATACAACGAACGAAACTTCATGCACGAAACGTGCGACGATATGACCGCGCTTGCATACGAATCCGCGTCCCGTTTCGGTCTCGTTGATTGCGTCTTTGACAAAGGCAACAACACCCACATCGGCTCTCAGACGTTTGATGAATGCTCGAAAATTGATAGATTTTTTTTAGGGTTTCGTAGAAGGTACTATTATGGTTTCTGTCAGTCCGTCCGATCGATGACCCAAAAACAGAAATGATAACATTAAAAAAAAAAAAAAAAAAAAAAAAAAAAGAATATTTGACCCCCCTGCCACATATTAAAACGTGAACTCGAAATTTTTGTTTTTGCTCCCCCATCGAGTGGGGTGTCTTTTGATATAGGTCTCCTCAAATGCAATATAAAATGTTCCGAGACCTTTTTCATTTCGACCCTTCAGTCACGAGATATTTGCTTTCAAAGCCGTTATCGGATTGTGACCCTTCCCATTTAAAATTCCTTCCCCCTTTTGGGTCATCGATCTACGTGTCTGTGTGCCAAATTTCATCTAAATCGTTACACGAATGAGAGAATGGGAGGAGTGTGACATACAGACAGACGGACGGACGGAATGACCGTAACCATAATGGTTCTCAGACGTGTACAAAACCCTAAAAATGAAAGTGTTAATAAGTGGAATTGACGTGGGTGGAGACGATGGTGTGAATTCACATTGTGACTCTTTGTTGTTGTTTTTTTTTTTTTTAATCCATCGTCTCGAGTTGACCGGTAACTCCGGTAATTCCATAATCTTAGGTACTGCGTGGCTGGTGACACGAATTAACGAAATTATGATCCAACAAACTTTGGGACAATTGTACGATTTCTTTCTTTTCGTTTTTTTGTAATTTTTTTTTTCGTGTGTCACAACGGGATGCGTCAATCAACAGGCGTCGCATAGTTTTTTTTTCTTTTTTCAGTGTTGAACAAATATTGCGGTATTACAATGCAGATGATAAAAAAAAATGAGATTCGAGTGTCGCGTCATTGTCGAAGTTTTGAATATTTAAATTATGCGGGTCACGTGGGTTAGCGCCGGTCTGGCCGTTATTTCACGTGCGCGACCCGGAAAACGTTTGAAGAGCTTCCTATGGTAAAAATGCACAACCGCCAAAGGTGCAACGACAAAGTACCGTCAGTTACCTCGTCAATGCGACGATTTATGATCGCGTCATAAGCCCAATTTTGAGTTCTTGACTTCGTAATAATGATATAAATAATAATAATAATAATAATAATAATAATAATAATAATAATAATAATAATAATAATAATAATAATAATAATGATAACAACAACAATAACAATAATAATAATAATGAACTGAACCAATCCAACATCATTATTGTCTCACTAATTATAATAATTTACAATGGATCATTTATTATCAAATGGTTTTTGATTATCGTTGAACCGAATGTTTTATTGACATAACAATCTTTGTTAATAACTTGTTTTTTGTTTTTTTCATTTTTTTTCAGGTCGAGAGTGTTCCGACCATCGACCGTAGCCATGAACCTCGCGCTGCATGGATTATTGCTCCAAGGTAATTCGCATAATTAAAATTTTGTTAATTCTGATTAATTTCGTTGTAAAAATTTTGTTCGACACCCGGCTTTTGAGGAGCATAATTTCATGGATGTCAAGCTGTCGACTGAAATCGGTCACTTTGCACACGCTTCGTAGCCGTGAAATGACGCGTTTTCAAAGGAGGTCCGATGAAAACAATTTTACATAGTTTCTTTTTTTTTTCTGAATGTAGAAATTTTTTTCCAGCTCAATCGTGTTGAGCCCAGTTGTCCGTGATTGTTTTTCGTTTCAACGTGGAGCTTTGTTTCATTTATCTGATTTTGTTATTTTTCATTTAATGAGTGCATACAAGATATAAACCTATGGGGAATTCGATACTAACAAAACCCTATATACCCTATATACAGTTTATACGTATATGTATATACATATTTATATAGATATATTTTTTTTTTCACTCGTGATGGCCACGAGTGGTCGGAAATTGAACAGTTGAAAGGAGTTGAGGAGACGCGAGGAGAGAGTGAAAGCAAGGCCGTAGGTTGAGAGACTCAAAAATAAATAAAAAATTGGAATGTTAGCGAAAAATAAGGGAGATCGAAAAAGGGTGACCCACCGAAATGAGGAGAGAGAGTGAAAGCAAGGACGTAGGTTCAGACGATAAAAAAAGTAGAATGTGTGCAAAAATAAGGGAGATTGAAGGGGGACCCACCGAAGTGAGGAGAGAGAGAGAGAGAAAAAGCAAGGACGTAGGTTCGGACAATAAAAATAGTATAGAGTGTGCGAAAAAATAAGGGAGATCAAAAGGGTGAGCCACCGAAGTGGGGAGAGAGAGAGTGAAAGCAAGGCCGCAAGATCGAAAGGGCCTCTGACCCGCCTTGCGTCCCACTGTCCTCGTAACTCGTTCGAAATGTGAGGATCAGAAAAGATCACGCAAAACAGAGCGCATCCCAAGATTTGAGAATTTTTGAATTCTCGTATTTGAGAATACGAAAAAAATAGATAAATAAATAAATAAATAAATAAATAAATGAATAAATAAATAAATAAATAAATGAATAAATAAATAAATAAATAAATAAATAAATAAATAAATAAATAAATAAATAAATAAATAAATAAATAAATAAATAAATTGAAATTTTCTCGCTGCCTAGTCCCGTTAATGCACGTTCAACACGCACACTGACTTTACAGACACACGCGTAAAATATAATCGTGTGATATGCATCGCGGTCGAAAAGCGTGGGCAGATCATTGACTTTTATTACAATAAGAAGTTGGCTGTGCGTGGCTTTGGCCGGTTAGGTAGCAACGACAAAACCTGCGGGCGCGCGTCTCACGATGTTTCTCTCGAGTCCGTGAGGCACATGTGCGGAGGATTCTTCCGGCAATTAGGAAGAATCATCGCCTTACATCTCGTACGCCATTGTACGACGTGCGAGCCGCGCGATGCGATATTCGTTTAATTTTTATACAAATTCGACGAGAGTGAAAAGTTATGGTGAAAATTTTTCAATTTACCTTTTTTGTCGATAGTGTTATGTGAATGACAAAAAAAAAAAAAAAATACCAAACAAATGGCAATTGTATTTTCTTTGCACGATTATAATTGTGTATTGTCTCGATGCTTCTGTTTGCGTTGAAATTTCTCATATTATTATGTTTCAATCGTTTTTGTGCGAATATGCATTTGAACAGTTGATCCGTTTGTGCAAAAGGTTTTTTCTTGTAGTACGAGAAATTATTTTTGTATTTTCTTTTGTTTCTTTGTTTTTTTTTTTTTTTTTTTTTTTTTCACTCGTTCGTGAAAGTCGAAGCTAATTGGAGAGACTAAGACGCGTTTAGACAAACCTTCTCATTGTTTTTTTCTTCTTTCTTACTTTTCATTTTTTTTTTTTTTTTTAATGTAAGAGATCGAGGAAATTAGTGCAATTCTCGAGTGAAGATTCGAGACCTTGCGACGGACAATTATCTTGTGATGCTTATGATTATTATGATTATGATAATTATTATTATTATTATTCATAAATTCGCGTAAAACACCCATCTCTGGGTAAATTACGCAGTTGCTCAAAAGAGGTGCGTAAATGAATGAATAAATAATTGTTATCATGTTTAGGTTGCCTGTTTTTCGGGCATTATCCGAATTTTTTTTTTCTAATCTCGGTAATAATTTTGACTATCCGGATGATCCGAAAAACAAAAATCAGGCATATTCATAACCGAAAAATAAATCGTTTTTCCATAATTTTCCACCGATTTTTCTATCGCTGCAAATATATTTTTCCCGCGAATGAAAATATGAAGATATGAAGGGAAAAAAAAAAACAATCTTTCGCTATTACGATGACGTGCGTGTGTCGAAAGATGGGAATCAAAGACGGAATGACTCATTTACCACGCACCGACGGCCACGCGCGCAGGCGTTTAATCTCCGATGCGATTATGCGTTTGTGTCGTGCGCAGAGAGATGCGCATCATCATCAACCGTCGTCATTCCACATCGTCGTTCATCACGTTCGTCCCGTCAGTCTATCTGCGGATTGACCCGGGTGATGCTGACGACAAGAATTTTTTTTTTTTTTTTTTTTTCAATTTTATTTTTTACAAAACCATTTTTTTTTCAACGAAAGTCACAGAAAACCACACGTGTGCTCAATTCGAGGCTTGAGAAACACGTCGTGTGTATCGGCATTCACGACGTATCAGCTGAGGGGCGACGGTGGAGGGGGACACACATCCGATGTCACGATTATTATTCGCCCAGCATTGACGTAACACTAACACCAAGTCGCGTCTTTTTTTATTTTTTAATTCATTTATTTTTTTAATTTATGCAACTATCAAATGTCAAGCAGCGCGCGGTCGAGAGAAATTAGGAAAGTATTTGGTCTGATGTTTCACGAGTGGAAGTGAGCGTTTTCATAATTCAAAGTTTCGAGTCCTCGATGAATTTTTATTAATTTATCAAGTTTAAAAAAAATTCGTTCGACGAATTTATGAAATGAAAAAATTAAAACAACAACAAATAATAATGATAATAATAATAAGGAATTATTAATAAAAACCCAGTTGGTTCAAATGTTAAACTTAAAAGAGTCAATAATACAAAGTATAGAAAAAGCTGTGATAATGGATACGTGTCATGTTGTTAGAAAATTCTTGCAATAGAGAGTGATCATTGTTAGCACAGTATAATTTTATCTAGATTCACAATTAGGGTCTATAAAATAGTATTAAACATTACCATTCAATGCGAAATAGAGAAATAATAATAATAACAACAACAACAACAACAACAACAACAACAACAACAACAACAACAACAATAATCATAATAATTCAAGTGGTAAATATGGCGTCAATGAAAATGGTTGAAAATGTCCAACGATAAATAAAAATAAAAAAAACAGAATGGGATGTAAATTGATGGATGCTCGAGGAGCGAGAGCGAGAGAGAGAGAGGACGATTCTCGAGGGGGAAACGATAGCCTCTGACTGAGACGGATGACCGAGGAATGCAGGTGGATTCCCAGCTGGATATTCGTGAACGTTCCACACTCGAGACTCGTTCACGAGATTCTCAATATTCCATCGACGATGAAAAAAAAAAATTAAAAAAAAAAAAAAAACGTATCAATAAATGCCAGATATTCGTCGAGACGGTGCTTCAATGAATTCAATATAATATTCATCGAGTCAGCGTGAGGAAGTGAGAAGAATTTTGTTGGTGAGGTCTTCTCTCGACATCACAAAGTTTCGCTTCTTTCACTCGGTTGTCTCTTTCACACGTTGCGTAATCACCATCGTGTAACTCAAGCATTGCCAGGAGTCGTGGTCGAGAAAAAACGTATATAACGCCATGTATATATAGGTATTTAGGTATTCGTGGATACATGGGGCATTCCAGGTGAAATTGACTTCAACTTTGCATTATATTTAACCCGAAAATGGTAATTCATCGTTTCCTCGGCACCTTTGAAAAATGCTGTGAAGTGATGCAAAAAATTTCGCAAAATTTATGAAATATCTTCGACTATCCTGGTATGAAGATCAATCACTGTATTGCTGATTTGATCATTTGTTTGAATAATATTATCGAATAAACAAATGAAAAAGTAGCATTTGGGCAAGGCACGAGTGGCCCCAGTGTTACCATTCAAGGGTTGATTTTTTAACCTTTCAGTGGGATCATATGGCCTCAAGAAAACACTCCGAATTAATTTTCAATTTTTGTTTTTTTCGATAACCAGTCTTTCAACGACTGTGAGAAATGAAAAAATTACAAATAATTACGTCGTTGATTTTATTCTGCGAATTTCAGATCGATGTAACAAAATCGAAATATGAAATTGCAGATTTTTCATGACAAATATATTTTTCACCATATCTTTCCTATTTTCAAGGTCATCTTCGAAGCTAACCTTAAAATGTTACGTTTGCACAACGAAGGATTCATAATTTCAAAATTTTAATTTTAATTAAAAAAAATGTAGACAAAAAAATCATAAAACGGACGTTTTGGTAATTTTTATATTTTTCGGTGATTGTGATCGAAACGAAGACGTTCGAAACAATGTGAGATTGTAAGTGTTAGTGTGTAATTCCACACGGTCGTGTAACAAAACACAATTTTGTTGATCAAGACATAATTTTTTTTTTTTTCATCGTTGAGATTGCAATTTTGTTCCGATTTGTCGTGAAACGTCCCGTAGGTTTTATGCAGGTGGGCATTAGATGCGCGAGAGAACGAGACGCGCGACCGATTTCGCGGTGCGCTGTGCGCTCGCGCCCGGCTCGGTAAGTGCAGCGCATGCGCACCAGCTGTTGGGAGCGCACGAGCCGGTCTGGACCTTTCGCGAGAGGCTAAAGCGTGCGGCGCGCGCACCGCTTGGATGTCACGTAAGGTGCGCGCGCGCGCGAGTCCCTCAGTCACGATCTTAATTTTATTCGTTCGTGAGTTATTGTCGCTCGCGTGCGCGCGTGCGCGAGCTTAGCGTAGAGCGCCTCGCCGGCCGAGCATTAATTGACTACGGCGCATACGTTGTTGCATATCAAGATTTTCAATGTTCGAATCCCAACACCTTTATCGTATTTCTTCCGTTCCCGTCGGTCACGCTCATTATCCGACAATCGGTTCGATTGATCCTCAACATCGTTCACTGTCCTTCATTCCTTCAGCATTGTCTTCAGTTTTTCTTTCAATCATTTTATTTCACATTCTCGATTTTTTTATTTGGAAAAAAAATGAATTCAGGATTTTTTTTTCTACATTTGCAAAAATTTTTAATCAGAATTAATTGTATGAAAAAAAAAAATACGCTCATATACTCTTTAACATCGTTCACACGATTTCCCAGTCTCATCATTATCCAGTTTTTAAAATTAATTTTATTTCATAATTATAATTTTTCATTTAAAGAATAAAAAAAATATATTCAGGATTTTTTTTTTCACATTTTTGAAATTGATTGATCGGAATTAATATATTATTCAACATCGTTCACTCTTCCTCTGTCTCATCATTATCAAGATTTTATTTTCATAACTTTATTTTGTATTCATGATTTTTTTTTTATTTGAAGAAAAAAACATTGAAAAAATAATAAAAATTCGATATATTTTTTTAACATTCGTGAAATTGATTAATGGGAATTAATATATTATGAAAATAAAAAAGATCGGCAAAGCACGATTGGCCGACGTTTATCCGATTTTCGAAGCTTGTTTTACGGCCTACCCGGAAATAAAAAGCCACAAATTTCGTGAACATTTCGCGATTCGCAACGGCCAACGCAACATTCGTGAAACAACGAAACACGCATGCGTGCCCGGTTTTTCCGCGTTGGATTCGCGCGAGTGACCTCTTTCTGCAACGCTTCGAGTCGTGCGCGCGTTAAAAGATGTTCCGAGCTACAGTTCCTTTCACTGCTTAAAAAAAAAAAAAAAAAAAAGCATTGAAATTAATTTTATAATTTTCTCCTTCGTCTCAACGAAGCACGACAAATACTTTCGAAATTTTTTTAAATTTTCAAATTTTTACATTCATCTAAAAAAAATATGTTTTTGAAAATCAAATTTGCTCTGTTCATTCCGTTGCACGTTATAAAAAAAAAAAGTTTAAACCTATAAACAACACACACATACACACACGTGAAAAATTTCAATGAAAAAATGAAAAAATACGTTTGTGTGACCACGACGAACAAACAGACAGGTCAAACCGACTGACAGAATAAAGCTGTCACTGAATTTTAATTCGATTTTTTAAAAATTTGATTTTTTATTTCTCCATTGATTGCTCGACCAGAAATGTATATCGTCTGACGATCGTTCATGGACTATACATAGACTACACATAGTCTATATACAATCTACTTACATCCCACATACAGTTGACATATAGATTTTTTAAAAATCGTTTACAAACGATTCGTCCGACCGATGCGTGTGCGAGTTTATTTATCGGCTCGTAAAAAAACTTCGTAGCGACGATTTTTTTTCATTCGCGTTCTTATATTTTTCGTCTTTTCTCGTTTGTCGTACGCGAGCCGCTGTTAGTGGCCGCGGAGGAGGGGGGACAACCATTAAATATATATTTATGAGTGATATCGCGCGGTTTCCGAGTACACACGGTCGCTCAACCAATTTATTGCAACCTTTGCAATAAATTGGTTGAGCGACTGCGGGTGTAGGTGCTTAAGGGCTCGTAGCACATTCGCAACGCACGAAATATATGTTACACAAAAAAAAAAAGAAAATAAATAAAAATGTTTTCTTTTCTTTGTATTCATTTATTTATTTTTTTAAACAACCAATTCGAGGTATTCCGAAGCTGCGACGTTTTATATCGGAGGGCCTTTCTCCCCCCCCCCTCCGCCACCCGCCTTGCTTTTCAAGACTCGCCGTATCCGCGTCGTAGAACTTTACCTTTTATTACCAACGTAAACTGTGACACGATGTACATGGCAAATCCGCGACGGGGTTGCATTCGAGTTTTCAAACATTTGCATATATGTTTGCCCCGGGGCAATGTCGGATATATGTATATATGTATATATATATTTATATTCTATTTTTATTATCGCGAACTCGTTCCCCCGTGGGGCGCGTGTTAAACTCCGGGATTTACGAACCCGAGAACATGCCCGATGCGAAAAGTTCATGAGCCTCGAAACGATGAGAATTTTTTATTCATTATATCGTCGGCAATATGCGTGTTGGATTTTTCAAAAGCTCGTCGATATATTTATACGATGTTTGATTATACATGCAAAACGAAGAATAAATAAATGAAAAAAAAAAATAATAATAAATAAGAAGGTAAAAAAAATATATATGAATAAATGTCGTACATATCAGCGGACTTGAAAGCGTACGAAAGGGACAAGCTCGAGGGGTTTATCTCACATGCATAACAGGTTTGCCACGACGAAATTGTTCGCTTGTTCGAGCGAAAATTTATGGTAAAAGCAATGTGAGACGTTTGACAATGTTTATTATTTTCACAACTTTCGAGTTAAATTATTTTGTTAGAAATATATCGAATGTGTTCTGTATAAAAATATGAAAATTTTTCAAAGTCCCATAACTTTATTTTCCGGTTTTACTACAAACGAAAATGCGTTCACAATAAACATTTTCACACTCAAATCTCTAAGAATGACGAAAAAAAATCATTTATTTTACCAAAAAAAAAAAATCATGGAAAAACCATATTTTTTCGAACTGCAAATGAAATATCGGTTACTACAATCAACTACACACGTATATCTGTGTGAATCAACATTTGGATTCTACCACAAACGCATCAGAGTGTGATCCAACCGTTGGATTCGATTTTTTTTTAAATTTTGCGCCATAAAAATCGTTCAAAGTCTCATAACTTTTTTTTCGGTTACACCACAAATGAAAACTCGTTCGCTACAAACTTTTCCACACCCAGATCTCGAAGAATGACGAAAAAAAAAATTATTCTTTCCCATAATCGGGGAAGTTGAAAAAATCAATTTTTATATCAGAAAATCAGATACATCAATGTATCAGGAAATTGAATACATTTTCATATCATAAATATATATATATATATATATATATATATATATATATATATATATATATATATATATATATTTATAACACTAGACCTTTACTCCGCCACGACTGTACACACTTTTTTCAAAAAAATTTATCACGATGGTAAATGAAGCAGTCGGACGCTAAACAGGTATATTATCGGCTGGTCGATAATGGATAATACGAAATCGGTTTCAATCAATCATGACATTATTAACCGGAGTTGTCGATGTCAATTGTTCGAGCTCATTATTGCATGTCACGAAAACGCGGGACTGTGTCCGTAAAGCTCATTCATTTATCAGCTTCGTCCAGTCATGGACGGCTTTCAGCGGCAATACGTGTGTTGGTAAACGTGTACACACTGTACAGTGGCACACGTTTGCTCGCAGTAGTCCTCGCATAGTCACGGCGGTCTTGAACATTATGCATAATGGAACATAATCTATATATATATATGTACATAATGCACCATTAGGTGTATCGTGTCTACACACCTATCTCTTTATCTCCTAATGGTGTGCAGCTCAATGTTCATTCCGGAATGTTTAGATCCGCACGTGCACGTGGTGATTGAGCGCCATTGGTTTACGAGCTCGAGATCGATGCAAAGCTCGATCCACCTCCCACATATCACTGGCAGTCTCGGTACAAAGAATTGCAAATCGCGTGCGCGATATCCTTTTGGACCATATGTTAACACGGAAGCCGAGCAAAAACCTTCGACCGATAACAAATAAATTTTACAATTTTCATTAAGATGCTCGAACACGAAGCTTGCAGGTTGTTGCAAACTCTTATTTATACATAGCTAATAGACTCACATTGGATTTATAGTACTTAACATTTTTATAGATTTTATACAGTCTATACAATGGCAATTTCCATATAGACGCTATATACATATGGATAAAGTCTATTTACAATTTATAGATATTTATAGTTATACTATTTTCTATTATTCCATATATTTTTTACGTGGGATAAAAAAAATATGATTGAGCGATAAGATTTATTATTTTTTTTTTTTTTTTGAAAATGGAAAGTAAAATATTAATTTTTAGAATACGGGGTTCATCGATAAGGACATTAAAAAAAAAAATAAATAATAAGAAATGAAAAATGAAAAATAAAAAATAAAAAATAAAAAATAAAAAATAAAATGAAAGATGAAAAATGAAAAATGAAAAATGAAAAATGAAAAATGAAAAATGAAAAATGAAAAATGAAAAATGAAAAATGAAAAATGAAAAATGAAAATATAAAAAATAAATTCGAAACGTAGCTAGTGATTAACGGTGTAAAACGTAATTGTCGAGGGTACCTTGAGGAATGTTTAGGGATCTGTGGTAAGGACCGAGAACCGAGAAGAGAGTCTCTCTGCATCATGTTCTTACAATAGAGAGTTTCCGGTTTCCGGTTGCGATGCTCGAATAGCAATGAGCCACTCGTTTCTCCTTCACGGTCTTGCCATATCCCCCCGTTCTTTCGCCAAACAGATACACACGCGCAGCATCGCGTTTCGTTCGAGGTGAGGATAGGTGCACAGACCGGAAGCCCCTCGATTGCACCAGGTGACCGACGGCCCGAACAAGTCACGGGGAACCGACTTGGCCCCGTGGCGAAGCGAAACACCCACACACACATACACACACGTTCTCGCGGGTGCGTCTCGAAGTTTCGAATCTTCAATGTTTCCGAACCTCATAAGTTCGACGATTTTTTTCATTAGAATTGTCATTTTTCGATAATCCAAACCTCCGAAATTTTTTATCATTCGGTAATGTAACGGAATTTGAAAAAATCTCCGAACGTTCGAATATGTCCGACAGGTCGATTGATCGAATCGAAAACGTTCGGAAAACAAATGTCTCGACTCGGCCCATGTTCCGATCGTCAATGTTTCGACGGATCAAAGTTTCGAAAACGCATATATACATATATATGAGCGATTCCACGTGACTTCAGCCACTCAAAAAAAAAATTTTCCACAAATAATTTTAAAAAATTGAGCTATTTTTTTGCAATATATTCACCGAGTGCCGATTTTTTAAAATTTTTTTGACGGTTTTATCGTTAATTCAAGTTTTTTTGTATTTGTCCATTCAAATGGCTGTATCTTTGGCAGGGTTTGACGTATTTACATCTGTAAAAAACGAAAATGTGCGTGTTTTTAAGGCCTTCCAGAAAAAAATTACTTTAGATTCTATTGAGCAAGTTGCACGTCCGTTTCAGGGCAAAATATGCAAAAATATTTTTTTTCTCAAAAAATGCATTTTTAATTTTTTTTTTCAAAATTTCCCCAAATTCTGAATACGAAAAAAGAATTTTTGATATTTTTTATATCGTGGGACCGGCAATCGGTAATGCGTAATTTTACTGATTTCATTAATAGATTTTTTAGAGTTGGATTTTTTCGCTTTACGCGATTCAACGAGCATTGATTATCATCAATGTCTCTTTCAAGGAGGCTTCTGAACTCGCGTAAAGTGACTGGAGCCCATGAAAAAAAAAAAAAATCAAACTGAAAAAAATCTATTAATGAAATCGGTAAAATTACGCATTACCGATTGCCGGTCCCACGATATAAAAAATACCAAAAATTCTTTTTTCGTATTCAGAATTCGGGGAAATTTTGAAAAAAAAAATTAAAAATGCATTTTTTGAGAAAAAAAATATTTTTGCATATTTTGCCCTGAAACGGACGTGCAACTTGCTCAATAGAATCTAAAGTAATTTTTTTCTGGAAGGCCTTAAAAAGACGCACATTTTCGTTTTTTACAAATGTAAATACGTCAAACCCTGCCAAAGATACAGCCATTTGAATGGAAAAGTACAAAAAAACTTTAATTAACGATAGAACCGTCAAAAAAATTTTAAAAAAATCGGCACTCGGTGAATATATTGCAAAAAAATAGCTCAATTTTTTAAAATTATTTGTGGAAAACTTTTTTTTTGAGTGGCTGAAGTCACGTGGAATCGCTCATATATAGGTATAGTGGCCGTAGCAGCTCGTTCAATCGCGTGAAGATTGCAGCTTCTGCAATCTTTACGCCCACTATACCTATACATATATACATATATATACGTTGTCGAAACTTTGATCCGTCGAAACATGGCGCGTTCGAAACATTGGCGAGTCCCGAGTCGTGTGTGACCCTTCGGAAAATTCTACCTTCGGATACATTGGCATTTCGAATTTTCGTTTTAGTTTTTTCAAAACTATGACCGTTCGAGACTCAGCCCGTTCGGATCTATGAACTTTCGGAATCCGTGCACACCAGTCTAAACTCGGCATTTTCGAAATTTCGTGGACTGTCGAAACATTGAAAATTCCGATAAGCTTTCGAGACGGCGGTTCTATGTTATACATGCACGAAAATGCAGATGGATACCGTGTTCGACGATAGTCGCGAACCGCAGAGTGGCAGCGGCAATAACCGCGGGTTTCATCGATGTCGACCGGGGGCCCCGGGGACCGATATATAGTCGCAGACTTCGAGAGAAATGCTCCACGGCTCATGGACCCGGCTAATTATCTGCACGGCTGCGGAAATTCGAGATCAACGGAGGTGGGAGGGCCGAGGGGGGAGGGGGGGGCGGGGCAGGGACGCACATATTACCGTAAACCGTATTATACACCGCACGAATATAAGTGCTACCGCGTAGACCGAGCGAGAACCCTGTTCCCCGGGCGTGTATTACGAAACCTTTCGTCAATACTCCGTTTGTCGGTCCGTACATATATAAGCATATAAATATATATATATATATATATATATATATATATATATATATATATGTATATATCTAGTGCAAAACGTGTATAACCGAACCGTAGAGTTTATGTGCGACGGTCGCCAACGGAATGGCTAATGCAAATAATTATTGGGGTGTTCACGTGCGCTACTCAACTGTTAATAACGGTAATCATTAATTTTACTATAAAATGCAACGACGGCGCATGCGCGCACGTGTCTATGTGTGTGTGTGTGTGTGTGTTTGTCGAACTATCGAATGTCCCGTTGAAACAACAGATTTATCGGCAAACGCTGTATACGTGTGTTTGAGATTGTGCATGCCAACCGTCGAATCAGACGCTTCGATGTTCATGCGAGGAAATGATTAAAATTAATTGACAAAAAATTAATGGAACATTTTTTGTTCTTATAACAATGAAATTAGTTATATCAGTTTATCAGGGTGATTTCAGGAGGGAAGAGGGGTCTTGAATAACTGTATTTTACATCATATATTCATCATAATGGTTTATGCTTCCAAGAAAAAAATTCTTCAGGATACGAAGAAATTTAAGAAAATTTTTAAATGAAAGAAAAAACAAGGAATAAAATAGCATATCGAATAGAATACTATTCCAATAATAGTAGTAATTAACTTATCCTACCATAATATAATTACATATTGAATTATCAAATAAGTAATTATTTTATAATAATAATAATAATAATAATAATAATAATGAATTACATAAATATATTAAATGATAAAAACTAAGATACTATTTTTAATTCAATATTGTATATTACAATAATAATAATAATAATAATAATATTGAACAATACCCAATAATCCAACAATTCTACAATAACAATAAGCCGAATAAACGAAGATCCTGAAACAGTCGCAATATGTTTCGTGTATCTACTACCGGAACAATTGCTAACAATTGGGGGGGGGGGGGAAAGAAGAGAAAAAAGAATTTATAACAATAACAATGACGACAATGTCGCATTATTCTACGGAACCTGGATATTTTTTTTTCTCTTTTCTTTTTTTCTTTTTTTTCTTTTTCATTTTCTTTCTCACGCAGTGTCCTGCTCGTCCGTTCATCGGGGGGCTTTGTTGCGGAACTTGGGCCCCGGCGGGGCCGAAGCCCTTGCGTTATATTGCTTCTCGGTCGAACGACCTCTTCTTCTCCCGCGAGATTGGCCGGTTAACGAGGTACTATTACGCAACTCCGTCGTCGTTCGACCTTAAGCCTCTCGCGTCCGGCAGCGGCAGCCCCGTCGGCGGTTACCACGCTTTGGTCCAAGAAAGATACCTACGCGATCTTCGCTCACCCATCCACACACACACACACACACACACACACACACACACACACTCATATATATCTATATATATATATATATATATATATATATACTGGTTATATATATATATACTAGTCCGTCGGGTCAACTAGTATATATATATATATATATATATATATATACTAGTTGACCCGACGGACTTCGTCCCGTCGAATATTTGGCGAAAATAGAATGAAATCAAGTATTAATTTAATTTAATTGTATTCAATTAAACGATTTGTTTTTATTGAACTGAAAAACGAAATGTGCGCCTTCAACGCCACCTGTTGAGAATTTTCCAATTTCTTTCCCTAAACCTTCGAGTAGCAATTACGAACAACCGCAGAAGGAAGTATCCAGGTTGGTCCAGTCAAGTTGATTAACTCGAAAAATCGATGAAAAATAATAAAAATATCATCTGAAAGATCAAACAATATGCTGAGCTGTCAAACGGAATGACCGCTTACAGCGCGAAAAAAGTAGTGAAGGACACGCACATGATAGGGTTCCGTAGGCCTTGTGTAGTAGTCATTGACATTAAAAAAAATAAAAAAAAAATAAAAAAAAATCAGTTTTGGAATTTTTGTTTTTAAATTTTTTTTCCCCTAAACGTTCGCGTAGCAATTGCAAACAAATCCGCATAAGGAAGTATCCAAGTTGGTCCAGTCGTTTTCGTGTTTTAAGCATCCGAACAAACCACGATTCATTGTCATATATATATACAGATATATATATAGCACCATCGTTGGTCCTCATCGGACGTCGCGTTGTCACGGATCTTCGTCCGAACAATCGTTCGGTGTCCCTGTTCCTCGTCAGTTCGCGTTGGCACCGACATATTCGATCGAACCCAGGTTTTCCAGGGTCACACGAGAGAGGCCTATCTGATCCGCACGCAATCCGGGTCATCGTTTACGATTCTCCCCGACCTGTCACTTTCTTTTTTTTTATTGTTTTTTTTTTGTTCATTTGTACACTGAGAAACAAAAAAAATAAGATAATTAAATGTCGGTGCTTTCGATATGACACGAAGTGCGATTGGAAATCCCGGGTAAAAATTTCTTGACCTCATATTTCGGGCGCTTGCATATTATCAAAACATGTGGCGTGAGAATCACACGAGGTATATTGTTACGAAACGTTCTTTCTGGAAAATTTAGGTACTGTTACGTGCTGTTGACTAACAGGTTATCGAATCGATTTTTTTGTTCTTTTCTTTTTTGTAGTGAAAGATTTTTTTTAATTCTAAATTAGGGTAAGCGTTGAATGCAGTCGATCATCAAAATTTTGATGTGATGAATATGATATTTTGTTCATTGAAGAAAATAGTTTTCCATGTTCGATAATATTTTTGGAGATCCATAAAAATATCACGACTCGTCAGAAAAAATCGCCAAAAAAACATCACATCGAAAACAGTTTTTTTTTAATATAAAAAATAACATTGAATCGTTACTATTTTTCGTATAAAAAATAACATTGGAATATTATTATTGTTTATATAAGAAATAACATTGAATTATTATTAAATTTTTTCAATTTTCATTCTGACACCATTTATTATAATCCATCGAAAATATCGATCATCAACAACAAGTTTGTTCGTTCGATCGTCAATTCAATTTATTTTCAAATTTTGAGAAAAAAAAAAGAAAAAAGGCAAACGAGTTCGTTCGAGAATTCGCTTACCGCTATAGAAAAGTTGGTGACGTTGGTTTTCCCATCGACGATGACGACAACGACGCGACCGGTTGTGTTCGGCTATATTCTCGTCTCACCCAACCCCGCGCGCTTCTTCATCCTTCACTCGGAACGTCTCTGTCGTCTGTTCGTGGCAGCGGTTCCGCGCTAACGGTAAAACCTCACGGCGGCCAGTCACAACGCCAGTTATATTCGCGGAGAGCCCAGGATCAACCAGTTTGAGCGGTCTAACCGACGACGACGACGACGACGATGACGATGCTATACGAAGCACAAAACATCGGCTCACCTTTACTTTCGTTTACCGCGAGAATAGATGGTCATCGGTACGTCTCCGCAACGAGCTCGATGCGGTTTTTCCGACGTCTCTTATCGATCCTCGTTAATTTCGTCCATGAAGAATATTTTTTTGTCTTTGCGAATCAATTTTTTTCTAACATTTTTTTAAATTATTTTTTTCAACATCGACGATGATTTTAGTGAAAATTATTCGCGATTTCGAGAAATTGTTTGGATATTTGTTTTTTTTTTTTATTAAAATGTTAAGTTGAACAAAAATTATCAAATTTATCATTATAATTATTATAATTATTATTATCATTATTACTATTATTTAGACTTTTCTCTGACTTAGAATTGGTGCCTAGTTTTAAGTATCGAATTATTACTATTATTATTATTATTATTATTATTATGATTATTATTTTAATTTTTACCAACAGACTTTATTTGGTATCTGGTTTATTGTTATTATCATTGCGTTAAAAAATTGAATAATAATATTAACAACGATAATAATAATGATAAAACAGCTGCTAGAATTTGTTAATTCACGAAAGTGCCCGTGGGGTTGGCCTCGTGGAGGATTCTCTATGGTCTCGCAATGAATTGCAGCATGATATCGCGTATGCACCACATGCTCGCGATGATTCTTACTTCGAGCGACCGTCGCTTCGTGCTCTTTGACGTAATTCGGGCTCTGTGCTCATACGTACACATATAACGGGAGCGCCGAGACGATTTTCAGACCTCTTGCCATTACAACTTCGCGTCTTACGGTTTCTCGCTATCCACGGTGAGACGCCATAGTGGCGCAACTCGCGCATAATTGTATCATTTTGTACAATTTCCCCATTAACGTTTATATAAATATATATATATATATATATATATATATATATATATATATTCGCAAAAACAACGAAAAATATGAATTATAATGATTTCACTAATTATTCAATCGTTTTTATTTGGTATTATCAATCGAGCTAAGTCTCGTCAATAAATTGTACTCCTATCAGTCTTTATCGAACTTTTTTTTTTTCAACTCGATTTCAGTATTCGTTCGATACATAGAAGCAATCTATTTTTTTTTTTGCCAACCACAAAACTGACAACGAAAGTGGTAACAGGAATTGCAATCTTATAATCATTTTTTTTTATTACACTGCGAAAGACAGCATTGCAGTTTTCATATTCGATTATGCAATTTGTCGCATGTGGAACAGAAATTCTATTTATGTTTTCTTAGGAATGATTATTAAAATCGGTTTAGAATGTGTATAGGAGAATATATATGTATGTATATCTATATATTATTAGAATTGTTGGGTTATTAGTTCCTAGTCTACTGATGAAATTGCCCATTTATCATGCACACATGTGGAGACGGTACATGGGCGACTCTAATTGAGGTATACATTGAATGATGAATAAACAATGAAATATTGGGACCAATAAAACTTTTCACAATAATCGTCCCAATTATTCAAACCTTTTTTTTCTCCTCCATTAATAATCGAACTAACGTAATTTTATCAATTTCTGTTTTAACCCGATTTCATATTTATCACGAATCGCAAAAGAAAAAAACTAATCACAATAATCTCCTTAATTATTCAACTCTTTTCCTCCCCCTCCTTCTATTAACAATGGTGCCAACGAATTCTAATCAATCTTTGCTTCAACTCGATCTCCTCATTATCACCAACTGCAATTTTTTATTATGCAATTTCTCTGATACGAAAAAAAAAGACAAAACAAAACAAAAACATTCTCATTATGATTTCTTAGGGTCCATAAATTTTCCAAAATAATAACACGTGTAAATTCTCACAAAACCACAATTTAATACGGCGATGTTATGTGTCCACGTACGAAATTGGCCATTTATACCACGTGCACACATAAACATATATTTGTATACATATATATTATGTATATATTATATATATATATATATATATATATATATGTATACATGTGAAGATGGCACATGGGATACCGCGATGGAGGAACACAGCGAGCAAATGAACAGCGAAAGATGCTTCGGAGAGGTGAAAGGTGCTCTTCTTACGTGACTTTACAATGCAATCCGCGAGCAAAGAGCCATAAGGAGGATGCCCTTTAGCGATTCTAATAAACCTCTTGAGTCATGGCACGGGTGAACCGCATGCGCACACGCGCCACATAATCGACGAAGCTTCCTCGTGCCCGTCGGCCAAGCTAATGCCCCGCTGATGATTCCGCATGCGAATTGAATACATACATACACACACACACACACACACACACACACACACACACACACACACACACACACACACACGCGCGCGCGCGCGCGCTAATACTTAATATTGTTGTATATTAATTCGAATAAAAATTGTCGGGCAATCTTATGAGCGTTACGAATAGCCGAAGAGTCGACGAATTTCATCGTTCGACCTTTGACTTTATTTCACCCTGAAAAACTTGCAGTTATCTGCCCATTTTTCGAAGTTTAGGATGTAAAACGGAGGTAAAATAACGAGAAGAAAAAATATCACCCTCACTCGATATTAAAAAGATAAAACTTAGGTCAATAAAAAATGTCGGGACCACATTAAGACTTTAATAAAGATGAAAAAATGTTTGAATTTCATTTAACCTTAAAATTCGGACTTTTAAACTGTGAAATGAGAGGGAACATTTCAACTCGGGTAGCTTCGTATATCTGCTTTGTATAACTGTTGGCCGTTTTTTCCCAAATCGTTGAAAAAAAAATTTATTTTATTTTTACTAAAAAAAAAAAAACGAAAGTTAGGACTTTCAAGCGAGGGTCCAGGAAAGTGGAGAATCATGGTCCGGATAATTCGAACCGTCAGGGTCGTGGACGATAGTCGATGAAAGAGAAAAAAATGAAGAACAAAAAAAAACAAAGAACGTCGTGGGAATGAGATTCGTTTACGATAAGTCTGAAAGATAATGAAGAACGTTACGGATCACAATTGGGATATTGGGCAACGAAATTTTCCGACTCCCGAGAATAACGGATATGATAAAATTTCAAAATCAATTGTATTGATAATTTTACGTTTCTCACAGTTTTCAACTCTCGCGACTTTGGAATTTCGTAACAATGATAATTCAATTCCGAAAATTAAAATTGTTAATTCATTTCACGGCCAACTTTGTCGAGCTTGTTGCGAGCATAATATTTCATTGTCAAAAGTCGTGAAATATTTAATATATTCACATTTTTCTATGAATTTGTGTAATCGACAATTACTTTGAATTACATTGAATTACATTGAATCTTTGAATTGATGCGATGTGATTAAATCGTGAGGAAAATAATTTTCAACGATATGAGAAATGCCCGGGTCGAGGAGACACTCGTTCGGTCGTGGGATGTGTGTTTGCGTCTTCGGGGTTGAAGCGCCCGAGCGAGTAGTAACGACCGTTATAATCAGACGCCGCATCGGTCGACACGGGGTCCGCCGCGCGGTTGGGCATCCGCGTTGCCCCACGTTGTCCCGACTCAAACGTCTCTCGCGGTCGATTGCCACAGCAAAATTATCCACGCAAAGTCACTGTACACAACGTTCAACAACGGACTAATGCCACCGTGCCACGATGCATATATCGCTCAATGAACCGTAGCGCAATTAGGCCCATAAAAAAATAATTAAAAAAAATTGAAAAAGAAAAATTAAAAAAAACTATCTCAACCACGTCTGAACCGGATTCTTGCCAGGGAAAATTGTTTTTTTTTTTGTTCTTTTAATTACGCCATTCGAGTAACGTACAAGATCCCAAGTGAAAATAAATAAATAAATAAATAAATATATATATATATATATATATATATATATATATATATATACACATATAATATTATATCAGCTTTATAAGACTATATATAGTTTCCATACAGAAATTTCCAGATATAATCTGTAAAGAGACTCCATATATGTAAACTTAATACAATCTGCAGAAAATGCAAACATAGGTATATAGTTTATATAGAGATAATGTACAGACTATTGAAAAAAAGCTCATATATATATATATATATATATATATATAGAATATATATATATATACATGTAGAATTCTATATCTAAGCTATATAGAGTATATACACAGTTTTCATGTATTTTTTATTACTCGAGACACGTGAGATTGGTGTTACCTCGCAGAATATCTCATTTAATTATTATAATAATAATTATTATAACTATTATTGCATTAACGTTACGCTTCGTTTCGTCGTGTATCGACATGTGAAATTTCGTAATTTCTAAATCGATACAGGATCATCCTATGTTCTGGATATATATATGTATATACATGTATATATTTTTTTTTAATCGAACGGTTACGCGTTTCGTCCTAACTCACTGCCACATGCCAGTCGGCTCTGGTATTCCCATCGTCGCATCTTTCCACGAGAGTTTCGTCAGAATCTGTTACTCTGTTTCTACCACACACACACACACACACACACACACACACACATATACATTTATATATATATATATATATATATATATATATATATATATATATATACATATATACGTAATCTATCTACAAGGATGTACAGAACGATACTTCGCGATGAGCTCGAGTTAAATAGCGCTCGCACGTGTTTTAATAAATAACGTCGAAGTATCAATTAAATAAAGTTGTTCCGATGGTACGATGTAATAACATTTATCGGGGAACGCAACATCGGTCATCGACAACCATAGAATATCGTATTTCGTTATTCGATATCATTTCAAAGTTGCAAATTCCGCAAATGTGTAAAAAAAAATTACAAAAAAAAAAAAAAAAAAAAACGTGAACATCGAATAGCGATGATGACGATCGTCAATCGGTAAAAACTTGTGGCGCGACTCCCGTCATGACTTCTGACCGCGGCTGGCCGATCGAACGTCTTCACGGGACTGCCAATACGAGATCTTCTTGAAGCCGTTCTTTTTTTTTTTTTTTGATTGCCGAGCGGCAAATCCACGCTGTCGGAACATCGGCCGGGGAGCATCTCGTCAGGACGGGAATATAAGTGTCTCGGTAAATGTCACGAGATTCACACAGCCCGCCATTACGCGCTGACGTTATATCATTCGGCGTACACTCTTCATCGATTTCGCGTCGAATATCGCGTCTTCTTCACAGTCGCGATTTGTATTGAAAATTTGAAAAAAAAAAAAAAACGAAAAACAAAAGTAGTAACGACGTTGTATTATCCATTCGGGCAAGATTTATTGTCTTATTAGGCGTCGACTTTACGCTCTCTCAAAAACTATGGATGAGCATCGACTTAAGGGGACTGAGTCACCTAAAAAATTCGAAAATTAAATTTTTTTTTCCGTGACACGGCCGATCCAAATTGAAAATCGATTTTACCCTTACGAAGTACGTATACTTAGCTATCATTTCAAATTTTTCCATAGCCGTATGAGTTATCTAAATGCTGTGAGATTTTTCACAAAATGTTTCACTTGTCGCAACTTTCGGACCGCACCGATGAACGGATTTTGGATTCCGACGTCTCATTTTGTTCCAAATCGCAGTCATTCTCGGATGAGTGTAGGAATTTTGGATGCGAGGTAAAACGAATTTATGGTAACCTATTATTCAACCGGTTTTTCAAAAAGTTACAAAAAAATTGTTTTTTTTTCACATTATTGGTCGCCATGATTTCCAGAAAGCAGATAAAAAAAAATCCCACACTCATCCGAGAATGAGGTCTGTTACGAAGAAAATGAGACGTCAGAATTGAAAATCCATTGAGTCGCAGGGTCCGAAAGCTGCGACAAGTGAAAAATTTTGTGAAAAATCTCACAGCATTTAGATAACTCATACGGCTATGGAAAAATTTGAAATGATAGCTAAGTATACGTACTTGGTAAGGGTAAAATCGATTTTCAATTTGGATCGGCCGTGTCACAGAAAAAAAAATTTAATTTTCGAATTTTTTAGGTGACTCAGTCCCCTTAAGACGACTGAAGTGATATATCAAAATCGTTTGATATATTTTTCAAGGTCGCGAAAAAAAATTCGATTCAATTCGGAACGTCAAACTCAATTTTTTTGATCCATGGAAATAAAAAAAAAAATATATATGTATATTGTCATTATTTTATATATTCATATATTATTACGTATTAATGATGTTTCTTGATATCTAATCATCTATATATATTATATATATTTGTATCATCAATTATTGGAGAATATAATATTATATTGATGTTAAATATCATTATGTATTTATATTATTATTTTCCATTAGATCCAAAATACAAAAAATATATATAGTCTCTATAAAATGTTTTTATAGGCTATGCATATATGACCAGTCCTATATATATATATATGTAAGTTTATATATACACTACATATTTTTTTTTACTCGGGATTTTATGTATGTATTCATTATTGAACACTGAAAATTGTTAAGACTGTAAACTTTGGTTGTGAAATCTCAACCATATGACGCATCCAAAACACATGGCAAGCACCAGACTGGCAGGAAAAGTGCTTCGAAATTTACGACGATCGTGAAAAATAAAAATAAAAATAAAATACAAAAAAAAAAAAAACACACCAACGTTTATTTATCGCGGCCGATTAAACCCTCGGGGGCGTGTGTTGTTACGCGTATCACCATCCGCAAACTATGTAGAAGTAAACTCGTGTATCAACGTCACGTGGAAAGTAACGTTTGGACATATCACTCTCTACTTCAAGTCGTTCGTCAGAAAGTCTCGGACCCAATAATTTTCGGTTTATCAAATCGATGGCAGACTTATCGTGAACGTTGTGTCGAAATGCTGCGACTCGAAGTTTTAAGGTGCAATTTGCGAAAAAATAATTGCAACCAGTGGGCGTAGGCGAAGTTCTCAACCATAATCGTGTTCACACTTTTTTTGTCTTTACTTGTGCTACGCGATCTTTTCTTCTTGGTAAATTTCAAGATGGACAACAGAATGATTGTACAAGACCCCCTCCCTTTTTTTTCATGCAGACTTACCGAACCCTAAAAATAGGAAAACAAAAGAGTCGTCAAAAAAAAAAACATATATAAGACGATTCGGTAATGATGTTTCTGTTTATTTTTGTCTGTCATGGATCGCAATATAGACAAGTGTCCAATTACCGCTCATTATAACTGTAAGTAGTTGTACACAATATTCGTAATTAAAGCTAATTGCCATTGACTGCGAAGACAATCGGCTCGAAATTATTTGTGAAATATTGTGAAACAGTGTGAGTGGGTGTATGAACGAATAAAGATGTAACGGGGAATGGAGATGGAGATTGAGAGAAAGAAAGTGATAGCGATCGGTCGTAAAACGAGTTACAACGTGTGGCCTTAGGGAAGACAAATGTCGGTCCGAATTGACTGTGCAACGAATTTAGCAATCGCATCAAGGTCTTCACATTTGCACTCGGAAATTAGTGTGAAGCCAATAATGATTGAACACATGTTTGTGTTTGTATGTGTGTAATATTAAAAATGAAAAATTATCAATGATCAGTCATCCGAGCTTACTATTAATTTCTCTCTCAATTATCATTCGAGATGATGAAAGACTCCCAAGTGGCACACCAACTCGTAATGACATAATCCAATCTGTGTGTAAAAATTTGTTATTAAATTTCAACCATCACTTCCGCATTTATTTATTTCGATCGCATTAATCAATGCACCTGTCTCTGTTACGAGGAACTTTTTTTTTATTGTCCTGCAGTGACGATTGAAATTGGAATTGGTAAGGTCAAGGTGGTGGGTCAAAATAAATCGGATTCTGTCGTAACGAATAATTCACATGAAACACAATGACGAATTGTATGGTACAAAATGCGTTATTATTATCATTATTATTATTATTATTTCTCTCACATTTTTATTACCAAAACGATTGAACAACAGAGGTCGACTCGACTCGTGAGAGTCGTAACGACGAAGACGTTCCTAGTGAGGTCCACACTTGGACTGTTGGCCCATGTTGGGAATGTGGAAACTTTATTGTGGAATTTTTTTCCAAGCGAATTAAATGTGTTATTCAATTTATTTCAGTAGAACTCGTTTTGCAATATGCCTTCGAACAATAAAAAATCTAAAAAATAATTAATTTTGGCTTTAACCTTAATCGATTCTCACGAAATTAAAATCCCATTGTTCATTTAATTGAACAAAGTAATATTTATAACAAAAAATAATTTTTATTTCCCCTAATAAACGTGAATAAATAATTATCATTCTCACATTATTTTGAATATTCAATTCTACAATGTTACAATAATTTTTCACGGTGATAAAGTAATGCAACGAATTAATGAAGTAGTTTTTTTTAATTCACGCCACTAATTCACGTGTCTCACGAAGTTTCATTAATTTAATTTAATTTTATTCTTTTTCCTTCGGTATTTCTTCTTTTCATTCATGGTGATTCGTGGAAAAATCAAATTAGACAGTGAGTAACATTGTTTCCCAAAAATAGGGTCACGTGATCCACTTTTCACACGCACCGTACCGTGCGGTTAGCAACGGTTGACGAAACACGGTAAATTTCCATGTGGAAGCGCAAGGTGTGTCCACAATAATTAACTCGCAATCCTTGGAAGAGGCAGCGCGAGTGACGAAGACGAAAATAATCGAAACTCTTGTGTGTGACGCGCGCGCGCGAAGATTGTGCCATTAGCAAGATGAGACGGGTAATTAATCCGATCGACAAGCGCGAAATTTTCGTTGTGAAAGATGCTTTAGTTGCCCAAGTAAAAAATATATATATGTACATAGGACCCATTCTACCAATTATCGGACAACTTTGGGTTTCCCATATGTGGAATCTTTATGATATTTTCACAGCTTCAAGTGCACGTTGAAAAACAAATTTCCAAATTTTTTCAGATTTTTTTCTTCTATTATTTTGACTGTTGTGAATTATAGTATTTTTCATTTTTTTCGTTTTCTTTATTTTTTTGAATTATTTTTTTTTACTCGCTTACGATGTCGAAAAAATATGTTAAAAATCTGTTTTTGATGTGACATTGTCTCAGCTTTCGAATAAAAATATCCGTTCTTCATTCCGACCTCCAATATCCTGTTGAAGTCGAATTTGAATTTGAAATTTTTTTTTGTGTGTTTTTCGAAAAGCTGAAAGAAATATATAAGTATTTATCGAATTGAAATCTCTGTGAATTTTTTTGGAATTCTAGAATTGATTGATTCTACGGAAACTCTGAGAAATAGAATATAAACATAGCAAACCAACTCGAAAAGTTTTTTCGAGTCAGCGATTATTGTGAAATATTGAAAAAAAAAAAAATCAATATTTCTGTTGGTCGTTGACGAGACATTTATCAAAAAATGGGTCGACGGAAGAATTCTGAACCGAGGTAATCCGGTGTCGATGATTATGCTGCTAATTATGTCACTGCTTCGGGTCTTCAGGGTCGACACCATGTCCTCTAAATCAAATACGATAATAATCGATTCACATGCAAATGTCATTGATCCAAACGCACTTAATCCGATTACAAGATCATTCGGCTTCACCGTGAAAAAACAAAATAAAAAATAAAAAAATAATCCATCTATAATACTTTTCCAATTACCATAAAACAATTTAAAACGTCTCGTAATTAAGTTTTCACGTTGTAACTTAATTAGACAATAATTTATTTTGTTTGCATTCACGGTACACGCGGGTACAAACCACCCGGGGGAGGGGGGGGGGGGGTCTTCGAATACGGAAATTGGATGTTCCATTACGTAAATAATTCGTTGAGCCACAAGAGTTGCACGGATACCCACCAAACGTCTCGACGTTTGTGAAAGTCCGACGGGGAGACCGGCTGTTCGTTGTGAACGCACGTGAATTGATTCACCATTCAATTCCATCGGTTTACGTTGCCACGGTAGTTTCTCATCCACCAACGGACGGTCACAAAATCCGTGGCTAATTACTCAATCGTATAGCTTCTTCGCGCTACCGCTGTTGCTAATTCGATAAGCTCTTTTCTCTCCCCACTCCTCTCTCTCTCTCTCTCTCTCTCCCTCTCTCTCTCTCTCTCTCTCTCTCTCTCTCTCTCTCTCTCTCTCTCTCTCTCTCTCTCTGGTCACGAAGGAATTATGTTTACCTCGCGAGTACTCCGATACTTATCTCTGTTCCACAATTCTTCGTCACGCTGCACAAAGCTCATACACGGTCCAGCTGATTATTCTTCAACAACAATTCTCGTACCCATCGTGTTATCGAGTTCAAGTGCAAACAAAAACAAAAAAATTGAAAAAATCTCGTTATTAAGAAGCATAAGTACATGCTTTTTTCTTTGATTCTTACTTCAATTCTGACTTTAATTCTTACTTTAATTCTTACTTTAATTTTTACTTTAATTCTTACTTTAATTTTTACTTTAATTCTTACTTTAATTCTTACTTTAATTCTTACTTTAATTCTTACTTTAATTCTTACTTCAATTCTAAATCAAACGCATGCTTTAATTTAATTCTCACTTTAATTCTTAGTTCGAAAAAAAATTTGAGAGCCAACGAAATAAATTAAATTTCAATTTCTTTTATTTTCTTTCCATTTCGTTGTCAATTTATCGAAAATATTCAATTATTGTTCGATAATTCAATAATTATTCATGATTGGATTCAAATCATGATTCATTTTCAAATTCTACCGATAATTGAATATGTGAAAAATGTCCATTAAGATTATTAGTTGTTATTATTATTTTATTTATTTATTTATTATTATTATTATTATTATTATTATTCGATTGGCAATAATCGATGGAATACTTTTTGGGCAAGCTTGAAAGTCAAGACCACGGATCAGCGAGAACGGTGCAAAAAATTCAGTTCGAAGTATGCAAAAAAAAAAAAAAAAAGAAACCATTAAAAAAACATTGAAGCAAAAAAATCGTCACAGACGACGAAACGCACGAGACGCTAAAGGAATAATTTATAAAATTTCGGTTTCTACGTAGAAATCTTAGCCCGGTTGGGCCTTCTCGCTTTCCATTTCTTTTCTCCTTTCCCCGGCCGCCCGGCGGACCCTCCGCGCATCGACTCGCTCAACGCCGATGTATAACGACCGATCCGGTCGCCGGTTGTTATTGGAAAAATCGCGTCTGCCGATGATAAAATAATTTCCACCGTTCGACGATTACGAGAATTAAGGGGACTGAGTCACCTAAAAAATTCGAAAATTAAATTTTATTTTCCGTGACACGGCCGATCCAAATTGGAAATCGATTTTACCCTTACGAAGTACGTATACTTAGCTATCATTTCAAATTTTTCCATAGCCGTATGAGTTATCTAAATGCTGTGAGATTTTTCACAAAATTTTTCACTTGTCGCAGCTTTCGGACCCTGCGACTCAATGGATTTTCAATTCTGACGTCTCATTTTCTTCGTAACAGACCTCATTCTCGGATGAGTGTGGGATT
Organism: Diplazon laetatorius; assembly: GCA_963662125.1. Lineage (NCBI taxonomy): Eukaryota > Metazoa > Arthropoda > Insecta > Hymenoptera > Ichneumonidae > Diplazon > Diplazon laetatorius. The sequence continues at coordinate 7,909,531 of OY759158.1, read as the reverse complement.
TTTTTTTATCTGCTTTCTGGAAATTATGGCGACCAATAATGTGAAAAAAAAAAAACAATTTTTTTGTAACTTTTTGAAAAACCGGTTGAATAATAGGTTACCATAAATTCGTTTTACCTCGCATCCAAAATTCCTACACTCATCCGAGAATGACTGCGATTTTGAACAAAATGAGACGTCGGAATCCAAAATCCGTTCATCGGTGCGGTCCGAAAGTTGCGACAAGTGAAAAATTTTGTGAAAAATCTCACAGCATTTAGATAACTCATACGGCTATGGAAAAATTTGAAATGATAGCTAAGGATACGTACTTCGTAAGGGTAAAATCGATTTTCAATTTGGATCGGCCGTGTCAAGGAAAAAAATATTTAATTTTCGAATTTTTTAGGTGACTCAGTCCCCTTAAGGGTGCGATCATGCGGTTCAATAAATTGGATTTCTAATTATTCCAGAATATGCAGGATCGACACTTGCCGCGTAAAAGCATACTTCCATGATAACACATATCTATGTGTGTGTGTGTGTGTGTGTGTAAGAAACTGCAATTGTGTCATACGCGTTAAATCTACTCGGTGAAAGGTTTCACGTCGCACGGCATCCATTATACAACACTTAAAAGTGATACACATACGCACTTGCTCAAGACAATTCTACGCGACTTTTTTTTTTTTTTTTTCATGCGTACACGCGAACGAAGGTTTTGGAATGGCCTCGAGGTCGCGAAAGTCAACGACGACTCGAATTTTCCGATTAATCGTCGGGATTAAGAATAATTGAGACAAAATATAATATTTCATGCGAGGATGCTGATAAAGCATAATGCCCGATACTCGTGTGCGATCTCGCGGGGTTGCAGAGCAGCGTCGGGGGCCGAGAGGAGGGCGGGGAGGGGGGTGGCTTTACTCGGTCACAATTCGCAGGTGTCGTATCGAGGTCGGTACGTTGCCGATCCGGTCTTGCGTCGTTTCGAGTTTCCAGCGCTCTGGTTCCCTCTTAGCTACTGCATTACGTCTGTATCATTATATTTTACACCAGGGACTTTGGCTTTGCCACGAGAAGCGACGAAAAAAAAAAACAAAAAAAAAAAAATAAAAAGATAAACGTAAGAAATAAATTTTGTTAAAACGTAATTCAGCAGTTGGCAATTGATTTTTAGATATTTGTCGATTGAAATCTAATATTGTAGAATTATACATTTTGGTTAGATTTATTTTGGATTTTTATTGTATTGTATTTTTGGTGATTTTGTCATTTGGTAATCGTTATCTAGGCAAAATCGTGATTAATTTCAATTTATTACACATCGAAATTCAAAATCGTAGAATCCCAAATTTTTTTTTTTCATTTTTTGAATTTCTATTTTGATGTTTTATTTTTATTTTGATAATTATGTAGCATTACAATTTTTTGACCCATTTTGCTTTTGAAAAGTTCTCATCGAAAAACAAAAAATTATGTTGGTTTGATTTTTTTTTTTCAACGATAAAATAATAATTAAATTGTAATAAATGTTGTTGTTTTACATTTTTATTTGTCCACAATTATTCGTGATTTTATGATTTCATATTGCATAATCGGAAGATTACGTTTTTCGAAAAAATGTTGCAATTGTGATGAAAAAAAAAAAAAATTAACCTGCGATTACGACGGTAGGGTAATCGTTTCTTCACACAACCACCTGTGGAATTACCCGTTTGTCGTTAATCGTTGAAAAATTAATCACTCGAATATATCACGAAGATGATTCCACGAACGTTTCGATGATAAACGACAGCTGGTCAGCGTGGAACGTTAACACGGACACTCGTGAATTGCTAAATATTACGTCGAAGAGATCGTAAGAAAAGATACGAGAGATTCCTGGTTTGTCAGAGCGTAACTAGACGAGCTCGCTGTACATCGTCGTAACGATACGTCGCCGGTCGAGTCCCGACGTAAAAAAAATCGTATATACAGTCTGTATATAAACTATGTATGGGATCGGGCATATATATATATATATACTATCCATGGACTATATGTATAATTTATCTATAAACTAAGTATAGACTGTTGTTTATCCAACAATTGGACAGGAATGTAAAAATCCATTGATTATTAAAATTGTTTTACCTTCCCGTCCAAACGCTGGTTAAACAACGCTATATAGACCAAAAGTTCACATAAATAATGTTGCAGAGAATTAAATTTCCTACAAAAAAGTCAACAACGGCATGCCTGTAACTTTGATAATTTACGCGTGGGGATGCTCGAAAGTCGGATAATGTGAAAAATGTTGAAATTTTGTACGTTCGCTGCAATGTCATCCGGAATTTTGACGATTCGCTGCAATGTCATTCTACGCCGCGTACGTTCGAAACATTGCTCATTCTGAATTTCGAGCCCCACCCTATACAAAGACTATGCAGATTAAAGTTTATAAACTATAAATAAAAAATTATATATATATATATATATATATATCTAAATATATTATTTTTTTACTTGGGGTCTGAGCTTCGCGAAGATTCACGACTATTCTTGAGCACCGTCCGTCAGTCCGTTGCCGAAGGGATGCTACATCAACCAAAAATTTAAATAACCCAAAAGATAACACAATTAACGCCCGATACCTGCTGATGAACGGTTGTTCACCGTTTCCTCGTCTCGGTCAGATAATTCCACCGAATGCCAACGAAATCCATTCGCAGAGAAAGCTATACTCACCGTTTGTTCTCATTCGTCTCTCTCTCTCAGTGCCCAAACTTTTTACGCTCGATGCTGTTTCGATTTTTTTTTTTACTTTCAACTACGTTCGATTTCACACTTTGTCGCTTGACGTGTTTTTTTTTCTGTTCAAAATCATTTATTTTCGCAGTTCGTGGCGAAGATTGTCGAACCAATGAGTTTGGAAAAAAAATTAATATTTTCATAAGTACAATAAAAAAAAAAAATAAGTATAATGCATATGTATGTAAACATGGAAACATTTTTTTCCCACGTATTTAACGTAGTCCGATAGTATAATGAGGAGTAGTTTTATACGGTCGATGAACGATTGAATCGATCAGCAACATAGATTCCGCAATGCTGAAAATTCCGATCCGGATTTAAAAAAATACAGAGCGGGATGGAGAGAGAAAGAAAAACAGTGTCGGTCTATTCGTTAATTGATAAGTCGAGTAAACGCGTGTCGTTTAATCGTGAAATTGAGTGGAGAACGTATGGCACGCGTGCGGCGCTCGATTAATTTTTGCGCTAATTCACGTTGATCAGAAGCTTCGGGTGACTAAATATTGGAGCGCGACCGCGGACGGTGCGCATGTGCGGTCTCTTGCCGGTCGCGCGGATACGCGGGCCGTTCGATTTATTGCGCAAATCACGAATTACCCGAAGTGACAGTATGTAAGTATAACCAGTGGCACACGGCAACAACCGCATTAATGACAGTCATGCCGTTTTCTCGGCCTCACTCGAGTGAAAAAAAAAAATTATAGTCAATATATCCAAGTAAAAAAAATATAACCTACATATGAACTATATATGTCTAATCCCTACAGTTGATATATAATTATTTTACTTGGGTAAAACATTTAGTAAAAAGCAAACAAAAAAAAACGAAAGTGTTGAAAGAAAAATTGTTTTCTTTTTCACGAACAATAAAAATCTGCAAACAAATATGGAGGTAGGAATTAAAGAAAAAAAACGAAGTTGACCTTCATTTGACCTTGAACTCCTCTACTGACCTGAAAAAAATCTATATACATTAGATCCCGGCTTGAAAGATGATAAAACTTTGTGCATGAAACATTTCGCCTCGAAAATGCTTCGTTTCTGAGTTATTCGCGTTTGTCAACTTAAATGGCTCACCCTGTATACAGTATATAAACTATATATGCCCAGTCCTGACTGAAAATTGAGAAATGATTTAAGTAAAAAATTATGTATAAACTATACATAGGATTATATATAGTCTATGTATAATCTATATATGAACTATCATGCCCAATTCTATATATACAGTCAGTATATAATTTTTGTACTCGGCTATCAGGCGTTGGCGATCGAAGATTTTTGTAGCCCTCGGAGTTGTCGGTCGCGCATGCGCACGAGCCGGCGGCCTAAACGCGTTTTCCAATAAATCGCAGCAGCCCCCCCCCCTCCCCCTTCGATCACATTGAAGAAAGTAGTTTCGATATGGTCGAATTCACCTTCCGTCGATTTTATGTATGCATTCACCACTCGTTTTTTTTGTTGTTGTTGTTTTTCTTTTTTCACTAACCCCGTGACTTTTTTGGTTGCAGTTATCGTGTCGATCGTCCAATTCCAACATGGCGTCAGGTTGTGCAGCGCGGGGGAACCTGGTGTGAGTATCACTATTCGACAATGAATAAAATTAATATCCACGAAATTTTCGTTCTGATGCAACGAATTTATTTTTGTTTTATTTTTTTTGTGCAAACGTTTAAGCGACAATATTATTTTCATATGAATTTTTTGTTTTTATCTTTTGGTTATTATTATTTTCGCAGTATCTGGACTTTGACAATTTGCCAGAAACGAATTTCTCGTGTCAAGGAAAGGTGATCGGTGGTTATTACGCGGACGTTGAGGCCGGTTGTCAAATGTTTCACGTTTGCACGATAGGACAGAAAGGTAAATCATCGTTATTTAACTCGATAACGACGAGACAACACATTTTTCTTTTTTTGGGGATTTTTTAATTAACGCAATTCTGTATTTATTTTCATATGAATTAATAATCCTCATCAAATTTCATTTCGAGATTAGTTTTTTTGCTAATATATTACTTTGTGAATTTTCGAATCAATTCAATTTTGTTTATAATTTATAATTTCCATTAAATTCCATTTTTTCAATAATTTTATTTGCTAAACATATTTTTCATGATTTTCTTTTTTTTCATTCCACTCAATTCCGTTAAATTCTTATTCAATTTATTATCTCTATTCAATTTCCATTTGAATCTATAATTCCCATCAAACTCCATTTTGTGATGACTTCATTTGTGCTAACATATTTATTAAAAGATTTTATTCTTAATGGCATCAACTTTGCAAATTGTTTTTTTTTTAAATGCATTCCATCAATTCCCTCAACGAAGTCACTGTTGACATTTCAATTTACTGTTTACTTGCATCCGGAAAAAAAATGATCGAGAAAACATGAGAAAATAATTTTAAATTAATAAAATTTGAAAAAAAAAAAAAAAGCTTTTACGATCCGAACGTCTACCACTTGGGGAATTATCCAATGAACTTACACACAGCTGTAATTATAACGTCCAGAGCTGGAGAATGGACGATAGTCTATTGGGATTAACGGACACCCGTCGTGATCGACAGGTCGCGATCGACGTTCTTAATTGATCGATCGAAGCAGTAACGACTCGACGAAGCTGGGCTTATCCGCAGCACTTAGTATACGTGTCTACCTACAGATTCACGTGTGTGCGTGTGTATGTGCGTGTATAACATTTAATACCATTCGTCGAACCAACGACCGTGGCATTCTCATTTTCCCGATAATCGATGTTTGATTACAATTCAAACTGTCGTCTGGCGCCGATCGTGTTAATCTCAGCTTCGAGTTGAGTTAATTCTCGAACGTTTTCAGACTTCCCTCACACTCCTAGCAATTCGTTCCAGTCTCCTAGTACATCCAAATTAGCCAGATCGTAAAACTCTAAAAATACAAACTGTTACAAATTGCATTAGTTTTTATTTACTTATTTATTTTTGAAAAAAAAATGTTTTCGATTGTTTTTTTTTCAACTTGTTCGTTCTACCAAGTTCGCAGTGAAATACAAATATAAATAAAGTTGAATCATCCAGATCATAAAACTCCAGAAATATAAACTGTTTCAAATTGCATCAGTTTTTAGTTTTATTTTGTTTTTATTTGAATTGATCTATTCAAGTTGTTTCTTCTACTGATTGTAAGTCTGTAATAAAATTCGAATCAGCTTGATGATAAAACTCCAAAAATACAATTTGTTCCCAATTAAATTTGTTATATATTTATTCATTAATAAATGAATCTGTTATTTATTTGTTAATTATTTATAAACGAATAAAAAATGTAATAATTCAAATGAGAAACCTAAAGATGGCGCAATACTCGATCTTTTATAAAGAAGAAGAAATGTGTTATTTGTTTATTTATTTTTCGAATTTTACTATCAACTCGATCAAAGTTAAGTCAATTCTCGATGTTCCCAGAGTCTCCTCAGAGTCCGATCAATCCCTTCGAATCTCTCGGTACATTACCGTTCATATTTTTCTCACCTCGCTTCGATCAGCCAGCCTCCGACAAAACTCGAGCCTGAGATGATGATCCGTTCGTTCGGATATCATCTTCGATCCACGCCCGACGACGATTGATGATCAATAAATCGTACATCGATGAATTAAGCTCGGTTATCTCGCACGTACATCTCAAAAGCAAAGTCGACGATGCAAAAATCTATGTTTTTCCGCGCTAGATTGTCGACAACGAAGTGGCGAAAAAAAAAGAAAAATATAAAAATGAAATAAAAAAAGATGGAGAAATAACGACCAAGCTGTAGCCTCAAGTGATCTTTGCTTGCGCCCGGAACGCCTAACACGTTGGCATATATAACGTGCATAACCGCCGTGGCTTGCATAATATCTTACATAAATTAAAAGGACCGGATTGTGGGCACCCGCGAGCTATTCATGTGTTTCAAGTCTCGTGCGGTTCTTTTTTTTCTTCATACATTTTTTTGTCGTTTTTCAACCCGTTCGCACTGTGACAAAACGAATGGGCCCGTGATTGGTCGGTAGTAACGGTAGGTCCGGGTCTCGGTCTTGCACCGTCACTATTATTATCCTCCGTTTTTTTTTTCACACGATGAATAAAAAAAATTTGACAAAATTAATACGTCGAAAAAATAAAGAAAATTGATTCTAAAAGTTCGGAAATTTGAGAATTAAAAAAAAATTATTCGCGAAACAAAAATCGAAGGAATTGTCGAAAATTTGGAACGATGAAAATTGAAAATTTATTGGGAATCAAAAATTAAATGAATTGTCGAAAATACGGAAAGATGAAAATTGAAAAGTCATTGCGAAATAAAAAATCAAAGAAATTGTCAGAATCCACACGGTAAAAATTACAAAATCATTGGCAAACAAAAATCAAATGGATTATTAAAATCTAATACAATAAAAATTGAAAAATCATTGAGAAACAAAAATCAAAAGAATTTGTTGAAAAATTCGGGAATATGAAAGTTTAAAAAAAAAAAATCATTTCGAAACAAAAATCGAAGGAATTCTTTGTTCGAGATGAATGCATCGTCCGTTAATAGGAAATGGGGAAGGGGGAGCGGTCAGAAACACACACACGCATACACACTTGCGCGCGCACGCAGAATTTAAAGAAACGTCCCTTTATAAGTCGAATAAAAGAATTCGAAAGCGAAAAAGCAAAAAATGTATTATTCATGATCATCCCTCGGAGCATTTCCCGAATAATGATTATCTCTTCTTTACCGTGAGACCTGGTTTCAGACGAGATAATGGACATAAAGTTTCTGTGCCTCAACGGTACCGTGTTCGATCAGGAGACGAGGGTCTGCGAGAGGGTTGACGAGGTCGACTGCAGCAAGAGCGAACGATTCTACAATCTCAATCTCGAACTGTACGGCAACAACGCCGTCACGCTCAGGTAATCGTTAAATAATTTTAATTATCATTGTATCATTGATAAATATTTTTTTTATCGATACATCAATATGCATAACATTGAAAAATGAGGAAAATAATTCGGAGCTTGAGCAGTGAAAGCGATTATTTTATGTATCAATCAATCAGTCGAATCAAGTTTTATTTGCACAACTTTTTTAAATTTTTTCACAAAACCGATTATTTTATATATATATGGGGCATTTCAAGTAAAACCGCGGGTTCATTTACCCCAAGTTATCAGATCATTGCATATTTTTTTTTGTTTTTGGCTTTGTTTCGACTCCAAATAGATCCTTATTCTTTTAAAAAAGAATTTTCTCGCTACTTCTAAGAGTGTTGCAAGAATCGGTTTTCTGTACATAAAAGAAAACCAATGGAAACTCTTTTTTTTTTCTAAAATAAATTTTTCGTCAGTTTGCTTGTATTCACACTTTTCCTTTTTCATATTCTCATGAAATTTGAAATTTTCTCTTATCACTCGGAATGCTCTATATATACAGCGATGAAAAAAAAAAACTTATTGTACACAAAGTATAAAAAATCCTACTTCTACGTCCCACAAATCAGCGCCGAATTTTCCCGCTTTCAGCGATTACAAAAATCAATGTGAACCACCTTTGCAATATATTTTTTCCATCACACATTTCAATTTTATATATTCATTTATTTTTCCATTTTTTTGTCACGAAATAAATTTGAAAACAACAAAACAATTTAATTATCGATACTTCAGTTCAACGAATATAAAAAATTGAATAAGAACGAAAAATTTGTAAATTATGCAGATCCAAATGTTTTTTACGATTTCAACCGAGTTTCGTAAGGACAAACGTCGCGAATGCCTTTCGTTCGGCATACCTCTGCCATGAAGCATTTTGCCATTACGGAAACCCATGGATCGCCCGTGTAAAATGCACGGGACACGCGAGTCGCTCGTTATGCGCGACCACTTGTTACAACTCCAATGTGTCGTACACACACATATAGATATGAGTATCGTGCGTATCACACACCGTGGCGCTGGTGTTTAGCAGTCCGCGAGTTCGCATTGGCGAGTGATAGCGTCCGCAAAGCGATCGAGCGATATCCGTTATTTGCGCCCGAGGGCATTCTTCGCCGTACCCAGTTCGACGCTTGTTGTCGGGGTTTTTTTTTTTTTTTTTTTTTTTTTTTTCATCGACACTGCTTCCACTCCCGCGTCCAGACACTGACGATTGACCTCGCGTTTTATCATCTACTTATTTCTGCATTGCGAACGAATCGTGTTCGGCGATTTTATCGGCTATCCCGAACTCAATCTTTCGTATTCTGTGTCCTTTTTTTTTTTTTTTTAATTTTTTGTTCACCGACCGATCACCGTCGTTTGAAATTTATTTTGCAAATCAAATTTCCCAATTTTCACGCGAAATAAATTCAAATTATCGCAAAAGTTTTATCGTCCAGCGCGGAAAATAGATTTTTTTTATTTCGCGTGAAATTAGTTTTTTTTCTTTCGTTTTTTGGTCACTTCAATTGAATCGTATGATTTTTTTTCTGTTTTTCCAACTTTTTTATTTCAATTAGTTCGCGATGACCTTCGATCCAAAGAGATCGTATACGACGTTGGAAATAATTTTTTTTCCTGAATCGAATATTAAAAAAAAAAAAACATGTGGTCAACTCAATCGAATCCGATTATTTTTCTTCTTTTTTTTATCAACGTGCTTATGCTAACGAGCGAGCAGTAAAATCCGAATCAGCTGGATCGTAAAACTCTGTAAATACAAACGGTTTCAAAATGCATTAACTTTTCGTTTTTTTTTTTCATTGATTTTTTTCTTCAACTCGTTCTTTTCACCAAGTCTGCAATAAAATTCTCGGATCAGCTAGATCGTAAAACTCAAGAAAATACAAACTGTTTCAAATTGCACTAGTTTTCATTTTTTTTTTCCAATTGATTTATTAAGTTCTCTATTCTGAGTCTACAATAAACTTCGAACCAGCCAGATCATAAAACTCTGAAAACAACAATTTGTTTCCGATTAAATTTCCTATCCATCTATCTATCTATTTTTTTTTTTTCGTTTTCCGTCGACCCGACCAAACGTGATAATTTCTTTTTTTTTCGTTCAAAACTCATTAATTCTAACATATTGTTCTCCGCTCTCAAAATTGCAGTTTGCACGAAACCACGGGTACCGACGACGATGAAGATCAGTCGGAACTGATCGACGAACACGAGTCTCAACGCACGACATCGCCACGACCGAGCACAACGAGTTCAACGACAACGACCACCCCTAGACCCAGCCCATCGTCGACTACATCGTCGAGCGGTTCTTATCAACATCCGAGCGGTTATCCCCAACACTATCAGCCACAACCGCGTTTTCCATCCGTGCAAACTAGTCAATCGAAATCGCTCTACGACGACAAGAACGGTGGCTATCATCATCAGTACATATATCACAATGGCGATCATCGAAACAACAACGTAGACGTAAACAACAACAACAACAACAACAATAACAACAATAACAACAATAATAACAACAACAACAATGGCAACAACAACAACAATGGCAATAACAACGACAACAATGGCAACAACAACAACAACAACAACAACAACAACAACAACAACAATAATGGCAATAACAACAACAACAACAACAATCAGAATAACAATGTAAACGATAATCAAGCAACGTCCTATCAATTGTTCAGCAATCAAGGTGTAAGTTCGACCACGGGACCTCCCCAAATTCATCAGGTACGTTACAGTTCGACCCCGAGCACGCAGATACAAATTCACAACGATCATCAACCCACTTTATCGCCGATATTTCACGCAACATCATCGACCATACAAACCCTGTTGAACAGCAACGCCAACAGTCCGGCACTGATCAATCCGATATTTCACAATCACGGAATAGCAAGTACAACGGAACAATACACGTTGCACAACAATAATCCTCGTGAAACCGCGGAATATCGTGACGACGTTGACGAGGGCGATGACAGAGCCCCGGAAACCCGAAGACCCCTGGAACCCATTCAACCGACGACCCAGGGCAAAGTTTCCAAACTGTCAATCGCCCCACCGCAAGAAGACACCCTGAGATCCGGTCAACAGATGAAAAACTCTCAACTGTCGTCGCAACAGCAACAACAACAACAACAACAACAACAAAGATTGACAACGAGTTTTTTGCCAACACCAGCGAGCGATGAAAATCAAGGTGTGAGAACGTTTTATCCGACTCCTCGAACATCGACGAAGTTGTCGTCGAGTCACGTGACCCACATTCATCTGCCACCACCGCCCTCGATTCCTCAATTGAAACCCCATCAGGTAACCATAAATTTGCCACCACCGGATATTCAACGTATCGTGCAAAATCCATCGCCATTGTTGCCGTCGCAATCGCGGGTGATTGTGACCGCTAAAGCCAGCGTGAGCGACGAATCCGGTAGACCGTTGAACAGCACGCAACTCGTGACTCTGCCGTTGCCAACGATACCCGCGAGTTACGACGATTACAAGGAGGGCGACGAGTCATTCGATCCGTTTTATCGGGACGTGCCGAAGGTCAGGAGAGATCGAACGGTCGGCGGTGGGGATCGATGGTCCGGATGGCGTTTGAGGGATGTGAGGGCGCGACGTGCCAGAAGAGACGTTGGCAAGGTTGAGATGGGACGGATGATGGGGTTGGATAGGTCTGACGTTGTTGAGGAGGAAATTGTGATGGGTAAGGAAAGAGACGACGATGATGCTGAAGAAGCGGAAGGTTTGGGGGAGAAGAAGAGGGGAATGAAGATGAGAAATCGTTTGGAATCAATTTCCTCGGAGCCTGGAACCAATGGGAATTCCGATGGGACCATTGACGAAGAGACGCCGATGGATGGAGAAGCGTTCGACGATGACGAACACTCGAATGCGAATAGCGACAAGCTGGAGGACATGAGCGTCGAGAGCGAGGACATGGACGACGAGGAATTTGACGATGACAATGGCGACAAGTTTGACGGTAAAATATTCGACGAGCCGGATTCACGAACGTCCAAGGAAGTCGATGTTCGTGCGGTCGCTAACGAGGATTCAAAATTTGGAAAAGATCGATCGAATCGGTTGGACAAGGATGACAAGAATTCGAAAAAAGGACATAAAAATAGTTTGAACGATTCCAAATTAGTTTCCGACGAAAAATCGGCGTCAATGGGAAAGCATTCGTCGATGAAGATGCATCTGGATTCCGAAGATTCTTCCAATGACGAAGAAACGATGACGAACGATGATGACAAGGAGGATGAATCTTCGCGCGATAAAAATTTCTCGAACAACGATGATTATTATTATTACGACGATGAGACGGATGATTCGCTCGCGAAGAGTCACGAAGACGTTTCTGTGGATCATTCGAGAGAATCTTCCAACAAGATAACGTCTTCGTCGAAACACGGGTCTTCGTCGCGTCACGGAAAAACCGTGGACACGAAGAACGTCGACGTTGATGATGATTACAACGCGCATGACGTTTCAACCGCGCGAAGCAACGAACAGACCGTTTCTCGCGATACGTCGGACGAGTATGCGGACAATAGTCGCGCGACAGGGAGTTCCGAAGATCCGGATGAAATGCCGGACGAAGAGACGGACGATGAGCCCACGATGACCTACGAAGATGCAACAACTTCGACGGAACAAATTGAATCGTCGAAATCCACGACGACGAAACACAACGAAAATTCCTCAATCGACGCTTTGGATTCGACGAAAGGAGTTTTTAAATTCACCGACGAAATTCCAAACTCCGAGCCCGACGATTCGCCGGAAATTTCGGAAAAATCGGCAACCGTGGAACCAACATTGCAGGATTACATCGATGACAATTACGAAGCGCAGACTTACGAGGAACGTGAAACAACGTCATCCACGATGGAACCAACGATGATCACGGATGAAATTCCCGAAAAGGCGATCTTGTCATCGAACGATGACGAAGAAGACGTTTTATCGAGCACGACGATGGAAACGACCACGGCTGAACTAGCCGAAGCAGAAGAAGAAGCCAAACAGAACGATGAGGCACGGAATGTCAACGAATCCGACACAACCGCGACCCCATTGGAACAATCCATCGACGAATCAATGAAAAACGAAGAATTATCAACTCCAAACCCTTCAACGTCGATGACCAAATTGATTACCACAACGCTAGCCACGACGACTCCCACAACGACTATCGCGACAACCTCGACCACAATCCCCTCGACGACTATGACGGAAGCGTCGACCACAACCCCCGCGACGACTTCACCGACAACGTCGACCACAACTCCATCGACCACCACGACAACGCAAACCACGACGACCGCGAGAACAACCACGGCTCGACCGACCGCTCCGAAGCTATTCAAACCTTTGCCACTTCGTAAAACTTACGTTTGGACACCACCGACTACCACACCGGTTCCGGTAGTCATTAAATCCCGATCGTCTTTGTTGAATCCAAAACCGGCTAAACCATTGAAATCTTACAACGAATTGGCACCCAAACCCGTAATACGAAAGACTCCGTTGTTCGCGAGAAAAAAATTGACCACTCGTCGTAGTACGACGACGCCTCGTGAGATCGACGATCACGAAGTTACCACGGTGGTTTCGAAGGACGTGGCGAAAGGTTCGGGGGTTGATGAAATGGTTCTGAGCTCGACTAGTACCACTACTACCATTGCTCCTGATACCACTGCTACTACTGTCACTGCTCCTGATACTGCTTTTGGTAATGCCGCACCTGATACTACTTCTACTGGGACTGCTCCCGATACTGCTGCTACTACTACCACTGCTCCTGATACTACTTCTACTTCCACTGTTTCTGATACTCCTATTATGACGACTGCTCCTGATACTGCAACTACTACTACTGCTGAAATTGCTCCTGATACTGCTCCTGATACAACCACTGCTCCTGATACCACTACTACTACTGCCACTGCTCCTGATACCACTTTTACTACCACTGCTCCTGATACTACTACGACTACCACTGCTCCTGATACTACTATGACTACCACTGCTCCTAATACTATTCCCGATACTACTACCACTGCTCCTGATACTACTACCGCTGCTACGACTGATCCTGATACTACGACCACTACCACAATCACGGAAATGCCAACGACCCAGCCACCCGAATCATCTTTACCAGCTGTCACGAATTTGTCAACTTACACAAAAACGGACGATAATTCAAGCATCGATGATAATTCTGTTTCCCATGCTCAAACGAAAAGCTCGAAGCTTTCATCGACCACGAAAACCTCAAATTTCAAACCATATCCGATCGTGAGAAAGTCCACGACGATTGCACTCACGGATGATGATAACATCGAAATTGATAGACCTCTGAAAATCGATATTCCAACGACCGTGAGGCATTTTGTGGAAAGCAACGATGTTCCCAATCCCGGTGAATCGGAAAATTCCAGAAAAATGAATTCTGACGTATCAGAGACGTCGACGATCTTGACAACGAAAGATTCGTCGATTTTCATGAACGACGTGGCAACGAATAAACCCGAATCGACGGTTTTGCGTTCAACGACTCAGGGTCAAGGATTCGATGAGGTTGCGACGGAAATTCCGGCAATCCTAAATCGCGAGAAAGCGATAATGTCCATCAAAGCTGTAAATCGTAAATTTGGAACTGGCAAAAGAACGATATTTTTCAATTGTTTGGAAAAAGAGATGTATCGATTTTACGCGGACGATCGGGATTGTCGATTGTTTCATTATTGTTCGCCCGGATTTACGTCGCGTCAAGTGTTGGATTTTCGATTCGTTTGCGAGGAAGGCACGGCTTTCGACGAAAAAACGCAGAGTTGCGTTCACGATATCGTGACACCGAAATGTCGCAAACGAATTTGGTGAACACGTTTGTTTGTGACGTTGTGCAAAAAAAAAAAAAATAAATAAAAGAGAAAGACAAATTTCTTGCCATGGTAGTTTTTATGAATCTCATGATCGACGAACGTTAATGGATTTTTCGTTGTCGTTGGTATATATGTACAGTCTTCATGCATGAAAATAGTATTTTTATGTCAATGACGAAAATTTTTTTTTTTTTTTATAATTCATTGTTCGGAATTTCGAGACTGATGTCTGAATTATTTTCAAGCTAAAATTGTTAATAAACATTTGGTACATTTATATATATATATATATATATATATATATATACATATATACATAGATTATATAAAATAATCGAGATGTCACGATTTGAGTACGTGTTGAAAAAGCGAATCGACGAAAAAAAAAAAAAAAAAAAATGTCGCGACCACTTTTATAAATAGACACAATATTTTTTTGCACGACTCTGTGAACGAAGTGTGAAAAGCACGGGAAAGATTTGATGAGTTTGCATGTTGAATCTACGCGTTTGAAAATTATTTTGCCCACGAAGATTTTTTTTTTCTCCTGACGATCGATTGTGATGATCAATGTACAGTATCTCGTTTTGAACGAGTTCGAAAGTCGATTGACCCGCAAAATTCGTCGCTGTTATTCCCCCCAAGTTGTTTCCTTGATTTTGATAATTCGTGAATCCGATAATCCGTAGTTTTAAGTACAGTGTATTTATATATGTGTTTCGTTAGTCGTGAAAATAACAGGACGATAAACAAAAAGATCATAAAATGATCGATTTTCGTTTTCTCATCGAGGTTCATACTTTTAAGAAATTTGCCATAAAAAACAATGTATCTCGCGTGAATGTGAGTGTGTGTGTGTGTGTGTGTGTGTGTGTGTCTGTGTGCGACTATGTAAAAAAAAGCATTGTAGATATTGCGAGCGTGTGAGGATTCACACTTATTGAAATTAATGCGACAGGTTAATGCCTCGGGGCATAGCTTCGGAGGGGGAAAAACGCGACAGAAAATTGCAATCTCGTCACTCAAAGCCTAATGTTTGGGACAGTGATGAGTAAACTATATGTAAATGTATAAATCACTGAAATTCTTGTTCCGTCAATATTATCTTTGACAAAAAATTTGTAAACACATAAAAAAAATAATTTTTTGTTATCGTATAAAATGGAAATTAGTTTGTCATTGAATAATTAATCGTTTGACGATTATTATTTAGTTTTTCACGATTTAATCGAATAATTCGTACCTACGTAAGTCGTCGGAATAGTATAATAATTGTTTGAGTGGATCTGTCATTCGATAACCGTCCATACGTCATTTAGATTGTTGTCAACTTATATTTTATGCATAAATTGAAACGTAACAGTTTTAGGAAAGAGGTTTGCTCAGGTTCGTCGACTACGGACTTTCAAATGTTCGGTGGTTGATCCCCGAGTGACTTTAAATTATATATATATATGTATTCACATTCAACGTGATTTATATGGAACAATTTAATATAATAAGTAGGAAAACAATTTTTTTTTGGATAATCGGTCGAATGAAATTCACCGGAGAACTCTGAATTTGAGCTTCGAGTTCTCGTCATTGCTCAATAGCCACATCGATTCGCGTAATCAAATGCATTAGAGCGCGCAAAAAAAAACAAAAAAAAAAAAAAACAATCACGCGCCATTAATATCGTGTACGAGTTTTTATGTATTCTCCAATGAAATTGATAAATTGCAAATGTAACTTTGGAATTTATAAAAGCGAATTACGGCGCTTTGCGTCACAAACCACGCCGATAACGTGAATATTATAATCTTCATAGCAAAGACTCTCTAATTACAAATATTTGTCAATGGCAGAATATATAAATATAGATTTTTTTTTTCTGTATATTATGATTTTTGTTTTTTTGTTGATACGTTTGAATGAATGAGTTTCCAACTAGTGCCTTTTGTTCCGTATACGTGTGTTAACGATGTAATTGCGACTATCGATAAAAATCAATGATGTTCACAAAAGTCCAAGTTCATTATGTATTCGTACGCGTGATTAATAATATCGCGGTAATAATGTATATAATATGTTCAGCGAGGTACGAACCTAAATTTTTTTCATATGTGCGATCTAGTAAAAATGTTTACGTATTTCTACGGAGAAACAATTGTGTAGTAATATCCTGAGAAATTTGTACCATGTCAATAATAAAAATAATGGATTATAAATTGCATCACTCGATTTTTAGTTCATCATTTATTCGACGACTCAAAGTTTTATTCGAATTCTTCAATTTTTTTTTTCGAAATATTATTGCAAATTAAAATGTTTTGTGTTTTGTTTATTATCAAATATCTTGAGTTTTCGTTGTTAGACCACGAGGAACGGTGGAATTGAACCGCGGTCAGC
This sequence comes from Diplazon laetatorius, assembly GCA_963662125.1. NCBI lineage: Eukaryota > Metazoa > Arthropoda > Insecta > Hymenoptera > Ichneumonidae > Diplazon > Diplazon laetatorius. Next base: position 7,892,504 of record OY759158.1, on the reverse strand, counting down.
GTCGATTTTTTGTGTTCGAATTCAACAGTTCGAGCGCGCGAGCGACATAACCTAAAAGTAAAAGTTTCATTGTTGGGACGCAAGCGATTGTCATTAACAACAACAATCGTACTTATCGGGTGAGACGCGATGAATAATTAATCCAATCAACGACAAATTCGTGTTTTTTGACACGATAATAAAAATGAAAATTTATTGAATTGATAATAATGTCATTGAGAATTTGGAGCAGTTTGTTGTCATCGTATGTAAGATCGAACACGTGTTTCGTCGTCAGGTATTCTTCTTCTTGTCACCGTAGAACGTCGAATAATTATCTTAACTCGTCGATGATGTCGTCGTCGATGAAAATTGGTACCCACAATGGTGCTTTTCACTGCGACGAAGCACTCGCATGTTTTATGCTTAGACAACTTCCGGAGTACAAGGATGCCACCATCGTCAGGTAAATTGAAACAAAAATTAGTTCACTCTTTTTATGTTTTACCAGGTTATGAATGAAACAATTTTCCTGCGAACAATCATTTTTGTTTTCAATTTTTCTTCCACTATGTTGCGGATTGAATATTTTTTTTCCAAAGGACTCGCGATCAAAAAGTTTTGGACACTTGCGATGTCGTTGTCGACGTTGGCGGCGAGTACGATCACGCCAAGAAGCGTTACGATCATCACATGCGGTGAGTTACTTTCGACTGTTCATTGTTGTTCGGTTATGATTTTGCTTATTATTTTATTGCGACTGTAAATAGCGTTATCCGAGCGATCCTGAGGTTTCCTTCTGTCCAGTCGACTCTCGATCCAATAATACCTCTAACCATTGTGATGTTTTTTTTTGTTTTCAACATTGCTTGACATTTGAGATATTCTATTCGGTCTGCGTAGGACAATTTATACTTCGCATCAACTTTTTTTCTGTAATCTGTGTTTGGCCAGCGAGTTCAAAGAAACTGTGAGTACGGTTATGAAAAAAGATGACTTCGGCGGGGACATAAAATTGAGTAGCGCCGGTTTGGTCTATTGCCATTACGGTCACAGGGTTATCAAACAGCTTGTGACCGAAGTGATAGACGACGCCGATGTCGATAGGATTTTCAAGAAGATCTACGACTCGTTGATCAAGGAAGTGGACGCCATTGACAATGGAGTACTCATGTTCGATGGTGAACCCCTGTAAGTGTCTCATCTATCTCTTATTTTCCTCAAATTTGCTCAAAATCACGGATCTCAACAAAAGTACACGCAAACAATGGATTTTTGTTCGGGTATCAGCGAATTACAATGACACTGTTCATTTTTGTTTGGAACATAGTCTCAATTGTTTTTTTTTTTTTTTTTTTTTCAGATATCATATCGTAACGCATTTGAGTGCGAGAGTGTCACGTTTGAATCCAGACTGGAACAGCGTTGGTATCGACAGCGACGGCCAGTTTGTCAAAGCGATGGAACTTTGTGGCGATGAATTCAAATCATTCGTCAAGGATGCAGCCAGCTCGTGGCTGCCAGTGAGAGACACAGTTAAAACCGCTGTAGACAAGAGGTTCGAGGTATAAGAACGTTTCAATTATCGTCTGACGAAGAAAAAAAAAATAAATCGCCCTAATAAGCGTATATATCTAACGAATCGTCCTAATAAGCGATAATTCTCGTTATTTGATTTCGAAAAGGTCGATCCTAGCGGGGAAATAATCGAACTTGTGAAAGCGTTGCCGTGGAAGGAAGCGTTGTTCGAGTTGGAAAAAGAAACGAAGATAGAACCTTCGATAAAGTACGCGATTTTCGGGGACGATTCATTCAGGGTGCAAGCTGTGCCCGTTGGGCCGAAGAGCTTCGTGTGCCGGTAAAATAACCACAACGAATAATTTCAATTATCGTGATTTAGTTGTGTTTGGTTGCTTTGGCAAAAAAAGCATATTTTCGAAAAAAAAAAAAAAAAAAATTCAACGACAGTTGATATATATTTATTTCTATAATTACTACATAATAAAGTAACATTCGAAGATTATCCTATAGAATGTTCATAGAATATTAAAATTTTCACGAATCGTCCGTTGTCAAAGCTTCCGAAACCAAAAATATCACGATTTAAATGAAAAGTTGTTTCTCATAATAAATTCGAACGTTCTTGATACATCGAAGGATGTTCCTACCGGAAGCTTGGGCCGGTCTACGCGACGATGAATTGTCACGCGTCGCAGGCATCGAGAACTCGATTTTTTGTCACATCAATCGATTCATCGGGGGAAACAAAACGAGAGACGGTGCATTGGCGATGGCCCGAAAAGCTCTGGAAATCGGCAGAACTGCGAAACAATGAAACTTTTTAGGAAAAAAAAAAAATACTCTAATAGCTGTTGATCATAAATAAAATATTTATAATTTTTTTTATCAGCAATACGCAGTTTTTGAATTTTTTTTCCTATCGCTTCGTCATCGATGATTTCCCTTAGCATCTCAGAATAATAATTTAAAAAAAAACGTTATACATTATGAAGTCGAAACATCGAAGTGGGAAGTAATAACGAACACGTGAATGTTACACGAACATATTTATTGAATTCGTGGGTGAAATTTTTTTTTTTTTAATACAGTCACAATATCAGTTCCACGAAGAGAACGAAATGAAAATAAATTTCTTCCTCTCCTCACCGGTATTCAACGATCAGAGCAGATCCGAGGGCATGGCGATGAAAATGTGTATACAAAAAAAAGAGACAGAGAAAATAAGAGAAATCAAATGGGCGATCGATCAGGAGGATTAATGACTGGCGGCAGCGTGAGCGGCGTAATGGGCTGCTTTGGCATGGGCGACTTCGGGGGTGTCGACTACGCGACCGTCGTGACCGATGGGCGCCCCCGCGCCGTATCCGTAGGCGTAGATCGGCGAATGCGCGTAAGCGAGAGCTCCGTACGCTCCGTGTCCTGCGGTCTTGGCAGCCTCCTGATAACGATACAAAATCATTTCCACGATAACATTTTTATCCATACAAACTTCTTCGTCTTCGTTTAATCTAATTTTCAACAATTCATCATTCCCATTTCGCATGTGTCCAAATCTTGTCGAAATCCAGAATTAAATATTTCAAAATTCACATCACAACTCGATAAAATGGAAAAAAAAAAAAAAAAAATTGTATTCGTTGAGAAATTTTCGTTTAATCAAATGATTGGTTTTTTCGTAAAATGAAGAAATCATGATAATTCAATGAAAATGTTCATTGTAAATTAGTTTAAGCCGATTGAATTAAATCAATTTGATTTGTAGAAAACTTAGATCGGTTATTGGGAAAAATTATTTTTTTAATTATTATAAATTAAATTAATTCAATAAAAATAATATGAATATTAATAATCAAATTAATTATAATTTAAGATAATAGAAAAATAATTTCTTCGACTTCGAAAAGTCGTGAAATTAAATTAAGTTTGATAATAAATTCGATTAAATTTAATAAAATTTAATGATGAATTTAATTGAATTTAATACAAAAATTTTCGACACTTGCGAATCTGATTGGAAATACGAATTGAGCCGAGTTTCATATTCTTCGCCGGGATCGTGAAAGAACGAGACGAAAAAAACGTGATTTCTTGTGGTACAAGAAGAATTGGATGTGAATGTGCGTGTGTGTGTGTGTGACAAACCTGTGCGTGAGCGGCAAGATGGGCCGCCTTGGCGTGGGCGACCTCGGGGGTGTCGATGACTCTGCCGTCAGCGGCGAGCGGTGCACCGATGGAATATCCGTGAACGGGGTAGCTCGGGTAAGAGACGGCGGCGTATGGAATCGCGGGTGCGTAAGCGTAACTTCCATAAGCGTTTCTCGCGGCTTCGTTCGCGTGAGCGGCGAGATGCGCGGCCTTGGCGTGAGCCACAGCCGGGGTGTCGATCACCCTGCCGTCGTGACCGAGGGGCGCGGGTGCGTGATAACCGTAGGGCGCGTAACCCGCGGCCAGATAACCCGGAGCGGCTACCGCCACGGCCACGAGCGCCGAAAGAACAATCTGCAATTGAATCCACGAAATATAAAAAAATAATATCGTAAAAAACGATAAAAAAAAATTAATCTATTTTTTTATTTTGTTCAAAGCTTTGGCAAAGTGCGACATAAATTTTTTAGCCACATTCTTGAGCTTTCTACAGTCTTGAGAATGTTGCTGAAAATATTAGTTCGCACTTTGCCAAAGCTTTGCGCAAAACAAAGAAAATCAAAAAACGCCCGAAACAAATCACAATCAATATTTTATACCATTTTTTTACTCGATAACATGGAATCAACGTTATTAGCAAAAAATCGCAGAAAAAAAATGATGAGTTAATAGATTCACGATCCATCGTAGACCGATTGGACGAATAAAATACAAAAATTAATCACCCAATTATTTTTCCCGTTGGGATGAAATGAAAAAAAAAACAAAAAAAAATGTCCAATAAAAATTATCAATCCGATGACAATTTCCATTGTCCCGAAAGCAATGATTGCATTATGTGGGTCAGGATCTTCGTTTATGGGTATTTCTTCCTCGTGATTATTCAATTGATAATATATGCGGCGTGTTGCGCCGATTAATGCAGGTGGATCGTCACGCTACGATAATATATATATATCGTATAGCGTGTGTGGCTCGTGTCGTGAATAATACATAAATAAACTCTGAGCTGTTTGGTACGACGCAACGAGATCATCGTATCAGAAACGCACTATGGATTTACTATACCACAACTCGTTTTCACTTCACTCTCTCTCTCTCCCTCCCACCCTCTCTCTTTCTCTCTCTCTCTTCCCTTCTCTCTCTCTCTCTCTCTCTACAGAATAAAACACTTGCACTTTTCACGGAAGATCCGCGCTCGACGGTGCACAACGTGTTCCCCCGACTCCTCTCCCAGCCCCTGACCTATCGTCCATGAACATCTACATCGCATTAACACATATGTGTCATTTCACGTAAAAGAAAAAAAAAACATTAACACAACAATTATCTTGTCGATCAAAAAAATAACAGATTAGAAACATTTATCAACAATTATTCGATCTAATTTCCTCTAGGATCAACATTCGTACCGTCCTCGTTTTTTTTAGTTCCACATTGCAACAAACAAAAAAACTAAAAAAAAAAAAAACATTAACAATCAAAAAAATCGCACGATGGAGAAAATAAATTGGCCCACTCGTCACGAATTATACGAACCAAATAATGTTTCAAATAATGTAAAAAAAAAAAATAACCCAACAATTATCTTGTCGATGAAAAAAATATTTAATTAGAAATATTGATCAACCATTATTCGATTTATTTTTTCCCGTGATTGACATTCGCACCGTCGTCATTCCTTTTCAGTTCCAGATTGTAAAAAAAAAAAACAAGAAAAAAAAGAATAAAAAAATCGCACAATGGAGGAAATGAATTGGCCCACTCGTTGCGAATTATTCGAACGCATACATACATGGGTACCAAATACGTCTCGAGTACTGGCGTATTATGCACTTTAACGTTTGCGAAAGCCCGTCACCGTGAATTCGCATCGTAGTTAACACGTTCTCGTCGTGTAGAGTTTCGTTTCGTTTTCTTTTTTTTTGGTTTATTTTTTTTTTTGCAGCAATGCACGGGGTTGGCACAATGAATGCATGACGATAAAAACTATGAGAAATGTATACACCGTACGAGTTGCCTTTTGAAGAGATATCGTTTTCACGGTGAAACTCACGGTCGTGCGAAGCACTTTTTTTTTCCAGTTTCAGTACACGCTTATTTAGCAATTGATATGAATATACATGTGAGCTTGCATCGCACAGGACGATAATTATTTTTGAATGAACTCACGAATTAATTTATGTAATGAATGAAAAAAATAAAAAATAATTTCACGATAAGAAGAAAATTATATTTTTTGGAAATAAATGATTTATTATTGATTATCTGTAAATCAATAAATTTATCATTTTTAGATTCATGAATTTGCGTATCTATTGTGTTTGTAATTGTTTGTTTGTTTGTTTTTTTTTTTTTTTTGGTTTTTTAAGATATTTCGTGTACTCACAAAAGTCTGCATGATTACGGTGAGATGATAGTGTTGTGTTAGCGCTGCTGGATTTCCAGTACTCGCTGACAGCCGTGGACTGTTATGCTGTACCAAGTTGGCGTACCCCTTTATATATGGGAATCGAGCTGGGAGTCGACGACCTGACGGGTGGGGGGGGGGGCACACACCCCGAGATACACCTGTGACATTGACATTACCGCGTGGTTTACGATGGGGAGGGCCCCCATACAGATCAACGAGTCCGAACCAATCTCGGCCCCCATTCGGACGAAGGTTTTTCATCTTTCTCACAGTTTCTCTCAGTCTCCCTCGTTCTCTCTCTCTCTCTCTCTCTCTCTCTCTCTCTCTCTCTCTCTCTCTCTCTCTCTCTCTCTCTCTCTCTCTCGCCATAATTTCGGTCGTAATGCCAGATTTTTCATTCAAATCGAGACCGGTCTCGTTTCGACACGGTTCGACGAATGTTTCCCATCCTTCGACAAGCCTCACCTAACGTCTTCGGTCTCTAATGGACCTCATCAGTGCCGAGGTCGCACATCGATACAGCAAAAACGTTTTTTTTTTTTTAAATATATTTTTCAATGTATTTATTTTTCCCGTCACTATCGCGACCGATTCAATCAGAATTCTCGAGATTTTACACCCACTCACGTATTTGCGTTATAAATTCAGGCTGATTAAACTATTTTTATATATTTTTTTCAACTTTTTTTTTACGGAATAAAAGTAGGGAGATTCACAATTTTTGTCTCCGGTTTTTTTAGCTTTTTGGGAGAAAACTCAGACGATGAAATTTTGTTGAATTTTTTATTCGTGTTTATTTTGAATGATTTGCATTTTTTTTTAAATTAATTTTTGAATCACGAATGTTGATCATTTGTGAGATATCGTTTTTTCATATTTTAATTGCAACGATAATAATTAAGTAATTTTTGTCATGAAATTTCCAATTTATTAGATCAGCTGAGACAACTGCTCGGGATATTTTTTTGAAATTTCATTTCGAGAAAGGGAAAGGAAAGCCTGAACGCAGTTGGAGAGTTTGATTATGATTGACGTTCACCAGTCTTTGAAGTTTGCGTCTAAAACGAAAAGAATCTGGATCATTTCTCACCGCGGATTTGTTAATTAATTCACTTCAATTAATTCAAATTTTCATTTTCGACGACACAAAATAAAAATAAAATAAAAATAAAATAAAAATAAAATAAAAATAAAATAAAAATAAAATAAAAATAAAATAAAAATAAAATAAAAATAAAATAAAAATAAAAATAAAATAAAAATAAAATAAAAATAAAATAAAAATAAAATAAAAATAAAATAAAAATAAAATAAAAATAAACAAGACGGTAAAACGTGTTGTAGAAGATACGCATAAAATACGCAGATTGCTCGAACAATACACCAAAGAGAAAAAAAAAACAAAACAAAAGAAAACTAAATAAATAAATAAAAGAACGGGGTAGAAAAAAGTGAACGAGACACAGTGGGAACGCGAGACGAGAGGTGAAAGTATCATAAAGTATCTCGTAGTGCAATGGGGAATGGGCAACATGACAAGCACGTAAAACCCAAGGTCTTGACAGACGAGAGGGAAGCGTTTGTCCTCGAAGTCGATCGATTTTTCCTCAAACGAGATCTCGACCGAAACGAATTCGAGCCCCCCCCCTCCCCCTCCCCACCGGGCTTCGATCTTACTGCCTCATCATCGTAACTTCTTGCGGCAATTCACGTCCTTACGGTTCACCGGATTCTCGTCGATCGAGACAAGAACGCGAGCCTCGACATCCACGAACGGCCCTCGAAGTACAAAACAAAGACACTACAAGCCGTGACTCGCGATGCAAGCGAGCGCCATGTGCTCGCCAATTGCTCGTAGCGTAATTGCAGGTACAAGAGTGCGAAACATAATCGCGGGACTTCATCGTCGTAGTCGTGTTCGACACAAGTGTTCGAGAGTTTAACTAGATTACAGGGCATTCGGAAATTCACTCGATCGGCTGATTGTCTTTTTTAAATATTCGAAAAATAATGCTGCTTCGTCCGAATAAAAAATGCGATTTGGCATGGCATTTTTGAAATTTTGAACTGTCGGAAACATTGGAAAAATTCGAAATTTCGACCCACAGCCAATTCGACGAATGAGAGAAAAAAAAAGGAAACGTGACACGGAACGACCTATACCGTTCGTTATTGTTCCACAAATTCATCATCCATTTGTATTCTTTCGAACAGAGAGTAGCTAATCAAATGCCCGTTTGAATATTGTTTACTCGTCGGTAGGATAGGCACGCGTGCGTTATCGTGGATCCGGTAGCCCACGAGATCGTTACGCACGCCTGATCAAATGCATACGCGTGTGTGTACTTTCTGTCGAATACGCCTTGCCCTGCTCGCTTTTGCGCACGTCCTCGCCTCTTTCTTACTCGCCTCGGATTTGCTCGCGCCAATTGTTTTCGATACATCCATTTTTTTCCATCGTCCTTTTCGCCCCCCCCCCCCTCACGCCCCTCCTTCGGATCTCATATATTAGCCAGTGTGACGCAATCGGAATTGCGTCGTTGATTTTATGCAGGAGAGTCTGGTTCGTGGGTGGTATAATGGTATACTGCGGCCGCGGTTTTACATCCCTGCTGCCACTTTTTTTCTTCCTCTCTCTCACTCTCTCTCGATCTTTTTACAATATGCTATCTCATTTTGTTTCATTCCACCGGTCGCACATACTTCATTGCCCGTTAAGTAACGTGACCTCTGGTGTTACGCAGGTTGTTGTAAAGCATTGTAACGCGACATTCCTTTTTTTTCTTTCCGTTTCTTTTTTTTTTTGCTTTCTAAATTCAACCGAGCAATTCCAATCGATGACAAAACGCGTTGGAACACGTGTTGGCCGAGCGACAGGAGCTTCGCGAGATCGTTCTCGATCTATCGTTGCATCGGTTTTCGACATTCAAACGTGGACCGCCACGACGTGGTGCCTGATCGTAACACGTGGGGAGTCGAATGTATAATTTTTAACTTTCGCGGTTTATCTCGATGAACTCGTGTGTCTTGAGAATTTTCGATCGTACGAAAACGAACAGATCGAGAGCCAACGACTGGACCGACCTGGTGCGTGCATTCGGTGCCTGGCCGTCGATGCTTACAGGACCGGCCGCTAGGCGGCGAATCGCAAACATTTTCGCGCGACTGAATCGTCACGTCCTGAAATTCGATTTTTCATTTTTTTCGCATTGCTTTTTATGATAAAAAGGATATATTTTCGATTTTCGATCACTAAGAAGGTTCGGGGCAAGGTATTTGGATAGGGAAATTAATCGCAGGAATGTTTGCAATCGGTAACTTTAGTGAGGCGTCACTTTGACGAATCGTCGGACATGCGCGGTGGACTATCGGACGAATGGTGGGTGTTTTAATGATAGATCAGGCGATAACGCGGATCGCGCGAGTAATGAGGACCTCCCTCCCCCCCCCCTTCGCTTCTACATACATATAACGCACACACACACGTTGGGATGGCGAAACAAAGCCCTATCTTTGGAATTTCAAGCGATATTCCGGCACGCCTGCTTCACCAGCCCCCGTAACCCGGGCCCTCATTGTTTCTCACCCGACAACGTCCCCTTTTCTCCGAGCCAAACGATCATCTCGCTCCACCTCGGCGATCATTAGCCAATTAGTTCGTCGTCCTTACATGGACCCCGGAGACTCCATCATAATCGTCGCTGCATTCTTTCCGCCATTTATCTTTAACGTCTGATAATTCTCTCGCCACGGGGCTAATTACCTTGTCGATTTTGCAACATGCACAATCGAAGGATCGTAACTTGGTTATTATTACAGCATCCTCGATGGTTTTTCGAGACAAATGGAATTTGCGGAATTGAAAAAGTTTTTCGCTGGATAAATTATTGACGTTGATGGATTTTTGTCGATGTTTGGGAACGATTTGAGTCCGTGTCGAAGAAATCCATCGATCGGTACGAGTTGTGATAACGATTTCAACGTTACGGTCTCTGTTGATTCTTGATCGTGAAAGATCGGTCGATGAAACTCGGATGAATGGAATCGTTGAGGTATCGGATTGGGCGACTCGGCATCATTGATGGTGAGATGATGAAGAGGATGAATGGAAGAATGGACAGCCGAGAAAAATGGAAGAGGATGAATGGAAAATGGACAACCAGCGACCGAGTCGTCCGGTAATCGCGGAGAGTCGTTACGAGAGGGTTTCGGGATTGATCGCGAGTCCTCCGGACGATATACGAAAAGCGTGTGCGACAACGCGTGCGTGTGTGTGTGTGTGTGTGTACCAACGACGAAGAAGGTGTGTCCTCGCTATGTGGACCGCGCGCGCCGCGACATAGGCGGATATATCTCGAACGGGAATGTCTATTGTAGGCAACTTGGGCCGATTTCACACATTCATCCAATCGCACACACACACACACACGTGATTTTGATGCATACAGCTTCATAACGTAGTATCGCGTGCAACGCAGAAACTCGACGGATAATATTGCTAAATCCGTGGCGCCTGCCAGTAAGAACAAAAAAAAAAGAAGGCCGTAGTTTCACCTTTCGAGGGCATAGCCCGTTTCGAACTTCGACCCACGCGCTTGCGCTCACGCACTGAATATTTCCGACCGATCGAAATTCATGTGACTTCCTATCCAAGACCCACACCGTCCCGTTGCAATCATTGCCGTCCATAATTTCACACGAAAAAAATTATTCAAAATAGTTTACTTTGATTGACACGAAGAAAAAAAAAGAAATGATCTTGGTAATAATTTACGGCGGTGAAGGTAAAACTCCCAAACTGTTACGACACAAAAATCGGTTTGTCGATGAAAAGTTAATTTCGAACTGTCAAACGTCGACGAGCCCCAGTGTGATTGATTCGAATTGAATAGTAACTTCGTCTTCTGGTTCCCAAACGATGTGAAAATTTCTCCACCGATTTTCGTCAAAATTACGAAATTAATCCGAATGAAAAAAAATCGTTCGACGCCGCAATATGAACTTTCCAACGTTCCAGAGATCTTGCTGTCGGTCCTCCGTCACTTTGGGACGCCGTTTCATAATGCGCACGCGTGTACGTGAAACTATGCCGGCAACAGCGAACGACAACGACGACGATGAACTATTCGGTGGTTTGCTTATGAAATAAAAAAAATATATATTGCGAGTAGACGTGGTACCCGACTCGAGTTATTTCGTATTGCGCCCGTTCCAGCGACGGGTTCGATTATCAAGACCGGTCAATTGGTGCAATTCCCGTGCGATTGAGACTATATCATACGCCGCAAAAATTGTTTTTTACACAACGCTCCATCCGTGGAATTACGAGCGTGACCGTTGTGTCCCTTTTGAATTGTCCTCCTTCGCTGCGGTCGGTGTTGTGTTCGCTCTGTGGACTTCCAACTCGATCTGTGAATTAACATCGTGTCGAAATCTTGCAATGCGCGACGTTTCGGCGAAAAACGCACTGAAGCAATGAAACAATGTTCGGACATCGATGCGATAAATCATTTTCGTTGAAAATATAGTTTATTTGCTCTTTGTTTTTCCAATTCGAGATGGACTTATAAAAGTAACATACAAATCGTATTAATCTACGCATTGACTACTTATCAACGTTGTCAACAACAGTGGCACTTGAACAATGGCTCATGCCAGCCGGGAGAAATTAAAAGACTAAAAAAAAAAACAACATTTCGTTTCAGGGTTCGACGAAAATTCGTCCCCAGATCGTCTAAATGGCACCGTTGGAATCAGTCGCGTCTGCGAAGGTTCCTGGGAAAGGATCCTGCAGAGTGTAGAGCTTCAGTCTTGTTTCTGGACTCCGGGAACTGTATTGTGGGCACGTTCGATAGCATCGGCAGTGAGCTTAGCGAGGGTGGCCATGTGTTTCATCTTCTGTTCTTTAACTTCGTCCGTGTCGACGACGTTTCCATCACTGTCGAGAGGTGCGAGAGGTCCCTTCCACGGTCCAGTATTGGTTGCACGATTAGTGAAAGGCTGCTCAGATGCCACCGTTGATGGGGCATAAGCAGCCTCGCCAGCAACGACGGAGATGGGTTTGATAGTTGCGCCGGAAGTTGTGCCCGTCGTGGGATCCTCGTTGGTCGTGCCAATTGGGTTTGACGAATGCGCGTGTGATAATTCTCCATTTGGACCAACTACAGTCGCTGGAACGGTCTGGATGTTGTGCGCTGGTGTGCCGTACGTGTAACTTCCGTGAACAGCTGCGACATGACCGGATGTGGCACTGGCCGACTTGGTTTCAGTCGTGTATTGAGTGTTTCGTTGAATCGATCCGACACCGTTGAACGTTCCTTGTCCAGCGTGAACCTGGGTTCCCGGAAATCTAGTGTAGACCAGTGGTTGCTGTACCGGAACTGCCCAGTAAACGGCGGGCTGATAGCCAGGGTACATTTGAGTCGGTGGTTGATAGCAGGGGCTGGTGTAGCAAGGTACATATTGAATGGGTTTGATAGAAGCTCCAGTTGGGATCCATTGATGTTGGACTTGAGGGACCGAGGCAATCGGGGCCTGAGCGGTTGATCCCTCGTGGGCACCCTGTCCGACGAACGTTTTCGATTCAGTCGTGGTAACTTTGGTTGCGCTGCTGCTCTCGTTCGACGTAGAACTGTGGTGACTCGTGATTCCAGCGGTTGCAGAACTGTGAGTCTTGTGATCATCTGGAATTAGAGTTGGCTGAGGTCCGTTGTTGTTATCTGGCTGCGGTGTCGAAACTGGGCCGGGTGTCGGAGATGAAGGAGGCGCAGCGGTTACGACCACCTGTTCTGGTGCTTCGTTGGATTTTGCTGCGGGTGCCGAATATGCAGGGGGTTGAGTGGTCACCACCATTTGTTGTTGTGACTTGTGGGATTTCGCTGCAGTCGCCGCAGCCGTAGCTTCGTCCCAAGCTTTTTGCCATTTAGCCATAAATTCAGCTGTTGCATCAACTACTTCTGGAGTGTGAAGGGGTTTACCATCGGGTCCGATTTCAGCCCACTTTCCGTCCGTATGCTTTTGGGCTTGAGCCGGAGCATCGGTGACCGGTTCGGTTTGAACGGGGATTGCTGGCGATGCTTGCTTGACGGGTGGTTGCGGTGCTGAAACTGCGGGTGCCGAATGTTTAGAAGCCGGAACGTTCACGACTGTTTGTTGCCGTGCCGAGTAGGATTCCGCGTTGGTTGCGGCAGCACGAGATTCGGCGTAAGCTTTCATCAATACAGTCAATTGTTTGTTCGTCTCTGCAACGACTTCCGGGGTTGGAAGAACATTTCCATCGGCTCCGATCTGAGCCCAGTTTTCGTTCGTATTCTTTTGAGCTTGGACCGTAGCGTCAGTGGCAGCACTGCTTTGAACCGGGATCGCTGATGATCCCTGGTTTGCCTGTGGCTGCGTTGCTGAAATTGCGGGTGCCGAATGTGTAGCGGTCGCAGTGCTTACCACCGTTTGTTGTTGTCCCTCGTGGGATTTCGTTGCAGTCGCAGCGGCCGTAGCTTCGTCCCATGCTTTTTGCCATTTAGCCATAAATTCGGCCGTTGCGTCAACAACTTCTGGAGTCTGAAGAGGATTGCCATCGGGTCCGATTTGAGCCCACTTTCCGTCCGTATGCTTTTGGGCTTGAGCCGGAGCATCGGTGACCGGTCCGGTTTGATCGGGGATTGCTGATGATCCTTGGTTCACCTGTGGTTGAGGTGCTGAAACTGCAGGGGCTGAATGTCTAAGGTGTGCAGTGCTCACCACCGTTTGTTGTTGTGCCTCGTGGGATTTCGCTACGGTCGCCGCAGCCGTAGCTTCGTCCCAAGCTTTTTGCCATTTAGCCATAAATTCGACCGTTGCGTCAACAACTTCTGGAGTCTGAAGAGGATTGCCATCGGGTCCGATTTCAGCCCACTTTCCGTCAGTATGCTTTTGGGCTTGAGCCGGAGCATCGGTGACCGGTCTGGTTTGATCGGGGATTGCTGATGATCCTTGGTTCATCTGCGGTTGAGGTGCTGAAACTGCAGGTGCCGAATGTCTAAGGTGTGCAGTGCTCACCACTGTTTGTTGTTGTGCCTCCTGCGATTTCGCTGCGGTCGCCGCAGCCGTAGCTTCGTTCCAAGCTTTTTGCCATTTAGCCATAAATTCAGCCGTTGCGTTGATCACTTCAGGAGTCTGAAGAACATTACCATCGGGTCCGATTTGAGCACAGTCTTTCTTTGTATTCTTTTGGGTTTGGACCGGAGCATCGGTGACCGGTCTGGTTTGATCGGGGATTGCTGATGATCCTTGGTTCACCTGTGGCTGCGTTGCTGAAATTGCGGGTGCCGAATGTGTAGCGGCCGCAGTGCTTACCACCGTTTGTTGTTGTCCCTCGTGAGATTTCGCTGCAGTTGCTGCAGCCGTAGCTTCGTCCCAAGCTTTTTGCCATTTAGCCATGAATTCGGCCGTTGCGTCAACAACTTCCGGAGTCTGAAGAGGATTGCCATCGGGTCCGATTTGAGCCCACTTTCCGTCCGCATTCTTTTGGACTTGGACCGCACTGGTTTGGACCGAATCGGAAGAAGATGGACCACTCACGACTGTTTGTCCTTGTGCCCCGTACGATTGTGCTTTGGCCGCGGCAGCATAAGCTTGGTCATAAGCTTTTTTCAATGCAGCCAATTGCTTGTCCGTCTCCGCAACAACTTCGGGAGTTGGAAGAGGATTACCATCCGGTCCGATCTGGGCCATGTTCGTGTCCGTATTCTTTTGGGCTTGACCTTGAGCGTCCCCGATCTCGTGTGACGATCCCAAGTACGAATAGTGTTGGCTGGAAGACGATGACGAATGAGATGTGGAAGCCGAGGAAAATGATTCCCATTTTTTCATGGCAGCAACAGCTTCGTCACGAGCCTTCTCTTCTTCGGGCGAATGCGCCTTCGACAGCCAGTCAACTTGTGCGTTTTTGGATGCGATATTATCGGCCGAGGTGGATTGTATCTTAGCCGCAGCATCGTTGATCGCGTCGATGGCTTTTTTCATTGCAGCCGCATGTTCAGCCTTTGCTATTTTGACTTCTTCGGTGTCCACGACGTTACCGTCGGCGTCAAGGGGAGCCCAAGGTCCTTGGTATGGTGACTTTGGTTCCTCGATTTCGTTCGAGTTTGATGGCACGATCCGTCCGTGTGCCCTTGTGGCAAACACGGCGAGGCAAACTGCTATTATCTGTTGTCAAAAAATGGAAGATCAAACAACAATGCTAGATGAATAATAACAATGAAATTCTATTAATTCGTGCAATGTGTCGTTTTGAAAAATCAAACAAAACAAATAAATAAAATCGATAAGAAAAAAACAAATAAAACAAAAAAACCTTTCAGTCAAAGAAAAAAAATGAATAAAATGAATTTGTATGGTTTCAGAAAAATTTGAACTCACCGCTGGCTTCATTGTAGTTCAATGGAGTGTTCCAGTGATGTGTGTCGATGCAAGGATGGGCCATGGGCTTATATACCCATTCGGAAGACGAAAATTTTCCTAATTTTCAAATCCCCATCAAAAGCGCATCGTATTATCGGCAATTCAGAAGCGTCCATTAGTGTGAATTCCGAAGATAATGTGGGAAAGCGTAATTCGTCGAGGAGAAGACACCGAGACCCGTTCCCGGTGCATTCAATGCACGCCCGATATGATCTACATCTCAAAATTAATTTCTTTGGAAACCCATTATCGACTCGTTAACGTCGTTAATGCTCTGGCATTTTTGTGGCTTCGTGTTCAAATGGAATGGAAGCAAAATCCACCAAACGATTGTCTGCTACAATTCACATTGACATTCGTGGCTCGATTAAATTTTGCTTCGACGTAGCTCGGATTCGACTCGAACATTCGGATGTAACTCGTGTGCTTATTTACAACAATCAAATTTCCAAATTAAATAACTACTCGTACATTTTCTTTACAACACGTAAACACGAAGAAATTTCAATTTGTGTTGAAATCGTTTATCAGTCGTTATCATCGTTAATCGGTTCGCCGTTATCGATAATGCACAGGTGAGCTGTTGTAAAAAAATATGAGACTAGTTATACTGATTAACAATAGATTTATGTGAATAAATAATTTTCCGCTCGCTTCGGAACAACTCGGAAAAAATAATTACCGAATTAGTCCGAAAATCCCATGTTATTCAAATGGGAAACAAAACGAGCCTACAGCCACGTCTTCTCATTGGACCACAGTGCTGGGGTTTCGCACGTATTTTTATTTATTTATTTCGAACCTATGTGGGGGGTGCACTTGTCGAAATTCATCGACACCCCCATCAAGGTCCACCCTTATAAATATATACATATCGGATACAGCATCGACGATTGGATGCAGAACGTCACTGTCCACGCGAGATCATAGTTCAACGTGCGACCCGGTCGGCGAACCAGGACGCAGGTTGTTCGCCACAATCACCGACGTGCACCGCACTCGATTGTGTATCAAACAGTTGCGACATCGGTAATGCTGGACGCGAGATCTGAATTGCAAGAATTGCCATTGATACCGTTACTCTCACGGATCTGTCAACCATAGCTTATTTCATTATTCATTATCATCATTATTATATTTGAATTAATAACAACTGATTTTTTTTTCCTCGTGTCTCTTTTCCATCTCGCTTTTAATCTCGACGGTGATATGCGTTTTTGAATGCGCCAATGGGTGCATTAAAAACGGCACAATCGACATGAAGTTATTTACGCCGCAACGCGAACGTCGATCAATCTGACAACAGGTGACTTGTGTGATGGAATTTCATCTGGGAACGTTTATCGATCGTCCAATCGAACCGAGTTGCATCGATCGTTCCAACGACGATGCAAAAATTATCATCGCGTTGCTTGTCATTGGCCAACCTCCGTCCCTCGTGATTTTCGAATCTCGAATCGCGATTTAAACGATCGTTCCGATGTGTCGACTCGATAAACGTTGAGGCTCACACGTGTCGCGACATCCTACGCCCTTCTTACACCCGTCTCACACTCGCACGTATAATTTTACACATTTTTACGTGTCATTAAACACCAATGGATGTGTACAAGTTGTTACAAAAAAAAAAAAAATGTTATGCAAATTTTGCACGTGTGTCAAGTATTACGTTGGTTCATTGTTATTGTTTGTTTTTTTGTTGTTGTTTTATTTCGTTTTATTTTGACAAACGAGATTAGAATTAGTTTTTTTTTTGACAACCGTAAAAAAATTTGGAATCTTTTTGGATTCTGTAAATGAAAAAAAAAAATAGCCAAATATTGTGTTGGTAATCTCCACAAAAGTGTTAACGAAAACACTTTTTAACTTTATATTTTGTCGTAAACTATTTTGGCTACGGTGTTCGTTATAATTTGAAAGCGAATATCTCGTGACTGAACGGTTGAAATAAAAAAGGTCTCGGAACATTTTAAAGTGCATTTGGGAAGACCTATCAATAGACATCCCACTCGATGGGGTTATAAAAAAAATGTCGAATTCACTTTTTAATCTGTGGGAGGGGTGTCAACATTTTTTTATTTTTTCAATGTTTCATCATTTTTGTTTTTGGGTCATCGATCTACGTGTCTGTGTGCCAAATTTCATTTCAATCGGTGCATAAATGACAGGCTGGGAGGACTGTGACATACAGACAGACGGGCGGACGGACAGACCGAAACCACAAAGATTCCTAGATTCATACGGAACCCTGAAAATATCACTTTCGTTCGCTCCCGGGCGTTGTCACAGCTATTCGAATGATTGTAATGTGCTTCAAGGAAGACCGAAATGAGCGTTAATGACAGGCCATTATGTATCTTAATGTACGTTCGATGATGAAATGCCACCTCACTCAGACGGATCGTTTCGTTGGGCGACGATGCGATACAGCGATGAGACATCGACGATTGATGCGCTCGTTATCGTCATTAAGAGGATTCGAAAATTTTGCAGCTTTTTCTCTGTCGCTCGGCCGCGAGCGCCGATGGCGCTGTCTCTCTCGCACTCGTTGGCGGACGCCCACAGGTTTTTCCATCCCCTTAACGCGTGCCACGGGCGTCCGATTTTTCGATGAAAATCTCATTATCGTCTTGGATACAGGCGACACCGTGATCTTCCCGTTTCTTTTTTTTTTTCGCAATGATCGCCAAGGTCGTTTGCTCCGCTTGCACGGTGACTCGAAGACCAAGCGGTCTAACGAGTCGCGTGGCGCACGACCGTGCGCAATTACTATGTTTCAATCTCGTCTAACGGTTCTTCCGGTCTCGATATGACCAACGTCGCTCGGAAAATCTACCTCCCACTCCTCTCAACTGACACGGAAAAACTTTGAATTCGATTTTTTATTATTTCCATGTCGACTTTTGCTTCTGACAATTATTTATTCTCAACTTATTATCACGCGAGCCCTCATCTATAATAATCGTGTCAATATATACCTAGTATATAAATATATATATATATATATTTATGTGTGTATGCTAAAAAAATGCCATCGACATGAAATAAAAACACGATTAAAAAATATGAAGTTCCTATTTTCTGTCTAAAAAATCACACCAATTGCCTCTAGCTGACATTAAAACTGTTACCAATCTACTTGTCGAAGACGTTTCTTATGTCAGAACAATATCGGGCCAATGGAGGTTAGCAAAAAAAAAAAAAATGATTCGAACGTGGTATCTTTCCAATTATTCGATAATATTTAGTTTCAAGTAACATACATTTTTTTCACTATGTAACATGAATTTCTTAAAGGACCGTCCAATCAATGAACTCGTTTGTTATTATGCAAAAAAAAAAAATGGAAATAAAAAATCAAACTAAAAAATTAAATATCATGATTGAACAATTTCAAATTTCAAATACATAATTTTTACAAACTTTGGTGACATAAATCTTATGGGTCGTTGGTATTTATCGAACCCGATACTCGATCAACATTTTATTTATGCAAATTTTATAGCCGGCACGTGAATTTTTCGGTTTGCAACGAGAGAGATAGAGACAGAAAGAGAGAGAGAGAGAGAGAGAGAGAGAGAGAGAGGGAGAGAGAGAGAGAGAGAGAGAGAGAGGGAGAGAAAGAAGAGAGAGAGAGAGAGAGAAAACGGCGTGCGTCCGATCGTCAGGCAGCGATCGCGATTGACTCGGGCGTGTGTGAGTTGACGTTTTGAAATGTCAATGTTAATCAACGCCCTGGGCGTCTCGTTGGAACGTTGACGGAACGGTCCAGCGTGTCCTCGAGTGTGGTTCACGACGTCGTATACGTGAACATACGGGCCACGCGCCCTCGGATCGAAGTGCAAGTAGATGCATGCGCGACGAACAATTTACAGTGCATTCAACATGCGTGCATGTGCGAATTTGTGTGTGTGTGTGTGTGTGTGTGTGTGTGTGTGTGTGTGTGTGTGTGTACGCGACGGGATACGTAAGACGCGTTAAATGTTACGGGGTTGGGCTAAGCGATACTGGATATACAGACACAGGAAAACGGAGCATTTTATTGGGTGTGTCGTACTGCGTTGCTGCTGCTGCTGTTACTGCTGGCCGGTGCAACGTTGCATCAAGGGTGGGGAGTGCGTCTCCGTTCGAGATTTCGTTGTACGAGCGAATATCTATAAATTGAACGGATTCGCCAACTGACAATCCATGCAGACTCGTTGCACCGACAGTTCAGCATCAACCGGACACTGAATTTTCATTCACAGTCTTTAATTTCTATTTCTATTCTTTTTTATCAGCAAAATGATCAGGGCCGTGAGTATAATTACACCGATATTTTTATTTTACGTTTTTATATGTTTTTATTTTTGTTTGTGATGTATGGCTTTTTTTTTTTTGACAAGAATGAAAGAAAATTTTATATTTTTCAATTGAGAATCATTCGAAATCGTTATGTGTCGTTTGGCGAGTTGCGATCGAATGTTTTTTCGTCCGTGCAATTATTATTATTCTTATTATTTTTTTTTTTATTTTCAATCGAATGAAAGTCAAAATATTGAATTCTTCGATTTCGAAACGATAAAAACGCGATGAAAACCGAAATGACAATCGTTTATGTCGTGTATCTATGAGAAAGCTATTTGTAAAACGCTTCGGGATGACTTTCAGATAACTTCAATGATAAAACAAGTTCGTAGAATTCTATTTTTTCCATTACAATGGCCCGTTGGGCGTTTTTTTTGAACGTCGTGGCCGAGTCCAACGGTTTGAATGGCGTTGATTGTAAACCCCATTGTCAATGTATTATACGTGACAATGATACAACGAACATTTTTCATTTTTATTTGATTTGAAAAAAAATTATAATTTTCACGATAATTCTGAAATTCGTGTAGCGAAAGTTTTATTGATTATATATATATATATATATATATATATATATATATATATATATATATATATATTCCACTAATTACATTGGATAAAACTTCCAGGCTATCGTGTACATTATTTCCAAAAAAAAATGTACATATCTTTACATATATATTTATTCCACTAATTACATTGGATGAGACTTCCAAGATTACCGTGTAAATTATTTTCAGAAAAAAAAAAATATATATACATATATTTATATATTTAATAACGTTTGTTATCACGAAACAGATATTGATATCAGCCATTATCGCGACGGTTGTGGGTGAGCCACAATGGTACGGCGGTCCCGCGGGTTACGGTGCCCCCGCGGCTTACGGCGGTGGCGCCCCCTTGGGACCGGACGGTCGCGTAGTCGACACGCCGGAAGTCGCCCAGCTGAAATCCGCGCATTTGGCCGCTCTGGCCGACGCTAATGCTCGGGCTCCGAAGGTTCCCGGTGGCAACGGTGCTTACAATCCGGCCGAGGGTGCGTACAACGCCCCCGCGTACGGTCCGTCCGGCTATCCATCTCGATACAGGTACCAAAATACTTTTTTTTTCACTGGTCCGATTGCCACCTTCACAATAGAAAAGAAAGAAAAAAAAGATTTATATACAATTTTTTTCAACCCCGAAACTCATGACTTTATTTTTTTACCTTCGAACGCACGACTGGGCTCGTGTAAAAAAAGTGCGTTACGGTTCGAGGGTTGAAGTTTTTTTTTTTATATACTTTTGACTTGACTTTTTAACAATTGATGAAAAAAAAAAAATTGTAGTGGACCACCCGCGCCTTTGGGACCGGACGGTCGCGTCGTGGACACTCCGGAGGTCATTCAAGCACGAGCCGTTCATTTCTCGTTGTTCAACGCGGCCGCTCAACAAGCACCGAAGGCACCCGCCGATTCCGGCGATTCGGGCGCTTGGAATCCATCGTGGAACGGTGCTTGGAACAATCAGTACTGAGCATCGCCAATAATTGAAAAAAAAAGATTTGAAGAAAAAACAAACGAAATAATAATGACTCTGATTGTGAGTCTGGAAACGTTTTTTTTGGCACCTTTAGTCTGGAAACTTGGGTCGTTTACTTCCTGACATTTTTTTTTTATATTAAAGTGCTGCAAAAATGTGAAAAAAATACACGAAGGTTCTTCAAGCCTTTAACTTGAAGTCTCAATTATGAAATTGTGAAAAATACATTTTTTTAAATATATATTTTTTATACAAAATATGACGGACGAAAATATGAATATTGGACGTAAACGACCCAGGTTTCCGGACTAAGGGATAATTATGTTCCATTGTAAAATGTAATTCACGGAAGACTATTCAACGATATTCACTCACTATCTGCCCATATCGACACACCAATCATTTCCATCGCAAATTTTGATCGAACTTTTTCATTATTTTTTGAATTTTTGTTTGCCTATTTTTTTTTCC
This sequence comes from Diplazon laetatorius, assembly GCA_963662125.1. Taxonomy (NCBI): domain Eukaryota; kingdom Metazoa; phylum Arthropoda; class Insecta; order Hymenoptera; family Ichneumonidae; genus Diplazon; species Diplazon laetatorius. The sequence continues at coordinate 7,870,666 of OY759158.1, read as the reverse complement.
AAATATCGTTTACATTGTTATTAAGATCCAGTGACTTATGACACTTCTACCTCATTAGCATTAGGTATCGACGAATGATCGGATTTAAATCGTAAGCTAAAATTACATTCAAGAATTTTCGAGCTTCGAACTATTCATCGCAATCTTGTTGTCCCAATGTTTACACTGCCTGCTCTCAGAACCGCACTTACCCGCTCGAACACTATTGTAACCTCTTGTAGCCTGTAGCAGCTTCGCCTCGACTTAGGACAAATGTCCGAATATGTCCAATGAGATTCTTTATATTTTATACACAAATGTGATCGTACTGAAAAATAAAATGCATGCTCAAGTTGAATATAATTCATTTTTACGTTCTTATTTATTGCATCCGACTATTCTCGCGATAATAATAACAATAATAATAATAACAACAATTATGATATATCGTTTTGTGATAATTCAATCGTTTGGATTTTCAATTAAAAAGAATATATATTTATCATTTCAAGGTTAAATCGAGTTCACGGAAGTTGATCTCGTGTTAATTACAACATTATCAATAAATAAATATTGATACAATCTCGTCAAACAATATAAATCTTGCATCGAAGTCCAACCATTAATTGTTCAATTGCAACATTCAATTTAATTCAACAAAATAATTTCAAGTTCAACATTTAATTAATTAAAGTTGCCCATTAACAATAAATTCGTCCGACTTTTCTTGTTCCCATCTCTCGATTGTTTTGCCTTTTTTTTTTAATGATTTAAATTCTCATTATTATCCGTTATCGTCGGGATCGTTCGGGTCAGATGAGAAGTAACGAGGTTCGAATAAACCGGTTGTCTTATCTCGTGGTACACACGGTAGCTCGTGTAATGTGCCAGTTGTGCAAGGACGCGTTTGTCCATGCTTGACGAGGAATGCGGCAACGCGAGCACCGAGATCGCGTCCCTCTCGTTCGTTCCTGACGAATGGCCCGTAGACACCGTTCGACCGTGTCGACTCATTGCTTTTCATCTTCTTCTTCGTGTAACTTTTTTTCAATTTTTTTTTTTTTTTTTTTTCAATGTTTTTGATTTTTTTTTCTTCGTTGACAATTCAGACGTTATTATAGATATGACAAAGCATGGTCGTAAAATCGCGAAATTGATCTGGTTTCTCGAATATTCCGTGATTATTCGATGGAACGCGATTGGTGGCTTCTGGTCCGCTGCACCTTCGACCGATCTCTCGGGCATAAATCAACCGGACGAATGATTTACGATCGACTGTCGCGCGCACGATCGACCGCGTATCGAAGGGTCACGTGCACCCTGCAACCGAGAAATCACCGATAAACCTTGTGATTTTATTTTCACAGTTGTTCATAAATCATGTTTATCCAACGGAGGACTATTCTTAGTTTAAAATTTGTTTAAGGCATTTATATTTCAATGTGAAAGAAAATTCATAATAATCATAACAACGATTCACAATGGTATTTGACAAGTTCTGCCGAATGCAGAAAGTCTTTTGGCATTTAGTAATCATGTGGCTGTATCAGTTGGATAAAATTTTTTTTTTTTTTAAATGCTGTGATTCGCTTTATTAAGGAATGATCGTGTTGATATATTGAGTAAACTCTGAAAATTATATTCCAAGGTCTTCTAGCTATGATAACGGAATCATGAAGAATTGTTATTCAGATAGAATTGTGATTCATGAAAAATTGTAGTTCATAACAAAATTGTAATTCACAAAGATTTGTAGGTAATTGATAAAAAATTGTGATTCATAAAGAGTTGTAATTCATAAAAAAATTGTAATTCACAAAAAATTGTAATTAATAAAAATTGGGATTTATAAAGAATCGTGATTCACAAAGAATCGTAATTCATAATAAATTGTAATTAAAAAAAAATGTAATTCACAAAGCATTGTGATTCACAAAAAATCGTAATTCAAAAATATTGTAATTCACAAAAAATTGTAATTTATAAAAAATTGCAATTCGGAAAAATTAATACACAGTTGCACAATTATTTCACAATGGAAGATAACATTTTAATTTTCATTGTTCGTGGAATTGTAATTTGTCAATATCCTGCTCGATTGTTAAATAAAATGTTATTAAAAAAAAAAACATAACAAAAACGAAAAACTATAATGATGGACCACCCAAAGGATTCTATATCCTTTGTATCCTCGATGATTCTCACAGGATGCATAACTTTGGCGAATTGTTCGGCGTGAATTCTTATCGCGTCATCCTTTGATGTCGAATTGTTGCGTAAATATATAGCCACGAGGTTGGATTGTGCTGTAACACAGCGTCGACCCGAACGAGTTAAGTCATGGGAGTGCTCTTCCTTTCGATTTCTCATTGAACGCCCCCGCCCACGTACCCACTTCCAAGAGTTCCACAGCCACCCATCTATCCCAGCAGTGACTAAGCTATGTGGTTGCTGCTGCTGCTGCTGCTGCTGCAGCTGGTGGTCGCATGGTGTGTAGGACAACAGAATGGGTGCACGTCGTCGACCCACGCCCTCTCGCCGACTCACAGGCCAATTCTACCAACCGCAATATGCATATACGGTTTGGCACACAATTGCACACAATTATCACAAACGAGCCATTATTGTACTGACTCAAACGTTACACCTTGCTCCGATGAGGTCCCTCATTTTTATTCACCAACAAATATCGACCGAACGAAAAAAACGGTTGAAACAAAAATTGTTCATTTTTTCGCACACGATTCGAATGTGTAAAAAAAAAATTCGGGTATTCTTTTAAAAAACCGGAGTTGACCTTCATTTGACCTTGAACTTTTCCACTGACCTGAAAAAAAATTATATCCTTAGATCCCGCTTGTAAAAAATGATAAATCATTCGAAATTGTCAGAACTTGAAACATTAAAGTTGGAGTGGACATCGTGTTCCTAATATATTTTTTTTATTTTTCCAAATTTTGAAAAAAAATCGAGTCTTTTTACGAAATGTCGATGTAAGATATTAGTTTCCTGTCTAAAAAAAAAAAGGAGAATAAAATCTGTGCTGCGAAAAATCGATGTTTCGATTAATTTTTGTGGAAAATGGAGTTTTTTTTCATCAAAAATAATCGAAATAATCAAAGAATACATATATTTTTTAATTTTTATTATTTCGAATGACGAAAGAAATTACAATGTCTCGATACATGTATATATTTATATATATCCATGTGTTGTATGTGTGTGTGTATGTGTATATATATATATTTGTATTTTTGTTTTCGTTTGTTTATTTGTTTTCTAATCTTAGAGGTATTAAAATTCGAGTCGTAAAAATATGGATAAAGCGAGAATGTTATTTACATTAAGATACATTATTATGTGATTATTTTTGAGAAAAGCTCGGACAAGGTTGATTACGAAATGACGTGAAGAAACGACGCCGAATTGGAGTGAATTTTTCGCAACGCAATATTTTTCTTTTTGATAATGTTTTTCCTCAACGACAGTACACTGAGCCTCCTGGGCAGGCTACTTAGTGCTAGTCTGGGGTAACTCGTTGCCCCACAACTGTTTTATTTTTGTTTTCCAATTACCCGAGACACTTTTTCACACAATAATCAACAGATTGAGACAATATTTTTTCGATTTGCAGAATTTTCATTCAGGAGAAAATTTTCAGAGATGAAAAATCGATGAAAAATTGAAAAAAATACAAAATTTTAAAATCCCGCTGGGGTCACGAGTGTCACATTGCACGAACGATTTGAGTCGATCGGAACCCGATATTGTGAATACATTTCATAATTGAAAAATGGACTTTTCGGACAATTCGTTGTCTCTGGGGGAAAAAAAATTATATTCATATATGTATATATATATTTTTTATAGTGTCAGTGTTTTATGTAATAAATCTGATGTTCCCGATGGGCCGCGAGGGCAATCGCGTGCGCGTGCGCCCGTAGATGAGCCTCCTTGGCTTTGGCGACTTCCGGTGTATCGAGGACCCGACCGTCCGGAGCCAAAGGTGCCGGAGGACCTTTGTAAATCTTCGGTGAATAATGCGCGTAAGCCACTAACGACGGATGTTGAATCTTGATCGAATCGTGTTTATTCACACGAGCGTTCCAAATGTCGTTCAGCGACGGGTGATAGTCGTCGTCGTCGTTCGATGCTTTTGCCGCGGCGTCCGCGTGTGCTGCCAGATGAGCCGCTTTGGCTTCCGCAACCTTGAAAATGGAAAAAATAGTTTTTTCTAATTTTTTCTTTTTGAGAAATTAGTAAATACTTAAGGTAGTACCCTCCATAAGAGAGTTCCCCGTCAGATTTTCATGAAACTCGGCATACTTATAGGTATTGATGAGAAAAAGGTTCAGTTAAATTTTTATGGGTTTCCGGAGCGCGAGAAAAAATATATCAACACTTTTATTTTCACACGTTTAACATGGAGCCTTATGGAGAATCACGCTCAATTTGATATAATACAAAAAGTCCTCGTCAGATTTTAATGAAAACACTTGAGCTGCAAGTTGAATATTCGGAGAACATTTTGAGCACTCGACAGTAGAGATCAGGAGACTGTGATGATAATAATAAGCAAATAAACATCGGGAAAATACAGTTTGTATGAGGAGTTGGTCGTGATCCAGTAGACATGGCAACGTTGCGCGTTTGTATCCCATCTTCTCTCTTTCTCTCTCCCTAATCGACATCATAACACGCGAGGTTGTCACATCAAAGTACTACGTACCTCAATCAGGCGATGGTATATCTCAGGCTTGTTTTGACTCTTACAGTTTGTGGGATACTACCTTAAGTATTTGAATTTTCCACTCGAATTAACATTATTTGCATATATTGTTGACTAAACAATTACGTAAATTAATTAATTAGTAAAAAAAAAATTAGCAGTATTTATTTTTAATGAAAATTTACCTCGGCAGTGTCGACAACTCGTCCGTCATGATCGAGAGGTGCCAACGGTCCGTGATAAGGTCGCGGATGTTCCTCGTAACTTTCGCTAGATTTTTCGTGGGAATCTTCCCAAACGGGATGCTGCGACATTCTCGCGGTTACTTCCGCGTGAGCCGCCAGATGTGCGGCTCTCGCGTGAGCCACTTCCGGCGTGTCCAAAACTCGTCCGTCGCTACCGATGGGCGCGGGTGGTCCCCGATAAGCGTAATACTCCGTGCTCACGGGCCAACTGTGCTCGGCCGCGGTCAGCGCGATCAACAACGTCGAACCAATCAGTTCGATAAACTGCATTTTCCACCGAAAATAAATATTGAAAAAAAACAAAACAATCAACGAAATTTGTGAAAATGAATATTATTATCTTTCAAGATGAGAATATTTGTTGTCGACATTATGATTTGGTTTTTTTTTTACGTTAAAAATTATGCGTCTATAGAACCACTTTCTATATTGTTTTTTTTTCTATATAAAATAAATTTATAAAAATTTTTTTATATTATATTTGTTTTCATTGAATTCAGAACGTTGGTAATGTAGAGCTCTTCTTAATCAGACCCCAGAGGAGAGTAAGACTGAGAAGCGACTTAAAACGAAAAATTTATCCCCACAGGATTGTTCAAGATTTCGATGATAAACAATTTGTTTATCATTGTTCATTTTCATAATTATCCTAAACCTTGTTTATTTTTTTTTACTATACATTTTTCTTTCATTGTTATCTGTATTTCAAGCAACACTTAGTTGTGATTCTTCACCGACTCAACAGAAGCTGGAGATTCTCAATTCAACTGTATTTTTTGTTGAAACAATTTCGATGCTTCGATATCCAATTTTCTAAACTTAATTCCAAACAATAAAAAAACGATTACAAAATTCAAAATGGTTCAAAAAGTAAGAACCGAAAATTCATAACATCATGATCACGATTTTGCTCTGTACGAAATCCTCGAGAGCCGATTTGTGCGCGCCACGTGTTTCCGTTCGTGAATGCAGACGATTTCATCGCCAGAAAAAAAAAAAAAAAAAAAAAAAAAGTTTTCACCGGATTTCCCATTGTTTCGCGTGAAAATGCAAATTAATCTATATCGCTTATAACACTGCGCTTGCACCGGACTTCATTACTATTCGTTCAAAAAAAAAATTTAATTTTGTATTTTTTGTTCAACAATAATTCGACAGTTTAATTAAGCTCGTTCCAATTAAGTATGACGTCACTCTTCAATATCACGGGTTATATTGATATTGATGTATATGTTTTTGATCCATCTCTTTTTTTTCTTTTTTTTTTTTAATTCTCATCTTCGTTTTTTTTTTAATCGTCAATCGACGATCGAGATTCGTGACACTTACGAAAAAACGCATCTTCGGTTTATTTCCTCGATGACGAACAACCGTAAGAATGCGAATATTAGTCCAATGCGAATTTAGTAAAAAAAAAAGAACGCGAAAAAAAAAACAACCGAAAAATACGTCGACGACGAGTGTAACAACTTTTTTAAACGTTTGCTGAATTAGTAATGCGCAACGAAAGACGGCGACGTTGGCTTTTATACACAGTTGTGGGGTCCTGTACAGTTGCATTATAGTCGACCATCCGTGCTTGCTATCCTTGCGGTTCGCGCTACCACGCCCACCCTGAAAAATGGTCTAATTACCCCCCTCCACAAATCCCAGACCGCGCTCGAGCTTTGGTGTCGCTTCTCTAATTACCCGCTTTACCGAGTGCGTGCACCCGTCAACCGCGACCTTAGCAATACTTCTGAATCCCAGCCTCATTGCACTGATACAAAAAAAAATGTCATTGACTCCAGAAAGAGAAAAATAAAAACATGATTGATTCGATGACACGTAGGTCGATCACGAACTGTCGAAAAATTGTGTAGTTGCTTCAACAGCATGCAACAGTATGCATTTTCTGGAAACAACGTCTTGCAACGACAACTCGTGGCGTTGTTTCGCCCATGCGCTGATAATGCAAGCACCGAAGAGTGCATTCGGTCTGATACCAAATGTGTCAAAAACGACTTTTGTCAATCGAGTGTAGCAAAAAAAAAAAAAATTCTAATCCTCGATCGATTTGGTTTCATTGAACAATAACATTGTATTTTTATTACATACATTTTTTGGTCTTTTTGAACTCAAATCCTATTTCTTTTGGCTCAGCTTAAGATTGTCGTTACATATCGATGACGTTTCTTACGTCAGACATAAATAAGGTTAATCGTATCTAGCAAAAAAAAAAAAAAAAGATGCATCGATTTGTGTTGTTCAATAATAAAATTCCTTTCTCATTGCACATATATATTTTTTCTTCATTGACTCAATGCTATTTGGACGGTTATAAATCGAGTTCATCGATGTGTCAACCAAATCGTCGGAGAATAAACGCGACTTGGGAGATGGAGAAGGGCTTCGAGAAACATTGATCCTCTTCTACGATATCCTCGCCACATCGGTGAGAAACGGTACACCGCGCTTGCATCGTTCGACTATCTTTCGGTAGATCGATGCGTACAAGTTTTTTTTTTTTTTTTTTTTGCGGTTTTGCGTGGGTTCACGGACGACGAGGCATATGATCTGGGGTTGAAGCCAGTCGATACGACGAGGATTCTCATCGATCTGGCGGTTTTATCAAGGCTGCGCTCTATTTGCACAACGTCTATTTGCTCTATTTGTCTGTTGCGTTTTCGCCCATTTCTCATAGAAAATATATATATATATATATAATAAATGTCCATATAAAATAACATTTTATGTATATTTTTACGGATTTGAGTAGTTAATCTTTATATACATGTATATATATATATATATATATATATATATATATATATATGTGTGTGTGTGTGTATATATTAAAAAAAAAGATTAACTCCTTAAAGTCGTGAAAGAAAATATACATAAATATATATTTTCTAGACTTTATTATATATGTATATATTTTTTTTTCATTCAGTACAGGTTAAATTATTGTTGTGTTTGTTTCTTTTTTCCATAAAAAAAAATTCCAATTTTCAAAGAGATTTCATTGTTTGCACACTGAAATGAAGACGATAACACAAACGCACTCGTGACTTTCCCGATAATTGCAAAATCATTTTCGCAATACGGGGCCTAACAAAAAGTTGATTCAAAAATAAATAAAAGAGCAATAACTCTCCCCGTATTGTGGCGAAAAAAAAAACAAAACAAAACAAAACGAAAATAATGTAAACAACGCTTGGAAGTTTTCGTTTCGATTCTTATCGAGTTCGTGATAATCGTGATGGATTTCGCTGAGGCTCGCGTGATGTGTCGAAAATATATAAAATACATTTTGACGCAACTTTAGCGCTACGTAAGTGCAGGATTGCAACGCGTACGTGAATACAGATATAGACGATGTATGGTATAGACGATGTTCGTAAATGCAGCAAGAGCAGTTTTATGATTTGCGTCACGGTGCCACGCATTTGTGACCGTTACCATCGATAATCATCGATAACAAGAAGCGAGGGCACGCTTTTCAATTTCCTATCGTCACATCCACTTTCACGTGAAACGTTTTTTTCTTTTTTTTTCGTTTTTTTCAGCTTTTCCTGCGTTATCAGATTGGCCGCGATTAATCGTCGACCATCGAACGGACGGATGGATTAATCGATAGCGAGTCAATCGACGGAATACAGAGAGGCCGATTGACAGTTCAATTATTCGACCACTTACTCTACAATTCTTCGACGCTTGGAAATTCATTTTCAGCTAGCAAATTTTCACGAAGAATGAATCTTCGACTGAAATAAAATTTAAAAAAGAAATCTGAAATTAAAAATCACGTAAAATGTAATAGAATTTTGTTCCATCGAGACGTAATTTCACATTTTTGGATTATTTTCCAATTAACATTGAAACAAATGACATCGATACCTAAAAGAGATTTATTTTTAATAAAATTAATTTTTATTTTTAATAAAATTAATTTTTATTTTTAATAAAAGTAATTTTCATTTTTATTTTTCAGGTTATGTTTGCCAGATAGCTGCCAATTTTTTTCGGTGTTTTTGTGCTATATTTTTTTACAATCTATATATTTTTTTCAGATTTCTTTTCCCGACCTTTTTCGTTAAAAAAAAAAAAATAAATGATTTCAAAAACTTTCCAATGAATGCAGGCAATGTAGAGGGTAAATTAAAAAATCGGAAAAAAAATGAAAATTCCGTTTTCATGGTCTAGAATTATTTATAAGGTCGTGACGATACTTTTTTTTCAAGAACTGAATAAAAAGAACTGAAAAAAAAAATTTTTTTTTCAAGCACCGAAAAAAAAAAAATTCCTCAATAATTCGGCTACCATCGAAAAAAAAAACGCCATCCTTCATCACGACTCGAACAATCCACTCGACCGATCGCTGGGTGCTCGTCCCAGGTGTTCGACGATCAGTCTCCCGGATAATTTCGACGATTGTTTCGCAGCGAAACGTAACGGTAAATCGACGGGAAAAACAATGTGTATAATTCACGTTCCATCGTTGATTTTAGGGTTCACACGTGTCGGCCGCATACCTTTCAACCGCCAAGTCGTCTCAACGACCACGCCGTCCACGAATTTGCGATATTGCATCAAAATTGCTTTGTGATACACATACACACACACACACACATATATATGGATATGCACCCACCGTCGCATTATTTACTCGCGTACTCTTCGTGCGAGAATTCCGAGTAAACATTAATCATATAGCGTGTGATATAATTAACGTTCTGGGTGAAAAAAAAAAAAACGTCGTTGAAATTCAAAAATTCCGCGAGCCTGACAATCAACTATATGAACAAGTTGTCTCGCCAGCACCGAATTTGCTCCGATGCCAAATGCATTTTGCCACAAACCGCGTGGTTTCCGTGGCAAACGATTATCCGGCATGTACGTGGGCATGAAAACACATGCCCACGTTGTTGAATGTAATGCAGAAATGCAGACTGAGAGAGAGGGAGAGAGAGAGAGAGGGAGAGGGAGAGAGAGAGAGAGAGAAAGAGAGCCGACGACGAGAGAGCACTCTGGTACGGTTCCTGACCTTTCCTTCGTCTGGGGTCCGCTCTGGAGTCTCGATAAACGTCTGCTCTGCAATCAGGGAATATCACGGTGCTACGGTGTTGCCTCTGGAGATCGCATTATTTTCCGTTTTTTCTTACCCCCCCTCCCCCCCCCCCACCATCGTCCCTCTCCCCCTTGCTTTGCCACCGCCTGCCCGACGGAGACCAGACCCTTCTTATTCTCACGGGGTCACGGATGACCTATTCCGCAATCGAATTATATTTCGCATCCATATTATACTCCGGGATTTAGAATTGAGCTTCATTCACTCGTTTCTTCTCACTCACCCCGCGGCAGCTCATTCCTCTCGTGCCATAAACGGCCAACGGTTTATTGCGTTTCACACGCGAATAATCGTTGGTAATACCTAATCCGAGCACTGTTGGGCACGGTTACAGTCTCGTGAAACAATAACTAACGAACGTGTTTTTTTTTTGTATGTTCACGGTTTGTTTGTTTGTTTTTTTTTTTAATTGTATCAATGATAATTTTGCACGATCAATAAACGATCTATGTTGATTTAATATATCAATGAGGAAAAAATTGATATCGAAAGTTCACTAAAGAAATTAGTAAAATGAAATGTAATATGAAAGAAAAAACGAAATTTTTAAATTGAGTCTGGATCGAAGATTTTCATTTGCAAAATTCTTTACTCTCTGAAATATCAATGAGAAATGATTAATTCCAAAAATTGATTTTAGATACATAAGTAAAGTAAAATGCAATATGAGAAAAGTATTAAATTAAGGCTAGATCGAAGATCTTCATCAAAAGATTCACGCTCGAATAAACTTTGGATGCTCGTGGACATTCATAGAAACCATACCTGAACGTGTCATCCGTAAATCTCGAATAATCGAGCAATGAATGTACAGTCGAAGGGAAACAATGGTGAAACAAGATAGTCAATAAAGATATTCACATCGCAGACGAAATGCAGCCAGAGCAAAAACTGTAATAAATCATTGGCTGATCGTGCACAAAAAAAATTAAAACTAAAAAAATAAGGAATAAAATAATAATAATAATAACGTGGATTGAAAAAAAAGATGCATATTTATTTGTCAACGTCAGTGGTCACTTTGCGAAACAAATGATAGTTATTGCGGTTTGATTTACAATTTACAAAATAGTTGGGGAGTTTTACGTGGGTAGAACAAACCGCAGATACGACAGCCACGCTTTTTACTTTTTTTTTGGCGCGGTAGGGCGGGAAGGGAGGGGTGGGGGGAATCTGTATCAACGCAATAATCACGTGCGGTTATAGATCGTTTGCGTCATCGTAAACTGTTACGAACCACGAAGGCTCCTCGTCATCGATGTACGACTAAATACGGTCTATCGTCTCAAGCATTATGATTATTCTCGACAGATTTTGCTTTTGGTGCGATCGAATTAATTTCATGTCGTTCGATCGTTCATCGACCATCGAACATCCCCGGCACCAGATGCACCTCGTTCCTAATCTTCTGTTACAACTTTCTTGATTGATCGACGTGTAATCCGAACTTGGTTGCGGTTTTTATTGGATCATACATCTCAGAGTTATTGACGAGGATGTCGTCAACGGTTTATTCGTCATTTCGATAGAAAGAAATAAGCCTGACGCTGAAAACAAAATTTTATACGACCCCCCTTGAAAATTTGTCATTACATGCGTGCAAAGCGGACGAAAAGTGATCCATTTCAGTCCGGAAACTTCACACGCATGAAATGAGCGTTTTTAACTCCGGGCGGGACGAAAAACTATTTTTTCCACTGATTTAAATGTTACAATAATTTTTTCTGAATTGCGTTCTTCATTTTGAAAAATAGAAAAGAACTGACAATGGAAATTTGGAATCATTGTTTTTTTTCTGCCATCTGACGGCCATCACGAATAATTATCGATATTTTCACACTCGTTTTGAATCTCCGATCCTGCAGAAAAAAAAAAATATCGTCCTCTGCGAATCCAGAACTCACCAACTCAACAATGATTTTTCTCTCCTCCAATTTCACTTTCACGAATTTTGTTCTTGAATAAAAAATTAAAAAAAAATAATAATAATAATAAATCTGCTTTCAACACAAAAGCGGACAAGGTCGAAATTTTCCCCCACCTTCGAAAAAATCGTTTTATCGTAGAAAAAGAATTTATTTGCCTAAATTATTTACAGGATATTGGAAGTCGTATTTTTTTTTCATTCTTTCTTTCTTGCGTTTTTGCGATGATGTTACAATTGTTTCGGATAATCGTTGTTTCTCGTGTTGATTCTAGTACGATTGATAACTATGTGGCTGATAAGCTTGAGCGGGTTGAAAAGCTTTTCCGTAGTTAGCACCTTGACTCGGAAAACCCGATTGGGACGCCGAATAAGCCGATAGTCCTGCGTGTTGTTGTTGAGGTGCGTAACTGCGAGCAGCCCCGTAATGATGACCGCCGATGTTGGAAGGATTGTAAGCACCTTGTCCCCCATAACCTGAAAAACAAATCGATACAACAAACGACGATAATTTAAAAAGAAAATCCAAAAGACGATGAAACATATATAATGTTGGAAGGACGTCGATTGATAAACACGGAAATGAAGGAAAAACATAAATAAATGTTTGATCGCATTTGTTCGGCTTGCGCGCAGGCGCAAACCGGTTTTTCCGGCTTTGCCCTCGCTTCACTACCGCTATTAACGATCACCGATACATTAATCTCGTGTAACACGCTCCCGATCCTCGCCAAGCTGTTTACTCGTGTAAGTTATTGTAGATTCGATTATAATTACGCCGACGCGATTGACATATTTGACCTGGGGGTGCACTCCCAGTCAGCATGTGATCCTGGAGGAATCAACGATGCGCCAAATAGTCCTGTTTCAATGTTCTCATCTCACAAATAGTTTTCATCTTATAACCCAATGACGCCGAAAATTTAGGATATGAATATCAATGTTCCAATTATTGTCACCAGAAAATTCAACGATTGTAAATTCGAAATGGAAGACAGAAAAAAATTTCCAGTAATGCCATATAACAAAATTTATGAAAAAACTAATAACCCCATCATAACATTTTCGGTCCACGATCAATCGTGTCCATTTCTGGACTCTCGATTAAAAGATCACATAACTCATTCTGCCAGGCATTGTTCCAGTTTCCCTCGTGATAGTTCATCTCGGTTCAGTTGTCCCATGTAACAGTGATCTTTGTCCAGGGTCAACTGATACAGGGACCAAGTGAACCGAGATAAACTGTAGCCAGCAAAACGTACACCATGCCTCCTAGCATATTGCTAACACTCGACAATAACCCCAAGATTTTTAGTCAGGATAACTCGTTACTCCAGGAAAGTTTCAAAATCTTGCGTATTAAAATTCTCCAGCGATTTTTTATCACTGCAAATGTATCTTCTCCCTAATGGAATTCTATAAATGGGAAAGAAATGTGTACTAATCTATTCCTTATTGTCTAAGGAAAAGAGTGGCGCGAACGGAAAGTGTCTCGAGTAATTAGAAGACAAAGGAAGGATACTAAAGCTGTTGTGGGGCAGCACGAAGTTGGCCCAGGTCAGAACTAAGCAGGCTGCCCAGGAGGCTGCCTAGTTCCTTAGTTGATGCCAGGGTCCTCAGTTTACTCTAGATTCCCTAGTTAATTCTGGGTTCGCCAATTGATTCTAGTTTCCCTAGTTAATTCTAGGTTCGCCAGTTGATTCTAGTTTCCCTAGTTAATTCTGGGTTCCCCACTTGATTCAAGGTTCCCCACTTGATTCTAGGGTTGAAAAAAAACCTTCCCACATGTAGCCATCATTGATATTCAGTGTACAAATACAAACCTTGTTCGTGACCGGAATATTCGTCGGATGGACCGGCCTTGTAGGCCCGAGCCTCGGCGTCAGCGAGTTCGGCGAGACGCGTGGCCTTGAGAGCAGCGACTTCGGGGGTGTCGATGACGGTACCGTCCTCGGCGAGGGGCGCGGGTTGGAATGGAATTTTGTTGGTCGGATAGGCATTGTGAGCCGGTTGTTCGTAGTGTTGACGGGGCGATTGATAAGCCGGTTGATAAGGGGCCGGAGCCGGGGCATGACCGATGGGTCCGGAAGTGGCGTAAACGGGAGCGGGCGAGGCGTAAGCCTGACGTGCCGGATAAGCCGCGGGTGTGGGTTGCGGTCGGTAAGCGTAGTGATCCGCGTGTTGTCCCTCCTGAGCATATCTCGGTCCATCGTGAGATTTTACAGCGCGAGCCGCGGCACGAGCGAATTCGGCAAAGTGGGCAGCCTTGGCCTGGGCGACTTCGGGGGTGTCGATGACGTTACCGTCGTGGCCGACCGGGGCCGGTGGTGCGAAATTCGCGGGTTGACGATGTCCGACCGGTTGGGGATAAGCCGCCGCGTCGTTGTAATTGGACGAGCCCAGATAACCCGCGTTAGCCACTGCCGCCATTGCGAAGACAACGATCTGTGGGAAAAACAAAGCAACAAGAAAAATGATTTTATTGATTTGAATTTGGCAAGGTGATGAAGAGGGATGGTGCCACTTCTGCCTAATGCCAGTTTTACTCTGTCCCAAGTCCTACTCAACTGATCAGGACTGACACTGAGTAAGACTGGGCGCGAGTAGAACTGGAATTGGGTTCAAGTGATACCATGCCTCATGAAGGAATAGATTATATCAGAATGATACAGTTGAAACTTGGATTGGGAGAACAGCTCGTTTGGGATGCAAGCTCGTAATCCAAAGCACATCAAAGACTTTGTACATGAAAACGAATGTTTTCCTATCGCAAATAGCAAAATGCTTCCAATGGGTTCCATTTGATTTTTCTGGTTTATCAAGTTAAAATCTGTCAAGAAAAATGTTTTGCTGATCTTGTATAAACACTCGTATAACAAGTTACTCGGTATTCAAGATTTTTAATGGTCTACTATTGGTCTTTGTGAACATTGTGCTGTTGGACCCGATGAGTACACAATGGGAGGGCCTACGCCCAGTACATCAGAGATATTCCGTACCTTTCTCTTCGGCTAATCTTCTCACGACAAGCCTTCTCTCTCTCCCTCTCTCTCTCTCTGTCTCTGTCTCGAGTCACACGCGGGCCACGAGCCACACACAACGTGAAGCAAGTAGAGTAGATTAGAAAGAGAGACAGAGAGAGAGAGAAAGTGACAATAAAAGAGGATGGATAGATAAATAAGTAGGTAGAGAACAAGATGACGAAGGACCCGTTGATCCTACAAAGGTCGCAAAGGGGAGCCCAACGAGTTGCACAATACCCCCCCCCCCGCGCTCCCCAGTTGGCCCGGTTGTCTAATCATGCAGTTAGTAGTCATCTGGCACAGCGTGAATGCGACGTTACGCAACCCTATCCCATTGTTTCGATAACCCACAGACGTGACAAACGAGATCAAAATTCAAATATCAACGCAGCTCCGCAATTATCGCTGCATAATCGGAACAGAAAAAGAAAGAAAAAAAAATATCCCAGAACAATGTTAACAGACTTATAATCCAAAGATCCCAACCCCCTGAGAGATCCAACGACACTCGTCGTCATATATTAAAACGTTCTTGATAATTTTATCCTCTTTTTTTTTACTCGCCCACGAATCACTCGATCACTCACCAAACAATTCATGATGGAAGAATTCCGGAATCTCTTGAGCGTTTTTTTCGATGAAACTGGGATTTTTTTTTTTTTTTTTGGCAAACTGATAAGCGATCCCTCGTGATTAATGGCCGTTCGATCTCGTAGCGCTGCTGCTGCTGCTGATGTTTTGAGGTCGACAGTACTCGCTGAATTTTAATTCGGATTTCCGTTTTTCGTTTGGAACGGTGGATCACGAACGTTCCGCTATTCACGAGGGACGCTGTTCCGTTTGTGTTTCTGGTGAAGGTGGCCCGAGTGTTTTATACAGCGAGAGGGCCCCGCGCTCGATGGTGTTCCCGTTCGCCCCCCGCCTCGGCCTCCTCCTTCGGCGTTCCGACGCGGGGCCCCCGAGGAACCCGCGTGCACACAATCCTTTGGCCGGCGATCTGGAGGGAGCCAAAGAGGCCGGAGATCGGGCTTACTCCCGCGAGCTTATCGTGACGTACCTATAACAGTCTCGTAAGTATTGATATACATATACATATATATATATATATATATATATATGTGTGTGTGTAACCGTGAGGAAATATTTTAACTGCACGGTGCTGGCCAATGTGTTCACGCTACTGCCACACCCCACTGGCACATACTTACACACACACACACAAACACACACTTTGTTCGACCACGGCGTGCTCGGGTTGGCCCCGATTGACCTTGACATTTGATCGAGGACCTACGCGCACGGTTCAACGCCAACTTGATCGCACTTATGTGTCTCTCTATGTGATCACTCACTTGGCCGGAAATAACTCGAAAGCCCCGCGAACGCGCTTTGTGTTATTCGAATGAATTTTTTTTTTTATTTTTTATTTATTTGTCATCTCATCCGGATGATCGATTGTTCTTTTTTTCTTTTCTTTTTCAGTCGCCGATCGATTGCAAACTGTCGGGATCAACTGTGCAAAACGTTTTGGTTCGACGTTTCAATCTTGATCGATGTTTTGTATTACATTTTTATCGAAAATTTTTCTATGTTTTTGAATTATCTTTTTTTTAAATATTTTGAATGTATCAAATTGATGTCCTATCTTATGTATAATTGATAATCAATCGTGAGCGATGGTGGACCGAAATAATCGAGAGAATTCTTTGGAAAAATAAATGAAAGACTGTGGAAAACGTTCGGTTTTAAGTTTTGATCACGGTCGATATTTTTCATGAAATTGTTATTGAAAATTATTAGTAACGAAGAAAGAGATACAATCGACTTTGGTGCAATGAAACAATCGCGAGTACAGTTGGACCGAAATAATGGAACGAACCATTGGAAAAAAAAAAAAACAAATCAAAACGAAACAAAAAATCACAGGCTCGGTTATCATCGTACGAAATTACATCCGTGAAGAAATGGCATCGCTCCAGACGAGATATTCATCGGACCATCGGAGTTTGCGATTGAGATATTTGTATATGCACATTTATATACATATTTATATATATATATATATATATTTTTTTTTTTTATCGTCCGCACCCATTGCCCGGATGCTGCATCGAAGATTCGAGAAATGTAACATTTGTTACTCGATTGGGGGGAATAATACGAGTGTTCATTATTATTATTATTCGTGAGAATAGGTTCGTGAATGTGGATGGGAAATTTGTGAATCGTGGGCGTTCGAATGATCGTCATTGAGGAACATCGACGTCTATGGAAACCCTTGGTAGTAAAAGTTATCGTGAAAACAAATATCCGTGGTCAGGACTGGACCGGGTCTTCGGTGTAAGATGCATGAAAAAAAAGCGACGAAAAAGAAAAAAAAAATTGGCGAGACTCGGACCAGCCCTGAACCGGCGAAGGACTCGTCCGGGGGCTCTCGAAGGACAGGCTCTTCGATGGTAACAGCGAATGTGCATTCCCACATTGCTCCGAGTGTGTGTGTGTGTGTACGTGTGTGTGTGTGACTCGCGATAATAATACACCAATACAATGCAACGTTTCGCTGCTGCAAATGCACTATATATATAAACACGGACGTTCGAGCGCAAGGACTCGGTGTCATTTGTTTTATCACAAACGTTATCGTCAGCACCTCTCGAGACCCCACGGATTCTCGGTAGGATTTTTTTTCTCGTCGTTTTATCGTCGTTGTCGTTGTGTAATGCTTAACGGGTTATCGTCGAGATACTGCGATATCTTTTATTTGCCAATTTATTTGAGACACGAGATTAATGATCAACGTCACGTTGGCTATTGTCAATGTATTCTCGAAGGATGCCCCTTATAAGCGAGTGTGACATTCATTGAATGAAAATGTATTGGAAATACTTTTTGATACGAAGAACGAATAATCATAATATTTTTTAAAATTTTTTTCATTTTTGAATTTAAATTTGCACATTCTTTTTTTTCTCAAACGATTATTCATAATTGAGATGAATTATTGTTTCAAAATGGATCATTTCGTATGTCATTGTCATTGAATTTAAGGAGGAATTAATTAGTAACATGTGTTGGAATTTTTTTTTTTCAAACTTGTAATGATAATTTATTTATTTTTGAAAAAAGTGTAATTTGTCCATTCTGGAAAATAATGATCGATAATTCGGGCGAATCATTGTCACATAATGATTATCTCACTGGCGGTATAATTTACAATCATCCGGTCATGAAAGTATTTTAATATACATTTTTTATTTCTATTTGAAATGCGATAAAAAATGTATTTTCATTCATCACTATATATATCACATTATCTATATAGTATATCAGTAATTCGCTTATTAATATACCTATTTATTTATTTTTTCATTTATAGGCATTAATAAATTTGAAGAGAAAATAATAATCGTGCTTTCTCAGGAATTATAACGAATTAGTTGAGATGCCTGATCGGTAAAATGAACCGATCTCGATGGGAAAATCGACACTTTCAGAGTCTTTGGACAGGGGGTGGGGAGTGGGAGGGGGGGGGGGGGGGGGTAATTGTCGACGTATCGTGGGGAGTACAAGAAGCCGTTTGATAGCCAGTGAACAAATGGATCTTGACACCGTGAAAGCCAGAGCATATGCAACAGCGACAGGAGATCGGCTACCGTGACACCGTGATATCCTCGAAGCGACCTGTATAACGAGGTCACGATCCTTACCGCGCTAATGACAATGGCTTCACTACATATACATAGACATAAGCACAAATAAATATCAAATTGTGTTGCAATCGTTTATCATTCGTTATCATCGTTAATCGGTTCGCCGTTATCGATAATACACAGGTGAGGTGTTGTAAAAAAATATACGAGTAGTTATACCCATTGACAATCGATTCGTGTGAATAAAGAATTTTTCGCGTGCTACGGGACAACTCGAAAAAATAATTACCGTATTAGTCCGATAATCTCATGTTATTCAAATGGGAAACAAAACGAGCTTACAGCCACGTCTTCTCATTGGACCACAGTGATAGGGTTTCGCACGTATTTTTATTTATTTATTTTGAAACTATCTGGGGGGTGCACTTGTCGAAATTCGTCGACACCCTCATTAAGGTCCATCCTAATACGTAACCTCTACGTAATTGATATTTACATTACACGAACGGCTGTGAAACAACGATGAAAATTTGTGGAAATCGGCATAGCTACGATAAAACCGCAAGAGCCACGAGATATCGTCCTTGGAGTCACGATCGTAGAATTCACGGAATTCTGGATTGCCAAATATCCATAACACGTGCGAGTCTGACCCAAACTAATGGGAAAAAAAAAAAAAAAAAATCAACGATAAATTTAGCAACGACGTTCGTCATTCACGTGATACAGATACCGATTCCAAACGAACAATGTTAGAAAGTGTCGTTTTTTTTTTTTTTTTTTTTTTCATCGTTGGCAAAGTTGGGTGAAACGTGTTACGGTTTCGAGGTCTGAGGAAACTCTTTGGATTCCGTAAGAGGAGCTGCACAATGTTTTTTTGCCCGCGTGTTCGCAGTCCGATTTTGTCGAGATCGGTATATTTGCGTTTCATCGCGTTGTGAATGAACGCGTTTTAATTCGTTCGCGATCGCTTTGTAAACGTACAATGAAGGTTTCAGGATCGCGTCATCGTTGGGTCGAACAACCGACGATCAAGTTCGTAACGAAAGGAATTCCGAAATCGTGTTTTTTTTTTTTTTTACCGATCGATCACGCGCCGATCGGTAATTCGGGCGTCCGTCGACGATGACGTCGCACAAGTTTTTCAATTAGTCGAACGCGCGAACGTTTATTCGTTACGGCTGTCGACGGTCTCACGATGTAATCGCTGACACGTCTAATCGCGAGTCAAGATCGCGTGGCTCAATACCGATCTGATTGTACTGGCTCGCCAAACGTTTCGATGAAATACCTCAACGAAATCTTAAAATAACACACCCACCATTCAATCGAGTCTCTTCAGAATTAGGTTGTTGTTGTTTTTTTTTCTTTTTTTCCTAATCAACCGAGGAAGTCATTTATTTTTCTCTAGAGTTTATTTTAAGGAATTTCGGACGTGAATATTGTTTATTTATTTTTTGACGAATACGTTTGATTAATTATTAAATGAATAATTCGAACGAGCAGACTCATGTAAAAAAGGGTGCAAAGTAGAACCTTGCACATTGCTTCCTCATAGTTTTGTACCGTTTTTAAATTATTGAGATGTAAAGTAGAACCTTGCTTATGGCTTCCTTATCTTCTTACACATTTGCCAAAGCTTCCTCTATAAGGAACCATGTGTCGATCAATTTTGGCTTCCTCATAGAGGAAGCTTTGGCAAATGTGTAAGAAGATAAGGAAGCCATAAGCAAGGTTCTACTTTACATCTCAATAATTTAAAAACGGTACAAAACTATGAGGAAGCAATGTGCAAGGTTCTACTTTGCACCCTTGTTCACTTTCGTGACGTTGAGGGCTCCTTGTAAGTGTGAGGTAAGTCGAAATCAATATACATGGGGCAATTTATATGTAATTTGAAAAATTATAATTCGCATAAAATCTGAACTCCTTGTTAGATTTTATCCAAATTCAATAGGAAATCCCTTTGGATGATAGTGCAACTTCGTACTAAATTTCAGCCGGATATCTAGAAAATTATGGAAGCTAGAGCACTTACATTGAATTTTGGAAAAATTTCAAAACCCCATAAAATCTGAACGTCTTGTTGGATTTTGTTCAAATTCAATACGAAACCTCTTTCAATGGCAGTGCAACTTCGTACTAAATTCCAGCCAGATATCTCAAAAATTATGGAAGCTGGAGCAGTTACATTGATTTTTGGAAAAATTTCAAAACGCCATAAAATATGAATGGCTTGATGGATTTCGCCCAAATTCAATCGGGTTTCTCTTGGGATCATTGCGCAACTTCGTACCAAATTTAAGTCCGATATCTCAAAAATTGCTCCAGTTAGAGTGTAAAGATCGTTTTTTTCACATTACAAAATGCTTTAAAAGTAAAGCAAAGCGTGGATTTTTTCCAAATTCGGTATCGAGCATCTCCCTGTACTCGTACAACATTATACTGAATTTAAGCTCGATATCTCTAAAATTGTGGGAGCTAGAGACCAAAAATAATTTTTTGAATTTTGAAAAAATGCTGTGAAAACAAAATAACTTGATAGATTTTTCCAAAAATTAAATTGTGCTATGCGCCGTGAACCCTTCACATGTGTGACAAATTTCAGCTTGATATCTCGAGCCGTTCTCAAGTTGTGAGCGGTTAACCATTACTACACACACACACACACACACACACACACACACACACACACACACACACACACACACACACACACACACACACATACATCCGGACATTTTTTCCAAATGTGTTTTTTGGGTGTTTTGAGACATACTGAACACGTTTTCATGAACATCTCGAAAAAAAAAAATTTCACGAAAACAAAGCTTCCTCTATGAGGAAGCAAAAATTATCTATAAACTATATATGATATCATATATATGCAAAATCCTATATATAGTTTATACGACTGTATATAGTTTTTTTTTTTCACGTGGGGAACGATGATTATTTATTATTGATTGAAAATTCATTGCAATCTATACTTCGATGAAGATATAGATTTTGAGCAAAAAATTAATAAGTTTACAAAACCTTGTTTTCAAATTTATTAATTTTTTCACTTTTCACGTGAAATGACATTTCATTTACCAATAACGACTCATTCGTATAAGTGATAATATATATATACATATTATACATATTATATATAGTATTAGCTTGTATCGAATCAATGTATGTGTAGAGTGCATTGCAAGTTAGCTATGTAAGGATCTCCATTGCATTATTGTTCAGTAACACATTACATTATGACACGATAAGCTCTAAGGTTGGTGCTGACAACGGCGTAACGAGTGGAATACCCGTTTTCAGTAGTCACGCTCGAGATCGTTCAGACGTGCCTCCCAGACACTTCGAGCACGCACTCTAATTTCACTGTTTTTCCGCTCCCCCCATTTTTTTTTCGTCGTTCGTTTCGCAGGGTCCAGCAGCTTGCTGTGTACTCGACTGGCTAGTTTACCGAGCCACCGATTGGGAAATAACATTTCGACGAAACATTTGAAATTGATAGAAAAAAAATATAAAACATTTTTTTTAAATTAATTTTTTTTCTCAAATTTTTCAATAAAAAAAATATCAATCATCGCCGCATCGATTTGAATTTTCAGGGGCGACTATGGTTGTGGAGTGTGGATAGTTCGGTGTAGATCGTTATCGCTCGAGGCAATAATGCGCAGGCCCACTTGCCACACACACACACACACACACACACACACACTAAAGGACAGCGTTAAGGTGATCGACTACATCGTGCAGTGCGAGAGAGAAAGCACTATCGTCGTTCGCTGGGGAGTGAGAGAGAACGAGAGAGCGTATGTAGACCATCGCATTGCTTTAACGTGGGTCTGAATGCGGAACGTGGATCTCGCCTCACGTTCGTCGTAGGTATCGAAATAATAAATAACACTCGTCATGAACGCATGACTCGACAGAGATATGGGGTCTGGAAAATTCGGGCTACCAGATTCAGGCCTCGTTAAATCGATCAATCTTACGGCGTTCCGAAACGTCAATCTGACACTACGTTATTTGGAGACTGTTTAAACCTCTGCCACGTTTTTACGTCTACTTCGATTTACGTTTTTTTTTTGAGATTTTTTTGTTTATGCATTTTCTTTTTAGGGTTTCATACCTTTGAAGGGAAAAAAAAACAACGGAACCCTAATAAGATCACTCGCGGGTCTGTCCGTCTGTCCTTCTGTTCGTCTGTCTTACAGCTGATTTTTTCAGAAATTATATCCAACGTAGAAACATAAAATTTGGCACAGTAAAACACATATTTTGCACTAGTTTACACTTCGAAATATTCATATGAGAGTTGAACAAGTGAAAAATGAGAGTAAACAAAAAAAAAATGTATTTCATGTGTCATGTAGGATATCATTTGAAAGGGCTTGTTATGCGAACGACAAAAATATTTTTTTTCGTAATTTCAAACAGCATATTTAAGAATTTCAATATTAAACATTACCCCCCCCCCTCCCTCATTTCTTTCGAAAACTACTGGTCCTTGATTTTTTTTCGAATTAGGGAATATAATGGCTTGCTTGAAGTTTACCGGGAAACTATAACGATGGTCTCAGGTCTTTATAGATTTCTAGAAATTAATTATTTCGGACAATTTTTTTTTTTTTGCGATCGACTGCAAACGGAAGGGTCGCGTCTATCTTTTGTCGTTCGTTGATTTTTTTTTATGCTAAATCGGTTTCGAATAAAAAGTAAAGAGGAAGTTTGAAAAATTAATGTGAAAGAAAAAATGATAGGAAAGTCACTTGACCAAATTTTTGACATACCGATGTGCCAACGATCGATGGAAAATCGATCTCGTTTCGATAAGAATATTTAATTGGGAAAATAACGCAATCAAACGACACGAATTTTTCTTCGACGACGAAATATATTTGTGATGAAAGATTGCAAAGCTTGTGTTCGAATGTTTTTTTTTTTTTCTCATGTGTAACGATCGGTAAATTACGAGTACGAGAGAGGTCAATTCGAGCGAATGAAAATTTCGTCCCTGGATAACGACGACGTTCGATCCGGCTGTGAATGTCACACACGAAAGCTTTCTCACCGGCATACGCGGACACTCGTCCGTGTATCTCGTTGTTGTAAAATGCCTTTCTCGTTGCAACGAGGTCGTACTGTTTCGTTCTCGCGTGATCGAATTAACGTGAAACGAGACTGTCGAACGGTCATCATCCGGTCCAACAGAAAAAATAAATTTAATTGTTTTTAATGAAATGAAAAAAAAAAAAATAAAATAAAATAAATCGTTCAAGGTAAAATAATGTCTTAATTTCCGAGGATGAAACCTCACCAGCCAATACTGGAATTGCCACGTATATGAAACTTGATGTTAATCGTTGAAATTAAAATTAAAATTGATTACAAAATTGTCTCAGACAAATTTTTTAATCAATTTCGTTCATTCGTTGGCCATTGACATATAAAATTTATAAATGGATTGAATCGTGATAAACATCAAAATAAAAATAAAAAAATGGATTACAAAATTGTCTCATGCCAGTAGAATTTTTTAATTCGTTCATTAATCGGCCAATGACAAATAAAATTTATCAAGAAATTCAATAATATTAATCATTGAAATTAGAATAAAAATTCATTACAAAATAGTCTCAGCAAAATTTTCAAATTCGTTCATTCATTGGCCATGATAGAACGCGTGAAATCCGTGTGGCGAGGTACACGTTATCAATTTGCAATTGTTTTATGCGATGTCAGGGTATGTGCGTTGGCGTCAATGCTTAGATTACGTTAGCCTTGGTTGTGTGGAAGTCAGAACTGTTGGATCGTTCCGCCTGCGACACGTCGACCGTACCACGACCCGCGGAGTGAATGGCGAAACAATGGCCGTTACTATTGGTGCAGTCCCGGACGATTCCTCGGCGTTCTTAGACCCGAGGCGCAACCTCCGTGGGCAGCAGCGATTGCCGGCCCACGTGTCAACCGCCGGGCCTGCGATGAAAAACACGACCGGTTCCGATAATCGATGGATATTCTTACCCGCAATGGCCGGACGGTTCGGAAAAACGGATGACTTTGCAGATTTTCATGCTACAAAGCGAGTCCACATATATGATGCGCTGAATTGTGTTTAATTTTTCGATCACAGACGAGTAGGAAGATCTACGATGGACCAATATTCACGATTAACAATATTTTTCATTCGCTCATTATTCGGGGACGTTAATTACTTTC
The DNA here is from genome assembly GCA_963662125.1 of Diplazon laetatorius. NCBI lineage: Eukaryota > Metazoa > Arthropoda > Insecta > Hymenoptera > Ichneumonidae > Diplazon > Diplazon laetatorius. The sequence goes on along the minus strand of OY759158.1, from coordinate 7,845,775 downwards.
ACGTATATATATTACATTACAATTAAATACTCCTGCAATCGATTTTCAATATGCTTAGATGTGAAACTGGATCTTTGGAAACTCTAGGGTCTGCCTGTTGTCAAATCGTTGATCGAAGATTTTGTAATTCGGTAATCAGATCCAGAGCTAGGGCCTTTCCAAGGCCAATGGGACCACTCGTTTTGACACATGCGCGACTGTATTTCGGAATGAATGCTCTCGCAGCGGGTACCGTAGACAGAAACGAATTGTTTCAAACTGTTAAAGTTGGTTCTCCTTTCTACGACTCTTGGCTTCCTTCGTTCCTACGCCAGGCCCTAATCCGTCCTATCGCATTCGCTCGGTTACATAAGCGATGTATAAGGTGGTGGATGCAAACGGGATTGAGCTTCTGGTCGGTCGCTACGATTTGAGTATAAATAGTCTAAACGCGATTGTCAAGACACACAATTCGATCGCCTCTCATAGCGAATACCGGACCGTCCAGCAGCGTTGAGAAGACAATTATCCAAATCAACATGAAGTGCTTCGTAAGCATATTCACATTTTCGATGAATTATCGAAGATTATCATACGTAAATATTATTGTGAATAATCATACGCGTTGTTTAATTTACAGATTGTATTGTCGGCCCTCGTGGCAGTGGCTCTGGCCAAACCGGGTTATCTTCTGGCTCCCAATCACGTGAGCCACGTGCTTCCGTTGGCCTACGCCAAATTGGTACCCGGTGCACCACTCGGACCCGACGGTCGCGTCGTCGACACCCCCGAGGTTGCCTACGCCAAGGCCGAACACGCAGCCGCTCACATCAACGAGAAGACCGCTTTGGCTCACGAATCCGTAAAATCCGCTGACCTGTTGACCTACGCAGCTGCACCCGCTCCAGTCACTTACCTCGCCAAATCGTACGCCAGCGTGCCCGTCGCTGTCAGCTCTTACCAAGCTGTAGCACCCGCTGTGGCTTACACCAAATACGTTCCCGCTGCACCATTGGGAGTTGACGGACGCGTCGTCGACACCCCCGAAGTAGCATACGCCAAAGCCGAACACGCGGCCGCTCACATCAACGAGAAGATCAATCTCGCCCAAGAGGAAGTCAAGTCTCACTCGTACGCCGCACCCCAGGTTCAACTTGTGTCTGCCTACTCCGTTGGATCTTATGCTCCCCAGTACATCGCCGCTCAACCGTGGTGATTTGTCGAGATACGAGAAAGACCGAATCAATTGTAGCCTTCGAATGATTTTATACGCAGCCTCAAATATATCAAAAGTTTCATGACACCTTAACTCATTATTTTTCATTTCCGCATTCATGACCTGTTGATGTCTAAAAACTCCGTTGTGGATTTGCACAAGTCCTTTAAGCCACTTTCCTCAACCTATGATCCTCGCAATCGATCACAGCCTTGAAAATACCGCTATCAATGTTCAGAACATATCATCGTACATTTTTCCACAAAAAAAAAACAGAAAATATCAATTTTCAGATGGTATCACGATATCGACGGAAAATATGGAAAATAAACATTTCAATCAAGTTCTCACACAAATCAAATTAGACTCCGTGAGGTTCAGAATAATAACAAAAATAATAATTGCATTATTTCCGAGTGACTTATAACCCTATGGGTAGTCCACGAGAGTCTAGCATCGGAGACTTGAATGCCGCGCAAGCAATGTTCATTCGTTAGCAACGTTCGTGGGCGGGTACTGCATTCAACGGAGATGGCGAACCGGGCGTATGACGATAAAGACAACGATGGGGCATTTTCAACACAAAGCCCGGTTCCGGAATCGGACAACCTTGAGACGACCCTGAATCAAACTGTTCTCTTTATCGTGAATCTTCGTTGGTTTCTGCAATCCGGTGAACTTTTGGCCCATATACACTACCGTTCCATATTATCAGGACACTTGCCAAGCGCGCTCGCGAAAACAACTTCGGTCTTTGAACGTCGACAACTTCGCGACAAAGAATGCTAGAATTTTTTTGAGTATACTCACGTAAGGGTACCCCGTGCAAGCGCCCGTTGCACTCATGATCCGTTTCGGTCCTGTCTCCGCAAGAAAACAATCGATCGCGACCGTCAACGCGTGCCATCGAAATCCCGCGCTCGGCCAATGCATGCCTGCACAATTTTTATGATAACTCAAGAACCCGTGAAGATTTTCTTATCATACTTTTTGGGCTTGAATTACAGGTAAGGTTCCAGAGATTACGTGTGAGAAATTTCAAACTCCTAAAAAAATTTTCCTGGCTCCGGCAGTGAGTTGAAATCATGATATAAAATTTTCGAAAAATCAGATTTTTTTTCCTATCTTTTTTATACGCTAACTTAGTGGTCAGTGACGGAAATATTATAAAAAAAATATTGATCGATTCGATTTTTCATACGCTTTCCAATGGTGCTTTCAAAAAAATTCTAGCATTCTTTGTCGCGAAGTTGTCGACGTTCAAAGACCGAAGTTGTTTTCGCGAGCGCGCTTGGCAAGTGTCCTGATAATATGGAACGGTAGTGTAGCTTTGTTTATCAACCGTTTGGACGGGAAGGTAAAAATGCATCGATTTTTTCAATGCATTGTCACATAAACAATGTTGTGGAAAATTGAATATCGTACGTTCGCTACAATGTCATTCTGCATTTTGACGATTTCCTGCAATGACTTTCCAGCTTTCGTAAACTATCAATGTTAGATGTTTGCCGTCGCAGACTTTTTTTTAGGAAATTTAATTCTTTACAACATTATTCATATGAACTTTTGGTCTATATAGCGTTGTTCAGCCAGCGTTTGGACAGGAAGATAAAACAATTGAAGAAAATCAACACATTTTTACTTTTCCGTCCAAACGCTAGCTGAACAATGCTATATAAACCAAACGTTTACATGAACAATGTTGTAGAGAATTAAATTTCCTAGAAAAAACTCCGCGACGGCATACATCTAAGGTTGATAGTTTACGCGTAAGAAAGCTCGGAAGTCGAGCAATGTAGTCACGCGGCCGGCGGACGAGGTACGCAACTATACCTACATATAATATTCTAACTTTGAACCGTTCCGAGCATAGCGCTCGTTGCTCGTTCCGTTCGTTGAACGGTGCTCGTTCCGAGTTTCGAGCCCAACCCTTCAGAAGCGTCAACAACAATCTTCAATCATGCCAATCAAAAGAATCAAAATTCCAATTCGTTTGAGGTGTAAAAATGTTTTTATTTCATTCTAACGGTGATGACTGATGTGCGTGTATGTGTGAAGTTTTTTTTTTTTGGTTTTTCAACAATGTAATCGGAAGATGAATGGGAATGGCTCGTTGGTTATTGGTTCAGAAGTAGTGTTGGATGTATCCGGTGGCGTATGCCGGCGCTGCGTACGACGAGATGAGAACGGGTGAGTTTTCAATGGAATTCTTGATGATTTCCTGTCCCTGTTCGATCTTGGAGTTGATGAGAGCGGCCTGATGTTCGGCCTTGGCGTAGGCAACCTCCGGGGTGTCGACGACGCGTCCGTCGATGCCGATGGGGGCGCCACCGGCGGTGTATTTGGTAAGCTGGACGGTTGGGGCAGCGGCGTAGGAAGTCGCGACGATCGGAGAAATGGCGGCGTAAGAAGCCGGCGAGTAGGCAACGTAATCGGCGGATTTCAAAGCCGCGTTGGATTGTTCGATCTTCTCGTTAATTTGGGCGGCCGCGTGTTCGGCTTTGGCGTGAGCGACTTCGGGGGTGTCGACGACGCGTCCGTCGAGGCCGATGGGGGCGCCTCCGGCGGTGGGTTTGGTAAGCTGGACGGACGGGACAGCGGCGTAGGACGTGGCGACGATGGGCGAAGCGGCGTAGGACGTGGCGACGATCGGCGATGCCGCGTAGGTTATGTAATCCGCGGATTTTACAGCTTCGTTGGCAAGATTGATCTTCTCGTTGATGTGCGCGGCTGCGTGTTCGGCTTTGGCGTAACTGACTTCGGGGGTGTCGACCACACGACCGTCCAAACCGATCGGGGCGCCGGGCACGAGTTTCGCGTAGACAAGTGGCGCCACCAAACCCGATGGCTTGGCCAAACCAACGGCCACCAAAGCCGAGAGAACGATCTGCGAAATTTTTTAGGAACACTATTTAGTCACACCGAATGAATTTTGATCCCAACGGTTTTCTAACCTGAAATACGTGACGTTAAGGTGGATGGCGGCACGTTTGGGAGTGCGAAAAAAAAAAAAAATAGTGACTGTACTGCGCTTGCTGAGAAACGAGAATGAAAGAGTCAGAAATGTATTTCGTCGTCTTAACTCGACGAAAATTAAGACACTGGGAATTGAATAATAGCTATAGCTATTTTAGTGAAAATTATCTGTTTTGTGATATTCATTCTTGTCCTTTAGGATGTTTTTAGCAGATCAAAAATTACGTTTTGGTGATTATGAAAATTTGTACTTATAGAACAAGGTTTGAAGTATGCTCCGAATTTTTGGAAAAATTAATTCGTCGATCGCAAAATTTTTCAATTCAAATTCAAAGTGACTGGGCTGAATTTCACCCATTGTGACTAAATCGTAATTTTACTGATTAATGACAATTGAACATTTGTCCTCTCACATCAAAGCTTTGAAGAATAATACAAAAATTTTGTAAAATTGATAACAAATAGTCGAAATAATTCATTTCACCATTCTCCGTATCCACCAAATTGTTTGCTAGAATAAAATAATCGAGGATATATTTTTTTCGTTTAAAATTCTGATCAATGTTTTTTTTTTTTTTTTTTTTTTTTCAATTCTTGTTTCGGAGCTTTGGAGAGGTAATTGTTCGTGGGCATTGTGACGTTACTTACGAGGAACTTCATGATGATATTTTTCGTCGATTGAGCTATCGGTTGGCGCTGCTGATGCTGATGAACAGTACTCGCCGGGACAACTGTCGGATTCGAATTGAATATACCTCGAATGGATAGCCAGGGCTTTATATACCCCTTTTGTCCGTTCGACCGTGTGTTCTCTTCGAAACCTTCTTCGCGACGAGACGCGTGCTGGTCCGGGAGGCGATCGAGGCCCGTCGATGTGTGCTTTTGCGTTCATCGCCATATACGCTTCCCTCGGGGGGGAAAGACACACGCGAGCCGTCGATACCACGCCCTGCCCAATAAAACTTTTTAACACGTTCCACGTACACAAGCGTTCGACATTGACATTCTTTACCCCCGCGGGCTATATCGCAGCCCGGATGTAGTCTGGATATTTCAACTCTCTCGTTTTGCTCTCTTTTCAAAAGAGAATGAAAAAAAAAAAATAATAATAATAATAATAATAATAATAATAAACAAAAAATGTTGAACAGATGAACGCACGTACTTGGTCCACGAACGATTGTGTTTATCACAAAACGACTTCATGGACTTACAGCTTAGAACACGTTTTTGTTTCTTCCTCAATTTTTTGATTCCTCATAGAGGAAGCTTTTTTTATCGATATTGTTATTGTTATTTTATTTTATTTCATTTATTTTTTTTTTTTCGTTTTCAGAGACTCGAAGTACTACTTCACCTCGCGAATAATCATTCCAAAACTTCACAGATTCTATATTAGCGCGTCATTCAAGCAATTCACACATGTCGGATCACCGAAAATTCTAAATCTCTTTCTTTCTCGTTTTTTTTTCATCGTCCACCCACGTCTTTTTGTTAAATGAAAAAAAAAATTTGTTCGACGAACGAAATAGCCAGACAGATTCGAATCGATCGTTTCGACCGGTTGACCTTGAGAATCCCAAGGTCCAACGACGTTCGATCACGAAATAAACAACCGCAATAACCAATTTTTCTTTTCACAAAACTCACAAAGGCTGATCCAATTTTTTTTTTTTTTCAATTTTATTCAATTAAAAAAGTAAAGGGTTGAAAAAATATTTGTACAATGAAATCAAGGAAACCAAAATATATTTTCCAAGCTCGATTTCACGATCGAGTCCCCGAAGAATTACTCTTGGCACACTTCGCGGGGTTGAACAAAAAAAAAATAAATAACAAAAAAATAAAAAAAAAAAAAATCAGTGTAACGCTGAGTACCCAGGATGCGGTCGTTTTACAAAACAGGCTTGCCTTGTGCCCGCGTCGTACTTGACTCAATATCGGGTCCATCGGTGAGACCGATATAGTCCGCGCACCGTCCACGAGACACCCCGCGCGGGTTTCGGAAACAGTAGACGCTATCATAACGAATCGATCCAGATCCATTCCTCGCTTCCATCGTTCCATCAATCCCGCACGTCACACAGAGCTTAGGGTTACATCCCCGAGGATCCATTTTCATCGCAATTATATAAAACGAACGATGATATCCCATGACCGGTACGCTCTGAAAAATCTGCTATAAAAGGTGAATTCGCGACCAACGATGTCACAGAACGATCACGAGAATCGCAGTGTCTTATCGTCCAAGCCTCACCTCACTCTATCCTAGACAGTGTTTGCTCTTTTTGCAAACAACAACAACGACACAAAAAAAAGAACAATCACGATTTACCAAAAATCAAAAGAAGAAACCAAGAAAATCTAATCAATCATGAAGACATTCGCGTTGCTGGTACTGTCGAGTCTCCTTGGAGTGACATTGGCCAAACCAACGTTGCTGGAAGTTCCGACATTGGCTTACGCGACGATTTTGCCGGGAGCTCCGATCGGTCCGGACGGACGGGTCGTCGACACCCCCGAAGTCTCCGCGGCCAAGAATCAACACGCGGCCGCCCAGATAAACGAACGTGCGAATTTGGCCCGTGAAGCTGCGAGATCTAACGAGGACGAGGTGACCCCGGCGACCCCGCAACAACCGATAGGACAGGTTTTGTTGTCGCAGTCCGGCGGTTTGGTACGAATTCTGACGGGTCAGGATATCGGTCTGGCTCTGGGTGGTGGTCCCCTCACCCTCGCCTCCCTCGTCCAACAAAATCCGCCACCGGCGTCCGATCCCGCACCCATCGGACCCGACGGACGCGTCGTCGACACTCCGGCGGTCGCTCTCGCCAAGGCCGAACACGCGGCCGCACAGATCAACGAAAATCTTCAATTGGCCAACAACGATGCTCTCAGAAATTCCGGATTGATCGCGATATCCGGATCGCCCACCATCGCGTTGCGTCTGTAAACCCATGTGAAAGAGACCTAACCCCCAAAAAGAAAAGATAAATGATTGACATGGAGAACGATGAAATAATTGACGATTTTTTTGTTTCGCGGCCAACGATCGATGTGTCTGTTCAATGTGAATTATCTAGATTTCATGTACCTCACGCCTGTAACCTCTGCCACGTCGATTGCATTATTTTATTATCGATCGCTTTGGATTAATAAATAATTCCAGAATTGAGTAATTTGTTTTCTGTTTTTTTTTTTTTTGGTTTTGATATTCCTTCCTTTTTTTGTTTTATAGGATTGTTTCCTTAATCCTGGAGATCTTGTGTTGATTTTTTTTTTGATTGGTTGAATTTATTTATTGTTTTGCGACTTGAGCTTGAGGGTAAGTAATGCTTCATTGTATTACGAGAATCTCGTGTAGGTGAATGGGCTTGAAAGGTTTGCGTTGGGATAGTATTGCGCAACGTCAGATAAAGAGATAATATAACGGGTCATTTATATATATTATACATATATATATATGTAACGAATAGTTTCCAAATTCGATTTATTGCATCAGAATACGTAGCGTAGGGACGGAGCTCTCGTGAAATCGTTTTTCATACATATAGATCTGAAATTGGATCTCCACGGTATACCTGTGTTCAAAACGTTGATCGAAGATTTTGTAATTCGGTTATCAGATCAAGAGCTAGGGCCTTGCCAAGGCCAACTGGACTTCTCGTTTCAGCACATCCGTGACTGTATTTCGGAATGAATGTTCTCGCCGCATGTACCGATTACAGAAACGAATACATAATTCGAAACCGTTAACGCCGGTACGCCTTTCTACGACTCTTGGTTTTCTTCGTTCCTACGCGGAGCCCTAATCCTTCCCATTGCATTCGTTGAATTACACAAGCGGTGAAAAAAAGTGGTGGATGAAAACGGGATTGAGCTTCTCGATCGCTACGATTTGAGTATAAATAGTCTAACCAAGATTGTCAAGACACACAATTCAATCGCCTCTCATAGCGAATACCGGACCGTTCAGCAGCGTTGAGAAGACAATTATCCAAATCAACATGAAGTGCTTCGTAAGCATATTCACATTTTGAATGAATTATCGAAGATTATCATACGTAAATATTATTGTAAATAATCATACGCGTTTATTTACAGATCGTACTGTCGGCCCTCGTGGCAGTGGCTCTGGCCAAACCGGGTTATCTTCTGGCTCCCAATCACGTGAGCCACGTGCTTCCTTTGGCCTACGCCAAATTGGTACCCGGTGCACCACTCGGACCCGACGGTCGCGTCGTCGACACCCCCGAGGTTGCCCACGCCAAGGCCGAACACGCAGCCGCTCACATCAACGAGAAGACCGCTTTGGCTCACGAATCCGTGAAATCCGCTGACCTGTTGACCTACGCGGCTGCACCCGCTCCAGTCACTTACCTCGCCAAATCGTACGCCAGTGTGCCCGTCGCTGTCAGCTCTTACCAAGCTGTAGCACCCGCTGTGGCTTACGCCAAATACGTACCCGCTGCACCATTGGGAGTTGACGGACGCGTCGTCGACACCCCCGAAGTAGCATACGCCAAAGCCGAACACGCGGCCGCTCACATCAACGAGAAGATCAATCTCGCCCAAGAGGAAGTCAAGTCTCACTCGTACGCCGCACCCCAGGTTCAACTTGTGTCTGCCTACTCCGTTGGATCTTATGCTCCCCAGTACATCGCCGCTCAACCGTGGTGATTCGTCGAGATACGAGAAAGACCGAATCAATTGTAGCCTTCGAATGATTTCATACTCAGCCTCAAATAAATCAAAAGTTTCATGACACCTCAACTCATTATTTTTCATTTACGCATTCATAACCTGTTGATGTCTAAAAACTCCGTTGTGGATTTCCACAAGTCCTCAAAACCACTTTCCTCAATCTATGATCCTCGCAATCGATCACAGCCCTAAAAATACCGCTATCAATGTTCAGAACATATCATCGGACATTTTTCCACAAAAAAAAAAAAAACAGAAAATATCAGGTTTCAATTGGTATCACGATATCGACGGAAAATAAACATTTCAATCAAGTTCTTACACAAATCAAATTAGACTCCGTGAGGTTCAGAATGATAACAAAAACAATAATTGCATTATTTCCGGGTGACTTATAACCCGATCGGTGGTCCGCGAGAATCTAGCATCGGACACTTGAATGCCGTGTACGAGCAATGTTCATTCGTTAGCATCGTTCGTTTCGGCGGGTAATGCATTCGAGTGAGATGGCGAACCGGGCGTATGACGATAACGACAACGATGGGGCATTTTCAACATGTAGTCCGGTTTCGGAATCGAACAACCTTGCGACGACCCTGAATCAACCTGTTCTGTTGATCCTGAATCTTCGTTGGTATCCGCAATCCGGTCTTCACGTTCCAGCGTTCACTCGGGGAATAATTTCGCGCGATTATTCGACAAGGAACTACGAAATCTCGAGCAAAAACAACGAACAAGCTTAACAGGCCTGGGATGTGCTGTTGCAGTTGCACCTGCACGAACCAACGTGGACGTTTCATCGAACGAACCCCGACTTTGTCCGGGGTTCGGTAGCAACCTATATATAAACCCGTTCCGATACTTCGTACGAACATACTCGCGTCGTGACACTCGTGCTCTTCGGTTCGTCGGCCATTGAGAAAACAAACATGAAGGAACAGTCCGTAAGTTTATTATCCAAATGGAATTTGAAAAAGGCTGGGGTGGAATAATTCGTATAAAAATCGAAGAGGGAGCAAATTAGGTGATTTACAGTTTTGTTTGCTCACCCCATCGAGTGAGGTGTTTTTTAAGTGGGGAGTAAGGTTAATTCGATTCTAAAAAAACATATTTTTGATAATTTATTTTTGACCACACAGTGGATATATATATATATATATATATATATATATATATATATATATATTTATATATATATATATATATATATATATGTAATTATTACATAATTAAGTAACATTTGATGATTATTCTATGGAATCCTCGTTAATTTTTATGTAGCGGAGAGCCATTGGCAGCGAATCTCCGCGGACGTCTCAAAAAAAAAAAAGTTTCATTGCAGTGCCCCTGATCACTCATCACTGGATCATCTAAAATTAAATAACGAAAATGATTTTATCGGTTGATAAGTTTCTGCACGTAACAACCCCGAGTTTTTTGGTTTAAGTTGATTTTTCAATTTTTACAGCACTTAGAGGTCAAAATGCTGATTAAAAATTAGATTTAAAAAGTATTTTGACTTGTAAGTGCTGTGAGAAATTGAAAAATCAATTTAAAAAAAAAAACTAGACGTTGTTACCTGCATAAGCTTATCAACTGATAGAACCAATTCGGTTTTTTGATTTCAGATGATCCAGTGATGAGTTATAAGGGGCTCCGCAATGAAACTTTTTTTTTTTAGGATGTCCGCGGACATTCGCTGCCAATGGCTCATTTCTTCATGAAAATTAATGAAAATTTCATACAATATTTTTCAAATGTCACTTTATTATTTAATCAGTATGGAAATGAATATCTATCAACTGTGTCGTACAAAAAAATCGTCGAAAAACATGCCTTTCTTGTATTGAATTAACCCTACTCCCCCCTTAATAGATCTCCTCAAATACAATTGAAAATGTTCCGGACCTATTCTAATTTCCAATCAATTAAAAAAATCGGAAAAAATGCCTCAATGCAACTTTTATCCAACACATTCAATAAAAATTATAACGAACACCGCATAACAAACTCGACTAATTTTTCGTTCGTCATCAGCTGATCCTTTTGGTGTTTTGCGTGGTCACCGGATGTCTGTCGAAGCCAGCGACCCCGGTTCTGGAGTACAAGGACAGTCTGGGTCAGTACAGCTTCGGTTACAGCGCGGGGAATTCCGCGAGATCGGAATTGCGAACTCTCGACGGCGCGACGCGGGGTTCTTACAGCTACGTCGACGATGCCGGAACAATTCAGACCGCCCAATACACGGCCGATGGTGTCAATGGATTTCAGATTGTAGCGACGAATCTGCCACGTGCGCCGAAACCGATCTCCGATACGCCCGAAGTCGTGGCCGCACGCGTCGATCATCTCAAAGCTCACGAGCTGGCCCACCAATCGATCGATGCTATTTCGAATGAAAAAATCGAAACGAAAATGGCGATCGATGAGAAAACCAATGTCGGGATCGAGAATTCGGAAAATTCAATCGGAACTGCGATCGACAGTGAGATTCGTGAAAAATCTGGTAATTTGGAAGCTCGGGCTTCCAATGAGAATTCAGAAAGTTCGGCGGAAACTCGGGATGGAATGTCCGAGGACGAGAATGAAAGTTTCGTAGATGCGAAAAAAGCGGAATTGCCGATGCCGATCGTGGAAAAGATCGAGGGAATTGAACCCGTCGTAAGCATTCGACGGATTGGAAAATTTATAAATTTGAAAGAAAAAAATACTTCCTATTTTTTTCTTTTAAATTTATAAATTTTATATAATAAAATATATATTTATAATAAATTTATGATAATATTTTTCTGCATATGAAGAGGATGCTTAGGAGCTATTTACATAGCAATTCATAACGGCACATATATATATATATGATTATTTACAATTAACAATTCCATGTAACCAGTTTAATTATGTCGATACTTTTTTTTCCAACTCGTTGCGATTATTTTTTCTCGTGAATTTTTATTTTTATTTTAATTTTTTTTATTTTCATTATTTAAAAAAAAAAAAAATTTATTTTATTTTCTTCGCAGCAGCCTGTAGAATCGCAATCAAGATCGGCGATTCGATCGGATGTTCCAGTGGTGACGACGTCCTTCGTGATTCCCGGTACTGTGGATCTCCACACGAGGATCGAGCTCGATCATTCCGGCGCGTCGGAAGTTCGATCGTCGTTGGAACCTTCGTCTCTGCCCATTTCCAAACCTTCGTCAAAGCTTCGAGGTCAGTAAGGTAGCTCGTGGAAGCTACGTGTACTCTGAACCCAGTGCCGAAAGCCATTCAAACGTTGCGAAATAAGTCAATCGAGATAAACTGACGATAAAATGGAATTGGCAAGCCCAGAAACGATTTCGTATCCGTTAATCAATCATCAACTTGTTTCCTATGAGAATCTCATTATTTTCGACGTCAAAGCTTGTCACGTGACAATCATTTGATCATAATTTCGTAAATCGTTTTTCGTTCGAAGCTCGTTTTTTTAATAAATTGTCACGTGACAACCATTTGATCATAATTTCGTAAATCGTTTTTCGTTCGAAGCTCGTTTTTTTAATAAATTGTCACGTGACAATCATTTGATCATAATTTCGTTAATCATTTCTCGTTCAAAGTTCGACTTTTATAAAAGCAAAAGAAAACAAGGAAAAAAGGTTTTTAACAAGGAAAAAATCGGAGACCAAGGTTTCGACGATGATTTTTTTTTTTTTTTTTTTTTTTCCGAACACGAACGATACACCCTTCGTGAGATCTCGCCGAGCGTAATCACATCGCCCGAGGGTTCGCTGTGTCCCGTCCGCTCGCTTCTCGTCCTTGCTTCCGCGGTCAACGCCACGTTCAAGGCCACGGCGGGGCTTTTGCCCGCGGGCGACGAAGCCGCGCGGCGCTCTCGCTGTCGATGAAATCGAGAGCGGAACACGCCACTCTCGATTTTCATTTATCTCTGAAAGTAACGCTACGAGCGCTGACGACCCAAAGGCCGTCCGGTTTTTTTCTTTAAACACGATCGAATTACCGATTTTTCCGTATTATGATTCGTTCATCACGCTGTCCCGATCACTGATGTTCGTTCGATCGAATGCATTTTTTTTATTTTTTATTCATTCAATAGTCAAATATAATTATAATTGATTATCATATGACAATTGTTTTTTAATTGGATCAGTCTAATTATCATTCTACAGCCTGATCGGTATAATTTTGTGATAACTTTTGTAAAGGCCGAAAATCAAAATTTTTTTCAAGCACCAATGATTTATCGATTTTTTATTTCACAGGTTCCGAAATCGATCCATCGACGATAACTCCGGCAAGCACGAAATTGACAACAAAGACGAGTGACGAAGGAAAAGACGTCGTGTCGATGGAATCACTTCCGGTTACGATTTCACCGGTGCAATCAACGTTCACCGATTACATAGCGCAACCGTTTTCCGTGCCATTCTTGCCTGGCGTTATTGCACCCTCGAACATCGTCGCTGTTCCATATTCCATTGGCAGCAGTCACATTTATTCCCATTACAATCCTTATCGTTACTTTTCTTATGGATTTTTGTAAAAATCATTTTTTTTTGTTGTATTCACGAACGAATGATCCGGCTTTGAAAATTTATGAAGAATCATGGTGATTGACGATTATAAAATTTTACAATGTTACGACGTGAAATAATGAAAAATTTAACGTTCACAGGTATTGACCAATCGTGTATCAAATGTGTAATCGACGATTAGTCGGATGGAATATAATCAAATAATAAATTTGAAATTTGGAGTGCAATTTTATAAGACTGATGTTTTTTTTTATTCCTCGAATAATTGTTTTTTTTTTTTTTTCATTAATTTATATATTTATTCCAAATTCGATTTTCACAAGTGTCTCAAACTATTTTCCAATTCTATACCCATTGGAAAAAGTATTTCACCATGAGTGTCATAAAAAATGTTAGAACCAATAAATCCGAAAATTTGAATGCAATTTAAACGTCCCAAATTGGTTTCATGATTTTTTTTTCTAAAAAAAAAACTATTTTCATTGAAAATAATAAGAATACAGAATAGGAGGGCATAGTTTCCACCTGACACTTAAGCTCCGGGCTCATTGTAATCAAGAAAAATAATTCAAAAAAATATATAACAAAAATAATTTGAAGAATAATCAAAAGCAAATTTTTCCATTAATTCAAACACTTATTTGAAATTTTATTTCATCGGTGTAAATTAAAATTATAAACTTCTTTGCTATACTACGATGCCGTTCGACGAAACAATGTCTCAATACTAAACCCATTAAAATAAAAAATTTGCTGCAATTAAAAAAAAACCCATAAACGATCGATTTTGTTTTCCCTTGAAAGTTGCACCGGTAATTTTCACATTACCCCATTGCACGATGGGAATTACAAAAAAATTCGTAACGAAGCCCTTTGCAACGTCACCGAGCATTTCACGTGAGAGGTCGATTGATAATGCTGTGCGTGACTGATATACATAATATCCGATGATGCAAGCCCACGGATTGCACAACAATCTACGAGACATATATAAATCTATATACATATATATATATAGATTACAACGGAAGGTTGTGTCCGGTTGAAAATCGGCATGGGCGATATATGTATATGACCCACACGAAAAATTTCGACAGCCATTGAAAAATATTACGTGTACACCTTTACGAAATGATTGTGCTTGTCCTCACACACACACACACACACACACAAACGATGCAATGTGTGTTGCTGAACCCAACATTCCCGGACTCGGCGTTACCAGACAGCAGCCACTCCCGATGACAAGGACAATCGATTCATCAAACCGCACAACACACAGTTCACGACTACTTTCTACACAGTCTCTCACCGTCCTTATTCTTTCTACACTCCGAAGCTCATCGGGTGTATTAGACCGAATTCCCACTACACGCCCTACACTCGTCGACAACCGACTCGAAACAATCTCGCATATGCTGGGTGGTGGATGCAAGTAGGTTTGGGTTCTTCGGGTCGTTCGGCCAGCATCGACTATAAATAGTCGATACGCGATTGTCATGACACACAACTCAATCGCCCCTCATAGCGAATACCGGACCGTCCAGCAGCGTTGAGAAGACAATTATCCAAATCAACATGAAGTGCTTCGTAAGCATATTCACATTTTCGATGAATTATCGAAGATTATCATACGTAAATATTATTGTGAATAATCATACGCGTTGTTTAATTTACAGATTGTATTGTCGGCCCTCGTGGCAGTGGCTCTGGCCAAACCGGGTTATCTTCTGGCTCCCAATCACGTGAGCCACGTGCTTCCTTTGGCCTACGCCAAATTGGTACCCGGTGCACCACTCGGACCCGACGGTCGCGTCGTCGACACCCCCGAGGTTGCCCACGCCAAGGCCGAGCACGCAGCCGCTCACATCAACGAGAAGACCGCTTTGGCTCACGAATCCGTGAAATCCGCTGACCTGTTGACCTACGCGGCTGCACCCGCTCCGGTGGCTTACCTCGCCAACTCGTACGCCAGCGTGCCCCTCGCTGTCGGCTCTTACCAAGCTGTCGCACCCGCTTTGGCCTACGCCAAATACGTTGCCGCTGCACCACTCGCTCATGACGGACGCGTCGTCGACACCCCCGAAGTCGCGCAAGCCAAAGCCGAACACGCGGCCGCTCACGCACAAGCCAAGGCCGCTTTGCACGCTGCGCCTCATTACATCGCCGGTCAACAATGGTGATTTCACAACCATGCCGGATATTCCTGATGCATCCAATCATTTTTTTTTTTTTTTTGTGTTCAACCTATGCGACAATTTTTTTTGGAAAACTCGCCCGACTGTATAGAAAAAAAATATATATTATTGTATAAATATATGATTGTTCAGTATCAAATATATTGAACCATTATCGATCATCGACATGAGGATATTATTATTTATTATTCGTATTTTTTTTCGATACGTTTTTGACGTCAACATCATCGAAACGAGAACCAGACCCAACGATGCAGATGATGGAAAAACTTTTGTCGTTTCAAAAATTTCTCAGAATTATTTTACTTATCATTTGCCAGCCTGAACGTGCCAATAGAAAAAAATATTAAAAAATTAAAATAACGTTTGAACTTGAGACACTTACAGGTGTGAAAAAACCGAACGGAGAACCATGAAACTGGAGTTTGAACGAAAAAAACATAATTTTCCAATGTCAACTTCGTCATATTGGAATAACTTTTCTTAATTGTGAATTTTTATTTGTTTTTTTTTTTTTTTTTCATACTATCGAAAATCTCTTTTTCATTTTTTATTATTTCTTTTACAAAATAATGCAAAGAGAATGGACAATAAAATCAAACATGCAGAAACATAATAATAATAACAATAATATTAATAATAATAATAATAATGATAATGTATTATCAGTGTGCTTATAGTATAATATTAATAAATTGCATAATGTACGGTCTATAGATCCATAAAGATCGTATAATCATGATTTATTTAAGATTATTTTGCGTGTTGGAATTAATAAATGCTATTGGAGAATCGAGTCTTTTGCTGGAATTTATCAGATAATGGAACACCCCGAGTTGCAATTCTCCAAGTCACGTTATTATATATATAAATATATATTTATACATACATATCGGAAATCGGGATATCATTTGTATGGATACTGTTTACATGGTTACAATGAAAAAAAAAAAACTATTTTGTTGGTTTCAACAAAATAACCCTTTTCTCACTGTATACACACATCCACGCGCGCACACACACACACCCACACACACACACACACACACACACATATGTATGTATATATATTTATATATTTATATATAGTACATACGTTCTAACGAAATCTTAAAATCGCATGTGACTTCTTCTTCTCATTTGATTTTACTTTTTTTTTCATACACGAATTACTCGCTGCCTCAAAATTTTATAGAGTCTGCAAAATTTTTGCGTCGCCATTTTGGCTCACCGCTCGAATAACGGTTTTTCTCTTATTTTGCGTTCCACCACAAATGCGTGACGTACGCACGAATAACGAATGCACGCGATTATGGGCTTTCCCTCCGTCCTTATTCCCTCGGGCTTCGATAATTAATCGTAACCAGCGTGTAAACCATCCCAGTATTCATCGATTTGCGCCTCGTTGAATCGTTCAAGTTTTGTGCAATTCGCGAATTGAAGGGCCACGTGCATACTTTTTTTTTCTCGTGTAACTCGTACGTTGATGAAATATAACGTGGCAAGTGCATCAACCCTTGAACGACGCACCGAGATTTTTTTCATCGAGAATTAATTATTACAATTTAGTTGCTTCCTTTTTTCTTTTCGTTTGTTCTCCATTCCTTTCTGGTTGCTTTGTTTTTTTTTTTTTCATCGATTGGGCGGTATATTTCGGTAAAATGAAGAAAGAAAAAAAAATCTTGGAATATTCATAATAATTTTTATTTTGCATTATCATTATTAGTTTTTTTGTTGCTGTTTTTTTTCGTATTATTATTGTTACTCTGAATGTATGACCCACAACATCTCGCATCATGGTTTGTTCTTTTTTTTAAATTATTACAAACATTTGTCAATGTTGATCGACTAGTTTCTTGTTTTTTGTGTTTTTTCTTTTGCTTATCTCGTCTTATCGTCGCGTGTGTACGAGATGGGCGGGGTCTCTGGAAAATAATCATCAAATTCATTCGACAAAAACGCGATATCGATTTTTTTTTTGTTTTTTTTTCTTTGAATAATTACGATAATAACAACAACTTGCGTTGTGTGTCTACATAGTGCCTTAAAATTCACATTACTTGCTAATAAATATTATCGATCAAATCACGATCCTTCGCGTATTGGTACAACTCGACCTTGTATAAGCAGCCGGATCCCTTAGCCATCTTAGATATATATTTATTTATTCATTTTATTCATTAATTATTCATATAATATATATATATATATTTTTGTTTATTTATTTATTTATTCATTTATTTATATTTATTTATATATATATATATATTTTTTTTGTATTAGCACTGTAATATTGATTCTCAATTGACGCTATATACCCCTAGCATTATTCATCATCATTTATCATTTATCTCACTCCGAGTTCCCTTCTCCGTCCTCCCTTCCCACCCTCCTCCCCTCCTCACCGTGACCCGGTAAAGCGGATGCTTTTAGTGCTTCGAAGCTCTTTATTTATTTTAGCCAACTAACGCACACCGGACTCTTCATTAGCACAAACATGTATTACGTTTGTTTTTTTTCCATTTCTCAAATCTCATTTTCGCTTTTCGTTTTCCCCCGTCCAACATTCTGGATATGTAAAAGGACTTTTTTCCTCCTTGCACGTCGAGACAGTCATCATGATTTCCGAAAATAATAATTTTAATGAGACAAAAAAATGGAAAATTCTTTCGGGAAGTAAATTATTGTTTTGTTTTTTTGTTTTCTCATCGACTAACTCATCGTAATTCCTTTTGCCCCAGGAACTCATCAGCCACACTCGTTCGTCGGTTACAAAAAAGAAAAAAAAATGACACACACGATCCCAGCCAAAAGTATGCTAATCTGAGAAATCTCGATTATAACTGTCTTGTAATTGCCAGAAAAATTCGTAATCATCAAACATGATCAAACGGATGTTATATTACATCTTGTATCATGTTTGTTTTACAACCTTTTCAAATCGCATAATACTGAAAATTGAATATCGAAGGTCGATGGATCTGCATTTTTATTTTTTAGACATATCAATCGGTCTGAATTTCACACACTGCATTTTTTTTACAATTTTTTCAAACAACACTATGTGTGTCACGCATCCTCAATGAAATTTAATTGAAATTAATAATTTTTGAAACGTCTTTTTTTTCGAACTGGTTATAGTCGTAGATGAGAAATCGATGAAGCATGAAGATTTGTTTTTGTAATCCGCGAAGCGACGCGCCATCGGACGGCCGCGTTAGTTTGAGCTCAGGCCACCAGGCAGCGTCGCGCACGCGAGAGCGAGCATGCGCGCGCACGCGCGACGATCCACGAAATGACGACCCCTCTAACCCTCACGATTAGATTTTTAACCAGCCAACCTTTGCTGGAAAATTAATAATCGTCTGGAAATAGAATAAAAAAACAATGGCGTCCACTAATCGAGACGAGGGTTAATGTTCGTACATTCTACAATATGCATACGCATAAATGTATATATACATATACATATGTACTTATATACTAGATTCAAGTATATTAGGATTGATTCATCGCACGTGCTTATCACTTAGGAATAGTTTATCGCTGATTAAAATTTAATTCATTAAAATCGGCCACCCGATGATTGATTCTTATGCTTAATTGTATATGTATGATAATGTTTATACGCTATACAAAACTCATCATTCGTGAAAAAAAACCGCACAGTTTGGGTTTTTTTTCTCAGAAAACTGCCAAAATGGGCATCGAGTCGATTGTTCTTCGCGACTTTCGCTATTTCGTCGGCCTTGTGGCGCGCGCCTGCGCACACACCGTTTTCGCCTCCGTGCGTTGAACGGAGGAACTCGCGCGAGTCACCCGGTACGCTCGGGACCAGCTGGCCCAGCGCCATCTTTCCACCGATAAACGCGAAACCCCATCCATCGGACGTTTTACTCGCTTATTATCCTTCTCGCTCGTTTATTCGGGCGTTCATTTACATACGAACTAACCTATAATTATGCGTTACGCTTAATGGAATGATACAATATCAGTTATTACATTATACTCACGATTTCTCATTCGACCGAATTCCGTGGTCTTTCTCACTTTCTCACTCTCTCTCTCTCTCTCTCTCTCTCTCTCTCTCTCTCTCTCTCTCTCTCTCTGTCTCTCTTTCTCTGCTTACCTCTTCCTCACTCACTTCCTAACGAGCTCACGAGACTTGTATGGGGCATTTTTGTTTTTTTTTTCGTTCCTTCTCTTCAACCGCTGATAATATAATGGACAGACCATACCATGCGGAAAAATACACGTTTCCCAAGTTGAAGATGTGAATAGTTAGGAGAGAAAAAGTAAACAAAACAAAAATCTCTAATCTCGTCCTCGTGAGATGTCGAGGTAGGAAATTAGTCGGAAGGCCGTATATATTTCATATCATCGACAAGAATGAAGAATGTGAAGTTCGTGAAGAATGTGTGTGACGGTGTGAGATGAATTTCAGATAATGACGATAGTAGATAACGATGAGGGGTGTGTGAGATTGGCTGTTTTTTTTTCATCGGCGACTCGTGATTCGTCATGCGAAAGTCTGAAAGAACAAGGAATATTAGAAGAAGAAGGTGATCCCACTTGTCACGTGCGGTCACGTGAATGATACTCACTGGATGATCGAGACGAGTAAACTTCGAAGAAACATCACGAGTCAAAATTTTCATCTTACATTTCAACTTATTTCACCTTATGAGTCCGAATTGGAAGGTTAAGTGAGTTTGAAATATTTTTATGTCACGCTGTCCGTAAAAGTGCGGTTTTACGCTCACTCCGTCCGCTTCAAACCGCATTTACGGACCTTGTGACATAAAAATTCGTACGACACTCGTACGAAAAACGTTTTCTGGACTCGTGTGATTGCAATACTCGCCTTCGGCTCGTTCTGCAAACTCACACTCGTCAGAAAACATTTTTTCATACTAGTGTCATAATATACTATTTTCGCCTTTGTTTCAACCTCAATGGGTCGTCGAAATTATTTTCATCTTCGTTTCACCTTCCAAACTTGGAAACGGGGAAAATAAATAAAAAATACTTTCAATTTTTTTCACTCTAAATGTGATGATGAAAGAAGTTGAAACGAAGGTGAAAACTTCGACTCGTGATGGATTGGGCTGGTCGTCGTACGACGATCTTCCGAGCTTTGTCTCGCACACAAGAAATGTGTCCCCGATGCTCTCGAATTTACGTTTTCAATTTCAAATGCATTAATCTTTTTTTTTTAATTTATTTCAACTATACTTGTTTTTTTTTTCAATACTCAATAACATTACGAACTAATGATTGTTTTTTTTTCGCGAAATTACGATTGACAAATAATTTGCATTGGGAAAAGAAATATCAACGTTCGTTATCCGAGGACATCGGTCGTTGCAGCGCACTTGGAGTAGAAAAATATAGAGCTCTGGTGCAGTTTCTGAAGTTCGAAAAAATTTCATTGATAGTAGCAAAGGATAGGAGATTATAGATTGTATATATAAATATATAGATGGATGGATAGATAGATAGATATTTGTATATACTTAGTATGTATATATATATATATATATGTATAGAGTATGTATATATAATATATACGTGTTATGTAAAGTACAGACAGATGAGACTACATAGGTACACGATAGGCTATTAGGTTTATACGAGTATACAATATAGAGATATGAAACGATTTAGAGTGTTAAAATTGTTCGAATAAAGGATTTGTGTGTATATATATAGATATGATTGCCGTTATTGTTAAACCGATTGATTGTACGTGATCGACGTGATTAACATCCTTGTTACAAAATCAAATTTTTATCTCGAAGATCGAAGGTTTTTTTTTTTTCGGTATGATCGATCAAGGACGATAGTGGCGACGAGTCGACCTTAAAAAATTAATTTTTCACGCGAATATTCGAACTGACGAAGCGTCTCGTTACGTTCGAACAGTAATATATATATATATATATATGCATATATATATTCTTTTTTTTAATTCCTTATTAACCGCTTTGCGACGAACGATCGACGCAAATCGCGCTCGAGAAACTGCGGAATGTATATTGAAAAAAAAAAAAAGGAAAAATAATAATAATAATAATAAAACAATGAAGACGCAAAAAAATGAAATTGAGTAAACGCAATAGTTTGTGTTACACAACGGTTCGGCGATCGACGGATTATTCATCGCGTGCGCCTCAAACACGTAACAAAGGCTCGATATATAATCGTAATAACGTGATATAATATTTGTTGTTTTTTTTTGTTTGTTTGTTCTCGTTTCCTTTTCATTACAATAACCGATTATGCCCGAATACCGTTGGACAAGCATGTCATTGTTGTTTGACTTAAATTAAAACTTAAATTAAAAAAAAAAAAATTTCTTCACTGTTTCATTAAAAAAAAAAATTTTGTTTCATTCTTCTATCTGTCTTTCTCTCCTTATCTCACTTTCGCACGTGGCGCAATCGTACAGCGATCGGATCACATACATTTTATTAGTTTTTTTGTTTGTTCGTTTTTGTTTGTTTGTTTTTTTTTTGTTGTTTAATTAGCTTGTTTGCGTTAATTTTATTATTATTATTAGAGACAGATCTGTTTATATATATCGATACTTCTGTAATATCGTCTTCTTTTTCTTTGTCCCTCTCACTGCCTCTCTCTTTCTCTCTCGCTCTCGTCTTTCGTAATGTCTTAATTTATTTTTTTTATTTCACCGTTATCTTTCCCGTTTCTAATTTAAAATGACGTTGATCCCATAGAATACGTGTTTAAACATCTAGGCACAATTCCTAAAGATTGTTTTGTTGTTTTTGTTTAAGGGGGGGGGGGGGGGAGTCCGAGATTGTGCGTGAGAAACCTCTCGAGTGAGCTGTTCCGATGTGCTTATCGAGAGACAATCCACAATTTTTGTAAATTACACATGCGACAATGACGATTCATTACGTTACCTCAATTTCTTCGTACTGGACCGTGTCAATCGTGGCCCAAAATGAAAGTTTTTCAAAAATTGTCGAATTTTCTTTCTTTTTCTCTTTTTTTTTCCAAAGTACAAGGGCCATCGCGAGTAGTACGAACCCGAAATAGTCAGACACGATGATTTTTAACTTATTCGGTAACACATTGAATGTTTTTGTGCGTGTGTTTATGTGTGTGTGTGTGTGTGTGTGTGTCTTTGTGCGATAAGAATAAGCGTAACACGATTGTCATGAACAGTTTCGTGTGGGTCGATCACGTTAAGTCAGTCGATGGCTAGAGACAGGCAGACACAGACACAGCCGAATAAATAGACGAAAAATGAGAAAAATAATAATAAGAAATAATAATTAACAATAAGTCGTGAGATAAAAAAGATTCTCACATTCGAACGATACGAGGCCAACGTAGAGGTTGGCCAATTGTCACCAAAGCGTCCAGCGATATCGGCACAGTCTCAATTCAATTCCTGTTGAACGTCAATTATAATAATAAACAATGAAAAAATTTAATTTGAAAAAAATGTCATTAAAACACAAACTGGCAGACCGACAGGAAGACGTAAAATTGTACTGCGTCGGAAATTGCGTTAGTACATATGGAAAACGATAATGGACGATAAAAAAAAAAAAAATTAAATGAAAACAAAAATAAAACGAATTTGAAATTAAAAAAAAAATACAATAAGATAAAGGCAGGGAAGACAGAACGAACACAACGTGAATCAGGTTGGGTTTTTTCACACACAGGGTTACATATATTTATCGTTTTTACTTGCAATTATTTGCTGTGTTTTTTTTTTGGTTTCTTCCCAAGACAATAAAAAAATTACAAAATAATTGAATCGATAAAGTTTGGGACATGAGTGAACTGGGTTTGCGAATAAGAAAATGAAACAATTCGTATGATAATCAATCAACGATAATAATCATATTATAGTGATGATAATGATGATAATATGAATGAAATAAGAGTTATGAATAGCAAGAAATAGGTAATACAGTGACGATTGGATACAGACGTAGAGTATAGTGATACAGTAAGTGGTACAGTTGTAGTAATAGCATAGTTTATAGATAGGATACATAGTTGCGATAATGATAGAGTAGAAGAAACAGTAGTGCTAATAGTAATAGTTATAGTTAAAGTAATAGCATAGTTGTAGTAATAGTAATAGTTATAGTTGAAGAAATAGCATAGTTGTAGTAATAGTAATAGTTATAGTTATAGTTATAGTAATAGCAGAAGTAGTCGCAGTACTAGTAGTAGAAGAATTATCAATAATAATAGTAATAGTTAATGAATAGTTGCGATGACATACGGCGAAGAAGAATAAATTCAAAATCACGAAATCGTTACAATCAAAAATTCAAATCGCGGTATCGTTAAAAAACAACGAAATTTTGAAAATTGACATAAAAATTGAAAAAAAAAACGTCACAATCAAAATTTTAGTGAACAGTAAAAAAAATGTATATTCGAGAATCAATATTGGACGATCGCAAGTAATTACGGTAAGTGCATGTGATTATGATGAACAAAACGGACTTAGCGTAAAATAGTAATCATAGGTCTATGCGTGATATAACGCTATTGATATAATAATAGTAATAGTGCAATATTGACGATGAATAAATTGAATATAATTAACTTATGAAAAATGGTTGAGATGGAGCATAGCAATAGTGGGTAATAGTAGTGGCGGTAGATAACGTACAAGCTGTAATCAACTATACCAAATGCGCGATGAGTGAAAACGAAAAAAATATATTTATGTATATAAAGTGGCGAGTTGTCAGAAATCGAATAAAGTCTCATCGTTACAGACCCATCAATACTGTGCGTGAAAAAAATAAGTTAATATCACATGACGTTTGCGTTTTTTGACGAAGCTGTTGATATCCACAAACGCAGATGGGAAATCGATGATTTTTTGTTTTTTTTGACAGCCCAATGGGATGTTAATATCGACGAAAAAATCATTTTTCCAACGATTCTATGGGCGACCATAAGCGATAAGACCTTGTTCGAAATAACATTTGTCGTTTGAAAAAACTAAACGAAGAAAAAAATTATTATTTTGAAATTTTTTTTTAAGATGAAGTAGAAGAAGAATAGTAACGGAAGACGCTGTTGCGTTGAAGAGATGATTCTCGATTACACTCACTCGGTTCGATGTGACAATAACGTATACGTGTTTCCGTGCTGATTGGCCAATTGACGAAGTAAAACGAATACAAGAGACAAAAAAGTGATTCACGTTGCACTTGAAAATTGAAATTTCAAAAAAAAGAAAAATGATAATAATAATAATAAATAAGTTTGAGGCTCTATTGAAAAATTATTTCTTTCTTTTTCCCTTTCTTGCAAATAAGTCGGTGACGTACAGGAGTGATTGTGATTTCGGAGGAGTGAGTGTAAGTGAGATTGCATGGTTTTTCTTTCTCTCTCTCTCTCTCTCTCTCTCTCTCTCTCTCTCTCTCTCTCTCTCTCTCTCTCTCTCTCTCTCTCTCTGTCTCTCTCTCTCTCTCTCTCTCTCTCTCACTCTCTTTCGCTCTCAAGATTTTCACATGGGCGCGGTTAATTTGGTTCATCATTATCTTTTCGTGTATTTTGTGCTTGCAAGAGTACGCTTGTTCGTTATAAACATTGGGTGTCGAGTAAATACGCAATTTTCGTAAAAACTATACTTGGCCTTACAATATATGTCTCGGGTGCTTACTAAAATATATTCAAAAACTCGATGGTGCTTCGATGCCGATCTCGATCAATGGAAGAAAAAAAAAAGAAAAACAAAAAGAAAACGTTTCGCGATCGAAAGCGTAAGACGCACCGTTTTTTTTTTTTGCCTTCGGAATATGCCGGAAATAATAATCCCATGGTCCCTCCGCAACAAGAGCCCCGGGGTCGTCGCAATGCGCTTTCCCTCAGCTACGATCGACGCACAATATAATAATAATAATAATATGAATAATAATAATAATAATAATAATAATAATAATAATGAAATATTGATGCGTTTTAATTTTCGAATTATGCGTCTCGCAAGAGCCCCCCGCGCGCTTTATTTTCGATCTCTCTTTCTCTCTCTTTATCTCCCTCTCACCCTATCTTACTCTCTCTCTCTCTCTCCGTGTGTCCACTAATCCCTAATCAACTTACTAAGAGCTTAACCGTAATACGCCCGCTCTGACAATTGTTTCTCCTTTTAAAAAATGATTTGTCTTGCCGGAGCTGAGCTGATTGTGATTTGCAACGCAATTCCTGGCCCAATACTGGTTATTCCGTTTTTTTTTTTTTGTGTTTTTTTTAAATTATTTTTTTAGATTTTTTATTTTTTTAATTTGCTTCTTCAGTGGGCGATGCACCGATAGCCGGGCAACTCGCAACGCAAAGCTGACTTTTTGCCGACTTACATGGACCATTCGTCGGACACGATTTTTTTCTAAACGGGGTTTTTGTATATATTTTTTCGTGAGAAAATTTTGAATTACCGAGAGTGATTGATGGTGAATATTTATGTACAATAGAAAACTTGTTATTTCACCGAGAAAATTACATCATCCAGTTAGTTTGCTGTTTTGTATTTTTGTATTTTTTTTTTTCATTCCATCTTTCATTTTTTAAATTTTTAATGGAAAAAAATATTATATATTATTTCAGATTAGTCAGCCAAACGTCGTGAGGAGCTTCGAGCACTATCGGAATACACGAGTAGGGAATACGTTCCGGAAATTACTTGCTGCTGCGGCGAGAATAATTGAGATAACGTTTGAAACCGTTTCTCCTTTTTTTTTCAATATTTGTATTTATTTTTTCATTTTTTTTTTTTTTTACGAAACGAATATTTCGAGATTTTTCGCGAAAGTAGCGATGTGTGTGTGGGTGTGTGTTTGGAACGTACCCAGAATAGAGGCCGACAGGAAGAGTGAAAGGAAACTCGACAAAACAAACATAAACAAAAAAAAAAAACTAATTCGTCGATCGATTGAATTATCATCGAACAACTTGTCATTTTCAAATATTTTTTTCGTTTGTTTCTTCATCGAAAAATAATAGTTTTATGAAAAGAAATAAGTCGTACTGTTTGAAATATATTTTCTAAAAAAGGGAAGAGCAATGAAAAATTATTAAACAGAAAAAAATGGCGGCTCGAACAGCTCGGGGAAATTTTGTGTTATCCCGGAAATTGGTTGATAGAGAGTGATTGTCATTCATTATAGATGTTAAGATCAGAGCTTAGAAAGATGCTACCACCGACTCTAATAGGCGCTACTCTTAACTCCTAATTACACAGCTTGTATACATATATATATTTTTCGTTTTTTTATATTTGTATATATATATATATGTTTGTAATCTCCGACTCCTCGATCAAAAATCACGTTCTTGTGAGTTAAAAACCGGGGAAAGTTGCTCCATTAATTTTCATCCCTGAAAAAAAAACCGTCAAAGGGTTCGAAAGGGTTACGAGGGTGTCGTCATCGTGGATTCGGAGAAAAAATTACGAATCGAAGTAATTCGATCGAAATGTTTTTCAATGTTTCGATAATCGAAACTATTTGGAAAAAAACAATTTTTTTTTTCATCGGTATATCATCTACGTCTCAAAGTTCTAATTCCGGTCTGCGTCGTTTTTTTTTTTCGTTTTTTTTTTTCATCCCTCGCGTCTCGTTTTCTTCAACGCCGATACACCCACACACCGATGGGGTTAATTTTTTTTCTTTATCAGATCGTACAGCATCAGATTTGATTTTTCATCATCGCGTTTCAGAGATTCTCGATCGAGAATTTTCATCGTCGAAACATCGATGACTTCTTTTTTTTCCTTTTTTTTTTTGTCTTTTGAAAACGCATCTCAAAATAATAACAACGACGAGCGCAAATAAATATTCCTCCTGCTATATCTAAATTGTTTGTTCGTTTCTTGTTTTTTTTTTAATTCTTCCAAATTATTTTGATTCCCACAAAACCGTAATTTTTTTTGTTGTTGTTTTTTGTTTCAATCTCGTTCCGTCGATCGGATTTTTCGCACGGGTTTCTTTGTTCGACAATTATATCTCTCTCTTTCCATTTCTTGTTTTTATTAGCATCGTGTTGCTATTTTTGTTTTTTTTTTTTAAATCCATATTTATTTTTTATTTTCTTAATTTTTTTTTGTTTTCCTGTCGCGTTAGCTCGGCATGGCATAATCATTTTGTAAAACCCTGTGTCTAGTTTATATAATACGTGATTATCGTTATAATATAATGGAGTTTACTTAATTCATATTAATCATTGATTATTCAGGTAAATTCATTCGCGATAACTTGTCCTGGAGGGGGGAAGAGGAGGAGGTTAGCCAAGAACGCCTCGGTCGAACTTTATGCAAGATTGTTCATCGGTGTGTGTGTGTGTGTGTGTGTGTGTGTGTGTGTTGTGTCCCTCTGTGTATGTGTGTATTGTGTGGCTGCCGTTTATACGAGATGAACCTGGGCGTACGCAATTTTATATAAATACGATTAGCAATGATATATTTCAGTTTCATCGTTTAATTCAATAATTCACGAGCCCGCTCTCTCTCCTCGCCCTTATCGATCGACAAAACGTATTCTATCATTGAAATTCACCCAATTACGAGTATTTCGAATAATTTTCACGCTAAAACGCGGCACACGACTAAATGACCGAGTTTTTCTTGGTTTTTTCTCTATCGTATGAACAAAAGAGTTCTTAATTTTGAAAACCAAGAGATTGAATAAAAAAAAATGTTAATAACTGAAAAAAAATGAAAATAATAAAAGTAACATTGATAAACGTAATTCAAGCGTACAAGATTCGTAAATTATACGTTTCGTGCATTCGTGTGATTCGAATTTCGATTTTTTTTTGTTTCTCCTCATTCAGTTTACTGCACAGGAACGAACGGATTTTCGATCTTTCACTTTTCCGATTGATAAATAATTGTGGTCAACTATTTATTTTTTCAATTTGAAATTGAATTGAAAAATGGCATCATGACTTGAACAACTGCTTTTGTGTTATATGTATCATTGTGATTGTATATTCGAAGCGAAGATTAAAAAAAAATCGTGATTCAAATAGATTTTTGTGTCAGCTCGTGTGGATCATGAGGCAATTGCCATCTCAGCTCTTCCATGAACGGGCCTGAGAAGCAGCTCTTGAGACTTTTCCAAATCCATCAGTCACGAATCGTGGGAATTTCATTTAGGCCAATTTTACCCAAAAGGATGTTTCAACAAGCAAATTAAAATAACGAAAGAAAGAAAGAAAAAATAAAAAAAACCAATTCACGGTGTTTGTTGGTGTATTTTTTTTTTTTTTTTTTTTTTTTTTTTTCAAATTACCGACATACAATCGGTGACATTACCGTCGCACAAATCAAGCAAGAATAATCAAGCTTTCGTATATAAAAAAACAAAGGAAAGGAAAAGAAAAAAACAAACAAACAATACAAGCGATAAAGGTGTAATAAGTTGTAGATAGCAGAAATGAATAATGAACAGAAGAAAAATATAGCGTGACGAAATTATTACTACGATGCAATAATGCATGAACAGAAAAAATAATGATAATCATAATCATTAATAATTAATCATTGACAATAACATCGAGTGATTAAAAAAAAACCTTAATTAAAGATGAAAAAAAAAAAAAAAACAAAATACTTGGCCTAAACGTTATTAATACTACGAATTCGCTTTGTGTGCACGTGAACTGCGGTGTAGTACCATCGTGTGCTTTTTTTTCCGTACAATTATACTTTTTCGAGAGTCATTTGATTCGAGCGCATGCGCGGTCGGATGTTCATTGCAACGACAACGAATCGAATTACGAGGCCCACGCGCGGCAAATGTTACGTTATTACTTTTTTATATATATTTTTTTCCGTTTTGTTTTTGTTTTTTTTTTTAAGATTTTTTTCTTGTCAAACTTAAGGTTTGAATTTTTCTCCTTTGCTTTCTTTTCCATTCGGTCGTCGATAGGTGCAACTATTTATTCCATAGAGATTCGAAAGACACAGATCATAGATGCAAAGACTGGCCCCTTCGCTCATGCCGGCTACTCGGCTACCGTTCACTTTTTCTTTTCTTTCCATTTTTTTTTTTTTTTTCGTTAACTGTTCTCACCGATCATCAAACGCGATAAATCGCGCGCGACTTTTTTCGAAACAAGATTTACGTTGTTTCTTTTTTGTTTCTTTCTTTTTTTCTCCGTTTTTCGATTTGATTTGTCGGTTATTGATTTATTTTTTTATTTTTTAATTTTTTTTTACGTCAACGATGGAATCTTCATTTCATTTATATTATTAAACAGTTAGCCTAGTTTGGCACAAC
This sequence comes from Diplazon laetatorius, assembly GCA_963662125.1. Classification (NCBI taxonomy): domain Eukaryota; kingdom Metazoa; phylum Arthropoda; class Insecta; order Hymenoptera; family Ichneumonidae; genus Diplazon; species Diplazon laetatorius. The sequence continues at coordinate 7,815,879 of OY759158.1, read as the reverse complement.
CAACAATGCCAGGGCCGGCACTCGCTTATTTATTAGTGTTTTGTTTCCGTTTTTTTTTTTTTGTGTTTCCATCTTATTGTTTATTTTATTGAAATTTTTTTATCTTGCTCTCGTTTCTTTTTTTTTTTTTTTGTTTTTTATTTCCGTTTTGTTAAATTCTTCACGCTGCTTTTTTTTCCACGGTTACACCTACGTTGAACCGCCTAGGCTTGCTCATTTTTCAGAATATTCATCTAATTACAAATACAGTTACATTTTAATTGACTCCAACAGAACGTCGCGTTTATTGAGGCCCCCTCCCCCGCGAAAGTTCGACCCGAATCGGCTTGTCGATACGCAAAAACCTTTCAAATTCGGCTCGCGTCCGTTTGAAATATTCCGTTAAATCTTTCTTGTACAATATATATGTATATATATATATATATATATATAGCTCGATCGATCGTCGATGGCATATATAATTCGTTAGTATATATTACTAATATATATATATACGCGTGTGTGTATATATATATGTAGAAATAGGGGCTTTTCGAACCGGATCGACCGACTTACACAACCTTTGACCGTCGCGAACGTCATTCGTTATTATTATTATTAATGTTATTCACTTCATTATTATTTTTTTTTTATAATTCGCAAACGTTGATTTATTATTAATTATTTTTTTCAACGAAATAATCGTCCGAAGCTGGTTCAAAAATCATGCTACGAAAATCGAGTCTGTTAATAATTCTCGCTATGTAATTTTCAAAAATTTGAAAACAATCAAATTGCGTGGAGTGACTCGATCTTTAATTTAAAATGTATCTTCAATTACAAACGTATTTCATGCGTTAAAAAAAAATATATAGATTACAGAAAGTAAATTGAAAATGGGAATTTGAAAATCGATCGATCCGGAACGAAAAAATCCACGCATAATTGTGTAAATCGTGTGTTTCCGAAATAAATTCGATCATTGAATTGTGTTCCGCGTACCTCTGAATCTGTACGCGCTTTTCGCGTGTTATGTCGTTCTTTTCGTGTTATTGTTAGTTTTTTTTTTTTTTTTTTTTTTTTGTTTGTTAATTTGTATTTCTTGATAGAGGAGCTATCAGCGAGATCGTGCGTCGTTTATTTAACATTATTATTTTTCTTTTAGTTATTTAAATAGATTCACGAAATTTTTCTACGTCGACGATGCCTTAATCGTTTCTAATCTGTATTTCGATTCGCTCGAGTGGGCCTCTCTCTCTCTCTCTTTCTCGCTCTTCTCTTTCTCTCTCTGTTTCAAATTCTTCATTATTTTTCTTACACGCGAAATGCAATGGGACACGCACTAACGCATCCCGATTACGTTTACATACTAAACACAATACTTATCATTTTTTTTTCTCTTTTTTTGTTTGTTTGTTTGTTTTGTTTTGTTTATCTTCTAACTAACACGTGTTATTTCCCCGTTTCATCGCAAAATTTTTTATCCGCCGCGATCGACGGTGCTCGACACAATTGACAAACCACCAGTTGCGCAATTTTTTTTTTTTTCATTTTTTTTTCATTTTTTTTTTGCGTCTTTTTGTTAATGCGATGGAAGACCGATCGTATAGTGGAAACGTGTGATTTGCCTGTCAAGTTTGACAATCGTGGGCACCGTCGAACAATGGCTGGAACCGTTTTTTTTTTTGTTTTTGTTTTTTTTTTCGTGTCACTGATTATTTTATCATGCTCTGCGAAGATCATAGCTCTCTCGAAGCAGTGATATGTTTGTAAGTTCATTACTCTTCAAATCTTGTCGATTCTTAATTACGATTTATCTCTAATGCATACGCGATTACAGGTTTCATGTGTGTTCGTGTGTGTCAAACAAAAAAAAAATATGAAAAAAAACGCAATTAAAAAAAATGCCATACAAAAAAAATTCGAAACTCGCGCTTTTTGTGTACGGGTGTAAGTGTGTGTTTGTTTGTCTTCTCTCATCGTGGGTTGGTACTTTCAGTCCAAAACAAAAACTTTTGGAAGAAAAAAAAATTAACTCGGAAAAAAAGTGACCAATTAAATATCCTTTTTACGGATTGTTCGTCGTTCACGTTTTGGCGGATAATTATTTTTTTTTGTTTTTTTTTTTTTTTGCAGCGATTGCGCCTGATTATCGAACGAGATTGTGAAAGTTCGAAAAATATTTCTTCACACTTACACTCGATCCTCGTTCGAGTTCTCACGCGCATCAACTGCACACGGAATGACCCACGCGCGTAAAAAAAATTGCTCGAAGATTGAATTTTAATCATGGAGCGAATCTAAAATCTATCATCGGAATTATTATCGATCGTCCATCGAATCGACGACGAATCGATAAAACGCTTGAAAAATAAAAAAAGATAATGTATATTTATATATATGTTTAGCTTAGTAGTAGCACCTCTCGAAAGCTGCAAAAGCTAATCACCCCGAACGTTTTACAATGTTTTTTTATGTGTTTTCGTTTTTTTTTTCTTCATTTTTTTTTTTTTGTTTTCATCGTCGGTTAAATCTCGCACAATCGCAGCGACGACCACATTGACAATAATCAATCGTTCACCACGCGTGCGTTTGTTCCAACGTTCGCGTTTCACCGATACGCTCATACAAATTGAAGGAATAAAGAAAAGTAGAAAAGAAAACGCACACACAATTTCTTCACTCGTTAAATCGTTACAAGTTTGCGCCTCGCGACAACGCGAAAAAAAAAAAAAACAATCAACAAAATATTTAAGATTAATCAAATCGTGTTTGCTTTTTACTTCCACATTTTCTAGATTTGTATTTTTTTTTGTCTTCTTTTTCTTCTTCTCATTCTTTGTTTTCATACGTCGCTTATCCGTTTCGCAGTTTTACGGGTTTGTTTTGTTTTTTTTTTTTTTTTTGTTGATGTCGATTCGTATTTTTCTCTTACGTTGAAAAAGAATAAAAAAAGAACAAATATGTTCGTAAGACGATCGTGGCTCTTTGAGACGTTATCCTCGTGTCTAATTTGTAATCGTTATTTCAATACGGACAGGGATCTCTCGTTATGACGTGTGTATCAGTGCGCGAGGGCGCGGAGGCTCCTGGAAATTCGTTTTTCGCCGAAGAATCCACGAAAAACAAAAATTAAAAAAAAAATCATTTCGTGGACTCGTTGCAAAAGGCCGATTTCTTTTTTTTTTAGTTTTTTTTGTTGTGTTTTCTTGTTTGTATTTTTTTTTCTTTCTCTCTTTCTCTCTTTCTGTATCGTTCAATAGTCTTTGCGAGCACCGACAGTCAGCACCGTCCCCCATTGTGATTCACCGAGCGATATTCGTAACAATTTGTGTTAATCTATCACCTGTTCTGAATTCTGCCTGACCAATTGAAAAAAAAAAAAAAAAAAAAAAAAAAAAACGTTGAGACGGTCGCTAGCGTTGTTGAATGAATAATCTAGCGGCACCCGAGACCCGATCGTATGTCCCTCAATCGACACTTGACAACGATCGACAGAATTACAAAAAAACAAAAATTATGTTTTTAAAAAAATGTCAAAAAAAAAACAGCAGCAGCGACCTCAACGCGTGCGCACGAGCATCCATCGACTTGCCGGTGTTCATCGGCGGATGTCGATCGACGGATGCGAATAAAAAAACGTTGGATACGGACGATAATCGGTAAGTTTGGAAATACTATAGAATTGTGTAGACGATTGTGGGAGCGCGCTCTACCACCATTGGACACGTAGATAAGTCTGGAGATACCACGGCGTCACATTTGTCGGTCCATCTGGTTAGATGTTGCTCTTGGAGAACGAGACCCTCAGATGGTTAGACTCGCTCAATTGATAATTGTGCATTTTCTGTAACGAAAAAAAAAAAAAAAGAAAAAAATATATGTAATATTCGATTAATGTTGATTCACGAAATTTAGATAGAAGAATAAAATATTTCTACAGTGGGTGGTCTAAATTATCAGAAACGGTCGTAACTTTCTGTAATTTGCCGAGTTTCAATTAATTTCATGAGCGAATAATTGGTTCTCGGTCTTGTAGTCATTTTTATTTATTTATTAGAGTCCTTCATTCACAATATAAAAACAACATAATTGCTCTATCGTATCTATTTATTTATTATTTTTCTTTTTCAATGAAAAACGATAACCGAAAAAAATTTTGAAATATTCAGATTGAGATTAAAAATCTCTTTGTTGAGAAATCTTGCAAAATAAATAAAAAAATTGTTCGCGAATGAATGATCAATGAGCTCACGCTGACAAAAAATTAACACCGATTTCACGCCCAATGCGAAATAAACAAACAGTGTTGACAATTTTTTAAATCGATGATAATCGATAACCACGACGAAAAACTACAGAAGAAGAATTAATTATAACAAGCATTTTTTTTTTTTGCGAAATTAATTGAAAATTGAAAATTACAAAATAAATGTGTACCGGGGTATCTGATAATTTGCTTGTCCGCTGTATATTACGTTTCGATCCCCTTTGATCTCGTTTTATCAAGATAAAAAATAATTGAATGCTATAATGTACTCACGATCAATGCTGAAACGGCTTCGTCCACGCTCGGCAACTGAATGAGAGCCATTTTTCTATCCTTGGGGAAGAACTTGAAACCGTTGACGGTAAATCCGTTTGTCTCGAATGCCTCCTTGATTTCTTCCTCAGTCACGGTAGCGCTGAAAACAACGAAAAAAAAAACAAACATTGTTACCCTTATTATTATAAAAAAAACATACATCAAAATTATTATCAATGATTATTATTTTTTAATAATTTTATAGCATTGTTTAATTTAATTTTTTTTTTTTTATAAAAAAAAAAATAGTCGAATGCACGGTGAGATGTGAAAATCATAGTTAAACTCACGGAATGTTCGACAGATGTAGAGTAGCGCTTGGCGGATAAATGTTCTGATAATTTTTGGAACCGGGTTTCTTGAAACGATGAAGAGTGCTGTTAGTGTAATCCTTGGTGAGTCCGGCATCGGGTTGACCGTCCTTCGGCAGCTGGACCGTCTGATGCTTGCTCGTCATAACTCTGATTTGCTTTCCGAATACCCGAAGCTTATCCATGTGGGTCAAAGCTGCCGAAAAACAAAAAAAAAAATACAAATACACGAATAAATAAAAAATATAAATGATGGAAACGAATTTTGAAAAAAAAAAAAAAATAGTTATATAGAGAATTTGTAAAAAAACTTTTTTGTAACTTGTGCAAATAAAACTCTTTGATTAATTGACAGTAATATAGAGAACGTATATTAATAATAAAAATTCAAGAGAAATTAATTATTGAAAAACGTTGAAAAGCAAAATTTCGATAATTACCCAGATGCCCTTGATGAGCCTCAGCCATCTGAATGAGTGCGGAGTCTTTCTTGTTGTAGAGAATCTTCACACGCTGTACATCGCCATAAACGCCTGGATATGGACAACACACGATGATTAGAAAAAAATTTGTTTGAATAAAAAAAAAAAAACAGAAGAAAAATATTCGTCAGAGGAATGAGTTTCGTTTGATTCATTCGTTTGAATGTGTGATTGTGTGTCCGTGTGTTTATTGAGTAATTATAGCAAGGGTAGTGGGGCTTTTCTTAGCACAATCGAAACGGAAATAAACGATCCGATCGAGACTCGTGGATATCATGCAAAGGGCGCTCGGTTACCAATCGCGTTAATATTGAATATTATCAATTACGATAATAATCTATTAATATTAATAATAATACATATAATATATTATATCATATATAATTGTTAATATAATATACGTATTTTTATAGGTATATTTGATATTAATTAAACATAATTATTATTGTTATAATAATTATGCAAGAATAAAAAACGAAAAAAAAAAATGAAAGAAAGTCGTCAAAGGCGAAAGACGTTCCGAGCACCCCGCGGAGATGGATTACTTGCTATGGAATTACGTGAATATAATAAAAGCCAAAGCTTATGTCAATGAACGAAGGTGGTTCTATAGAACTGATATATATATATATATATATATATATATATATATATATATATATATATATATATATATATATATATATTATGTATATCTATAGATACCGTTAGGGTATTATCATCAATAAAATAAATTGGTTTTATGAAACAAATATCAGAAAAAAAAAGACGTATTGAAGAATAAGTAGTGAATGTGATAACGAAGATGGTTCGATGGTCATGATTATTGATGGTGACGATAGAATATAGATTCGGAAATTGAATAAAAATATAAATATAAAAAAAAAAACATAGATTGAAACGACGAAAAATCATACGAAACACAAAAAAGACGATTAGACGTTGAAAAAAAAATTGAATTAAAATAAAAATTAGAAGTTTATGGAAAATAATAAATAAATCGAAACGAAACGAAAAAAAAAAAAAAAAAAAAAAAAAAAAAAAAAAAAATTGGTGTTGAAGATAAAAAAATAGCATATACCTCTGGTTGGATACGAAATAACGTAACGAATGATGGGCATGATTATTTGTGCAGTTTTATAATATTCAATTGAATTACACATTAATTTGGATTTGAAGATAAAAAAAAAACGGAAAAAGAAAACGTTTCATTTAAAAAAGTCGTAATTTCGACTTGTAATCGACATGAAACTCGAATTCAATCCTCCGATAATTCGACATTTGAACGTCGAAAAAAAAAAAAAAAAAATTTCATTGTCGCGATGAAATGGTAAATTTAAAATCATCAGTGGACCACAAGTAGATGTTTTTTTTTTTTTTGTAATTATAATAATTAATAATGTAATATAATTAATAATATAAATGTGGAGACGTACCAAACAGGGTAAAGAGAGCGTCAGTCGTGACCATCTACACAGAGAACAGACAGAGTTCAGTAAGTAGTCAGCGAGTAATAAATAGGATTCGATGTAAAGTTACTGGGACACGCACAAATCTCACGTGTCGACCTCTGACGGAGTGTGGGAATGGTGGAGGAAGGGGGATGAAAAAAAATGTTCAAACATTTTTTAAAAAGAAAAAAACTACAAAACAAATGTTCCATTCGCCATTGAAGGTCTATGCGATTGATTGGCATTTGCAGTGCTGATTGAGATAAATTTGTAGAATAAAAAAAAATAGAAAAAAAAATACGTGTTGAGGATGTTGCAGAATATTTTGTAGTCACTTAAAAAAAAAAGTTTTTTTTTTAAGGAGGTCGAAAACGGGAAGCTTGAGCGCGACTCAGCGATAGTAAAATACACACAGTTATAGTACAGTAGTGACAAGTTTGCAGCTGCGAGATTTGTATCGTCGATATATGTTCGAGCCTCGAAGCGCGGTCAAATTTCATTTCAATTGTCTATTCATTAATTTTTTGCATTCTCATCTTATCCATCATTTATTTTCATTTTTTCAATAAAAAATATATAAATGGAAATAAAATTGAAAACTATTTTAATTATACATTTTTTTAATATTCAAAACAAGACTTAATCGTTTGTCATCCATTCGCAAATAATTTTTTTGGGACTGTTGTTTGTCATTCGAATGGATTTTTCAATTGACTTTGTTTCATGACGGCGCTTCGCGGCTAACAACCGATCATCACGATCGTCAACGAGGGCGAAGTGATTCGTATAATGTGTGTTTTTCGAAAATGAGTTTTGGAAAATTATGGAAGGACAAAAAGGTTGTAGTTTCGAGGGAGGAGGGTTGGGGGTGGGGGGGTAGACACAACGGGATAACAAATAACGCAATCGAGAGAACCCATTTTGTCGTCGAGATGCGAAAAATTTCGTATTAATTGATACAGTTCAGGAAGAAACGAAAAAAAAAATCTTAGAAGGTCACAAAAAGATTGGTAACTGAGATTTTTTTCCATTTCGACGAGAAAATTCGATGCTCTTGGGTCGAGAAAATGCGGGGTATGCCTACGTGTCAGCTCTGCTCATTTGAATTGTTTATTTTTTATTTTTCGTTCAATTTTGTTTTTTTTTCTTGAATTTAGAAAAAATAAATTTGTTTTTCAAGAGTATAGAATCACGTATGCGATTTACAGTGAAAGTGACCGGTCAAATCGAGTTTAACCCTTCGAGATCATTGGGGGGTCACCCAAAAAAATTAATGAAAAAAAATAAAAAATTGAAAACTTGACCATTTTTAAAGATATGATTTTTTCGCCATTCTAAAAATTCGATAATAAAGATTTTCAGTGATAACCTCAGTAATACCACAACGTGTGACCTCGAAGGGTTAAAATAGTCAAATAAACCTTGAAATATCTAGTTTCGAAGATTCTGAAATGCGGATTTCGTTTCAACGAAAAATTTTTTTTTTTGGAAGGAAGAAAAAATACAATTGGTTCAAACTCGCGTCGCTGTAACGATGATAAACGATACTCGATGTTTTATCATTTTACGCACACGTCGGTCGATAAAAATTTTTCAAATTAAACGATTCATCGTTTTGTTTTCTTTTTTTTTATATTTCATTTTATTTTTTTGTTTTTTGCATCTCTGGCGTTTTTTTTTTTTTTTTTGCTATTACGAACCGACGTCGATGGACTTACCTCCTCGTTGAGATTGGTCACAAGCAGCACGGGCGACATCTGAGAGCCGGTGGGTGGGCGAAGTCCCAAACCACCGCCGCCGAGGTTGAAACCTCCGAGACCCGCGAGACCGCCACCGGCTGCAACTCCGTTGTACGGTGCTCCGAGGGGGGAGGGAAGTCCGTGCATAGCGGCGAACGGCGATGGGAGGACGCCCGGCGCCCCTGCAATGGATTCTGTTTTGTGAAAATTCGTGGATCATCGTTAATTTTAGTCTCACATATTCACGACCATTCGTAATTGATTATTTTCTTTTCGAATTCACAGATTCACGATCATTCGTAATGTTTATTTTTTTATTTACAGATTCATGATCATTCGAAAATTATGTTTTTTTTTTTTTCAAATTCATAGATCCACGATCATTCGTAATTTTTTTTAAATTCACAGATTCATGATCATTCGAAAATTATGTTTTTTTTTTTAAATTCATAGATCCACGATCATTCATACGATATATATTTTTTTAATTCACGGATTCACGATCATTCATTTTTTTTCCTAAATCACAGATTCATGATCATTTAAAACGTTTGTTTTTTTTCTAAATTTACAGATTCGCGATTATTCATAATTAAATTATAATTGACCATAATAAAATAATAAAAATGTTATCAAAAGTGCAATAAAAAAATTCCCGACTAGTCTCCCGACGACCTAACCTCGGCTAAGAAAAAAAATTGTTAAAAAAAAAAAAAAAAAACACGACTAACCCGGTAGACGACCGCGTTGCTGATTTCCGGAAGCTCCGAGCAACAGTTGAGGAAGCAATTCGCCACCCAGGGCGATCGATGCAGCGTCGATGCTCGCGTCGCCGGTCGGCAAGTTCGGATTTGTGTAATCCCGCGATTTGTCATTGTTGTACTTGACGTTCAGGCTCTGCATCTTGCTGTAATCGATGCGAAGAGTGCAGCACGAGTTGTAGATGTTCTGACCGTCCAGGGACTGTGAAAAAAAAAAGAAAAGAAACAAAAAAAAACAAAGTTAACAAAATTATTTTTCACGATTTTTCGCAGTAAAAAAATGCAGATTTCGTGCTATTATTTCCATCGTCTTTCGACTACCCAAAAATCTCAAATAGAGGACAACTTATATTGGATTATGTAGAAAACATGTTTCAATCGAGTTCTGGCCCAAGATTCAAGTCGATACATTAAAAAGATACGCAGATATGGGTTCGGTTTTTGCAAGTGGGATTCGCTGGACCCCACGTGACCGATGCGTCATTATTCGGAGGTGTGATCGCATAGGGTTGAATACAACAATAATTAGCCGATCGTTTAGCCTTTCCGTGGGGTCCAGGGGAGGAGGGAGGGAGGGAGGGGGGGGGGTCCATCGCTATTTCCGGCCTCGTGACAGCGGACAGCGTTGAACCCTCGTCATCGATCGATAACCATTATTGTCCCACATCGTCGTTGTGGCGTAATTAAAACCATCCGCCGAACGAAGCGAATAATTGAACGAAAAAAAAAAGAAAGAAAAAAAAAGAAAAGAATAACAAAAAAAACACAGACCCGGAAAAAATTGAAAAGGAAGACAGAAAGAAAGAAACAAAAACCAAACGAAAAAAAAAAAACATTCCAAAAAGGAGAAAGAACGGAATAGCAAAAAAAAAATCCCCAACCCCCAAAAAAAAAAAAAAACAAACAAAAAGATCCGGAAAATGCGAACGAACGAGAAACTGTTCTGCGTAACGATTCGTTGACGTCGAATACGAACGTTTGGACCATCGTCCATTGCCGTGACATGCGTGTGTGTGTGTGTGTATTGGTTTGCCGGCGATACTCAAACGTGGGGGTGGATCGGAGGGATGGGAGGGAGGAAGGGGTTTGATGGATGCACGAGAGAGCTCGCACGGGTGGTTGGTCGTCCGAGCGTGAATCGAACGTTAGTTGAAAGCCGTTGTGAGGGTGGTTTGGTGCAACATCGGCCAGCAACGCGCGTTTACGAGCGTGAAGAGCGCACAGCGGCATCGCAGCGCAGTAACAACGTTGGTCCCCGCAAATAATACGCGCGAGAGGCAAAACAGACGACGACGGCGACGACGACGATGGAAAATATGTGTCACAGGATTGCAAAAGAAACTAGGACGCGACTGTTGGTCTCGTTGTTTGTTTCCGAAGATATGTAGCAACGGGGATAAATATGTTCCATCGATTCTGAGGTGACGAATAATGCGTCATCGTGCATTTAATAATGTGCATTTAATAACTCGAAAAGAATTTCAATTCAATAACTTGAAAAGTATTTTGATTCAAAAACTTGCAGAGTATTTTTATTTAAAAACTTGAAAAGTATTTTAATTTAAAAACTCGAAGAGTATTTTTATTTAAAAACTTGAAAAGTATTTTAATTTAAAAACTTGAAGAGTATTTTTATTTGAAAAACTTGAAAAGTATTTTAATTTAAAAACTTGAAGAGTATTTTTATTTGAAAAACTTGAAAAGTATTTCAATTTAATAACTTGAAATTTTTTTAAATTTAATAACATGAAAAGTATTTCAATTCAATAACTTAAAAATGATTTTAATGTAATAACTCGAAGAGTACTTTAATTTAATAACTCGAAGAGTACTTTAATTTAATAACATGAAAAGTATTTCAATTCAATAAGTCGAAAAGCATTTCAATTTAATGACTTAAAAAGTATTGAATGAATTGAATGAATTTTCCATTTATTCGTGAAAAACCCATTGGTGCTTTGGGGACTCTTTAAACGTGTCCCCTGACCCAAACTGTCCCATTATATCTTGCGAATCCATCGTGTCCCCCACGTCCATCCAAGATCCATCTCAAGTGAACAGTCGGTAACAACGAGGGGCCGGTTGGTTGGTTTGTCAGCAGCTTGTCCACCGCACGCTATTTCCCGTTTCATTTTCATTAATAATTCACGCGACGAAGGAACGGAGCACGGTAGCGAAACACAATGCACCGGGCACCGAGGGGGGAGGGGGGGGGGAGGTTCTCTCCCCACAACCCACACACATCCCTCGTTGGGTTTGTTTGACTTGTCCCCGAGCGCCAACGGTACAACGATTTTCGTGAAAACCGTTTTCCCGCGGTATGCGTATAATTACCTACGTCGCAGCAGAGTGTGCGTGCATGTCGGGGTGGGGGGGGGGGGGGGAGGGGGCGAGCTCTTGTACCCACACAACACACGGTTATCCAGTTACATTGTACATAAGCAGGGTTTTCCACGTCCGATGCACACGCGAGGCTTCGCTTCTGTACGACGGAGAATGGAAACACGATTTTCACTCGTGTACGAAGGATGTGGGGGGCGGGGGGGGGGCGGGGGTGTACCTTCGTGCTTTGGTCTCGTCGGACCTGATACACTCGTATCGAACGGCTCTGATAACGTCTCGCATAAATATAAGCGATGAGTTTATTAATATCTTCGTACATAATTACGACCGTCGATTCACACGATAACCAGCTGCTGATGCGCTCGCTGCAAACCACCCCCCCACCCCCCTACGATTCTCACAAAGAGGAACGATTAATTTTTGTTTAGCAACTTGGAACTTGTTTTTATAATTTTTTTTTCGTTTCTTTTTAAATTCTTTTTAATTTGTTCGTCTTTATTTGAGTACACAACCGACGAAAGTTGATTCGACGACGTCACAAAATTTTTTCGAATCTAATTGACGTTATTCTCCGACTCGTTGAACTTTTGTCCGACGAAGTGAACGTTGTTCACGGCGAGACGTTGTAACAACGTTGTAAAGAAAGAAAGAGAGAGAGAGAGAGAGAGAGAGAGAGAGAGAGAGAGAGAGAGAGAGAGAGAGAGAGAGAGAGAGAGAGTGACAGAAAGACAGACAGTCAGATAAAGAAAGAGAGGGAGAGAGAGAGAGAGACGGCGAGAGAGAGAGAGAGAAAAGAGAGGAAAATGTAGCCGGAGGGTAAGCGTGTCCGGTTGGAACTTCGTTAACGAAAAGCGAGTATTTCCGGTCGGTCGTGTTGTTCACGTCGTCGACGACGAGGCTCCGGGCGGATCATTCCGTGCTGGTCCAGGTTCTACGTTTTCACAATGAATCAACTTCTTGTTCGACGACAAACGGGGGGGGGGGGGAGGGGGACATTAATGCGCGTTTCGTTCGCTCAAACCGTGGGACGGTGCATTAAAATCATTAAAAACGATGAACGACGCGACCTCATCGCTTCGTTGGCTTCATCGGTTCGCCCATCGTCCTATTATTCCTCGTTTTACGTAGCACAAAGGCAAAGCCCGAGGACCCGTCGTAGTTTTTCTTACCTCACCCTCGACCGTTCCTTCCTCTCTCCACTCTCCGCCTCCTGCCCCCCCCGCCTCGATCTTGCCCTTCGCCACACGCGCGCCATAAAAATCTTTCTGCATTTTCCTCTTTTTGCCCTCTGGCTCGTCGTGAAAACTGCACGCCGTGCTGGTTTTGCCGTTCATTACAAAGGACACGGGAGCCTCACGGCTATATGTAAGATTTCGTTGTGCGCTATTTACTTTCCATTTGTAAGAAAATATATATATATATATATATTCTTCATATTATCTAGATCTTTTACTCGAATTATATCCTTTTGATCGTGTTATTATGAATTTATCGAAATCGAGTCGTCGGAAACACGTGGGACGAACCGTGTGAGTGGATTTGAGAATTATTTTTATTGTTTTGTTTTTTTTTTTTTTTTGGGAAAAAATATTTTTTGATTCTATCGTTTAGTCGAATTGTATCGTTTTGATCGTGTTTTTTTTGGATTCATCGAAATCGAGCAGTCGAACACGTGGGACAAACCGTGTGAGTGGATTTGAGAATTATTTTTACTGTTTTGTTTTTTTTTTTTTTTTTTTTTGAAAAAAAATATTTTTTGATTCTATCGGTTAGTCGAATTATATCGTTTTGATCATGTTATTCTGAACTTATCGAAATCGAGTCGTCAAACACGTGGGACGAACATCCATGTGTGTTAAGATTTGAAAATTGATATTATTATTCATTATTTTTCTCGTCGAAAAAAAAAAAAAAATTCGGAATTTTTTTTTTCCCGGAAAAATTTATTGGACGAGTTTGAAAAGATTGGCCTCACACGGTTGGTCAGAGCTTTTCTCGTCGAGTTTCACGGTTGCACCGATATAATTCACTCTGTCCGGGGGATGGAGGGTGGGTGAGGGTGGTTTGGGGGGTGAGACAGGAAGGAAACGCGATCTGAGAATATTCGTCGGGCAGTGGTATCATCGGAATCCCGTAGGTTTCGAGTGAGCCGAGGACTCCGGGGAGCCTTGGGCCGGGTCCGGAAACCGGCAAAATTTAAGGGGTTGCTCGAATGGAAGCGTGAGAGAGCACCATCCGAGAGAAGGTTTGTTCGTGCGCTCTACGCTTGTCCTCGTAACACACACACACACACACACATGCATATATATGTATATGTATGTGTATATATATATTATAGGATGCCATGGGAATACTTACGAATTTAGCGGTCTGCGCCGACATCGTGTCCGGATACTGAATGAGAGCCTGGAACGTATCTGAAACGGAAAATAAACGTCCAATTTTATTAAAAAAATAAAATAATAATGAAAAAAAACACACAACAAAAACGATAAATCTCAGGAAGATAACATTGAAATTCTCGGAGCATCGTATAACATCCGAAATATCGAAAGCGCATTTTTAGGGTTCGATGGAAGTCTGGGAATCCTTATTAAAAAGTGAACTCGAATTTTTTTTTAATCACCCCATCGAGTGAGGTGTCTTTTGATAGGTCTTCTCAAATGCAATTTAAAATGTTTCGAGACCTTTTACGTTTCAACCCTTAGGTCACGAGATATTCGCTTTCAAAGTCGTCATCAGACTTCCCCCCCCCCCCGCCCCTCTGATTTATAAACTATCGATTCAGAAAATTGGAAAAAAATTCCAGAATGTAGCATCTCATTGGTACATTCAAGCAAAATTATAACGAACACTTTAGCAAAAACTATTTACGAAAAATATAAGAAATAGAAAATTTCCGTCAACGCTTTTGTGCTTTTTTTCAATTCGCCCCGAATAGTGAATTAAAATTTCGTAAAAAAAAAAAAAAAAAAAAAAAAAAAAAAAAAAAAAAACAAACAAACAAACATAAAAAAGAAAAATCACGTCGAAATAAAAAATCATTTAAATTGTTCGAGTAAAGATTAACTCTAACCAATACTTTCGAAAATTCATCCACACGATAAATCGCAACAATTCGAAGTCAAACTAATCAAAGAACGTCTGACCCCCTTTCCTCCATCCTGCAAGTACAGGACACAGTAGACACAATTGAAAGTACGTAAACAGAAAAAAACTAAAAAAAAAAAATTAAAAAAAAAAAATAAACAAATAAATGAAAGAAGCCACTCGTGAGTCGTAGATGTCGAGACACTCGGGTCGGTGGTGGCATTTCGCGAGAATCCGTTCATTGAAAGGTTTTGTCTCAGGGCTCGGTTGAGGACTCGCGACGGCGAAAACAGAAACGAGATAAAGGCTGATGATTGCGCCAACCGTGGATTCCAAGTGTGTCGTCAACGTGTCGGGGGGACAACGGTGTGTTTTCACGCGACGCAAGTGCTCACTATGCGCAGAAACAAACCATTCCCCCCGCCCCTTCCCCGCCCACTCTACGTTGATACTACACATTGCGGTCGTATTTTGCTTCTGGTTTATCGGATGTCTAGCCATTATCGTCACGCTGTGATACGGTGTGTCGGGAAGTGTACCCCGTTATATTGTCTACGATGAGTTCACTGTGGTTCCCGTCTCACGTGTCGTGCCATCGTCATTATACATACATATATAACGACGTGATGTATACCCAAGTTGAAAAAAAAAAAAAAATATATATATATATATATATATATATATATATATATATATATATATGAACTGTATATAGACTATATACAGTTTCTATGTGGAATTTGTCACATATATATTATATATATTTGGTATACAGACTGCATATAGATTGTGTACGATCTATAGAAAAATGCAAACACATTGAATCCAACGGTATTTGATGTTGATTGACGGTGACATTCATTATAGAGATATATATAGGCTGCATAAAATTTATATCTATAAATTTGATATGTTTGATTTTTCTATAACATTTTTTCTGTACACATATATATATATATATATATATATATATATATAACATTTTTTCTGTACACATATATATATATATATATATATATATATATGTACAGAAAAAATGTTATAGACAGGTTAGTTGGACGTTTCAGACACTCGGCACGTCCAAAACGGATGAAACACCTCCGAAACGTTTTCGCGCATATGTAAAACCTCTCCCGCCCCTCACTGTTCAACGATGTCCTCCCCCGACCCGCATTTTGTCGAGGGGACAGCCGGCGAAAAAGCCCGGAGGGCTGGTTCGAGCCCCGACGTAAGCTTCTGCTTTGACGGTCGTTTCGACGGTACGTTACAGTTACGGGGGATGAACTCGTGCTCAACCCTCTATACGCGCGTAGGCGCCCTCACGAACAACCTCCCGACCGAATCACCGTCGCACGTCCTCCGGGTGCACACACGCAATTCCACACAAACCATCTGCCCCTATTTTGGAACGAAACTACCCTTTCGGCCAATGCCACGTGCTTGTTCATAGTGAGCCATATATATACTCAACGGTGGTTCAAAAATTAAAAAAAAAACACACACAATTCCGTGAAAATCAGAGAATTAAAAATTTTAAATTTTGGAAAAATATGGTACGGAACCCTTTGAAAGCAAGTCAAACTTGCCCCTGTTTAGTCAATTACTCATAATTGACGAACAAAAATGAATAAATAGCACGAAACCTTGACCCTATAATTTTTACCGCTGTTTTTCGCACCACTTAAGTGCATCCTGGTGTCGAATCGAATCAAGGCTTGGGAAAAAAAAATAGAAAATGGCATCCTAAAAATCCGGGAAAATTCATGGATGAAGCTCCAGGATTTCTACTATACCATGGAATTTTGAAATACGGTTTCGAAATTTATTCATTATGAAATAAAACAAAACA
The DNA here is from genome assembly GCA_963662125.1 of Diplazon laetatorius. Taxonomy (NCBI): domain Eukaryota; kingdom Metazoa; phylum Arthropoda; class Insecta; order Hymenoptera; family Ichneumonidae; genus Diplazon; species Diplazon laetatorius. Next base: position 7,799,289 of record OY759158.1, on the reverse strand, counting down.
ATAAACAAATGAATTTCTGAAAAATGCGGGGACCTTGAAATTTTGACCAGCGTCGAATCGACCGATGGGGTTAAGAGTATTTCTATAGATATGAATCGAAAATGTGAATCAATTAGGACAAATGGAGTTTTATCGACGGATGTTGAAGAAAACAAACGAAAGATATTTTTTTTCATCATTTAGTCAGGATTTTTTAGAAATGAAAAATAAATGGAATATCGAATGATCGTGTGACGGTCGAAAGGTTTGACTGCGTGTGTGTGTGTGTGTGCAACTGTGAATCTGAAGACGACGGAGAGTCTTGTGGAAATTAAATTTTGAAGTGTGCCCGCGTCTGGCCAGACGAAGAGAAGAGAGTTTCAAACATCGACTAGAGTCGCGGAGGCATAAAGAATATTGCAAAAGCAGTACTATTGGGTACTTTCGCGACAGCCCTTGGGGGTGGGGGGAGGGGGGTGGCTCACACGGGACCTGGAATGGAGTCTACGACGGTGGTGCCTGCCTACTTCGAGGTAGCACATCGTTTTCCCTCGTATGCTATCCATTCCTATAAGAGCAATCTGTAATGGTATACCAAAGTACTCAAAGTGTACCACTGGAAAGGTGAAGATCCAGAGTGCTGTTGCGTGTACGACGTCTGTGCAAATATTGAAAAAAAAATAAACGAAAAAAAAAAAAAAAATGAAAAAAAGTAAAACAACTGAGAGCAGGGAAATCGTCTCTTCACGTTCTTGCAACTTTACAGCTGGATCTAATTTTCTTTTCGAATTTTGTTTAAAAAATAAAATGAAAAATAAATTATGATACTTGGGTATAAACTCGGAGTTAAATCGTTTGTTTTTTTTTTTTAAGGTCGATGAGACAAATTTGCCAAGGCGATTTGAATTTTTACCCATTGCAATATTGGACGCAATATTGTTAAATTTTTTCGTTCCTTCGTTTTGCTGGAAAAAAAATTCTTGACGATTTGGCATTTCCACTGACTTTGTCATTTTCACCACCATTCACACCATAGACGGACCAGGGTGAATTATCCGAAGTAGGTCTGACGTAGGATTGAATTAAATTGAAAAAAAAATCCAGCTGGATTTGGTGAATTTTTTTTTTTCAATGAAAATTATAATATTCGAATTAAAATTTGCAGTAACAGTATTTTGTTTTTTTCTTCTAGATATCAAGCATCAAAAAAATTGCAGCATCGTCCAGAATATTATCGGTATTTTTTTCTCCTTGATTGGTGCATTCAAATATTTCTAACAATTTTTTTATTCCAACAATTTTCGTCATCGTTCACTAACCAGATACGCAAAACATTTCAAATTTGTGTCAGCAAGTCAGAAATGATAAATAAATTGAAAAATAAAATAAAATCCGAAAAAAAAAGAATTGTTGAAAAAAAAACGGATATCGAATTAATAAAAATATTTCAATTGTTCGTTACTTACTGTTCTTGGTGAACGTGACGATTTTCAGGACCTTGCCGTAACGGGTGAAAATCTGTAACAGAATATGCGAACAATGTGGTGAGTGAAGGATTTTCGTTAATGATGCGAATGAAAGAAATTGACGTTATTGCCAATTCGATTTTTCGGGATATCATGACTAATTGGGTATATCGATTACAAATTGAAAACGAGTGATATTCGTGTGGCATTCGGTGAATACGTATTGCTCCGATGTGTCTCCGATGCACACAGAGGACTGTAATGGAGATGGATGCTGCGACGGATTTAACGAGACAGGTTGGATCCGGATAGAATTAACAAACGTGTCGCAAACTCCCGACGATCACGGATAATCGAGGATGGAAACGTAAGTTTGGACAGCGTCAGATTGGTCCAGCCAAGACTTGTAGCAAATGACGGTACGTCTCGAAGTTTCGAATCTTCAATGTTTCCAAAGCTCACAAGTTCGACGAATGTTTTAAATTCGAATTGTAATTTTCCGAAAATCCAATCCTCCGATTTTTTTTAAATTCCGACCGGTAATGTAGGAGAATTTGAAAAAAGCCCCGAACGTTTGAATGAACGACAGGTCGATAAATCGAATCGAAAACGTTACGAAAACAAATGTTTGGACTCGGCCAATGTTCCGACCGTCGATGTTTCGACGGATCAAAGTTTCCGAAAACGTATATATATACATATATATAGGTACAGTGGCGTAGCAGCTCGTTCAACCGCGTGAAGATTGCAGCTTCTGCAATCTTTACGCCCACTATACCTATATATATATATATATATATATATGCGTTGTCGAAACTGATCCGTCGAAACATTGCGCGTTCGAAACATTGGCGAGTCCAGAGTCGTGTGACCCTTCGGGAAAATTGTATTTTTTCGAAACCATGACCGCTCGAGACTCAGCCCGTTCGGATCTATGGACTTCCGAAACCGTTCACGATCGGAACATGACATTCTCAAAATTTTTGAACCGTCGAAACCGTCGAAATTTCGAAACTTCGAGACTATTTCTGCTGTATGGCTGATTCGTCACTATGGACTTGAATTATGGAAACCGCACACTGTATAACGGACTGTACCGAACCGGTCGATGCAGTTATGGTCACGTATTTGATTTTCCTCGTTAATCCTACCCGGATATACAAATATTTGTTCCCCGATCGTCATTTTGTCATTCAACGACCAAATATGATGAACCTTCCGTTGCAATCGACTATGGACAAACAAACACACACACACATACATGTATATGCAAAATATTCGTACGTATGATCGGTCTGTACGTTACCGAAGAATATCGAATGATCAATCAATCAACTAGTTTGTTCATACAGTGACGCTGATCTGAGAGCCCATGAAAGAACTATATATATATACTATATATATATATACATATATATATATATATATATATATATATATATATATATATATATATATATTTAACGTTACTGTCACGTTTCCCGACCAAATATTACACACAATCATCCGCAATTTCCGAACTAATCCATCGACGACAAAATTATTCACGGTTGATAAATAATTCAACGTTCAATATTGTCGTTCAATGAGTAATATGATGCGCGAGACTCATTTCCGTTAAAATATATTACCACGAATATACATAATACGCGACTCACGTAACTTTATTTATGTTTGATCGAAATTTAAACAACGAAAAGCAAATAAACGAAAACTAAATGCATCGTTGATGCATAATCAACAAATCATACAAACTAATATCGTCAATTTCAACGTAAAATATTAACAATCAATTGTATTCGATGATTGACAATAATATAAAAATTTAATACACCTTTCATGTGAAATTGCAATTTTCTTTTTTGCATTTCCAAGAGTCACATTTTTCGTGAATTTTTTTTCGATTCTCGATTAAATTTTAATACCGTTTTTGTTTTCTTTTTTTTTTTTTAATTGACTTTTCGAGAGGCAAGCTTTGATGTTTAGGAATAGTAATCATGGATTAATTAATCAACGATGATGGTATCTGTAATTTGAACGTAACAAAGAACAATGGGTGGATGAAAATAAATAAATTAATGAATATAAATAAAATGACGATGGCTCGACGATGAAAATATTTTGCGTTTTGTGGAATCCGGCTCGAGGCTTGTTGATACGGGGACGATCTCACACACACACGTACAAGTATACACACGCATGCACACAACCCAACCAATTACGCTACTACGCGGTTTTTTTTTTAAATAACGGGGTTGAACAAATAAACGTAGACCATTAGCGTTATTGCGAGGTTATTATTACGACCGTCGAGAGAGAGAGAGAGAATTTAGTGGCCTAAATTGAAAACCATTCCGTTCTTCTGTTTTTCTCTCTTTGTCTCTTGCTGTCCCCCCCCCCCTCTGTTATCTATCCCCCCTCCCCCTTGCCGCCTCGGACTCATCCCACTCCTCCATTGTTCACTCTTATCCTCATCCCTCGTCGATGGTGATTGTAATTGGTGGAATAATAATCGATGACGGATTAAGCACGATCCTCGTTGTCATAAAATACAAAAAAAAGGGAAAAAAAAAATTGCCTCACTCAACCAACACTATTGTTCGATCAAACATAGCAGAATTTTCGAACATTTTGTATTTTCGTTCATTTCGCTTGATCCGGATTATAAAAAAAATAAACATAAAAATAAAAAATATTTTTGTCGAATAAATAAAGATGATTATTATTATTTTTTTTTTTTCACAGTTACCATAGTAACGGTTTTTTAGTGAGCGGTTGATTGATCATGAATATCAACGACGAAAATTCTTAATTGAAGAAAAAAATCGATCGTCGAATTGAATCACGATCAAATAAAATCGAAATGAAATGAATAAAAGAAAATATTAAAAAAAAAAAAAAAAAAAAAAACAAATCTACGCAAACAAGCGAACCTCCGAAATCCCGCTACCCCCTTGTGGGATTTGCCAGTCTCCCCTAACGAATACTTATATATATAGATATATATATATATATATAAAGATAGATATATATGTTCACCCGAAACATTTTTAAAAAAGTCAAACACGCGTGATTCCATTGTCGACGGAAGCTAAACCCCCAGCCCCCTCCCACCCCCGCGCAATCATTTAATGAGTGAAATGCCGGTCCGTTTGTGCGGTTTCCGTGCTTCACGGAATCCACGTTGAAATTCCATCCCCGTTCGCGTCCACGTACACCCACGCGCGCACGGTTTCACCCCGTCGAGTTGAGTCGAGAGTAAATACTATTCCACGGTCTCTGGCTATGTTTTTTATTATTTTTTTTTTATTATTTATTTATTTTTACGCAACCTTTTCGGAAGTCAATATTTTTTTTCGTCCGGTATTCAACGCGTTGCCCCTCGCCCTCCCCTCCCCCACCCCCTAACGCCATCACCGATGCAAAATAAAATCGAACAAATATCGAAAACCGTCTACCGATTTAGCGACTTATTGGCTCATCGACGACGCACCATTGTTTTCGAATACACCGCGAAAAAGGTTGAAAAAATAAAAGAAAAAAAAAAGAAAAAAGGGAGGAAAAAAGAGGAAAGAGGAAAAAGAAAAAGAAAAAAAAGCGCACAAAAATCGTCCAGATGTAACGAAAGATTCGTGATGCTGAATCGCGATAAATTTCATTGCTGCTGTTGAGAAATCCATTTTGTTGAATAAATACGTTTCCTTTATTTATTTATCTATTTTTTTTTTTCATGTGAATATCCGACTTAACAATTGCAAATAATACAAAAATATTTGTAGCTGATGTTTCATTTCTTTCCCGCCCACCCCCTCGCCGCCGCCCATTTAAAAAACTTCTGTGGGTTTGCGCATGCTCCGATTCCACAATTTTCACGTTGACCAGCGAACAATGTCTCTCGATGTGCAAGAAACGTTACCGATTGAAAATTGATTTTGCGCTCGGAATTTTGCTTCGACCGACAAAGAAAAAAAAAAAAAAAGAAACCGAAGAGTTGCAACTGTGAAAGAGCGAAAGAGCTTTCGCTGCAACGTTTCAGCAACGCGTTTTACCCAGCTGGACGACAGAGTCTGGACTATATATATATTATAGGGGAGACCGGGGCAAAATGGTATAGCGGGGCGTAATGGGACCGGGGCAAAATGGGACCGGGGCAAAACGGGTTTGGGGCAAAATGGAATAGTGAAAATCAACACTGCTGGAAAATACGTCATTGGGGCAAAACGGGAATGGGGCAAAATGGGCCAGAGAAAATCAGGCTCCTCAGAAAGAGGCGGTTCGGGCAAAACGGGATCGGGGCAAAATGGGACAGGAAAAATGGAGACCACTAATTTCACAAGAGGCTGCGACACTTCATTTTTGTGTCTCATATTGCCCCGATTTCATTTTGCCCCAATTTGATATTCTTCTCCTCTCTGTCCCATTTTGCCCCTATACCATTTTGCCTCAAATCAAGCACCCAAGAAACTTCATTTTTTGCTATCCCATTATGCCCCAGTGCCGTTTTGCCCCGGTCTCCCCTACATATATTTATACACAAACACACACGAACAAACACACACACACACACCCATACATAATATATACATATAAGATACATAGTGACCGGTTGGAGAGGCATCGAAGCAACCCTTTGGACGAGGGAGGGTTGCACGTGAGGAGGGAGGGGAGGGGGGATCAGCGCCCGGTACTTTGGCAAGAAATCCCGCGGGAAATCAAGTTGGTGCGCGTGGGGCCGGAGAATTCGTCGCCATAGGCTTACGAATACAAGTACAGTATATACATATATATATATATAAATATATGTATATATAGTTTGACAGAATTGGTGAGGCGACACTTGCATCGCTTAGTTCAGTCTGTGATGCATCGACGATGCAACGAAAATCGAAGAAGCGCACAGACACACCTGTAAATAAATTTATCGAGCTTGCAAGCAGAGAGAGAGAGAGAGAGAGAGAGAGAGGGAGAAAGAGATTTCAAAGCCATCGCTAATATCACGTGTTTTCTCGAGCTTTCACAACGTTTCTCACGACGACTCGAGAGATCCACAATGTGACTCGTCGCTGCTTTCATCATTTTCCCCACAGACGTAGTATAAAATTCCCCCAGGGTGATTCGACGGTGACGCCCGCGAGTCTCCGCAAGCTCGAGAAGAAAAATCGTGATTGGATGAAACGACGAAGATGCAGATGCGTCGACCGACGGGGCGGGCTTGCGAAGGATTGAAAATTTACGTCTTCGTCTTCGACTACGTTGTAACGTCGATGTCACAAAAATACGGAAAAGACGCAATTTTTTTTTTTTTTTTTTTTTTTTTTTTTTTTTGCAAAACTCGATGGCGCAGCTGCCAACGTTCTTAGAACGAGTTTCAGAACGTTTCGTGTAAAATACGACAGAATTTTTTTTTCTCGAACGTTTTCATATATTTTTTTCCATTTTTGTATAATAAATTTGAAAAAAAAAATTCGTTTTTTTTTTCAGAACTCTGAATTTTTATTCTTTACCTTTCATCATCATCTCAATGCGTTGTCAATTGCCGAATTGAGTCGACTGATCGAAATAAAATGATTCATGATAATAAATAATATGATAAAATTAGATTTAAAAAATGAATGAAAATATTTTGTTGATAAAATTAATTTTTTTTTTTCGGAAGAAAAAAAAATTGAAGTAAGAATGGGCGTTGAATGATGAAAATTCGACGCTGATTGACACGAAGATTGGGGTTTCGATGTATTTCGGGGCATTCATATAGAATTGTTTAATGGATTTGTCAATATTGCATGAGTTGTGTGGAAAATTATTTGGCCAAGCAATTTCGTCGATTGCGGGAGAGGCAACCTATTAATGGATAATATAACCATCGAATTAACTAGACTGCACGCATTAGTGGATTTGCGGATGGATAATGTATATATATATATATATATACCACCACCAACGGGAAGAGGGGGAGAATGAATGTGCATCGGAGAACCCGCACGGTGATGATCGTTACCGGGCTAACACACACCCACACACACACACACACACACACACACACACCCAAACACAAATACACACGTCATCCCCGTGCAGGGCCGAGAAATCGATAAAACGGAAGGAATACTCGTCAACCCCGCGAACCGTTGTCTCTCACTCGATTCTCGATCGTGTGTGTGTGTATGTGTGTGTATGTGTGTGTGTGTGTGTGTGTGTCTCGCCTCTATGGCCACGATCCACGAAGCACCAGCAGCACGAACGCACGTCATTTCGCAGTTAATTCCACGACCGCACAAAACGAGTCCCCGAGGGCTCGCGCATCCGTCGACAATTTGAATTAATTAATTTGTATTATAAATTTTCTCGAAAATTATTTAATTCACAATTATATCATCGCGAACAATGGCTATGTAACATAAAAAAAAAAACAAAGAAAAAAAGGTCAAGCGATAATATTGAATTTATAAATTAATTGATGAGAGATCAAATATGTATTATTAGTCCGTATCGTATGACAAAGTCAAAACAAAATAATGAATAATGAATGATAATAATAATAAATTATTTTTAAATACTAATTTATCATCCCAAAAAAATTAGACCAATGAGTTAATTTTTTTTTACTCCGTTCTGTATCGTACAATAATGGAACAGAAAAAAATGTTAATAAATTAAAATCCATTTTAAATATATTAATCAATTAGTTCAACAATATATTTGTTTTTTCTTCTCCACGTACGCATGATCATAAATACGAGAATAATTTAATGAAAAGCTGTTTCAGAGTGCTTATTCATTAATCCAAAAAACTGCAGGACAAGGGACCAAAAAAAATGTCTTCCCCATTGAATCAAGGCAATTAATTCTTTCAATAAATTCTAAAAAAAAAAAAAAAAAACAAAAAAAACAAAAAAGTATACATTCAATCTTATCAACCGACTCTGTTTGTTTGCATTGCACCGGCTTATTTTCGTAAATGGGATATCGCATCGACGAGTCCCCCGGAGTCCAAACATTGTATTTGCCACGGATTTTATTGCGTTATCATGGCTCTGTTGTATTACAAAACAGATGGAAACGGTAAACAGTCCGGAAATCAGTGAAACGCATGTAAACTCGTTCGCATTTAATTCTCCACATAATAATGGGCCGAATGGGGAGAGGAGAGGAGGAGGAGGAGGAGGAGGGGGGGGGGGGGGAGTGGTTCGAACGAGTGCTCGGAAGTCCCAGATCATTGGACGCAATACGAGTCAAACCCCCATGGCCCATTTCGAAAGCTCGAAACGATCGTGAAAGCTCTCGTTGAAAATCGATTTTCGAAAAGCAGAAAGCACAGTGTGGCCAAGCACAGTAGCGAATTCATTCGTGCGTTCGCCCATTGCATTGTTATTGTTGCCTCGGATCGGTGAAGCTACAAGTCGAAATGTTATGTGCATGCAACGTGTAGAGCGTGAAAGAGAGGGAAGGGAGGATTCGAATGGTAAACTGAAAACCCGTAGCACTTTTTTTTTTTTTTTTTTTTTCCCCTGCATAGGCGACCGCGTTCGGGTTGCCGCGATGCGTGAAGAAGCGTTGATCTCGATGACTGTTAAGTTAATTGAGCGTGGGTCGGGTTCGAACGTGGTATTTAAATTTTCACAGTTCTCCGGAGCTTTCGAAAACTCGAACGTTTTCTCGCAAACTCGAGATTCAATCGGTGCACGATTATTCCCTTCGATAAACCCTACGAGAACGTTCCCCCCCCTATTGCCTCTTTGTTTCGTTCGATTGAACCTAAAATATTTGCAACTATTATTTGTGCCTCGGTTACGATTTCTCGTGCCTTGCCACCCTGGATTGTCCCAATTGTCGACGATTGTTGTTTTTTTTTTTCTTTTGGAATATCGGTTCTGCATTACACGGACTGTTGTGTTACACGTTTGTGGATTTTTTTTGTTTTTTTTTTTTAATTTTTATTTATATTACTTGTACTTGTGTAAAATGTACTTGTGAAAATTTGGAATGTGTGAATGCTCATATGAAACGGGCAATCGTAACGAAAAATGTTTGAAAAAATCCATTTTCACTGATGATGCATTTTTCACGACTGTGAAATTTTATTCACATTGATTTTCTATACGCGATAAACGAATTTTGTTTTTTTTTCTTTTGAATAGAAGGAATTTTAATTGAATGATGAATGTTTGAAACAAAAATGCTATCGTTTTGGAAAACTGATTCTCGTGTGAAATTGTGAATGAATGGAAATCCTAATGAAAATTTTGGAATATCGATTTTTACTCATGCAACAATGCACGATCCCAAAATATTATTTACATCATTTTTCCATGAGCATTGAAAAAATAAATTGTTTTAACGAAAAAAAAAAAACACAAAATTAATAAAACACAAGAATTATAATTTAAAATGCGACTGTCTTGTAGAAATAATTCTCGTGTGAGAATGCCCACAAATGTCATAGGTAATAGAAAATTCCGTACCATCGATTTTCACCGATGCAGCATTACAAGATTGTTAAATTTTATTTACATTGCATTTTTCTGGTCGATAAAAAATTTCGGAGTAAAAAAAAATGAGGAGAAAATTAGATGACATGGTGGAAACGTCTTGTGGAAATGATTTTTCGCATGAGAGTCCGTCGAATGAAATTTTTCTCGTACCTGTGAGACGGGGATCCCTCTTATCTGAAAGCTCAAGCTATTCAAAATAAAAGTCTAGCAGCAGCAGCAGCAAAAGTCGTTAAATCGAATGGCATATTGGATGTGCGAGACTCTATCGGCTCGGCATCGCTCTACGGGGAACTCTTCTTCTTATTTTACCTTCCGAGATTACGTCCCACAGACGGACGTTATATCTGCGTGTACGTGTGTACATCGTGTACGGGGAATACAGGTACAACCAGACAATGCAGATTGAGTACAATTTACTGGATTCATCGGAACCGATCGAATCTCACGGGCCACTAAACCTCCCCCAAACTTAATTCTTCAATTAAAAGCGTTTCATCGACAAAATTTTCCGCAACCTCATCGGCTAGCACTCCACCCCCCCCCCTCCGCCTCCCCCTCCCAAAAGTACAGTTAACCGACCGTTCAACTATTCTGGAAAAAAAACAAACTTACAAATTTAAAAAATATTTTTTTTCGAGAAAATAAAAAAAAATAAAATGAGTATTTGTTTTTTTTTTTTTTTTTTTTTTTTTTAATCGAAGAAGGGGAAAAATAAGCACTCCAAGTTTTCTCAAAATTAAAAACGTTTCGGATGAAAAAAAAAAAAAAACAAACATAACGAACGTAATTACTTAAATCAGATCTTTTATTATTTGATTGAAACTTTCATTCAATTTTTGGGCCCTGAAATCATGATGAAATTCATATCGAAAGCTATAATAAATCTATCATTACCAAATGGTGCGTGTCTTATCGATGGAAATATGTGGTAACGTGGAACGAATGAATCAAAAATTCCAACCGCATTGTGTATCGCACGAATAAAAATATTTCAACGTAACGATAAAAATATTTCTTTTCCTTCAACAATGATGAATAAATTCGAATTAAATCGTGTGTCATATCAATAAAAATATCTGTCCCCCCTTCCCCCAGAATTTAAATTAATTCGTGTGTCATATCAATAAAAATATTCACCCCCCCCCCTCCCCAATGTAAATTCAAATTGAATCACTCCTCGTGATCAATAAAAAAAGAAATCTTCATTTCCCCAAAATAATAAAAAAATTCGATCCAAATTACGTCTCTCATCAATAAAAAAATAAAAATAAATAAAAAAACCTTCTCCCCAAAATAATAACAAAAAAATTCAAACAAACGATAAAGAAAGATTCAAATAAATAACAAAATCCAATAATAAAACATCAACGATAATAAGAAACTTGTCTCCCGTGTCGATAAAAATATTTTTATCCCCCGACGGCCAATCCCTCATTTATAAATACACGACATCGAATGAATAATCGATAATAATTACACTTGGTTGTACACGAAAACGACAATGTGTCATTGAAACCGTCTTAAATCGGCTTACCGGGCCATATGTGGCACAGACTGGGATACAAGATACGCTTCCCCCTCTTCCGCACCTCCTTCCACATCCCCTCGTTCGACCACGTTGCAAACAACCGCGTCCCCGGAGATTCGCGAACGATGGGGACGTAGGGAACAAACCCTCGAAATTCCACGAGCTACGAGGATTAGACGCTGGAGTTTCAGACCTATCCATGGTTTTAGACTCGACGGCTCACGTTCTAAACCGGTACTATATATATATACACATATATACACCCACACACGTACATATATATATATATATATATATACATACATGGATTTATGTACGGGACAGACTCCGTCGAACCGTGTAATATTCGTTATGCATATGTATAATGCCGGATCGGGACAATGACGATGAGGCCAAAACGTCGTTATTGATTGGCGTGTTGGAGTTATTAATTCGTCGAGAGGGAGAGGGGGAGGGATGGGGAGGGGGAGGGGGTCGGTTCAATTATCGGAAGCGAATCTCCCCGGGTTTGCGGCGGTGAAGCAGACAACACCGACAACACCACCGACACCGTCATCACCGACATCAACAGCAACAGCAACGGCAAGCAACACGAGCACACCAGCCGTGCCACGTCGATGCCCCGAAGAGGACGCTTTGCCGCGCTCGATCTACGGCCAATGCAATAACCCGCAATAATAGTAATTCAATTTCAACGTTGCGGGCATATATAGTGCGATATCGCAACCAAGTCAGCTCCCCGTACAGTTATACAATCGTGGGACACATAGTTTATCGAGCTTCGGGATATTTGAGGTATGTTCTGTGCACACACACACACACACACACACACACACACACATGTACAAACATAAATGTGTGTGTTGTGTGTGTGGGTGGGTGTTTTCCCGGTGGGGCCTGAGGGCGCTGGGTATGACACACGAGACGGATCAATGGCCATTGACGACTATAACCAACGTTTTTCGAACATCGACGAATATCAACGATTATAATTCATCGAACCTCGTGGACTATTGTTTTTCCTTTCTTTCGTTTCGATTCGTTATTTTTTTTTTGTCTTGTGATTTTTTCTTTTTTTGTATCCTTCGAGATCACACGTTGGGATATGTGTGTATATATGTGCTTGTAAAAAAATGTATAGAAAAAAAAAAAGGATAAGAAATGATTCACGGTTCGTAATTGCGTGACCCGCGTACGACTTGAATCGAAAAAATATTAATTTGCCATTTTGATTAACTTGTTAAAAAAAAAACGACAACGAAGAAAACGAAAAAAAAAAAAAAAAAAAATAACAGAAGGGCGTAAACAATGTAACGTAATCGTGGTGAGAGTGTGTATGGGAACGACTGAGAATCGCGAAGGAACGAAGAAATATATATTTGTTTTCCCCACCTCTCGGCCCTTTCCACCCTTCAGGGTTCTGGGGCTCTCGTAATATCCTTTTTTCCATTTTCATTTCTTCGTGGCAACAATAACAACGCGCGCGCGCGTTAGTGACACGATCGACGAGGGTGTGAAAAAACGCCTGTTGTAGTGCACGAGTGTGAGAGAGGGCGCAAGAAATGTCGTCGTGGAAATGAGTCTTGGTGAAAGGGTGAACAAAAATAAAAATGAAAAAAAAAATGGTTTTTAAAAGGCTCGATATTAATCGTCGGTGAGGAGGCACGAGAATCGGGCGAATGGCCACGAATGCCCGTGAACCGAGTGTTGGCCGACGACGACGACTCGCGTCGGGTAGTTTTTTTTTTTTAATTATTATTATTATTATTCGTTGTCATTTCGTTTTATTATTATTTTCTATATTTTCAATCCTGTTTATTATTATTATTATTATTATTCTTTGTTATGATTTCTTGTTATAATCATTTTCTATTTTTTTAAATATTCTGTCCATTATTATTATCATTATTATTCCTATTCGTTATAATTTATTTTGATAATTATTTTTCATTCTAAAAATCTTATTTATTATTATTATTATTATTTCTTATAAATTTTCTGTATAATAATTTTCTATTTTTTTAAATTATCCTGTTCATTATTATTATTTTCTATATTTTTGATTAATCCTGTTTATTATTATTATTGTTATTATAATTTTATCATTATTATTATTATTTGTTATCATTTATTTTCTTTCGTTCGGTTCGCGGCCGGTCGGTGCCGCGCATATTCTAGCGACGCCACCGAAGAATGAAGAGAAGGGACCGAAGCGAGTTTCCGGAGCTTTCGTTTCGCAGGGAAAAGCCCCGGATACAGGACGGTGTGAATGCTTGGCCACGCGATACCACCGACCGGCATCGGCCGGCGATGGGAATCGGTGTGGTAGCGTGGTTTTCCAGTAGTAGTCGTGGGTACGTACGCGAAGCATTAATCACGAGCTCCTAGTGCCCTATGATTAATGGATCGCCTTCTGCCTCCTCCACCCCCCTCCACCCCCTGCCATCACCGGCTCACTCCCACCAACACGTGCCACTGTTGCATCGTATACGCTGATTCGCTTCGATCGTTCCAGCCTTCGGTTTCCATCCCCCTTCTGCACCTCTCCCGTGCCACACATTTCTCTCCCCCTCCCCCTCCTCGCCCTCGCCCCTCCCAACCCCTCCAATGTCGTATCGTAACTATGTATTTGTTGTATAAATGCGTGTTTGCCGTTCTAACAGAGGGGTAGATTTTCACTGTTGCAAGCCTCATTTGTACCCAATTCCTTCGGAACAAAGAAAACGAGAGAGGAAAAAAAAATTATAATAATTATATATTTGGTCATGATTTATTCGTTGGAATGAAGATTCTGTTCTGATTGAATTTCATTGCTCGCGACAATCTGAGGAGGGGGGGGGGTGGATGGATTCATTAATGAAGCATAGGGGGCGTTACTCTCTATTTATTTACTCATTTATTCGTTTTTATTGATTGATTAATTGATTTGGAAATTTGAATAAGAAATTTTGGTTAAAGAAGAATGTCGGAACGACTTTATTTTTTTCCAAATGTAAGTATGAAAGAAAAGAAATAAAAAACACAGCATAGATTGAGATTTAGATTCGAGAATGAAATTCTTGAATTTTTCGTGTTAACAAGTACGTAAGCGTTCGTTGAAATGTGGATATAAATCGTTGAAGATCGTAACGGCAAACACAACCCTCGCGCGAAATGATATCCATTTTATTAAAAAAAAAAAATTTTTCCTTCTTCGTTACAAAGTTTTTGGATAGTGCAAAATCCGATCGAATCTTTGCTGCTTCCGTAGTTAACCGTTAAGTTTTCTCGACCGTTCGAACCATTTCCAGCTCGCCGAAGGAAAAGTGTGTTTTTTTGAAGCCTTTTCTTTTTTGTTTTTTCAATTTTTTTTTCATCCCGGCTCGCCTCGGATTATTATATCCGACGAGCCATTTAGTTGTGAAACTCGGACGGCCACGGTGGCTGCACAAAAAAGAAAGAAAAAAAAAAAAAACGCGATGGGTCGTAAAGTCGCACGTCGAAGGGAGAACTTTAAATGACAAATATAGCGTCGATATAAATTAACCCCCGGGACAGAGAAGAATGGTAGAAAAAAGTGAAAAAAAAGACAGAAAAAAAAAAAATGAAAAACTCGTCGACCGGGGTCAATGGACACAACGCGTCAAACAAACTTTTGCGACACTGCCGCAAAACGGTTTGTGACAATTGAATTTCGCGAACAACGATGAAAAATCCTATTCGGCATTCTCAGCGGGATTGAAACGACTTTTTTTTTTTGTTTTTTTCGCTCGACACGACAAACCTGTGTGATGCCGGCTATCAACCCCCCCCCCCCACTCCGCCCTTCTCCTCTCTACGTCCCACCCCAAGTTGGGCAAATGAAAAGTTCGTTCGGTCATGAGTTTCGTATTTGCCAAACGCAGAAAAAGTTCATGAAAAATGGTACACAGGGAGAGAGGGCCAATCGCAACTGGCAATTTTGCATCGCGTTATATGAAACTTTTACCGACAAATGAGTCGAGAGCAACGTTTACGGGGGGGGGGGGGGGGGGGGGGTATCGCGAAGAAAAAGTTCGATGGCTCGACAGTTATAACAAAAAAACAAAAAAAAAAAAACTAAAATGAAAAAAAAAAAATGAAATTTTCGCGCAGTTTCTCGTCAATCAAACATTTTTCATTTAATTCACATTGATTGAACCGTCCAAATTGAAACAAAAAAAATTTCTAATAAAAACCAGAAAAAAGAAGTGTGCTAACTCGCCCCTTAGTCCGGCGAATGGGCGATGCCAATGATATTGGAAAAGCCACAGCTGCAGACTTCGAAAGCCTTCTCTCTTCGAGATAAAAAAAATAATATTAATCATAATAATACGGTTGTCAAAAAAACTGTTAAAAAAATCGTTGAAAAAACGAATGAAAACAAATAAATCCAAATCAACGAGATCGGGTGGTCGTTAATGTGAGCCTCTCACCGGTCTGTGTCGTTGGCGAAGACAAAAAAAAAAGAAAGAAAAAAACAAAATCGACGAAAAAAAAAAAAAAAACGAACTAAATAACAAACTTTTATTTCAAAACTTTGAAGCTAATTGAATGTTTATCTGTGGGGTCGACGTTTGTGTATCTGTAAATGGGAGTCCACCGAGAGATAGTTTACACGTTTGGCCAAAGCCAAGTTGTTACCAGTTGATCCACGATACGGTGTGGAAGGGTTGCAAGCTCCTCGAGCCCTCCAAAGGACGTGAGGGTGTGTGGGTCCGGTGCCGAAGCTTCCACGATAGTTTCCAGTGTGTTATCGCGGACAGAAGGACCATAAAGCCCGAGGGGAAAGGGCTTGAGGAGGGAGGGGGGAGGAGGTTCGAAGGGACGGCGATGGTCGGACGGGGGGACAAGTTTTAGTGGGATTAGAATTTCCAGTCGATAATGGAGAACAAAGGGGTTGTCGTCGTAGTCGTCGACGTTGCAGATATGGGCAACGCACTGCTGTGGCCTCGGGGGCCGCAAACGAAAACGCGTGTGGTCGTTGCCGGGTCTCGTAAGTAGTGATACTCGGTCTGTCCTCGGACAGTAGATAAAGCCGGGCTTCGGTCAGACACCGTAAGAGTTTCACAACTGGACTCTCTCTAGATAATTGCTAACATCGCTGACGCTTATAAACCCCCTCACTTCTCCCCCTAGTTTTCCACATTCGCCCAATCAACGAAATCGTATGAAAACCGTCGGGAAAATTCATGATGGTGAAGATCGAAATTAAGAACGACCGAAAATTCAGAACGCACAATGCTGAAGACGAATGGTTCGTCTCGAAGTTTCGAATCTTCACTGTTTCCAAAGCTCACAAGTTCGACGAATGTTTTAAATTCGAATTGTAATTTTCCGAAAATCCAATCCTCCGATTTTTTTTTAAATTCCGACTGGTAATGTAGGAGAATTTGAAAAAAGCCCCGAACGTTCGAATTTCCGACAGGTCGATAAATCGAATCGAAAACGTTGCGAAAACAAATGTTTCGACTCGGCCAATGTTCCGACCGTCGATGTTTCGACGGATCAAAGTTTCGAAAACGTATACATGGACATATATATAGGTACGGTGGCGTAGCAGCTCGTTCAACCGCGTGAAGATTGCAGCTTCTGCAATCTTTACGCCCACTATACCTATACATATACATATATATACGTTGTCGAAACTTTGATCCGTCGAAACATGGCG
This sequence comes from Diplazon laetatorius, assembly GCA_963662125.1. NCBI lineage: Eukaryota > Metazoa > Arthropoda > Insecta > Hymenoptera > Ichneumonidae > Diplazon > Diplazon laetatorius. The sequence continues at coordinate 7,782,156 of OY759158.1, read as the reverse complement.
CGTTCGAAACATTGGCGAGTCCCGAGTCGTGTGACCCTTCGGAAAATTCTACCTTCGGATACATTGGCATTTCGAATTTTTGTTTTTGTTTTTTTTTTCGAAACCATGACCGTTCGAGACTCAGTCCGTTCGAATCTATGGACTTTCGAAATTTCGATAATCAGAATTATTCACGGTGTGAAAATTCGATGAATTTTTACGGAGATAACCGGCATTAGCTGGCATCATAATCCCTTCGTAGCTAATTGCACTTCTACCGAACACCATTTTCTCCCGGTTACTACATGGATTTACCACCCCCCCCCCATTCGCCTTTATCCCCGCTCACAGACTCGTTTAAGTCTACTTACGCAAGTTGCACGACCTTTCGGCACTGCGTCGGGAGGGCCCACCCGTGAAAATGTTTTTCCGCTTCCATCGCCGCCTCCCTACCATCAACACGCCTCCATTCTCGTTCGTTCGAACACTTTGTCCTATCATTTGATATATCATTTTTTTTTTTTTTTCGTTTTGTTTTTTTCTTTCTTTTTGTCGTTCGTTCCCTATTGGTCCGATGATTTCGCTTCTCATCCACCGCAGGCAGGACCGAACGATTATCCGGATGAGCTCTTGCTGTTGTTATTTATCGCGATGGTGTATTAACGTCATGGCTCGAACTATTAATCAACTCCTTGGTAGTGACTACTGACAGTCGTATACCCGGCCCTTTCTTTCTTCATACATTCCTGATCAACCAATTTTCCAATCTCATTATATTTTTTTTTCGCATTCAACGAAATGAAAACCACAAAAAATACAATTAATGAAAAACATAAAAGATTTCCACGTGCTGTTAATTTTCAACAAAGGGTCTTCCTTCTTCCTTCACACATACCTAATCAACCAATTTCCCAATCCCCTCATTTGTGCGCACTTAACAAAATGAAAATCACAAAAAATATAAATATAATTAAAAAAAAAAAGGAAATCACAAAAAATAAAATTAATGAAAAAACATAAAAAGTTTTGCACGAGCTTCTAATTTTTAACAATGGCGTATCCCTAACCGACCCTTTCTTCCTTCATCCAATCCCAATCAACCAATTTTACAATCTCATTATTTTTTTCTTGCATCTATCAAAATTAAACCCACAAAAAAAAAATAATAAATAAATAAATAAAAAATCAAAACATTCGCACGTTCGCCGAACTTACAACACAATTTTCCAAATAATCATCCACGTTCGAAGCTTCGCGATTATGAAACACGGCTCTGCATCATCCGAGCACCGGCTTGGGGAAAAAAAAAAAGAAAAATATAGGGACGGGGTCTCTTATCTTCGTCGAGTTAAGCAGCTGAGGCGAGCCGGAGATAAGCTTCGTAAAGCCGAACGGGGAACGTGAGTATATCTCGTCTGAATCAAGGTACTGAATAACCAAGAAGACTTAAAGCTCGGGATGTACGATGAACCCCCCCCCCCTCCCCCCCCCCCCCCCAAAGAAACCAAAAACCAGAAAAAAAATATACAAAAGTCGGGGGTACACCTTCGACCGGGTGAGGTGGACGGATTGTGAAGAACCGCGGTGAAGAATAGGTCGAGAGGAAGGGTGGGTGGGGTCTCTGTGCCACGGGGGTTTTCGGTTTCGCGGGTGGTTGCCACAGGGTACGGTGCGGTGCGAAGGGCGTGGGAGGGGGCGGGGGACACAGCAGCGAGTTTTGCGGTATCCGTAGTCGGAACTAATATCATTTCCGGTTGGCATTTGTAGTTCCCACAGCTCGCGTGCTCCGGTGATACACTGGTGAGCGAGCCAAGCGAGTGCACGCGCAGCCAGGGGTTGAAGGGGAGGGAGAGGGGGATGCGCGCGGTTTATACGGTCTCGGGGATGGTGGGATTAAGTTAGGTTTACACGTCATGCGGTGAAAGCCAGTTTCCGGCGGGGCTCGTGCGACCGAGCGCACAAGCAGTACACATATTATATATATACATGTATTATATACATACAAAGATATATATATATATATACAAATAAATGGACACGATCGGGGTAGGACGTAGCGACCACAGTGGCAAGACGAGAAAAGCTCTCGCTGGTTTGTACGGTTGTGTTTATGGACGCGTATAGACGTTATATGTGGCGGCTGAGCGAGAGAGAAGATATGGAAGGGGAAAGGAGAGAGGGGGAAGAGTGAGAGAGAGAGAGAGCGACGAGGGAGGGAAGCTAGTGCCGGGCGTTTAAAGATGCATGGACCACTCAACTCGAACCGGAAGCACTCCCCGTTATCCATGCGATTCCGTGAGGCCACGCTGGACCACTCCCCACCCCGAGGGGGATGAATGCCAAGCTTCGGGGGTGAACCGGAGGAACTGCCTCCATCTTTCTCTCTCTCTCTCTCTTTCTCTCTTTCTCCGTCTGATCGTTTGGTGCCTCTAATGATGACCACGATGTACTTAACGTCCGTCCACGGTCAACCAACTACCCCCACGTTTACTTCGCAGATTCTGTATGACTCTCTCGCGGTCACGACGCAGCCCCCCAACCTCCCTTCGCCTCCCTCGTTTCACCGAGACGCAAACACAACCCCGTGGAGACTCTTCGTACACTTTGTCCATCCGCGTCAACCCATCAATTTGGGGTGGCGCTACGACACCCTTCGAAGTTCACTCGTATGACATTAATGAACGCAAAAAAAAAGACGAATAAACAGCTGCTTCCCTCATGAGGAAGAAGAAGGGGTGAACGAAAAAAAAAAAAAAAAAAACAGAACATAAATACTGTGTCTGAGGTGACGTGTAAACGAGGGCCTGTCACGACGAATGGCGAACGCGAACGGAAGCTCGCGGAGTAATTAAAAAGCTCGGATTACTTTTACACTGTGGTAACAAAATGGGGAATGAGGGTGAGCAAGAGGGTGGAGGGTGGGGGTAGCAATGGGTAATGGGGGAACTCAGTCACTCTGATTAATTCAGAAGGGATAATGACGTCAGACGGATTCCAACCTTTTATCAAGCTTTTAGTAAGTTTTTTTTAGTGGGGGGGGGGGGGGTGACAAATTTTTTTTTCACGCTCCGACGGTTTTTACGTGGGTCTCGGGTGTCGCGAAGCGAACCGGGGGATGTTGATGTGTGTTTGTTCGTTTGTTTTTTTTTTTTTATTACAAGGAATAAAAAATGGCGTTCTCACCTGATAGAGCGTGTCCAATGTGATGGCGTAAATCATGTGCTCGACGATGACTCGAAGAACCGTGTTCGGACCTCCCTGGGTCTCGTTTCCTTGGACCGCCACCATCTGACCCTGTCCGGGCTGCAATACTGCTCCCACTGCTCCTCCGCCACTCTGACCGTTCGAGTTCTGTGGGTGTGTAACGAAAAAAAAAACATACAGAAATGTTTAAATAATGACAATTATCGATTGTTTGATTAGTTCGAGATACACGAGCGATGGCAAGCCTATTCTAGGCCTATGTTAATGTTCGTACAGCACAACGATACGTTTTTTTTTTTTTGGGTAATGTAAGCCTACGTTACGTTATTTATTTTTTTTCCTTTAAGCTCAGCCGATTTGGATAACAGATGGTTCGAAAGAAAATAAATAATTAATAAATAAATAATATTTTGTTGGCAACTTGAAGGAGTTTTTAGTCTACACTGGTGTATGCAAAAATTGCTTCGGTAAAGTTGAAACAAAAAAAAAGAATAAATAAATAAATTTAAAAAACAAAAAATTAGATATGTATATATTTTTCTATGTATATATATATATCGGCCGATGGAGGAAGACAGAAGAGAACACGGATGAATGGAGATGAAGAAGACGAAGAAGAATGAGAAGATGCAGCTACACGAGTATTTAAATTGGCCTTGGCATATTGAGCGTAAAAAAACGAAAAAATAAATTTAACAAAAAAAAACAAAAAAAAAACAACGTTTGAAGTGCCTTTATTTCTTTTTATCCTTTCTTCTCTTTCGTTCTCTTTCACTGTTTTTCACTCTCTTGCTCACTCTCTTTTTCACCGTTCTCCCACTTCCTCTTTTATCTTCCGCGTGCCTCGTTCTCCATTATACTTTGTAAGTAAGAATAACGAAGGACGCCACCCGGGATATTAAAATAAACCGCAGCCTGTCCTTTAACGTGCCCCAGGCTTCGGATTACCCCCGAACGTCGGGTAGTCGGGCTGGATAAGGTAAAAGTCGACCGGCAACCGGAGTTCCCGACCTCCGTAGACCTCCTCAACCTTTCCCCACCCAGCGAATCAACCTTCTTCGTTCGTTTTCTTTTATTTTTTATTTTTCACATCCACACGATTGCAATTTTCTCGTTGCCACACAGTGAGCACAGCTTGGCTCTTCGATAGCCAGAAGCTCAATGGACAACGAAAATGCGAATTGCGAACCAATTAAATTGATGGAATACACGAAAACCTTGGAATTTAAATGTTTTGTGCAAATGTATAAATGTATAGATTTTTTTCACGACGGATCGGAAAATTTGATCGAACGAACCGTGATGAATCGGACTCGTGGAAAAATATTCTCGCTATCTTAATTGAATTTTATCATTAAATATTGCTGCAATTTTTTTTTTTTTTTTGTAAATTAAAAAAAGAAATAAAACAACTTTATATGACGTGTATGTTAATAGAACGTTGAATGCTCTATTGACACCTTCTTGCTACATGAAATTATGCAATGGAAGAAAAGTTTATGTATATGTGTGTGTGTATATATACATATATATTATTTTTTTTTGTCAACGACGCACCACTCGTAAAAAAATTCTCGTGAATTATTGAAAAAAAAAAAGTGGAAAGCGACGTCGGTTACAAGATGGAATAACATAAAAATGAAGAAAATTCACACTTTGAAACACACACGCGCACACACACACACACACACACACACACACACACGCACGGATGAACCAGGCGAAAAGCGTTGCCCCGTGAAGAGCTCACTGCGCCCCATGAATGAAATATCATCTTTTCAATCTCTCGCATCGACCGATGGCTGTGCACACCGTGACGCGTTTCGAAATTGTAACGGTAGGAAAAAAGAAAGATGAAAAAAAAAAGAAAGAAAGCAAGCCGGAATATAAGAGAATCCTCGAGTGAGCAAGCGTGAAAGATTTGGCGAGAAATGGTTTTTCAAAATTTTTTTTTTTTTTTTTTCATTTTTTTTCAAACGCGAAATTTATCTCACGGACGAGTGAAAGAGTCGCGAGTGTAGAGCATACGGTACGGTTGCTCACGATGGAAAAAAAAAAGGAATTTCGAAATCTCGGTTATTTTTACGACGAGATCTCACGTTTGTGTTGCTTTTGAAATCGTCGGATGCGAAATACCGACTCGTCGTTATTTTCCAGTTTCGATAAATTGCTAATAAGCAATCATAATAATAATGATGACGACAGCATAATCCCAATCAACAATGTATAAAGCATTATTTGACGGAAACGATATATAAATTCGGTGGTCGATGAAACCCGAAACTTTGATATACGATTAATAAAAAATAAAAAATAAATAAAAAAAATAAACTAAATTGGGTAACCACAGTACAAGAGACACAAGCCGCAATAACCCCAAAGAGTAATTGTATATGATCATTCGCATCAATTTTTTCATCCCCCCAACAACGTTGAAAAAATAATAATAATAATAATGATAAAAATACAGAAAGTACATCCGAGCTCGTAGGGATGTAAAACGAGCAAAAAGAAAAAATAGAAGGGGGTGGTGGCGGGGTGGGGGGGATCACGGAATGCGTATCAGAGAGGCCTGGTATTCGACCGGGCGAGTGTGCCGCTTAAACGGGTAGTCAAAGGGCTTACCCGATAAAAGCCCCGGAAAACAATGGTAAGCTCTCGTTTCAGAATGCACAAAAAAGAAGGGCAAACTGGGATAGAGAAGCGGGGCGAATAGGGGAACGGGGGAGGCCGGGGGTTCGGTAAAAGGAGGAGGTCAAAAAAAAAAAAAAATCCAACGAACAAACAAACAAGCCGACTCGACAATGCCGAATGTTTCGGTCGTTTCGGGCAGACGCGCGGGTTTGCACGTCGAATCCGAGGACCAAGGGAAAGGGTTAGAGGGTAGGGGGCGATGATGACGACATCACTCGCAACGACACAGAGATCAATTCTCAAAGTCGTGAATTATTAATTTCGACAATGCGAGAGAAGGGGTGGGTTGGGTGGGTTGGAAACATAGCCGACTAGGGCCCGTAGGGCATTTTGCATCGATTAACATTATAATTCAATTAGCACAGGGCTCGTTTCGCTTGCATTGACGAATTCGAACCCTTTGCCGTGGGTTAATGCTCGGAGAACCGTTGGATTTGACGTCGTTCGCAGTATCTCGCTTAGATTCGAATCGATAGACCGATTCTACGAATCAAACGTTAATCTCTCTTCTACCCCCCCCCCCCCGACCCCTTATTCCGTCCTTCATCCCCCCTATCGCCAGGGCAGATGATATATACATATCGCGTATTATCCTCGGATCCTCGGCGAAATATCTATCTCGATCTCTCTCACTCGTTGCCATGAATAATATTTCGCAATTTCACATGCACCCTGTCAGCCATATGCATTAATCATTGGATGAAGATTAATCCGAGTTCGATTGTATCGATCTTCGGATTATACGATTATTTTTTATTTTTTCAATTTTGTTTTTCAACTACCACATCGTTTTCCAACATTGGATGACAAATTATGCTTCGGGGACAATTATTTTTATTTATCGTTCCAGTCGATGTTTGTCGAATCGAACGAACGACCCCCCCCCCCTTCCCCCGACCCCGCACTGTCCGGCAATTTCCGGTCGCTTCGAAACAGCTAACAAGCGATCGATTTCGTAAAGGTTGTCTTTGAAATGTGAAAATAAATCGATGTAATAATAAACTAACTTGTTCATAATTTTTTAAGGACCTCGTAGTAGAGTTTAAGTATCTTTTGGATTTTACGAAATCGCTTATTTTTTTTTTATAGAATTTTTAGACCACCTCTTATCCTTACCCCACCCACATCAATTTTTTAATCCAGAGGCAACTGCTATTTTGACCACTTTTAATTGGATGGAATTATTTTTCCCAGATACTTTATCAACATTGAGGAACTACTGGCAAGAAATTGGAGAGGGCATCATTTTCTGAATATTTTTTTTTTCATTTTTCCAAATTTCGTAAAAAATCGAATTTTTTCTGAAATGTCAATATATGATAATCCTTTCCTATCTGAAAAAAAAAAAAAAAAAAAAAACAAAATCAAAACTCTCTTGCAAAAAATCGATATTTCGATTATTTTCGATGGAAAATCGATATTTTATTATATCGTATGATTTTTTAAATTATTATTAGCTCAAAAGAAAATTGATTTTTTATTCAGTTTAATCGATTCATTTAATATAACCAATCTAATTCGCAAGAACGTCAACGAAACAAACGCATAAAGCAAAATTACGAAGTTCCACGAACGAACGAATAATCGAATGTTCATTAATCCATTAACTCCCACAATTACGACAAATAGCACAATGGGGGTACATCACGTCAATTCCTGACATTGTGCCTTCACAACGGATGATCTCTCGTCGTTCGCCGTTCCACGTTACGAAACTACTCTGTTTCGCTCGCATTATCCGGTTTGGCAAACACAACGGACATTAGCCGCGCATATATGGGCCGACGGGTTAAACCCGTGGCCGGGTATTGGTGGATATCCCCATTGTGATCGAAGTCCCTTCGAGAATCCTCCTCCAACAGAATAGATCACGATTATATCCCACTGTTCCGAAGTACCGCAACATAACAGCACTAGTGGCTTCGAGACCGTATAGTCGTGACGTTGTCCTTCTCTCCTTTGCCTGATCATGATCACATCGAGCCATCATCGTCATCCTCGTTCTCCTCCCCCCCCCCCCCCCCCCGCCCCTACGTTCAATTTCAAGTCGAAAAAATTATCGAAATACATTTTCATTCAATGAAAATTTATTTCAAATACTTTTCATAATTAATGATAATGAACTTTACCGGATTTGTTAAATATTTAAATTTATTGTAAAATAATAATTCACGTGAATTGGTTAATAATTATTACGAAAATATGAAATTATTGATTTATTCATGATAATAGATGGTAGTTTTTTTTTCAAGTATTTGAAATGTATGTTCGTTGAATGGAATCCCACCCCGGAACTAGATAGCCTATATGTAGTTTATGTAAAATTTATATATATATATATAGACTATATGCATTTTTTTTTACTTAGGATGGTCTCGTTTGAAGAAAGAAAATTAGAGATAAAAAATTACCGAATAATAATTTTATATTTCTGCAGTTCTCGACTTTCTAAAACGATTCAGAGAAATTTCAACCCGAACAACCGACGAATATGCCATATCTCATCTTAAAAGTCACAAAAAGCTTTCGAAAAAAAAAAAAAACAAATATGGAAAAACATTTTTTAATTCGATGGATCTTCGGAATAAATGCGAAACTTTATGTGCTAATCGCCGACGACCACTTCGACGTTTCACTCGAAGAAGAAACAGTTTTTTTTCTAATGAAATTTTTTTCATTCAAAATGATGAAACACTCGAGTTCCAGAACTGAATGCAAAATTTTCAAATTTCCTGTCAAAGTCTTGCGAACGAGATGAAACAATGAGATAGTCTCGTGTCGTCGACTTCGTCGGATTAATTTGGACGCTCACGAGAAGCCACCCCCTCTCGCCCCCTCGCGCTTGACGTGGTACGCAGAAAGAGCCCGCACGTACACCGATAGCTTCGCGTTCAAGGTTTCGCGCTTAGCTGTCGAATCTCTCCCCGCACAGACTCTCAACGTCGTCGGACCAAAGTTTACGACTTACTAATTAATTAGGCTGATAAACGAGACGCGATAGTGAAATTCCCTTCTCTCGCGGCCTCGAACCCTCACTTTTCGTTCCACGCCGCGTCGACGACCCTGAGGAATCGTAAAACCCGTGAACCGACCCCCACCCCCCTCCCCTTCCCGCCCCCCACGCACACCAACATTCACGGGTTTTTACTATCGCCCTTGGCTTTTCACGATTCATTCGTAAATTCCGTGAGAGTTACGTTTTCTTCATTGCTCGAGTTACCACGTGCCTTCCATTTATTCGCCATCGCGATTTCACCACCCTCTTCAAAATCCCATTTTCACTCGACAATTAGAGACTTGTAAATTATCGAAACCCTTGAATCGAATCACTCCTTCCCCCTCCCGTCTCCCACCCCTCCGCCGCCAAAACTAGACAGAAGTTTTGTTGTTTATTGCAATTGTATGCCCCCGACGAAAGTAGAACCAATAACAAACGTCACGAATTTTCGAGGGTTGAATTTATTTTCATATATATATATATATCGTTAGACACATATTTTAGGGGCGCGTGGCGTTTAGTTGAATTTCGTTACCCTTTGGCGTTTCATTGCGAGCGAGTACAAGGCCGAGTAAACAAAAAAAAAGTACATTGTGTATCAAGGACGTAAAGAAGGGGATTTTGTCACAGTCGCCTCACGTCCTTGACACACAATATACTTTTTTCATCCGACCCCCCCCCTTGAAAACGTTCATTTCATGCATATGACGAAGCTCTGGATTGAAATCGGTCACTTTGCGCCCTTTTCGCAGGAACGGAATATAGTTTAAAAAAAAAGACATATACAGTCCATACATAGTAAGGTGTCCCAACAAACCGAAACCAAAATCCGAGATTTTACTCGCGATGCCCATATACACTTCAAATATGGTATATATATTTTTTCCACTTGGAGAAATTAAGACAAATAGAATACTATTCTTTTGCACAATCATCCACAAATTAATATTCATTCCTCGAAATTTCTTCACATGTAGTAAGATTCTAAAATAATTTCACCCATGAAACAGAAGAAAAAGAAGAAAAAAAAACATATTCGAATAATAAATCTACGACGATGCATATCGTACGATTTATAAAACAGTAGCAGGTTGCAAAAAAAAAAATGAAAAATCTATGAAAGTCTTTGGGGTGTCGTTGAGAGTAAATGACGAAGGGTTGAGAAGCGTCAGGACGACAGACGTGCGGGGGTGAGGCGAGAAGGGCGATGGTGGAAGGGCCGAGGAGGAGGAGGAGGGAAGGGGGGGGGGGGCGGCGAATGTTTAATGATGAGGTCGATAAAGTCGCCAGCTGCGCGTCGTTTCCGTCGTGGCCCAATTAAAGTCTTCACGGTTTCTCTCGTTTGGGTATCCGCGTGGTCTATCCGTTATCCAAGCAAGCTCGAAAACGTCGTAGGTACGAAAAAGCTCTTTCTCCGAGCGTCCCTCAAGGTTCTTCGAACGACGAAGACGACGACGACGACGAAAACTATTGCGATATAACTGGAAATCTCGGAGAGGGGGGAGACTTCCGGACAGAAACGACGAGAAACGATCCGGGCGTGTGGGACGTATTTATATATATATATATATTTTTTTATGGTCTAAGGGATGAAAAAGGGTAGTTGGAAATGAGATGGGACTACGAGAAGCTGTTGTTACCGTTGCTACTTATGTTATACTGTTTCACGATTGAAGCACAGTAATTATTATCGAAGGGGGGGGGGGGATGAAGATGATAATATTCCAGTAAATCCCACAATAGCCACCCCCCCCCCCCCCCCCCCCCTCGCCCTTCCTGCTCCTGCCGCTCGGCCGACCGACTCTCCAAGAGTCCCCGAGCTTCAAGAGTTGCTATGCTACGCTACGCGCGTTGCTTTTGATGGGTTTTACGGTTTTGTAACTACGGCAAAAACTTTCGAACGTTACGTACTTTGCGTCTGAGCCTAAAAACTACCCTATCGCCGTTTCGTTTCTTCTCGTTTATGGTTCTAACGTTTTTTCCAGGCCTATTCGACGTCACGATTATTGCCGTACGGTATACGGTTTCGTATCGCCCGGTTGTGCCGATCGTTGAGCCTCAATCGGTTATACGAAGAAAGTGAAAAAAAAATTTTTTTTTTTGAAAGAAACAAAAAATGAAGCAAAAAAAATCGCGAATTTTTTTAGAACAAATTCTAGGGCGAAATGTTGATCACTATCGCACTACGATCCTATCATGCGATTTGCCTACTCGATAACTTTGTTGCATTTTTTTGTTGTTATTTTCTTTCTTGTTTTCGTTGGAAGAAACTTTTCAGTGACTCAAACTTTTTTTTTAACGATTATCGTTTAAGATTCGACGAAAAAGTGTATTACCGACTGTAATTGCTTCGATGTAAGTAACGTAAACAATGGAAATTATGAATAACAGGCAATTAAATGTTTTTTTTTTTTTCAAGTTTTGAGTGTTTCAAAATTCTTTTTTTCACGATTCTTGTTTAAGATTCGACGAAAAAGATTATTATACCGACTCGTAATGATTTCGATGTCACATAAACAACGTAAATTTCGAATAACAGATGGCAAATTTTATTAATCTAATTTTTTTGCGTTTTCGATTTCTCCAAAAAAAACTTTCGAGTGTTTCAAATGTCTTTTATAATGATTATCATTTGGATTCGACCAGAAAAGATTATTACCAACTGGTAATTTCTTCGACGTCACATAAAAAATGGAAATAGCGAATAACAGGTGGCAAATTTTATTTATTTAATATTTTTCGTTTTCGTTTTCATTAAAAAAAAATGTTTCAAGTGTTCCAAATGTATTTTTTTTCTAACGATTGACATTCGAGATTTTACAGAAAAAAGATAATTACCGACTGGTAATTGTTTCGACGTCACACGAACGATGTAAATTGCGAATAACAGGTGGCAAACGAAGCGAACGGGGGCAATGAGTCATCGACTTGAAAATCTGTAATTGCCAAACGTTAAAGCACGGGAGAGTCGATGGTATACAGATGTCGTTGGACTACGGAGAGGTTCGCATGTGTTGCGACGCGTTCTCGTATTAGTCTCGGGGCGCGGTAAAGGGGTAAGAGAAAGGGCTTCGACACCGCGGAGCCCGTCGTCGGTCGATGAGGTACAACCCGAGCTTATAGCTGCGCGAGTAAATGGTACGTTATGATAATGCCCAGGTACTCCGGGGGTCCCACCTGCACGTTAATTCGCGGCACGAACTACGAGTTTCGATAGTGCAGTTGTAAACGTTGTGTAGCGACCGCGAAAAGCGACTGTAATGGATATTTCGTTGTGGGGATATTTCAGTGAAACGTTATTTACCCCCCGCCCCGAATGGTTTGTCCAATATCTTTGTTGCGAATGGTAATTATTTTAGAAACGGTAAAATAACGAAATCGCCGATCGAGATCGATGAAAAAAAAAAAGAATGGTTTAAACAAATTTTTGCATTTTGTCGAATATGACGATTAAACGTAATTAAATAATTAATTGAATTATCGTTTCGATCGATGATAATTTAATTTGGACACTTCTGAATACGATGAAATTGTCGAAAATCCGTGATACGTTGTGATTCGAGTGGGTTGGAACAATGAGGAAAAAAAAAATACAGAATTGTCGATCGGAAATAAAAAATATGATTTTTAGGATTTCATTGTGATTATTAACAAATTGGCGTTTTGATCGACCATAATTCAATGGAAATATTTCCGAATACGATGGCGTCGAGTGGATTGAAAGTCGAGTTGACTGAAATGAGGGATGAGCATTCGTCAAATGAAAATTGTACTTGAAATGTTCTTTTTTAACAACGAATATGTAACTCTGATCAATTATCATGTAAAAATTTTGTATTATCACGTTTGTGTGATAAGTATGATCAATCCACGAGAATGATTGCATGATTATTCCATAGTGCATTTTGATATTCCATAAGTAATACAATTCATAATAATCATTTAATCAGAAGAGTATTATTTTGTGTTATTGAAATTTGTATTTGAATAGAATTTTTCATTTTCATAAATCCCGGATTGAAATAAAGAGGCAACAGATAATCGACACAATCGAGGATCCTGAACGACGATAAAATGAAAAAATAATTTTCGCCTTTTTTTCGGATCCATCGATCGAACCCATCGATTTGGAAATTAATGAATTAAATTGATGAAGGCTGAAAAAAAGGCGATGAGAAACAACGATCGACGAAGTGGATTGGTGAATAATCGAACAGCCAATCTTTCGGCTCATTGCCAATTGGCAGATGAATAATTCATCGACGATTCTGAGAATAATAAGAGAGCGAGTAAAAGAGAGAGAGAGAGTTAAGAGGTTGCATTAGTCTTCGAGCATGAGATATCCGTTTTTGGGGTGCCATTGATGAAGGCAAGGAGGAAACGTGAAAGTTTATTCAAGCGGAAAGTGGAAGTTGAGTACAAAGGGCGAGAGAGAGAGAAAGAGAGAGAGAGAGAGAGAGAGAGAATAAAAAAAAAGGGAGAGATTTGTGTGTCCCTCGAGATTTTAGCAACTTTGGACCTTCGAAGGGAATGAAAATCATTGATAACGAAGCAGTGGACGAGTGGCATCGCAGATGTACACGAAAGCACTCTTCGTTACCGGTTTCAAGCACCGGAAACAATTTTTCGAAAAAAAAAAACGAAAAAAATGATTGAGCAACAAATTATTTCCACAGCATCAATATCAAGGGCTATCCGATTGAAGAACACATCAAGAGTCGTGTCGACACGAACTCTACCGAAATTACTCGATGCTTGGAATGAAAATGATCACGTCGAGTTTTTTTCACCCATCGGGGGAGAGGAAGGAGAAAGGAGGGGGTGATAAACAGTCGGGCCTTGCCTCGGTGTGCGTGTCGAAGGGAATAAAAAGCTGCCCGTGAAATATAACCGTATCAACCACATCCTCTTTCCGTTATGGAAGTTTATCAATTCCGTTGTTTGTTTTCGTTTTTTTTTTTTTTTTTTTTTTTCGACCCTCATCGTTCGTAGTTATTTTTTCCGAAGGGTGAGAATATCCATCACGACTATCACGCTTTCCTCGTGCGTCAAACTTACATTCATTTCTCCAAATGATAAAAAAAATAAATAAAAAATGATAACTGACGATTTATTCGGTTTCGAGTTCAAGAGATAAAAAATTGAAAAAAAAAATCAATAAATAAATTAATTAATGACGAAACAAAAGCGAGAATAATTTTTCCACTAATCAACTGTATTTGCAAAAAGTTTATTTTAAAAAATGGAAAAAAAATATATAATAATAGAAATAAAAATAACCACATGAATGAAAAACAAAGAAGGAAGAGTAAACTTTTTTTTTACCAGTTAACTGTATGTGCGATCCACCGGCAGGCACAAAAATGATCCATCAACCGGATAAATCGCATTCGTAAAGCACACCCCGGTGGGTCTTTCGTCCTCGTTCCACGACACTCCCCCCCCCATCCCTCTCCCCTGCCCCGTCCTCCCTCAGGATAAAAATTTGCGCGTGTACATGGAGTAATCCACGGATACGCGGCCGGTGAGGTCGGGATCGTATGTTCTATTATTTTTTGTTTTTTTTTTTGTTGTTGTATTTTTTTCATTCGCCCAACGATTTACAAGCGCGAGGGGACGTCGTTGGTTGAACGTAGATTGCACACACACACATACATACATACATACACACACACACACACACACACACACACACACACACACACACACACACACACACACACACGAACACATATGAGCATAAACAGTTTCCCTCAGTGGCCAAATGTTGCGATAAATAACACGAGCTTAAGCGCGCGAGCTTCCGTGAGTTTCGTGCTCCTCCAACCATTGCCGCCCCCCCCCCCCCTCCCCGCACGTGACCACACGTACATATTAATATGCAAAAACGTTCGTTTATAACGTAACTCGTCTTACGTACATCATGGACGAGTATCCATCAGTTCGTAATGCGACACGTGGGTCACACGAATTCGCGATGACGACGAACCGAGGTTCAAAAGTGATAATAATGGATTTTACATTTTGACATAGGCGTCGAATAACTTTACCTCAAAAGAAACAAAAAAGTAAACCCCAATAGTTTTTTTTTTCAAATAATTAACTAGGAACCAAAAAAAAAACACAATAGCCATGGAACATGAAATTCACAAAACACATTACAAAGAAATGAAATAATCTTCTAAAGAGGCTCAACCGAACCAAAAGAGCGAGGCGTGATGAAAAATAACAATCAAAATGGTCATCCGTCGCTAGTTCTCCGACCATCTTGAGTAAAAAAATTATATTCAGTGTATATGTAGGATATATGTGGGATTAGGCGTGTATAGTCTATATATATAGAACATATACAGACTATACATAACCTATACAGTCTATATATGATTATATACAGACTATACACGAACTATACAGTCTATATATAATTATATACAGACTGTACACAAACTATACAGTCTACATATAATTATATACAGACTATACACAAACTATAGTCTACATATAATTATATACAGACTATACACGAACTATACAGTCTACATATAATAATATACAGACTATACACAAACTATACAGTCCACATATAATTATATACCGACTATACATAACCTATACAGTCTCTATATAATCAATACACATAGACCACACATGACGAGTCCCATAAATCAAGTTCATAAACATAAATTATTTCCACTCGGTTAACCAAATAATCGCGCTACGCCCCCGAAACAAATCTCACAAAAATCATGAAAACAATGACAATGATCCGAGATCGAAAATCGATGGTGAAGTTTGAGCGTTTATGGCATACGCGCGATAAATCGCATACCCCGATTCGACCGGAGGCGTGGTCTCCTCCGGCCTCAAGCTCGGTGGGTTTCTCGACTCGGTTAGGGACGCGGAAAACCAACGGCCGGATCGAGAAGCATATGCACACGCGAGACGAACCACGGGGGGGTCGGGTGCATAGCTTTGCTTCGGCGAAATTTGAATATTGGATCCGGAGTGCACCCACGGGTATCGAAAGCCCGAGGAGATGCTGGACGTATGTACCACGCACGTTACCCTCCCTAACCCCTTCCCCCTCCCTCGCCCTCTGGCCCCTGGCCCGGCGAGAGCACACACTATCGCTCGGTACTCGTGGGAAAATGCACGTAACGCCGCAACATGGTCTCGTTTCCCCTTCCCCCACCCTCCTTCCCGTCCCTTCGCCAAAACCCTTTCTACCTTCACCAGCTTGATCGGGAAATCGCATAAATTCCGCTAACGAGTGCTCGTCGGACGGGCGTTAGACCGAGATACATCTATACCCAAACTACCATCCATCCTTCTCACTCTTTCACTATCTTTCTCTCGGTTTTCATTTTTTTTTTTTTTTTTTTTTTTTTTCAATTTTGTTTTGTTTTTTTGATAATATTTTTATCTCTCGTTCGAGTTTGCCGCGGATTTAGTTATTCGACCGAGATTTTCGACTGAAAATTCGTGGCTCCAAGTTGGATTGTGTAACGAAATACCGAAAGTGAACCTGGCTACTAATTTTCTTCCTGACCCTTTCTCCTTTGACGTACGGATGAATATTCTCTCTTTTCTCGTCGTTTTTTTCTTCGTTACCACTCGATTTTCAACCCGTTGAGGTCACACCGCCAGATAATAACTTATCGGTCACTTGGGGTCCAGCGACCCCCACTTGCAAAAACCGAATCACATATCCGTCATCTTTTTTGCTTTGGTACGAGTTGTAAATGTTGAAAATCACTTTTACTCGTGATTAAAATTTGTTTTTTTTTTTTTATTTTGCGACTGGAGAAATAATTTAATTCGCGTCTAAACTAGCTTTTGACGGTGCGTTACGTTAGCAAAAATGTATAACTAAAAGACGAGAGAAATAAAAAACTATCTAGCCGGACTGTCGAGAGATCTGTAAAATCATAAATCCGATATTTCAAAAAATGTTTGGCTTTGCCCGTAATAAGTGATCAAAGTAACTTCAATGGTAGTTATAATTATCTGGTATGAAAAACCCGAACGAGCACGATGTGGACTGCCAGCCATCTGCGCTAATTTAACGAGAAAAATATTTGAAAAATTTTACTTTCTCACAGAATTGTTTTTTTCCCCAATGTTTGTCGGATGATTCGCGAGCAAAAGAAAATTGAAGAGGGTTTTTTGCAAACGTTTGACGTGAATTGATAAATAGAGAAAAATTTGAGAGATTGGAAATTATATGAAATGACTCGAAATAGGATTTAAAAAAAAAAAACAAAAAAATGAGGCTACGCTTTTACAATTTTTTCCCTAAACCCTCTTTTCCTATGGATGAAATTTCTATACATAAAATGCGTGTCACTGATACGATTTCGATAACTGAACATTTTTTCGTTCCTAAAAAAAATTAATGTTTATTTTCTTTTTTAAAAATCTATTTTTCGTTACATTAATTATTTTTAATCAGAATTTTCATTTTGTTATTTAATGGAATTTTAACTTTTACGTTTTTTTTTTGTTTTTTCGCCGTTTTCTTTTCAGTGGCAGTGGCGTGGATCTCGATTTCACAACTCCACGTCGAAACGGATGAGGCGAGCAGACATATAGCGAGCAGAAGTGCACTTGGTCGGTAATATTACTAGCCGGATTCCTCGCCCGTCAGAATGATGAAATGGCTCACGCGAAGCGAACACCGAGCGAGATACACAGACAAGAGAGAGAGAGAGAGAGAGAGAGAGAGTGAGAGAGAGTCCGGGCTATGCGATAGTACGGACGAGTCGGAATGATCAGTCTTTCTGCCCGGTCGTGTCGTTCCATTTGTTCGCATTATATCTCCGGCTTTTTAAAAAACTAACCTCCGCAGTATCTATATACATACATATATATATATATATATATATATATATATATATATATATATATATATATATATATATATATATATATATATATATATATATATATATATATGAATAGTACGCATAAAATTGAAACCAAAAATCCTGTTTGTGTCGTAACAGCAAAAAAAAATAAAATAAAAAAAAGACTGCATGAAAAATAAAAGTAGCAAAAAGACTTTCTCATCCGTCACGTGACAGCGAAAAAAACCCCAATGAAACATGTCCCCGATGCACGATACACGGTGACGAGGTGTTCCCGAAAACTAACGATAATCGAATGGTTGTCACACCGTTGTCCCCATGATCATCAAACTAACCGATCGCGAATACTTCGAAATTCATTCGGATGAATAATTATTAGAATATTGTAAATTTTCACCATCCATAACCATGGATGAGCATCCATTCAATGGAAATGTATTTGAAATACATTGCTGTACTGAATCAACAATCAATTATCGGACCTATGGAATATTCATTTTCATTCGAAAATAATAATTCATCAAAATTATTCACAATCATCGAACAAATGTGAATATATTAATTATAATTACATATGCACGATAATGTATTACAATTATTCGCTCAAATAAGTATTTCGAATACATTTTCACTGAACTAACGTCCACCCCCGTTCACGACTTCCGATGGGAAAAAACGAAAATTTAGTCCTCAAAAAAAAAAAAAAAAAAAAAAAAAAAAAACTGGTTCGAGCAACAAAGTTAACGTGCCTCTTAGACGAAAATAGAAACCGAACAACCAAGAGCTAGACGTCTCGTCCGTCAGGAAGAAAGAAAAAAAAACCAAAAAAAAAAAAAAAAAACCAAAAGAAAAAAAAGGAATCCGAGGAATGTGAGAAAAGAAAGATAAGACGCGTGAAAAGAGAAAAGGGTAGGCGAGGGGGGAACGAAGGAAAAGAGGCAGGAGCAGAAGACAGAGCGAAAACGACCTATACAACCCCTCCCCCCCCCTGACTCCTCGTCCTTCGCAAAGCTCGGATTGGCGGCAAGAATGAGAAGTAAAACTGAGATGTGAGAAATAAGGATGAGAAAATAATATATGAGGGCCGTCTCGTGGAAACAATGCGGCGTCGTAGATCACCCAGGACACCCTCCATTAAAAATATTACGCCATCTTGGTCGTGGGCAACGTTCTACCGTGCCATCCTGCCATTTCGTTTTCTCGAGCTTTTGCCTCTCGCCTCGACTCCCCCTCCCCCGCCCCTACCCTTCATCCCCTCATGTACATTGTAGCAACAGCCGCCCTAGTTCTTCCCTCGCCCTTTTCAACCAACCATCCCTCGGTTTCTTACACTTTTACTAGCCAGCCCATGGGCTCCTTCACCTTTTCGTCGAGTATTCCTCGTGGTCGACGATACCTTCCTCGACGAGCTTTTCTCACCGTTCAACGTCCTTACAACCCCCTTCCCTCCACCCTCGCTCTTCCACGACCTCCCATCGCGTTCACCGTGGAAACTACGGTCGAGAAAAGCTACCCCCGTTGCTTCGCGAACGTACCGAATAACAATGTGCCATTGTTGGGTGTACACCCGGTACACCGGGGTGTGAAATATGCAAGCAGTTAAGACCGTTGGAGCAATGACGAAGGCCATCCCAACTCCTGGTTCCCCAGCCCCCCCCCCCACCTCGGCCAGGGGTGAGGGTAAGAGGAAGGGTTGTAGTTCGTTGGTGGTTCAACGGGCTTGCGGACCCCCCGCGTCTCACCAGAACCGGAGATTCTCCATTGTTGCGAGAGAACCATCAGGCGATGAAAATCTCACCCCGTGAAAATCATCTTCGAGACGTC
The DNA here is from genome assembly GCA_963662125.1 of Diplazon laetatorius. Classification (NCBI taxonomy): domain Eukaryota; kingdom Metazoa; phylum Arthropoda; class Insecta; order Hymenoptera; family Ichneumonidae; genus Diplazon; species Diplazon laetatorius. Next base: position 7,762,590 of record OY759158.1, on the reverse strand, counting down.
GTATTTATACGGTCTTCTCACTTGATAAGTGAAAAGTCTTGACGACTTTTCACGAGCTTCGCTTGCACGACGACAACTTTGACGGGACGCTCGATCGTAATTTGTGTCACGTTACCGACGAATGTGTCTCGAAAACGATGACGGGGAGACAATGTCGTCTTGATGCTTATTGTTTGCGATTGTATATTTTCAATTATATTCCGAGATGTGACATTTTTTTGTGGTGATATTTTTTACACGGTTGGGAGATTCTTAATGAGGTCGGGCTTGGACGAATTATCTGGGATATGGGTTTCTTGCTTATGACGGATTGTAAACGTTATTTGAGATAGTTACGATAATGTGGAAAACTGCGGAAACCGAGGAAAACGTTTTATTGACGTGAGGAGAATAAAAAGGCTTGATTGATTCAATGAATTGGGGGTTGCCAAGGACTTTTGTGGTGACTTTGAGAACATGTTAACGGTGTACGTTTTTTTATAATAAGGGCTCTTAAACAATAAATATTTTTTTGTTTATGTTCCGATGCATTGTACATACAATTGCCACAATTGCATTTTCCGCAATTGCGACAGTCGATCAGGTGAGGGTGAGAAAAAGTAGTCTATCCGTCTAGGGTTAGAAAAAAAATCATGTCAAAGCTATGCTACATCATTAATCATAATCCATCAAGCATTCCTATTGAGCGCTGAGCATTGCATGGAGCGTGTCAAGTGTTTGTGATTATAGAGTTGAATCAATATTGATAATTTTTGTAATTTTTTTTCATAATACAACAAAATAACAGGTTTGTTGTATGACTGTGAAAAAAAAATCGACGGTAGACTTGCGAAAACGGAAGGAAGTGGTTTTGGGGAGGGGGGGGGGGGGGAGACGTAGAAGGCGAAAGGTGGGATAATACGGAAGAGAAAGCGTCTTCCGCATAGTGGTGCCCTTAACCGGAGATAGGAGGCGGTTGCCTCTGCATGGATATTAATTATTAAGTGCGGTGCTACGAGCGAGTGGAATGAAGGAAGGTAACGTGGAATATAGGAAGCATAGGTGCATGGAAACGTGCACATTGGTATATGAGGGGGGGTCGAGGGGGGGTCGAGGAAAGAGGGGGGGGCGGATTTTGGGAAACAATGCACCACGAATTACGGTGCGGAAGACTGTTGGATGATGGTCGAGGGTTGGCGAGGAAGGGAATGAACCCCCGCGGTCGTGGAACAAGTTGTTTCGTAGCTCGCGAAAGAAAATTGCGGGCCGGGGGGGGGGGGGAGGGGAGGGATGGTAGAAGTTGTGCAAAAAGCTTGCACGAGGTTGAGAAAAGGTGGATTGAAGGTGGAGAAAGAAAAGCTCGAAGAGAAGAGTGAAACGGTTTGGGGTGAAATCCGAGGTTTCGTTGTTTTTTTTTTCCAACCGCTCGTCGGAATTCGAAAATCGGTGAAACGTTTCGAAGGTTCACGTTTCCGGTCGTAACCGAGATCCACGGAAAATTCGGAAATGTTGAAATTCTACGGTCTATGAGTTTTTTTTTCAAATTTTTTTCTCATACGCTTCTCGTATGTGATATTATCCCGGGATATTCCGTACGGTATCAAATTTTAAACACAGCTGTCGAGAATTTTCTTGAATAAATGTGAAGAAGTGAATATTATGCGATGGGTGAATGAAATATTCCATTATTTTGTTCTCTCGTGGTTTTGACGTGTGAGCAATTTTGTTTGCGTTGAGAATCAATCTTTTTTTTTTTCACGTGATTGAAGGGATGAATATTGCAATACTGACTATATCGATTTAGCTGGCGCACTGGGGTCCACCCCAATAAAAATCAAGTCTTATTGTTTGAGACATTCTACAGATATTTCGCAGAATAAATACTTTTTTTTTCAACAGCAACCATGGAGCTATTTGTTTTTTTTTTCTTTCAAAAAGTAGATTATTTCGAGAGTATTCAGCTTAATTAAAAAATCTTAATTGGAAAAGTTTATCACGTGAAAAAAAATCAAAATTCGTTACTCGCAGCAAATGTTTTTGTGACCTCGGGGTCCGAACGACCCCCTGTTCGCCTTCCACGATACTCGCCGATGAATGCGTCAGTTGAGAGTATTGGCATTTTTATTGGGTGTGTGTGTGTGTGTGTGTGTGTGTGTGTGTATGTGTTGTGCAAATTTTCAAACGAGGCCCATTATTATTTTTATGTCCATCGCGAAAAAAAAGTCAAGAGCCACGCACGAAGATGCGCGTATGACGAGAAAATGACAATGAAGAGTTGAAAAACCGATCGCGCGGTATTTACACACTCGCGTTGGAAAACATAAAATCGGGTTCACGTCGCAAGTCTCGTTATGAACTATACGAGTGAGGCTGAAAATTTTGTTTCTCTTTTTTTTTCTTCTGTTTTTATTTTTTTATGAGTTTGGTGTGTGCATTCGCGACACTGCGCATCGACTCGTAAAGGGCAACAACGAAATTCGAGCCGTCGTTGGGGAAAAAAAAAAAACTATTAGTGCGACACCACCTGTTCGTACTCGCGCGCGAAAACCCATACACAAACGGTCGAGGGCTTGAAGCTCTCACGCGCGACAGCAAACAAGAGAAATGATTATAGACCCCGGCAGAGGGATGTTAAAGAAATAGGAAAAAAAGAGAGAGAGACAGAGACAGAAAGAGAAAAAGAGAAAGAGAGAGGAAGCGTTATAGACCCACGATGCATATATTCGCGACCCCGGCTTTACGGCCCATACATTCGGATGCGAGTGGAAACTGTCAGTGTATGGTCAGACGTTCGCTCCTCGTGCACATGGGCGACGAATTTCGAGGCAGCAGTGGTCGAATATCACTTCCCGGCTCATTTTACTTCGTGCAATAATACAATTCGATTGCTTCCAAACGCGCATGCTCCTTATTTAACATTTGAATCAATTCGTCTCATTGATAACAAGAAAAAAAATTGTTCATTCTTCTTTTCATTCTTCGGCTTCGAGATGATCAACATTTTTTTTAATTCCTTGAAACGTGAAGATTCGACGCACGTGGTTTTGATTCTATTTTTCAAAATTTTGTAATTCCAACGACGAAAATTGAAAAAAAAAAAATTCTTATTCTTCGTTCAATTTTTCGACTTCACGATGATCAACATTTTCCAATCCTTCCAAACGCGAAGCTTCATCGTCGTGCTTTTTTTTCTTTATTTTCCAAAATTTCCGAATTTCAATGACAGAAAAATATATATTTCTCTTTTTTCTAAAATAAATTAAAAAAAAAAAATCGCAGTGGTGATTGTTTGAAAAATGAACCCGGACAACGATGAACCGTGGCAATGGCGTCGCAAGCACGACGGGACAACGGCTCGCGGTGACAACACGAGAGCTTCTAAAAAAATTTATAGACGTTAAAAAAAAAAGAAAAAATAATAATAATCATAGGGTTTGGAAAAAAACAGGACGAAGAAGAAGAAGAAGAGCGAGTGAAAAATTGTTTCGTGTCCGTTGTCTCGTGGCTCGTTAAAAATTTTCCACCAAGCCTCTCGTAGGCGTTGCGGGGGAGGGGGAAGGGGACGACGACATCGTCATCCACACACACGAAAGGGCGAGATGTCCCTCCCGCCCATCGTCCCTCGCGTATGTGGGCACCAGTTACAAAATTACAACCCGAGTTTTACGAGTTTTGGTCGAGTGCACGAGCACAACGAGAACGGGATAGCGTATCGCGAAGGGTAGCGTCAGCCACGGAAGAGAATGGTAGTCATATCGAAGACAATGACTGGGACGAAGAGTGGAAATGGAAGAGCGAAGAAGGGAAAATGGCGAAGATGGCGAGAGAGAGAGAGAGAGAGAAAGAGAGAGCTTTGTATCAAGAGTGGCTGAGCCGTTGCCAGACCGAGTTTTCGACGTCGTACGTAGAACAGCCCTAAACCCTTCGCCCAACAGCGTAACAGCCCTTCCAAGTATTTTCAACCACCGAACCCACCGACGAAAGACACACGTACTTGGGTGTGTGTGTGTGTGTGTGTGTGTGTGTGTGTGTGTGTGTGTGTGTGTGTGTGTGTGTGTGTGTGTGCATCGTGTGTTGGAGTGAGAGAGAAGAAAGCGGTTAAAGCGCGTCCCGGTGCTAAATTAATTACTCAACAATGTCTTGGCCACCAGGGCGGATGCTGCTGGGCCACTGTGCGCCGCAATGTGCGCCCCCCCCCCCCCACTCCTCGAACCACGGATAAAAGGAATTAAATGGAAAGAAAAGACCGGCGAAGAATAATAATAATAGACGAAAGAAGAAAAAAAAAACGGCAAAGAAAGGAAGAAAAAAAGTATTTTGCAAAAACAAAAATTAGAAGAAAAGAAAACTCGTCTAATTTGCGGCTCCACGGGATGAAACTAAGGGTGGGATGAGATGGGGGGCGAGGGGGGGGGGGGGAGAGCACGAGGCAGTCGGAGGAAAAAAAACGTATAACGGGGTCCAGGTGGCGTTGCACGAGCGACCATGGCTCAAGTGTCACGCCGTGCGACTTTATTAAACGCGAGTCTGAACCCTCGGCCATTACTTAGCGATGTATTAGTCCATGGCGAATGAAAAAAAAAAAAAAAAAAAAAAAAAAAAAAAAAAAAAAAAAAAAAATGTTAAACGAGTGATGGGAAATGAGTGACGAGCACTATTTGCTTTTGATAGTCCGATTCTCGGGGTGATAAGTGATTTTGTGTTTATCCATTACTTCTGTAGTTTTTATTATTGTTTAAAAGATAAAATAAAAATTTTGCAACTCGTTGTTCTCTGTTCGGTGTGATTCTGTCGTGCAAGATTGTTTATTCTTAGGCGATAACTGATTTTCCGTTTATCCATCGCTTCTATACTTTTTATTATTATTTCAAAAAAAAAAAAAAAAATTGTAACTCTTAAAAAATTGATAAAAAAAAGCAAATCACGAGAAAGAAAAAAATTTGCAAAGAAACGTAGAAAGAAACGGATTCACCGCGAGGTGGTTGGATTTTCGTGATGAATCAACTCGAAGGCGCACCTTATCTCCATCCCATTTGAACTACGAAATAACTCACTCGTCGTCTCACGCAACAGACAACGTTCCGCAAGACCAGACGAATACTCGCCAATTCGATGCATCAAGAAAAAGAAGAAAAAAAAAAACGAAAAAACCAATGAGTCGAATGGATCTCGCGTTCGACTTGTATATCTCCGAGGCTTTCACGTCGATTGCTTTTCGCGGCGTCCCCGTCTCGTTTTGTCAATCGCGACATCGTCGCGAAAATCATTCGAATATCACGCCCCGCGCGATTTTTCACGGCGTGAAACAAGATTTTTCGGTAACCCGCAATTTTCGTCACGATTTTTTTTTTTTTCAATTTATTCATTTATTTATTTATTTATTTTCGTTTCGCTCGATCGAATCTCGTTCATTGCCAATCGTCTAATTTCCTAAATGGATTCATTCTCGAAACTCGTCGAGTTCGCGACGTCTTACGGTGCGGGCAAATTTAACGATTGTGTCCCTTAGAACTCAAACATGAAAAGAAACTTGCTTCCCCCTCCCCCCGATTTTCTTCTTCACCACCCCCAACTCCGACTACGCGAAAGAGGACGAATTAAATGATGAATGAAACGTTGCAAAGTCCAAGTCCGAAGTACATGGAGGGCCGAAGCCAAGCCCTTTCGCGAATAACCGTTAAATGTGAGTACATACCAACGAGAAAACTTTCGACAACCCGAATACGATTTCTCGTTACGAATGTGTGCGCCATCGAACGAAGAATCAATAACCATCGGTATGTCGTTAACCATCGGGTCCACGAGTCCCCCACAACCATTTATGAACTATTTATGACGAACACACTCGATTCATATTTAACTTCGACGTCGACGTCGCGAAGTAACTTGCGTCTTCGAATTGCGAATAGCTTGCGACGAACTGTGTGGGAACTTCGACAACGGAACTCTCGAGCGGCGGAAATGTTGACAATTTTTTTTTTTTTCGGTCGTGTACGAGTGAGAAGAAATATTTGAAAACTGGATAACTAGCATTGATTTCAATACTCGATGTGCTACTAATTGCAATTGTGATAACAATAATTATAATGATGATGATGAATAATTTTATTTTTTAACTTGATATGATAATAGTTTGTTTTTTTTTTTAAGATACGGTGAACTCCCTTCTCATCAAAATCTCCGAGAGCCGAATCGAAGAATCGGCGAAATTTTTTGAGCTCATGCACCTCAGAATGTGCGAGAACTCAATAATAATAATATTAATAATAATCATAGTTATTGTTATTATCATCCTCATTAGTATTTCTATCATTATTATAATATGAATAATGATTATTAGCATAAAAGTGATATAAATACTAATGATGATGATGACAATAATAATAATCATAACAATAATTATGATTATTATTATTATTATTATGATAATAACAATGATTAATAATTTCAAAAAAAATTGATATAAAAACAATTTTTTTAGTCACGATGAACATTCCTGCTCATCACAGTCTCTGAGCCCAATAAAAAATTGGTGAAATTTATAATAATAATAATAACAATAACAATAATAATAACAATAACAATAATAATAATAATAATAATAATAATAATAATAATAATAATAATAATAAAACCAACAACAACAACAACAGCAACACAAACAACGACAACAACAACAACAATAATAATTACTATTATCGTCATAATGATAATAGTTATAAGTATGTTGAGCAATTATACGTGTGAAGCGAAAAAAGAGGGGTGGGGGGGGGCTGCGTAACAGTGATGGTGGAGGTTTATTAGTCGAATAATTGTTGGGTCGAGTGGGTGGTCGGTTTGGGGCTCGAACGGGGGGAGGGGGGTGGGGGGATGATGGTCGGTGGCTCGTAAATTATGCGTGGACTAACTATAATGGAGTTTGATGGTCGAGTAATAATCACGTGGATGACTCGGGCCTCTGGCGATGTTTCGGAACGGTCAACAATGCGGCGAACCGTGCGACAACGACCAGAAGCGTCTGTGTGCGTACACGACGCCACGAAGAACGGATGAGCGAAGAGGTCGCGGGGGAGGGTCGATGGTTCGGGGATGCGCGAGTTACACGATTAAGAGGCATGACCGGTCGTCCATGATGGGTCGAAATAGTTCGCGTCAACATTTTGCTTAATATTCCACGTTGACAAAGGGATTTTTATTTTTTTTTTGTTGTTATGATAACGCGTTATGATTATTTCAAAATCTAATTCTCATCGACTGTCAAAAATATTCATTCACTTCGAGCATGCCACGAGCATTGGATCGGTTGGCCGGGGGAGGGGAGGGTGGTACTAATTTTTTTTGTTTTTTTTCTACCAAACACTACGTGAATTTTTTTCTGTTGTAGCGATTGTTTTTTTACGGGTTTTGGGTGAATCACACTAGCGAAGCAATGGGGGTTTGTGAAATTGAGAAAGAAACAATGATACTGACGTCGGTTGGGCTGTCGTTGTTGTCTGGTTGACTACTGACCGCATTAGCCTGGTCGGTCTTCAATTCACGATGATTGCTGAATTGCACGTAGACCGCACGGTTTCTCAATTGTGCTCCCGAAGTTGCGAAATAAGCAACCATCGTCGAGGCTGCACCCTCGTCCGACATTTCCAGAAAAGCCTGAAACAATGAAATGCAAGAAACAAATGAAAAATTTGATTATCGTGGCGATTAATTAGTTCGGTTTTGACGAACGTTAACCCGGCCTTATATATGCGAATTTTTTTCCAATTATTTTGATAACGGTTTTTTTTCTTCAATTATTTCATAAAATTATTTTAATAACGGTTATTTTTTTAAACTATTTGATAAAATTATTTTAATAACGGTTAGAAATATTTTGAGCTTTGGAGAATTGCAAGAATTGCAAGAAATTTCGAAAGAATTGACCGCAGCACAAGCTGAAACCGAATTCAGCAGATAGTTCAGTTCTTTCAATTGCCTCGCCGACGAATTGTCCCGGCCGCTAGTGGAATAAGACCGAGACGAAGACGCGGGCAAAGGGCGAGAGGGGGGGCTGGGATTTCGCAATTCCTTAATGAATCTACATAATTTCCCAATTTCCCAACCTCCCACAACACGTTTCTCGCTTTCTCGCTTCGCTGCGAAATCGTCTTGGCCTCCTCGCGCGGCCGTTACACCGTTCCAGATTAAATTTCCGTCATTCCCCCGCCTCCCCTCCGCCCCGCTCTCTGCCGCTCTCCCGAGCTCACTGGATTCGTACAATTCGAGACGCGAAAAAAAAGGGAAAGAAAAAAAAAACGGGCCGAAAAATTGAATCAACGAATAAATCCGTGTTTGAAATATTCATCAACTAGATTTTCAGTAATTAATTATTAACAACGTGATATAATCATCTGCATCATCGATATATGATTAAAGTGGATTCTCATTCATTCGAGCGGTATTATTGCCAATTAAGCTTATCCACACAAATGGATTTTAAAAAAGTATGGACTGCATTAAATTTTTTTTTTTTTTTTAATGTTTATCGATGAAATTGGACATTCGAATTCTATGTAAATACATAAAATGCCATCGTTATGAAAATGATAAATATTTATTATGTGTATGAACGATTGAATTTTTGTTAAATTTTTATATACATTGTACACGAAATGCACATTGTTTGCATAGATGAATTACTCGTCCATTACACATGGAAAAGAGGATATTGATTACCGTTCGACGTGTTTATGAAGTTCATGTCCACTTTATTTACAAGTCGAACTGTACAAGTGAAATAAATGTATATATGTATATGTACAGTTATATACATAAAACTCTGTGTCATTATTATATGGTTCATAGTCATATATAGATATTTTTTTCCTCGGGTAATTTTAAGTTCAACAATAAAATGAAAAGAACAATGATTATAAAAATAATAATTTTCAGAATTTTCGTATTCCATTAAAACGATAAAGACATATTTCTTCTCGTCACTATTTCGACCTCGCACTGTAGAAATGAACCACAGAGTTAAAACAACAAAACATGCTTTTTTTTTTTTTTAATTTTTCAGCCCGCGAGCAAGTCCGCTTTGACTGAATGATAATTTGTTTTTTTGTTTTTTAGCGCAGAAAAATATATATGGTTCACAAAAGAAATCAACACTTTGCGAGTGTTTCGCGCAGTTTTTCGTTGTTTCATCGGTACGAACACACTCGACCAACGACTCGTGGGGAACAAAAACAAAAAAGTTTGTTTTTTTATAGGATTTCTCAGAATTGCGGTTGTGGCGCCAGGTGGATGAAGATGTAAAGTTTTGACGGTGATTGGTGCCGGTGGGGAGAGTAAAACTCGAAATTATCGTAATTTACGGTAAGACGAAAAGACGTAACCGGAGGTAAAAGGAGAGCGAAATAGGCAATCGCGGTGCGGGGGCGGGGGGGGGGGAAGGACATGGCAAAACGGAGGAGGCTTATATTTCTTCGACGTTTCTGTCCCTCTGGCGACAATGGCTAATCTCCGCTCAGGCCGACTTCCGGCGAACGATAAATAACAAATGGCTGAGCCTGTGTGGTTTTCGACGTCACAAAAAAAAAAAAAAAATCTTTTTCGATACAACGAAATGCGAAGAATTTCATTTCATCCAAGGACGTAAACACAATACGTTTCGACCTCTCCCCCTCCCCCTCACTCATAAAAGCCACGAGCTTACAATGAATTCTGATACTTCCGTTCGTTTCCGTCCTTTTCCTCGTCGTCTCGTCGTGCGCCATCGTAAAAGTTGCGAAAGTTATTAATGCGGAAAGGAATGAACGCGTTCAACGTCGAACGTTAGGCTTTGCCACGAAACTCGTGAAAAATCATCGGAGTTTAGAAAACGCTTTTTTTTTTTGTTTGTTTATTTTTTTTAACGTGAAGAATACGAATGTCGATAGTGAGAATCGTGTGAACTGTGAGCGAGCTCGAGCATTTTTTTTAGAAAATGTAGTCTCGAGATAATCGAAAAGGAAAAAAAATTCACAGCTATCCGACCCCCTCCCATAGACCGAAAAAGTGTACTCAACATTTTTTTTCCCTCACCCCGTTGAGTGGGGTGTCTTTGAATAGGTCGGCCAAGATGCAACAAAAAATGTTTCAGGACCTTTTGATTTCAGCCCTTCAGTCACGAGACCCTTATCTCCTAAAGTCGTTATCAGGCCACCTCCCCCCCCCCTCGTCCCATGTACAGAACCACAAGCAAGATTCGTAGTTATTTCGCTGCTTCTCGCAAACTTGAAAAACCTCTTGGCTGAGGTCTCTCTTGAAAACTCGAGGTTAAGAAAAAAATGTAAAAAAAAAAAAAACAACAACAACGAAGAAAAAAAAACGTTTTAAATAAAAAGAGGTAAATTAATGAAAAATAGGTCGAAAAAATTTGCGCGGAGCAAAGATGAAGAAGTTGGAAAAATGAGAGAATGGACTTTTGGTTGAGAGACGGAAAAGGATTTTTAAATTTCGCAGTTGCAGGACGGTGAGAGGCGGGGGGAGGGGAGGGGGGGAGGCAGAGAGCCGGGGGCTACCCGGGGAGTCGTAATGGAATATCAGAAAGTTGCTTTGAGTAAACATAGCCCGGTTGAACGGGCAAAGTGAGTACGAGAGAGCGAGAGAGAGAGAGAGAGAGAGAGAGAGAGAGAGAGAGAGAGAGAGAGAGAGAGAGAGAGAGAGAGAGAGTGAAAAAAAAATAAAACGAGGGAGACAGAGCGAGAAGAGAAAAGGGAAAATGCGTGGCATAAAGGTAGACAGACAGACAGACAGACAGACAGGAGAAGCTGACTTCGGTGATGTGCGTCGCGGTATAGTTGCTTGGCGCCCCGAGCAAACTCATACACTCTCAAGAATTTCATTTTAATTACGCTTACGCCGTGGCAACGACGAAGAAATGCGGCGGTCGGCGAACGCGAGAGCAAGGTTTTGGGTTGACGAGGGGTTAAGTTGGGTGGGGGGAGTGGGGGGGGGGGGGGGGGAGGACACAACTCGATGGAAGATTTTCATGTTGCCTCTTCGTACAAGATGCAATGTCTCGCGACACACTGCGATACATAATATTATTACAGCACCGCGTGGAAGAAGATGAGAAAGACACGTGAGATTGCCCCGAGAGTTCGCTTTGCTCGTCTCCATTTAGCCTCGGGCCGAGAGTTAACTCTGCTTGGGACAGGACCACCCCCCCCCCTTGAGCCCTACGGGCGAATTTCGTAAAACATAATGTTCAAAAGTTCAACATTAATTTCGCGAAAATTCGAAACAGTTTCGCCGAAAATATGTTACAAATAATTCTGAGCCAAAAAAAAGAGGAAAGAAAAGAAAGAAAACTAAAAATAAAAATTATTGACAACTGGCGAGAGATTTGACTTTATTTATGGGGAAATATGATATAAATTTTTAAGGGTTCTATGTCGTCTGTTGAATTCCATCGGTCCAGAGGTTCAAAAGTTCAACATTAGTTTCGAGGGAATTTGAAATAGTTTCCTTAGAATTCCTTAGAATTAAAAGAAAAAGGAAAGAGAAAAAAGAAAACTAGAAAAAAATTATCGCCAACTAGCGAAAGATTTGACTTAATTTATGAGCAAATGATATATAAATATATATATATATATATTTGCAAGTTCTCCGTCGTACGTTCAATTCCATTGGTCCCAATGTGCAAATTTTCAAGACCCAAAATATTCATAATATTCACATTTCATCTCGATATTGGAATCGGTAATAAAAAATAAACAAAAAAAAATCGTCAAGCCAGGCACTCGCAACAAGACGAAGGAATGTAAAATATGTCTGATCGTCTTGTGGTCCCATATAAAAAATTTTGTTTTTCCTCTCATTTTTTCATTCTTTCTTCAATCGGTTTCACCCTTCTCACTCGACTCTTCAGCATCCTTTCGACAAAGGCTTTACTCCCGACGTTCCATTTCACGATCGAAAACAATCTCCGAGACGGAACCGGAAAAAGGGTTGGCAGGAATTGAAAAAAAAAAAAAAAAAAAGAAAACGAAAAAAAAACGAAGGTTCTAATCGATATTGATTTGAAGGTGGTCGGCGAAAAAATGAAAAAAAAATGAAAAAAAAATTTGTTCAATACGCGAAAACGGGGTGTTTCCTCGTGCTCCGGTAGAGCCATTCGCGGCAATTGAAATGGATGGGGCTGCAGGGGAACGGCCGGAGGTTCATAATAACGGCACAGGCCACCGTTCCGGTCAGAGCGGGAGCGCATAAACTTCCATGCACACCCTCCGCCCCCTCCGACCCCCTTTTCAACCCCTTTTCCATCGCGAATACATCCGCATTGCGTATCGATTATTCGCTGTTATAAATATTTTAATACCGATTTTAGAGCACATTGATTAAGCCTCCCCCCCCCCCACTCCTACCCCCTATGGGCAACTTCCGTGACCGAAACAGGCAGAGGCCCTTTCGACGTTCCGACGTCGTCATAAATACCATTTATAAAGAAATAAAAAAACAAACAAAAAATTAACTTTCCTCCGACCAACGTCACAAATTGTTCGAATTGATATCGTCAAAAAAAACGTCATAAACAAATTAAAGACGAAACAATTTTAAAAAATTATTATTATTATTATTATTATTATTATTATTATTATTATTATTATTATTATTATTATTATTATTATTATTATTATTATTATTATTATTATTATTATTATTATTATTATTATTATTATTATTATTATTATTATTATTATTATTATTATTATTATTATTATTATTATTATTATTATTATTATTATTATTATTATTATTATTATTATTACGGTATGTTCTACTTTAAAAAAAATCCCACGCGTGTCCAGCTCCATCAGAATCTTAAAATGTTCCAAACCCAACGATCCAAATATTATCTAAATTTTTTTTTCCAAAAGCCCAACCCCTCCTCGTGAACTTTTGCCATCTCGGTTCCACTGATAATCCGTTCAAACTCGATTAAACGGTTCATCGATGACCGAATAAGTTCCACTGTGTTGGTCTATGGATCGCTGATGACCACCGTTCGGCCCTCGGGCTATGTCGGAGCGTCAACGGCGGAAAGGGGATGAAAGAGAAGAGGGTGGACGAGGGGTGCGACAGCGTTGGCCTGCAGTGGGTGCACGAACCAGCGTTAATCGGGAAATCGCGAATACGACGTCCTTTCACCGGTGAAGCCTTCCCACATCGAAATACAAACGACAACATGAAACGTGACGGGGGAGGGGAGTGAGAGAGAGCGAGAGAGAGGAGAGGAGTGAGGGGGTTGGCCTCGGTTTGTTTCGCAAAATCCAGTTAAGCCGAATGCGAATCGTCACGCGCGCGTTCTCATCACGGATGCCTCTGTAGCTTTCCATTCTCCGTTCGGCTAAACTCCAAATCATCCCCCATCGTCCTCCCCCCTCCCCCCGCCCGTTGCGAATGGATTCAACACAGATAGACACGAGTATGGAAACACAGAACGCAAAAGCTCGTTGGAGACAAATGTCCCGAGTGTGTGTGCGTGTGTGTGTGTGTGCGTTTGTCCTCGTTTCGCGATTAATGTGTCGCTGTCAATAGTCGAACTGCGTATGGCAGCGCACACGCACCTTCCACCCCCCTCCCCCCCGGCGATGATGAGTCTATAACTGTGTTAACGGGTGTGTGTTCCAACCGTAATTACGCGTACGACAACGCGAACGAAAATCGCATGCACAGTCGCGAATATTACGTTTGCGTTGCTGGCTACGATGCAAGAGGGGGGCTCAAGGGTGGCTTGAAGTGCGTTTGCGTTCGGCAGTGAGCTTTGGGAGGAGGACACGGCTCGGTCGAGGAAAATGAAGAGCCGCGCGGCAGGCGGAGAGAAACATGGATGACGAAGGTTTACAGCTGATACGGTGAAGTAGAAACCATGTGACGGGAGCCCATCGATGTTGAAGGTTGATGGGAAACGTTGGATTACCCGACCACGTTGATCTTGCAAGGGAAAGGCAATGCACCGTTCTCCCTGTCTCTGTTGCAAGCTCAAGAGGGGCGGGGGGGGGGCGAAGAGAATGCGGTTAGAGGGGGTGGAAAAGGGTGAAAGGGAAACACGAAGGCAAGCATGAGACGAAGTGTGGCAGAACGAGTGAAGAAAAAATTTATAGAGGCTATGTGTAAATTATTTATGGGACTAGGAATATATAGTGTATATATATATATATATATATCTATTGTTAGGGTGGTTTTATAAAAAAAAGTATGGCCACGCGACTTCCAAGTGGGTCTAGACCATGAAAAAGGAATTTTCATTTTTTTTTTGTGATTTTTTATTTCTTTCTCTCTGCATTGCCTGCATTTGAAAGTTTTTAATATAAATTTTTTTCACGATGAAGGTCGAGACAAGAAATTGGAAAATATATATATATATATATATATATTGTGAAACATTATACCACAGAAACACCGAAAAAAAATTGGCGGCTATCCGGCAAACATAACCTAAAAAATTAAAATAAAAATGATTCTTATTTTTTTTTTTTTCGGTTGATGTATTTTGACGATGACAAGTCCGTGTTTTTTTTTACTCGCATCAGAGAAGCTCCGGTGAAAAAAAAGCGGACGAGGTTCGACTGCTTTTTTGTTTTTTCGTGTGTGCTTCTGATGGTTTTCTCACCTGGGATTGTAACCCGATTCTTTTGTGAATAAAAGAAAGAACTTTAAGATTGAGATTTACATGGTTCGTCTCATCGCGTTGATGGTCCTGACGTCTTATGCAACTGTGTGTCACGTGTGTGTGTGTGTGTGTATTTTTTATGGAACAAACTTGTAGCTCTTGTCACGACGATGTTACCTATTCACCTTGGACGTGAATACGTTATCCTGCTTCGCATGCACAAAGGGTATGAAGAGAGAGAGAGAGAGAGAGAGAGAGAGAGAGAGAGAGAGAGAGAGAGAGAGAGAGAGAGAGAGAGAGAGAGAGAGAGGCCAGGAATATGTAACCGGAAGCGGATGGGAAAGGATATATTATGATCCTTGTGGTGGTGAAGGATTTACAAACGCGCGAGATTCCGGAGTGAGGCTTTGGCGACCCGGAGGATCCGTCGAACGGTCACCGCATGGACCACTCTCTCCGAGCAGCGTCCCCGGACTCCCGGGTAGCCTTCCATATAGGACAGCCTTCCGGACAACTCGGGCTTTGAAGGAGCTTAACCGTCAACCGGAATTTTTAATACCGGTCACAGCAACCGACTTATCGATCCCCAAAGTTGTTTTTTTTTTCAAATTCATATTGCAACATTCTATTCCTCATCCCGCGTATCTATTTTTGTTTTATTTTTTTCACACTCAATGTTGTTGTTTTTTTTTTCATGGGATTTCAGAATCGGTATCCGTATCACAGATTCTGAAAATATCAACATTTATTTAAAAAAAAAATATATATATATATATATATATATATATATATATATATATATATTATCTCCTTTGTTTAAATCAAACTATTCAAAAATAAGCTCACCATACAAAGTATAGACATTTTTCAAAATTAAAAATCCTTTGGAACACCAATGTAATTCGGAGATCCATGAAAAATCTCTCTCCAAGTTAAATCCATTTGAAAATCTTTCGTATGACAATGCACGAAATAGCAAAAGAAAGAAAAAAAAACGTAAAGACGAGAAACGTGAAAAAAAAATTAAAGAATAAAATAATCGACGCTCGTGATTAATCTTTGTATCATAGTTGATGGACCGTGAGGTGGTGAGGAACGCGTGCGGGGTGTGCGAGGGAAAAAACTGCGGGGCTTGAACTAAGTAAGTCGTCGCTTTATTGGGGTAGCTATGTTGGGGGTAGTTTCGGTGGCGAGTCAACCGAGAGTTATTTTCTGATTTAAATAAGCGCCACCGGGTGAGCCTTGCCGCTGCGCAGCCGAGGACGAGAGAGGCAAAGGAGGAGAGAGAGAGAGAGAAAGATAAAGAGAGAGAGAGTGAGAGAGAGAGAGGGACGAGTTGGAGTGTTGGGAATCTTTCATCTTAGTCCAGAGTCGTTCGTCCACCGTGGCAGAACGGCAATGGGGGGGGGGGGGGGGGGTAGCGGGGAGGGTGAAGCTACCCTTCTGGCACAGAACCCGCGGAGGGTGGAATATGAATGTAATTTATCCGCGGCTGTGAGGGATGCGGAACGGGTTTCCCGGGCTGAAACTACGTTTGAACTCGTTTCTACGGTTCCGCCTGCTTAAAGAAGGTCTTTTTCCTCCGTGGCCCTTTTCCTCGGTTCTTCGGTGGGCCAGAAGAGGGAGGGACGGGCGGAGGGTGCGGAGTCGCGTCGGGGAAAAGGTTCTTCAACGCGGTGACAGACACCGACGAGGTCTGTTGAGGTTCGGGTTGTCAAGGGAGAAAATGCAAAGCCGCAGAAAGATGGAGAAAGTGCGAACGATGGACGGAAAGGGAGATTGCAACACTCTCGAACGAACCAGCGACGTGATCAGTAACGTCGCTGAATCAAAGAAATTTTGCATCATTAATACAGATTCCACGGATACAAATGGAAGAAAAACCAACGTTTGAGGCGTGTGTGTGTGTGTGTGTGTGTGTGTGTGTGTGTGTGTGTGTGTGTGTGTGTGTGTGTGTGTGTGTGTGTGTGTGTGTGTGTGTGTGTGTGTGTGTGTGTGTGTGTGTGTGTGTGTGTGTGTGTGTGTGTGTGTGTGTGTGTGTGTGTGTGTGTGTGTGTGTGTGTGTGTGTGTTGATTGTGAGATTTCACGGAGAGTGAACGTACAACTTTAGATATAAATAATGGACGACAATTCAGCACGACTGGATATATTTGATTTTTTTTTTCAGTTATTTTCTGGATTGAAATGTTTTTTTTTATCACGTTGAAATATTATTATTTCGTAACGATAGTTCGACGTTGTTTTGCGAACATTGTCGATTAATTTTGGGCCTAATTTTATCCATAAATTTCGAATGGATTTTCAATTGAAATAATAATAATAATAATAATAATAATAATAATAATAATAATAATATTAATAATAATACTTTTCGTCAAGTTTATGAAAAAAAATTTTTAGATAATTCAAACATTCAAACCGAAAGAAATCTTTATTTTTTTTTTCGTTTATATATATTTTAAAAAATTTTATATTCAAAGTCGAACGAAAATTACAAAAGAGTGAAAGAAAAATATAAATGCCGTCTCTATCATTTCACTCGTACTGATACTACTTTGTTCTTTGTTGTTTTTTTTTACTTGTTGGCCACCTTTTCACAATTTTTCCGTTTGGCGCATGACGTCAAGAATGCGCTGTGAGCTGAGTGGACTATCACAAAAGTACGGATATTTCCGGTAGGTACGTGGGGGATCAAGGCGAATAGCGCGTTGTCATAAATATTCTCATACCCGTAGCAACCTCCTCCTCACGATTTTCCTTTCAAATCGTCCCCCCCGCCCCCTCGTCATTCCGCGCACCCGAGCGATGCAAGCAGTCACACACTTCCGACGTCTTGTCGCACAGCCATCCTCCCCAACATCGATTTTTCATCGACGCACAAACCGCGATACAAGAATATCGGAAATACGTTTAAAACAGCGACGCGCCCCCCCCCCCCCACCCCGCCCCCCCAACCCCACACACCTATATCCGGAAAACTTTCGGAAAAAAAACATCGTCCGACAATAATTCGTAAAAAATAATGCCCATCAGTGAAACCGGAAACCCAGCGGTCACAATCGATACACCCCGGGCGATCAATTTCGGCGGTCGGAGATCGAAACTGTCCGGAGAAACTTCATCGAACCGGCTCGCGGGCTCATCGAATGGGATATACATTTCCCAAATACACACACTCATAAACACACACACACACACACACACACACACACACACACACACACACACACACACACACACACACACACACACACACAAACATGTAGTAGGTACAAACAACTGCGTGGATTCCCATTACCGCGGATATTCGAAACTGAAAATCGATATGGTAGACGAGAAACACATATATCGTACGTTTTGCTTTGACGCTATATATAAATATATATACATATATACGTATCAAAGCGGCAAAGTGAAATTCGTCGGACACGTTCCGAGAGCGCCATCGTCGTTGGTTTTCCCCGTTTCCGTATCATCCGATCAACTCCCACTACCCGGACGCGAGATTATTGGTCCATGTCTAATTTTCCAAAACTTCGCGAATCTGGAAACACCGTGTCCCGGGAAAATTATGTAGCTGAAACGTGTGGATGGTACGCACACACACACACACACACACACACACACACACACAAACGTGCGCGCGCGTAAAACTTCGGTGTCGCGGATTCGTCGAATGTATCGACGAATTGGCGTCGCAGGACGACTCTCACACTCTGAGCTTTGTTCGCAAATTAATACGGCGTCGAGGAAAAGCGGATTAGCGACGACTGGTCCGAATCGATTCGTTTTGCGAAACTAACGCACATGTATCAGAGATAGAGCTTGGAGAGAGAGAAAGAGAGAGAGAGGAGAGAAAGGGGGGGGGGAGAGGGAAAAGAGAGAGAGAAAGAGAGAGGAGAAACAGGGAAAGAGGAGAAAAAGAGAAAGATGAAAAAAAGAGAGAGAGGAGAGTAAGAGAGAGAGGAGAAAAAGAGAGAGAGGAGAGAAAGAGAGATAGGAGAGAAAGAGAGAGGAGAGAAAGAGAGAGAGAAGAGAGAAAGAGAGAGGAGAGAAAGAGAGAGAGGAGAAAAAGAGAGAGATGAAAAACAGAGAGAGAGGAGAGAAAGAGAGAGAGAGAGAGGAGAGAAAAAAAGAAACATAGAAAAGATATAGATAAGTTAGAAGGGCCAACGAGGGACGTGCGTGAAAGAGGGGAAACAGGTTTTCGAAACAGGTAAATACGAAGGGTAGTTTCGGGGGTTGGTTGAAAACGAGAGAATGGGAGTTTGAATGAACGATATTTTCCGCGGACGGTTGCCTTCAAAACTGAACGATATACATAGATATATGAATAAGCCTGTATGTATATGTACATATATATACATATGTAGCCCGACGTTAAAACCGAACGGAGAAAGGTGAAATGAAAAAAAAAAAAAAAGGGATGGGGTCAGTCGGAGCGTCCCGGGGAAAATTGATAAACCAAATCGGCGAGGGCTCCCAGTCGTACCCGTGCGGAAAATTCGATTCTATTTTGCTGCTGTGCCACCGCTGCTGGGGCTGCCTCGATATCCTGGACGACTTGTGTCACACGGTATTCAACCATACAGGCTATATATCTTTCTCCGTCGATCTGCAATCGAATTTCGTTCTCGACGCAATTCGTCCCCGGTAATCATGGGTTCACTTGTACGTGAATTAGAAGAGCATCGAAAAAAAGGTGACGATCGAAACGTGAATACAGATATTTTTTTTTTTTTCGTTATCTAGTTTTTTTTTTCTATTTTTCAGAAAATTATTCTTCCCGAAAAATCAAATCTAATTGCGTTGAGGTTAACTTTTCTCGCGCAACTGAATTAGCGGTGAACGTATATATGCAAAATTCACAAATCTCTACGATGTCGAATTAAGAATCGAGAATTAAACAAAAACTATCATTGTGTTGTTGATATGAGCTTTGTCGTATCGATATTTTTTAATCCTTTTTTTACCTTGAAGAAAAAAATTCTCGCTTTTAGTTGAAGTTGTCTCTTTTACGTACGAATGAAACAATCCAGAACTCTCGCTCATAACCCACGGGATGCAATCTATCGTAAAAAAAAGTTAAAAAAATAGAAATAAACTTTTAAAAAAAGTCGAAACGATTGAACTACTTGCTCAAACAAAACAAAGATAATAAAAATCATAATGCACACAAGACGCGAAAAAAATTCGTCACAAAACGATCATGTTGAACAACATTGAACCGACTTTGACTTTAACTCTGACCATCGATGTGACAGAACGAGCCAGGAAAATTATTTCGTACGTTCCAAATTAATTGTCCAATTCGTTCGTGATTTTCGAGGAGAAAAGAGAAAGAGAGAAAGAAAGAAAGAGAGAGAGAGAGAGAGAGAGAGAGAGAGAGAGAGAGAGAGAGAGAGAGAGAGAGAGAGGGAGATGAGAAATCATTGTGACAAACGCGTGTAACGTCTCATGAGCTTTCTGGATCTCAACTTCGCCTGCTCTCAATTACTTCTCTTCCCCCCCCCCCCCCCGCCCCCCACCCTCCACCCTCACCCCACGCCAATTCCTCAACTTCAGCAGTCTCGCCACCGAGTCAACGGGTTAAGTCGTTGGCGGAGGTACTCAGGCGCGTAGGCGTCTGTCCGGCAATTAGCTTTGGTTCAGTCGAGTATCGAGTAAACGAGAAAGCGAGAGCTTACTCATCTAGACGGTCGCGCGAGCCCGCGCCCCCCAGCGGCAACAGCTAGAGCGTCAGTCCTCCACCCCTGTGCGCAATTACCGTAAATCGCGAAAGCTCATAGCCGTGGCAGCTTGCTCAACGTTTTGGCACAGATGTCCCACGGCACACAACAACCGCGTCTTCGGATGATTATCATCGTTCGTCCGGTTTATCAGGTTGCTACGCTAAGACTTATATGTATATATATATATATATATATATATATATATATATATATATATATATATATATATGCGACTTGATGCGTACCCCGATAACACTACTATAATTCACATTCACAATTAAATTTCCACTCGAATAAATTTCTCGATCCTAGTCGATTCGTTATTAATTATTATCAAATCAATTCTGGATCACGAACATCGCGAGAGTCGATAATTATTCATTAAATAGCAACGTGTCAGACGAGTTTGATAAACCACGGGGATGGATATGACGTCATTGAATTTTAATAAAGTTATTTTCGATTTATCCAACGAAATTGATTATTTTTCTTACTTAAATTCTGTTTTTTATTGGGAAAATAATAACAATAATGGTAATGATGATAAAAGCAGCAATACATCTTTTCTCAATAATTAATTGATTGTGAGAAAAAAATTAGCAAGAAGAATGTTTTGTAAAAAGTTAAATTTCCTACAAAATTGCCAATTAAACTTTTCTCGTAAAATCACCAGTTTCAATGTTATCTTTGAAAAAAAAAAGGTATATTTTCAGATAAAAATGAAATTCCGAAGTTAGACATAAAAACAAACTTAAATGACAAAAAAACATTTTCAAACAAGAATGATGTTCAAAACTCTCAAATGAATTGAGGCAATGCAGAGGGTGAATTTAAAAATCGGAAAAAAATATGAGAATTCCTTTTTCATTGTCTAGCATAATTCGGAAGGTGGGTGGCGATATCTAAACATAAATATATGTGTATACATTTTCGCGAGTCCAGCGAGCGTTAAAGCCGAAGGTCGCAAAAACGAGTGAGAGGTCAGCCAGGTGAGGGTGGGGGGTAGAAAAGCCTCTTTCAGGTACGAGTTTCGTCGAGAGTGCGGGTTCTCATCGATGAAAGCTGGGGTAGTAGTTGTATGTCGGGTAGACGCGGGCGGAGCGTTTTCAACCACAATCATCCGGACCGGAGAACTTTCGTACCGGCGAGAGTTATAACCGGACTCGAAAACGCACGAGTCGCGTACGTTTTCGTTCTACCATTCAACTAATAATCCGGATACAAGAGCCGAGGTAAAAAGCTTTGGAACGCCGTGAAATATAGTTGTGGACATTGCCGGGCGGCGAATTTACGTGAAACCGAAAGACGTGGAGAAACAGGTCAACGTTGAAGGGGGTGTTATACGAATGCACGTGTGCACGGTGCGACCGTGATTCGACGAATCGTCGACTGTCGAGAACAACGGAAAATCCTTAAAAAAATTAATAAATAAATGAAAAATGTTCATGATAATACATATAATATAATAATGCATATAAATATGTGCATATGATTTTTCACACGATTACTGGTTTTATATGTGCAACGAAATTTTGACAAGACAGCGAGAAATAAAAAGTTGATTCAAATCGAACGACCCTAATATATATATATATATATATATATATATATATATATATATCGAAATTTCGTTGTACGTGTAAAAAAAGTAATTGTGTGAATATATCATATTTTCATATCAATTTGTATAACTCATGAATTTCGAAGTTTTATTTATTTTGAAAATAAATATAATAATCATATTTTAAGAACAAAAAAACAAAAAAACAATTGCCACGCAGCCATTTTTAACGATAGAACTTTGAATACGTAAAAACATTTCCACAGTGTTATCTTGCCTTCAAAAGTATTTATACTATTCATAGAAAAAATGTTCCGACTTGAGTTCCTTTCAATTCCAATTTCCCATAGAATCAATTTTAACCAACCAATCCATTATTTCGTTCGTTCGAAAATAAAATTTAAACTCCCGAGACCCGGAAATTGTCGATATACCCAACGTCGGAAACAAAAATAAAAAAACGTTCCCTAAAATCGCAAAAAAACGATGAGGAAAATTTTCATTTTTTTTTTTCAATTTTCCATTTTCCCACGAGCCATTGTCCGACGTCGAAAAATTCGTGATGGAATTTCAAAAGTTTTTGAATACCAAATTAACGCGATTGTACACGAGTTGTTACGTTGGAAATAATAACCGGCTAACCAATTGGTCCGCCCGTGTGTGTGTGTGTGTGTGTGTATATTTGTACAACAGTTACAATGGATATGGAAGTTTTATTTGTTCGGTAGGAAAGTTCATTCGTACATTAAGTAGTTTGCATGTGGGAGAGAACACACTGCGATCGTGTGAGTAAATGTACCTGTCCAACTAACTGTATTCCGCTACGGGTTAATGCATATTTTTATGTACACACACTCACACACACACACACACACCTGTGCATGTATAATACATCCCATATATATATATATATATGTATATATATATATATTTATACCCATATATAAGACCTTTTACATACAAGTTAGGTTTAACTTGGCGAGCAGTCGACTCCTGGTTAGTAGGTACCCAGTTTGCGCTCCTCCTAACTTTTCAATCTTCCGCGCTAACTTCTGCCGCACGCTATAACGTGTACTAACGCTGCGCTATTCCGCGGCGCGGTTCGCGCGTTCCACACTTTTGCTACGTGAATGACAATATACATCTATTCTACGCAACAGCAACTACATAACCCTTCCCCCACAGTCGCGTTTAAATTTAAAGTATTCCCCGGTCCTTCAAACTACATTTTAATATGATTATTTTTTTCATTTGGGATTATTTGAATAATAATAATAATCATTATTGTATTGAAATGATTATCATTGTAATCATTGGTACGAATTGCTTTGGTCGGATTATTTTTAATTTTACGAAGCTTCGGCGATTACGATTATGATTATATTGAAATTACAGTGGTAATAATTGTATCAATATCAATATTGTTATTATTATTGTTATATTGAAATAAGTATGATTATTATTATTGTTACGAATTGCTTTGGTGGGATTGTTTCTAATTGTTTTTTTTTTTTTTTTTTTTTTTTTGAAGCTTCGACGATTACGCGATTATAATTATATTGAAATTATTATTATTTTTGTTATTGTTATATCAAAATAATAATGATGATAATCGATAGAAATTTACTATCTTCGATCAATGATTCGTGATTAATATTAATTAAATATTAAATACGCTCGAAATTTGTGAGATTCCAGTCGAATTTTTACCATTTTTTTATTCGTCTTGCTTGACGCATTTTTTTGAGGGTTGTGCGTATTGAATCGTGATACAGCAGTGGTACAAAGTGCGTGTGCGTGTGTGTGTGTGTGTGTGTGTGTGTGTGTGTGTGTGTGCGTGAAAGAGAAAGAGAGAAAGATAGAAAGAGCAAGAGAGAGAGAGAGAGAGAAAAAAAAGCAAGAGAGAGGAAGAGAGAGAGAGAGATTGAAATGTGAAAAACATGTACATGATCCATCAGTCCGTTTCAACCCCACCGAGCCTCAATGCTAGGTTGGGGTGAGGTAAAAGGGGGGCGGGGCGGTGGAGGGGGGGGGGCACAACCTATGCCACTGGGCGATGCATTCAGACGTCGTTTTCGACGCTGCGCCAACGCAGTTTCTCGTTCTGCAATTCACTACCTCTCCCCCCTTCCCCCTCTCGCCGTCCCGAGTCCCGGCGCACTTCCACTCGCTCGCACGCTTCGCTCTTCGGGACTCAAACAACGTAAC
This sequence comes from Diplazon laetatorius, assembly GCA_963662125.1. Classification (NCBI taxonomy): domain Eukaryota; kingdom Metazoa; phylum Arthropoda; class Insecta; order Hymenoptera; family Ichneumonidae; genus Diplazon; species Diplazon laetatorius. Next base: position 7,738,471 of record OY759158.1, on the reverse strand, counting down.
TCATGAAAATCCATGTGCCAGCGACGGTGAAACAAAAATGAGTGCGTGAAACCCACCCAGACGCCACCCCCCCCCCCCGTGCTCAAACCAAAAAGTAATGATTTCTGTCTCGCCAAGTCTAAACCCCCTCCACCCCCCTGGCCCCTCTCTCGCCCACCTTCGCCGTTTCAGCTCCGCCAGCTCGCACCCTTCGTCCTCTCTCGTCTACGTCATTTCGCCCGATCCTTCTCCGTGTCGCGCCGAAAAAGCAAAAAAAAACAAAGAGAAATAAAAATTGTTTGTGAATTGAAAATTAACCGGTTTTCGAATCACAGCTTTCGTAAAATTTTAATCACACGGTACGACGAGATTACAAAATGCTGAACAATATGTGTCTCGAAAAAATTCTAACCCTTCCACAAATTTATATCCACTTCGACTTTTTTGATCAATAAAAATAAACGAAAAGGAATAAAGCAAAAAAAAATGATTTTTTTTTCTCACTCAATCCAATCGCATAAATCAACTTTACGTCATTATTATGCATTCCATGCCAACTTTTTTTTTTAATACGTTCTTATCCATGCAAACTCGGTTACTCTTTTTTTATCTTTTTTTTCTGGTTTCGGGGCAAGGATCTTCGTGGTAAAGTACCTAGATATATATTACGCAGCAGTACATCACGAAAAAAAGAGAAAGTAAAATAAAAAAAAAATAAAAACAAAAAAAAAACTAATGAAAAAAATACAATTTCACAAAGACAGAGTGCGGCTAAAACGGGGTAAGAGGGGATTGGTGGTTGCGGCGGGGATTTCGAGACGAAGGGCGAGGCGGTGTTAAATGTGATGGGCGGGGGAGGAACGGGAAGGTGTGACGGGAGAAGGGAAAGGAGGGGGGGGGGGTGGCTCGAGTGGTTTTCATTGCGTCTGTAAAGGCAAGAACGAGGGGTGGGGGGAGGGGGAAGTGAGAAGCGTGCTTTGGGACTGCAGTTCTCTTTGGTATACATATTTCGAGCTCGTGGTCCCTTCCCATGACGACGACGACGACGAAGTCGAGGGGCGGCGGGGGGGGAGCAAGGGATGCTCGCGTCACCCTGTGCCACCCTTTCGGTTGGTCGCTACGCCGTTTTCGCAGTTTAAGTTTCACGACGGTTCTTCACTAATGACGACGACGCCCGTTCCCTCCCCGCCCCCACCCCCCGCCACCAGCCTCTGGCCTCTCAACCGAAAGCAACCCTTTCCAACCTTCAGCACCCTCTTCCCCTATCTCTCTCTCTCGCTCTCCCTCTCTATGTCGGTCTGTATCTTTTTTTCCACGAATCCTTCACGCACAACACCCGCTTCCTGCTTTTAACCAACGACGCGAATTTTTTTCTTTGGAGCCCTTCGCGATACTTGCGATCATTTCGATCTGTTGCAACTATTTTATTTTTTATTTATTTTATTAATTTATTATTTTCTTTTAGGTTAGACATCGTAGACAATGATGCTTCGTGATGGATTTTTTTTTATAATTCTATGTTTGTTTTCGATTTATCTTTTTTTTTTTTGTTTCATATAAATCTGATTAATTTTGATTCAGGTGAAATATTTGGATTTTCGAAATTTTGGTTGTCTCAGGTTAAGTGAGAGAGTCGATTTGATTATCGATTGGGAATGTTTTTTTTCCCCTTTGTTCTATTATGTTTTCGACATAGTTAACTATATAGTTAACATGCTCATGATGAAATACTTTTTTTTTAATAGCAGTAGTAGTAGTAGTAAAATATATTTATTGACAATATAATATAATACATTTTGCTTCCTCATAGAGGAAGCTTTGTTTTCGTGAAATTTTTTTTTTTCGAGATGTTGATGAAAACGTGTTCAGTATGTCTCAAAACACCTAAAAAACACATTTAGAAAAAATGTCCGGATGTATGTATGTGTGTGTGTGTGTGTGTGTGTGTGTGTGTGTGTAGTCATGGTTGACCGCTCACAACTTGAGAACAGCTCGAGATATCAAGCTGAAATTTGTCACACATGTGAAGGGTTCACGGCGCATAGCACAATTTAATTTTTGGAAAAATCTATCAAGTTATTTTGTTTTCACATCATTTTTTCAAAATTCAAAAAATTATTTTTGGTCTCTAGCTCCCACAATTCTAGAGATATCGAGCTCAAATTCAGTATAATGTTGTACGAGTACAGGGAGATGCTCGATACCGAATTTGGAAAAAATCCACGCATTGCTTTACTTTTAAAGCGTTTTTTAATGTGAAAAAAACGATCTTTACACTCTAACTGGAGCAATTTTTGAGATATCGGACTTAAATTCGGTACGAAGTTGCGCAATTATCCAAAGAGAAACCCGATTGAATTTGGGCGAAATCCATCAAGCCATTCATATTTTATGGCGTTTTGAAATTTTTCCAAAAATCAATGTAACTGCTCTAGCTTCCATAATTTTTGAGATATCTGGCTGGAATTTAGTACGAAGTTGCACTACCATCGAAAGAGGTTTCGTATTGAATTTGGACAAAATCCAACAAGACGTTCAGATTTTATGGCGTTTTGAAATTTTTCCAAAATTCAATGTAAGTGCTCTAGCTTCCATAATTTTCTAGATATCCGGCTGAAATTTAGTACGAAGTTGCACTATCATCCAAAGGGATTTCCTATTGAATTTGGATAAAATCTAACAAGGAGTTCAGATTTTATGCGAATTATAATTTTTCAAATTTCACATGAATTATCTTCTTACACACTTGCCAAAGCTTCCTCTATGAGGAAGCCAAAATTGATCGACACAAGGTTCTACTTTACATCTCAATAATTTGAAAACGGTACAAAACTATGAGGAAGCAATGTGCAAGGTTCTACTTTGCACCCTTTTTTTTATTGTCCTGGTATTCTTCCTTATTTTATTTTTATTATTATTATTATTATTTTATATTGGCAAAAGACCATCGACATGAGTCCTTCAGCCCTTCATTAAAAATAATTTTATGTATTCATATATATTTCTAAAAATGACAAATTTCTTTCATGTGGGTCGGTCTAATTTTAATTGATCGTTGCAATTTTTTTTTTTTCGATTCTCGGCTATTTCGACTTCCGAGCGTAAATGTGATTTATTCGTGAATCGACGTAACGTTGGCGTAACAATGAAATATCGATGGATAAATGGTTCACCGGAAAAACATGTGTATTTTATTTTTCGTCGTTAACGCGGAAACCACCACGTCTGAGAACGCGTTTGCCGAACGACGGGAAAAAGCCATATCGTGTGCCAGGGATGTATAAACGCTTATCGTGTGTCCAAATCCCCCCGACACGTCGTAAACTTCGGATAACGTGTAATACCGCTGCGGGACAGCGGAAGCGCGAGTTATGCTATATTTAGCAAATGCTTGTACCGAGTAAGAGGGTTTTAGTGTCGGTGGAAAAGGGAATGATCATATTGTTTGAAACCTAACCGCAAACATCACTGACGTATATCACGAATGAAAAAAAAGTAAACAAAACAAAACAAATAATATTTTTTGATAAGAATGAAAATATATATTTTCCAATAAAAATCAAAACAAATAAATTTTCCTAAATGAATAAACGGAAAAAACAAATAAATGATAAAACAAAAACCGATGAGAATTTTTTTTGCGTTTAATATATCGAGATATGAAAAATTCACAGCCGGACGACGTTAATACGAATCCGTGATTTCACGCTTTTCGCGAATTATAAATATAAATCATAAATCGAAAATACTATATATATATGAATGCGATTAACAATCGGGAAATGGAATATTGTTGGAAAATGTGGTAATTGAATATGAAACGTTTCGAGTGGCAAATATTGAACTACGATAATCATATTAACGTTAATTAATAACGGGAAACCGACGTAACATAATGCTTTGAAAAACGTATCAGTAAATTCGGAATAATAAAGCTCCATAATTCATTAGTGATAATGGAATCTTAAGCTCCGAGCCAGATTTTTCAAATTATCTCACTAATGGGGAATACATTTTTGTTTTTATAATTTATTTTTTATCATCGTCACGTCAGTACCTCAACCGAGATATATATATATATATATATATGTGTGTATTTTTTTCATAAAATATAATTATGATGCTCTAGGTATGTATTTTTCGTCGACTAATGAAACCTGTGTTTCCTCGTGTGGTTCAAGTTTCGTTTCGGAAAACCGAATAACGAAAGATCACAATTTTCACGACGTGCATCACGTTTGCACGAAAATTGTTGGATTGTTAGTGTCTGGGCCAACTCTCGATTCGAACAGCGAACAACGGATGCACCCTCGGGCTGACACGGACAAAAGAATTTTCCTTCGCGTTTACGTGGAAACTCAACATTCGTTTTTCCGAGCAACGAGATTCCAAAATGAAAAGACCAACAATTATGATCTAAAATAAAATTCACTGCGACTTCGGTATCAATATCGTCCGAAAATTAAATTAAAAAAAATATTAACAAAACAAATATTCAAAAAATATTCCTAACCGATCGGGCTAATGGAATTTAAAGAAAATTTAAAAAAAAAAGAAAAAAAACGGTTTTTTTGACATTTTAAGTGTATATAAGGCCTTATGTGCATCGTGGTTTCGAATCGACCCAGGACTTTGAAAAAAAAAAAGAAAATGTGATTCGAAAAATTCGGAAAAATTCATGAACGAAGCTCAGGGTTTCTACTTGACGATGAGAACCTTCACAAATATAAAGTTTACGGAATTTATTCATTATAAAAAAATAACAATAAAGAAATGAACTCCTGGAAAACGCGGAAACTTTGAAATTTTGTAACCGATAGAGTATTGAAAACCTTACAAAAAAAAAATTAAATGTATCCAATAGATCTTCGAAATAATGGCGACAAAGCATTCTTCATATTTCATTTATCATAGTTTAGAATCAGTATGACAAACGTTTTCACGTATTTAATAATATTTCCGTCTCCATGTTCGAATCGGATATTCGTCGTTTTCAGAAACGTTCTCTCGTTCGCCGGCCTCAGCGTTCTATTATTTGCGATCTCACAATCGACCCCCAAACTCCACGGAAACTCGATACTCCAACTTTAATTGAATATAAATTGAATTTGAAATATTAATATTTTTCAACTGTATGGAAAAACCGAACGAATTTTTGTGGCGGTAGCGCGATATCATACGAGAACGACTCCGTCAGCAGATTTTATTTTTCATTACACTCTTTTCTGCCCGCGGCGACGAGGAAGGAGTGGGGGGTGCAGGGAGAAGGGATAATACGCCCCGTTGTATATTATATCGTGTGGATAGCTGGTGGGCGAACCGATACTCCGCCATTGTGTCTTTTACAGCACAGCACTCGGCCGGGCTAACATCATCCCCCAATGCCAAGAACGCAATTAACGAATTAATAAAAATTAAACGCAACGAGTAATTCCCATGCTGCATTCATGATGTACGTAACTAATCGCGAATTTTTCACACCAATTTGTGCAAAAAAGTAACAAACCCTTTTTCCACGAAATCCAACCAAAACCCTCACCCTCACATTTACAATTGCAGTTTATAGAATTTTTTATTATTTTTTTCTCCGTCCATCGAAAGTAAAAATAATTCAGTTTCAATTGGCGTGCATATTATTTGATAAGCTTTCCATGTGCCGGGGGAACTGACAAAGCCAAAAAAAAAGCTAGAGCTTTCCATGAAAAATGTTTTCATCACATTGTGTAATGAATTTTTGAAAAAAAAATTCCAAGTGAAACAAGATGGATAAAAAAGAAGGAAAAAGATCCTAATTTCGATGGAAATTTGGTGGCGAGGGTTGGGCCTTGATAATTGAAATTCATTCCGATGAAAAGTCATCGAATTACAGCTGTTTCAACGTAATTTGTATTAATTTGAAAAAAAAAAAAAACATTTCCGAACTATGAAACCAGATGGAAAATAAAAAAATAAAAAAAGATTATAATTTCGATCTAAATTTGGTGAAGGAGATATTGGCTTTGGTAATCGAAAATTAATTCTAACGGAAAGAGATCGAACTATTTAACAGACTTTTCAACCCAAAAATGTCAATCGAAAAAGAAAATCAATTCCACACAAAAACAGATTATAAAAAAAAAATAAAAAAAAAAAGATCGTAATTGCTGGTCGAAATGCTCCGTCGAGAGGGTTGGGGGGGTTCCGATAATATCACGTTTCCTCATGTTTCGAGTGGAAATATTATTCGAGGTTTGTTGGGTTTGGGTTTTGGGATCTCGAAGCAACGATAAGACGAACACGAGGAGAGTGCCAAACGTGGCAACAGCAACATAATCTGAAAGACGATAGCACGGAGATCCTGATGGGGTTAGGGGAGGGGGGGGGGCTAACTAACTTAACCGGAAACTTAGAATCAAAGCAAATAAACGGAAATTGGCCGCGGGGGGTCCACTCGCAAGTACAGGACCAAAGGTCGGTCCACATTGCTTTTACGCGTGGTTCAAAACCGGGCTCACGCGATTGGTCGTTGGGGAAACTCGATAGCCCGCGGAAAGAGAGAGAGGGGGAGGGGGAGGGGGGAGGGGGGAGTTGCGTATAACGTCTGTTTACACATCGCTATATACGAAATTAGTTCGGACGATACACGTTAACCCCAAATTATATTGAACGATCTAATTACAACCGCGAGGATCGAAGTCGCGTTTTCCACCCTTCACCCACCAATTATACAATTTCACGAATTTTCGTGAAAACCACGAAAATCTATTTATTCACATTTTACATAACTCATTCAACGTCGATCATATCGTTCGAAATAATCAACACATTTGTTTTTCGAATGATTCATTCGACTCGGGAATTCGCTGGAATATCATTTGACACGAATATACGACACACGTTTTTTTTTTTTTTAATGGAAAACACATTTTTACATTTATTTTCTTTGTTAATTGTTTTTTTGAAGGTTTGACGATTGAGACCGAATTTTTCATTGCTACATTTTCAAGACTTTTATGTTGAAGTCTTGGTTCGAGTTCGACAGAGTCCTACATTACCGATTTTATCGAATAACTAATATTTCGATTTCTTCATTCATTTTGGAAAATAATTTATATTAATTAAGTTTTGCTCCATCAGTTAAACAAGTTCTGATGAACTATAAAGTACAATAAACGATTCTAATTTTTTTTTCAAATGCAAATTAAATCTCAAACAAAATTTTTGCCACATCACAGAAAATTTATTTATTTTTATTTTCCCAAAGCTCGAAGGGATAATGGATGCGTAAATATGATATTTATATAAATTCACATACAAAAAAAAAAATACGTTTCGGTGAATTTCCACCGATGATTTATCAGAAACATGAGATACATATAATATAATGGAAAATATGATGAAAGTATAAATAGGGAGATTATTCGAGCCCGGGTTGTTCGTCAACATTTCGAACCCATTATCGTGGGATTTGGGTACCGTGAGGATTTCTGCTCGCACGACGAAAGGGAGGAGGGGGAGGGGGAGGGTGCGAGCGAGAAGGGGCTCTGTGACCGTGCGTGTTTAATTTGCGAGTGGCAAATCTCTTCATCTGGCTGAATGAGAATAAATCGCGGGGAGCCAACGTTGCATTATTTTAATCCACCGCACACTGGGTCGCGGCGGTGCGTCGAAGAGGGTGGGGGGTGGGCTTATAAACATACCGAAAACACACACACACACACACACACACACACACACACAGGGTTTCGTATTACGTTTCCGGGTGATGGTTCGGGTTATTGGGCGCAACAGCCGTGCGTCGTTCGGCCGAACGTTGGGCCGGAGGGACATGCGGAAAGAGCAGACTGAGAGAGAGAGAGAGAGGGAGAGGGAACCCATCGTTTAGAACGTTTATAACCGCGGGGGTCAAATCTGCCGGAGTGCAAGCTCGTGGAGTATGCAACGCAACGAGAGAGCCCGACAAAATTTGTCCCTCTCGCATAATTTTGATCCTTCCACGATCCATTCACCCCCCCCCCCCCGCTCCTTCGTCCTCCTGACTCTGTCGATAAACGGGGTAATTTTCTACGTGCCGATTCACCCGTTTGATCTCTACTGAACAAACCTACTCTCTCTCTCTCTTCCTCTCTCTCTCTCTCTCTCTCTCTCTCTCTCTCTCTCTCTCTGTCTCTATTCCTCTTTGTCTCTCTCTCTTTCTCTCTTTCTGCGTTCTAGATAACCAGCTGACTACCTTCCATCCTTTCACCCCATGAATCCAATATTTTTTTTCCATTTTCCACATTTACAGAAAGCCCGAGCTTACACTTGCATGAAATTTCTATTGTCGAAACATTTTTTTTTTTTTTACTTTTTCAAACATAATTAACAAGAATTAAGGTAATTGAAAGTTTGAGAATTATCGTAGTTCTGAATCGATGTGAATAGTTTGAATAAAAACACGTGAGCAGGATAAACAGTTTTAACGAAATGAAAAAATCGTCAAAATTGAAAACTATCAACAACGAAAAATCGAATAATGTCATAAATTGAATAATTCAATAAAATCGTCGATGAAATAAACGTTTCGGGCATTTCTCGAATAAATGTTTCAACGTTTACGAAAGTCTATGGTAAAATTTTCATGAAATACGAAACGTACGTCGAACCACACGGTGAAACCAGTGATCGGTTATAACAGTGTGCAATTGTCCGGGTGAACAATAACCGCAACAACGACCGCTAATAACGCACAATGTTTCGCGAAATAAAGGACGATATACACCGGTCGGGATGGTCGGATCATTAATTTTATCGGAAAATGTGAAGCGAACCGACCGATATGATACGAACCGGTTTGAAATATCACAAAAGCTCAAAATATTTTTGTTTCGAATACGTTGAAACGTCACAAGTACCTCGCCTTGCGATAACGAACCCGTAACGATCGTATCGTTCGAAGAATAATCAAAAAAATTCTACAACAACAAAATAATAATAATAATAACAATGGTTAATTAAAAATTGAATCTTTAGTCAACGTTGTTGGGTATCAAGAGCATCAACAGCAGGAGCAGCAACGGTAGCTGGAAAGCACAAAGCATCGTGTTGCAAGCCCAGTCAACAACGTTTCCATGGGGTATAATTATTAATCAACGAGCAATTAACATCGCGTTATAATGTGACCCAAAGGGACAACGTAATATCACGAATGAGGTCGCTTACGTACGATTGTAAAATTAATTTTCAACCCCTCCGTTCGGTTTGCATTCTGATAATTGGTTCAAACTTCGACAACCGTGAAAAAAAAAAAGGAAAAAAAAGGGAAATGAGAAACATTGCAAACGATTGATGTTCGTCATTGACAAAATTAAACCCGTTGAAGACACACCTCCGAATAATAACATAACGGTTACATGGGGTCCAGCGCACCCCACTCACGAAAACCGAACCCATCTGCGTTCTGCTTCATGTATCGACTTTCAAATCTTGCGCCAAACTTCAATTTAACATGTTTTCCAAATAATCCAATAGTCGTTGTCTTCTATTTAAGATTTTCAAGTAGTCAAAACACGATGAGATAAAAAAATTCGCGAAATCTGACTTAAAAAAAAAAAAAAAAAAATTCGTGAAACATTCATTTTTTGCCATATGGTCAAAAAATCTTACGCGGTTTTGATCTTGCGATATTGTATTTTTGAGAAAAAAATAGAGCCTTTATGGACTTGAAAAAAATTATATTTATTTTGAAGTTCGAATTCGAGACTTTCGGTCGATGTCGAAAAATATAAGTGCGTGCGTTCGAATGGATAGAATAACGTTGAAAAATGGTATTTTTATTGCATAAATACGATGAAGCTGGCCTGGGGTCCAACGGACCCCGAGTGACCGCAACGGGTTAACCATCAAATTATCGGTCGTGAAAATACGACCTAGTGAAAAATCCAGGATTTTAGGGATTCATAAAGAAGATTACGAAATTCTTTGATATCGTGAACGAGATATTTATATGTATATATTATTATTTTTGTGTTCTATTGTTCGTTTTAATCCATCGAAACGATGCAGAGGAGAAGTATGAAAATGAAGTGGACGGGGTTGGGACGAGAGAGGGTGCTGAGAGTGGCGATCGATGGGGGGTGGTCAACGGGGGCAAAGGGGGAGGGGGGAGGCTCATCAAAAACGAATCCAGGAGAGATTTACAAGTTATTCAAATATTCCACGCTCGGTAAGTTATGATGAATACTCGGTATTCGAATGTAATCCTCTTTGGAAGCCCACCTCTGGTTTCCAGCTCGACGTAAAATCCCACCCCTTACGCCCCCTACCCCTTGCCGCCCATTGCCAAACCCGCCCCCAACCAGTCGGACTGTCGGATCGCTGCTGTAACCTACGTTTCGCTCCAATGTGCTTAAGCCATGGGGGCACGAGTACACGCGTGGTTTATCAAAATGCAAAAAAAAAAACATATTGAAAAAAACCAAAAAAAAAAATTAGAGAGAGAAAGAGAGAAAAAAAAACACGATTTCCCCGAATAACGGTTACACAGAAACTGTGAAAAAGTCCTGGGGCTCTGTAAACCGACCCGAATATCCCGATGCTATTATTACCGAAAAAGAAACAACAGAAAAAAAAATAGAAATTAAAAAAAAAAAGGTTCGGGTGGCTCGAATCACGCACGACTACCGATTGATTGTTTTATTCCTTCCCCCCCTTTTCCGCAGTAGTCATGAATAATAATTGTTATTTGAATGTGAATAAACGATAAATTGAGTTGAAAAATTCAATGTTTTGCGGTGGACCATCGACATTTTTGTTTTTGTTTTTTTTTCAGGGGTTTGAACTCGTGTTTCATGTATACGAGTTTTATTCGACTGTTATGCTTCGGATCAGCCACACAGTCATTGCTATCCAGAATTATTATTATTATTATTATTATTATTATTATTATTATTATTATTTTTATTAATGAACAAACGATATCAATGAGCAGAATATTTTTTAAAAAGTTTTTTTATGTTTATCAATATTTTGATAACACATAAAGAGCCACGAAATTTGTTAAAATCTATCTTACCTGGTTTTTGCCCTTGAGCACGAGAACGTTGGTGACACGTCCAAACGGTAGTCCAAGATGAATGATCTCGCCCTCGGACACATCGCTCGGTATGTTTCTGATGTGAACCACTCGCGATGGCTTGCCGTTCTGGGTTTTATCCAGTTTAGCCTGAAAACACAAAAACGAATAACAAAAATTAAGAAAAAAGAAACTAAACGAACGTAAAATAACAATAATTAAATATTAACTTCAACTTTTTTCCCAAGATTTCTTTTGACAAGAGAAATTGGTAAAAAAAGTTTCGACACGACGGTTGATAGTCGTCGATCCATACCAGAATTTATATTCCATATTTTCTTAATTGGAGAGAGAGAATAATACGTCGTTGAGCCGTTCGAGTCGCCTGTTCAATATTAATTGACGAGACGTTTTTTTTTTTTTTCGTGCATGAGATTTGTGCGGTAAAACGCACGGATTGCTCAGTTCGAATTTAACTAAAAAAAAAAAAAGGTATCGGAGCACGAAGGGGTTGAAAAAACCTATCCTCCCCCCCCCTCCTTCCTCCCACACACACGCCTACGAGCATGGAATTAAAAAGAGCCTCGAGACGAAAAAACATTGCAAATTCTGAAAAAAAAAAAAAAATTACGTCGGTTATTCCCGTTAACCACATTGTATTCGACTCATCGGTATCGAAACTCTTCGAACCGATGATCCAACAAGGTTGTATAAATAAGGTGCAATACGAGGTACGACCACGGGAGGGTTAGAAAAGGAGGAAGGGGTGGTAGGCAAAAAGGATGAGCGAAGAGTCGAGGTGGACCAAAAAAAAAAAATAAATAAAAACGAAAGTCGAGTGTGTGTAAGGAGGAGAGTGCAAGATGGTGGGAGAAGGGGGGGGGGTGATGTGTAGGTAGAGAGCATAGGTCGTTCGCTCGTTCGTTCGTGCGGTGGTTGAAAGAACATTTTTTCCCTTTCGAGTATATTTAAATCGAAGCCCTTGTTGCCCGAGGCAGAGTTTTCAATCACGTCTCAATCCAGTCGACTTCACTCGCAGTCGATCTTCCCCCTCTTTCGCTCTCCATCTCTCTCTCTTTCCCTCTCTCTCGTCGAAGGTTCCACCGTCACTTCTTTCATCCTTTTTTCACTTGGCTTTCCATATCCGCGGTGGGACTTGCTCGAAAAACCCGTGACTCGTGGGGTAAGTTTTTTTTTTTTTTTTTTCCGTTGCCATCCCGAAACCTCCAAACGTCTTCAGCGGCCCCTACGACCCCTCAGCCACGTCTCGAACGCCCATCAACCCCTTTCCCCACGCGTCAGCTCACACTGCAGCATCTTCTTTCGAATTCCTCCGCCCTTCGACCCCCGCCGCCAGGAGGAGGGTGCGAACCCCATGGAAATCGTTGTTCGAGAGGTTCGAGCTCGATTAAACCGATCGGAAAATATCGAGGGTGGGTTTTTTTGTCAACCCTCGAGCGACGAATAAGGAGATAATTATGTTTGTCACGTCGTGGGGATGAATGTTTTTTTTTTTTTTTCAAATTCCATGGCGCAATGGAAAAATTACGTTTCGTTGTCGAGTGGATTTGTCGTCTTCAAGATTTAAAAAAAATTATTATTTTAAAAAATGATACTTTTGAATTACTATTTTTAAATATTAAAAAAAAAACGTAAAATTTGTTCGAACAAATCCCACCACTTGATTCATCGTCGTTTTTCGAAATAATTAGCGAAGCCATTTAGAATCTACGATATCCGACAATAAAGAAATTGGGAGAATAAAAAATCGAACTCGAATATCCAGAATCATTGTAGCCTCTGGTACGTTCTTGGATGGCGATGCTTCGGGGGGGGTTGTTTCGTTCCGATTTATTCTCTTTGACGATTTTTTTTTGTTCTCTTGCCGTTGGCAACGCTCTTGTCAGCGATTGTTGCGCCAATCCACGTAGAAATATCAGAATATTCCATTTCCTGTAGAGAACTGCAACGCCGAATCAAAGAAATCCGGGCGGGTGGGGCGAGTGGGTGGGGGCGAAAGGGGGAGGACAAGATTGTGCGTGACTCCCATTTCGTTTCAACCCTCCCATATCGGTATAAAACATGTGGATCGAGCGTCGGATAATCGACAATACAAAAAAATAAAAGAAATATATATATATATATATATATATATATATATATATATATATATATATATATATAATATATATATATTACAAAAAGATGACCGGGAATGGGTTTACGAACGACCCACAGATGACAAAAGAATGAAAAAAAAAGAATCCCCAAACTTTTGCCATCCACAATCGAAGAAAAAATCCGAGCATTACGATATCGAATGGAAAGCTTTTTCCCTCTTTTTCTTCTCTTTTTCTTTCTTCATTTTATTCATCGACGCAACCCCTAGCCAGTCTCTCATCCGATCGACAACGGAAAGACCGCCACGACCGTTCGTACCCTTCGTAAAACCATTCAAACCCCTCAAAACGATGTCTATTTTTCCGTCGTCTTCTCACCCTTCTTGTCACTCCCTCTTTGACGTCCGTAAGAGTGTTTTCGTTTCTCCCCCCCCCACCCCCCCGCACCCCATAGCCGAGGTACACAATAAGGTCGATGGGTTATGTAACGTTTGCCAAATATCTCGTCATAATAACGTACCGGATATCAACGATCGATCTCTCTCAAACTTGGCAAATTGTGGTTGAACTTTTTCGATTATTGTAATTGGTAACATTATTATTGTTATTACTACTGTGCAATGTTATGATTCGTATTGTATTATCATTATTATGTTTTATTATAATCGACTCAAGTCTGCCACTCGTGAGATACGATAATAATAATAATAATAATAATAATAATAATAATAATAATAATAATAATAATAATAATAATAATAATAATAAAAATGATAATAATAACAACAAAGACAATTTATTCTATAACGTAATAAATACAATATAACATAGATTCATCGTTATTATTATAATTTTTATCATCCCATTCTCACGAGTGTCTCGACTCTAATCGATTTTAATTTCGATTCTAATAGAGATGTTTTCGCAATTATTCGAAAACTCTGAGGAATAAGATTCGACGTGAAATTCCAGGGGGTCACAGAGACGTTTTGCGGCATCTCTCGAAAATCCATTAGCAAACATCGTAGTTAACCTCGTACAGAGTTTTCCATGTATATTCAAAGAGGACCAAAGAGGGGTACGGGGGTGGGAGGGGGGGGGGGGTTCACACAGTCGTATCGGTGTGGAGATGAACTCTCGGAATCCGTTGAAAATGGTTTTCGAAGCTCGGGTTCGAACGTTTTCGCTCCAACGAATCTCCCTTTGCTTCGAGAGATCGAACGAGCGAACTCTTGGCTACACCTAGTCGTTTGTCTCTCTCTTTCTCTATCTCTCTCTCTCTCTCTCGCTCTCTCTTTCCCTCACGAATTCCCCCTTCCGCACCGTTACATCTATGGCAATCAGTGTCCCGAGTTCATTCTGACTATCTATCGCTCCACTTCTCGATTTGTCCACCCATCTCTCGTCGTCCGTACAACACGAGATCGTTTCGAACGGACGTCGGACCGATCGAACCTCTCGTGTTTCGTTCGTTCGTTCGACGTCCCTTGGTTTGTGCGCGCCCCACGGCCCTTCCACCGACCCGTAGACCCCTCTCTTTGCCGCACAACTACCCCCCCCCCCCCCCCCGCCCCTCGCTCCTCACCCCGACCGCCAGGCCCTCTTCATTCCCGCGCTGATAATTGGCCATAATGGAGGCAATTCGCGGAAAATCGATTACAGGAAATGGTACCCGAGTATCGTGAACCGTTCGTCCCCGCCAATCGCTCGTTCGTTGACGATTCCAATGTCGATTCACGTCACTATGCACCTCGGGACGTTGTTATTACACCGTACACAAACGTACGTAAAGTTTTCGAGATCGAATGTCGCGATGGTTTGGTGTTTTTTTTTTTTTTTTTTGTCTTGTGTGTGATTCTTTTGTCTGTTTGCAACAATATCGTGCGCTTTGATGACATTTCGAACACACAAAGGAAATTGTGCAACGAAAATGGGCATTCGGTCGATGTGGACGTAATTGAAATACTTTTTTTCGGAGAAATTATTGTTATTGATTGTTATGCAGATATTGATATTGTGAAATTTGGGTGATTATGAATAATTCAATGATTGAATGAGACGAAGTCAATGACTATTTTAGAATGGATTTTAATATTTCATGAGTCCTGTAATATATGATTATTTAGTCGAAAGTATTTTTTTAAAATAAATTTTTATTGAATGAACAGTTCCATCCTTGTTCAAACGCAAACATTCGTTCGTTGAATTTTTTTTTTTTTTGTATTTTTTATTTCTTTGTATTTACAATGGCAATCGCAAATCAGATCATTTTAATTATTATTATTGAGTGAATTATCGCATTTCGAAAGGAACAAAAGAAACAAATGCAGTCGGCTAAAACGACGAATAACCGAATAATGAACACTCTTGTGATAAACATATATGATAATTAGCCACTGAGGGTGGTCCTATGGCAAATGTTCGATCAATTAAAGCCAAATTATCAAACTGTATACATAATATATATAAATATATAAATATATAAATGTTAAAAAACAAAATAAAATAATTTTTGTCATCATCAATATCGATGCTCGATGAATAATTTTTTCGCAAGCTCAACGCATTAAATTCCGAAACCTCGAAGTTACGTTTTTCCATTTTCGCGCTAAAGCTCCGGGTCTGGCATAACAGTTCTCCAAAGCTCAAATTTTTTTTTTTTTTTAATCTTTCCACGATTAATCCGCAAAGTACAAGAATATTCATGGAATATAATCCAAAGTAAACCCAGCGAAGAGAAAAATCCGAAAAAACCAAAAAAAAAAAAACAACAACTTAAATGCGAATAAAAAGAGATGGACGAAGAACCCAAGAACAATAAATACATCGTAGAATAGTTTTTTTTTTTCAAATTTTTTTTTATTCTTCACCGAGTTGGGGAAGCAACAGGCGGGCAGAGAGGCATCTCCATTAAAGAATTTCCCGGAGCTCCGGCAAGCGCAGGGTAGCTTCCAAGTTTTCTTCTCTATTTCCTGTCTCCCACCTCTTTCTTCCTTATTCGGCGAATATATATATATATGTATACACATACATTTTTTTGTCTTTTTCTTCGTCCTCTCCACTTTACCCGACGTTTCCGACAGACCCGTCTGTTCTATATCTCCCGAACGTTTACTCGGAGGCGTATTTTTACGTCCGAACGATCACCGGATGGGGTGTCTTCGTCGCGCGGAGAGCTAAATTATCCGCGAAGAATGAGAATAGACGCGAGGGGCGGGCGGCGAGGCGGGGTCGGGAGGGGGATGGGGATTGTGTCTCATCTCGTCGGGACGAAGAGAGAGTTCCTCGTGGCCTCGCGAACCGTGACCGAAGACGTTTTCGAGCAAAGGCGACTCTCTCAGCCTTCCCGCAAGAGTGCGCATGCGCCCCTCCAAACTCTCGTCGTTTTCACAGTCGACCGATAAGTCGGCCACTCGAGAAAGCGTGTAATGTGATTATGTGTAAGCCCTTAACCGCGCGATCCGCGCACACGGTGTCACACGAAGGTCTTCTCGTCGTAACTTCTCAAAATTTTTCGGTGGGGGTGGAAGATCGGCTAAATGAAATTTTCGCGTTTCTCGAAGCCGTCACTGGTAGAGGGCGCCACCGGGACTAAGGTAACACGGGGCGGGTAATAAACATAACCTTTCATTCCTTTGATTATATTTTGATGAAGTCATTAAGGGGGCTGAGTCACCTAAAAAATTCGAAAATTAAATTTTTTTTTCCGTGACACGGCCGATCCAAATTGAAAATCGATTTTACCCTTACGAAGTACGTATACTTAGCTATCATTTCAAATTTTTCCATAGCCGTATGAGTTATCTAAATGCTGTGAGATTTTTCACAAAATTTTTCACTTTTCGCAACTTTCGGACCGCACCGATGAACGGATTTTGGATTCCGACGTCTCATTTTGTTCCAAATCGCAGTCATTCTCGGATGAGTGTAGGAATTTTGGATGCGAGGTAAAACGAATTTATGGTAACCTATTATTCAACCGGTTTTTCAAAAAGTTACAAAAAAATTGTTTTTTTTTTCACATTATTGGTCGCCATAATTTCCAAAAAGCAGATAAAAAAAATCCCACACTCATCCGAGAATGAGGTCTGTTACGAAGAAAATGAGACGTCAGAATTGAAAATCCATTGAGTCGCAGGGTCCGAAAGCTGCGACAAGTGAAAAGTTTTGTGAAAAATCTCACAGCATTTAGATAACTCATACGGCTATGGAAAAAATTGAAATGATAGCTAAGTATACGTACTTTGTAAGGGTAAAGTCGAATATTTTCTTAGAGAGAAAATAATTTTCGAATATTTTAGGTGACTCAGTCCCCTTAAGGGGGCTGAGTCGTCTAAAAAATTGGATTTTTTTTTCATGATATGATCAATCCAAACTAAAAATCGACTTTACCATTATAAAATACCTATACACAGCTATCATTTCAAATTTTTTACAGCCGTATAAAGCGTTCGAAGGCTGTGAGATTTATCACGAAATTTTTCACTCGTCGTGGCTTTTGGACCATACGACTCAACGGATTTTCAATTGTGACGTCACATATTCATCGTAACAGACTGCATTCTTGGATGAGTGCGAGAATGTGGGATGCGAGGTGAAATTGAATTATGTTAACGTATTATTCGACCGTTTATCCAACAAAATTACAGAAAACTTTTTTTTTTCATTTACGTTAAAGGTTGCAACAATGTCGAGAGAGCGTAGAAAAAAAATCACACACTCGTTCGATATTGCTAAAGTGATATTTATGACACACGAAGCGACACGAAATCACTCGACATCGTCGTCGCACGTGTCTGCGTTACTCGTTGCATTCGACTCTCCTCTATCGCATTCTCGTACTGCCGACTCGCTCATTCACTCCGAAAGCTTCAATTTTTCAATTACAATCGTCCCGAACCCCTCGGGCTTGCTAAACAAATTTTAATGAATTTGAAAAAAAAAAAAAATGAAAAATCGTAATTAATGGAAAGAAAAATACCGCAAACTTTAACGTGTGTGTGTGTGTGTGTATGTGCGTGTGTGCTGAGCCCGGAGGGTTTGTTAGCATAAACGCGGGTTGAAAACATAACAGCCAAAAAAAAAAAAAAAATGGAAATAAATTTTTCGAAAAAAACAAAGAATGAGAAGAAGAAGAAAAAAAACCGGTTTTTCACACTCGATGAGAGCGGAAAAAGAGACGAAAAATAACTCGCAATTTTCCGCGCCCGTATGAACAATCAAAAGAACGTGTTTGCGCCGGGAACAACGAAACGACGAGGAGGGGAGGGGAGGGAGAGGGGGTAGAAACTGCCGCTTAATTGGTCGCGGATGCCCGTCGGGAATGCAGCTGCGGTTTGCGTGCGGTATCCACAGCTGTGCCAGAGAGAGAGAGAGAGAGAAAGAAAAAAAAAAGAGAGACATAGACAGAAACAAAAACAGAGAGAATCGGAAAACGAACCAAAAAAAAAACAAAAACAAAATCAGAATAAAAAAATCAAACGAAAAAATAAAAAAAACTGAAAACCACGAATAAAAATAAAAGCTCATAAAAAAATGAATAAAATAGGAAAAAAAATCTAAAAAAAAAAACAAAAGAAAAAACAAAAAATGTTATCCAACGGCGAAAATAATGATAATGGAAAAACAATGGACGTGGCCAGCGGTGAGCGGTCTCGTTTCGCGTGACCGCGATGGAAAACGCGGGTGGTTGTGTATAATTGTATCTCTGGGGGGTGCTACGGGGCGAGGGTGGTCGGGAGGTCCGAGAGGGGATGGAAAAATGCGACGGCCGGGAGTAAGAGGGGAGAGGGGAGAGGGGAGGGGAGGGGGTCGTGGATTCGACGCGGACCCGAGGGTAGCTGCGATGGCTCTCGGTTGCCACACAGTGAAATAGTGCAATGAAAACGGTTATATATGATAGAAACAGCCGGAGGGAGCGGAGGGGGCAGGGGGGAGGGAATATGCGAGGTGCGGTTTCGATATTAATTAACGTGAATAATGAGTTATTTTCTGTTTGGTTTGGCGCGTGGCAGTCAGTGAGGGCGCGAGCGATAGTCGCAACCACGTTTGTTTCCCGCATACCGCAGCAGCCCCCCCCCCCCCTCCCCCCGCCCCGCGCATCATCGTTTGCCATATCGGGCCCACTATGTGTTATACACTTTATGCATCCATACGCGTTAAATTTGGAATTTTTCGTCTTTTTTTTTCATGCTCTTTCTTTTCAATAACGACGAACGACAATTATTTCGTTTCCGATGCCGAATAAAAAAAATTATATAGTCTATGCATTATGCATATCTATAGTCTACTACATATGGTTATGCATAGTTTATGTATAGTCTACTCAAATAAAAAAACATATATAAACTATATATATATATAGTTTATATTTTTTTTTTACTTGGAAGAATATGAATCGATATTATAATTTTGTTGACAAATGTGATGTGAGTCGTTGCAACGAAATTACCGCGATGGATCGATGAGAAAGAAAAAAAATGAGGGGAAGGGGGAGGCAGGAACAATAATTGAACGGAAAATGAAAGAAAAAAATCCATTGGACTCATAAATATTAAACCGAGTGAAACGTCGATGGGATACGCAATCAATAATTTTTCATCGTGACGACTCGTCAATTAATTCATCCGGTTGTGTGGCTCGGCGGAAAAGGCAATAAACGAATCGATTATCGTGGGGTTTTCACGTTTATCCGACGATCGACGTTGTGCGATTTTGCATGATTTAAGGGTGACAAATTGATTGTGCCAATCGTCATGAGCGAAAGATTTTTTTTTTTTTTTAAATTATACATGAACTATATACGAGATTGGGAATATATAGTCTATTTATAGTCCATGCACATAGTTTTTGTATGGTCTATGTACAGTAGACTGTGTAAAAAAAAAAAAAACATTTTTTTTATTGCCTCCCAAGGTCTCAAAAGTCGGTGATAGACCTAACAAAAAAAAATAATTTTCGAGTGTGCTCCTCGGGAGAATTTTTTTTATTCCTACCACCAACTTTTCAGCCCTTGGGAGGCAAGAAAAAAAAATAACTTCTTTTTTTTTACACCGTCTAAAGTATAGTCCTTACTCCATGCATAGTCTATGTACATACTACATATATGCACAATTCCATATATAGTTAGTACACATTGACTATACCACTTTTTCTTTTTTACTTAAAAGCGAGGTCAAAAAAATGTTTCGAAAGTGGCCTCTCGGTCGATTTCGCACGTGGGTTAAGTGATTTGAATGATTAAACAGCGTCTGAGGCCTGAAATAGCGGCTTCCGTCGATATCCACCCGGCAGAAGAGGATAGAGGGCGCTGGCTGCGCCGTTTACATCGTCTCGCTTCGCAGATCGACTCTCATTCAGACTCCTCGGATCATTCCTTTGCCATCGCACACACACACACACAAACACCTCAGCTTCCATCCCTTCCTTCCTCACCGAACGGGCTTCCCCGCCCCCACCCCGTCAACCCCTGCCGTGACATCGCGCTTCCGCTTTTCGATCCCCAAACTCAGTTCCCGTCCTTCTTCAACTGCCACGTGTATATACGGTTGCCGCAACGCGCGGAAATTATCGGCAAAACGTCAATATGCATTACCGACCTCCCAACACATTTCCCCCTCCCCGCCCCGTTGCCCGCCGCCCTTCTCGTTCACCTACACCTGACCTCCAAGTTTCACAACCACACCGCATCGCACCTCTCCAGTCGGCGTCGGTACTGCTGCTGCTGCTGCTGCTCCCTCACCGTCCGACAACCCGTTACACGTTCACTATACATATCCACTTTATTGCTCCCCAGCACCAACAACCCTCCAACCCCCCGCCCCGCCATCTGACACCGACGAGGCATTACTGCAACTTCCGGCATCAGACGAGCGGGCTTTTCCCTCGCACGTTGCGAATGTGACATTTATCGTAAACTTCTCAGACATTGGTTCAATGGGTTTTACTTTTTTTTTTTAATTTTTTTATTGTTGTTACAATTTTTTGATTGATTTTGTTGTTTCGATAATTCGGGGAAGGGCAAGTTTATTGTTTTGAAACCGTCAGGTGGCACACTGGGGTGCTTGAAAAAGGCCCCGAGTGAAATCAACCCTAATTCAAGACATTTATGATTTATTTTTTAGAATAAATACT
This sequence comes from Diplazon laetatorius, assembly GCA_963662125.1. NCBI lineage: Eukaryota > Metazoa > Arthropoda > Insecta > Hymenoptera > Ichneumonidae > Diplazon > Diplazon laetatorius. The sequence continues at coordinate 7,717,207 of OY759158.1, read as the reverse complement.
TTTTTTTTTTTCAACAGCTACTATCGGGGTATTTTTTTATTCACTTTTATTTTTTTGAGAGTAGATTATTCCGAGAGTGTCTAGTTGAATTATCACATTGAAATGATGAAAAATGGGAAAGTTACGATTTTTTTTGGTGAAAATCGTATATTTTTTTGCGGTTTTTTTTTTTTCGACGTGAAGATTTTTTTTTTATTCAACGATCGATGAAATGGGAAAGAGCTTCGGGGAAAAAAATGTATGGGAAAGAAAAATAATAATAACAATAATGAAGAAAAGTGAAATAAAAATAAGCACACGCGATGTTAACAACCCGTGTAGCTGGCCAAGAGCTTTTACGTGTGGCGTGATGCAAAACTGAGGCTAGCACCCCCCCCTCCCCTCCCCGTCGACGCCGGCCGCGACCTCGTCGACCCTCATGGCGAAACTCCACGCCACTCTCACTGAAGCGCGATGCTTCGATTTTTCTCTCTTTCTTTTTTTTTCTTCTTCTATTTTTTTTTTTTTTTTTTTTCACGACGGAACATCCTATACGCGTACGCTTTTGCGATGAGCTTCCGCTCGCGATGGGCAGCCGGGAAAAAAAAAAGAAATGCGGGCAAAGAGGAAACTCTGCGTTGAAGCTCGAACCCCCCCCCCCCTCCCCCCGAGGTATGGCTATAATTAATTCCGTAAATTTCATACGAGAGAAATAGATGAGATTCCTTTCGTTGACTTTTTTTCCTAATTTTATTTGTTTTATTTGATTTATTTTTTTTTTGTTTCTGCGAAAATAAATTACACGGTGACGGAGGGGGATGAAAAAAAATGAGGGATATGGGAAAAAGTGGAGGTGAGTCTATGTCGAAGTTCCGATTTGACTTTTTTTTTTTTTTTTGCTTGTTGCGATTATAAGCTTCCGGACACGATTTATGAAAAAATGAGAAAATATGAAAAAAAAATAAAGTTCGACTGGTTTAACGTGACAACGAGTTGCAGGTCTGGAATGTTCTTTCGAAGCGACGAAAAGCTGATCTGCGTGGATAAGAGAGCCAGCGTTGCAATCCATAAAAGCTTGTCACGTGTATCTCAAATGGCACGTCCGCTTTGCACGCATATTGCACCAGGAAGGGGAGGGGAAGTGCTACGATTCACAGATAGGATGCGAGACTATATGCAGTCTTTTAAGATGCGCTGATACGTACGGGCTCGTTGTGTGTACGTTAAAAAACCATTTTTTTTTCATTTAAAAAAATCGATTTTTCAAAATCATAAGGAGTAATTTTTAAAAATCGATTTTCTGTTGAAAATTATCGAAATATCGATTTTTCGCAAGATAGATTTAATTTTCATTTATTTTTCGCATTTCATGTAATTCGCCAAATCAAACGTAGCAACGAAACGTCGGTTTTGTCAAGCACCGGACCGATTCCGAAGTTTCGTATAATTCATCAACCGGGTTCGAATTCGGAATTTTTCATGCGACTGGTACACGATTGTGGGATAACCGCGAGTTTTTCAACTGCAACGACGGGTGTATACACGATTTTTCAATCCCGCCGACCCGGTTCGTGTGTGTGTGTGGATGTGTGTAGGTTCATGACGGGCAGACATCAGGATCAATCGTTTCACGGGGCTCGCCGCGATACCTCGATAAATATAAAAAGCCGAGCCGAGCTTGGCCTGACGGGGGGGGGGGGGGCGCCGGTGTGAAAGCCGTGAAAACGGAATAGATCGACCACCGTGAATCGCGATCAAATGTCGCGTGATACGGCATTTTTTTTTTTTTTGTGTTTCTTTTTTTTTATGTTTGTTTCACAATTCGATATTTCTCGTGGGGGCGAAGGATTTTATATTTTTCATTTTGTATTCGTGAAATTTTATATCGTTGGGGCTCAAATGACGCGAAGTTCGTAACGTTATCGATGGGGGTTTCATATTTTTGTGAATAAACAAACTTAATCAAATAAAAAAAAAATGTTTTATTACTTTCTTCACCGAAAAAAAAGAAACAAAAATGAAATTTTTTTTAAATTCGGGGATAATGTCGCGTGACTAGACTGAAGTAATATAAACCGTCTGCAGTTCAGACAGCAATCTAGATGAAAAAAAAAAAGAAAAAAATTAAGTCACGTCTCAGTCGACGTCAAAAAATGAAATGCTCAAAAATTATAACTCACTCGATACAAACGCCTGTTTTCCAGTCTCTCGAAAAAGAGAGAGAGAGAGGGGGGGGGGGGGGAAATAGAAAATTAATCAATCAAGTCGTGAAACACGTCAACCGAATATAACTGACAGCTGATACGACGATGAAAGATTAACTGATCCGAGTTGAATAAAAGTTTTTAAAACAAGTTATACCCGTTTTTCACTTCTCCCCCTTCTAACCTTCCTATCACGCAATAAGCTCACGTGACAATAATTCGATGGTGAATGACGCTAAATATTTTTTCAACCTTCGTTTTAATTTATTCAAAAGAAATCCTCGAAGCAGATTTGATTTTCAATTCGAAACCTCAAGCATTCTTCCGAAGGAATGAAAAAAATATAATAATAATAATAATAATAATAATAATAATAATAATAATAATAATAATAATAATAATAATAATAATAATAGCAACAACAACAATAACAATAACAATAATAATCGCTGCTGGGCGTAATATTCTTCGGACGGGCCACTTTCTTGCACACCGAGTTTTCGGTCTGCGGTATTACACACGGCAATCTGGCGTACAATCGTGTATTTTACGAGTCCTCGTTTCCGGTATAGCGCAGGCAAATATATAAGGCAGATCCAGCGATTTTCGCGAGGCCAAAAAAAAAAAAGACCGCGAGCAAGGTTAATATTGGCGGAAAGAGTATATAGCTAACACACACACACACACACACACACACAGATATATAGCTTTTGGGTGGTTGCGCGGGTGTAGATTTAAGCACGAAACGTGGTGGGGAACCCGTCGAGACGAGTCGTCTGCACGCGAATTGAAATTTTTTTTTTTTTCGTACCCAGTAAGTTTGAACCCCGATCTCGACTGTTGTCAAGGCCAAAGCACCGACCCCCATCAATCTCCGAATGTTTTCCCGTCAAAGCATTGGACGTTTCGATTTTTTTTTTCATTCTGAACATTGATCGTTCGGAATTTCGATCGCTGCCCAATTTTTTTTTTTTTTCAAAATTTTTTAACCACGTCGAGTACACGGCTTTATGGATTATGAAAGATGATTTTCAGTGACTGCAATGGGTTTCGCGGAGTTTTCAAGTACACGGGTATAAAGACGCGAAATGGTAGTTGGAATAGAGCAGGCAGAGACCGAAGATCGTAGCAAAAGCAATTTATCTAAACGGCAGCTTTTGCGGGAGAGGGATGGAGGCACTCGAATCCGAAGCGACGAGAGAGAGGGGGGGGGGGGATAGAGAGAGGGGGGGATAGAGTAGTAGCCCACCCTGAAGCGAGTGGTCCATTCGGAATATTACCGTGCGTCCGGCGTGCCATTACCTACGAAAAGGCTTTGATTCTTTTGTGAAGCATCAAGTCCGTACCACGTTACGAACTTACACACCCCCACACACACACGCACACACACACACACACGCAGAGGCGGATCAAGCCGAGTGGCGAACGAGCGAAACCGGAGGACGGTTCAACGGATATGGGGAGCGAGTCAGTCGGATGGGCAAATTGTATACGTCAGGTGAGTCGGTCGAGAGCTCACAGTGATACGAGCGAGATCATGATAAGGGTTCCAATCGATAATCCGCACACGACAACTATGACGACGAAGAGTCTTTTAGGTCCGAAAGTCAGACCGAACATCCGACGAAGGGCCCGGAACGTCGAAAAGAACGATGAAAGAAGCGACGACGGTGCACTCGCGCACATCTTTTTTTTTTCTTCTTTCGTCCATAGCACATCGATGAAAAGGAAAAGAAAAAAACTGTTTATTGAGAGATTGATCATTGTGTCGTTTGGAATTCAATTGGTAATTAATGTGAAAATAAGAGAGGAATGTGAAAATCTGGGTTTTGTTCATTGAACAATTTTTTTCAATGTGGAGAATATTTTGTCGATCGATTTTTCCATTTAGTCGATAGTGGATAATGAGTTTGGACTTTTTTTTTAACTTCTGGCGCGAATCGAAATTTATTTACTATGATTTTGTATTTCAGTCGTACGAAATTATGTTTATTTTTCGTTTTGTTAAAACTTTTTTTTCTCGAAGATCGTTGAACCGGAATTATCGTGTAATTTACATTCGAATGTAAAGACTTCGCGTGGCAATTTGGCAAAGCGTGAATATCCCAAACGTTTATTCTCGTTCTTATCGCGTTGCAAATCCGGATATCTATTTTACGATTTATCGATTTATTATTCACAATTGTCCAGCGTAACCTGACCCAATTCGTGGATGGCATTTGGACGAAATGGTCGTGTGTGTGTGTGTTTGCGAATCACCCGTTAGATCTCCGATAAATCGACCCACGAATTATTGTCAATAATTGATTTATTTCATTTTTTTTCATCGATAATGTAGTGAAAATGGATCGAAGAAAAAACAAGGTCGCACGTAAAAGCCTCGAATGTTTAACGATTGACGACAGTCGTTTAACATTGAATGACTGCGGATATAGTTGAATTCGTTGGTTAAATTCGTAGAGCATTGAAAGAATATGAAAAAAAATGTTGGATCAATCGGAAGAAGCGATAAAAGCAGCGAGGTAAATTGGTGGGAGTTTTTTTTTCCGATCGTTTCCGAAGCTTCCACCGATTTTGTCAAATCGATAAAGACTTTTAACATCAGTTTCACGCAACTCGCAAATTCATCTACACAACGATAATCTGCCGTTCGATGTGTCGCACTTTCTCGCATACTGTTGATTTTTTTTTCGCAACTATCGATTTGACCTACACGCACACACACACACACACACACACACACACACACACACACACACACACACACACACACACACACACACCAATGAAACGTGTATACTACCGAAGCGAATATCGGATTTAACTTTGGCTTTTTATCGGTCTGTATTTTTTGTTTTAATGATTGATTGATATTATGGTATCGTAAAAATGTGAAGCCATTCGAAATTCGAGTCACCAATTATTAAAACGTAAATAATAATAATAATCGTAATAATAATAATAATAATAATAATGATAATAAGAAAAATAATATTTTATATATTTATAACAATAATAATAATAATAATCGTTATTTTTATTATTTAATAAGTATTTATCATTGTTATCTAATTATTATTAACGAACGGAGAAAAAGAGACGAAATGAAAATTCATTTTTAACGATTATAAAAAAAAAAGAGACTGGATAATTCTCATAGATCCTTATATGCAACAGATGAAACATAAATATAAAAAAACGAAGATTTTTATGTTGCAGCAACAGCAATAATGCACGAAATTTTCGACGATTCGAAATGTAAACTCGATGAAATAATCGAAATGCATTCGATTCGAATGATGTTTCGCAGTTCATCGACCAAAGCGAGTCCCCCTCCTCCCCCACCCCCCCCCCCCTCTCGTCTTGACTGTGATCACACGCGCGGCGCACCGTGGATTTTCCGATAGAAGAGAACCCTAAAGTGCCGCAGATTGACCGTCGGTGCTCGGCAACATATCTCTCCCCGTGAGCTTCGAACGCCTGAACCCTCCTCCCATTCCGAATCGGAAGCGCGTTCGCCCTCGACGTTCGCCGGTGCTAATCCGGAAAATGATCGGGGAAGAGGAAGAGAGGGAGAGAGAAAGAGAGAGAGAGAGGGATGGATAGATGGAGAGGAAAAGAGGGAGACAGAAGCACTCGCTCTTCCGATTCGACTCATCCCCTCCCACCTTCCCTCGCTCCATCACTGAAAATATATAAGCGCCTAATCTCTTTGAATCAGGATCCTCCCCCCCCCCTCACCCGACAAAGCCTATTGAAGCCCACAGGCCCTCGTTCGCTGTTATAGCGAACCTGATCAATTCGCGCATGACTGGTGCGTGCGGGCTGACATCGATGATCCACTAACGAACCCGATAAGCTATCGTCAAACCTTCGTGTATCGTGGAAATTATAGTTTCATCTGCAGTCGCCCAGTCCATTCAAACTTAAAAGAAATATATAGGAAAAAAAAAGAAAGAAAGGAAGTCGGACAAGTGTGATTAGGATTTGCGCACTAATGATTTCGTATCGTGTCTCATATGTGGTCTGATGCTCACACTCGTGAACGTAATGTCGAAGCTTTGTAAAATATCTTTGGCTCACAAAATCAATCGGGATAACTCCACGCGATCAATTCGGATCGGACTTGGCATTGGACTAAACCTGTTCGACAGCAAATCTGTAGGAAATAGAGCTTGTGATGAAGCACTTGAATGCATCGAAGACTCTCTGGGGGAAAAAATACTGTGGAACCCTTACACGTGGGTACGTACACGTTTGTAACCAATGATCCACATTGTTCTCACGTTAATAAATAACATAACCGTTGCGAAAAAGTCGATTTTTCGTCTCGCACGTCTCTACATCTTGTTCCCCCTCTCTATCTCTGTCCCTGTCTCTCTTCTTATTTCATCTCCCTTCCAAAACAGATAAATAACACACAGTACGCTTGTGCTCGAACGAGTCAGACTTTTTTTTTTATATAAATTTATTATTCGTCTACGCACAAGAATGAACAAAGGGATGAAATATATTCGTCCACGAGAATACGAGAGAGAGAGAGAGGGAGAGAGAGAGGGAGGGAGAGAGAGAGAAAAAAAGAGAAATGGTTGGACGAAGAACGAGAAAGGGACCCGAGTGGCGTGGATTCGATCACGAACTACTGAGCTTTCATCCCCCACCTGAACACGAGGGAAAGGGGGGGGGGCGTGGAGCTGCTCGATGCACCCGAAATTTGTGAGCCAAGGGTCTCATACCAACGCAACGATGGTACGTCTATCGTGGCATTCAACGAGAATCTCGGTACGATCAAACGCGTAAAGGACGGTTGCAATAATAGAACGTTGCCAGAGTCCTCTCCGTAACCGAATCCGAGGTATTTCGTATAACGAAGAGGATCACCATTTCAGGCACGTGTGGCCAAACGCAAAATACACATCACACAACCATTTCCCCGCGTTTAAGGTAGTACCCTCCATAAGAGAGTTCCTCGTCAGATTTTCATGAAACTTGGCATACTTATAGGTATTGATAAGAAAAAAGTTCAGTTTAATTTTTATGGCTTTCCGCAGCGCGAGAAAAAAGATATCAACACTTTTATTTTCACACGTTTAACATGGAGCCTCATGGAGAATCACGCTCAATTTGATATAATACAAAAAGTCCTCGTCAGATTTGAATGAAAACACTTGAGCTGCAAGTTGAATATTCGAAGAACATTTTGGGCACTTGACAGTAGAGATCAGGAGAGTGTGATGATAATAATAAGCAAATAAACATCGGGAAAATACAGTTTATATCAGGAGTTGTTCGTGATCCAGTGGACGTGGCAACGTTGCGCGTTTGTTTCCCATCTTCTATCTCTCTCACTAATCGACATCATAACACGCGACGTTGTCACATCAAAGTACTACGTACCTCAATCAGGAGATGGTTGTGGTAGTTAAGGCTTGCTTTGACTCTTACAGTTTGTGGGATAAAAACCCATCGAAAAATATGTAAATATTTTTCGATGGGTTTTTATTTACCTCGATAATTGTCGAATACACCATTTTTCCCGTAAAAAATCGTCTCCAACGACGTGTCTATTTAATAACCCTTCTAAGAGTCTAATAAAGGGTTTATAAATCTAAAATCTCATTTTATTCGTCTTGCTATACGCATGACTGCGATCGTGACACGGATAATGGACCATCCAATGGAGGCATGCAATCCAGGTTCATGTTACAACTATTGTCATCGACTTTGATCATCTACCGATAGTTAAAATCCATCTTTTCTATCTCATTCATTTTTTTTTTTTTTTTGACTTCTTCTTTTTCCTTCTTTTTTTTTCAATTTTCCATTATATTCGTGATAATGCTACTTTTCAATCAGGTAGAGCGAATCCGCAGCATCGCCCTTCAAGCCCTACTCGATCGGTGGATTTTTCTACCCCCCATCTCTCTCTCTCTCTCTCTCTCTCTCTTTCTCTCTTTCTCCCTTTCTCTCTTTCTCTCTCTCTCTCTCACTCTTGCCCACGTCTCCTGGCTCGGTCATTCGTCGAACGACTTAATATCCGGAGAGAGAGACCGTACTACTGTCCTTTCTTTCGGGCAAATCGATCACTGTTCCATTCTCCCAGCTTCCATCAATCCCCCTCCCCCATCACCGCCCCTCCACCGCCGCCACTTCCACTCTCGAGCATCGCGACAGCGTGGAATCGTACCAAGGTTTGTTCTATTTTCAACGTTTTCCCTGCTGCTACCCCCAATGTGTTTTCCACGTTGTTTACGAAATTGCAAAAGTTCGAGACGATCATTGGCACACGTTTGCACAGTTCACTGTCCGGCAGAGATAGACTCGACGGGATTTTTTCTTTTTTTTCGGTTTTGTCTGTTTTTATTTCCCCTCAGTTCCGTCGTCATGTCGCTTCTCCCGTTGTCAACGTAACGAATGAGAATTTTTTTGCAAATAATCAACTTTATTGTTTACCGAAAAGGGAAAAAAAATGGTCTTTTCAATAAAATAAAATAAAATAAAATAAAATTTTAGGGAATTAACGAAATATTTCGACTCACCTTTTTGGCGTCATTGTTGTTCTCGGCCGCGTGATTGGGCTGAGGACTCATCGATGCGCCGTTGTTCACTGTTCCACTCTGGGACAACAGTTCGTCGCTTCCACGCTGTAACACGAAAACAAAAAAAAAAATTATTCAAAATTCAATCTCAATCATTATCAACAATGAATAATATTTGAAAAAAAAAATGTAATTCCCCAGATGGCAATTGTAGATTTGAAACAAATAATATTGAACAAAATTATCAAAAATTAATTTTTCCATTATCGCAAATTTATTCTCCAACGAATCTCCAATTTTTCAATTTTCATAATTCCGACGTTATTTCGTAAAATCGTCGGACCAGACAATCCTAAAAAAAAAAAAAAAAACGATGTCGCGAGTTGTATCAAAAATGTCTCACGCTCGTGTGCGTCACGAATAAACGAAATGCAAACACGCGAATAATTCTGACGTGAGGCGAATTATCAGTAGTCGTTGGGTTTCAAGTTCGTCGAATGATTACGAATGGTAATTCCGTTCGAGTCGAGTTTCATCCGAGTGGTACTGAACTAATAATGAGCTAATTCATAATAGAGCAAAATACCAGGGGTAGGGGGGGGGGGGGAGTGCGCAAGCGCAGGAGTCACGTTAATAACACGGTACAGCATAATCTCGAATATTTACGCGTGTACAGCTCGGGTTTATACGCGCGTCCCTGTTATCCGGGGGTAGAAGGGCGCGGGGGAAGGGGGTGGTTGGTTTCCATTCGGTGAAACGTCATACAGCACGAGCTTTCATCGGAGTCCGGGTTACTTCAGCCACCGACTGTGTCGGAGTATAAGCGAGAGAGAGAGAGAGAGGGAGAGGGAGAGAAAGAGAGAGAGAGAACGAAGATGCAAGCACAGAGATCGCATTGCGCGCGTGCGGAGACGGAATGGCAGATCAAAGCACGAGGAAAATCCAACGCTGGTCCCGCAGGGACGTTATGACAGAGCAAACACGAATAACCAGCGCGATCTGGCGGCGACCGGTCGAATAAGAAGGAAGGAAGGAAGGAAGTGAAGAAACGAAGACGAAGATGTAGGAAAGATGAAGGAAGAAGAAAGGGGGAGGGAGAGGAAATGTATAACGACGGTAGTCTGACGATAGCATGAAAGACGATGACGTCGGCGAAATAAAAATAAAAAAATGTATAATAAAAAAGTAAAAAATAAAACGGCAAGCAAAATAAAGTTATGAGATATCGAGAAAGGATCGTTCAAATCTTACGGTGGAGAAATAAAATCCTGAAACGAACGAATAAAATAAAATAAAAAAAAGGACGAAGAAGAAGATGAAGATGAAGACGAAGAATTTATATTTCAAAGCTCGAGGTAAGCGGAGTAAACGCTTAGAAGCATCGGCGATAAAAAGAACGGGGGGGGGGGGGGGGGCGGTGGGTAAGGATGAGATTTGGTGGAGAAGGAGAGCAGTCGCGATAGTTAACCCGAATACTCCGTAGCGCGCTTAACCGTCAGCGGTTTCGCGGTTCTGTTGAATGTGGTTGCACAAGCGCGATTCCCGGGCTATGTGGTTTTGTGAAATCGAGCTTTGATCAAGCTCCCCGGGATATTCGGATGCGGAAGCGTATAATCCGGGAATTAAACTTACAGGGTGTTTATATATATATATATATATATATATATATATATATATATATATATATTTATATGTCTGTATGTATGCGAAACGTCGTTGTCAACGAAGGCGGATTTTGGGTCTTACGCGTGTCATCGGAAATGGAACGATGAAGATGTTGGAAGGTGTTCGAAGGGTTGCGTTTGAAGGTTGAGACTCAACAGGCTTGTTCGTTTAGGGTTTCGAATGGAAATTTGGTTGCTGTAGTCCTGGAAGAACGGAATGAATATCAGGCTGGATGAAAAAATGACAACCCGCAAGAGGGGACACTCTTTCAGTCAACCATTGTTTCCACTTTGATTGTCAGGTTTTGTTTTTACTGGATTAATCGGCGAAAACTTGACTGGAAACAGCCAGGATCATTTCCAGGGTGGTTAGGTGTAGGATTATTCCAACGAGGATGATCGAGCTAGGAAACGTGTGAACAACGGTAACTCGAGGGTTTATTCTTTCGTTGTTGGCAACAATGATCGAAGATTGGACAATTACCGGACGGTTGAAATGTAACCACATAATCCAGATCCGATTCCAAAAGAGTCCAAGTTACAAGAATATCCTGTTGGATCTTGATCCCCAGGATTATGCACGGTCGACAAGTTTTCCAACACGCGTGTCGAAAGAGTTGGGCAAAGAGTTAGGGGAGGATTGGGTTTAAAGAAATAGAATCCGAATCTCCGATGTCTGAGAAGGTTTTTGTGTCTTCCAAGACCCAAGTCCGCGACCTATATCCGAAGGGCTCTCTCGAAAGGTGCCCGGAAGGAATAGAATAGCATCGGGACAAAACGAAGAAGAAAACGAAAAGAAACGGATAAAGAGGAACGAGAAAGAAGACTGGAAAAAGCGAAGATGGTGGCAACAAAAAAAAAAGAATGTCAGAGAAAGTCTGGAAGACGTTGGGTAGAGGGCGAGGATCGAGAAAACTGTGGCGAGGACATCTGTCCTAGGCCGCAGTTGTGCGATACGAAAAGCAAGACCTTGGCAAAAGCCGAGAAGGACAGGAAGACACCATAATCCATATATCCGCAAGAAATAAATAATACAGGAGTCGTCGGGACTGCTGGTGGGATGCTCAGGGATCTTCCTGCACACACACACACACACACACACATACACACATCGAATGTCCGGGGATAAAGGATGAAACTGCTGCACAGTTGGTCGAACGTCCGAAGACGACGACGACGCAGAGACGACGGAGACGACGTTGGCGAGAAAAATACGGATCGGCAGTCCGGGGGGGTTGAAGGAGCTTAACCCTCTCGCATTGCGCCTTCGGTTTTTGTCGTTACTTCTTCTCTCTCTCTCTTCGTATTTCCTCCTTTCGCCAAAACCAGATCCTCTCGAAGCACAGTCACCGTCGCACATCCACAAACCGTTGCAACAATGTGCCAACCGGGCTTGGTCTCTTGCGTGATCTGTTTTTGGGGGCGGTTCGGGCGAATCCAAAAGTGAATTCTGTTCTCTTGGGCTTAAACGGGATTCGCTCTTCCTCCGATGGATCCTACACCAGCGCCCCGCCACACGCTGCTGGATAAAAGTACAAACTCGTTCGATACGTGCACATTAGACTCTCGTGTTTTATCTTTGTCTTTGTTTTTTTTCTCGAAAGGGAAATCACAGAAGTTGACCAATCAAAGAACCAACGGACCGAATTACGAAGCTCGATATCAACGAACAATGGTTGCGTACAATGAAGAAAAAAGAAGGGTCCTTCCAAGGATCCACCCGAAATTTCAAACTCATCGGGTTCAAAAAGTACAAACTCGTTCGATACGTGCACATTAGACTCTCGTGTTTTATCTTTGTCTTTGTTTTTTTTCTCGAAAGGGAAATCACAGAAGTTGACCAATCAAAGAACCAACGGACCGAATTACGAAGCTCGATATCAACGAACAATGGTTGCGTACAATGAAGAAAAAAGAAGGGTCCTTCCAAGGATCCACCCGAAATTTCAGTCGCATTTACGTTTTGACCCACAAAACACACGCGCGCTCGCAGAAGATTGAGCCCGATCCGGCGAGAAGTGACTCCGTTGAACGGACAAGGGCCTGGAAGCGACACATTCGATCGAAGGGTGTCTTTGCTAAAATAATATTAGCTTGAGATGGTTGGCCGACCGGTGTTGGGACAGTAAGCGTGAGGTTATTGCTTCCGGAGATGGATGACCGGTTTTGACGCCCGAGGGAAGGGCCGTAAAGCCCAGCACAACATCGTCTCGTTACTTCGCACGTTCGGGGGATTCGGCGTCGAGGGAACGGACCAACAGAGGCCAACGTTGAAACTCGGCTTGACGGGTTTGCCCCCATCGTGAAAACCTCACTGTGACACCAACACGACACTTTTATATTATACGAAAGATGTGCCAAAGGGAAGAATGAAAAACGTGCGGACACGTTGGCCCAGCATCTGAAGGGGCTGTTGCGTCCGGACCAAAAAAAAAAATATACACGAGGTAAATGGTATGTCACGGTTTGAAGAGCAGATGGGTGTCATCGGGCTGACCGGAGATTGAAGGATTTGTCACCGAACTGCTTACGATTTTTTTGGAAATTCGTTGAAGAGTTTGATGGCTACGAAAATGAGCATCGTAACTAAAATTTTGGGCGAATTGATGTCGATACACCGTTTTTATTTAAGATGTTTCATATATTTGAAGGTTAGTTGAATTTAGTTATAAACAGACAAGGTTATAATATGTTTATTTGATAATGAATATTTTTTCCTTTGTTACAATGACTTCAAGAAGCAAAGGGAGAAAAATGAGTTCACTTCAATGGGGGAACTCATCTTGGCATGAAATCAATTAATTTCTGGTTTCATTCAAACATTTTCTTCTGGTTGATCATTTCAGTTTTTGGCCAATCCAGAAGGGACCTTTTTCCTTGAAATATTTCAGCGTGACCTTGGACACGCGGCATGACACGCGGCATGGGGGCTGAATCTCGGTGAAAACGTGGATCCATCGACAGCTTGAACATTCACGAGTTCAGTGACTAAGTTCGACTTCAACATTGCCTTTTATTCAAGAATTTCAAGAAATTTGCTGAATTTACACTGATTACCAAAATAATTTACATCAATCCTATTTACAATCCTATTGCGTATGTCATGTCCGTGGATTCATGTCGATCGACAGGTTCATTATTTTTGTTATTCACATATATGACTGAAACGAAACTTGTCTTCGGACTAACGATGGTAATTTTCCGGCAGATCTATGAACAGACACACGGCGATACAAATTGCGACAGGAACGCGTTGCAATTCGAGTGCGTTTCGATGGTGCTGTTGCAGTATCGAGAATCGAGTTTCAGTCGGCGAGTTGCGGGGATCCATTGATCGTACGGGTACCCCCCCCCCCTCAACCTCAGCCGTGTGCTTTCAACGGGGGTACACGTTGCTCTCTGGCAGTGACGTTGCTGCAACTGATGCTTAGACGATAACCACTGTGCGGTCTCTGTACGCGAAACATACAGACAGCAGAATCATCCGTCGTGGAGTATCGTCTTGCATAGTCGTTAATTAAAACGGTTGCGGGACTGTGGGTTGAAGGGCTGTGAACCGATCGACCTCATTAACGCAAGGATACAGCTCCCGCCCCCCCCCAAACGGGTAGGCATTAGGGTTGGATAGGGCAAGGGTGGAAATTCACGAGGGATAAGAGACCGCCTCGACCATAATAGTAATTAAAATAACGATAATGATCCACGTAATGCATTTCTGAGCTTCGCGTTTTGCACTTGCATCATTCACGATCCTAAAACCTTGAGAAGAAACAGAATCTCACATATCCTGTTCAAAATTCACGGTGACTTATTACGATTTGACCGTTATTGTTGATACTTTGACACACACGATGGTCTGGATTGATAATCGTTGTGCAGGTTGATTACTGAGAGTAACCTCCGAAAAATTGAGGGAAATTGATCGAAAACTTTTTCAGCCACAACACGAGCAGTTTTTTTTGAAAATTCAATTTCGAGATAATCACGTTTACGCCACTATTTTGTTGGGCATCCAAAAAAAAAAAATTCTTTTTAACTTGAATGTAATAATCATCTTGTTTCAACATTTGAAAATGATTCGATTATTTCATCTTCTCAAAAAAAAATCGCGAAAAAAAAACTATTTTTCACGCTCCTAAAGGGAATTCTAGCCTCAAGCACAGTGTCTCTCTCTCTATCTAAAATACGTTGTTCCGAATCGAATTAGATGGACCACCTTGTATATACGCCGAATACAATTTTCCTCCTAGTATGCCCAATTTAATTCGTAATTTTGAATTTTCGGAGAGGTTACAAAACTTTCAGTGAATTCTGGATCTCGAATGAACAAACGAGTCAACGTCGGTGGCTGGTAAAAAATTTAGGAACGTTGAGACATATCGTGATATCTGATTAGTGCAGTTGGGGGGGGGGAGGAGGGGGAAGGGCTTCGTCCGGTGGCAGAAGGGACGGACGAGGCCAACTGCGAGCAACGAAGGGCGGCTGGGGGGGGGCTGCATGTATCGAGTCGTAAAAGCTTCCGAAGCTTGAAAGCCAGTCACCCTTCGTCTCTTTGACAAAACGGGGGCGGGGGGACGAGCTCTTTGAGTGCATCTCCGACGCGGTTTTTCCTTCTTTTTTTTTATTCCTTTTTTCTTTGGTTCTTTTTTTTTCTGGTCACACCGTCACCGTGATGGTTTCAACGGGACGCACACACAGACACACACACACACACACACGCATACACACACGTTTATCGAGCCGTTGCATATCGTCACTGTTGCCGTCGCGGTTGCAATGGAACCCCGAAGCTACCGGTTTCCGCGAGTTCTCTCGGCTCTCCAGGATTATGAAACGACGAAGAACTTCAACCGTGCTTTTGCCGGCCGAGTCTGGGTGCTTATGAACCTCTCTCGTTTCCCTGTTTTTACCGTCGTCGTTGCTATACGGTCTGCGTGCCACACTGTCGAACGTGTACACAGATACACACGTTCGACCCGTTTGCACACTCGTTCGCGAAATTTCGCGCAAAAGCAAATGTCACGATCGAAACGAAGGTAATGAAAAAAAAAAAGAAAGAAATTGCAGAAGCTGTTGATGAGGTCTCGATCGGGGGAGAGATTTTTCACACGAGACGATGAAAATTCGATCGTACAAATTCATCACTCTGGATGGACAATCTGGAAAACATTCATCTCCATCGTCAGTGTATTGAAAAAAAAAAATAAAAGTATGTATATGATATTCATGCAATAACCAATTTGTTCGAAGGATGGTCATATGGTCAAAGTAATTTTTTCGTTATTTCAAGTTTATTTATGTCGTTTATTTTCAAAATTTCCAATGCGGTTCGAATAATAACTGATAATGTACAGATAAAAATAACATTTCATCGAGTCAATGAAACGTTATGACATGAAACTGTGAGATCAGTGAAATAAGAAAAGTTGAAATAATTGAAATTCTTTTTTCGACAGTTCCGGAGAGAAATATGTATTTGAATCCATTTATAAATATTTTTTAATATTCTTCGTTATTTATTTTTTTTTTTTTTGTTCTTTCATTCTTTCAACGTGCCAAACGAACAAACGATCCCCGAGGCCGTTTCGTACGGTATAACCGTACGGTTGAATTTCGGGATAAAATCGTGAAAATCTGTTCCCTCGTCATCGACGTAATTCAAAACCGTCTTTCGCACACATCGCTTCGGGGGATGAATTTTTCTCCTTTATTTTTAAAAAATGCTGTTTTTTTTTTTTCATTTTTATCAAGCTGCCAAAGAGCGAGGATGAAAATAGAATTTTGCCCAACGGATTATTCCGTTGAAGCTTCGACGGTCGGGAGATTCATTCCCACTGGCGCTATCTTCTTCCGAGAGTAAAAAAAATTCGGGCAAACGTTTTACAACGCAATTTTCAACTTTTTCCACCGGTCGTTGATTTTTTACTCTCTCTTTCTCTCTCTCTCTCACTTTCGTTGCATTTTTTTTATCTCGCGCGAAACTTTGGGATTTTCGAAACAATCGTTATGTCGTATATTTCGATTGTTCGTTCTCGGGTTTCGAGTCGGCGTCGATTCACGGTTGTCACGCGAATCTCGAAGTCGAGGAAACAGCGTACGGGAAGAGGGGGGGGGGGCGTCTCTCGAGAGAGAAACATTTACATCGTTAACTGCGCGTCGTTAGCGAAAGACCGGAGAGTATGCCGTGCACAGTCTTTGCGACGTTTTCCACGATTACGCTACCACGACGCGACTGGGCGAGGGGAGGGGAAAAGAGGCAAACTTTCGAACGAGAGTAACTCGTCTTGTGTGTATGTGTGCCTCTCGGCTGTTCGGCTGAACGGCGCGTTGTGTACGCGTGGCGGCAGCAGCACTCGGTGCGAGAGGAGGCACACACGAAGAACGTCACGAGTGAGTTTGTTCGGCGGGACTCTCTTGCCAAGCCACGCTCCTTCAGACTTTAACCCCCCCGCAAAGTCATTATTTTCGTCTTATCTGCGCCTCCCTCGTCGCCATCCACTCTTTCTCTCTCTCTCTCTCGACGTCCTCCACGTTTTTCAAAGACCTCGTACATGACGTTGTAAATGTTTTCTTCATCATTTTTTTTTTCTTCTTCTCAACTTAATTTTTTTTTCTTTCTATTAAAATTTTTTTTTTTTTTTATATATGTGTATTTTTTTTCTGCACTCATTGAAAGACGTTTATTTCGTTTATTGACGAAAGTAACGTTCGAGTGTCGCGGACGACAACTGCAGTTCGACAACTTTTCACACTAACGAACGAGTGAAACGATGAAAAACTCGGTGTTGCTTTTTTTATCGAGTTTTTTTTTTGTCGTAATGATTATTGTGGTGGGATGGCGATGGGGTTGAGAAAAATTATTCCCAGAGCGTTGGGCCGTTGGATTTATGTACTATTTTGTTAATTGTCGTCATTTAAATTTGATGTGTCGCAAACTTTTTCATCGTTTTTTTTCTTCTTCATTTATTCATTTTTATGAAATTATTTACTTATATAATTTTTTTTTTAATTTTCTTTTTGCCAATGTCTTATATGCAATTTTGTTACTCGTCATAATTTTTTTTTGATAAATCCACCCTTCCCCCCTCCCCCTCCCAATGACAAGCTCAGAGCATTACCAGCAAGAGGGGGAGAGAGAGAGAGAGAGAGCAAGCGAGAGAGTGCCTGTGTTCGTGTGCATAGTCGTGGGCTATTAAAAAATTCATACGCTCATCTCCGGTATTTTTTTTATCAGAAGCAGGAATTTGGCGCTCACCGCCCTTCACGTTTTCGCACCCCACATCATCCGCCCTCATTCACGGGGGTTGCTTCATGTCGCTCCCTGCCATATCTCGCGGCGTCATGGAAACTATAACACCCTTCCCCCCCCCCCCCCGCGGGCCCCCGGTCGGCAATTTCGTTTTTCCCGCGAGTCAACATTCGAATTCATGAATTTGAAATTTTATCCCTTTTTTTCTTCCACCCCTAATCGCAACGCCCCAACGACTCGGAGACGGCCGGTTGTTCGAACTTTTCGAATACGAAAGTTCGCGTGAATGAAATTTGGTCGATGGGGCTGCGAGGAATTTCCGTATTAAAAAAAAAAAAAAAAAAAATTGCGAAAATCCTTTTCCACTGTAAGAGACAATCAAAAATTCACTCAAGTAAAAAAAACTAAAATAAAATAAAAAAAATAAAGAGAGAAAAATATATAATTAACTGTCCATTATCAATGTGAAAGGATATTTATGAACGGATGCCGTACAATTCGTGAGAATATATGTTGAACATTATGGTTGTTGAAAAAAAAAAATAAATAAAGAGAAGATAATATCTCATTATTCATTTCGGAAATAGCTGAAACGAACGAAGGAGAACGAGCGACATACTCGATAAATCTCTTTTTCGTTTCAACGGCTTGAATTGTAAAATTATCGTGTTTCCCCCTCCCCGCGCCTTTAACAAATTCATCACGTCTACGCTGAATAAATCATACCCCGGCACGAGTATGAAATTCGTTCGTCGTAATCGTGTCGAGCTTGGAGTCTGACAATTCGTGTACGTCGAACTATTATGTGCCTCGTTATTGTCGACTTATCCCCCTCCACCTCCACCCGCGTCCCTCAATTCTATATCGAGAGAAGAAATCCACTTGTCGTTATGAATATTGCAGCTCGTAGACGTCGATGTTAGAATAGCCGACGGCATCGAGAAATTGCAATGAAATAGTCAAATATCGGTTAAACATTATTACGTTGACATATTAACCGATAATGAAAAAAGGCGTACAAGTGCGATTAAGATTCACTTTCTGAGAGGCCGTAAACCCAAATAAAATTATTAATTATAACTATGACAGACATTTATTATTATTATTATTATTATTATTATTATTATTATTATTATTATTGTTATTATTATTATTATTATTATTATCGTTTTATTCTTTTGTTTTTCGTTTCGCCGCAACCTTCGCTACATTCAATCTCATTAGAGCCGCAGCAACGAGATATTGTGTGTTTTTATGCGGATTGTTGAAAGCACAAGCTCTCTCTTCGGGGTTTCGTGTAAGTCGACACATTTTTGTGTGAGAGTTTCGTGGGGGCCGTTCAGCAGCGTAAATATGAAAATTTATCACCCGAGGCCACCGGTGTGCAAGTTCGCAGAATTTCGCCATGGGCTACAAAAGAAACGCGATTTTCGATGTATATATATATATTTTTTTTTTTATCCCATGGAAAAAAAATGACGCAAAGAAATTTTGAAGAATAGCCGATGGAATAATTTGCACGTGGGTGTATGAAAAAAAAAATGAAAATAAAAAAAAAACGTTGGTAAAGTGAACGACGAGGAAACCGTATTCGATCCGGAACTTCAACACGTTTCAGGGGGGCAGGGGGGGGGGGGAATATCCCCCAGAGAACACTTGGACTATTTGCCATATCTGACTATGATCCGACTGGTACGCTCTCTCATGCTCGATGACCGTTTTCTGGGTTATCGTTTTATTATGCGTTACGAAGCGATACAATTTCACGATCTCGACTCGAGAATTTTTTTTTTTTTTTTTTTTGCACCGTCCGTACTATAATATTGCAGCATGCAGTACGTAAAAGCACTTTATCCTCTTCCACACGCTGAGGGTGAATAAAACGGGAAAAAAAAACAAAAGGAATATATGAACCTGGTTGGTCGAGTAGGAGAGAAAAAAATACAAAACGAGAAGAGCCTTCTGGCTGGGAGGAAGAAATGCATTATCAATTCCGTTTTCACATTAGTCACGTCGCGTGTTCGGGTCAAACGGAAAATTTCATCAAATATGAACCGGGCGAGAGCCATTTTCACGTCACCTCGACTTACTTCTGGCAAATTATTATTATTTTTTTTTTTTTGTCATTTCAGAAGTTTCGTGTGGCGAAAATTTATTCTCAAAGTAGCTTCTGTGTGTGTTTTTTGTTTCTTTTTGGGAGAGTTCGCTCTTTGACATTTGTGAATGTTGATATTCGGTCGACTTAACTTAAAACTCAATGTATTATTTTTTAACATAATGATTATTAACTCCATTTATTCTAACATTATCTTTATCAACGTATGATTCAATATTTTATATTTTCAAGTTTTTCAGGTTATTTTTGAAACTTTCGAGTTTTTATGTCTTTTTCCGCATAATAATAATTTACATTATTGCGAATCGGTTCTTCAATTCATTCGTCAATTAATTCGAAAAACTATGTTCATGTATTGTTTATTTTCAAATTGCAAAAGAAAAGGGAATTTGGTTTTTCATGATTTTACTCCGCAAAGTGAATATTTTCCATTTATTCTGAACCTATTGGTAATCAATGTTGCATGTGCTTCTGTTTTTTTGTGGTCACAGTCCCAAACACAATGCGTCTTCGAGTCATGTATTTCAATGAAAAATGAATAATAATAATAATAATAATAATAATAATAATAATTCAATCCTCAACAATGCAATGTGAAAGAGAAAAAAACATATCGAACAAAAAAGAGTGAGGCAATAAAATAAATAAAGTTGAATGTGATGTGAGATCGAATAATATTTGTAAAAGCGAAGCAAGTTTATTTATTATATATATGATAGAAGCACCGTCGGATCTAATAAAGCTCACCGGAGGTAGATCTCGACGGTATAAACGGTCGAGAGTCGGACGTAAACGCTCTTATGACATATATATATATATATACACCCAAGAGATCCCAGGTTCATCCCTGTGGTCCGTCGTTCGAGGGTGCTCCGCTCGACGTTTGAGTAGCTACCAGAAATGCTTCGGTCGAGGGGATGGACGACATTCTCGGGCCCCCCGATCCCGGATCAATCTCAATTTCATTTGGTGCAAACATTTTCGACATCACGGAATAAACGTCAGCTCGGGCGAATAAAAAAAAAATCCATATATATATTTATTCACAACAAAAATAAAATAAATAAAAACTGAAATCCAAGCATCGAAATTTCTCTCTTAATTTTTTTTTTTCCATATGGAATTTGAACTCGTGTGGTCAAAAAAGAAATCAACAACAACAACAGAACCAACCAACGATTTGCAATCACGCGTATGACAATAATTATAATGTAGATGCATTTTTTCTTCTTCCTTCGATTTTTATAAGCAAAAAAAAACAAAAAAAAAAACAAAAAAAAACAAAACAACGAAGGATGGTTCGACAAAAATTGATAAAAGTTTTATACAGATACGAGGAGAATGTTATTTCATCCGAAATGAGATTTTTCGGATACCGGATATCGAACGAGAGAGAGAGGGAGAGAGAGATTGACAAAGCTATTTGTCCGTGAGTTCCGGACCCGCCAGAAACCGTCTCTTTTACCAGTTTCACGCTCCTTCACCCCTCCTCACCCCTCCCCGCCCCCTCCCCTCCGCCGATGCCCTTCTCCCCAACCACGGCAATTTATTCTCATGCGCAACTCGCTTCCGGTGTACAGGCCCGGGTGAGTAACCGCCATTTTCCTCAGGCCTTTGCACGCCTTCGACAACTTTGCGACGCCGTGGAGATCCGGTGTGGCGAACCCGGCCGGAACCATCGGACGACGAGAAACATCAGCCCTCTGTGTCGACAATACACAAACACTAACACACACACGCACAAACACACACACATGGATTGCATAACTCTGTAGCGGCCTCGAAACCGAAAACCCGTCGACACGTCGGCACCGTCGAACTTCGAGCCGTTTCCCCAGGCCCAAATTGAATTGTTATTCTATTTTCGAAAGCAATTTGCAAGTGTTATCAAAAGTTTTCGGTAAAGCCCGGTTATTTCGCGCACGCGCGTCGGAGACTTCCGCGGCGGCCTCGTCGAACAAACGAGTCGAACATATCCACCCCCCCCCCCCGCCCCCACCGTCGCCGTTGCTCACACCGCGATTTACAAAAGCGCGAGTGCAATGAACGTTGCTTCTAAATCCCCCCGGCCGACAACCCTTCCTGTTGCATCCCGCACACGTCAAACCAAGTGTGTGTAACCGTACTTGTCCCACGGAAATCCCGACACCCAGTTTCACGCTTCGAATCAGCTCTACCACCCCCGCCCCCTTCCCACCCCCCAACCAATCACTAAAGTTTCATTCGAATGTTCATTCGATTGTATTTTGCTCTGCCTCATCGGACCCTTGACCGTGTGAATTTGTTCGATTGGTTCTGTGCTATGATCGCAGTCTTCTCTTCCTCCCTCTTTTTTTTTCTCTCTCTCTCTTACATAAACTCGTCCGCTCATTTTCAAACTGCATATAAATGCATTCGTGAACAAAACTATAGGATATTGTTGAATAATCGTGGCTTTCATCGGACTCTTGTTGGAATTGAAAATAAATAAAAAATGTTTAATTTATATAAATAATATTGAAAATAAATCAGATGGGACGATTTGTCTTAAATGATTAAACTGTGATGGAATTGAAGGAAGAATGAAAAATAAGTTCGATATTCAACAACATTATTCAATGGATCATTAAACAACGCACGAGTGCTTTTAAATCCTAAGGAACAAAGCTTTTTCAATTATTCACATCGACGTACATAAATTTTTCAAATAAATTTGCGAAAACAAAAATGACAAGACAAAAAGATTATCATTGGGTTAAAATATCTCATTGAATAACGCACAAGTGCTTTGAAATCCTAACAAGCAGAGCTTTTACAATTATTCACATCGACATACATAAGATTCATCAAATAAAGACGAAAAAAAAAATGACAAGAATAAAATAACAGTGTGTTCAAATATCTCATTGAATAATGCACAAGTGCTTTCCAATTCGCAAAAACAAACCTTTTTCAATTATTCACATCAACATACATAAATTCATTAAATAAAGCTTTTTGAAAAAAGAAAAAAAAATGACAACAAAAAAACGAAAGAGTGAGTTAAGCTCTGCAGTTAGAATCCTATCTCACGAAAAGGATTGGCACGAGGGTAAGAAGAAGAAAAAAAGGGAGAATGCGGGGTGAGTGGAGATGGTGTAGATCGTGCCACAAATACAAAAGTAGTAAGCAGCGACCGACGGTTGCTGGTTGGTGGTCGTGCGAAGCTGCGGTCCACCGAGACACCGGAGAGAGCACGAACCACAAAAAAAAAATAAAAAATAAAAAATAAAAATAAAATAAAATAAAATGAAATAAAATAAACTACGATAGACAGATGAGAGAGAAGAGCGAGAAGGATCAAAAGTGGAAAACCATTGGGACGGAAAGTGTGGGAGTAAGAACGGCGTGGGTGGGTAGAGTCGTTTGGGACGAAAAAGGGATGCGGCGAGAAAGGTGAAGGACTGAGAGGAAGAGCGATGGGAAACGAGAGAGACTTGAAGAGCACCATGCCACGCGGGAGGATCGCGTGTCGCACGAATAAATGGCTGAAATACGACGTGAAACGATAATGGTTTTATCGGTCGATTCCACCTGAGGGTGAGGGGGGGGGGATGAAACGTGGCGGATAACCAATATCCCACACGGTCCTCGCACGTGTGTGTTTGTGGGTTTGTGTGTTTGTTTGTGTTTGTGTGTACACGAGACAACGACGCTCGTGCTCGCAATTTACGAATCCTCACGACGACGTTCACACTCACACTCACCCTTCTCTTTCTCTCTCTCTTTCCCTCTCTGACACACACACATAGACCAATCCTAGCTGTAATCTCATTGCACCGATGACCGACTTGGTTTTTTTCATTTATTTTCCGCTTCTCCGGCTTTTGTTACGCGGATATTGTTCGGTAATTAAAAACAATCCGTTATAGAAATTGAATGAAGGGCGTCACGGTGTTGGATATTGGAGCGTGTCACGACGAACTATCGGAACGCGAGGTTTGGCGGGGGGGGGGGGGATGATGATTTTGCGAGCGTCAGGATCGAGATAGGAGAGAATGGTTGGTCGTCTCACCAGAGAATCTTAGAGCGTTGGAAAATCCCAAGTTCAAAGGAATGTTATACTTATATATATATATATTATATATATATACTATATATGATCTTGGGCACATATAGTCGGTATACAATCAAGGGTGGACATGCATGAGATGAAAATGTATTTTTAAACTTACAAAAAAATGTTTTTTTTTAAACCAATAACTATGATTAATTATCATGCAACAATCAATATTTTTTACAATATAACAATGATATTGATGATATTATTATTATCATTCATATTTATTTAAATTTTATATTTCAAAATTTTTTTTATAATTGACAATATATTATTTTTTTACTTGGGCTATACATCTATATAGGTATGTATATATGTATATACAGTTATGAATACTCTATAGAGTACTGCACCGAAACACCCTCTGCAACCCTATCGACGCTCGCTTATGGGCCATGGCTGGAAATCGGTCGTTTGCTCAAGCCCCCCCCCTCCCGCCCCGCCCAGTTGGTTATTTCCGGAAGTTTACGAAGTAATCTCTGATAAATTGTCTCGGCGTATGGGAAAACCGTTGGATATAAGCTTGGTGCGACTGGTCCTGAATCCGCGTGTTCTCGGATAGTGATAAACCATTCCTTCGCTCCCCCATGTATTCGCAATCTTGGACACGTCGAAACTGCTCGGACTTGACACTAATTCTCATCATCGTCTGAGTTTTCATTATTCAATTACGTCGAAGGGCTTGGATTACGTGATGAATTTCTGGCTACAAATTTTTATGCACACCGTTCGATGTAGAATCGACGAGTTCCATAATTAACGAGTCGAATATGAAAACAAAAACAAAAACATCTTTGACGTTGTTCAATTGTTTTTTTTTTTTATCAGAAGCGAAATGAGTGTAAAAAAGATTGAAATAAAAAAAGAGAGAAAAAAACCCTTCGTAGAATATTGTGTTCTACGAAGAGTTCCTGATTTTCGCCCCTGTCGGACGTTACGCAATCCCAAAAACAATGCAAATAAATAAATCAGAATCGAAACACGGTGATTTCGAATAAATTCTCGTTCTCTCCAATCGGAGTCCGTGACCCGCAATGATTTTCATCAAATCGCCGACCATTCGGAGGTTTTTATCCGGCGGTTCGAGATAATGGAAGGAAAAGGGGGGAGGGGGGGGGGGGTAGTGGAAATCTACGATCGTCGCGAGACGAGTAAATCAAATTAAAAGATGGCGGAAAACGTCGCGAATCAAGAACGGTTGACGATGATATATAACGGGCACGAAATGTTGAAACCGCGTAAAGAAAAAGTATTAGGCCGAGTTGGAATATCGTAGTGGCAACCTGGAAAACCGTAACGTTAGGGCGTGGAAGGGAGGGGGGTGGAGGGTCGGCGGTGCAGCCCGTATATAAATACGGAAAGCCAACGTCGGTGGGGGATGAAATATCGCGGCGGAGGAAGCCGAGAGAGAGAGAGAGAGAGAGAGAGAGAGAGAGAGAGAGAGAGAGAGAGAGAGTGCAAGCCGGTCCGGGGTTGCCGCGTTCCCTCGAGTGTCGTTACTAACAGCCCGCTTCGGTGGCGCACGAGCCGCATCGGCCAGAACCACCCGCCCCGAACTGATCTTCCACCCGCGAACCTCGTAAATCGAATCAACGGAAGGAGGCAAAGTACATTACCGGGATAGTTCGATCTTGGCGAGGGAGAATGGGGAACCCGGGAAGGCGAGCCTCCGAGTAACAAAAATTATATCTTAACTTTATATAGCGATTGGGGGCATATGTGGTTTGTACATAGATTATTAGGGTGGTTCTTGAAAAAAAAAAGAAAAGAAAAAAAAAGAAACCTCTCGCTATATACCTTCCAAATGATTATTGATCATGAAAAAAATAATTTTCATATTTTTTTTCCACCGATTTTTAAATTTGACGTCTGCATTGCCCGAATTCATTTGAAAGTTTGTCAAATCACTCGTGTCATATTTCCGATTTCAACGTAAATATATAGGTCGGGAAAAGACATTTAAAAACAATATATATGTACATATATATATATTGTAACAAACTGTACCACAGAAACTCGAAAAAAAATGTTAGTTAAACTAAAAAAACACATAGTGAGCTATGAGTGTCGAAAATGGATAGAGAGCTCGTTTCGCGACCAAGAAGAGAGTTGCAGGTTGATGTGGGTGTGGATGGAAGACGTCCGTTCGCACCTACGTGGATGAAGAAAATAAGTAAAGAAAAAACAAACAAAAAATGAAAAATAAAGAAATTTAAAAAAAAAGAAGGAAGATAGCTGAACACGCGAGCGAAGCACGCGAGAAACTCTCTGGCACTTTGGGAACTAACTTGATTTACGAAATTTCCATATTTATATGGAGCACCGTCCAACCCCCTCCCCCACTCAGCCCATTCATCTATCTGTCCGACTGGTCCATCTTTTATAACACGCTTCGAGATCTTTCCTTTCCAACCTCGTCACTCGAGCAAGAGTGGGCAAAAAAATATGAAAAATAAAATAAAAAAACACACACACACCCCTCCAGCGCGATTTTGCTCTTTTGGGCTTCGCTATTTTCTTCTTACCCCGGAAAACAAATGCATCTCGCTTTTTTCGCAACACTTTTCCTCTTTTATCAGGCCACACGTAAAATCTCTTGGACAGATGGGACGCTATATTTTTTTTTAATCTCTGTTGACACTTTTCAAAAATTTATATCAATTACACGTTTATGAAAAAATTTTCCAGAAAACGTTAGGGTGTTCTTTTTTACTTCTATTTTATGTTAAAAAAAAAAATCCCACACCGTCCCGATTCACAAATGAAATTTTGAACCCACCTTACGTAATCATCCGATTAACGAACACGAGAGCCCGCAAAAAATTCACACACGAACGAAAGACACTTGTCATTCTCGAACGACATACAATCGCCTGGCTACAACGTTAACCTTTGTTCAACGAATATTCGGTCACTTTATGAATACATTTACATGCAAAACTTTTCCCGGCTTTTGCTCGACGAGTTTCATTAATTCGGCGACATCCAAATCGCGACCGACGACACGTTACGACGCATAGGTCCGACGCCAGTGGCCGTTTTTCAGATTCCACAATTTCGCTCTTGTTTACCCGGTTTATCCGAAGCCACGAGTCGAAGGATAGTTCGAGCAAAGTCCGGTGCAACCTCCGATGCATACAAATCCACCGTCGAATATTTCTCACCTCCCCCCCACGGAAAGACAAACTTTTTGTTTTTCTTCGTTGCCTTAATTTGTTAGTCACATTTTTCGTACTAATTTTTTTTATCAACTAAAATTTGAATATTTCGAGATCAATGAATTGCCATATATGTATATATATATAAATATATGTGTGTATAGAAAAATATGATGGATTGCTGCGACTGTTTATAAATATATAACAATCATTCATTGTTATAATTATAGAAAAAAATATATATATATGTATATTTGTATATATATATATTTTACATTTTATTTTTGTTCTTTGAACAATAGTTTTTTTTATGAATTAATATCATTATCGAATAATTTATTGATAACGAGGTATTCAAATTTTATTTGATAAAAAAATTAGCAGAAAAATAATTTTACACACAAACACACGAAAAAAAAAAATATATATATACACATGATAGCTATTGATGTACTTTTTCGTAACTATAAAACTATATACGTAATTGCATATAGCAGTGAATTATTTTCATACATATTTCTATACAGTGACAAGACTCGAAAAATAAAATTAAAAAATGTTTGAATGAAAAAAAAAAAAATTGTCCCACAGGCATCGTCGTGTTTCGATCGATCAGACCGGAAGTGCCTGGTAATATATACACCCGAGTAAAGTATAGAATTAGCATTATATATATACACGTACAATATACCATCGTCGGTGACTGATAATCCACTCAGGCCCACGTCAGACTCGACACAATTTCACGATAATAAAATGTTTACGTCGAGACGTTGAGTATTACAACGACCAATCTAGATGCTTTAAAAAAAAACCCCCATGACATTCCCATCACCCACAATCGCTCGATCGATCGTTCGAGCTGCGAAAAATCGACCGACGGATACGTCAACAACGAGTCAACACGATAATTCACAATTATTTCCGCACGATATTATCGAACGAAAAGAAAAAAAAATCTCACGTCCCCCGCCGTTATTCGACCTTCGTGCACGCGCGCAAATAGTTTCTAATTGCATCGTAGAGACGCATGGGGATCGGGACTGAGGGGGGGGGGGGCGACGTAACGTTCGAGGGCGTATGACGATGAACCCCCCGAGACGAACGGACGGGGCTCTAGGCGCCTGGAAGGGTTGCACACGCGAGCAAATAACGCGTCTGTGTGTAGGTGGCAAAACGTTACGCGTCTCAATGGTCGGGAAAATTGTGCGAAATCGGATAAGCCGACCGACAAAGTACGGCGACCCGAGACTTTGTCGCGCCACGAGTCGTGCACGAAGGGCCGAACGGATGTGCGAGGTCAATAAATCGCACTGACGTGTGATACCGCAGGTTGGGCTCGAAACTCGGAACGAGCAACGTGCGAAAGGGCCAAAATTCAGGACGCGCAATGCTCGGAACGAAAATGCTCGGATCGGTCAAAAGTTGGGATATTATATATAGGTACAGTTGCGTACCTCGTTTGACGGCCGCGAGACTAAATTTTTCGACTTTCGAGCTTTCCTACGCGTAAGCTATCAATGTTAGGTATATGCTGTCGCGGACTTTTCTGTAGGAAATTCAATTCTCTACAAAATTGTTTATGTAAAATTTTCTTCTATATAGCGTTATTCAGCTAGCGTTTGGACGGGAAGGTAAAAATGTATCGATTTTCTTCCATTTTTTTATCTTCCTGTCCAAACGCTGGCTGAACAACGCTATATAGACCAAAAGTTTACATGAACAATGTTGTAGAGAATTAAATTTCCTAGAAAAAAGTCCGCGACGGCATACATCTAACATTGATAATTTACGCGTAGAATATACATTCATGATTGACACCCAGAGTTATCAGTAGCTCAGAAAAATAAACAAACAAATAAATCAACATGAACGAATGACCAAAAAAAAAATTTCCCATAATCTTTTGTCGTAAACTAAAACGTTCGTGATCCCGGAGGCGAAGAGTTTGGACCGTCCGTTGACGTTTTCAGAATTTGTTCGAACGCAGAAACACGTGCACAAGAGTGTAGGGGTGGGTTGTGACTCTTTTCTGACAGAGGGTTGAGAAGTTCGGTGTTGTATGGATGCCAGGATAGTTTTACATCCGAAACACCGGTAGTGGGATAAGCCATACACACGGCGGCCGGAGGGAGGGAGGAGGGGGGTGGGGGGGGGTTGTTATAGCCACGATGTTATCGGGAGGTGGAAAGGTCTAGAGCGTTACGGTTCACCGATATCGTGACATTTCACGACGCGAGGCTGATACAGCCAGTCCAGTGAGCACAGCCGTGTCATCCTCTCACCGTTCGTTCGTTGTCGTTGTCGTCGTCGTCGTCGTCGTCGTCGGCCTCCTTCTTCGACTCTGGCACCTAGCACCTCCCCACCCCCCGAAAACTCGGTCTCGCAAGCTCATCCAATATTTATTCAGTCGACACATTGAATATTCTCGGGGCCTCCGACGTACATTCCGAGTACACTGGTAATACTCGTAGGGAGAGAAACGACCATAAAGGGAGAGGGAGGGAGACACACACACACACACACACACCCAAGAGGGGGTGGCATACGTGAGTGAGATGCACTAGGTCTGGATCTGTAGATACGAGGATCAAGGGTCGTGCAAGCTGGGACGCGATGGTGAATCGAATGGTATGGGGCAGAGTGAGAAAAGGAAGTGAAAGGCCAAGAGAGATATAGAGAGAGAGAGAGGGAGAGATACGCGAGTCGATCGAAGGTGTAAAGGGACGGAAGAAGGGAGTTGGGAACCTCACGGAAAAACTCGACAGGAGTGAAGAGGAAAAAGTGAGGAAAAGTGAAAAAAATCGAGCGAACGAGGGGGAGCTGTGGGGAAAGAGGGGGAGGCGAAAGAGGTGATGCGGAAGCGGGAGGGGAGAGTATCTCTGGTATCGCATTTTCGTCTACGTTCGAGCGCATTCGTATTAATATATTTTTTTTTTCACCGGCAGAAACCACGTCGTCGTCGCCGTACGATCTTGCGATGGACGTCGGGGACTCTTTTTTTTTTTTTTTAAATATCATTTAACTTTTTTTTTACCCTTCTTTTCTTCGGTCGAGACGGTGTGTATAGTGCTGATCCAGAAAGCAACATCGACGTGGTCTGATATTCCGTCGTGTGATACAGACGTGTATACATGAACT
Organism: Diplazon laetatorius; assembly: GCA_963662125.1. Lineage (NCBI taxonomy): Eukaryota > Metazoa > Arthropoda > Insecta > Hymenoptera > Ichneumonidae > Diplazon > Diplazon laetatorius. The sequence continues at coordinate 7,687,079 of OY759158.1, read as the reverse complement.
TTTCGTGAAAGTTTGTTGAAAGATGTTCGTATAGATGATTGTCACGAAAAGATGAAAACGAACAGAGGCTGAGGGATATTTGAAAAAAAGATATATATTTTTGAAAATAATTTGAATAATTTGAAATATTGTAAGAGAAGCCTCGCAGGGCGACACCCAACTTCATGATGAACAAAATTTCAATCATCATCACCGTTCATACTCACGGCCATTCACGGATTTGGACCAAAAGATTCGTTCGTTCGGTTCGTCCGACGATAAATCGCTGTTTGTTCTTTTTTACTATCTCCGTCGTCGGTCGAATTACTTCTGTTATTTTTTTTTTTACCGCCGAAATGGATTTCTCCACAAATTGAAGCTTCATCCCCCGAGAGCCCCCGCGGCCCCAGGGATTGTTCTTTCTTTTTGAATCACCTTTGGGGGTAGCAGCCGGTGTCTGGCAATTAACCGTTGCAATTCTGCCATTAGTACGTCGGTATCGTCCGGCGAAAAAAAGTTCTCGGAGTTGCCCGGGCGGCAGCGGCAGCGGGGTGCGGAACGTAAAAGGGGTGAGGGTGGAGGGGGGGCGAGGGGGTGCGTTAGTCGTGAAGAGACGAAGAAGCGCGAATAAGCGTGGACGGCGTATAAGAGAAGGATTATTGTTTTCTTTGTTTTATACATTTGCCCGAGTGGGTATGAGAAGGCAGAGGAAAATCCGTAATAATCCCCACCCCCACCCAGCCCCCCCGGCGAGTTTTACGTTCGCGGAGTCGTTTTCTCGCTCTGCTCTTTCGGCATTCTTTCTCGTCGACCCAACTCCGGACGAGATTTATTACACGAGTTTCCTCTCGCACCTGCAGCGCGCGATGCTCACCCCCCCCCCCCCCCACCCGCTCCATTTCGTTCTCACCCTCGTCCTGACCCGTGACGTCGGACGTCATCTACGTCACACGCGTGGAGCTACGCGAATTTGTGGAAGAATGGGCGACGGCAAGAAATAAAAAAAAAAAATAATAATAATAAAGGAAAGAAGAGAAAACGGCGTACTCGGCCTTCTTCGGCCCCATCCCCTCGCCGCTTCCTACGTTGCATCCCAGATTCTCACTTTATCGTAATTACGTACTTTTCGTTCCCTTTTTCTCTGCTTTTTCTTCTTTGTTCTTGTACTACTTCATTTTAATAACAATAATGATAATAATAGTAAGTAGAAATAATAATAATAAAGACCACGCTTGACCACGGTCCGCATTTTTTTCTACAAACCAGCAGATTTGAAATACTACTAATTTTAGTCTGACAAAAGTGTAAATAATAGTAATAATGATAATAATGATTATGATAATGATAATAATAATAATAATATTCGATAAAAAAAATTATTTTCCAATGAAATTCCATACAAAAATCTCAAAAGTATCGAAACCGTTAATATCAAACGCCCGCTCATTACCAACTAACAGCCTATTCTGTTATACATTGAAAAAAATAAAATTTTGAAAAAAAAAAACAAAATCTTTATTTTTTCACCTCTTAACCAGCGTTAAAAAAAAATAAAAAAATAATTTTACATTTTGATGAAACTCATTGGAAAATTGTGGGAAATAGAACTTCCAATAATGCCAATGAGTTGGACCGGACTAATGGAGTGACAGAGGATCGAGGACCGAGATAGTTTCGGATCGAAGAATACCTTGTGCCACCTGCTCGACTCACAGCTCTATTTTGCGGACCCCAGAACTAACACACACACACACACACACACACACACACACACACACGCACATGGGACAGAGTGAGAGTGCCTCCACGATTACGTGTATAATCGTCCTACGTCCGCAAGTGAGTTACATAATTAATAGAAAATTTTCATATCATGAATATGAAGCGAGCTAATGAGCGTATTGATATCCGTGTGTGTGTGTGTGCGTGTGTGTGTGTTCGTGTGTGTTTGGTGAACGATGGTAAAACCGGCATATATACGGATGGAATCTCATGATGCGTGTTCGATGTCGCATGCCCCGGACCGAACGAATGAATACCGAGTACAGCCGAACCCGTCGAACCGCATAAATCCCTTTGCATACATTTCGTCTGTGAACAACGGTAATCACGGATGCGGAATCGAAGCTTTTCCCATTACCTTTCGTTCCTCATAAATTCCATTATCATTGTTATTATTATTATTATTTGAAAAAAAAAAATGTTTTTTTCAAATATTACAATGAATGAAAATGGTGAAAAATGATTTCGTTCTTGGTTGTTTTTTTTTTTTTTTGAAAGTGAAAACTCGTTCGTGGCGAATGCATTTTGTATGGAATATTGAATATTACGGTCGAAAAGTAGTGCAAAATGTTGGCATCGGTAAACGTTGGACGATGAAACAATGCGAGAATGGAATGCGGGAGTAGAAAGGGCGTGAGTGAGAGAGAAAGAGATATTGAGGTCCAAAGTAGTGGAAAACTGAGCGGTGGCCTGGTTAACTGACTTTGTCAGTGACAATACAAACAACGGAACGATGTTGCGAGAGAGGGGTTTGCACGCGAGCAGCAGCTTCGACTCGACAGATTCGTCGGACACTGGGTGTCCCCGGGTGTAGAGAGCTGTGCTTCGACGTCACGACGACGTTGTTGTCGTTGTCGTTGTCGTCGTCGTCGTCGTCGTCGTCGTCGACGTCGTTGTCGTTCCACGGTTATCTTTTTGGAACGGGTAATGAATGAAACGGTGAAACTCCGATGGAGTTTAATGAATGTACCAGAACTGTCGAGCAACAGTCGAGAATAACCACCGTGATGCACATAGTTACATGAACAACGACGATTTTGTTAAGAAATTCTGAACGTTTCAATGTTCATAGCCGAACAGAAAATGTTTACGATCAAATTTTCCAATTTATTTTATTTATTTTATTTATTTTATTTATTTTATTTATTTTATTTATTTTATTTATTTTATTTATTTTATTTATTTTATTTATTTTATTTATTTTATTTATTTTATTTATTTTATTTATTTTATTTATTTTATTTATTTTATTTATTTTATTTATTTTATTTATTTTATTTATTTTATTTATTTTATTTATTTTATTTATTTTATTTATTTTATTTATTTTATTTATTTTATTTATTTTATTTATTTTATTTATTTTATTTATTTTATTTATTTTATTTATTTTATTTATTTTATTTATTTTATTTATTTTATTTATTTTATTTATTTTATTTATTTTATTTATTTTATTTATTTTATTTATTTTATTTATTTTATTTATTTTATTTATTTTATTTATTTTATTTATTTTATTTATTTTATTTATTTTATTTATTTTGTTTATTTTATTTATTTTATTTATTTTATTTATTTTATTTATTTCATTTATTTCGTTTATAAAAATTTGCATGACAAAATAGCATAACTATGTCGACAATAAAACTCGCAAATTTTCGAAATAGTTTTAACATTTCGACAAATTTTTTTTTTTCACAGAACCTCCTTCCGGGTATTTCTTTTTTACACAATTGAAAAAGTCGCAATCGTCAGTCAAGTTGAACCAAAAAATTCTCTCATGATTCAATATTATTCATAAAAATATTCATCACGTTTCAATCCAACAAATCATTTTTTTTTACTAAAAAAAAATAATCCAAAAATCTACCCGATGTTGATTAAAAAACGGTCAACCATCCCCTGAATGGATAATGAGAATAACCGTTTTATGAGGTTGAAGCATAAACGATATAGGCAACTCTCCGACCGGAATTATAACCTGTTAAAAAGGGAGGATCTGGTAAGAGGTCGTAACGACTTCCGGACTCGGGGCGGTTGGAAAACGTGACGACGAGAGTGTATATTCCATTTGGCTATGAAGTGGAAAAGCGCGCCCTTCGTCGTCGTGCGGCCCATCGAAACGACTGTAGCAACGTTGCGGGCCGGTTAGAGCTCCCGCAAAACGTGTGGTTTAAGGAGATAACGCTTTTATCTCGTCCGATAAATGGTAAATACCTCGTCGTTTCTGTAACGCGTGTCTGTGTCTGTGTGTGTGTGTGTGTGTTTGTGTGTGTGCTGCGGTTTGCCGGGCGGTAGTCGAGAACGAGCAAGAAAGCAAAAAGCACAAAGTGCAAGCTTCGAGAGGGTTGCGGCATCGGCTACGACCCCGGGGGCATATAGCCCGCTCGTTTCCACCCGCCACTTGGCGAGCGACACCGTTTCAACCACCTCCCTCTTCCGCCCCCACCCCCCGCCCGCAACGAACCTTCTCGCGCTCTATTGAACAGGCTCTCACATCCCATGTCCGATGGGGCTCTCTCGCTCGGCTTTTCAAACGGAACAAATTCGATCCTTTGAAATCTCATGTCTGATTCTTACCGACTTCATGGCTTCAATTGGATTATTTTTACGTCGAATTATATATATATATATATATATATATATATATATTTTTTTTTTCGAAAAAAAATTTAGCAGTAGTAGTAATTGATAGTAATTTCGTAGTTATTAGGACTGACTTGAGTGTTTTTGTAATTCAGTAGTAATCAGTAGTCATTTTGTAATTGCGTAGCAATCAATAGTAATGCAGTAATTTAGTGGTATTTTTTAGTAATTTAGTAGATATTTTGATAATTTAGTAGTATTTTTAGTAATTTAGTAGTTATTTTGATAATTTAGTAGTCATTTTGTGATTAAGTCGTAATCAATAGTAATTCAGTAACTTAGTAGTTACTTTAATGATTCAGTAGTCATTTAATAATTTAGTATTTTCAGTAGTTCAGTAGTAATTTTAGTATTTTCAGTAGTTCAGTAGTAATTTTAGTATTTTCATTAGTTCAGTAGTAATTTTAGTAATTCAGCAATAATTTCAGTAATTTAGGAGTAATTTTAATGACTTAATAATTGGCAATGTATTAATTGAAAGAATTTAAAAACTATGGACGAAGATGAAAAGTGGATTGCTCTAAGTTGTCGAGTTACTCGATCGTTTTGGCAATTGAGAAACGTTTCAAAATTTTTCAACAAAATTTACCGTACACGTTGCCATTTCCAGTGGAGATTAATGCCCGGATTTGTGAGGTAACTCTGATAGAGTCAGAGATAAGCCGAGGGAGATTAATTGAATTTTGGCTTACATCAAAGAAAATATTGTTCGGAAATTAAGTTTTCTCTAATCCTATTTTCGTTTGTTTTCATTTTATTTTATTGCGAAACTGCGGGATTTTTTTCATCCCTCGTTGTCGGGTATCGCGTGGCGCAGCACGTATTAAGGGTTGGGGGGTGAGGGGGGGGGCGGAGTATGACAGTGGAAAAGACACGGGGCTTATCCTTTTTTCCGGAACGATTTACGCGGCAAGTTCGCGATGGAAGCGCAAGAAGCCCCCCCGTCGGATCGTTTATCACGCTCCGGGGCTAATAGATAGCCGAGGCTTACGCGTTATCCGCCAAGTCCGTTGCCCCGCAACGATGGGTTATCAGGATTCGATCAGCTGTGGCAGCCACAAGTTTTTTACTTCGCCCCCCCCCCCCCACCTCTGTCTCTCTCCCCGCACCAAGGATCACGTACAAATTTTTCCACAAAGTCCATTACGATAAATTAATGGTAACTCGGGCTGTAACTTCGACCTTCGTCCATTCCGCAAGATACATTTTTTTCTCTTTAATAACGAAAAATGTTTTTTTTTTTTTTTTCAAATCCGTTTTTGAGATTATTATTATTATTATTATTTTATTGTATCATTAACGGAAGATATATTTTTTTTAAATACGTTCTTGAGACTTTATTAATGATCCATTGGTATTAACGCGATAGAATGTAATTTTGTAGAAAACGTTGAAAATAATTCACCATTTTGTGAAAATAAACATAAAAATTTACGCTCATACTTACACGCCAATATGCATGTATATATGTATATATATATATTTTTTTTTTCGTCATCTTGAAAAAAAGAAGGAAAAAAAAGACTAAAAACGTGAAATAGGGTCGAGTAACCGAATCAGGACGGACGTTTGAGATCGTGTGGAGATACTTCACCGCCAGATTCCCCCCCCCCCCCCCCCCCATATCGCGACATTGTCGGGAATTGTTCGCCCGAATGGTCCCCGAACTGTCTCGGCACGAGCGAGTGACGTCTACAAGTTTCGTCGTTCGATCTGTTCCACTTGCTGACTTTATCCAACGATGGAAAGAAAAGGAAAGAAGGCGAGAAAAAAAGTGTGATTTTCATCCTCGTTTTCTCCGACCACTTCTACCCTCCTCGTCGTCTCGCACGTTTTTCCCGCAAGCCTCTCTTGCATCCTCTCACCGAGTCTTCTCAACGAGCCAATGGAATTTCCGTTACGAATCCGACAAATCTGTTATTCGAATGAATTTACTGACGGATCTGAACCGAGTTTCACCGAGTCTCTCTCGATACTTCGTGATACGAATTGGATGTACATCGACGGACACGTTTCAAAAGACAGTAACAAAAAAAATGCAATTTTCACAGTTCATTTCAAAATAATCATTTTCGAAAATAATGAATCATCAATTATCAGTCCTTCATAATAAATATGTATTAGGGCGCTCCTTATTTTGGCTTTTTTTTTCATTTATTTTCCCACTCCCAGAGGATCATATGGTTCGAGATACATTTTTTTAAATCCTCAAAAATTTCAAGAGCGAAAAAAAAAATCTATTTTCAATGTAAAATGACTCGAAATAAATAATTGTTCGAAATCTAGAGTACGTTACAGAATTTCAACCTGATAATAAAAGAAAATTCTGAAATATAAAAAAAAACACTATGTCATTTTAAAAAAAAAATATTCTCAAATTTTGAGAATATAAAACAAAAATTATTTCGAACCCTATTAACCTCCAAAAGCAACGAAATAAGGACAACCCTAATATATAATATATAATACATATAAATATACTTTCCGATTAAATTCGTGGACAAAATAATTGTAATTTAGTTAATTAAATAGACAAAAAAAAAAAATAGTTACCAACGATTGTTTTTCGTAAATCTTCGAACCTTTCGAAAGTCGAACGTTGGATAAATTTCTTCGCGAAACAATCGACAACGGATAAATCTTAGGTTAGGTAAGCACTGTGACGATATTTCGTCGTAACAAGAAACAACCCTCCCCCCCCCTCGTCCGCCTCTCCGCGATCCGCCGTCGTCCCGTAATCCCCGCAATGTGCGCGAACGCGTGTGACTCATACACGCGCTCGGGGGATTTAACGTCGGTGTGTAGGCTCGACGTCGGTAAAGTGTGTAAGACGTCGATGCCTCTGGCCGCGTTGTTTTAAAGCCTTAACGTTGTTTCGCGATAGCGAAAACGTTCTCTCGCCACAATTTCCGGAACCGTATAGGATAGTTGAACCCGCCGCGGGTAAGCAACCACCGCCATCCCCGTGGCGTTTCCACGAGCCGATGCTGCGCACGATCCATAGTCACCCGAGAGCGCGCCTGGCATTGTCTATGGCTTCTATAGCGTCTGCGGCATAAGAATTTACGTCGATACTGTGTACAGCTGCCCCCCCCCCCCCGACCCCGCAGCGCCACGACCATCTAACCAACGCCACGAGGTAAATACATCCCCCACCCCTCTGCCCCCCCACCGCCCGAGCAGCCGCCCCCACCAACCCCTCGCTATTTTCCTCCGCATCCATATTCCCCAGCGATCGCTCGACCAACCTCCTTCGCCTCGCTGCCTCGATTTAAGCTCGTTCGCAAGCGGCACACTCACACTGTAAAACTCACACACACACACACACACACACACACACACACACACACTCACTATATATGTATATGAGGTATAGGCCACGAGACGCGATGAACGACGAGCGACATTGGCACGAAATAGTTGCGAGTTGCGCAACTAGAACGAAACGAAGATACGATGAGAGAGACTGGAAGGGTGGTAAGAAAGGGGTAACCCGGTGGGAACGTATTGGTTTGTCGAACGGGAACGGTAATAGAAAAAAAAAGTCGAGAAAGGACGCTCCGACTTGCACGAAGATGCGGGAAAGCGAAAATTCTTGTAAAGAGGTGCTGCCGGAAAGAGACTTTCGAGACAGAAACCAGAGCACTGGCTCGTGCTTTTCAATTGATCGTCCGGGCGTACGGATCGCGTCTCCATCGTACCGCAAGACGGCACAGAAGTTGTAAAGGAGGTCTGCACATGGTTCGAGAAGATAATCCTGACCGAAGGGTGAGAAACATAAAGGCAAAAAAGGTCGAAACGACGAAGCCGACCGACCGAATAAATGATCCCTTTGCGTAGGAATCCGAATGGCGCTTGAAGTTTCGATTTTGGACAGGCATCCCGTTTCGCCCCGGTCACGTCCACAACTACAGCGGATTTCTCATCGAATGAAAAAGTGAATATTCGAATGGAATAACCGGTGCATCAGTTGTGAAATTTTCATGGCTAGAGTCGAGCGAGAGCTTCGTCGATCGTATTACTCGCAATTTCGCCTAGTGATAATAAATATGACGTGATAGTCGATCGACGAATGCAGGTCGTGAAAGGGTCGTCCCCGTTGGGTATGGCACCAATGGGAAACGTCTGAGGATTACGATTCATCGTGTTGCTGCTGCTGAAGCTGTTGCATGGAAGAGGAAGGATGGAGAAGGTGGAAATTCACTCGATTAGTTTGAAATTCATGGAAACCCGGACCTCGTACGAGACCTGAGGGTGCATGACGCCACGACGATGCTCGGTATCGACACAACGAAGGTACGTGAAATCGTCGAGACGCCGAATGTGATGACGACGCGACCTAATAAGCTCGCAACAAATATCCCAGTGCGTATACGTGCTCCGTGAGATTTGCACTCAAACTCGAATAGTTATAGCCAAAGCTACGATAAATTCATTCACGACTATATCATTACGACAATGCATGTAAACGTTATTCCAGACGCTTCGCGAGACGTTACGGAAACGTCGAGATATTTCCTTCGAGGCTTGGGTTTCAACGTTCTCGAGTTACGATTAATTGTGTTACCGGAGATTTGTAAAATTTGTTCCTCACGATTTCTCATTGCGACTGTGAGTCTTTGTCGGAAATTTCAAAGTCACGAATTTAAAGGAAATGCGATTTATAATCGAAATGCTAACGCGTTGTTTGAAAAACTTTGTGCTTTGTTTGAAATGACATTTTCGACTGTTTCCGAATGATTTTCGGCTTACCTTGGGCGAACTCGTGATTGACTGCATATCATCGAACTCAGTCTTAATAGACGGGTTACTCACCTGTAACGGAAAAACGAGAAATACGTGGATTATAGGTAATTTTATCAAGTCAAGCGGATATAACGTAAATGCATCGGTTTTCGAAAACTTGATCCGATCGTTCTCGTTTATGAGTCGTCTGAAACTTTACAATTCTCATCGTATAGCTTTAGATACATACGCTTATTGCCTGTTTCTCCGTTTTTCATACGCTTCCAAGTGTAATCCTAAGTACGCAGTTTCAACATATTTTCCGTTTGCCTTCGACTGTGAAATAATAACTATACTACACAAACATTTTCCGATCATACAATTTTCAGCGGACTGCCTTAAAAATAATGCATTAATAAAATAATAGAGATATAGGTAACAATGAAAACACACGATAACAACAAAGATATAAATGTTAAATACCACATATTCCGGATGGACTAGTTTTCGAAAAGTTTATCGGGTCATTCTCGATGAATGAGCAGTCTGGAACGTTCCAATTCTCATCCCATACCTTCACATGCTTCATCCTCTCTCTTATTAATTCATTTTAACTTTAAAAAATCCAGACTACCCTGTTTCACGATGTTTTCCACTTGCCTCTGGTGTTAAATAATAATTGGACTACAAATACACTTTCGGGTAATGCAATTTTCAGCCGAATGGCTTCAACAAAAAAAAATAAAGCATCATCAAAATAATAGCGATATAAGTAATAATGTAAACACACGATAATAATAAAGATATAGAAATGTTAAATATCATATACCTATTTCGGATGAACTAGTTTTCAAAAAGTTTATTCTTAATGAATGAACAGTCTGGAACTTTCCAATTCTCATCGTATAGCTTTACATACTTTATTCTCCCTTCCTCCCTCTCTCCCACTCTTATTCATTTATTTTAACTTTAAAAAATCCAAACCACCCATTTTCACGATATCCAGCAGATCAATTCGCCTTGACTGTTGAATAATAATTGGACTGGAGATACATTTTTGGGTAATACAATTTTCATCCGAGTACCTTCCACAAAAAAAAATAAATAAATAAGATAGTGCAATAAAAAAAATTCAAAGGTTCGCTCTTAACGACAACTCAGGGCCACCAATTGGGTTAGCCCGTCGGTTGTACGCGATTCTCATCTCAGCGAAATCTTTGCCACCGTCGTCGGTGGTACCGACCACGTCGATTCCACGTCCCTTCAGTGTCTCTTTTCATGAATACGTGAGACAACGCTCGCTAACAACGGCACCGGTGCAAAAAAAAATGAAAAAACGTTTCGTTTGACCGTGGTCGGGGATATAGGTCCCCCCCCCCTCCTATGAACACATTGTGACGGTCCGAATGATAATTATTCCCGAGTGCTTGTCGGAAGCCACGTGATACCGACCTTTGTCGCTCTTTGGTCCTCGTTCGAGCGACTCTACCGAATCCACCCCCCCCCCCTCCGCCCGCAACCCCACGTGAATTTCAAACGATAGTTACGTTCTCGAACGTCGCCACTCACAAAAGCGATGGAATACGAGAGCAAGAGAGAGAGAGAGAGAGAGACAGAAAAAAAAAGAAAAAAAAAGGGTTTTATGCAATTTATATTCATCCGTACGACTTTTGTGTCGAATCCAATTGACCTAAATTTTCAATCTTGTGGTTTAAAAAAAAAAAAAAACAATATTTCTCTGGAATTGCGGCCATCTTTTACGACGTTCGCGGGCACAACGATAAACCGAAGACACATAAACCGGAAGTCCCGACACACGGGCTCAGTGAGTTTCAAACAGTGAAACACGAACTACCGATAATCCAGAATTGCGACGTGAAGTCAACTCCGGGGGACAAGAGGGGCAGGGGGGAGGGGGAGGGGAAAGAGGAGGTTATTGTTACGTTCCGTTGGTAGCTTGATTTTACGCTAAACGGAGGAATCACGTTCCCCCCACGTGTGCTCTGCTATTGTGTCCTCGTGAATCGACGGTTTTCACACACAAACACACATACACACAGCCTCGCTCGATTACTTTCGTTCGCGTGAGTACCTCTTCCATGCGTCAAGAGCCTTGTGATGCACTTTTCATCGTTCGTCGTTCGTACTCACTCGCGAATTTACACGATTCAACGACGAATCATTGCAAATTGAAATATTTCAAGTATTTTCCCACAGGAAAAAACGTGTTTATCATTTTTTGTTTTGAAAAATAATATGCATTTTTTGTTCGCGTATCAACGTGGCCCGGTGGAAGGAAAGAACAAGGAGGTTAGCGTTGCATCTAATGTATTATGCAAGTGGACGATAACAGGATTGAACGTGAAAAAGAGTGCACGGCGCAAAGTGCCGTACAACGTCTCGTGCTTCGTCGAATGTCGCGATACGACGTCGTAATGTCCCTTGAAACCGGATACACAAGCGTAACCGAGTACTCACTTCGCTCCGTTATCCCTCATTATGGTTCGACGTACAATAACAACGGCTAAGGGGTTTTTCAGAAATTTACAAAAAAAAAAAAAAAAAATCGTCTCGTCCCAAAAGAAAAACGATAAATTAACATTCAATTCACCTTAGAAAAAATGTTTTAACCTAAAATCCGTTTCATTTGATCTTGTATCAAGTGCACGTGGCAGAATAGACTTTGGCACGAAAAAAAACAATTAAAACAGCCAGATCCAACGAAGAGATACGCGAGAATTTCGTAAAACGAAAAAAAAATTAAATAAAACAAAATGGTGGGGACAAAAAAAAAAGAAGAAAAAAGGAGAATGGAGAAGACAGCGATCGAGACAAACGTCCGCAGGGATCGAGGAAGAGGAGGGATGGGGAAGGGGGTGGGAGGCGAACAATGGATCGTAACGAGTACGTGCTCGTCATTTTCCGAGACGCAAATTGAGCCAGGTACGAGTAGTAAATGAGGTGGTTCGGGGGCGTGGTAAAAGTCTGTGTATGTACGACGTGAAGAAGCAGAAGAGGATGTGTGTGTGTGTGTGTGTGTGTGTGTGTGTGTGTGTGTGTGTGTGTGTGTGTGTGTGTGTGTGTGTGTGTGTATGTGGTACCACCTATATCGGTGGTGACGGACCGGTGTGGCGCGAGCGAAACTTTCGTTCTTCGTCTCATCTAATTCCGGGTGCTGAGCGTCCCCCACCCCCTCGCACGAACAATAGCTCCGGAGACTTTGGTCCAAGTTGGAAAATCCAAGAAGATACCGTCGAGACGATGAAAGCCATGAAATTCTATCAGAAGTTTACGGGAGAAAGATACTAGAGGAGAAAAGAGGGGAGTCAGGATGGGATGGGGAGTGAAAAATTATTTATCCAGAAGATAAAGTACAACTCGTGGGCCTGGATAATATATATATATGTATATATGTATTTTTTATTCTTGTGAAATATTTTACTTTTGAATTGATTGCATTATTTTGTGTCGCTTGTGCTAATGAGAGTGAAAAAATTGCGAACACAGTTTCGCGAGGGGAATGAATTTGCCTAAACCGACGCTCGGTCATCGCAGCGATGGCGCCCTAAGTAAAAAAATTCGGAAATAAAAAAATTGAAATAAAAATGATTTTTATTATTTTTTTTAGGTTATGCTTGCCGGATAGTTGCCATAATTTTTTGGTGTTTTGTGGAATAATTTTTTATAGTATACACTATTTTCCGATATTTTTTTCGCCACCATTTTTGCATTGAACTCGAATTTATGACATTAATGACTTTGGGAGGCTGGCGGCAGGGTTAAGAATTGAAATAGTGACCTCAAATTTCAAGAATAATTTTTTTAAAATTTGTTTCGAGGCATATTATGCTCTGAAGGCACTTTTTCAGTTGGGTATGCATAAACTATGTTAGACTATGTTTGCCAAATCCCATATATAGTATAAAAATAGACTATGTATACTTTTTTTTCTTTGGGCGGACGAAAATTTGACTCAACTCATTTAGGGCGGAGGGGGATGGCTAACGTTGATGGAGGTAATGTCGGGCAAAGATTGGAGAAACCGTCGGCAGCATCAGCACCGTATGCAAGACTCGGAAGGGGTGAGGAGGGGGTGGGGGAGGGGGGACGTATTCGGGAACACGTAGCGGCTATTAAAGCAAGATGGCTGTGACGATCGCAGAACCGAGATATGAGATGCGATTTAAGCCACGGCTGAGTGGGCATGTTCAAGCGCTTATACGTCCGTGATATTGCAGTGCGAATCGACTTTGTTTAATCTCTCAGCCACGACCCCGACGATTTACACTTACAAATTGCGACACTTAGGACGTGGAGGGGGGGGGTGGTTTTGTCCAATGTGCGTGAAAACCATTGTGTCACTTTGTTGCAATTTTATTGACGGTGACTTACAAAAGCATTCGATTTATTGAAAAATATTTGCTGTACATTTAGTTTTTTTTTTTTCGTTTTTTTCATTGAAACTCAGTCGTCAAAGTGTTTTTCTTGGGCAACAAGAAATTTTCAATCATCATTATTTTTAATCTTTGAATTTTTCTCGCCAGTTCGAACATTTGCGTAAAATTTAAAAGTTCCGTTCCGTTGAAATGTAAAGAAGTGTTTATTCTTTCTTCATCTTCTTCTTTTCTTTTTCTTTTTTTCTTCGGCGTCATTGTGAAATATTTCAGAGTAAATAGTTTTATTGCAAAGATGAAAAAAGGGAAAACTTTTTTTTTTTTATTTTTTTTTTTTCAAGCCCCTTGCCAAAGTACTCTTGAACCTCATTACCGGAGCTTTAACGAGATCCGACAGAGAAGTTGAAAACGTGACAATTTCTAGATTCTTCTTTCGACCCGAATTCAACACGTGCACATTTTTTTTTTTTTTTCATTTTTTTTTTACTCAAGTTTCGGTCAAAGCGTGGAAATTATTTTGTTTCTCTTTTTTTTTTCACGCTCTTACTGTCTTCGCCGTTATCTCGTGGGGTAATTCGTGCCGTTTGTTTTTTCAAACTCTTCCATCCCGGCTTGGCGCGTGCGACGACTCTGCGGGACAGTCGTCGTTCGTCGTCATTCCGAACTGCGAACTTCCTTTACAAGAAACCCGGAGTACATCGTCGCGATTGAACCCCCGGTAAAACGGGGAACAGGCAGAGGAGAAGGAGAAGGGGTGGGATGAAAAGAAAATTGAAACAAAACACACGTAGCCAACGAGAAATTCACGGAATATCATTTTACCGTTGCAAATTCGGAAATTCATTTTCAAATATATTCCTTGTGAACTCGTACGGAATCATCTTTCACATTCATCTCCGACAATCGACCATGAGAAAAAAAAAGAAAGAAAAACGGAAGAAAAAAAAAGTCCATCAATTTTTACAAATTTTTCTTTCCTAAAATTATTCATCTTTTTATCGTTTTTATTTTTGTTGCAACAATATAAAAAAAATAATTGTAAGAAAGCTTGTGAAAAATTGTGAAAAAATAATTGTAAGGTTTTATGAACGATAAAAAAAAAACCCCAAAAGAGGAAGAAAAAAAATGACACGAAGAGCTTATGGTCGAGACGAGTGCACCGGTTAGACGGATGATAGTGTATATATTTATATATATACGCGAGCCGAAACGTGGGAGACGGTCAACCGGGCGCGTTTCGAGAGAATAAAAATAACATGTGTTATATATATATATATATATATATATATATATTTATCTACGAAGAGTGAGGGCGATAGGATGAGACGGTCGACACCGCGGGGACATTTTCCACCGTGTCGTAGTTGCCCAGGTTACACACAGCCGACATGTCGTACGTGTTAGCGTCTCCGGGAGGTTTCCAACGCGGTTACCGAGCACAGGGTTACGCCATGTGGACAAGTCGGACGTGACTGGGACCACGAGATACAAACGGCTTTTTTTTTGCCACCCGAGCTTTACGAGGATGAAAGCCGTGTTTTTTTTTGTTCGCAACAGGGGAAAAAAAGAAATGGAAAGAAAGAAAAAAAAAAGAGGTATCGCTGGCAAGGTGACACAAGATCCGGGCAAACCGACTAAAGTTTTTAGACCGAATTTAACTGTGCATACGATACTTCCGTCATTACTTGCAAATAAAAAAAATACAACAAATTTGAACAATTAATGAATCGGTTAATAAATGAATATTTCACGTTTGTCTTGAGTTGAAAAAAAAGAAATATCTTTAGGTATTTATATATATAAACATACAGATATTTATTTTTTAAATAAAAGTTAAAATATAAGATTTGAAAATAAATATCTATGTGCATATTAATTACAATTGCAAATATCTATACGCTTAACAATAGATTAATATTTTTCAATATTATTTTTTTTTTTAAATTTATATACATATAAACAAATAGATATTTATTTTTTTGATCCCACAAAAAGTGAGGTTGTTTATTTATTTATTTATTAATTTCTGAAAAATTTTATATATATATCTATGCATATAAATTCTGAGCGTCTTGGAAAGAATTATATAAAACGAAAAAAAATATCGTCATGTATATATTTCTTCTCACTTTCGTTTGGAGCAGGTGAGATGGAGAGTGAAAAAAAAAAGGGAAATATGAAAAAAATATAGTTAAGTGCGAGACAGTGAGAGAGGGAAGATACGGTTGATAGGCACTCTCGGCTAATATTGGAAAACTGGAAGGCACGAGTGAGGTACGAGGAGCCCAGGGGCGGGGGGAGGGGGGGTACTCTTTTGATTTAGCGGCGAACTCCGGGTCTAAGAGAAATTGAGACGACGGAGCGATCGAGAGACTCCGGGGGCCTTGGTTCGCACAGTCGCGTATAGCCCGCGAGTTTTCGCAAAGAGCTTCAACAACTTGGAAGCATCAACGAGACCGCCGCGCGACGAGCTCGCAGACCCCGAGGGGGCCAAGTGCACACGAGTTACTCCAACCCCGCGACCCTCCTTCTCCTCCTCCGCCCCCCGCACTCCGCCGCGTTACCTAATTAACTCGTTGGGCAATTAGAACGGCGTCTGAAGGGGCAACGTGCAGTCGGGTTTAGAAGCACACGTTGAAACCCTAAGCGATTAAACGACTTTCAGGGTCGGGACGCGGCGTCGTTGCTCTCGTCGAATTTTCACTGTCACATGCATTGTAATGCATGCATGTGATCGTGATTATGATTCTGGTGGATAGTTGAAATTCCCCTGAGGGCCGTTTCGTGATAATGTGTAATACCAATCGAGGACCATTATTGGAAAAATTGTAATTTGAATTGAATCTCTTACCAGCCGGACGACAACACAGGTAAAAAAATTATATATAAACTTTATATTCGACTGGGCATATATAGTTTGTATATAGCTTATATATGGGGGATTCCACCGGAACTCAATCAGGTTTGATCTTTGGGTCAAAATTTTTGGCTCCTAATTTTTTACATGAATATATGTTGAAAACAAAGAGACCCGTGTTTCAGGGTTTTTCATTTTGAGGCCCCGTTTTTAAGATACATTTAAATGAAGCTTTTCACCCATTGACCGTATTTGATCATTCGAATCGATATATCTCAGCAATGGTTAGTAATAAACGGAAAAACCGCAGGTGTTTTTTTTCTGTTTTCGCACGGTCTATACGATGAAAATATTCATGATTATGTTGCGCCGATGTAACTATTATTTATTAACAATTGAAAATTGAAAATGAAATAAAACAAAAAATGCTTAGTTTATTTTTTTTATTTTTTTTTATTAAATTCCTTGATTTAAAACGAAAATTTTAAGACATCAGAGGAAATGGGCATCGACTTGGTTCGGAAGTTACAGCTTTTCAAAGGGGTTCACCGGTTAAACAAATCGATGTATCTCAGCAACGGTTAGTGATAAATTGAAAAACTATTGGTGTTTTTTTCGGGTTTTTGCACTCTTTATATGATGAAGTTATTCATAATTATGTTGCATCTAGGAAGCGATTGTTATTAACAATTGTATCGTTTAAAATTGTATAAAACTTAAAATACTCATTTTATTTTTACAAATTATTTTTTTATGGATTCTTTGAACAAAAACAAAAATTTTGAGACTTTACAAAGCTTGATCCGACATTTCGTTCGGAAGTTATGGTTTTTTTTCTCATGAAGAACACGTTTGATGTGAAATAAACACATTAAAGCTATAACTACCGAACGAAACGTCGCATCAAGCTTTGTAAGGTCTCAACATTTTTGTTTTCGTTCAAAGAATCTATAAAAAAATAATTTGTGAAAGGAAATGAGTATTTTAAGTTTTATACCATTTTAAATGATTTAATTGTTAATAACCATTGCTTCATAATTATGAATAACTTCATCATATAGAGAGTGCAAAAACGGAAAAAAAATACAATATTTTTTCAATTTTTCACTAATCGTTTCTGAGATACATCGATTTGTTTAACCGTTGAACACCTTTGAAAATCTGTAACTTCTGAACTAAGTCGATGCCCAATTCCGGTGATATATCTAAATTCGTATTGCACTGTCAATTACATGTTCAACATGGTCGAGTACTACTACGATTGTCATAAGTATTGTTATAACTTATTTATTTTCGCAAAAATTTCTTTGTTCTTATTTGTCTAGTCTCGATAAGCGATTAACGATATTAAGAGTCAGTGAATATTTTATAATTACGGGAATACAATATAATTATGATGTGTATAATGAGTACACAACAAATAATTTGATTTTAAAACATTTTGTGTAATTTTGAATCTTGCGCAAATGAATAACGTTTTGTTCGCATTATTCTGTGATTGACTGGTATAAAGCAATGCTGTTTCTGCGTTCCGCTTAGCGGACGAGCGTTAGCGAAACGACTTCGAAGGAATAATTTCTAATTTCGAAAATACTTGAAAATAATTTGAAAAAATATTGTATTTTTTTTCCGTTTTTGCACTCTCTATATGATGAAGTTATTCATAATTATGAAGCAATGGTTATTAACAATTAAATCATTTAAAATGGTATAAAACTTAAAATACTCATTTCCTTTCACAAATTATTTTTTTATAGATTCTTTGAACGAAAACAAAAATGTTGAGACCTTACAAAGCTTGATGCGACGTTTCGTTCGGTAGTTATAGCTTTAATGTGTTTATTTCACATCAAACGTGTTCTTCATGAGAAAAAAAACCATAACTTCCGAACGAAATGTCGGATCAAGCTTTGTAAAGTCTCAAAATTTTTGTTTTTGTTCAAAGAATCCATAAAAAAATAATTTGTAAAAATAAAATGAGTATTTTAAGTTTTATACAATTTTAAACGATACAATTGTTAATAACAATCGCTTCCTAGATGCAACATAATTATGAATAACTTCATCATATAAAGAGTGCAAAAACCCGAAAAAAACACCAATAGTTTTTCAATTTATCACTAACCGTTGCTGAGATACATCGATTTGTTTAACCGGTGAACCCCTTTGAAAAGCTGTAACTTCCGAACCAAGTCGATGCCCATTTCCTCTGATGTCTTAAAATTTTCGTTTTAAATCAAGGAATTTAATAAAAAAAAATAAAAAAAATAAACTAAGCATTTTTTGTTTTATTTCATTTTCAATTTTCAATTGTTAATAAATAATAGTTACATCGGCGCAACATAATCATGAATATTTTCATCGTATAGACCGTGCGAAAACAGAAAAAAAACACCTGCGGTTTTTCCGTTTATCACTAACCATTGCTGAGATATATCGATTCGAATGATCAAATACGGTCAATGGGTGAAAAGCTTCATTTAAATGTATCTTAAAAACGGGGCCTCAAAATGAAAAACCCTGAAACACGGGTCTCTTTGTTTTCAACATATATTCATGTAAAAAATTAGGAGCCAAAAATTTTGACCCAAAGGTCAAACCTGATTGAGTTCCGGTGGAATCCCCCATATAGATGTATAGTCTGTATAAGATCTATATATAGATGTATATATAGATAATAAAATTTTTTTTTTCATATAATAAAATGAACTTCCAGGAGCTGTGAATTGTAAATTATTGGATTAAGGCTATTTTTACTGGAGACTCATTTGTGGAGAATTCAATTGGCTCTAAAATGTATCTGTACATTTTTTTTGTGGAACGAAGGGTTTGGCTGTGAAACTCGTTGGAAAACGAATTTTCGTCGAAAATCGGTTAAAAATGCCTGTAAGTCTTGGAGATATTAAATTTTTGGACATGGCGCTCTGATACTTTTTCAAGGAAATTCAATTCCCTAGAGAATGGTGCTCTTTGGGAGGATTTTCTTTAGACCTATCACAAATTTTTGAGACCTTGGAAGGCAAGAAAAAAAATTAATTGATTTATGACACAGTCTGCTATACATAGACTGTACATAGACTATACATGTACATCCCAATTCCATGCATAATTTATATATAATTTTTTTCATTGGGATATTACAACAGATTACAAATGAGGTAAGCTCCAAGTCGACGTAACTTCAGGATGATCCAGACCAACCAAGCCAGAAACAACGTCTCATCGAAGTACAACGCACACCTGTTAAATCTCAACAGAATTATTTCTCGAACGGCCATTGTAAAACGATGAAATCAAACAGCGAGACGAGAAGACGATAAATACGCGACAGAATCACGGCAAACAGCGTTCAAAATCGTAACCGGTGACTCTATCGCTTCACGAGAAAAGCACAAAAGCGACCGAAGCAACGGATAGCCATGGACGGAGCCCAACCGCGTTCTTGAGATTCACAGAGAAGAAGAAAAACCGTGCGCGGTGGCTTTATCCGCTCGGGCAAAAAGGGGAGTGGGTCGAGCTGCGGTCAGCCGAGCGTTGTGAACCCACCGAGCATGTCTCCGAGGTACATAAAGAAGTCTTTCAACTCAATTCTCAATTTAACTCGGATGCTCTCACCAGTTCGCTCACTGATTCTTTTGGAAAAAAAAAAATAATCAAACAACAAAACAACAACAACAAAAAAACATTCTCAGCGAAATAATCCAGATGTGAAAATTATTTTATTTTTCATTGTGATGGAAACTTTAATTGGCTCGACTTTCATTTAAGAAATTGTGGAATATCTGGTTGACAGTCTGTGATCGTGATAGAAGTCTAATAATATCCGATTTCGTGAATTGTTTTGAAGGATTTGCGATGGAAAAATTGGCGGAGTTCAGGACAATTCAGGATTTGGACTGAAAATCGTTCGGGTGAGTATGGTGAAGCTACCGGACCAGTTTGGAAGCAAACGTAACCCATCCCATTGACAACTCGACAGAAACATCACAGACGTTTGATGTCCAGCCGAATTCCAGTGATCCCAAGATGATCCAAAATTCTGCAGGAGGTTCCCGAACGAAACCTTTCATGCCAAAAGGGTTTCCTTCAAGAACCTCCTGCCAGGTCGCAACCACCGACGCCAACTTGTTCCTCACCGAATTGCAATTACTCCGAGAGCAAAGCTCAGTCAATGTGCTCAATGAAATTCAATGGGACATACCGTGAACTCGGTTCCATCATTCATCACATCGAAATACCTAAATTGTTTGACAATCACTCGAATCGAATTCACGAGTTCTCGAATCGATTTTGAAATCACTTCCAATGGCGTTTGACTGAAAAATAGAAAAAAAAAAATCTTTCACGACGTAACGTTCAACAACGGATCAACGAATTTATCGTTATTGATATTTGTGTATTTTGGATGATCAATCGTTTTGACGTAGCGAGTACCACACCAAATGTTTGACAACCCGAATTATATAGTTGGACTCGTGGGTTTGGCCCGAAACTATTCGCGGACGTTATATGGGGGAGGGGGGAAGGGGGGTCCGTTGGTCCTCGGGAAATCGACTTCCTCGTGGGCAATGCGATGCGATAATCAAACTGCGAGTTTCGGCGACAGAGTTTCGAACAACCTGGGAACTATAAAATGAGGATATTCTGTTACCCGTTTTGGCCAATGCCACCACCATTGGCTGTGCTGGTTCACCCTCGGCCAAAGAGGCGATATCGTCGGTACATCTTGTAAGAGGTGGGGGAGGGGGGCACGATGAACGAAGCTGGCCTCCCCCCCCCCCACTATTGCCGACTCTGCCATTCTCTCGTCTGGCATAAACCTACACAAGTTTAATTAAACTTGCCGGGCAAAGCACTGGCTCGATTCGACGAGGTACCAGAAAGTCGAGCAACAAAACTTCCCCCGGTACACATACAAATGTAATCAATGCCCCGCGATATGGCATTCGATAATAATCGTGTAACGTTGCCGTCTTCCATCGCACTCGGCGCTTGGTCGAATCACATAATCGATTAATGACACGCGAAAAATTCAATTTGCGGAAAAATGAAAATTGGTCGAGTGCTCGAGTTTGGGACCGAATGTCACAGGTGGCCACCTATCGGATGTTCGTCGCATTATCGCGGTCGACCGCGAATAGAACGATGAGTTTGGTGAATTGATTGCTGGAAATCTACATGTATGGCCTAGGACTTTTGTTATCATTTTTTGATAATTTTCAAGCAAAACGTTATATTCGTGGATATATATATATTTTTTTTAACTCAAGGTCTAGTAGTTTTGGAAATAAGGGAGAGGAAGAAAAAAAATTCTATTTTCCCATATTCTTCAGAATGTATTTTTAGATATGCGATTTGAAATTATGAAGGAAATATTTTTTGAGTCCACGTAAAAAGCTCTTTTGAATAATACTCCACAGGGTATATAAAACGAAAATAATAAGAAATGTTGACTCCTCAATTCTGCCTCCTATTCGAAAAAAAAGAAATGTCGACTTCCTAGTTTTGCTCCCTCTTCAATTGTAATATAAAATTTTTGCAGTGTTAACCAGTGCAAAATATTTGAGTTGATACGATATATCATCGTCTCAAAATTCAAGTTTTTACGTCGCATGGTTGCTCAGAAAATCAGCAATGACAGAAACGCGTGTGATCTAATAAGGGTTCCCATTATTTATTTTCTCCTTTGAAAGTGAGGAACCGTAAAAATGACAGCAAATTTGTAACGTTGGACTTTTATTTTTTCTTTTAAATATTTCTGGTTAGATTCCGACTAAAAGTGACGAATGTCAAGCGTCTCGCTCTGACAATGTATAACAAATCATGTCACGAAATTGATCCCCGGTGATCGAAATGACACAGACGTTGTTCCATGGTCGTGATCCACGACCACGAAACTTTCGCGAGACATAACGAAGAAGAGATAAAAATAACAGGATGAAGAGTGAAATGGAGCTTTGCCAAATGTTCGGGGAAGGATGAGGGGCGAAGGGAGGGGGGGGGGGGGGTTTATTCTACGTGTCGGTTCAACCGTTTACGACAGAACTTGTCAGAAATAAGGGTGAAATAAAAAATTGAAAACCTGTGGGAGACATATTCGTGGCGTAACACGAGAAAATGAACGAAAGGGCGAGAGAACGCATTAGACCCCAAGTTTTCCTCGTACAACGGATTCATCGATAATTCTCGTTCCATCCTCGCTGATCCCATCCAACACCTTCGATCGAATAACCCCCTCACAATTGTTGGCAGTCTATGCCAACCCGGAGTAACACGCTTCGTTCGAACACACCGGGACAACGTAATCACGACACAAACACACAGCTTCCAAAAGCTTCTCCAGATGCCAATCACTCCACTCGACAACAACAATATCGTGGCCTTTATCCGAAACGATCTCGGGGATTCGGATAAAAATCCAACGAAATATATAAATATATGTTTTTTCGAGCGAAACACGTGTTTGAAACTTTTATCTTTATTTTTTCTGGCTCGAAGTTTGAAATAGATAAAAAGAAACATCGTCGAAAAAAGAAAACATCTCCACCACGAAAGAGCCATGGTGGAAGATGGATAGTTACATTGATCACTGAAAAAACATACTAAAGGATAAAAAATGAAAATAAAATTTCAAAAAATCCTGAGTCACTTTTAATCGAATATTTAACAAAAAAAAAGGTTTTTATTATATTTATAATTTCTCAGGATTCTTCTGCGAGAATCTTGATTAGCCACTTTATACCGTCCGGTAGATGTAGGTATATATACATCTAAATCCATGCTTTATTATTTAGAAAACAAAAAAGATCGCCCAATGGACTTTCGGACTCTGGTACGCCGCCTTATTTTATCGATATTGGCTAGCCGGAGGATGAGCGCGTGGCAAAGCCATGTCCAATTACATCCGGGATACGGAATCCCTCTGTACGCTACGGTGCCCAATTGAAAAATAATAGAAACCCTCGTACTGTACCCATCATCCATTCTTCGGTTATTCTCCGTGCGCTCGGTGCTGTTCGCGGATTCCCCTCGGGACTACAACGGCGGAAAGTACACGCGGTTTCCGTGATGTACATACATATATATATATATATATATATATATATATATAACACGTATATCCGGTTCTTTTCTCCGTTACGCTGATGCTTGGAAATCATCGCAATACCGAGGAAATAAAGAACAACCGATTCCGTCTACAAACGTATATAAATATATATAGAATATATATATATATATATATATATATATATATATATATATATATATATATATACGATTCACCCCATAAGCGATTGCGGTACAAGAAAAACGAATATGGCGAAGTCGACCACCGAATTTACAGTCTTGAATTACATCAAACGGAATTAATAGCAAAAAAATGTAAATTACAAAAAAGAAAAAAAAAGAATGCAAGAAAAAAACACTGTAATTTTAAATTGAGAAAATGTCTTTTTCGTATTTTCCCATGCATGTATTTCCATAAATTTTGCAATTCCGGATAATCGTTGGTACGCGAAGGTGACGACGATAATCCAAGTGTGTGAAATTCATGTACCTTGACCCTCTTTGATCGTCGGTTATTATCATTATTATTATTTTTAATTTTTTCACCACGGATCCGAAAACCCTTGGTCCTTCATTTTTTTCTTTCATCCTATTCGTGAAAAAAAAAAAAAAAAAAAAAAAACTCGCAAGCCCCCGCTGTCGTTTCTCACTGCTGAGCCGTAACGTCGAGACACGCGCCTTTACGAGATAAGCGATAATCAAGAACAAACACACGAGATTTCGCGGGTATGGACGGAGAGGGAGGGGGCAAGAGGCGAGGGGATGGGGGGTGGGGGGGATACACGGCCGTTGGAAACTCGAAGGATATGGCAAGTGGATAAAAGCACTCACGCGGGATACGGCTTTGGATTTACGAGAGGGCGCGCGTATTTTCAGACGGTGGGATAGACGAGTGGTAAAATCGTCGTTCGAGCGAGATGTATGGGTGAGGGAGAGGGGGTGGAGGATGGGTGAGAGAAGAAGGGAGTTGGACGGGAGGAATGAAGGGCAGCAAGCGGTGTCGGGAAGAAATAAAAATAAAAAAATTAAATAAACTAAAATTCGCGATGAAAGGAAAAACATATTTTTGTTGTTGGTTGTTGAGCAAAAGCATCGGAAACAGGCATCGGCAAGCAACAATCCGTGATTATCAGTTGGGAATAACTTTTGTTTGCCTAAAAAACGTTTTAGGCAGCTCGCAAGTAAATAGTTTTTCTTTTCTTTTTTTTTTTCAATCTATGATACGTTATTGTTTTTTTTTTCGGCTATCAGTGACCGAGCGAAAAATAAATTACGACACGATGTAGTTCTTAGGGATGGAAACAAAAAAAAATGATAATCAACAACCCAGCAAAGTGGAACACAACAATTCGTACGAGATATGTTCGAACGGCGAAAGGGGGTGAAGAAATAATGAAAAGTTCGTATAATTGAGATTCTGGTGTATCAAGTTTATGTTTGAGTTCACGTTTCACGCAACTCGGTCGTTTTCCACGTCAATGTTATTTACTTCGAGGTATCAGATTGTTGGGAAAGTAAATGCGTTAACAGCACGCCAGAGAGAAAGAGAGAGAGAGCGAAAGAGTGAGAAAGACGTAGACACAAATCTGGAAAACGTACGTTCGAAATTCACGTGATCATTAGGGGGACGAGAACACGAGACGAACAAGTTCGAACATATTCGAAGTTACAGTTTTCACGTCAAACACGAGTCACGATAATCGTCAGCTTGACGTCTCGTTTCGACGAAAGCTAATTGTCAGATTTTCGAACGAAAACTTTTCACCAAAAATCAACCATACATAGTCACGATGAGAAAACGTTAAACTTGTGTTACAACCATATTACGCCGAAAAGTTTTCCACGTTGTTTTTTTTTTTTTCGGTGTTATATTTTCTGGGTTAGAAATAACGTTTTCACTCGAACGATTGTGATCCTTCGCTAATCCTCGAGAAGTTTCAGACGTCATCCATTCAATCCTCATGATTCTCACAACCTCCTCCGTTCGTCATGGTTTCGCCAAAATGTCGTCGTTACGTTTATCCCACTATCATTCTCATTTTTGTGTCGCAATGACCATCGCTAATCTCGATAAATTACACCCAAGACCGACAGCTTTCTCGTGCTGCGAGTCGGTCATGTGGTCAGATCCGAATGGTTGTCGAGTTAATATCGTTGTTTAGTCGAGAACAATGGAAAAGCGACCCACTGGTCACGTGGATCTTCTGTCTTGCTTGACCCCAAAGCGACCACCCCCCTGTCAAGTGATGAGAAGCGAGGTTGAGAAACTGTTTCACGAGTCTCGAACGAAACAAAATGGATGCATCGAAAGGACCTCGTCCATAACAAGACTTAGCTCTTGGACCAATGATTCATCGAATTCGACCTTTCACCTCGCACGGACCCCAAAATAACATAAAATTAATTGAACTACCGATGTTTTAAAACTTTCGAAGATCCGAAATTGTCATCAATATTTAGATCAACCGGACCATCGCGTTGACTCTGTGAAAATCGTTGAATCCTGTTTGTTTGGGAAACTCGGTGAAATTGAAACTTTCCAGTAGCCACTCGGTGGTTTAGGGCGATAAGGACCTCCTCCAAAACAAGACTAAGCTTTCGGACCAATGATTCATCGAATTCGACCTTTCACCTCGAACGGACCCCGAATTAACAAAAAATTGATCGAACTACCGATCTTTTCGAACTTTCGAAGATCCAAAATTGTCATCAATGTCTAGATCAACCGGACCATCGCGTTGACACTGTGAAAATCGTAGAATCCTGTTTGTTTGGAAAACTCGGTGAAATTGAAACTTTCCAGTAGCCACTCGGTGGTTTAGAGCGATAAGGACCTCCTCTAAAACAAGACTAAGCTCTCGGACCAATGATTCATCGAATTCGACCTTTCACCTCGAACGGACCCCGAATTAACATAAAATTGATCGAACTACCGATCTTTTCGAACTTTCGAAGATCCAAAATTGTCATCAATATCTAGATCAACCGGACCATCGCGTTGACACTGTGAAAATCGTTGAATCCTGTTGGTTTGGGAAACTCGGTGAAATTGAAACTTTCCAGTAGCCACTCGATGGTTTAGGGCGATACTCCTGGGTCAGATCCGGTAAACTATGCGAAGGGGGGTTGTCATATTTCCAAGTACACTTCGTTGTTCAATTAGTGACTCAACAGCGTCCCCCCTCTCCCCCTTGCCCGCCACCTCACCGTTGAAATCCTTATTCCCATCACCACGTTTGTAACCCTTGTCAAGTGTCATCGTGGGTGCCGGATTTCCAAACAAACTATGTTCGTAATAGGACAGTTCACGCGCTTGCGTACCGGTAACGGCGAAATACGTTGAGCAAGCTTCCCCCGCAGGAGCTCCTCAACCGGATATTCCCCCAAGTGCCGTGAATTCGTGTGACAACAGATATAGAACCAAATATCGTGGGAACAAAGGGACGCGGGAGGAGGAGGGGGGGGGGGGGGGTGAAAACTTTCAAAACACTCTATCGTATTACACAGAGAAGACGGAGAGACCGAGTGAGTGCTGATATATCGCAAATATAACTCTCCCAACCATGAGTCCGAATGATGTATGACGTATGTGCGATTCACATTATGGAGATTAAAAGCAATCAATCCGTCGCATGTGCGACGGGTAAATATTTGGAGCTGACAAATTTCTACGTTGACGAGGAAAATTTGTGGGAAAGCATGATTGATATTATATATTATATATATATCTATGTATGGGAAGGGACGTCCCGAATCACCGGATTGAAATCCTTCTATCCCCCGATGTGGTCGCATTTTTTTTTTTTAGTATCTTTTGAATCCTACTAATTTTTTAAATTTGTGAAAGATTTTTTTAGACTCCCCTTTCTCGTCATCCGGCCACGTTTTTTTTTCTTTCATCAAGAGGCAAGTGCTATTTTCCCTGTTTTTAATTGGATGACATTTTTTCTCCCCAGATACTCTATTAAAATTGAGGAACTCTTTTCACAAAATTGGAGCGGCATCGTGTTTACAATATTTATATATATTGCATTCAATTTCGAAGAAAATTCGAATGTTTTAGAAAATTTCGATATACGATGATGGTTTCCTATCTAGAAAAGAAAAAAATCAAATCCACGTTCGAAAAAATCGATATCTCGATTATTTTCGATAAAAATTGATTTCTTGATTATTTTTTCATTTGAAAAAAATTGATTTTCCATCGAAAATAATCGAAATATCGATTTTTCGCAACATAGATTTCATTTTTCTTTTCTTCTTGATTCTAGATAGTAAACCACCATCATATATCGAAATTCCGGGTGAAAAATTCCAATTTTCATCACAAATTCTCATCAACATAATTACAAATTCAATTAAAATTACACCTAACCTCGACTTTTGATAATTATTCGATCTAACAACACGTTCGTTAATACGATATCGAAATTCGACACTGATCAAGCTCCTCGACATCGAAAACCGTATCTTCATCCGTATTAATTTTCTCTTTCACCGTCGTTCTCTTCATATCATTAATCCGGGTTGTCTGCCACCCCGGAGAGTCTCCACAAAATTACCGGAAAAATGGGCGAAAAATTCTCAGCGCGCGCGCGCACCCTGTTCGCCTCGGTTTCGGTTATGCAGCAGCGACGGGGTAGCAACGTCCCCCCCGACCCTCCTCACACACTCCGTGCTCTCTTGTGCGCGAAGAGGGGCGAGGGGCAGGGTGTGGTGGAGTCGACGTTGTGTGTGATGCGGTATTTTCAGGAGAGCGTTAATTAATAATTTAATCGAAGAGCCTGTACCCCGAAGCTGTGCAGTAGCTGCGGCGACGGTGGCGCCACTGACGGCCGCGAAACACCATCGGATACGGTGCCACGGGTCTCTAATTAAAACCATGGCCCTTTGCGGGGGGTCCCCATCGAGCTTGCGATACAACAACGTTCTTTCCTCTTTATACCAATCAGACGACTCGCGACCTTTCCTTGTTTCACCACCGACACGGTACAGCAGCAACGACAACAACGGGGGGAAGGGGGGGGGGGGGGCGATATAACACGAGAGCATGGCGAAAGACCACATCGAAGCAGCATGCCACTTTTCTTGAACGTTTAGAAAATCGTTGGATCACAGGCACCCCTACTATACACACACACACACACACACACACACACACACACACACGATATTATCGTAAAACGCGGCTGGTGGCGCGCCATAAAGCTCGTGTCATGTGAAACTTTGCTTTGAGACTGCTAACCGACGGTAAAAGACCGGCTGGTCGTGTATCGTGTTTGACGGTTTTTCTCACCAAAAACAAACTTCACACTCAGGATTCGCCTCTCAATGTCCCAAAGAGAAAAAAAGAAAGAAAAGAAGAAAAAAGAAAGAAAAAGTTTATTTGGATCGAAACGAATCGTGCCCTGGGGGAGTCTATATGGGGTCTTAGATAAACTCGAATAAGCATTTCAACAAATAAGAATTTCACCAAAGTGGCATTTCACACATTTCTCGTGGCTTATTTTTTTTTTTTTTTTTTTTTGTGTATGTGGGTTCGTTCCTTTTTCCTTATAAAAGTGCGAGGATGAGAGAAAGATTTGTTTTTCTTTTTTTTTTTTCATTTACTGGGTCGGTCGGTTTCTTTTGGTCGATAAAAGACGTGAAATGGACTTTCACGAAGCTTGATTCGACTGTGGTCTGATGGAAATGAGGTAAGAGAGAGCTCGTAAAACAATTGCGGAAAGGGAGGAATGGTTCTATGGTTATTAATCCACGTTCTTGAGGTCGAGATACATGGACTAATTTTCGAAAAGTACAATGGAGAGAGGGTAAGAGAGAGAGAGAGAGAGAGAGAGAGAGAGAGAGAGAGAGAGGAAGGCAAGTCGTGGTTGGAACGATGCCGGAGCTTCGCCCGCAGTGAAATGGAGAGAAAAGCCACGAACGAACCAAGATGCCTCGGCAAAAGCGCGTTTTATCGTCTTGGCACATTAAGCTCACGGTTGGTGAATTACGGAACGGATTTTAGCGACCCGATAAGGCACGTTACCGACCTTTTCACGAATTAACTCCATCTGCGACAAACGCAAATGATAAACGTTATTTTATTGCAACGTTAGTTTGTACATTAAGCACGCGATGGTCTTTCATCAACGATTATTAAATGAATAAATTCATTTGAGTGTGATGATTGCCTTTCTTTGTTTGTACGATTGATAATTTCTTTTTATTATCGAACTGATGGTAAATGCGATAATAATTTGTTTCAATAAATGTGGATTGTATGATCAGCATTTATATTTTCTAAATGTACTTTGTCGTTTTTTCCCCTTCTATTTCTTTCGCTTTTTAGTCTATGGACCGATTTCCCAAGACTTTTCAGAAAATCTTTTTTTTTTTTAGGCAAGATTTAATATTTATATTTGAAGAATTTTTAAGCGTTTAACCATATCAAAATTCAATTTTTTTTCAATGGAACGACAGATTTTTCATGCTAATGATTTTTTCGATTGGATGCCACGTTCATTTTTTATAAATTTTGATACTACATTTTTTTTTTTTAATCTGTAATTAATTACCAAAAATGTTGTCTTTTATTTCCCTATGTAGCTTATACCTTTCTGAATAAGAGAGACCTTTTTTTTTTCATTTTTCAAACGATGCCTGACAGACAAATAAATCTCTACCATCGACACAAGGCTTTTCAAAGGGGGAGTCTTACTTGATGGCTCATATCTCCGCTATTTGTCAATTTTTTATTTAAATTAGTTTTTTCTTCTTCTTTCAATTGTTCAGAATAAAAATTATTTTATACATTCAATAACTGTATAAAACAAAAATAATTTCCAGATTCATTTTGCCGATTGCCAAGGTGGTCTTCTAAATCCCACGAAGCAACAGAATCGACGACGTTTTCTATCGTATGACAATTTTTTTCACACCCTCAATGCCTTGAAGAGTTCAGGGTTCGGGGATTTCGAAAAGTTGCTGAAAAAGTGACGAAAGAATGTTTATACACGTTCAACTTGGCCACATTCACACGTGGTGCGCGCACTCAAAACCGAATCCCTTGGAATTTTCACGTCTGTTGCATAGTCGATTTGTGAATAATAGTTACAGAGTGACGAGACCGGGGGGAGGCGGGGGGAGGGGGGTGAGCGTTTCGAAAGACGTTTCGCACGTCGCGAGGAAAGATGCGAGTCAAGTGGCGGCGAGAATGCACCGCGGCGGGGCTGAGATCCGTTGGGAATTTCGAGGCTGGTGAGAAATCAGGAGTCCAACGTCGAGACGTCAGGCGGGAGAAGGAGGAGGAGGAGGAGGAAGGGGAGGAGAGGGTGGATACGGGCGAGTCAAGTTTGCTCATGATAATGCGAGTTCCGTCGGGTTAGAGGAAGCGATTCGCGAATTGTTTGGTTGCGACAACGTTCCCCAAGTGGCAAACGAGCTTTCACCCTTCCCTGCCGGCCCCTTTCTCTCCCCTGATGTTTCACGTGGGTGGTATATCTTTCACCACCCCAATCTCTTCACCACGAACCAAAGTATTTTTACACTTTTAATACATACGAACTGCCTCGCCCAAGTTTGCACCCTCTCACACCCTCGACCATCGAGAGAAAAACTCACCTGAAACAGAAAAGAGAAAGATAAAAAACAACGTTGGTTGGTGAAATGCCATTTACTTCGACAAATATATATATATATATATATATACATATATATATATATATATGTATATTTTTTTTTGTTTTATTTCTGCACAGCAGGGTTGATAAAAATGCCGTTAAAGCAAAAGGCCGAGGAATGGAAGCCTCAAAATATGATCGAAAGCTCAACTTCACATTGAAATGATTTTTTATTTCATTTTTTTTGTTATATTCTTAACTTCGAGGTGGTGAAACTTTGGATTTGGCAAGTAAACGGGGTCGGCGCTGTACGGAAAAGGCACGGGGGAGGAGGAGGGGGGGGGGGCACTTTATAGCCCCGGGGCGTGAGGTGAAAGAGTCGAGAAACTTTTCTTATTGCTGCTTGCCACCACAACCCTGCCTCCCGTCTCCAAGATTATCGAAGCTTTTAACGAACTTTTTTTTTTTTTTGTTTTTTCAACGGTCCAGCAATGTGGATGTGTTTGTGTTGATGCTGAGAACTTTTGGAAAATGGTTTCAACTCAATCTCGCTGGATTCTGAATTATTAGGGGAGGGGGAGAGGGAATTGAGAGATCCGAAAGAAAGTCGAATTTTATTCGTTGTTATCATGCATCTGTCCGATCTCACGAATGTGTCATCAAAAGACTCCTTTCAATCTTCTCTTTGAGGGACAACAATCGAGTTAAATGGTTTCGAGCCACATGGCCATCTACCGGACATTTATCGCATTATCGCAGTCGACCGCAAATAAAATGATCAACTTTGTAAAATTAATTTCTAGAAATCTACAAGACTCAAAACTTTCTTCATCATTTTCGGGTAAACTTCAAGCAGGGCGTTATATTCCCTGATTTTTTTTTTCAATCTCAGGTCTCGTCGTGTCGAAAATAATGGGGGAGGGTAGACTCTCCGTTTCAGCGTAGCATTTTTACAGGATATCTTTCAACATATGCTGTTGGAAATGATTTAAAAAAATATTCTTGTATTCGACATCAGAAGCCCGTTGAAATGATAGCCCACAGGATATATAAAATTAAAGGAAAAAAAAAATAATTTCGAGAACTTCATTTTTCCCCTCTTTAATCCTCTGTATGAATATTTTCAAATGTCAACTCGTGCAACCTATGTGGGTCAATAAGATATATTGGCAAGCCAAATTTCAAGTGTCCCATGGTTTCTGAAAAAATGTTCCTTCAGATTTTCAGTTTTCTTTAGCGGTACAGAACCCTAAAAACGAGATACACCAATTGAGGTCGACAATTCATTTTCGACAATTTCAATATATATATATATATATATATATATATATATATATATATATATATATATATATATATATATACCAAATTATTTAACAGATAGGACTCATGTGACATACACACTGAGTGAGGACAGGTTGGTCGAAGCTTAAAACCCGACATTTTCTTTTTTCTTTATTTTTTCACCGAGCCATTACCGTGCGGGGTCGAAGCGCCACATTGTACCCGGGGGTTTTATATAGCCGTTGTAAACTAGTTCTCCGCCAAGTACTCGGCCGCAAAAGCGTCGAAGGCGTGTGGCCTACAGCGGCGGAACAAACGCCCGTGTATTCGTATAGACCGAACGGTGACCATGAAGTGGTATGCGTGACACTGTAGGCGGTCGGCGGGAGGATGCACTCGCGAACCGAGCGTTGACGACGTCAACACGTCCGCGTCAACGTCCACGGCCGGCCAAGTTGACGGTTTTCCATCCCACATAGCGCGGTCGTACGAACCGCAAATGCGCGCGTGAGAGAGAAAGAAAATACGACGAGCTAGGACGAAAATTACGTGACGCGGTTTATCCGATTTACACAGCCATTTGTACGGATTTATCACCGGGTATAACTCCGGACCAGCGTGTGACCGGTAAAATCGTCCATTGGTCGAAGCTCCCTCAAATTGAACCGAGAAATTAGCCACCCCCGCCCCCCTCCTCCAACAGCTTCTTCGAACACGCTAACGCAAAATGTTGGACGAGTTTGAGGTTAAAACTCCAGTCGGCCGCCACTATCAACAGTTTATTGTTGTACGAAAAATAAGACGGTGAAGTCATATCTTTAACTTGATGAAATCATGTGGAAATAAATAATTGAAAATTGCACGTTCAAACTGACTAAATTTTTTGGATTTCGATTTTCTTTTTCTCATGAACGACCCGTAGGTGAAATAATTCAAGACGCATTGAAGCCCATGAGAATGTAAATGACGAGTGCCTTCGTGTCTCTCACGGTTCGCTGAAATTCCACCGGATGTCTTTCATTCTGTCCCGCCAACGACTGAGAACCCATAGTACGCAGTCATTGCGATGAAATGCATCGCTTCGTTGTTACCGCAGAAGTGTCTTTGGGACAGACTGTACACATGCCGGTCGGACATGGTCAGAAGCCCGACAACCACACGCGGTTGTCAAAGATTTAATTGCCGTGTGCACGTGCGTGCAGACTGCACACAGCCTTGAAGAATGAAAAACAGGAGAAGAAGAAGAAGAAGAAGAAGAAGAAGAATAAAACAAAAAAGTGCGTGCCGCGATCGAAGCGTGTCGTAGCGTTAAGCCAAAGGATGAGAACAAGCCAAAGTTGAGGTAAGCAGTGTTGGACGAACCGTTTGAAAAAAGTGTAGAGTCGAGAGATTGCGAGAAGATAGAGCGCCGGAAGTTCCGGTATCCCGGCCACGCGTTAATTGAATAGACTAGTCAGGAGGTTGGCAAAGTCGGAACGGATGAAGAAAGAAAGGCGAAAGGCTGCTGGTTCGCGGAAAAGCGAACAAAACGGGAATGAAGAAAGAAAAATGGGCGAGAGAAATGCGAAGGCGAAACGCGTGCCCCCAGTTTCTGTTGGTTCGGCCAACGGGAAAACCCCGCGACTGCGACAACCTGTTGGATTCGAGTGTCGCCGGTCTCCTTGATACACACTATGGGGCGGCAATGTGTCAAACACCAAGCCGGTAAAGTGTTTGGCCAAGATATTTAGGAGTCGGACCTCATGTTACCCGGATGCGAAGTTGGTGATTCGTTGTTTTTTTTTTCTTCTTCCTCATATTCTTCGTCTTTTTCTTCTTATTTTTTCGTTTGTAACCTGTTTGCACGGGACTCCACTGGTCGTCAATGGGGAAACCGATGAAAAGAGACTCGGATGCACTTTATCGCGCGACTATTGACAAAATGGTTCGATAGGGTCTGAGTGGATTTTCAGTGGTGCCAATCGAACGACTAGCCAAGCACACCAATTTCAGTCGTTCGAATGGCATGACACTTCGGGTGGCAACGTTTTATGAGGGGACTCAACTTTTCCCAGGGAATTGCAGGGAGATGAGAGATATTTCGTGAGGTTGGAACGATGATTCGCCATTGTCGAGTCATCCGTTTTTCCGGGTCATTGATTCTGCGACCTTCCCTTATTTTTAAAATTATATCTCGTCCTTCCAACATTTTTTCTGATTGTTTAGCTTTTCTAGGTTCGACTGACAGTCTGATGATTTTTATCAGGACAAACGTACGACTCTTAAATTCCGAACAATCAACGGATGAAGAGAATCAATAGACGTGAAAATCTTGGTAAAAATAATTGAGTCCTTGTGCGGGCTTTCCGACGATCCGGCATCAATCTTCGAGGATAACAGGATAAAGCGTTGTACACCGTTGCGCAGTGAAACTCGTTCTATCGGATATCCACTCGTTTTATTCCATCTGGGTTTCACCGAGGAAATAGGAGGACGTAAAAAAAAAAAAAACGCTCGCCGAGTGAACGGAAGCAACAAGAGGATAACGCGGGTTGTAACCATTTTTACAGCTGACTGTGTCCAACTATTTTTATGGAGAGGATGTTACCAGTCGTAATGTCAACGAGATACAGGGTAATCTCGTCCGGGGGTATGGTAGTAGTAGTACGTAACGACGTTTGGAATGGGACAGCAGTGATGTGAGATCCTCATCACTGCTGTCCCAGTCGCTCAAAATAGCTGCCTCCTGCTGCATTCGTATACCTTCCGTACATTTTTCTATCCATCTTCGGTACGACGTACTCGTCCGTTTCATGAAGTTTGCTTCGGTGTTCCTTCAGTTCGCAACGAAGCCAGTGGACACATGGATAACCAGTTTGCCATTTGTACGCGGCACAGCTCGTCGAATGGTGCATCGATATTTACGAGCCCGTTTTTATTGCCTTCGGGTTGTTGACCCTTTTCAACGGTCCTGGGTCTCCCTTACTTTCCACATTCCGGTTTATAACTTCAACCACATTCCGGTTTCAAGCTTCAACGGAGTACAATCGTGCGAGACGTGACGAATGAAAACGTAATCTTCGAATGCAATGCGTCAATTCGATGTTACTCGTCGATGTAATTTGAAAATGTTGATCAATGAGTCCTGGTAATTTCAGGATTGTTTCAAATTCGTACGTTTTATAGGATTCAATTGTAGTTGGAATTCAAGAGATGATCATTTGGAGTGAAACTGTTTTTGACGCGGACAATTTAATGAAAATTTTCAAGTGATTTCTGGGAATAGAGGACAACGTGAAGAACCAGTTGCTATGCAGACTCCTCGGTAAATGGATGCCGTGACGCTCTAAGCCCGATACCGTCACATCCATCCCCCTATGGCCGTGTGTCGATGAATATGAACTTGCGACCTCAGCACATCCGTCATCGCAGGATTTCTTTCCTGCTTACCTTCTTTCGCGCTGGCTCGACGCGTTTCCCCAAATCTTCCAGCCAGACGATCCATTTTCCAACCATTAGGGTCTTCACCATTGGGGATTCCAATGGATTCCACGGCGTTGCGCGCATGAATGGCCCCAGCAAGAGGATCCTCCGGGGAAAAGGATTTACCGAGAGGCAAAGTCAGATTCGCCGTTCGGAAAAGCTCATTCGAACGGCATCCACGAGAACGTTCCATACGACCAACAGTCACACTCTCTTGTGGATATTACGAAGTTCATATTCGTACACCAGAGACTAATACCATTGTCAACGGTGTCAGGGAAACGTGACGCTAAATGGGAGACACGTCAGTGTTCGACGAAAAACCGCAATCTTCCATCCCAATGCTCCATCAACCCTCATCTCTGCAAATTTGTGTTACAAGAATCAGATTTTTTCAATCTCCGATCCCTTAGACCAATTGAATCTTTTCAAAAAATAACTTTCCACGATGTTTACCGTTTTGATGTCCACTTTCATTTCCTAATTTACCGGGACTTGCCCAAGTGAAAAAATTATATATAATCTATATATAAACTATGTATGGGATTAGGCATATATAGTTTATATATGTATAGATTATATATAGACTATATATAGATATATATAAACAATATATAGTCTATATATAATCTATATATAAACTATATATGCTCAATCCCATATATAGATTTTACATAATTTTTTTACTTGGGGGTGAACATTGAACCAATTACATTTCACTTCATATAATTTTCTTTTCAATAAATCTTGAACCAAATATTTCGCCGTTCAAGATTCATGTGAAGTACATACGAAATAACGAAGCGCGTATTGTTATGACGAGATGGGTAATTGGCTCACACCTATGCGGTTGTGACGGGCGGTGTCCCACGTTGAACGAGAAAACCGAACAATGGTGGTGGCTAACCACGTCGCGGTGCTCGACATTCCGGCAGGACTCTGTAATCATCGCACGAGCACAGAAACCCGATGACCTTCCAAACAGGTTCTTCAACAGTCACCCACACGGCCCCAGTCACTTCACCCGAGCTCTCCGTCACATCCTTGCCAAATGGGTTTTTCCCTCATTCTCCATCTTTCTACATTTCCTTTCCCACCTTCTCACGATGATCACCCGGACGACGAATCGAGCATCGTGACCTGAACTACACGTTCCGTTTCGTCCATCCGTAGACCAGTTAACGAATAACTTTCACCAGCTCCGACTGTTATGTTCAAGTTGGAATTTCTTCTGACCTCCGACGGATAACTCAGTATGCCGTAACTACACTGACTCTGCTCTCTTCGCTGTTACTTAATGAGAATGTCACGAGATTCAACAACTCAGGCAGAGCGAAATCATTTCTTTTCTGTATGTTTTTTTTTCTTTCTTTTTTTTTTTTATTCAGCAAAATTGTTCATCGCGACTGTGCGACGAAGAATTCTGCAGAGTACTGATATGAGAAAAAGGCGATGCAAAATGATTCTTGTTCATTTCTCCGGTGGAGGAAATTGTTGGACCGTGAGTTTGA
Organism: Diplazon laetatorius; assembly: GCA_963662125.1. Lineage (NCBI taxonomy): Eukaryota > Metazoa > Arthropoda > Insecta > Hymenoptera > Ichneumonidae > Diplazon > Diplazon laetatorius. Next base: position 7,649,764 of record OY759158.1, on the reverse strand, counting down.
CTGGGCGGGGAAAACTCGTTGCTTCCGAAGAATGAGTTCAAGAGTGACCGGGTTCGAAGGGCGCGAGAAAACGAGCTGCCAGGATGGCTGACGCAGTCCTGAGGATAGAGTCCGGCGAGTGTAATCGTAGCTATCGCGATAACGTGACAGTTGGAGAAACGGTTGCAAAGTAGAGTCCATCGAACCTGATCCCTCGTACTTTTTCCATTTCGAAATCAGTTTTCCCAACACGTATCTCTTTATTCTCTGCATTCCCACTCGAATGAATCCTGTTAAGTTCACTTCGAACTGGACGAATCGCACGGGACACTAGCGATTTTCCACCCCAGTCAACAAACGCCATTCGCACCGTAGAAAAATGAAAACAACGAAAAAAATTATCATGATTTATGGAAACTGTTGAAATAGCATTGAGATAGTAAATAAAAGTGAGTGGCTCTTGAAAAATAACGGATCTTCGCAACATACACGCATGTCCGAACGTCGATATGGACTGGTCGACGGTCGGCTTCCGTCGACCAGGTCATAAACATATTTATCGGTTCGAACGGATCCGCACGGTTGCATCAAACATCGCAACTGCGAACGTAAAAGCAGTACGGAAAGCTTTGGAAAGCACATCTACGTCACAGACCGTGCCGTACGACGTTCCGATTCGCGCTGCTACCACGAATCGCATAAAAGAGAAATATATATATGTATATGTAGATATATATATATATATATATATATATATATATATATATATATATACATATATATTTATCGACAATGGCCACATGAAGATGAAAACCAGTCAGGGACTCATTCAAACGTGAATATATCCTCTTACGGATCCATTCTCAAGACTACCGCTGTGTACTATATGCAAAGCACTACAAGGAATAAAGCAAACGCGAGCATTGTCGATCACGAGTACCGAGAAACATGTCCCATGATTTCCGTGCAATATTCAAGGCGGAAAAAAGAAAAGTTTACGACGCCAATATGACGCAACAACCAGACAATTCATTTGAAAAACAACGTGACGACTGATATATCGAAAAATGAAATGAACTATTATGATGATTATTAATATTGTTCCAGATGTGAATATTGGATCTTCCTTTGACAAAAAAAGTAAAAAAAAAACATTTTTCACGACTTGCTCCATCAATTATCAATGAATTGATGTAAAGAGAAACAAATTAACATGTATTTGATGTCCAATAACGTCGGTAATGTAGAACACTCTCTGTCTCCCTCTTTCTCACTCTCTCGAACCAACAATTGAACGTATAAGTCTTAGAAATTGAAATATTAAAATTTCGATTAATATCGACAAATCTTCAAAAACAATATTAAAAAAGAAACAAACAAAGGAAACGTCAGACAGAGTGCTAGATTCTTATGATCTGGGGGTAAAAAAAAATGGCACTCTCGTGAACATTGACCACAACCTCAAGCTGTAACGACCGACGTCACCGATGCGGCTATCAAATGCGAAACAACGAGTTAAAAGATCATCTACCTTATCACTTTGAGTATTACACAAACACACACACACACACACACAGTAGGTCTCCATGTGTAACATGGGTTCACAGCGTAGCGATATTGTGAGGTCTGTTCCACTTGTAAGCCACCTACGTTGCCTGTATGTGTGCGTCCATGGACAAACATATACTATATATTATATATATATATAATAATCGTAAGTGAGTGTGTGTTTGTATACGAATACGTGTGGATGATAATGCACAGAGCCGAGGTTGGTGGCGCGCGGTACGTTAATGACAGGAAACCGGCAATATGAACTTGACGGGTCGGTACCGCACGGTGTGGGTATTCCGCACAGAGCGGCGGTGGGTGCGCATCCAACAACCGCAGGCCTCGGGGGCCGACCCCGGACCGACGGACGGACGGACGGACGCGCAACAGCGGGCGATCCAGCCCAAACCGTCCACGATGCAACACATCGCATCACACATCTCATCATCGCCCCAAAATTCATCGAATTACAAGAGTTTGATTAAATATAACAATCGGTCATAAGATATACGCCTACCATCAATGTCATTGTTAATTCGACCGAGTTTCAAATAATATCATTTATTTCATACGTTCACATTTTTTCCCTTTGCCCTCATATTTAGTTTTTCTCTATCGCGAAAAATGCGAACCAAAGTCTACAATTCGAATCCCCCCCCCCCTACTTTATTCAACCACAAGTGGTTCTCGGTTACGTAGCGAGCAATTTCAAGCCCAACCACCGTGATAATCACAATTTACATTATGACATATACGCATGCGTGAGAATTCAAAAGACTGACTGGGAGAGTTCTTTGAAAAAATTATGAGCCCCGGGAAATGGGTATTGCCCGTGTTAATGTGGTTCACAACCGTCGAGTGAATAAAATAGACTGGATTGTTTTGTTTATGAAGCTGTTGCTCCAACCTTTTTCTTTATACTCTTATACATCTATGTATGTATGTATACATCCATATATATATATATATATATATATATATATATATATATATATTTTATGTACGTAATTACGTAGCGCGGAGTGTATACATGAGAAGCCGGGGGTGGTTTTATCGCCGGCTACGGTACCACTTCGGGAAGAGGGATGACCGGTTAACGAGACCGACCGTCATTGGCCACGGTGAGGTGGGCACCGCGAGACCGCAGTTGGAAACAAGAAAAGGAAAAAAAAAAAAAAAAAAAAAAGCCAAGTAGGTAAGATGGAAAGGAAGAAGCGCAAGCAGCAGCAGCACCAAGCACACCTATATATAAGCACAGATCCGGAGAGAGAGAGAGAGAGAGAGAGAGAGAGACCAAAGAGAGTTCCGTGCTCTATAGGTCGGTAGGAATTGCAGGAATATCCACGCCAAGGTACAGGGTAGTTTGGTATGCCGTCCTTCCCCCCGCCCTTCCCGCCCAAGTGGTCCGTGTGGCACGAGTGGAGGTGAAATCCTCAGCTATCCGTCTCTAACTAACGTCATTAGGTAATTAGATACGTGCCATGGGCTTGGGCCGCGTGTGCTCCTCGAAACTCGGTGAAACGAACAAACGGGGCAAACTGGCTGAGGGGAGGTTTGCTCGCGGGGCTGTACCTCGGCGCGGTTTGCCCGGAGGGTAAAATACAGATGTCGCTGTTGTACATGTGTGTGTGTGTGTGTGTGTGTGTGTGTGTGTGTGTGTGTGTGTGTGTGTGTGTGTGTGTGTGTGTGGATACATGTACTCTTGGTGAAGAGCAACGAAGATTAGAGACATCGTGATGGTAATAGAGATAGAGAGTTTGTGAGTGAGAGAGCGAGAGAGAGAGAGAGAGAGGGAGGAGGAGGGAAAGAGTAAGCGAGACACATTGGTAGGCTAGACGATGAAGCACGGAGACTCCAACCGGCTCGGGGGGGTGGAGGGGGCCGAGAGATATATAGTAATCGGAGTCGCGGGGCGACGTGGCAAGGCCAAGTGAGAGACTCCGGGACGCCTGTTCAACGTCGTAGCCGTTCGTAGGCAACGCGTCGTTGCACCGTCGGGGCTTGGCTCACGGATTACGCGGAGGAGCAATTTGCATCCAATAAACGTGCGAGCACGACGTAGCCGGGCAAGGTGGAAGGGGCTCCCGAAGACGCGGGGGATGGGTTTGAGATGGAGGGGCGGGGAGGGGGTGGTAAGCGTTTCGAAGGAGAGATGGCGAATGCGAAATAATAGTGAGCCAGGGTGGTGGCAGAGGGTGAGGAGGACACGCGAGGCTCGTGCGACTCGGCGATAAAGAGCGCAGTGGGGTATGCCGAGCAGCATGCTTGCACGTTAAGGGCGCAGGTAGGGGTGAATTTTCTCAATGACGATGTTCCCTCGAATTATCGACAGATCGATTCTGTTTCGTATACGCGATTGGTCCAGATACGTTCACTCATTCGTCTTATCTCGGTTTCGCAGATCGAGATATTGGCAATTTGTGATGAAATTCAGCGATCGACGATGGGGTGCGGGGGTTGGCGGGATCTCGGTGAGAATATTTTTATATCGTTGTGAATGAGATGAAGTTTGTGGGCCTTGGACGGATTGATCGATCGGATGATCGATTAGGCATTCGATTGAATGTTTTTCATGGTAAATGTTTATCTGACAAATTGGGAATTTTGTTTTATTATTTTTTTTTTCTTTTCATTTGATTAAGGTGATGAACCACATAATCTCATTATCTGTCTCGTTTTCTCTCGCTCTGTCGTCTGTCCCCTTGAATAGAAAATGCTATGGAAATTATCTGAAAAAAATTTTTTTTTTTTAATTGTGAAATATAATTGAGGTATTTTTGGTTGAAAAAAAATATTAAAGAAATTATAATTTCATGAAAAAAACGTAGCTCAAAGCCCATTGAATGGGTACGTGAGTTACACACACACACACACACACACAACACGTAGGTCACGAATGGGATATTCGGTGAATTACGTGATTCTGTCGAATGATGAAAAGAAGATGTGCGGGAAAAACGGATGTCGCGGGGAAGAAGAGAAGGGGGTGAAGCGAGGGGGTTGAAAAAGAGTTGAGCTGTTGGATGGGTAACCGAGAATCGAGAATCGCGTCGTCGCTGCCGAGAGGAAGAAGCTTTGGAGAGAGGTTGGGGGGAGGGAAAAAAAAAGTGGAATATATAGGAGGCTGTGAAGAAGGCTCGGAGATCTTTGTGGGCGGATCTTGGCTCGAAAAACGTGAATGCCTCGTCACGGGATGTCGGGTATCGACTCGATTCCGCAATCCGTGTGCAAGGGAGGAAACCAGTGAGATCCCTACTTCCCCTTCCCTCCGTTTTCTATACTACATTTCCTCGCTGTGTTCATCTTTACGCTCTTTCGCCCTCCCCCCCCCCAACCCCCTAGCCCCGTTCGAACCGACGTTCTGAATTCCATAAGCCACTTCTACACGAACCGTCTCTCACGTTGATACAGCATCTTGAGAACGGTCCTCGCTCGCACTGCTGCCAATGGCTATCGGGGTCTCATTGCACCCCACCCGACTATCAGATTTAACATTTTCCTTTCTCTTTTATTCGTCGTTTCTCTCTTTTCTGGGCTCGTGTACAGTTTTGTCCAACTTTACAACCCTCTTTACGTACTTTTAACCCTCGAGGCTGATAATATGCAATTCAGACCGAGTGAGCGAAGAAAATTATTTGAATGTGGGGAATATATGTACTTGGAACCATGTGAATACGAAGGTAAGCGAAACGTATTTGCCAGTTATAATTCATTTTTAATGGCACATTCGTTACAAACGAGAACATCCATCCTTTCAATCTTCATCCCCATTGAAGTTGGATTTTTGTTTTGTTTTTTTTTTAATCCAGATCTGATTCGTTATGAATTTATCGATAAGAGAGTCGTTTGGCAATAGGATTTATTTTTTGTTACATTCTTATGCGATCGATTCCCAACACAATTCGTCGTCCAATGAGAGTAATTTTTTATTCTCGTTTTTTCATACAACTACTTTTGTCATCTTAACTTTTAGCCAGTGCTGTTTTTTTTTCTAAAGATTCTACCAGCGGCAAGATAATCTATACGATGCATCAAAATTTTTGTAATCCAATATGCGATATACAATTTTTCCATTATTATCATCACCATCATTATATATTTTCAATTGCAAAAATATTTTATAGCACAATTCATTCTACCGTCGTTTCAATTATATTTCCACGAGTCTTGTGCCAAAATTTCTCCAAGCAATGAAAAACATATCTGATTTAAAATCATCATCCGATCAAACTAGGTCAATGAATTTTAAATAATTGAAATATCAAAAAGACAATTTCAAAAAAAGTGTTCGATCGGAACAAAAAAAAATTCATAAAAAAGAAAGTTGATTTTTTTGATATTATGTCTATTGGATTCGGAAGAGCGTTTTTTTTTTTTTTTTTTTTTTGTATGACTCGTGAAAATATTACGAGTTTCGAAACGATTGGACGAAACCGAAAGGAGAAGAGAGAGAGTGCGAGGGAAAGGAGAGAAAAAAACACAGACCGACGAGCTGCATGTACATTCTACACGCAATAAGCCAAGTACACGTGAAAAAGCCATGAAAACGTTTGGCATAAGATGCCTATTATGCGAAACAGTTTCAGTGGATGACAACGATAGACGCGAAAATCACACATGCTTTCGAGAGCTTTCCGCGTCTCGTCGCAGAACCCGTTGGCTCGCGTTACCGCACACCCGGTATAATCTCGCGTATAACATCGTCATTGTCCAACTTCCCTGCTCATTCGTTGCCACGGTTATGGCTCAACTAGCTATGGCAATATAGACTCTATCGCTCACTCGTAATCCGTATCTCGTCTCTCTTCACATCCTCGCTCTTCATATCCACGACGTTACAACCTCGAAACATTTACCCACCCGCAAAACCCATCCGAACCTTGTTTCCCGACGTTCATGAGACTCGTCGCGACAATTTTCAGACGTTAACGTACCACACATGCACTTAGTGAAAATGTATAAATAACACGACCAACATAACAGCATAAAACTAAGCCACAAAGTTTTATCTCAATTTTTTTTATTTCGTCATTAAAACGCAATTAAGACTCGACGAGATGATAAATAATTAAATGCTAAAAAAAATTCCCGTCGTTTCACTGTGTCGGTAAAAATGTGTTAACTCGGTAAACTCGTTCGATGAAAAATTGACGAACATCAATAATCGCGCGACAAAATGCAATTATCGAGCGAGAGAGCGTGAATAAGTGGAAAAGATGGAATAATTTAGAATTTAGTCAGGCAGCGAAAAATGAGTTTGGGGTGAAATGTGGGGAAAAGAAATAAAAAAACTATGTTATCAGACTCGCGAGTTGGTCACAGCCATCGCTAGGTGTACACCAATGCTGTTGAACACACACCCAAACACACACACACACATGGCCTCTTTGCATACTCTCGGCGTACCTACATAACTGCACGGCGAGTAAATTTCTGTCTCACTCGAAACCCTGAGGCGCATTTCTCTCTTTCTTTTCTCTCTCTCTCTCCATTACAATACTGCATTACGATATCACCCTCTCTCCACCTTTACTCGGCTCTTTCTTCTTGCTGCATGTACACTCTCGCTACATCGTCACCGACCTGAATATCCCGTCAGACTCCCCCCGCTATCATCGCTCTCGCTTCTACACGAAAAAAACTTTTTTTTTTTTTTTTTCCAACTCCACAGCCACGAGAACAATGAGCAATGACGAAAACAGATATTTCGAGAAAATCGTATTTCATCGACGAGACGAATTATTCTGGCCGTCCAACGTAATCACAATTATTATTACCAATGCGTTATAAATTGATTTCTAATGCATCACACATGTTGAGACGAAAGAATGTAAATAATTGGAAGAACAATTGGAAATCTAAGAGTTAAATGACGCATAGAAATGTTTGAATGTTGTTAACAAGTCGTTAAATATTCCACGAAATGATCCTTTGTTCTGAGTTGCTAACACTCATCGATATATAATAAAAATAAGTTATTGAGAGATGAAGTTTGACCAAGACAGAATGGGTTTAGTCCGTGGCAAAAAACAAAATTGTTTCAATCATTTATAATCGGATGTTTATAAATTCATCCAACAAAAAAATCCCCGACGAGGTCATAATTCGAAATGCAAGTATTGTACTAAACAAAAAAAAACATATTCTTTCTATGCGCAATTTGAAAAATGTTATGTCACGATCGAGTTAATTGTACTAAAGCGAAAGGGGGCGCTAGTAGCACGCAACGGTGGGAGCGACAGAATGGAGGAGGGGAGGTAGACGCGGTCGAATCCGAGCGCAGTGTGAAAAGGCTGTGCGCGACGTTGCAGAGCGTTGCGGTACACACAAGTGGAAACTGTCCGTGCTTGGTCAGACGGAGCCGGGGAGAGCGTGGCGGTCGCAAGACAAATGCAGAGGTGCTTCGGCCTAATTTAACTCGCCGCAACATGCCTGCTTGTACACGCTCACTATGAACCCCCCCCCTCCCCCCTCCCCCTTTCGCCGCTAGCTCAGACGCTAGTTCATCCCTTTGTGCGTATGTATAAACATTACCATATATATATGTATGTATATGTATAATTGTATACATATATGGACGCGTCCTACTTCACGACGCATGGCCGGTTAACTCGCCAGAGCCTAGAGCCCTCCTCGGTGAATTTCCGACCGGCTGAGTCTACGACTTTGGTGTAATTCGCCGTGGCTGACAGACTCTCTCTCTCTCTCTATATCTCTCTCTCTCTCTCTCTCTCTCTCTCTCTCTGTCGGGCTGTTTGCATGTGGGTTTCATGTGCTGGCGATGCTCGTACATTCTAAAATGTATCAGGACTCTGTGGGTCAGATGCAGCAGGCACCGACGCAGGGAGAATCTGTGGTGTGCTGCGAGTTACGGAGAATGTTGTCGCTGTGTTGCTCACGCTGCTTGGCAAATTACTACGAGCGGTCACTCACACACGTAATCACAGCATAAACTACCGGATTTTATTGCCGTATGAACGAAATATTTTTTAAATATTTTTCAATATTTTCAAAATATTTTTCAATATTTTTTCAAATAGTTTTCGATATTTTTTCAAATATTTAAAAAATATTTTTGAATATTTTTTCAAATATTTAAAAAATATTTTTGAATATTTTTTCAAATATTTAAAAAATATTTTTGAATATTTTTTCAAATATTTTTGACTTCTTGCTTCGAAAAAAAAATTGGAGATAAGCAAAGTCCTGAATATTAAACATCTTTATCAGTTTTCATGAACATATATGTATTGAAATCGATAGGGAAACATTGATTTAACTTGTCGGCACATGAAAATTAGATCTATTCATAAATCGTCCATGTGTATTCTCCGTTGCAACAGCAAGCAGTGATAACCCTCGAGTTTCATCGTCCGTGTGTGAGCGTCGTTCACCGAGTTCATCATCGGCTCATGAGGTCGCACATGGGGGTCAGAAGTGCGGATTTCCCGGCAGCACGACCATCGAGAAGAGGGTGCTCTGCCCGAATGACGAACATGAATGACAATGTGAATTAGCGTTCACCGAGTTTCTCGCGCTTCAACGAGCTAAAAAGTTTTTTTTTTTTTCGAAAACGTCGAACTTCGATCCGTAATCGTCGCTGCGAGAATTCGAAAATTCTAATTCGAAAACTTCACGAAAAAAGCTATTCAAGCTAGATTTTCGTCTGATGATTATCAGTGAGTTCGTCGATCAAGGTCGGCCTCAGTGTCTCGGTCGATGCGAAAGTGTAAATAAGAAAGACGGAGAGGGGGATCGGTAGAGACTGTGCAGCGTGGGATTGAGGAAAGTTCGCGTCCTTGGAAACTCGGAAGTGGGAGCTAACCAACTGGGGGAGCGGATTAACAAACTTCACATACATATATATTCCATCAGTTTTCGACCCAATCTCGAACGACAGCGGTGATAATCCGGGACCATTTTTTCAATGTTTTTCCAACGCGAAATGACAAAATATGCTGGCAAGTAGTTAAATATTTCCGATGCTAATCAACGTCCATGGAAAGACTCGAGAGCTTTTTTTTTTTAATAATTATTAATTTTACAGCAAGAAAATTAGCTGATTTTTATAGCGAAAATCGATTTCTATGCTTTCAAGTGCTACGAAAAAAATAAAAAATAAGAAATCCTCAAGTAGATTACCTCGAAAATCACATCTCCTTCAACTAATGCATTTTGATATTCTTGTTTCTGATGATTATTCTGCGAGTTATGATGAGAACACCAAATCAACATTTTTTTTCTCGAGCAGCTTCCGGAGATTTACCCCAACCCACTTAATTTTCAATATTTTGGAATGGAAAAATTAGAAAAATATTATTCAAATTTTGTATAATTATATGAAAATTCATGTTATAAATTTACACTGTTTGTATGGTGAGAAAAAAAATTCTCAAAAATATGCTTCTTTATCACCGAATTTCCAAGTGAAACAAAATTATATACAATCTATATATGGGATTGGGCATGTATAGTTTATACATAGTTTATATACAGTCTACATACAATCTATATATATAAACTATAAATGCCCAAGTCCATATACAATTTATATACAGCTTATACATAATTTTTTCACTTGGTTTAACTTAACTCTCCCCTTGAAACAAAAAAATGGCTTACCATAACGTCTTTAAGATGATCAATGGGTTGCAGCAAAACAGTGGCGGTAGCCGTGCTGAGTGAACGATGATGCTGATGCAAAGCCGCTGCCGCTTGATGATGCTGTTGCGGTCCGGCAATGGCAATGGCGTTTGCGTTTGCGTTTGCGGCTGCCGCGGCTGCTGCTGCAGCCGATACGATGCTCGCGGTGCAAGTGCACGTGCAGGTGCAAGCGAAGTTGCAACTCTGTTGGCCGAACAGATGATTCGAGATACCCGGTGCGAGGGTGTGAAGTGGCGGGGGCAGGGGTACCGCACCTCCCGGCACGAACGCGTACGAATGAAAATACGTGGTGATGGCGTTGGAATTTACCTCAGCAGTGGTTATTCCGTACGACGATTTCGTCGAGGTTGACGATGAGTATCTGTGACTGTTTCCAGTGCTGTAATTGTTCTTGCTGCTGCTGCTGCTGCTGTCGTTGTTGACGTTTATGTTCTTCGAACCGTTGACGCAGGAACCAAAAATCGGACTATTGATATTGCCGAATTGTCGATAAGACGACGAGACGATCGAATTACGAGATTTTAACAGGGACCCGAATCCCGTTGACGTATTTTCACGATGCGATTCGTTGAATCTACGATAATCGAAGTTACTGCCGAATAAACCGTTTACACCCTGATCTTGGGACCCCGCGACTCTCACCGACCACCACAGCTTGACTCGACTACCACCCTAACGCTTACTCTCTCTCTCTCTCTCTCTCTCTCTCTCAACGATCTTCGTTTTCACTGGCTTTGCTGTATGTTTTACTTTTGTTTTTTTTTTTTTTTGTTTTTTCGCCCGGTAGATTTTTGTCTCGACGATCAAGGAAGCAAACTGTCGGGATTTAGTTCTCTCTTTGGTTGTTCCTCGTCGAGCTTGATTTTCCAACCCTCGCCCGGCTTCTCGTACCCTCGCTTTCACCCTGTTGATCCTCGAGATCCTCTTGCCTCTGGTCGCGGTTACTCTTCACTCGAGCACCCCCACGGCACTGGTCTCTCCTTGTTTCTCAGCAATCACGCGTTACTATCTTTTTTTATTTATTTTTTTTATTTTTTTTTCGGAAGTTTATCGCCCCCTTTGATCTGTATCGAGTGCTTCGCGTATTTTTTTCGTCTACGAGTTGTCGAATTCTTCGACGTTGATTACGAACTTTCGGGAGATTGAGTGGAGGTTCACTTCTGGGATTTTTTTTTTTTTGGGTTGAGATAAGAAGGTTGAGTTTTCGTTTTTTTTTTCTTTCTTTTTCGAAAAAAATGTGGTATTTGGATTGTGATATGTACGTCGAACGTTCCTTCGTTCTCTCTTATTGAATTATTTATTTCTTATTATCTATACGGGATTAATTAACGACCTGACGAAGATTGTCATTTGCTTACGTCAAAAAGTGTAGAAACGCTAATTTTTGTTTTTTGTTTTGTTTTCTATACAACGGGCCTCAGACGACGTTGAAATGATTGTCCAAAGTGCTTGATGAAACGTGCGAGTGTGTTTTCACTTGATTGTAATTATCACCAATTGCGATAACGCAACAATGTGAAATTTAATTGAAACGACGTAGGTACAAGTGAGATGTAACAATAAAGATTTTAGTATTTATATACATATATGTTATTTATATACATATATATATATATATATATATATTTATGTATATACAGATATATATGTCATGTATATATATAAATTGCCAAGTGACTGATAAAAGAAATTCGGCGTAGACGTGATAATACAATATTTGTACGTACGATTGAGCGGGATTGTCGGGCTCGATTGAAACAGCGAAGAGTCGCGTGTCACGAAGTTAACGCGTTTGAAAATTTTCCGGATCGGAAAATGATTGTCACGAGATATTGAAATGCGAAGGTGGTCGAAGATCAGAAGGCTATGCGATTGATGTACGACACCAAAAACATGACTTTTCCTTATTACTCACGGACACAGAGATATATTTAAAAGTACATGAGATTTTTTTTTCAAACTTTTTTCAACAACGATATAGATGTGTGATTAAGAAAATTGTTTGTACAATTTTTACGAAACTCCAATGAGAGTCTGGGAAAAAATGTGTTCGAATGTTCAAAGTATCAATTAATTGTTCTTCATCAATTCGTTTAATTTTTTAAATATTAATGATCACTCGTTCATAATTATACGTGTGTATAAGTATATATTTTTCTTTTCTTAGTGATTGATATTGATTGATTTTCCGCGTCTCGACAAAGAGATTGACGATAAAAATTTGATTGTTTTCACGCTATTCTTGTATCTTTGTTTTATTTATTCATTTATTCACTTATTTTTTCTTATTTATACAAACTAATTGCTTACCTTCGAATATTTATTTTATTACAATACTTTATTTTTTTTTATTCTTCGCTTATTTATCGTTTCCTCGTGAATTTATCGAGGAAATCTTACGGATACTTATTTTTTAATAATACTCGAACGGTATTTGTGTGTTTATGTGTGTGTGTTTGATCGGACTCGTTGCAGCGAGCGAGCGCGTAATCTGCTACGTTTGTCTTATTCCTTTTTTTTTTTCAATTCTTATCGAGAACGAAGGAAGTACGGATTATCGATTTTCCGAGATAATAATAATAACAATAATTTTGTCGTTTATAATTTTTCAGGATTATGTAGGAATAGTCACGGAGAGGAATCTTCGTAGACGAAGTCGGTTCACGATCGACGAGCTGTTTTATTCGTCTACGACTGTACGAGTCCCCCGTTTTTTCACACACCGATAATTCGTGATTCTTCACCTACGAATTTATCAAATACGATGAATACCCGCATAATATATTTCTCTCTCTCTCTCTCTCTCTTGCTCTTTTATTCTTACTTTCAAAAAGTTATCTTGAAAAAAAATTCTTTCGAATAGAATTTTTTTTTTTTGTCTCCCAGTTGCTCCTCTCGTGATTTCTCGAAAAATTTCGCGTGTTATCGTACCTTTATTATCGCGTCACAAAGGTCGTTGCGGGGTTGTTTTGTCTGGATACCGCGAGTGGAGACAGCGTGGCGGGAATTCACGATGTCGCGTGTGATTGTTGCTCGACAGGTACGCGAGGGTGGGATTCTTTATCGTCCGGGTCTTACGACAAAAAATTACTTATCTCTCCCTCCCTCTCTCTCTCTCTCTCTCTCTCTCACCCTTCCTTTCCCTATCTCTCCTTTATCTTTATCGCTTTTATTTATTTATTTGTCGTATGCAGATGAAGATGTCGAAACTCGTTCGATGCACGACGTTGGTAGCGTTGACGAGAGACAGCGACCGCCAGCGAGGAGTCGATTAACAGCGGAAGGTGATTTGATTTTATTCAAGATTAGCGGTGGTGGTGGTGATGCTAGTGATTATTATGATGATGGTTGTTGTTGTTGTTGTTGACGGTGGTGCGTGTGTGTGTGTGCGTTATGAGCTTTGGTTAGCGAACGGGCGGACGGTTTGGGAGAGAGATTTGAAGGTGGAACGATTGAAGAGCGTCCTACTCGATCGCCTAGCTTGACACAACTGACGCGGTTGTTGCCGCGGACGGTTCGGGTAGCCGCGGCGCCGGAGGAAGAGCTGCCCCGCGATAGACCGACGGAGTTTCAAACCCCCGGTAACTCCCACCAACGACCCTCACGGCCAATCATCGTCAAGCCGGCCAAGCTCAACCGAGTCTGCGTTCTACCATGTCTTTCTGCCTCCCTCGCATTCATCCATCCCTCCCTCTCACTCTCTCTCTCACACTCTATCTCCGTCTCTCTTTCCCTCTCACTATCGTCCGGGTCGCATACGACTCTCGGTTCACCCACACAACGTCGCAATTTAACGTGTGTGCTTCAATGTGTGTGTGTGTGTGTGTGTGTGTGTGTGTTCAAGCTTCGCTATCTCTCTCTCTCTCTCTCTCACTCACTCGGCAAAGCGCCCCCCCCCTCTAACGCATTCTCTCGCTCCAGCAGAATCTATTTCTTCATACGACGCCCCCTCTGCCCAGAACGCAACCCCTCCTGCAGCAAACCACCCCTGCGCGGTTGAACCACCACGCACAGCAGCCTACCACCACCTCTCCGACTCTGCCGTACGGCAACGGTCTCTTGCCTCCCTCCCAACGTCACCAACCCCATGCTCGCCCTCTCTACCTCCCGCTCCAACCCCCTTCGCGAGAGAGCTTGCGAGCTTCCTCGCGGAAAACATATTTCGTCATGCGCTTTTACATCCATACGCTGTTGGTCTTTCGCTACTCGCTATTGACACTCGTGACGTGAAGAAATTGTGTTTTTATTATTTTTTTTTTTTTCATTTTATTTTTTGGTTTTTCGAAATGATGGGACGAAGAAAAGGCAAATATTTTTGTTTGTTGTTGTTGGGAATCACTTTGGTTCGATTGTTGTTTCAATTGTATTTTTTTTTTTTTTTTTGAGCTAGATGATCACTTATTTACTTGTACTTTTTTTTTGGTTGACAAAAGAAATAATGGGGAGAGGGGGGGATTGATTGAAATCCGATAACAGGGGTAATGTGGGACCGATCTGTCGAACTTGAATCGAGAGTCGACGAAATGAAAGTCTTGAGAATGTTGAGATATGAAAATTCGGTCGCAATCGTCAAAGCCTCGAAATAACAATTTTGATAACTATTTTTAATCGTGAGCTTGCAGGCGGTATCATTATTTTGAACGGATGGGAAAAATTACAAGTACGCGAGATGACATCAATGTTGTTTTGATAAAATGAGAATCCCTTCAATACACGTCGTTCCAACCATCTTCACTGTGTGAAAGAAAAAAAATATTGGCCAACAACGATGTTGATGAAATTAATTGAAGAAGAAAAAACTAATTTTTTATTTTTAAACAATTTTTTTTGGAAAAACGAAAGATGGTTAATTATCTTTTGACACGATTGTGCGAGCGTTTGATACCACCACGCCGCGATAGCGGGCGCCTCGAACGAGATCATCTAATTAACGGCAAAGCTGATTTTCAGATGCACCGAAGATATTTTTTTTCTGTATTTCCTTTTTTTTCAGAGTAAAACGAAAGAAAAAAAGAGAGAATAGAAAACAAAAACAAAAAAAGCGTGCGGCTCTCGGCCATTTGGCGAGGGCAACTGTACAAAGGCGACGAGAGAATCGCGCGCAGCAGCAACGAGGATTCAACGTCGGACCTCGAGGACTCGGAGGGCCCTCGAGGAGCAACTTCCGGATATTTGTACGAAGACGGAGATTGCTCGAACCGAGTGAAAGAAAAGCGCGAATGCGGGAGGGGTGAAAACGACCGAGACAGACACTGAGGACAAAAAAAAAAGACGAAGGAAGAGAAAGAGAGAGATGAAAAAAAAAATCTGAAGCTACGAGCGTAATCACTTGGTTCCTGTTCCTTGTTCCGGGCGGGCGCAACCGGACACGACCGAGGCCTATATAGAACAGTTCTTCGCCGACCTTCGACTCTCGATCACGCACTTTCTCTCTCTCTCTCTCTCTCTCTCTCTCTCTCTCTCTCTCTCTCTCTCTCTCTCTCTCTCGCTCTCTGCCTTTCCGTCGCTTCTCGACCTCTCTCACCTCGGCTTCGCTTTTCCTTCGTCGCCCTTATTTTTTTTTCCCCCATACACAGCTTACTCTCGTCCTTGCAATTTTCCACAGTTTTCCTTTTGGCGCGAAGACCAGAGACGAAAAAAAAAAAAAAAAAAAAAAAAAAACTCTGTTGAAACTACACGCAACGGGGATTAAAGGGCCAGATAAAAGTTCATTTTATCTGGGAAAACCGACGACGGAGAGTTTCGCGCAACGAGCCGAAAGCTCTAGGCCGGGACTCGTAACTCGCTTAACTTCATCGAAACAAGCGGGTGGAGAGAGAGAGAAAGAGAGAGAGAGAGAGAGAGAGAGAGAGAGAAGAAAAAAACAAAAACGGAATGAAGGATAGAAAAAAGAAATAATGAAAGAAAGAGAAGAAATATAATAATAATGATAATAAAAATAAATAAAAATTACACGAGCTGTACGGGTCAACGTGGGAGTAATACAACGGTGTAGAACCGACCGTTCGGTAAATTCTAGACCGTGAGATTACGCGTACTAACGGGGGTTTAACATCCCCCACCCGCCCCCACCGCCCGGCCGACGATTTGTGCTGAACCAACGGCGACCGAAAGCTCTTGCGCGACTTTTTTCGTGCTTCGGGGTTCGACAAATTTTCGGAAGGCTCAACTGGTGGTTCATTGTAGTTTGTTCGTTTCTTTTTGACAAAATACCAACAAGAAACGGACTTTTCTCGGAATTGAAGAGAGTTTGAAAAAAAAAAAACTTAAAAATTTTATTGACAAAATTGTCAGCTTTGCTGTTTTCATTTCAACTGCAAAGGGACATTTTTTTTTGCAGCAATAGACTGCAAACTATTGTGGGTCATGATGAACTGGTGGATTTAGATTGCTGTTGGATTCGAAAAATGGTCATTTTTTCAAAGTACCACATTATTTTTAGTTATTTGTTTGTTTGTGATTATTTTTTTTTTCTGGATCAAACGCTCACTGGATTGAGGCGAATTATCGAACCTCAAACGATTCCACGACTAGCTCTTGTGGATCCATGTCCAGATGCTACGTCCTCTCTTGCACCCCTATTCTTCTTTTTTTCCTTTTTTTTTTTCATTTTCATTTCACCGGGAGAAAAAATTCAGCGCCCTCACACTGCAAATTGAACATCAAACATGTATATTCCTCATCCACTCAAAGAGCTGATGAGAAAATTAAATATTCCGAAGCGAGACCGAAAAAATTCCGACTGGAGGAGAAAAAACAAAAAAAAAATATGACTCCCTGTGTAAGAATTATCATTTGTCCCGGTTGGTTGAATAATCCAAAGATGTCAATCACGAATTCCGACACGGTTGCGAGTGAGGGTTTATTCTCGGAGAAAGTAATCTCCAACCCCGCCGCGTAAAATCGCACGA
This sequence comes from Diplazon laetatorius, assembly GCA_963662125.1. Lineage (NCBI taxonomy): Eukaryota > Metazoa > Arthropoda > Insecta > Hymenoptera > Ichneumonidae > Diplazon > Diplazon laetatorius. The sequence continues at coordinate 7,632,659 of OY759158.1, read as the reverse complement.
TACGAGTAATAACACCCTCCGCCACTGAACCCACACACACGCAGCAGCGTGGTGTGGATATCATAAGAAAGTACAACCCCCCCCCGCCCAATTGCGAGCCACGTGTCCCCGACCGGCTATTTGCTCGTTCCAGCTGCATTAACCTCCCGGATACATCCCGAAATCTCATTTCACCCGGTGACCGTCCCGATAAACGTACGAGCGCAGTCGAGACACCCCCCGGACTTGAAAATCCAAATGGAAATTGAATATTTCAACAATTGACGCTAGCGCCCTCGAGGATCCCGGGTCGACGCGGTAATAAGGAACAGAAAATAACATTTGATTAAAAAATTGCTATCCGGTGGTGAGATAAGGAATACGGTAACCGCAGAGAAGGGGGGAGAGCATTTCATCAACCCCATCGGACCAAGCTGTCCCAATTCGACGATAATTAAGAAAAATATTTCGGAACTATTGTTAAAGTCACCGTCAGCATGTAGAACTATATTTTGTTTTTGTTATTTCAACGCTCGAAATGTCGAGTTGCGATGGGATTCCAGGATGTCGAGTGTGAAGTTGGCATTCCATTTTGAAAAACTCGATTTTGAGTTGAGATGGATGAAACACTATTGTTGAAACCTATCGGGAACTATGGAACTATGCGGAATGCAAGTGATAGATACTGGTGGTTTTTAGTGGAATGCTGAACATTGGTATGCTAACGTCACAGTGGTTATAATGTGTGATGTAAAATTTTTATAGACTGGATTTTTTTTCAGAATTCATTTCACTACCTAAAATAACTCATTCTACGATTCTGATATTGTCAGTTTTTTAAATTACTATCGTCACTTCATAAGATATTTAAGATACTCTTGATAAGGGGCATATACACCTAAAAAGTGAAAAAAAAAACTGTCACGTCAAACACTGGAAAACCATTTTTCACTCATCTCCAAAAATCTTTGTGATTGTTCTGCAACTTATTCCGAGACAGTCTGCGATTTGTTCTGCCCCATGTTGATGCTTTTTATTCGCGTAGTTCAACTCCAGCAATGCGCGTACCACGTCACAAAATTGTCCATAACTCGTAGTCAATTTTCCGAATTTCACAATTACTATTCATTCACACACATTTCGTAAAATTACTATAAAAAAAAAATAAATATATATATATGTATAAAAATAAAATTGATTCGCAGGTGTAACTTCACGAGATTGGATCGCTTCATCGAAGATGAAACCACGTGCAGATTGGACAAATGTAAAATTACATGAACCATGTGGGACGTTCACGTGTGCATTCGTCCGTTAAAGCTCACACAAGTTGGTTCGAACTAAGTTGGAACTCGTGTACGTTGTTTCCGTCTATCTGGACTTTGTGAAATCGGTGGGCGGGTATGTATGTATGTGGAGCATGTCCGTCGTTCCTCACCCGAACCGTGACTGAGTAATGCGACAAATCCATAGCAGAGGCGTCGGGGCTTTGCCCGTGGAACTGTGTGTCGGTGGATCTGTGTGAGAGATTGTCTCCGGGGAGTGCCGCACGATGTAGGTAAGTAGATCTCTCCGGCATTGGGGGTTCCCATTTCTTGGTAAACGAGAGGGTTGATTCCCTCGGGTTTACCCAATGTGACTCCCCTCCCCTGCTGGCCGTCGTGAACGAAGAGGAGAGGAGAATCCATAACGGCATCAGCCTCCACAATTTAAGGTTCATCGATTACTGCGATTCAATGAAAATCGTCGTATCGAACCCAAAACTGTTTACACATTATTAACAATTACATGTCAATCGTTCTATGAAATTAAATATTTTTTTTACTCATCTATCGACTTGATTGTTACTCAAGAAATAATAATATTTCGACAAAACTATTATTTCAATGTTTTAAACATTTTATTGTACAATTAGTTTTGATCCTATTGTACGAAATATTTTAATCTTCGAGATTAGAACTGACGAATGATGGTGGGAAGTGCAAATTCGTATATTCGAAATAAGCATCGATGCATTTCCAATAACAAAACATTCGAATAACGATCGTGATGCAATTTTTTATTTATTTATAAACCTCCGTGACGATAATTAAATTGTCTGGAATGAGTATCGGAGAACGAACGGTTCGGATGTTTGAACTGGGTGTGCGGGAAAAACTTGGATGACATTAATTAGAAGCTGTCCCGAGCCGGGCGACAGCACCCCGATAAATAGATGAGGCCATTGACCGCGCATTGAGATTTGTTTGAAGTTTCGAACTGTAAATTTAAGGGCGAAACTCGATGGCACCGAAAATTTTAACGAGTGCGAGCGAGACTCGTGTCCCACGAGTTCCGGACGAAGACAGAGAATAAAAATATCGAACCGAAAGAGATTGGAAGAGAGAGGGGAAAGTTTTATCGAGGTCAACATTTCTTAAGATGGATTGGATAATTAAACTCACCCGTAGAATGATAAACTGACGCAAAATTAAACGTTGAGTCGCGACACACAATCGCAAACCCTTGTCAATGAAAATATGCTTTTGAACCTCACCTGAAACATAAAATGAAATCACACGAATTAACAAAATGCTCACAAGTAGTTTCCTCCCAATTAACACCCCATTGCTCTCACTCGCATCAACCATTTTTCAAATAAGGGTTCTTCATGTAAAAAAAAAGATAGCGAATCGTAATCGGGAAAAATAAAATTTCAATTTTTCCCCCCGTACGCCGTGATAAAATTAAAGATGAAAAATCTGTGAGGAAAAAAAAAAGATAATAATAATAATCCAGATTTTAGTGGTCCGGCGGTTCGCATCCGCGAATTATATTGCACGTTCTTCACGGATAGGTGGCAACGAGTGAGAAGAAATAATTAAGCCGTGCTAATATAGGTTTAACGACGCGCTAATATCCACACACGAGAGGAGCAAACTGCGCATTGGCGGATCTCGGTAAAGCCCCCGGCCGCGGTGAGTAGACCAAACCGAATCCGCTCTGAAGGGGTGGGGGGGGGGGGGAGAAACGGAGGGGGTTGGGGGGTATAGGGGCGTCGTTAGAAAGACCGTTAATTCCGGCAGAGCGTCGAGGTTCATACATTGGGCAAACCGTTTTATGCCAAGCCGCGACGGGGGCTTCGCGGTAGCGCGCGAGCTCCGTGAAATTACCCCCCCGCCCCCCGCGGCGCCTTCCCACCCCCGATAAGGGAAGGTAGTGGGATAGTAAGCAGTATGCAGATCGCGGAATCGCGACGCACGCGAGGGATTACGTCCGGGGGCTTCCTTATAAGCGTCTTAACCTCCGCCTTGCCTAACCGTCAACGACGATGAAAATCAGTAACCCCCCTTATAATCCGTACGATGGGAAATGAGGCGTAAGAGATAATTCCGAGATCAGAAATTGCTCCACTCGGATCAACGTGTGATGTCGGAATAACTGAAAAGATATATATATATATATATATATATATATTCCAAAATCATCACCGTTGAATATCAATATTTGGGCATTAAAGTGATTCCAATGCATCAATCGATGACTATTCCCGTGGCTCCTAAGTTCGAAGGACAACTGTGACACATGACCCCGGTCACCGTTATGTACCAATCGCGTGTGAAAAATAATAAGAAACTCGACGTTACCGATGACATGGACACATAGTTAAGGGTGATAGAGACGACCGAGAGTCCATCGACGTAGTTTCCGCGCTCAAGGAGCTTATGGCGAACGATCGTAAAGCCGATCTTCGACGGCAAAGCACGGAACATAAACAGCCCGAACACCAGAGGCCATCGTCAACCAGGTATACCCGCCGGTACATAGCCGAGTGCAAAACCACACACGACCGCCCCACTACTCTCTCCCCGCGTCGGGATGTCGTTTGACCACTATTATTAGCCCCTTTGATCATCGAGCGGGCAACATGTTCATCTACTACAACCACGCGCCATAACCCACCATCTTTACGAGTTCACGGCGTTAAGCGCCTCGGAGAATGTTACGCGGGGAGAAAGCATGTTGGGCCATCGTCTCGTGTGTGTACGTTCGAACGGCCGCGTTATTACTCGCCGGCAACAGTTCGCAAGGGTTGTGTTACCGCGGGCTCCAAGCGCTTGGTTGCCGTTAGTTAACAACTCTGGCCCTGTACGTCAACGAGATGCAGGAAGAGGATGGAGTTGCATTACAACCTCTTGTCATCGTGAATGCTCACGTAAATCCTACGTCGTGGTGATTGGGATAGCGTCGTCAAACTGTACTTCGTCGGAACAGAAAATGTCGTGTCAGAGTTCGGACTTCATTCATCGCGAGAAACGGAATAATGATGGTCGTTTTGGAATTCCGAGGAAGACATTAGTTTGTATGTTGGGATGATTGAAACGTGAGAGGAACGGTCCATGTACGACTGGCCTGACTCTGCCGGATGATATCCTGGGTCAAGCATTGGGCAATCGATATTGGGCCCATTGATGACCGACATTATTGTCCTAATCGGTCTTGGCAAGAATAAGCTAGGTGTTGATTTCAAAACGGAACTATTGTTGGAGACAGTGGTCTGCCTTTATAAATTTCTCGATCGACCCGATAATTTAGCAAAGAAATTGTGCCTTTGCTAAAATGTCTACCAATATCATCGAGCCGACTTATATGAGACCTAGTTTTGGTGCTCTGAAGCGAACGGTAGACATAAAATATTCACGAGTTTCAAGAGTCAATCAATGACGGTTCAAAACTGGTTAACCATACTCGGCTGTTCATCGGTAGTCGTGTCCGAGTCTGGGCCACATTGCAAGTATCGATGGTTTCCCACTTCTTGGTAACGATCGGACCGCTTCGCCCTCTCGTCAGGTGGAGAAAGCTCGATACCAAGCTCAGCTTGATTCCGGGAAGATGGATGTCCGTGCAAATACTCGCCACGAATGCCACCGCTATGCATATAATGAACGTGTACACAGTGGAGAAGCGCGACGAGCTGTGAAGCCATGGAGTGCGGGGGCAGCAGCAGCAACAGACGGGCTACGGCTACGGCGGCCATAACCGATTTGCAACCACCGCGTATAAACGGATGACCGCAATAATGATTCGTTCAAACAAAATTATGCACGCACGATGCCCACCCACCGGGCCCGCTTGTAGAGCGCGGGCCGTTTCGCTCCTCTCCCACACACACACACACACACGTACACACACACACACACACACAGAGCTTCGACGCTCACTGCCCTGAATGCACCGCCAGTAACTGAATTCAAATTCCCGTTCTATTTAGGCGGTTATGCAGAACAACGCGCTCCGAGACCGTCAGATTGATGGACGGGCCTTCCCGAACGTACAGTTTCCGAAACGCAGATGAACCGTGGGGTTCTCTCTCTCTCTCTCTCTCTCTCTCTCTCTCTCTCTCTCGCTCTCTCTTCGTGGAACGTTGGATCTGCCATCCGGAAAGCTCCTCTGTCTTCAAAAGTGCACAGTGCCGCGGGTTGAATTCAAAGATAATCTGGTAATCACGGGAATTTAACCACGGATTGGTGCCGGAATAATCAATTGGAAATTACATTTTGTTGCGTTCTCAGCTTGCTAATTCCGACGTACGAATAGCTCGGGAAAAGAAAGGAATGTATGATTCGAGTCTGATGTAAAAGCAAGTCTGATGTAACTTTGAGATACGACTCATTACCAGTATCATTGGAATCTACAAAATCATCGGTGGTTCTAAAGGTATCGAATTTTCTAGTTGTTGTTGTTTTTTTATTCTTTGCAGATCAGATTGATTGATGATTAGGGTATCGTGAAAAACCCAGTTTTCCTTTCACAATAACGTCCTTTCTATATTTCACCCGCACGACTTTCCTGGATCTTTTGTATGCGTGTGTGTGTGTGTATGTGTGTGACGTGGAAAGCACTCTCCACTCTCAAAAGCAAGTCACCTAGCGTTAGATTTCTTGGATTGTAAGATTGGGTGAGGGTTGGGAACGATGTAAAAGAAGTTGAAAGTAAAGGTACAACCACACGTGGAAAAGGGAGAAAAGTGTGTGGATGATAAATCACAATCGGTTTCTTGAGCCGCTTCGCGTTTATCGACGCACACTGGCATTGGCAGCTCTCGTGGCAATTCGATCATTTTTCGGCTACCCCCGTCGTGTATTAATTTTTTTTCCCTTTTTTTTCTATAGGTCCTACATCCCAGATCCAATTTGACGAATGTTGTCGGAAAGAGAAAAATATTAGTGGTGCGAAGAAACACACTTCTTGGCAATGAGTCAACCCGCTGCCGCCATCGTTAATTCACAATAAGTTTTACCATGTCCGAAACAAAATAAGAATGACTCGACAATGGAGTATCGATGGTGATACGTGCGGTTTGATTATTTAACATTGAGATGTGGGACAAGACGAGTTTGATACCATTTGGGTGAGGAGGATTGGGTTCGCAATAAATTCCACTTAGTCGATACGACTTTGTTTGTCTTCTCAGGTTCTGTCCCATAGATCACGGTGCCAATAGTCACGCTATCCCGGAATAACAAGGGTTGATAGGGTGGCCTCGGGGGCACGCACCCCCCGACAAAGTGGCCTTCCCTCGGGACCACCGGAAAAAAAAACACAGAAGCCAACACAGAACTATGGAATGGATCGAAAAGTTTCAACTATATATTTATTCATTGAGTTATTCGAAATCCAGTCCACGAGATAATGCGATACAAACAAAAAAAAAAGATACAGGATCATCGAAAACAATGTGTTAGTTTGGGAATATTCGTTACGTTACGACGTCCAAATTGCGAACGAACGTTTTGACGGGCAACTTTCTATGTGTTTCGCGCTCTTTACAGATCCCTCCAACAATTTCGTCGACGAAAATGCGTCAATCCTATACGGGCCCGTCATCAACCGGTGGCTCGGGGGTTTTCCACGTTACAGACGCGCCTCAATCTGCCGTACGAGTAACGAACCAATGGGGTAAATCCGATGTTCCGAAAACGCAATAGTTCGAACTTCCCGACGAAACTTTCAACAAGCCGATTCCAACCTTCCCTCATCCGTATCGTTTGTTACGCTCGCTTGTTTCACCGCTACGAACCATAATCCATTTTACGTGCACATACGAATTATGAAGTTGGACCGAGGTTCGGACGTCACGTCTCTATTTCACTTTAACCAGAATTTCCATGGGCCCGATGCGCATAAATGAATGAATAAACAAATTATCGAATAAACTCATTCACCACTGAAGCAACAAAAAACGAGTGAAAATTTTGTTGTACGATTTTGTTTTATCGATTTTTGTAGTTTGTTCGTGTTTGATCTTGGTGAGCGGGGAAAAATCCAAACGGACAGTTGTTACTATTTGCCAATTCGGTCTGTCCGTATTTACAGCCCAGCTGTGTCACCAGCTAGACCCGCCGAAGCCCTTTTTCCCGCCGCCACTTTCTTTTCAACCGAACGTTCGGTCCGTGCCGCGAAGAACGCCTGGGAGAGTATTCGAGTATCCGGAAGGATACGACGACGACGAGGGACCCACGAGTCCGGAAGAGTTATGGCCGCGGAAGAGATTTTCTCTCGGTCGCCTGGCACACACCTTCCGTCGCTCGAATACAAAACCTGGCGACGGAGGCGTTGGGGGTTCCCTTACCGAGATGTTCGAGAGAGAGTCTTCGTGATTCAGCGACTCGCAAAACCGAATAAAAAGGCACCTTCGACGCGCCCGAATACACGCGGGAGAGATCCCCCGGCGATACGTCGGAAGATTGAAAATCCACGGAACACATTGGCAACGTACATTCGGAATCATCTTCTCGCGCGGTATCGCGAAATATTGATGAAAATTTAGTTGTCGTTGCAGGACGATGAGCCTGATTAAGGCCAGAAATGCCTTCAGGAGCGTGAACGATAGGTATTTTTCAGCAACTTTTATAGAGCGGATGGAATCATCGGATCATTTTTAAATTGTGACATAAGTTTATTATAACATACAAGTTGAAAAAAAATTGGAAAAAAAAGATTTCGATGAAATTTTGGAAGGTTAATGTCAGTAATATTATCGGAAGGATATACCTAAAGTTTGAAAGATAGCGTGTGAATAAATAATTTTTATTAGGATCGAAAATGTCGAAAAAAATGTTCGAAAATTCGAACTTTAAAGTGAAAAGGCTCCCAAATTTTCAGTTTTACACTTTTTCATAATTTTTGAGGAACATTCTTTCCCTTATTATGTCCCTTAATATATCAAAAATGTAAAAAAAAATCCTGGAACACCTGTTAGGGATTCCATTTCATGTTACAATAATTTTGTCAGTCATTTACTAAAAATTTTCCATGACTACTCGAATTCCGAAGAATTATTGTACCTGGACTCTTCGTTTCTTCCCAAAAAAAACTGTCAATGTGTACAGACGAATGACTGGATGTACACTCCCACATTATTTACTCCATCAAATAAATGTATCGCAGGACCAATCGCAGATTGATGAACAAAAACAAACTCCGGTTCAATTACTTCAATCACTTTAGGGCTTGACGAATCAGATGAGGATATTGGTTTTCGTGAGATTGCAGAGCGAATATATATATAAATATATATGTATATAACGGCGTTAGAGGCGAAGAAGGTGGGAAGAAGGTCGGAGAATCGATCGTCCCGTCTCATTTCACCGGTGTAAACACAGATTAGTACGTAAATCTGAGGACATCACACCGCGATCCTCGAGGCGGTGAACGAGGATAAATCGAGCTACAAGCTTTGAACTTTCGTGTTTCACTCGAGATGGTTTGAGGTCGAATCCTAACGGATTTCACGGATTGCCTGGAAACCGGCGGTGGTTCAGGAAGAATTTCCGGCTACAGCTACACAGATGCGCCTAAGCCCCGGAGATCCTACGGAACACCTTTTGCGAGCTAACCAATGTTGAATTTCAGCGTTTGCTTAATTTACCGACACCCCCCGACCTCACGCCGTGTGCCCCATCCATTCTGCTAAGCGAGCGAAACAAATTAAAAATTCAATTTGTCGTTAATCCGGGGGACTGGTGTTGCCGATTCATTGCGAATGAACCGGTTGAACGGTTCATCGTCAAGTGACGTTGACTCCACGATCGAAGAGACCTCAAACACCGTAAAAATCGATCAAGACGGACACTGGACCGTCTCGTGAAATTGAATTACCGATGACTGGTCCACTGGGACCCGAAAACTTTCGAAGCAGAAAAAAAAAACGAAATCGTTGCTGGAATTTTTCAACAACAATTTTATAATCGGATTCTTCGTGATCTCGGACACGACCTCGGTCACCGATTTCCATCCTTTACCCTCACTTCTTCCTGTTTCTTTAATTCTTTCGTTTTATTCGTTTTGGGCTTTATTTTATTTTTTTTCGATACAGCTGAATCCGCGGACAAATAACTTCGTTCCATGTAACTGGAGACTACGAACATGAAATACCTACGACGTGCCCTTCGTACCTTACCCCCGCCCCCCTCTCCTTCCCGACATCGGCGAACTGAGCTTCGGGAGAGCGGGAAGGTCTGCGAATCCATGGAATTTGTGATACACCAGGATAACCCGTAGAAAACGCCATCGAAATCGCGCAACGAGAAATGAAAAAAAAAAAAAGTCACGAACCCAGTGAAGTCAAGGATTCTGAGGTCGGAAGGTGTACAATGTGATGTCTATGGAAAAGAATGAATTGACTAGAAGAAAAGAAAAAAGAATCGAAAGAAGAAAAAAATGAACAGAGTGAAATGGGTGAAGCCGAAGTGATGTACAACCTCATGGCCATGGCGACCCTGGCGAGTGTCATCTTGAGGAAGATATTTTTATTACGGTTCCATAAAAATTCTTGGTCTAATAGCCGGTGTAGCGAACGGGCGCAAACCCTTTGCGAATACACTCCGGACGACTCGACGATCGAGAATAAAAAGAAATAGAAACAAAAAAAAATAAGAAATGGAACAAAAAAAATTGAAGATGAAAAAAAAAGTGGAAACGGTTAATACGTGCGGGTGTTGTGGCCAGCCGAAAGAAGAGCCGAGCCGAGAACGGCAACGAAAAGAAGAATGAGGCACGAAGAACGAAAATGGTAGCAGCGATGTTCACGTTACCCCCGCCCCTAACTTCCTTCGACGTCAAGAACAGCGCACCGACCAAGCACAAATCCAATAAGCTCGGAGCCGATTAAATTTATGAAGTGAAAAAGGTATATGAAAAGGCTCGGGTCATTGAGAACCCGGGAGCCAAATCATGCAACCCACCCACCCTTGCCTACCCCCCTCGCAGCTACCTGCGGATTCGCCATCAACCCACCCCCTGCATCGAGCAACCTCAGCACGTCGCCCACGGCCGACTCGAAAAAGCTTTGAAGAATGACGTTTGAACGCAAAATTTATAGAAAATTTCATTCGAAGAATAAATCGTCGTGAATTTCTCCATTCACGATGAACAGATTTTTCGGAAATACGAATCTTTCATACTGAACGTTTTTCGAACAGTTTTTACATTATTCTTTTTTTTTGCGAGTATATTGGGACGTAAGAAACAATGTAAATTCGAATGTGATACCGACTTCAAAATAGAAAAAGGTTCTCTAAAATCGAAGTACATTTTGACAAACGAAATGAAAACTGACTTTAAAACTTTGTCCATGTGTAGAAACTTGAACTAAAAAGTTGAAGGTTTTATTATTTTATTTTTTTACTCAGAAAAAAAAGCTTTAATGGACAATATATTGATACTCAAATAATTACGATATTTAATGAATCACTCTTCGAGTCGGTGCCAGTTGAGGCAGGATTGCAAAAAAATAAAAACCGACTTTGAAAATAACTGATTAAATATTGCAAATATTTAAGTATCAATAATTTTGTACATCATCGTTTGATGCTCTTTTCTATAAACAAATAAAAATATTATTTCAAACTTTTTAGCTCAAGTTCGTACGTACAGGCAAAGTTTTTATGTAAATTAAAAAAACATTTCCGTCGAAATTAAAAAAAAAAACATCGACAAATTTACCAGTAAAAAAAAGCATTAAAGAAAAAATAGGTCTATCGACAACGACGAAATTGCGGTAATGAAAAATCATCGAAAGCCAGAAAGATTGCAGAGAGAAGTTGGAAAAAGTGTCGGATAGCTGAAAGAAATTCAAAACCCGAATGCGACAGGTTTAGGATGTCCGAAAAAAAAGTTTGATACAATGAAAGCACACGTACACACGTTGAGTTTCATCCCCGACGGCTCAATCGCATCGCTAATGAGGGCGCACAATTAAGTAAGCCGACGAGCAAGCGACGAATTTGACACCGACGCGTGTACAACGGACGGAAGGGAAAGAGGGGCAAGGGGCAAGGGGGGGGGAGGGAGATGGCGCACGGTGGCACGGATATGAAGCTGAGCTACGTTGCTCCGGGGATCGAGCGACCCGCGCCTCCGCTCGTAGTTTTTACGTTTAACTACGTTACAGGATCAAATTACAAACAATTATACGTCTCTAAACGAATTATTGTTTGTTTCCGAGCCAGTAGTTTGGTCTCTCATAAACGTGAATTCGCGACGCACCTTACACACGTGTATCGCCAATTAACCCACCTGACGGTAAACAAATTATCGAAATTTATTTTACACGCTTGAAAAAAAACGCCCAATAATGTTGTTTTACAAATATCGAAAGAAATCGCCAATTGCAAACGCTCGAAATTTGTATGAAAATTGGCGAGCCATGTTTTTTCTTGCCTTCCTTCTCCGATTATCATTTGAAATGAAAAAATGCCAAATTTGTTTCCGTTCGAAATCATTTCAAAAATAAAATTCAACATTTTTTGTAATGTCGAATTACAAAATTTGCATCGTTTAAATTTTCCAAATTCCCCAACGACGATCGAAAAATGTTTCGATGAATAAATTTTCCATTGTGCATTCCAAACAAAATTTTACTCAGACTAATTTCCGTCTGTGGAAAGAAAAAAAGCACAGTCACGTCCCACAAAATCTCATTTCACCTGGTGACCCATTGGAAACTCATGTATCGCGTGTTCCAACGATCGGCCGAACCGTCGAAGACCACCAAAGTCGAAAGTAAATGGCTTACAACGCCTGACAAACAATATACATTCGTGAGTTAAGCCACTTCATACATATATCTATACATATATAGCCGACGTAATAAAAGCAAGTTCCACAATTGACGACCATGGAAAAAAAAAGAAGAAAACCACAAAAAAAAGGAGGTTGAAAAGATTGTTCGACGGTGTGGCACCGTGACGAAAGCTCACACACACGAGAGTTTCGTGCGTGTGTGAGGAAGGTCACGCGATGGGCGTATTAAAACTTTTCCATTTCCGGTAATGCGAATCCGAAAGCGCATTAGGCCGTTACGTGAATACTCGTACGCCACGAATGCTCATATACGTGAATCACACACACATACACACACACACACATGCCAACTGGTGGTGGCTCTCAGTCGGCTGTTCTCGATTCCGCCAGTCCGTCTGGGGGTTGGTTTTCTTACCCGGGGCAAGGGTATAATATGCAACGCCCGAGCCACCGGGCAAATATCCCAATCCCCCCCCCCACCCCTCTTCGCCACTACCCCGCAGAGTGGCACGTGCCCCGCTGAAATAATAGGAAGACTCAATTTTCCATTTGGCAAAAGCTTTGTGCCGGCCCAGGTTGTCATATAGGAACCCCCACGAAATCCCTACGAACGGCTCACACAACCATTTCGTCTCGCGCTTCGTCCTTCTACCCGTCCTGCCCCCCCCCCCCCCCCCGCCCCGCCTAGGAAAATCCGTTCACGGAGTTTGCGCGCGTAGCGCCATCTGGCCGATGGTGTTGGCTTAACTGCCAATTGAACGGCCGTAGGTGGAATCGCGTACCCTCTAATGTAACCGATGTGAAGAACATTCCCGAGCCTCCGGGCAAATCGAGATAGTCTCGGAGATATTAACAAACGAGCCTGCAAAACCCAAAGGTGCAGTTGTCGTATATGACACAATTGCCAAGATTCTTCGAGGTATCCCTCGTTCGCACGATGCACGTACGAATTTTCCATCGGAAAAATAATCCGACATCTGAAATTTTCTTGAAAGCTTGCGATACTGATAATTGCAAATTTTGTGGTTATGTCGAAGCGACTTGAATAGTTCATATTTTCAATTGAAATGTATTGATCAGGGTTTTTGAAGTCCGAAGAAATGAAAGAAAAGAAACCTTGATTGAATGACTTGAGCGTCTGTCCGTCTGTCCATCCACCAAAGTCGATTTTCTTTCGGATTTTCAATTCAGCTTATCAACTCGAATACTTTGAGAACTAGTTGACACTTGAAAATATTATTCATGTGAGGATTGAAGAGGGAGCAAAAACTAAGAATTCGAGTATTTTATTTTTTTTATCTCATCTATCATGTGGGGTATTATTTAAAAGGGTTTTTTTTTTATAATTTTGAATAGCATACTTAAAATAGATATTCTGAAAAATATGCGAAAATATAAATATTATTCCCCCTCCCCCCGCGGTCTTATGTGCGAAACTAATGGACCTAAAATTTTTCAAAAAATCAAGCAATATCGGATAACCCTTACTCTAACTTTACCCCAAATTGTGAAGAAACTTTCAGATCCTATAAATTTCTAGAAATCAATCAAACAAATGTAACAGTTTATTTGCGGTCAGTTTTCTTTCTTTCTTCTCCGAATTTTTCCCTCATCCCGAATTTACAAGCTCATCAACCTTCATCGACCTCATCAACCGTGTCAGGACAGACTCCCGAAAGATTTTATCCCCCTCGAAATTCCCCACCGAGACATTAGTCATCGAACGTCGAATCACCACACGCTCCCATCTTGTCCCGTTCGTGACAAGTTTCCGAGGTACAGTTCAAACCAACCCCGTAGGACAGACGTAAAATTTTGTCGTCACTTTAACGCTTATCAAGTTTGTTACGAGTGCGAGGGAGTGTTGGTTGCCTCGTGCACCACGGGGGGTGGGTCGGGGGGACCCGGCACCGGTGCGAACGTCTATAGTTCCGGTCATATAACTTTGTCGCGGGATCCCTTCTCAAGCAACAACGGTTTCTGCCGAGTGCAAACCGGTATTCTACGTCGTAGCTTCACCCAGTCGTGGATACGCTTGGGCTTGCTTGCCGGCCGAGTGCGGGGAATGGGGTTCGTTCGCTCACGGCGAAAGATCGTTCGCAGAAGCTTCGAGCAACGGGTTAACCGGCACAAAGTTTCGGAGCCTCGAAGCTTGGGCCTAGAAACGGGTTGGCGAGGACGCGGAGGAGCCGCGGACGACCAAACGTAGATGGTTGAAGGGTGAAGACACGGGAGAGAAGGCAAAATCCGATGTTTCGAGCAAGAGACGGAGGAGGAGGAGGAGGACGAGGAACGGGGGGGGGGGGGGGGGTGGCGTTCGAGGGTTGAAATAGTTTTGGAATTTCGTCGAGGTGTATTGGAATTTCCACGGGGAAACGTTGTGACGCCACGGTTATAGACCTTTCCACGGAAAATTCGCTTTTGGTGTGTTTTGTGTGTGTGTGGGGGGGGGGGGGGGGGGTATGTGTACACAGTGGAAACGCTTATAACGATCCGTCGTCGTTACCGTTGTTCAAATCGTTCGTGTTTCAACACTTTGGCTTTCAACGAACCAACCTGTCGGCCACGAGAGACCCCCCCCCCACCCACCCCCGAAGAGTCAGAACTTCGAAGTCGGATAAACGTTTCGAAGGCTCGAGTTTGTTTGGGGATCGATGATGATTGTTCGAACGGATATCGAAATACGCATTGTTATTTTTATTTTTTTTTTAACCCGTTCAGGTCACCACCTCCAAATGATTTTCAACCCGTTGAGGTCACACCTTCAAATAATTTTCAACCCGATGAGGTCACACCTCCAAATAATAACATATCGGTCACATGGGGTCCAACCGGACCCCACTCACGAAAACCGAACCCTTCTGCATTCTTTCGAGTGTATCGACTTTTAAATCTTGCGCCAAACTTCAATTTAATATGTTTTCTGAATAATCTCACAGTCGTTGTCTTCCATTCGATTTTGAAGTAGTCGAAACTGATTTAAAATCAAATGGAAGTTTGATTTTAAAGGAGCTGTCTCATTTTGGTCAAACTCTGTCAAACGTCGTCTCACTTTCCTGGCACGTAATTTTTTCTCATTAACATCGTGATATATTTCCTATTTTATTCCACATTCTGTAAAATCGTCCATGTATCAATCCAACGTCGTCAGCCATTCGATGAGAAAATTATCGAATCTCGACCTGGACGGTCCTCGTCATTTTTCGAATAATCAATTTTTCGTTGCCAATACGGATTTCACGCGGAAATCAACAATTCCAAAACAGGAAAAAAAGGAAACGAATTTTAAAACGAAACTGCGGCATTTCACATGGCAAAATGAATTTTCGTGATACACTGTGACAGCGATAACCAAACCCGTGTGAACCCATCGTCAACCTCCCCGTACTCGAACCATAAAGTTTGAAACGCTCGGTAAACACATCCCCCCACCCCCCACCCCCCAATCCCCATATCCATGGAAATGACAAATATCGATTTCCGGTTTTACGGTTGTGACGCTCACCGGCAATTCCGCCCGGGAGAATGTGTAATTAAAAAGCTGCATGCGTTTAAAAACTCGTGCTTGCTGGTGGGCAAAACAAAAAAAAACAACAACAACAAGAGCCAGTGGAGAGTTGTGTTGTTATGGGCATTGCAAAAAAACCGTGTTGTGAGTCGTGGTGGTGGTTTTTGCGGTGATGACAAAGCCCGAGGATGTCCGAGCGAGTTTTGCGCAACCTTGGAGGTCGGTCGAAGCTCTTCGAGCGATCGCTCGGTTCCATTTCCTGGCGGCGTTGCCGACGGCGTCCATCAGGCTCTCGTCTGGGGGAAGAGGAAGAGGCGGGAGGGTGTCGAAGACACGAAGAGGATAACGCGCAGACACCCCAAGAATGTCCCCAGGAAAGCGACAAATTGACAAAAAAAGAAGAAAAAAAAAGAGATAAAAAAACGGAAGAAACCATGGAAAGCGATGAAAAACGTGAAGAAGCGAGTGATGTAAGTTGGAACATCCGTGCATCGGTGGGTTGCAGTTCAACGTGGAAATGAATGTTATCGTTCGAGAGGGAAGACCAGGAAACACGCGGAAAACCATGGAAAACAGTTTCTTTTCTCATTTCCGTCCCGCATGACGTTCCGATGGTTGCACAGCCCCAGCGGCATGACTGCCGGTCCAAAACGGACTCGCAACCTTCGCGAGGTTGATGCCACGCGACCGTCAGGACACGCGTGGGGATGTCTCGCGAAACAAAGCACAAAGCTGTTGCTGCTGTGCCACAAAACGTTTTGTGATGGAAGTAATACTGCGAAATTACAACAATGGTCGGTTGTTTTGGTTCCCGTGGGCCACGACTCGACCAAAACCTTCGAGAGCATTTCATCCTCAGACATTAACCTTCCCACACTGTAATCTTCGTCACCCCTACACTATTTTGCGAATGGAACACTGATTGAATAAAAAGAACCGATTTCTGGCGTATGAAAAAAAAAATATGTTGGTTCATTAGAGTTTACATTGCGATGGGACTTTTGTTAAAACTAATATATGTAGTCGATCACAGGAATGAGCAACCATTCGATGGAAAATGTATTTTGAATACTTTTGAAAACAAATAACTATGATTAATTGTCATGCATGAATCATGATTTTTGCATTCCCGTCATAATTATGACTACGTGAATTATTGTTTTATAATGAATTTAAATATTCAACCCGTTGCGGTCACTCGGGGTCCGCTGGACCCCAGGCCAACTTCATGGCCATTATGCAATAAAAATACCATTTTTCAACATTATTTTGTCTGTTAAAACTTACCGCTTCCATTTTTCCACATTGACTAAAAGTTTCGACTTGAAACTTAAAAATAAATACACCTTTTTCCAAAGTCCATTGAAGCTGTATTTTTGTTCTAAAAAATTTAATATCTTAGGAATAAAACGACGTAAACATTTTTTACCATATAGCGAAAAATTAAATTTGTCACGAAGTTTTTTGTAAAAAAAAATTCAGATTTCGTAAATTTTTGTTTCTCATCGTATTTCGACTCTGCTGTCAAAATAAAATAAAAGACAACGACTATGAGATTATTTACAAAACATGTTAAATCATTCAGTTGGAAAAGTATTGGAAACGCATTTTCATTGAACGAATACCCAATCCCTGCTCGATTGTCGTATAAAAATAAATAATAACGACGAAACGGTCATGAATCATCGTCATTCGCGATGATCGTCATCGACTAACGATCTGGACGAAAAACAAATATTGCAACCATTTGGAAAGAAAAAAAAACATGAAACTGAAGATCGACGATGGTAAAAAGTTCGTGGGAGAATACGTCTCATTTTACTATCGTGAAATACAAAAAAAGGAGTCACTCCAAGCTTATAAACTGAATATTATTGAGATACGGTGAGACGGTTGATGGGGGGGGGGGGGAGGAAGAGGTGAGGGGGATGAGAGAGAAGCGGAGGTCGTGACAGTGAGCGATGAGTTTGAAAGATAGGAAAACAGCGACGATGACGTACACAACGTCACGAAGAGACGAAAGAAGAGAGTTGCAAATAAGCTGGAGGAGCCGATTTCCTATTAAACAACGATTTATTTATGGAATATTTAATGCTCGGTTTCGCGCCTCCTTCCCCCACCCCCCGCACGGGGTTATCCGTGAAACGGATTGCCAGGAGAAACGGGAGAAGAAGCTCGAGCGAACGAGACCCGTGGCTTCACACTGATATCTCGAACGATCCACAACATCGACTGTCTGACTGATCGTGCCGTTCGATCAGTCTACCCTCATCGGGTTCTCGACCACAAAAAAAAAAAAAAACATTGATGCACAATGCAGAAAGATCAACAGAAACCAACGATGGAAAAAATTGAAATAAAAAAAAAGAAAAAAGAAAACAAAACAGATGAAAATAAAAAGAAAATAAGGCAATATGGTGAACAAAGATTTAGGGAGGGAGGTGAGAGGCAATCGCTGGGCAACAATCGAATTGGAAAATATTGCGAAACAATGGTACAATTTTCGTGTGTCCACTCAAAGTTGTACTGAGAAATCGTAGTTTTTGAACTTATATATTTTTCAGATCAAATTTTGTTTTATATTAAATGTGAAACAACAAATTTTTTAAGTGATCGAAGATTATTTTGTCTTAAATTTAATGAAGTTAAGGAAAATATAAAAGTTTAATTTCTGGCCACATATCATTTTTTTTTCTTTTTATTTTGTTCGATTCGTCGTCGTAAATAAATGCAACGAGCTTCAAATATTTGTTATTAAAATAATGAGATAAAATTTAGACTCAAATTTTGACCATGTTCAAAATATGAAACTGAAAAATTTCGAAGTGATCGAAGATTATTCTACATTAAATGTAACGAAGTTAAAAATATGTATATATAAACCAAGTTCAATTTCTGGCCGCGAAACAATTTGTTTAAATATTTTGTTCTATTCGTCTTTGTGAAAAACAAATGCATCGAGTTTATCCAAAAATTCGTTCCAAGATGATGAAGGCAGGTCGAAAAAGGGGTTGTGGACAAACGTCAGTGAGATTGATAACGGCGTGAAAACAATATTGGCAATTGTCCAGTCGGTGTTACGACGACAATCGTTCGTACGAGAGGGAAGCTCTCTGGAAGCTTTCACGAGTTAAGGACGTGCAACTTGGTGCGATGACGGGGGGTGTGTTGTGACGACGGTGTCGGTCGGTGAGCGGTTGCCCGGACGACGTGTCGTCACGGTCCTAATTCCTCTGTTTGTGTATGCAAACGGGGATGGAGGGTGGGGAGGGAAGGGGAGTCCGGGGACTGCAAGGGTTGGGGATTGGCGGCGAAAGGACCATCGGCTCGAACGGAACCCTCATCGTACGAGTTCATCCCGGCTCACAGGACAATCCACGCTCTCATGTTTTGGTCCCCACTGCGACGGATAAAAATTGGCAGCGTGTAGTTGTCACCATCAAATAATAACAACAATCACCGAATGTTCATTCGTCCATTTTAATTGATGACTCAAGTCTATTTTCGAATTATATTAGAATGCGTCGCGAAGACCCGAATTTTCAATGTTTCGACGGTTCCGAATATTTTTTTATCAATATTATAATTCGAATAAAAAATTATGATTCGAATAAACAAAAAAAAAACTCGTCGAACTTATGAACCTTCGAAACATTGAAGAATTTTTTTGAAACAACGGGTGGGTCTCGAAGCTTCGAATTTTAATGTTTCGAAAGCTCATAGGTTCGAATTTTTTTTATTCGAATTTTAATTTATCGAAAAATAGAATCTCCGAATTTTTTTATTTCGACTGGCCATGGAACAGAATTTAAAAAATTCGAACGACCAAATATCCGACCGGTCAACATATCGAAATCTCAACGATTCGAAAATAAATGTTTCGACTCACCAATGTTTCGAACGGGCAATCCTTCGACGGATCAAAAGTTCGAAACGTATATATAGGTATAGTGGCGTAGCACCTCGTTCAACCGCTTGAAGATTGCAGCTCTTGCAATCTTTACTCCACTATACCTATATATACGTTTCGAACTTTTGGTCCGTCGAAACATTGAATCGTCGAAACATTGGCGAGTCGAATCCGTTACCCGTCGAAAAATTGCGCTTTCGATACATTGCATTTCGAATTTTTTTTTTTCGAAACTCTGACCGCTCGAATATTTGTTCATTCGGATCCATGGACTTTCGATACCGTGAACGGTCGAAACATTTAAATTCGAATAAAAAAAATTCGAAACTTTGGACCTTCGAAACATGGAAATTCGAAACTTCGAGACCCACCCGAAACAACTTCGAGATGCGACCGCAATATTGTTATTCAAAAATGCGGGGGAGAGGGAGGGAGGGGGTTAAAAATCCTGTGTCATTACATGATGTCGATGGAAAACGAGAGACGAAGAGAGCGATGCGCGTCGAGAGGGCGTCACTGCGCCTGGGGGATGGTCACCGTTAAACGTCGATGAAATTTTCGCACGAGCAATAGCAATTCCATCGCTGCGTTACACAAACACACACACACACACACACATATACGCACGCGCGGTTCATTAATTCAGAGAAAATATTCGAACACCCGAGTCCACGACTGACGAGCCATTCGCAGCTTTGCCGGAGGGCTCTTGCTCTTTCGCAACCAAAATACCACGGGACCGAACATGGCGAAAACTTTATTTTCCGAGGAATTCGTCACACGTTCGTCATTCGGTCATCCACAACGAATTACGGTTTGGACTCCATCGCAATTCGTTGACTCAAAGTTCATGAATAGATTTTTTGAAAATCAATTTTTTTTGTTTTCATTTTTTTTAAATTCGTTTTTCAACGTTGATATTCAATCGTGTTCAATTTTATTTCGTTTGATAAATTAATTCGAAGTTGGTGTATAATTAGTTTCAACGTCATTTATTAAATTTTTTTGGATCTTCAAATGTCTTCATGCAGAGTATCGAAGAATCAACTGAAAACGGTAATAATCATCTCATCGTTTGGAATAATTGACAACTGGTTATTAAAATATTTGAAAGATCCGCAGCGCATGAAAAAGTTGCAAATACGAAAATTATTTTTTAAAAAGAAGTTTTGTCGAATTTTTTGAAAAATGTTATTGTTATTTTTTTTTATTTTTCGACCAAATGGGAGTACGAGTTGATTAACGTCGGTAATGAGAAACAGAAACCGGATCAGGACTAACGGGGTAACAGCAGATATGGGTGAGACGGTGCATTGCCATGGCCGGGAAAGCTCGATGATGGTGCATCAGCATCAGCCCCACGGCGAGGAATTCGAGAACAACGCGCTGCTGCTGCTGCTGCTGCTGCTGCTGCCGCTGTCCGATTCCAAACAGGGCAACGCTCAAGACAGGGTTCACGTTGATCAACAGCAACGCGCAACCCACATTCGGAAATCGGAGTACCGTGAGATAAGCGAGTAAAATATTGTTGAGTCGGTTGTGTGAAAGGTTATGGGCGGGTTACGGGTATCTAAAATACGTGGAAATACATTTGCTTTTTTTTTTATTCTTCGAAGCTTTCGGCGATTAAGGACCAATTTTCATGGCTACATTCTTGAGATTTTTATGTTCAATTATTTTTTTTTATATCGATTTTGACTCTGATTCATCAATCTATGGAGCAAGCCAAGTGAAAAAAAAATTGTATTAACTATACATGGGATTGATATTTAATATTCATTTCACAGCTTGAAATGCATGTTGAAAAAAACATATTCCCGATTTTTTTCAGATTTTTTTTTCTATTATTTTGGCAGCTGTCAATCAAGACATTTTTCATTCATTTCGTTTTCTTTTTTTTTTCGTTCATTTCAAGGATTTTTTTTACATGCTTACGCTGTTGGAAAGATGTATTAAAAATCTGTTTTTTATATTTCAAATTCGATTTTAATGGAAGAGAGTAAAAATGAGTAAAAATAAAAAAAATATATATTTTTGTCGAAAATCTCAGACGGAAGCTGAGATCACGGTGTCGATCGAACGAAGGTCGTTCGACCCTCACGACCTTCCGGCAACATCCGATAATTGGACATGCGATAAGACCCGTCCATTATCATCCAAATCAGAGAAATTCACGGAATAATTCATCGCCACGAAGTGTTTTGACTCGTGGAGATGGAAAAAAAAACGAAATAGATATTTTTGATACGTAATGAATATCGTGTGTCATGAAGATAGTTGGTAAGAAGGATCACTCGGGATTTCCTCCCTCATTCATTCGCGATTTGTTCGCATATATTTTTTTTAGTTTAATCTCATATTTCACGTCATGTTTGATTTCTATTTTTTTTATTTATTTTTACGTTGCTTTCTCATTATTTTGTAACGAAGAGGAAAAAGGAGACTCTGTTGTGTGTTGTCGCGGGGGGTTGACGTTTTTCGTAGGATGTTGATCCGGTACTCATCCGCTTAGCTCGCATGGAGATCCGGAAAATTTGTCCATGTTTTCTTTTTCTTCGTTTTATTTATTTATTTTTTTATTTTTTTCAAGACCCTGAACGCTTTGTAATAAGTTCTGCGACGAGGCGAAAAAGGTAAGACGAAACTCGAGGAATAGCGAGGAAACTGAGAGTAAGAAGAGACACGTATTTTCCAGATTTTCCTCGGGTTGATGGAGGTGTAATGGATTTTTCGACACAAAAGCGAGCACCCCCACCCCCTCCCCGTCATCCTGCCCCAACCGTCATCATACACTGCACGAAATTTCGGTTCTCTTCAGCTAACCGTGATTCAATCAACATTGTTCATCGAGTGGAAAAACAGCTACGTACAAAAGAAAAATACGTAAAGCTGCATTGACACCTGTGATTGTGATTCGAAGCGAAAGACAATGATCGAGGAATTTCAATTAACAGGATGGACCACTAACATTCTTGCACTGCACGATGCAGTTCATCACCTTAAGGACGTATGACACATACAATCCCAGCCAAAAGTTCGCCAATCCGAGAAATATCGATTATAAGTGCTTTGTGAATGCTAGAAAAATTCATAATCATGAAATATCGTCAAACAAATGTTATTAAATCTTGTATCGTGTTTCATGACGTATCCGAAAAACTTAAAAATGGGCTAATTTTCTATACTCTCGCGTGCATTTTTCGACAACCAGACGGACGATCGATCTGAATGTTTTTCTGTGGACATTCATTGATCTTCATTCTACACACTGACTTATTTTTTTCAAATTGTGCTCATGCTAGTTCTTCAAGTTTATCGTAAATAATAGTCTCAATAGTCTCATGTCCCATAAGAACACATGTTAAATTTCATACAGCTGTAACTTCCGAACGGGCCGGGCGATCGTTTTGAAATTTTTCATGTTGTTTCGAAATTACAAAAGCTCATAGACTGTAAAAATTTCGAAATTTTTCTTGATCCTTTAACACACGGTGTCATGCATCCTTAATAATCCGTTGGGTCACTTGGAAAGAAAATCGAATGAACATTTTACAACCTTCTCTGGCTGGAGAGTTCTATCGGTCATTTTTGGACAATAAACATGCCAACAGAGGTCGACTTCAGGAGTCAAAAGAGTAAGAGGGGAGGGGAGGGGGGAGGGAGAAGAGAGAAGAGGAGTGAGTATATAGTCAGTTGATAAAATGGAATGTCGTGGAGCGTCGCGAGGACAGATGGGGAATAGGGAAGAAGGGTCAGTTAGGTTCTGGGTTCGTAAATATTTTTATCAGCCATAGGAAGTGAGGGAGGGGGGGGGGAGAGGAGGGGGCGTTGAGAAAGGGATTGAGTTCCGGAAGGGATGAAAATGTGCGAACATGGTAAACGACAGAAGACCCGGGCGATTCGGGAAAACAGAAGGTGGACCCGAGCCGGGGCCGGAAGGGTTGGGTGGGTGCAGAGGTGGGGGAACCGAAACTCCCCAGTGTTTAATCGCGTTTCGCGAGTCCATTGGCATTCCGCCAAACTCGGGGTTCGTCCACCGCGAGAGCACAACGCGACAGAGAAGCAACAAAAATATTCAACGAATTCGAGAAAGATCGATGCGCCGGAACCTATGGCCATCAACCTTTTTCTCCTCCCCCCATGTTGTCCCTTCGCCCTTCTACACATTCGCCCAGCCGGACAAGCGACTACATATATGTATGTGTATATATATATATATATATATATATATATATTCCATCACAGCACAACTCGTCGTGTGCATCATATTGACCACCACGTGCACGTGTATTGGAAGATCCGTTATTTACGTCATAGTGTTGATTAACGGACGAGAGGGAGAAAAACAAAACGAAACGGGGAAAAAAAAAGATCCCGGGCCAACCGAACGGTTGTCACTATCCGAAGATCCGGATGACCGTGAGAGATTGATTTCTTCGACACATATTTATTTCGTCACCGACGTCCACGACCATCCGGACACTCGAATTACCCATAAATTTTTGAGATTTGGTACAAAAACGTGGGTCAACGTTTCGTGGGCAACAATAATTTGATTTATTGTCAACGATTATTAACAAGGTATCGAAAACTATTTATAGTTTACGTATTTAAATTATACTTAGGACTAGGCGTACATAGTCTATATATAGATAATATCTAGACTATATAATTTATATTTAGCTAATCTATGTATGCCCAGTCCTATTTGTAGTTTATATACAATTTTTTAACTTGGGTAGGTGTTATTGATTCTCGATTAATCGATGGAACAAAGTGTGATCAAGAAATAGAAATTATTATTTTTAATTTTCCAAATAAATGAATGAATAAAAATGTGCTATCCAACAAAATTGATAATGTAAGATTCTTGTTGACCCAGATCTCGAGTGGAATATGAAATCGTAAGAACTTTAGTAATATTAAACATAATACGATCATTGCTAAAGCTTCTGGACAACAAAAATGAATTATTTCGACCGAAGCAACAACAAAAAAAATGTAACGATAATAATTTGATTGCTCGTAAAAAATGTTACGATCCGAGCTAGTCCGATTTTTCAAGCTCATTTTTCCACTGATAACTTCGGAAAACTTGTGTTTTGTGAATCTCACGAGCGGATATTCATATTTCCCAACTGCACCACATATACTTTTCGCTTTTCTTATATGGTCTTCTTATTATTATTATAATTTTTTTTAACACCCATTTTTATTCGAAATTTTACGATTATTCCATTTCGAGTGATATACTATCATTCGAAAGTTTTACGTTTGCCTCGTGTATCGCGCTTGAGATTCGAAAGTGGAATTTGAGAGTTGGGTGATAGCGGGGGGGGGGGGAGAAGAAGATGCGAAACGATGCAGGAGCTTCGGCGTCGTAAACGTCTTCGTAAATAATAAGAAAATATACGAAGGGTCGTCTCGCGCAGTGAAGATTCGAGGACGAAGGGCGAGGACTCGTTTCTTCGAAGCTCTGTGTCAAGTCGAGAGAGCCTCAGCGACGTTGCTCCACCTCGTGTTTCAGTCTCAAGTTCTTTAATCAGTAAATTCAACGCAAACAAGACGTTCGTGGAAATGTTGAAAATAAAAAAAATTATAATTTTCAAAACAAATAAAATAGAAAAAAACACGGAATTTCGAACGGAAAAAAAATAGACGCAAAAAAAAAATAGACGCACGAAATGTAGAACTTTGGAGATTTATACGAAAGTGCCTGAATTATTCGATTTTTTGCCCCGGCTGCGAATTTATCATCAGAAGGAAAAAAAAATTAAATAAAATAAAATAAGCTACTACATGATTCGTTTATTGTAAACTCACCTTAATTCCGAGAGTAGGAGTCAGCATTCCGTAGTCGGGAAGATTGGACAGCATTACAGGAGGCAGATTGGCCATCATCATGGTGCCACCGTTTTTTGCGCTGTCGTTCATAAACAATCTCGAGTTAACAATGGGGTTCGGAAATATTTATCTGCAACGCGAAACAAAAAAAAACAAACGAATTAAATTTTTTATTTGAAAAAAAAAAAAACAAACATAAACAAATAAATAGCCAAATGTTCGGTCATCAACTGCCAAATTCATTTGAAAGTTTTATAAAATGATTTTGAAAAAAATTCAAATAAATTCAGGCAATGCAGAGGATGAATTTGAAAAATATATATATATATATATATATATATATATATATATATCACGGTTAAAGGGGCCTGACCCACGAAACTTCCGTCTCACGAATATAATCACATTTTCCGAGTTTTACCCCCGCAGGACAGACCAAAAGTCTATTTGCCATGTTACCGTAATCAGCGCATGCGCGCTCTTCACGGTGGTATTCCAACAAGATCCCGAAGGACGTTTTCTCATGTACGGTCCCTGAACGGGTCTAGCGCGAAACGTCCGCGCGTTCTGACCCGGAATTTTCGCGCTCTGGACGTAGGATACATAACCCCTCTCTCCCCCTTTCCATCCCCCCCCCGCCCCGCGCAAGTCTCGCGGGAGCCATCGAGTCCGAGTATATTATTATTACCCGGGCTCGACGAAAACGTTCAATTACAAACCAGCCAATTATAAATTTAATCCATTATAATTTACAGACCCGAGAACACGGAAACCGTTGACGTCGAGCTCGGTCGTCGAGTTGAAAAGGGGGGGGGGGCGGTGGCATCGTTGACGCGAAGACTTAAGGTCGTGGTATGGTTCCGGTAACCCGGAACTACACACACAAACGTTGGAAACCCCTTTCGTGATCGGTTGTGCTGCACAAAGTGCGAGGAAATCTGGACGATAGCAGCTCGGAGACGAAACGTGAAAACGAAGATGGAGAACACCGTATACAGCGTAATCGGGGAAACAGAGATTTTGCCCAAGGTCTTATGTCGGATTTGTCAGCTAAGCCGCGTCTCTCCGAACCTCCCTTCGAACCTTCGTGTGCTTTACCGGTGTTACAACCTCACGATATCAACACGCCACGTTTTCTCATGTGTCCCACGTTTATGTGTCTGTGTGGGTTTACGTTCATGTTTGTAGGCTTCGTTTCGCTTCGTGGGTTCGACATTCGTCGAAACCCTTTCTGTTCTATTCGCAATCTTTGTAATTCGATGCGACATAGCCTCTCTCGGAATACGATATTTCTTGACCCGGCGCACTGGGGTCCGAATGAACCCCAGGCTCATTCTACCTCGATTCAAGACGTTTATTCTTTATTTCTCAGGATAAATGCCCTTCCTCCAACAGCTACAATTAGGTTATGTATTTTTTTTTCTGAAAGTAGAGTATTTCAGGATTATCCAGTTCAATTTTCAGATAAGAATAATGAAAAATCGAGAAGTTTCGAATTTTTCGTTGTGAAAATCGAATATTTTTCTGATTTTTTACCTTCAACAATTTTCATTCTACAACGTAAATATTGAATTCAAACCGAATAGCCCACGGCACCTCTTGAAGGTAGCATTGAATGATATATGAGAATTTTTTCAAATCAACCCTCAAACGTATCATCCATTTTCCGTACCTTTGAAAGGTAACACCGTAAAATCATTCGTTTGAACAATAAAATCGAACAAACAAATAAAAACGTGAAGAACTGGGCGTTTGAGCAAGACACGAGTGACCCAGTGTTGGTAACCCATATAAGGGTTGAAAAAAAAATCAAAATTGGTTGCAGCAAGCCTTTTTGGTGCTCGGGGTCGATCCGACCCCGAGCGCCAGCTACGATACTCGCCGATAAGTGCACCAGCTAAGGGCTGATACCTCCTCGCCCCTCACCCGCCGCAATCCTCCACCTGCCGAAGGTTTTGACACTTCCGCGTGTTCCGTCAACCCTCTCGCGTCAACCCTCCCAACACCTCACACTTCTCTCGCGGTTTTCTCCCGACCTCTGGATTTTCCGAAGTTCCTCGGTCTTCGGGGAGAAAGGGAAGAAGAGGGGGGGGGGGGGCGGGGGGGCAAAGATACACGACCAGCCGTGCCCTACAACCAGCCCTCCCTCGCGGCCCGTAGATTGGGCCGATCACGTGACGCCAATCTAAGTTTCCAACTCCTGACTATCGGGCCACACCGTCTAAGCCCGTTGAACACACAACCACCCCTGCACCCCTACTCCCCTCGCCCCCCGCCACCCCATGTTCGACGTCACCGAGAAACTTCCCCTCCCTCGCGCCCCGGTTACCTTGAATCGTCACGCGTCGTGACATCGACCTAATCTCACGTGGCACGATTTTGCCGACAGTCCCTTCAAAGCCCACAAAGCTTCCCTCGTGCCTCGCCCCCCCCCCCTCTCCACACGACTCACCACGCGCTCGAGGCAAATCCTCCGGGCTGAGGTTTCGTCGTAGCTGCATCGAAGGCAAGCACAGGTTGCGAGAGGGCTCCTGACGCGAACCTTTGCACGGAAAATTTCTGTGGCCAATAAGCCGCGGAGGAGGGGGAGGGGGGAGGAGGGACGGTGAAATTTTGCGGTTATGACGTAAGTCAGGACCGAAGACTCACACCTGGAGCTCCAGAGTTACACGACACACTGCGCTTGACGTCTCAGAATTGCTCACGAAAATTCGAGGATCAACCGTTAATTGATAATCAACTCTATGAATCGATGGTTTCGAATTTTTAATTTTATTTTTGCGCTTTTTGATGAATGTGGTTCGAAATAAATTTGAAAAAAAATATATATATATCGTCAAAATTTGAGGTCCCTATCCCAATTTCTGACCCTGTCGTCCAGCCTCCCAAAGTTTGACATTCAACGGGGCAGGGTTGAGGATTGAGATTCAGGGACCTCAAATTTTCAGGGCGTTTATTCTGAAATTTATTTCGAATCATATTATTGTCTGGGACCACAAAAATAAAAATAAAAAGACGACGAAATAAGTGCCACCCTGAAATATACGCTTATCAATGTCAATAACTATTGATCTATCGAAGGTTGATTGATTCAAGATTGAGATGACAATTGTCCAAATTTTCATCGTCACACATATTGCTTGATGCTTGAGACGATGATGAAAGAAATAAAAAATAAAAAAATATTGAAGCTTCAGGGGCGAAAAAAAATCGTGCTAATCAATCAAAGATCAATCGTACGTGAAAAGTTTATTGTTTTGCGAGTCACAGCAGTCCGACCGAATTAAGAGAGATAGAGAGTGAGACACGAGCGAGTTGTGTTTGTGAGTTTCCATTCGAGCAGCAAGTTGAGCAAGCTCATTTTGCCACCTCGAGTTTCGAACACGACAACTCTGCTCCAACCGCAACTTCTTTATCCTCGCCGATCTGCATTACCGACGGTAGATGTGAATTACCGTGTGCAGCGAGGTGTGGGTGAGGCGAGGGGGGAGAGGGTCAGGAAAGAGGTGTTTGGGTGTGTTACAAGTTACACACGCCACCGGGCAATATATAACAGAGAAAACTACGATATAATTCCCCATCGGCATGTCAACGTCATGGATATGGTTTGAATGCATGTGCTACATATATATGAGCGATTCCACCATTCTCGAAACCGGTTCTGGGCGTCCATATCAGCGATCTTTTTGTAACTTTGAGAAATGGAAGCCCCCATTGAGCAATGAACTCTGAATTTTTTTCAGATTTTTCACTTGGTTATTTTCGCTGTAATTGAATAGGCAATTCTGTGAACATTTCATGTTTTTGTTTCTTCATTAATTTCTCAATGTGTATTGATGAAAAAAAAATTAGTCTCGTCCATGTTTTCTATGTAAAAAAGCTCAGCTTCTCGAAAAAAAAATAGGAAAACATTTTTGGGACTTAAGAAATTACTTAAAATCGCATTTGAAGTATAAAAGTCAATTTTTCGGCCAATGTGTCATTTTTAAAAATTTTGGAAATATTTTTTTTCTAAAAGCTGAGAAAATTTCACATAACATATGTAGAAATCAAGTTGGGCTATCTGTAATAACTCGTTGAAGCACCAAATGTGTGACGAAACAACTGAAACCTTGATTTGTACGTTTTTTCTTTTAATGATTCGTATTGCTGTGTCGACTACAATTTGATGGTTTCAGTGTGTATCCCGATTTATTTTAAATATTTATTTAATTTTTGTTTTTCTACAGAAACTTTTTTGTTGATTTGACGCATCAGCTGATTACGCACGATCTTATTTCATCTTACAATCTTCTGTTTTTTTTCTCAGGCAATTTTGTAGCAACCACTCTCCCTTGTCTTTCCAGTATCTAATTCGGGAAAATTTTTTGCTGGTTTATTTATTTATGTTTTTTTTTTCGTCCAATCCGCCAAGCAGATATCTTATTCAGCAGCACTCTCTCGGCCTCTCGGCTGTTTTTCAGGCTTTTGCGTTTGATGTCGTATTATCATGTATCATGCAGAATCCTGAGGAGCCAGTCTTACCATGCCAACTCCGATGGGTTCATTCACTGCATCTTTTCGTTGTTTTTATATTATTATTTTTTTTTGCTGCTAAATTTTGCAATCTCTGCATCGTGGAAAGTCTCAGCGAATATGAGACCCAGGGAAGGCCAATTGGCTTCGAGAACATTGTTTGTCCAAGATACAACCACTGATTAATGAAAATACAGCCCCCTTCCTTCCAAAACACATCACAATCTGCATTTAAACCTTGGATTGCGAATAAATTGGTTTGCCAGTATTTTTTACAAAACGAGCAGGAAAAAAAAATGTTGAAAGAAATTTTAACTCGATAATGCAAATGAGGGGGACATGTTTTACACGAGCAAAACGATATACGCAAATTATACATTGTTGTAACATAATATCATCGTATCCGCGATTTCCATTATTTTTTCAATGGGTCGCAATTTCACTTTGATACACGAGTGCTTTGTAATTACGAGCAAAATGTAATCGAAAACCGTATAACGCGATTCTTTCGATATTATCATTATTATCAATGAAAAATTAATTAACAATTTGTTCGTAACGATGAAAGGAATATTTAAAATTTATAAATTTATTTGGATTCCAAGTGTCACGTTTGCGTGAATGACAATTTACTCGCGGGGTGCAGCAGCACACGTCGGACCGGTCTCTCTCTCTCTGTGCACAGCCGTAGACCGGGGGAATTGGTTCAACCGCGAATTGATCGGTACGTACGGGCGCGCACACATGTGCACACACGGAGAGAGAACTAGCTGCTTCTGGCGCAACCCGAACATAGGATTTGCTAATGCGTTTGACGTCAAATCAGGTGGTGTGTGTGTATGTGTGTTTGTGTGTGTGTGTTCGTGAACGTTAAGCAAGGATTTGAACGCAGATTGAATTTGCAGCATCCATTAACAGTCTCATCATTCACCAAGGTGACAATGATAATCCGAACCTGGTACATGAAATAATTACTCATTTTTTCGTATCCATCGATTCGAGAAACTTAAACAAAAAACATTCGAGAAAAAAAATATATCTATATCCATATTTAGTACGATTTAATTTAATTTCGATGGTAAAATGTGATGATTTTACTAGTCAGGGATGATTCCTGTGACAATAATTTTCGTTTCTTTCTTTTTTTATTCTTTTAGTTTTTAATCTGATACTTGAAAGCAATTCTAGTTTTCACGTTGAAACCCGCAAACTAAAAAACTTAAAAAAAATATCGAGCATGATTATTTGAGTTCTAGCAAACGGAGTTGAGTCGCCTATACCAATGCGTCTCAAAATGATTCTTAATGTTGGAATTGCGAATTAACTTTTTGTCTTCATCGTCTTTCGATTTTTTCTCACGCAGCTCTCTGAAAAAAAAAAAAAAAAAATTTTCTCCCTCCGCCCCGCTACTACTTTTCAATGTTTTCACATGAAAAACAACCGTGTCCATAGAAAAAAATCTACCTCAGTGTGATTTTACTAGCCAGTCGTGACTGTTGCAATTTACTTCGTTATTTTTTTATCTTTCATACGCTTTTGAGTGCATCAGTTAAAACTGTTAAACTAAGAAAATATATATTAAGATTATTTGTTTTCTATAGACCCCCCCTCTCTCTTCCTATTTTTCAATATTTCCCCATAAAAAAGCGTATCCATAAAGAAAAAAAAATCGACCATAGTGCATATTTTACTATCCAAATGTGTGCCTGTTGCAATTCTTTCATTTTTCATTCATTTTTTATTACATATATATATATACATATATATATTTTTTTTTCGTCAATCTTTTATACGCTTTTGAGTGCATCAGTTGCATACAGTTCACCACACGGACGAACGAACGAGCGAACAAATGAACGAACGAACGGACGAATGACCCATACGTACACCGGTCACACCGTGGAACATACAGAAGCGGTAATAAGCACAGTGCTGGTGCACCAGCAGCAGCAGCAGCAGCAGCAGCCAGACCGACGGGCGACCGAGGAAACGGGTGTCAGGGCAATTTACATTTTTAGCCAATATTCGCGAGCGGTGCAGTTAGCTCGCTCGAGCGTGATTCACCCTCCCCCGACCCCCGAGGGAGAGGGGGGGGGCGGGGGGAGGGAGGTGCAGGAAGGCCAGCGCAGTCATCGCGCTCGGCTAGTCAACCAGCCACCCAACGAGAGAAATTCTCATCCTCGTTCCAACATCAAATCCCATCGTTACGCCTCGCGAACCTGTTGCACCACCGATTCACAACCCCCTCACCCCCTTTGACGGTTCCGGAGTATAAAAAACCCTCTTTCGCCGCATCCGGGAAAGCCTCCGTGAACCCTCGCCACTGGTTTTTCAGCCCGGGCTTTTCCCGTGCAACGAGCAAAGCCTTTTCGGATCGGCCGAATTCGGATCGATCGATCTGTACATATCGATCGACACGATCCAACCTTCCCTCCCCACAACGCAGCAACAGAAACGAAGCGCAGTGATCTCACCAATCTCGTTCTTCTTCCCTGTCAATTCCTCCAAATAACCCGAACTATAACCCACCCCCTCACTACCCTCCCTCCCCTTCCCGCCCCCCACCACGGTCTCGCATTGTATAGAAATATAGCCGATCGGCATAGTCGAAACCGTGAATGCCGAAGAAATAAATTGTCATCTATTTCGAGGGAATGGAAAAAAAAAAGAAAAAAGAAAAAAAGAAGAGGTGAAAAATATGGAAAATAGAACGAAAGGAATAAAAAAATAAAAGGTCGTAGTGGGAGTCTTCGTTCCGGAACTCTTTATTCTTTCTCTCTCTCTCTCTCTTTTTTTTTCTATTCAGACGGAGTTGAAAATATGATGGTGGGTAAATTGTTCTTTTGCAGCTGGCAACAGTTAACCCTCTCCCCTCCCCCCCTTTTTTTGGGGATTGGAAAAAAAATCGACTTCGAACGCGCTATCTCGATAAATGTTTCATTAGCGAACTAAATGGATTAGCTGGAGGATGAAAATTTGTTTTGTTTTGTTTTTTTTTTAACGTTTCTTTTTCTTCTAAATTGAGATTAGAGGCGTTCTAAATCTCGACGAATCTTTGCGAATCGAATATCGTGAGATGTGAAATTTAAATGATTTTTTTTTGTGTCCAGCGAATGGCCGGAGGCTTGGAACAAAACCTGGGGCAGCTGCAGCAGTAGATGCAGCAGAGGTGAAGCAATGCGATTGTGTGTGTGCGTGTGTGTGTGTTTGTGGAGATGTTCGTCACGCACGACAAGTTCCTCTACTTGAGGTAATCGCGCGCGTGCTTCGAATGTTGGTTCACCCTCGGAACCGAGTTTCCGCATCGTGATAATGTTACCGGGGCGGCGCGCTTTGGAGCTTCGACGGCGCGTTGAGGATTCGATTCGCGTCGCATCGTTGATGCCGCTTCGTTGGACCGCAGAGACCTGTTGCCCCGAATTTCCACCCCCATCCCCCATACCCCGCCACCCCGGCCGAGGAAATTTCACGGCTCACGACGAATTTTTACTTTGGTCGGTCCATGATCGTGTATTAAAAAAAAAAAGTAAATTAATTTCAAACAAAACCTCCCGATAATGTGATTGAAAATACATAATGAATACATAAAACGAATAGGGAAAAAAAAGTCGTCGAAAAATGTCTGTGGCACGCGTGACGTTGAACATTGAGATCAGTGACAAGCGATTCACGAAACAACTTTTTGCAACGACACGACAAATATTGAGAAAAAACAAAATTAATACGTACATGATAAAAAACAAATATATGTTTAACAAAATGATATTTAGATTGACTCTGTTAATAATAATAATAAATAAATAAATAAATAAATAAATAAAAGAATGCCAAGAAAATAAGAAAAAATGTATTACATTATATTGTCAATAAATATAATATTTTTTACTGCTACCAGATTATTTGAAAAAAGAAAAACTGTTGCTCTATTAAACCTCCGGCCGAAAAAATCCGAGAAAAAATGAAATAATAATGATAATAACAATTTCAAAGAAAAAAAAAGTTCAACTTATAAAACATTGTAAAACCCATCCGTGAATTTCAGGCGATGCAGCAGATAGGGCAAGGGAAAGGTGGAGAGGAGGGATCGTCGAAGGGAAAGGAAATGACGAGAAGAGGCGACGAATCGAGGGTTCGCGAGGGTGAGATGCGCCGTGGAAGCAACTATGTCGCTCGCTAGCATATTCATACCGGAATTAACGATCCGTACTCCGCCGGCAGAGGCTCTTTGGCCCCTGCGGGCCCTGCACCGCTGCCGCCACTGGGGCCGCTGCTTCTGGTTTGCAACATCCCTCCCCCCCTCCCCGGCCCTTTCGAGGCGACGCGCCTCGGTGGAGAGCCTCCCTTTCCTCGTGAGCCCGAGAGGGATGAAAATACGCGAAAATGATTCGCCGGATCATCGTACGTGGAGTTTCCTCGGCCGGTGAGGGTGCAGCGAAGAGGGGGCGGGAAGAGGGGGGAGGGGGGAGGATGTACAAACGACTCTGCGAAGCATAACGACTGTGCCACTGCTAACTCGAAGCGACTCGGGCGAAGCCACTTACCCGGTTAGTCCATATTTATGTGGCATGAGCCACGTAGGACCGTTTGTGGACCACACGGAAAAGTTTTCAACTCGGCTGACAAAGTTTCTATCCCGCCCACCCACCCTCCTGCGACAGAATGATGTCCAACGCGAAAAGAATGTTTATCCGATCGACACGATGATTCGGATACCCAAAGCGATGATAATTACAGCGATGCCATTGTCACAAAATATTTGAAAGGGGTTAGCATAACCTCACATTGACGTTTTTGTTTCGTGAGTAAAGTGTTGGGTCCTTGAGTTGTCGAGAATATAGATGAGAGAACGAAAGGGTTATTTTGACCTACAGCCAGCGACGGACGGACGAACGGACGAACAGAAACCTAGAAACCTCAACAACGCTTCCTAATAAGATACGTAACCCTAAAATTCTGAATCCTAAAATTCTTCTTCTAGTTCGTTAAAAATGTTAAATAAATGAATGAATAAATAAAGAACAAATTGTAGGTAAATGAATAAATAAATCTACAATTCATGGTAAAAGAGATTTCTCACGATATTTAAATATAACGAAACAAAGCGATCGAACAATCGTCAAGACTTGAAGAAGAAGACGGGAGAAGGGGTTGCACCTACGACAAGTATAAAACTAAGGAAAACTGAGAGTTTAATAACGCGCGGCCGTATGCGGGGGGTCGGGATGAGTGGGGGGGTTGGGAGGGGATGGTGAAAGACTTGGGCGCCGGTAGACGAAGAGAAGCAGCATCTTTATGAGGCGCCCGCTTAATTGCCTTCAAAGCTACTCATCTCGGCCCGTCGCTCGGTGGTCCAACCTGCTGCTCTCTTCTCGGTCTCGATCGACCATGTCTGCTCTGTGCGCCCCCGAGAACCCCTTCACCCCCTCCCCGCCACCGCCCCGTCGTTCCCACCCCCCAACGTCTTTCGGTTAAGCGAGAAAGCCCGCGAGAAGCTGTTCCCGCTAGTTTCGCGAACAGCGAACCAGTCTCAAACGGGAACAAGCCACTATCTTCGAGGCGCAGCGCATCACACGACGAAGAGACGAGAGGTTGGTTCTACGGGTGTATCACGATATAAACCATAAGGCGCATAGTTTCTCGCGCAAATCTCGTACCTTTTTCTCTCCATCTCTCTCTCTATCTTTATCTCTTTCTCTCTTTCTCTCTTCCTCGCTTTCTCTCTTCCTCTCTTCCTCTCTTCCTCTCTTTCTCTCTTTCTCTCTTTCTCTCTTTCTTTCTTTCTTTCTCTCTTTCTTTCTTTCTTTCTCTCTTTCTTTTTTTCTTTCTTTCTCTCGTTGTCTCTTTCTCTCTTTCTCTCTTTCTCTCTTTCTCTCTTTCTCTCTTTCTCTCTTTCTCTCTTTCTCTATTTCTCTATTTCTCTATTTCTCTATTTCTCTATTTCTCTATTTCTCTATTTTTCTATTTCTGTATTTCTCTATTTCTCTATTTCTCTATTTCTCTATTTCTCTATTTCTCTATTTCTCTATTTCTCTATTTCTCTATTTCTCTATTTCTCTATTTCTCTATTTCTCTATTTATCTATTTATCTATTTCTCTATTTCCCTATTTCTCTCTTTTTCTCTTTTTCTCTTTTTCTCTTTCTCTCTTTCTCTGTTTCTCTGTTTCTCTCTTTTTCTCTTTCTCTCTTTCCCTCCTTCTCTCTCTTATTCTATCTCTCTTTCTTTCTTTCTCTTCATCCATCTGGCCATCTCTTTTCCGCGCTCCGTCTCAGTCGTATTATCAACTCGTTCGTTCGTTCCTTTTCCCCACTCTCCCACACTCGGTCGATCCGACGCATATCTTTTTCTGCTGCTTTTCCGCGGGCGCTCTCTTCGTTCTCGCACTGGGAACTCGATTCCCGGGCATCTCCGCGTTTTCTCATTCTCACGCAGCCGTGATACAAGCCTCGAAAACATAATTAAAATTTTCTAATTAAGAATTTTCGATAAGAGAATACCAGACGCGGGAAGAACAGGCCGGGGAATATGCTGGCATGGGCCTCTCTCGCTCGCTCTCTCTGTCGTAAAAGGCGGAAGACGAGTTTCCCGACTTTACTGGACCGATGAAAAGACCGGGGGGGGGGGAGGAAGTGGTTGTGCGGAGGGCGCAAAGGGTAGGTATATGGACGCGAAAGGGCCGAATAGCAAGGTGCTGATACAGACTCGCGCTTCTGTTTACTGAATTAAGCATTCGCGCCCTTTCCCCCTACCTCACGAACTTCGTCAAGCGATACAAGCTCCGAGATACGGTGATCTAGCCCTCTAGGGCCACCATCGCACAAAACACCTTTATATATATATATAATACATAGAATAGGGAAAACAAATATATTTATATTAATAAAAATTTATTTACGATAATAATAATTAATAATAATAAGAAAAATAAGAATAGGATTTACCAATAGAAAATGAAATAATAAAATAAAATAATGTAAAATCAATAGAAATATAGAATAATTTATAGATACATGCATATATAGATATTTATTATTTATACGTGGTAATTATTTTTTCTATTAATATTTTTGTCTTTTATTCTAATTTTTTTTTCTATTTGATATTAAATTATTTTATTTTCCATTGAGGAATTTTTTTTCTTTTTCTATTGATTAATTTCTTATTAGAATCAATGTTTCATTTTTCGTGTATGTATATGTATTGTCAATGTGTTGGCCACTAGAATCCCGCGATTCGTCGATCGAACCTCCGGGGTTGTAAGTCCCGTGACTCTCTGAAGGAGACGTGATTCTTTGGGCGCACCGCACGCCAACTTAATATTATGCGGCTAGTTTGATAAAGAAAACAACACCGGATTTATTTTATACGAAATATTGAATATATATATATTTTATTGATAACAATAACTTAGGATACAAAACAAATTCGCGATGAAGTTAAAGATTTTTGAAGTGCAAAATATTGTGGAGCGAACGAGACTAGATGAGTCCGTGCTCTTGATCTTAACCGTTGAAAGTTTAGTCGAAGACTGACTTCGTAGACTGGTGACAAGAGCCTCCTTGACATGGGAGGGCACTTAGCTGCTCCTTGCAAATATAAGGACGATTGTCGTTGGTCCAAAAATTATTGTAAAAAGGTGGGCGTTCTTTCTAGTCACCAATCGCGGAAGGGATCTTGTAATTATTGGACAACCCTGTCGAAATCCAGATTTGACCGGTATGACTACACCTTTCCTTTTTTACCATAGTTGAAGTTTTTTGCGAATGCCGCGAGTCTCGAACGGGTCTGGTTCGGCTTATCGGCATGCGGGTCGGCCTGACGGTCCTACGAAGTTTACAATCTGGTGTTTCTTTAAGTCGCCCGGTCAAGAAGCCCAAGCGTTCGAAAAGGTTGTCAATAGTCATGAAAAAAGTTATTGAACGATGGAGTACTGCTTTATGTAAAAAATAGCATGCACGATCGTGTCAAACAACTACTTCGCGTGGCTTACCGGAAAAACCAAAAAATGTTAAATGTGCCTGTGAGTCGTTTTGCTGCGAACGTCGTTGCCCGATGAGAGGCACCCGACGCGAGTACGCAGGTAGACGTGTAAACCCCTCGCGGTCACTCATCAGGTAAGAGAAGTGAGCTCGTACCTGATGAGTCGGGCGGGGACGTGAATTATATTAATTAATAATTTCACCACGTGAATGAATATTTTTGTGATGTGAATGTGAATAATAATAATGAAGAGAATTTCAGAATAATTGCGTAAGCTAGGACGCAACACAATGAAATACCCGAAACTATCACCGTCGAAAATTCGAAGCTAGGCCTGGAAATATCGAATATTCGTAAAAAAAATAATAATAATCACAAATAGAAAAAATAAAATCGCATATTCGTGAAATAACAATAATAATCGGAAAATTCGTAATCCACTTCTTCGATACGATACTCGATTGCAACGTATAACACAATTTATCAGTTTCGATTGAAATTAAAAAAAAAAAAAAAAAAAAAAAAGTTTTTGAAATTCCCGGAGCAATTCAACAGAACGTAGCGATCGAGCCTCTTTGACTGGTTGGTACGAGTGCCATCGGGAGAACGAGCTCGCATCGTTGTCAACGAGTACCCGGCTCTTTCACATACAGCTCGTGTGACGAGCGAATGTGAAAATGCAAAGAAAAAGGGGAAAAAACGAAAAAAAAAAAAGAAACCCCGAGACCAAAGTGGCAATGAATCTTTGAAATTGTTGCAACGGCTACTTACATCCCTTCGAGTATCGCCGTGATACAGGACCGGGGGGGGGGGGGGAAGGGCCGCGAATGGAAGGACCGAACCCATGAAAAGGACGTGTGCGCGATACACACAGAGGCCTGGGTAATATAATCGTGACGAGGGATAAAATTCGACGAGCACAGAGCCACGGATCCACCATTCATCGAATTCCTCTTTCACCGCGAAAAATCGAGTGAGCCCTTGCACCACCGCTAATTTGGACTTAATTGAAAGCGATGAATGCCGCCGCGAAGCACTCGACGGGGCAATTCGCGGGTGAACTCGTACCACGAGGGTG
Source organism: Diplazon laetatorius (assembly GCA_963662125.1). Classification (NCBI taxonomy): domain Eukaryota; kingdom Metazoa; phylum Arthropoda; class Insecta; order Hymenoptera; family Ichneumonidae; genus Diplazon; species Diplazon laetatorius. Next base: position 7,593,780 of record OY759158.1, on the reverse strand, counting down.
TGCCATCGGTGTATTTTTTTTTTTTTTTTTTTCTATTTCCCATCCCGTAAATTGGAAAATTCCTCGCGAGCGCGATATCGAAGGTTTCGCGACGATCGTTATGCAACAGTCTATGATACACACATAACAGCGTCGAAAAAAAAAAGAAAAAAAAAGTGATTGGGTCATAACAAGGAAACGATAGTGTTTTTTTTTTTTTTTCAATTTTTTTTTCGTCATATCGTCCCGATAAACGTCAACCAAAATTGTGAATATGTATCGAGTTTTCAATAAATTTTTCTTGAAACGATGAAACAATGAATATCATACGTGGACAATTTTTGTTAAATCGAAAAGAGGAAGCGATAATCGTGGAAGAAGCATTACGCGATGTGGAATACGTTGGTTTGTACTTTTCGGCTTCGTGGTCACCGCCGTGTAAAATATTTTTGCCAAAATTAAAAAGATTTTACGACGACGTTGCGAGTGAGCATGTGAAGATGGAAATAATTTTCGTGGCTTCGGACGACGATCATGACGAGATGTTTGAATATTTTTCGTCCTGTCATGGCTCGTGGTACGTGTGAATATGGTTGTTATCGTGAGAAGGAAAATTGGAAATGGTGGTAAAATGTATATTTCGAAGGTATGCCATTCCGATTGGTCCATTGGTGAAATCTTTGAGAAAAAAATTTCGTATAGTCTCGATACCGACGTTGATAATTGTCAAGAAGGACGGACGTTTGGTGACGAAAAATGGTCGTGAAGAGTTGGAAGAACATGAAAATTCTATGACGATTATGACAAAATGGTTTTCGAAAAGTGAAATTATGAAATAATAAATATGGATTTTCAATGTTTCTGCAAGCATTTTTGTAAGAGAACATTTTTTTTACGCTGTCACGAATATTTTATACAATTTTTTGAAAAGTTTATTGGAGTTAACGATTATCGTTTCGTTCATTGATTCATTATATTGATTATTCAATTTGTACCCACAAAGTTACTGTTTTATTAGATAACCATTATATTGACCTATAGAACTATGTGTCACTCGTGCCTTGCCCAAACGATACTTTCTTCACGTTTTTATTTCTTCAAATGACGATATTGTTTCAACGAATGATTCCTTTAACAATACACCGATCGATCTTCATACTGAGATCGTTGATAAGATTTTATTTTTAAAAGAAGAAAAAAAAACATTCAGAGCACTTTAAAGTCCTCTAAAAACTCAACTTCAAACTCAAAGTTACTGAACAAGAGTTCATTTTGAGATAACTTGCAAAATTAATGTCTCAGATAAAACAATTTAAGATAAAAGATTATTTTTATTTTTTCGTGTAAAATCCAAATCAGTAAAAAAAAATTACCCGTTCCAACTGAAAAGGAAAAATCAATTTCGACCTTCAAATAACCTTGTAAACTTGTACCGAAATGAGAAGTAGGATAGTCCTCCTTCGAGCCATGTAAACTTCAATTGCAAACATCTTTTTCCGAAATCCATTGTTCTCAATATATTTCGCTGTGTCAAATTAAGCGGATCACCCGGTATCAATAAAATCAAGATCATCGTCAATCCGACCTAGGATCGTCGAACTACGATTGCCCAATGGTCCCCACATGGCTCATTAGCGACTGATCTCTCAACAGTGGCTGAACAGTGTTATTGTCCATGGGCATTGGCCCAAAGGCTGTAACGATCAAAGATGCTCATCGGCTATTCCGTTTGATGGGTCGAAACGCGCACGACCAAAGGACGCGACCGTGAGCTCTCTTGGTCGCGAATGATCGCGATTCCGGCAGTCCATTGGTCCAATAGTCCGAGGGTCGAGTTTGTAATGGATATATCTTATGACAACCGGAATACCGAATTCACGGGAACGAGGTTCGACCGAGAATGGGATTGGACGTTGTCGCACACAGTGTCGAAACACGGTTGCGCGTGTGTAATCGAACGTGCGGCCAATGAAAGTTCGCGTGAATAATTAATCATCGACACTCGGTTTGTTGCCCGGCGTATCGGTGTCGAACGAGCAATTAGCGGCGTGCGACGTCGTCAAAGCTTTCGCGAGAACGGACATTTGGTGCTCTTGTGCAAGACAAAAAGGGCATTGGGAACTTCGTGAAATAAGAAAAAAAAACAAAGATTTTCAAAGACAAATTCGACTTGTGCGAAAAGGGTTTCGTATTTATTTTTATTTTATTTATTTTTCATATTTATTTTCTTCGCATTAATTTTTCTAACCTCTTCTTCGTGATTTTTTTTCAACAGATGCGACACACGAAAATTAACAAAAGACAGACGGACAGAGATAATTCCGAGCTGGGGGCTATATGCTAGCTCACTCCCTCCCGCGACTCTTGTTTCCACACGATCGCAAATTCAAAAAAAAAAAGGAAAAAAAATGTTTGTCGAATTGATTTCTAGAAATTTGTAAGATCTAAGACTTTCGTTATAGATTTTCGGGCGATTTAAAATCCCAATCTTTCATCCCAATAGGAACATCTATTAAAATAATAATAATAATAATAATAATAATAAAAATAATAGGAAAATAATAATAATGATAAAAATAATAGAAAAAAGTATTGACTTTCTGAGGAGCGTTTAAGGTCTTACCGGATAACCCCTTCTTGACATGCTCTGAAGAGGATTGATCAAATTATCCTGATGTTCGAGAATATCGCAATATGATTTTCCAGTTTATCGAAAGAAAAAAATAATAAAATAAATAAATTTAAAAAACAACATTGTTCGAGTTTTTTTCTTCTCCTTTTTGTTTCGTATTTAATATCGAATGGTTCATACGTTGGAATATGAGTGAAAAACAATATAGCTGGTTCGAACGAAACCGTAGCACAAACTCGTGTTGCCCATGATGATTATTCAATAGGCAAGAATTTACTGTGAAATTTATCGAGTATCGAATAAAATACGTTGCGGCGGGAAGAGATAGTATGAGGATACTCCACGTTAACGATATTGTACGTTGGTACTGTTGGGCCGTTCTTATCACGGACAATGCGCGTGCGTGATACGCTTGTTTGTTTGTTTACAGATAATGGCCGAGTATCGTTCATTCATGAGTGAGATATTACGGAACACGCGGATCGATATATTGCTTTGAGTGAGACAGAGAGAGAGAGAGAGAGAGAGAGAGAGAGAGAGAGGAAGGGAGGGAGAGAGAGGGAAAAAGAGAGATCAATAATATTTCAATTTTTGCTAAATATCAAACGTGGAACTGAGAAATAATTTATCCGACCTATCTGAGTTATTTATCTCAAGAATAATACGAGATCGAGTCAATAATTTTCCAAAAAGATCAAGTATAGGGAAAATATATTTATCAAATGTTGTAATGTCATTTGATGAAGACAGAAAATTTAAATACCAACGAAGAAAATAATTTTGTTTTTCTTACGATTTTACGAAATTGTTAATGATCAAGATAAGCAAATTAGCGATTTTGAGATATCGGTGAAAATCGTTGAATTTCTTTGAATAAGCCTCGAGCTTATTTGAAAATTCTCGTCGAGCAGACGAAAATAAGAAAATAATGTACGTACCACATAAATTCTTAATGGATTCAGTAAGCTACACGAAAATTAACAATGAATATATATATATATATATATATATATATATATATATATATATATATATATAGTTCTATTAAATAACATCAAGAATTCTATGTAAAATGTAATCTAGAATATAAAATAATAATAATAATAATAATAATAATAAATAATACAATATAATAATAACTTTATGCAATGTAGAATTTTATCGCTCAGAACCCGAGAAGAAAATTTTTAATTATTAAGTAATATTATTATTAATAATAATACGATCGTCAATTACGAAAAATTCTTACGACTCAATGTTTTTGTTTTTAATTTAACCGTTGCCATCGGATTATCGATTCGATCGAAAGATCGTTCGATGAATTAATCAAGATTGAACGAAGATTTCTAAAATACACACGAAAATGGATGTTCGACAGTTTGTCGGACGTTTCGAGATTCAATCAGGGGGGTTGCCGAAGTCAAGATTCGTCGGACGATGGAAGCCTTCGATTGGGCGAGTCGGGGGTAACCAACATCGACGGAGTTTCTCGAGAGCAAGAGAGAGAGAGAGAGAGAGAGAAAGCAATTCTTTCACCGTGCAACCGTTGAAAATTGACTCGGAGGTGAGTGAAAAAAAAAACAGCAATAACGAAAGCACCCGAGCTTAGCTCGGTGAGACGTTGGAACCGAACAATTCTTGAACCGCTTGCTGCAAATTCGAAATCCCAGATTGTTGCAATCAAGACGCGTTAACGAACCACGACTAACGTTAAGTGCCGAGTCCCGGACTTACGAAGTGGATTGTTGACCCTCACAACCCGTCAACCCCAATTCTCGGAGTAGCTGTCGAAATATCGGGGAGGGGGGGAGGGGGCGAGAAATAAATAAATAAATGAACAACAACGACAAGTTGCACAAATAAAATTTGGAAAATTCATCGGAAAATTTCGGAAAATGAAACATTTGGAAAATTCGTCGGAAAATGTCATATCGAGCGAGCGAAAGAAAAAAATTAACACATAAACAAACATCAAGTTGCACAGAGAAAAATCGAAAAATTCTTCGGAAAATTCCTATTGAACGAGCGAAAAAAAAAATTATAAAACAACACGTTGCACAGATAAAAAATTCGGAAAATTCGTCAGAAGATTCCTATCGGGCGAGCGAAAAAAGAAAAAAAGTGTCTCCTAAATTCAATTCATAAATTCTCATGATCACAATTTTTACGATTTCCACGATGTTGCGTCATACAAAAACCATATACATATACTCGCAAAAAAATAACGATTGTAAACCCATTTCTTCATTATCCGACTTTAAAAATCGTTCGAGGTCTTCGAAAAAAAAAAAATTATAAAAAACAAAAATATCTATGACCGACCCCAAGAACCGCCATCTTTTAATTACGGCTGATGGGAAAAACGGTTTTCCGGATTTGTCAGTGCGGTTTCCGCGAACTGAGGAATAAACGGTAATTGAATCGACGAGGGGGCACACGGCGACCAGGCGGCGCCACACGGTTGTAAAGAGAAGCGAGAGCAGGCAGTAAGAAAGATCACTGGAAAACGAGGCGAGAGAGGGTTTCGGGGCGGCGTACGACATGAGGGAACGGAAAAAGAGCTTGCCGATCGAAAGGTCGAACAGAAGTATAAAAAAAACGAAGAAAGAAAAAGACGAAAAAAAAGAAGAAAAAAAATAGAAAGGAAGAAAAAAAATGAAAGAAAAGCCGTAAGAAAGTAGTGCAAGGAAAAAGCGTGGAAGAGGAGTACATATAGTGGCTTGGTTCGGGAATAAGTGAAAGGAAGCGAGGAGGATTTATGGAGGAAGCTTTGCGGAATGAGAGAGGGCCCAACAGAGAGGGATGTTGCGAGGTTGTACCGGTCAGGCATGCTTCACCGACTCGACTGCGAAGGGTTTCCCAAGCCGACTGTACGAAACCTGGTCCACGTACGTTATATATACATACACAAACATTAGGGTGGTCCTCAATGGGAATGTTGACGAATATCAACGAGTGCACCCCCCAGATAGGTTCGAAATGGATAAATAAAAATATGTGCGAAACCCCAACACTGTAGTCCAATGAGAAGACGTCGCTGTAAGCTCGTTTCGTTTTCCATTCAAATATCACGGAATTTTCCGACTAATTCGGTGATTATTTTTTCGAGTTGTCCCGAAAGACGGGAAAAATTCGTTATCCACACGAATCTATTGTTAATGGGTATAACTACTCGTACGATTTTTTACAAGACCTCACCTGTGTATCATCGATAACGGCGAACCGATGAACGATGATAACAACTGATAAACGATTTCGACACAAATTGAAATTTATTTGTGTTTACGTCTTGTAAAAAAATGTGCGAGTAGTTACACCCATTAACAATAGATTCGTGTGAACAAAGTATTTTTCCTGTGCTTCGGGACAACTCAAAAAAATAATTACCGAATTAGTCGGAAAATCCCATGTTATTTAAATGGGAAGCGAAACGAGCTTCCAGGGACGTCTTCTCATTGGACTACAGTGTTGGGGTTTCGCACGTATTCTTATTTTTTCGTTTCTAACCTATCTGGAGGGTGCACCTGTCGAAATTCGTCAACACCCCCATTAAGGGACACCCTAATATATACATATATGCATATATTACTAGTATCGCGCGTCTCCCGTGAGAATACCGAACGAGCTCTTCGATCAAGAATAAAGAAATAAAAGCATTTGGTCAACGAGAGAGAGAGAGAAAGCCAGTGCTGTACAATCACAAATTGGGAAAAAACCTTTCCCCCTCCGCTCTTTTTCCCTCACCAGTCCGAGGTTTTCCCAACGCCATTACATTGAAATCTGCATGTGTCGTTTCATCCGAAACTCCGAAAAAAAACGGCCTTCGAACGTTTCCACAACAATTCGTTTCGATATTATTCATTCACAAGTGGTTTATACATTTTTATGAGAGTCTTGGCCACTTGGAAAATTGGGGTTGGCCCACTTGGCGTGAAAAGTTTCTCGCGTTTCCGTTTATTTCCGAGGGCGACGGGATGGGGGGAGGGGGGAGGGGCGATACGTCACGAAGAGACGTTGCCCGCGAAAACGGGATTCACCGTGGCGACCATTATTCACGTTACCCCCATGCTTTATGCAGCGACAGCTATGGGGAAAGAGGTAACTCCGATTGGGAATTGGGCGATGCCCTTCTCGAACAAAAAAAACGTGTGGAACTATACTCCTCGCTCTGTGGATGCGACGGATCAGCGTTTTACTTTTCGACAAGTGAAACAAGTCAACGTGTAGTCCGGAAAAACACCTTCGGGACCATTCGGGTGTAATCGAAAAAATCGAATACCAGCAATAAGGTCCAATTCTTGGGGATGGTGAAGGACGGCAAATTTAATTACACATTTTTCTCGATATTCGACGTTTTTGCGAAAGCGTATGATTTTTGAAAATACGTTTTTTTAAATGTTTTAAATATATTATAATAATTATTATTTTCATTATTATTTTTTTATGTAATCGTTCTTTTATTTTCGTTCCAGTGAACAAACCAGTTTGATTCTCTTACGATGACATTTCCCATTGGTGACTACGTTTGTATTTGCATTTTATTTTTTTTCTATTTGCGACCAAGTTAAATAATTGAAAATGTTCTATATTTGGTACGGCGAACCCGAGTGGCGTGTGTTTGAACTTTGACGAATGAACAATTTTTTTTTTTCACTTTGAGTATTGGAAGTTTTTTTTTATTATTATTTTTATTTTTATTATTTCGTTTTTTTTTTTATTAAATACACGTACAACGATGAACGGAATGTGTGACTTTGTCGAAGCGTCGATTTTGTCGGGTGACGAAAAATTTATCGGGCAACTGCATCCGACATTCCGGCGACGAGCCAATTATATCGTCGAATGCGTTCACTGACGAGTAGTTACGGACGCCCCCTCCCCCACTGCCCGCAAAAAAAAATAGAATAAAAAGAATTGAGAAAAAAAATAGATAAACAAACATTCAAAATCCTCTCGATCGAACGGTGTCGAGCGTTCGTGTGGGATTGCACTGTTATATTCCACAAGTGCGACGTTCAGAATCGTGTTCGAATGTTCATTTTTCTTTTTTTTTTTCTTTCATTTCTCCCTACTGTCTCTCTGCAATTATATCGAAACGTCGGAGACACGGATATATATGTGCGATTAATAATAAAAATTCAACCAATTCTGATATCCACATTTTTTTCTCAATTTTTTTTTTACCAAATCTTCGAAATATATATTCGCCTTTTTCCCGTTTGATTTATGTCGATTATCCTACTGTTTCATTTTGTTTTATTCTCTCAACAAAATATTGCTATTTTACATTCTGAACGTATCATTAATTATCAAGATCAACCAAAGAATAAAATGGCACCGAAAAATGTGATAAAAACTTTTTTTTTTCTTTTTTTATTTATTAATTTATTATCACGATTATATATATATATATATTTTCACACGAATAAATTGACATTGACCCGTCGTGTCGATAGTTCGTAAAGAGTGTTGAATCGAGACACGAAAAGTAGGTGTTTCAGCATCGACATAAATGTTCGACAAGTTTCACAGAGTCGTGACGAGGCTATCCAAAAACAAAATCATCATCCACAGCCACACTTCATACAATTAATCATGATAATTGTCGGTCGAACACTTTGGTCGATTACCAGGTGAATGGAATTGCTCACGGGCCAAGGTCTTCATCCATGCAGTGTCCAATCACTCAACGCAAAAAAAAAAAAAAGAATGTAAGAAAGGAAGAAAAAATAAGAGAGAAAAAGTTATATTTATTTTGCCACTTCGAGGAAGTTGAGGCGTGTGTGCGACAACCCAAACACAAGGTAAAAGATAAGCAGCAGCAGTAAAAGCCGATTAAATTCCCCGGGCTGGTCGAACAACCCGGGAACGAATCAAAACAACTGCGCATGCGCGTCAGAACTTGTAAACGATGAGAAAATACGATGAACGGCCGACGCATCGAACCGCTCTTTCACGTAGAAATGACGAATGCACAAAAATGGGATGGAAAAAGCGCGGAGGATTGAGAAATGAGTGGAAAACGAGGGAAAAAAAAGACGACAAGAGATGAACTATAAAATAAGAAAATGAAAGAAGAATAAATAAATGCAAAAACAAAATGAATGAAAAAAATTTAGAAAAGCTCTCAGAGAAAATGCAAACTGCGCTCGTTTCTCAGTTCTGGCGGCGGAGGAGTGAGGGGGAAGGGGGTGGTTCCGACGACGTCTTAGCGAGATACAAAATCATAAGCGGGAACCATCCCTTCGCGTTTTCCACCACTCGTTGGAGAACTCCGGGCAATCACGTCTTAAGCGTTTCAACTCGGTTCATCCTCCAGAAATACACTAATACCCCGTACTCCTCCTTCATCCCTCATCCCCCACTCTCTTATATATATATATACGTATATATATATATATATATATATATATATATATATATATATATATATATATCATTCGGTTCCATCCGCAGAAAGAACCCCACGACGAATATCATTAATCGGCCGACTCTCATCTTGAATTAAAAATACATTTTCCCAACAAGGGAAAAAAAAAGAAATAAAAGATTGCCAACCGTTTTTTTTTCTCGTTGCAAACAAGCTATTTGCAGATGCGATGTAAACAAAATGAAAGACGAAGAATTTACGCGAAAAGATGTATATCTTTTATGTTTAATGGAAATGGTGACGATTGGAACCCGGGCTGACGCACTGGGGTAAAAAATGACCCCAAGCCAAATCAATCGATATATTTTTTTTCTGAAAGCAGATTATTTCGAGAGTATCCAGTTCGATTTTTTGATTAAAATAATAAAAATAGAGAAGTTTCGATTTTTTGGAAAGGTAAAAATCACAAATTCAACTTTTTTTTCACGTTCAATATTTTTTTTTTCGAAGTAAATATCGAATTCACACCAAATAACCTATGTCAGCTGTTGAAGTAAGTATAGAAGTATACACGACAATTTTTTCAAGTAAAAAAAATCAATTGGTCACCCGCAGCAAGCCTTTCTCAACCCTCGGGGTCAAAAAGACCCCATTTGCCATCCAAGAGTAAAAACTAAAATCGTAAAGAGATAATTTGCGATATAGTCTCAAAGCTGTAGAATAATTCTGTGACAACTTGTTACGTACGAAAACTCGGAAAGTGTGAAAAATACATCTGAAAAATTACGATAACTCAATTTTCATTATTTCACAACGTTGTCACGTGGTTGAAGCGAAATGGACGGATATTTGTTGGTCGGTAATAATGGGCACTCAACAATGGGGTTAATAATAAATGAATTAATAACGTTCGTGAGTTGCACGAACGGGGGATAAGAGAAGTTTCAGGAGGTTGGACGATGGAGCGAGAGAGAGAGAGAGAGAGAGAGAGAGAGAGAGAGAGAGAGAGAGAGAGAGAGAGAGAGAGAGAGAGAGAGAGAGAGAGAGAGAGAGAGAGAGAGAGAAAGCTACGGGGCCAACGCACGCCGATAACTACAGATATAATCTTGCCTGCAGTTTCGCGGCAAGAGCCACGGCTTGCCCGGGAGCTCGTGTTAGTTAGTTAATACCCGCTAAATAATTTCCGGTAGTTATGCCAACATCGTTAATTCACGTGTGTGCTGCGGGCACGCGTTTCCCTTGCCCACCCCCTCCCCCCTGCCCCATAGCCCGGTTTTTCGCTCGCCCATAGTCCCGGTCGGTACTTCCCTTTATCCTCTCGTCCTACCGCACAATGCAAAACACAACCAAGCCGTACATTAGGGACTTTCGGTCGGCTCAGAATTGAAAAAAAAAAGAAGTGAAAACGAAAAAAAAACAAATAATAACAATAATATTAAATAAACAAAAAAAATTGGAAATAATTTAATTAATTTTCTGTAATTATTTCGACGCAGACCGTGGCTGCCTTTGGATATATGTTACAAGGCAGTAATAATAATTCGGAAATGTTGATATTTGTTGTATTTTCAAAGTGCTGGAGAAATGTTGTAATTAAACGTTTACATTTCCGTGGGCTTTGAATGATTTTATTTCGCTTTTTACTTTGTTGAAACTGAATTGTAATTCGTTGTGGCACACGATTGGTTGCAATTCATTTTTCTATTGTCAAATAGTGGGTGGTTCCGCCCCCCCCCCCCGTCGTCTATTATTCGTTTGTGTGGAATGAAAAATGTATGGAAAATTAGTTTGACCATATACAATTTATATGAGATTCATGAATATTTATAATAACCGTGTATGGAATTTCGATATTCATATTCGTATCTGATAACAATTTATATACAATTGTAAACATATTTATAATTCATATAAATTGTATAAAGCCCGCACACAGATTATACATATATGATATACTCGATTGATGAATATTAAATACCGTTCGACTTGTTCACAAATTGTTTTATATCTCATAGAGAGTGCATATGCAATATGTATGGATAAGTGCATTTTTAAATTAAAAAAATCGTTACTTTTTTAAGTGATACACTATTTTCATATTTTTTTCGTAAACTATTTTTGCTACAGTGTTCGTTATAATTTTAATTGAATGCACTAATGAGACCCAACATTCTGGAATTTTTCGCGACTTTTCGAATCGAGAGTTTCGAAATTAGAGGGGTGGGGGAAACACTCTGATGACGTCTTTGAAAGCGAATATCTCGTGACTGAAGGGTTGAAATGAAAAAGGTCTTGGACTATTTTAAATTGCATTTGAGGAGACCTATTAAAAGACACCCGACTCGATGGGGTGAAAAAAAATGTCGAGTTCACTTTTTAATCTGTGGGAAGGGGGTCAGCATTTTTTTCTTAATGTTATCATGTCTGTTTTTTTGGGTCATCGATCTACGTGTCTGTGTGCCAAATTTTATCTCAATCGGTACACAAATGAGAGAATGGGAGGACTGTGACAGACAGACAGACGGACGGACAGAACGAAACAATAAGTTATCCCAGATTTTTACGAAATTCTCGAAAAGATCATCCGTTGTTAAATAATTCGACAAAGCTTGCTCCAACTCAACAAAATTTCGTTCGACTATTTTTTTTTCCGTCTGTGCATGATTAATCGACAAGGTCAATGAACCCACGAAAAATTAATCGACGACTATCGCGACCACGACCATAGTCGAAAATTTGAGTATCTAACGATAATTCAATTTCATGATAAATCCGAGACCCAAAGTCTCGGCTCGGTCTCGAGGCAGGACAATATGACCCCCCTCAAGCATTATCGGGGCAACTGGGAAAGTTGTCCAATAATAACGCAGTGCGAGTGACGCGGTGTGGGCCGGAGCAATGACGAAATTAACGTCGACGTGGCGGAGGCTGCAAAGGGTATGGGGGTCCTCGATCGCTTTTGTCGCTTTAATGCGTCTGCGTTCGAACCGTTAAACGGTCCCCCGTTCGTGCCGTGTGTCTAAATTAGATTTGCCGAATTACCATTGCCGGATATACGAGTTAACTCACTCCCAACCGTGATCATCGTGTGGCAACAAAATAAAATAACAAAAACACCATCACAACAACAACAAAAACGTCAAATATCTTTTAACGCGGAATATTTTTTTTTGTCACCAACATTTTTTTTATCAAAAAAGGCACGAACAAACAGAAGATGCAATTCACGTATTTTTAACTCTATTTCTGAAAAACTTTTTTTGCTTTTTTTTGTGTCTGATTCTTGAAAAGGAAAGGGTCAGATTGACCCTGCCGTTTCAAAATTTCCATAGAAAATATAATAAACATAATTTTTTTTTTTTTTCAATAAAAAAAAAGACCTTCGATCACCCTCAAATTTTCTACTTGATAATAAAATAATAAAAATTTGACATTCACGAATAAACTCTAGCCGAAAAATCAAACGAAACTGCGGGAATCAAAAACCTTTTGAACAAAAAAAAATCACACCTTAGCGGCAAAAAAAAAGGAATCAAAGTTGAAATGAAAGCTCAAGAGAGTATCAGTGAAAAAAAATGTATGTATTGCAACGTAATTCTTTTTTTTAATGGCTAAGCTGGTTAAACTTGTTCTGACCTGGGTCAAATCGATCGCCCTTTTCAGCAAACGGGTTGAACATTTTTGTTTTGTTTTTCAATTCGTCAAAGGAATATTTCGAAGTCTCGCGTTAGTCGTCGCTCAAAAAAAAAAAAAAAAACTTTGTTTGAACGAAATATTTGTTACACGGTAAAGGGCCATTCCGAAAGATCGTCAAGCGGTATGAACAACAATGTTACGTAAACATACCGGAGGTTCGGTGCAAACAGTTGGAAATGCCTATGTTCGAGGCATATATATAAATATACATACAAATATACATATATATATATAACGTCATACCTGCGTCAAATATGGTACGAAACGCCACCGATAGAGCGTTGGTGAGCAAATGCGTGAGGGCAGTCAAACAGCATGGCAGAATGACTTGTTCATGGGGGTCGAAGCGAGTGGGAGGGGGGGGGCAATAACGGGGGCTGTGCGTGTGTTGCTCTGAATTATTGAACCGCTACCGGGGTATCGGGTCGAAGTTGCCGGGGGATACGGCACGTTTGTACCTCAGACTCAAATATATCTACAACCAACGAAAAAACAAAAAAAAAATTATTCTCTTTAATATTTAATAACGACTCAAGAACGACTCGTCAACGTTTCGAATGGTCAAAGTTTTTCAAAAGAAATGTTATCTACGTGCATCAATCTCGAAAAATGTATTTCCCATATTCGATATCTCATTTTTTTAATTGGAGCTACGAAATTTTACAATTTTTTAAAATACCATTTTTTGGCTTCCTATTCACCCCAAAAACACCCCCTGATTTTTCTTTCAGAATTTTCGGATCACCTAGAACCCTTCGAAAAATGTTAAACTACCCCCAAATGAAGAACCTCGTATTCCGACATAATTAATAACTTTGATTATTATTTTTTTCATGCTTTAGGGAGGCCAAAAAATTAAGTTGACGAAAATTTCACAGTGGGATCTTCATCGTAACCAAAAAAAATGTTTTTTCAATAAAATAAAAAAAAGATAATACTCGGAAAAAGCAAGTAGATTTAATACGGAGGATTGAAATTTCGCCGAACGTGGATTCGCGATAATCGTGTGCCATCGCGAAGTTCCACGAAAATCCACACGGTTTATTACAAGCCCCCCCCCCCCCCCGCGGAGCGAGAGACCGGTGCACGATAGAACGATGGCGTCACGTTTCTCATATTACAAATGTAATAGAAAGTGCGCGTGGTGTTTTCGTGATGATGTGGAAGCAAGCGTTTGAGTATGAGATGAGAGAGACGCAACAGCGTCTAATTAAAATTCTCCACTCCGAGGGCGCCTGTCTTGATGTGTGTGTGTCTGTGTGTGTGTGTGTGTGTCAAGCCATCTACGTCCCAAACAATATTGACGCAGCCCCGTTGCCCTTAATCCATCGCAATAATTTGAATTATTCATCAAACGAATTATTTCTTCACAGAGTTCGATTGGATTTATTGGAACACTCGACATTATTTGTTTTACATTTCTCATTGAGGAAGCTATGTGACGATGGGATTTTTTTTTCCAGATCGTCATGTCACCATGTTCGGTGTGCTCAATTTCATTAGATTTACATAAATCAACGGTCAGGGTCGTTTACCATCGAATTTTATGTAAATCCACTGACAAATCTTAATTCAAGAAGAAATTAAAATTTTATACGCTCAATGATGAACATTTAAATGCCAAAATAAGGCACAAGTTGAAACTTTTGCAATTTGCCTTCTCTTTATTGTCGATAGTGAACAAAAATTTATCCATAAGAAAACCAAAGAAATTAGAATCAAAAATAAAAATTAAATCTTTCTCATAGAGGAATCTTCTTCACTGCCAACGATTCTAAGAACGCGAATTGCAAGATTCGACTTCCACCTTCTTTTTTCAATTATCGCGCTTTCTTTTTTTCCTTAGAAAAAGAACCAAAAAAAAAGTGCTGATGAATCTTCCACATTATTTTTCCGATGATAAATGAATTGATGAATGTCTCATTGCGAAATGCGATGATAACTGAATGACGATCAGGTTCATACCGACCGACCCCCCGAGTTTCAATCAAATCGAACGCAAACGACACAGTGTTAGCGCGTTTATTGACGAAAATGAGTGATTGATATTAAATACGAATGAACCGGAAGTTTAATTATAATCAAAACGATGACGAATTCGAATTAATTCGGTGTAATGGAGAGTACAAATGCATATGACACGTGATTGCTCGTGTATCGGTGTGTTGGGCGAGCGACGAACGAACAGGAGGCGAATGGCAACACCACGTGTCGGTAATTTATCGATCGAGGAAAACCCACCCCACGGGCCCCTTGCTCGGCAGCCATAATTCCCGTTTCCATGGGAATTGTTTGGCAACAGGTGGAGCAAATTTTCGGAACAATCCGAGCTTATCGCCTGAACTGTTCAACGTGAGAGAGAAAGTTGCGAACGTTGTTGCTGCTGCTGCTGCTGCCTGTGTCCGAATCGAGAACGAACGCGAATCAGGATGTTGCGCGGGCGGAAAAACGTCGGACGTGTGACGACACACCGACGACTGGCAACGACGAATTTTTTTTTTTTCTTGAATATATAAATTTATCTGACTCACACTCCGATCGCGTTATCGAGATGTGAGTTCATTTAATTTTATCCCGAGCTGTGAGTAGGATTATTATCGTTCGTTCTGACATTGATAACATTGATAACAGCTCCGCTAATTTGGATTGGAATAAAAATACGATGCAGAATGAGATTCAACGATATGGAATTACCAACTGGGGTATCTGTGGCGATCTTCTTAGCCCACTTCTTGCTCCCCAACAATGTTGTTTTTTTTTATTTATTCAACCCTTAGTCTGGAAACGTTGTTTTTTACACATTTGGCGTAAAAACGTGGGTCACGACGATTTTTTTAAGCGCTGCGAAAATTCTAAAAAAAAAAATTCACTAAGGTTTTTCGAACCTTGAATTTAAAGTCTCAATTATAAAATTGTGAAAAATACTAATATAGTTATTAAATATAATTATTATATTTAGACTCAATATTGGACGATGCCGAATACAAAGAATCAATGTTCCATTAATCACATTGAAACAAATTGGAATTCTTTTCTTCTTCCATAAACAAAATAATAATAATAATAATAATAATAATAATAATAATAATAATAATAATAATAATAATAATAATAATAATAATAATAACAATAATAATAATAATAATAATAATAATAATAATAATAATAATAATAATAATAATAAATAAAAAAAAAGGCCGCCGAGAAACTGTCGATCGTTATTCGATGAGACGACGAGTCGATCGTTATTCGATGAGACGAGAAGAAATGAAAAAAAAAAAAAAAAAAAAAAAAAAAAAAAAAAAAAAAAAAAACTTGAAGTTTGGTAACGGTAATTGCCGTCGAGCCTGACAATTAGACGAACCGTCTGATATCAGTCGACGTCGGGAGATTAAAGGAATAACCGCGAATAAACGTTGTACACGTTAATGTATATATGCATAAATATATATATATATATGGCAAAACAAAGTTTACGAAAAAAGAAAGAAAAAACAAAACAAAAAAACGTGGTTGTCGAGCTTGTCAAAAGGCAGTAGCCGAAGCGAACGATGGGTATCATTTAATTGGCGTTCAACTTTTCGTCGTGAAAACGTCAATTAGCGTCGGAAGACACGGCGAACCGCAAAATCACGATCCTCCTCCCGCGCTATCATCGTCTCAGTTACTTCGACCGTGTCGACCCGCGAGAACTCGGTCTCCTCAAATTCAGATTCTGAAGTTTACGGTCCCTTTGAGAGATGGGAAACTTCACGGAAACGAATTTACGTCGAAATAACTCCGCGGGTTGAGGGGGCTCTCCGGTTATATTACATCTATAACACGTTTCTACGGTACATTGCTTTTCGTGATAAATCTGAAGAAAAAAAAACGAAAAAAAAAACGTTTCAAAATTACGATTCCGTGTTTGAAACAGTCGCGAAATTTTTCAGTCAAGCGCGAAAACGTGTTCTCTTTCAATCCTAACAGTGTATTTCTTTTTTTATGCACCACTCAAGTGCATCTTGGGGTCGAATCGACCCAGCGTTTTGAAAAAAAAAAAAAAAAAGAAAATGTCATCCTGAAAATTTGGAAATATTCATGAATGAAGATTATTAGGACGTCTGAATTGAGATGAAATTTTGAAATACGAAGTTTCCGGAATTTATTCGTTATAAAAATAAACTATGAACAGATCAAGTACTGGAAAATGCGGAAATTAAAAAATTTTGGAGAAACAAAAATCAAAAAATTCACACCGACGTGAGATTTTTCGAGAAATTAATAAATGAGTACAAATATTGTGTAAGTTACTCACTTGTCGCGATGCGAGCTCGACCGGAAAAGATTATTTTTCCAATCTAACACCTGGAACATGAAGAAAAAAAAACGAAAATAATTAAACAACAGCGAAAATCAAGGGTTTATTTTTCGTGTATAAAAAAAACTTATCCACCCGTGTCAATTACTAGATTTTTTTTAAATATTTGTAATTGCATCGTAATTTCAAATATTTCTGTCAAGGAATATTCGTTTCATGTATCAAAACAAAATCGTGGTCTTTGCTGAAATTTTTATATTTAAGAAAAAAAACATTCACACAATATTGAAATAAAAATGAAAGTTTCTAGTTGAAAAAAAAAAGAATAACGCCTGAAGCTCATATTTTCAAGCAGCAGACGGTAAGATTGCACTTTGACGACTAGTAGTGCCATAAATACCGGAAAGCTTTCAACTTTTAAGCGATGAGTGATAACGAAAAAAAAAGAAAAAAAACACAGAATTGTAGATCATTCCGGTTCGTGGAAAATATGAATGTAATAGAAAACACGACTGGCTATCGTGTGTTTTCGTATCGTCACGTTGAGTCTACGCTATCGCGAAATTTTACGAGAAAACCTGAATTGCACAATTTTTTTCGGTCTAAGAGGTGTCGTTTGTTCGATTAGTTTCAGACATGTCGCGACACATCCAAAGCTTTCGTAACAATTGAACATTTATCGCGTAATGAGTACATAAATATCTCAAAGACAGAGACAAAGACATTATTGACCCCGATACGTCGCTGTGTTTTCAACAAAAACGCAAATAACAAAACAAAAAAAAAACCTCCCCCATAAAAGCGATGAAATTATTTCTCCGCGTAAAATCCAACGTCACAGTCGCCGTGAGCTTCGTAAAATAGCGTCGCCGCTCACCGGGTAGCTCACTTTCTGGAAGACCCTTCCTATCTCTCGCTGTGCAAACGAATGAAACGCAACTATACGTTGGCACGGTCTCGTCGCATGCGTGACCGTCGTGTCTCGCTTCACGGTTGCGATTATAAATCGGTGAGATAATAACCTCGGCGCGCACCGTCGAGGTTTTAATTAAAAAAGTCAACGGGTGTTCGACTCGACAATCCCCGTTCATGTTCGCTTTCTCATGGTTCTTCGTTCGTCTACGACGAAAATACCAAACCCGCGTTTCAACCTCTTTATCGCACTCACTTTCTTTCTCTCTCTCTCTCTCTCTCTCTCTCTCTCTCTTAACGACGGAAACTGACATCAAGAAATTAACGCTAACCAACCTTGAAACGTAATTTTGCCCACCAAACTCACTGTTGACTCGACGACGTTTGAACCCCAGAGTTCCAATTCGGGGCAACTCGTTACCCCAGCAATATTTTCAAAATTTTGGCTTTTTCAATTTTCCCAAAGATTTTTCATCGCTGCAAAAACGTATTTTCACTCGAATAAATCTGTTCCTCATGGTCGAAGGTAAAAAAAATTGTCAAAAAAATAAAAAGACTAAAATAGTTGTGGGGCAACGAGTTACCCCAGATTACAGCTAACCCACTTAGGGTGGCCAGATCGGCCCCTGATTCGGCCGAAGCTCGGGGCCGATACTACCGATGCTCGCAAACATTATTGGCCCAATGTCGGTCCGTGGCCTGGATGATAACACCGGTCCGATTATCGCGCCCGTGCATAGGCCCGATGCTCGCTGCCAATATTGGCCCGATTGTGAATCACAGAATTGGCCGAAGTTCGTCCCGAATGATCGGCCATAGTTCGGCCCGACTGATCAGCCATACTCCGGCCAAGCCCAAGTGAAAAAATAATGTATAGTCTATATATAAACTATATTATTCCTTGTACAACTTTATGGAAGTTTCTTCAGTTTCTGTAACGGTGAGTCGGAACCACCCGGGAGAACCCTGAAATAAACACCGAAAAATTGTTGCCCACGCCGGGATTCGAACCCGGGACCCTCGGGTCGGGAACCGGGCACGTAACCAACTCGGCCACTGCGTCTTCTGTTGTACGTTATGGTTATACTAACGCTTTGTGGACAACTCGCTAGCTGACAAATAAAAAGTGGTGGGGGCCCATGGTGTGTCAACCCACTGATCTGAAATATAAACTATTTCAAAAAACATCAGAGACGAGGATCGGCTAAACATTGGCCGAAGATCTACACCGAAGGTAGGCAATGCATTGTGGCGCGAGCATCGGCCGAGTATTGGCACATTCATCATCGGCCCGAGAATCATAACCCGATAGTCGGCCGAGTATTGGCACATTAATCATCGGCCCGAGAATCATAACCCGATAGTCGGCCGGAAATCGGTCTAGGCTCGGCTTACCGAGATTCGGCATACCGATAGTGGCCCGAATGTTGGCCGCATCCGTTGACTCGGCAAATCCTACGTGGGTAATTGTAAGAAGCCTGCCCAGGAGGCTAAAGTTCATTTCAGGACCAACATTGCAACATCGATAAAACAATACGAGAAACATCCCGATTCCCCCTCCGACAGTTCCCAACCTAATTACAATCTGACTCACCGTCAAAAACCCACCATAAAGATCTCCAAAAAAAAATATAAAATACACAAAGCTTTCCACCATCGATCCAAAAGCATATTCCGGATATCAATGGAAAATAAATCTTCGCTGTGAAGCAAAAAAATCTAAAAAATCAAAGCCAAAAGGGTCAATCCCAAAGTAAATCCAATCGACTTTGAAGCATTCATTTTCAACGTCGATTGAATTTTCTCCGTAATCCACCCACGAACCAACCTCATCATTTCTCCCTTTGATTTCTCGCTTGATTCGTGATTAAATTTCGAACCGAAAAAAGAAATAATAATAATAATAATAGATCCGAACTAAAAAAAAAAGGAAAAAAAATCTAATCTCTCGGACTAAACATAATTATTCGAGGACCGTGAATAATACGTTGCTCTCGTGGTACAAAGTCGTCCCCGTACAATACTAAGCAGGTCGGAAGGCTCCTTGTGATTCAGTAATGACATAACCTCGAGGTCAAATTGGGTCTGGGCGAGAGAGCGAGAGAGAGAGAGAGAGAGAGAGAGAGAGAGAGAGAGAGTGAGAGAGTGAGTGAGTGAGTGAGTGAGCCAGATGGTGGAACGGTTGGCCATCCATACGGGCCATGTTGGCTCTGCCGCAGACGCATGGCCGGAGACGGTGGTCAAGTCTTCTGAATTATTGAACCTGAATCAACACACAGCTGCGCTTGGGGCTCGGTTTCTCGCACTCGTCGCTTCATACCACTTGGTAGTGTCGCGTACATAGTGCAGTGATCGTAGTAGTGCTAGTGGAAGCAGCAGCAGCAGCAGCAGCAGTAGTAGAAGTAGTAGCAGCAGTAGCAGTAGTAGTAGTAGTAGTAGCAGCAGTAGCAGTAGTAGTAGTAGCAGCAGTAGCAGTAGTAGTAGTAGTAGCAGCAGTAGCAGTAGTAGTAGTAGTAGTAGCATCAGTAGCAGTAGTAGTAGTAGTAGTAGTAGTAGTAGTAGTAGTAGTAGTAGTAGTAGTAGTAGCAGCAGTAGCAGTAGTAGTAGTAGTAGCATCAGTAGCAGTAGTAGTAGTAGTAGTAGTAGTAGTAGTAGTAGTAGTAGTAGTAGTAGTAGCTTTAGTAGCAGTATTAGTAGTAGTAGTCGTAGTAGTAGCAGTAGTAGTAGTGGTAGTAGTAGTCGTAGCAGCAGTAGTAGTAGTAGTAGTAGTAGTAGTAGTCGTAGTAGCAGTAGTAGTACTAGTAGTAGTAGTAGTAGTAGTGATAGTACTGGTACCCTGTGCAGACGCAGCAGCACCAGGAGCATTGGAGAGCCGAGGGTATTGAAGAGGTTGACGACGACTATGATGTGGGTGAGCCTAGCCTCAAGGGAGTCGGACGAAGATGGTGAACCAGGATGTAGCAAAGAGAAAGACAGAGAGAGTGTGTGTGTGTGTGTGTGTGTGTGTGGAGCATACGAGGGATGTAGTGCTGCTGCCTAAGTAATTAGGTGGGTGGGTGCTGGCTCATCATTGGTGTACGTGTGTCGGTGTACTTGCATCATCCCTTCGCATTCTAACGTTCCAAGGCATGCGTGCGCCCTGCGCGTTCGTGGGGGGGGGGGGGGAGTGAGGGGGGCAAGCCGCCTCGAAATCCTTGAACCCTACTACAGAGCCTGAGATATTAACTCCGTAGCGAAGATGGCAACCGGCTAATGGCGAGCAGCACCATCGAACTCCCGTCAGCTCTTCTTGAGCATGCGGCTCTACTTGCTATGTATAGATACATGGATTATATATCTGTATATGTGTTTGTACCAAATGATGATTGATAAGATGGAACGGGATCCAGAGCATAACATCATCGTGTCGATCATGGAATTTCCGAAGAAATAAGAGAACAACTCATGCAATTTTCCTGTTTGTGTATGACCTCTTTTTCAGTTACACGGTAAATTTCGCCGCAGCGGTTTTTTCGACCTTAAACATTTTAGGTTAACTCGAAGAAAATTTAATATCTTGGAAATTGGGATAGCTATGGCAATTTTAGCGTAGAAAATCGTTTTTGTTGTGAATTTTAAAAAATGTTATGATTTTTTTTAAGCATATTAAAAATTATATTTTGGATATCATAAAAATCTGTTCTTGTGGAAGAAAAAAAGGTTTGAGATATTTAAAAAAAAATTTTTTGTTTTAAACATATTATTTCGTTCACGAAAGTTTAAAAAAAAATTTTTTATTGCAATTCCAGAGTTGCTGGAATGAACTTTACCCAGTTTGACTAAAACCCCAATTTTACCGAAGTGTGGCTCAAGAGGCCGGAAATCTTATGTGTCGGATATATCATCCTTCTTTTATTCTTCTTCTTCTCTCTCTCTCTCTCTCTCTCTCTCTCTAGCCCTCTCTTTTTTTCAAATATGCTCACTCTTGTCGCGTATCAAAGCGTGGATTTTGAACATTCAACCGATAATATTACAGTCATCAATAAATTCGTCGTTGCTCATTGAAGTATCAAAAAAAAAAAAGCAAAAAAAAAAACAAAAATTGCCGTGACGATAACACAAACCAAAAAAGGTAAAATTTTTCAATGCAATCATATTCGATAATTGTTCAGAACCTATAAAGAGCTCTCTCGTTTTTTTTTTTTGGTTTTTTCTTCTTGTTCTTTCGAAGAGCGATTGAACGTTAAATGGCCGGAAACACGTTGAATTTGGAGATTTCAACGTGAAGTATTGGTAAATTCTCGAGAGAGTGGTGAGGAGGGGGGGGGAGGCGGAATGTGAGTGGGAGTTTCTCGTCAGTGAGGACTGAGCGCGCGGCAACGTCGCCCGTCAATTGACAATTAGGTGTCGACCCCTTTCCCTCCACCCCCTCCCCCCTCTCGGGGGGTCAATTGGATCCGCGCTTCCACTCGATTCACAGTCGACTCACGTTTACCGTGAAATTACTCGCGGTATACGCACCGGCCGACTATATCGAGACTGGCCACATTCGCTGCGTCTCGTTGCAGGACCCAACGTCGTGATGCTGCCCATGTCGTTGCCCCCCCCCCTCCCCTTGCCCCTCCCCTCCTGGCTATTCCGACCCCGGTCATGCATATTCGAGCTCAACGATTCGCATCGCCACATTCATGAAATTCCATGCAATCCATATTGCCATGTCCCATCTCGAGTCGGTTAAACGCTTCTCGTTACGACATATCGCAACGTGTTCGATCGTCTTCCGCTTCGCCTGGTCATATCCATACTAACCCCCCCCCCTCCCTCGCCCCGCCCGCACAATTGTCAGCCCCGTCGCTCACGTGATTCTATACCTCGTTTCGAAAAAAATAAAATGAAATGAAATATCTGGAAAATTGTGCAAGATTGATATTTTTTTTACAGCTTTCAAAATTTCTTGAAACAGAAGCACTGCATGGATTTTTTTTTTCAAATTCAGTAAAGAATATCTCATTGTAGTCGTTCAACGTTCTAATAAATTTGAGCTCGATATCACTGAAATTGTAGGAGCTCGAGATCGAAAATAAATTTTCCCATCTTTTTTTTTTTACAAATCGCGTAAAAACAAAAGAACTTCATAGATTTTTTTTCGAAAAAGTGGATCGTGCTATGCACCCCGTTGATAACCCTTTACACGTGTGACAAATTTCAGCTTGATGTCTCGAGCCCTTCTCAAATTAGAACAAAAATTTTGAGAACCTAATTTGCATTTCAATTCTCATATGCTCATAATTTCAAGTGTTAACCCGTGAACATTCTTCTCTTGTCACTTATTTTGTCTTTGCCGATTATTCGATATCATCACAATATTATCGACAGGAAAAAAAAATTCGAAGGTAAAAAAATTGTAAAAAATAATTTTCAACCATTTCGGAGAAATTTTTTTTTTTTTTACAAATGGCCACAAATTGAGATAAAGTTGAGAACGAGGATAGGGTCAGATGGGAAATATTTTGTTTGGCGGTTGTGCGTGGGTATTCGTGTCTCGTCGTTCACTCTCCATGGATCCGCATAACCGGTTGGCAACCGTAAGACCTTGAGATTCGTTTTCATCGGGGACTGTACCCGACACATGGGTGGCTATTCCCGCGACGGGAGGAAGCCCCTGCGCCCTCTTCAACCTCCTCCTCCTCGTCATCCTCCTACTACTCCTCCTTCAACTCCCCCCCCCCCCCCCAGGCCTCCACGCAATCGTCTCTGGCAACCATGACGGGCTTTCTTTCTCCGCGGAGAGTAACACAGGTTCGGAAAAAGGCTACGTCGAGTGCAAAATCCGTCTTTCGTATCGGCGACCTCCAACAAGTGGTGACAAAATGTAACCGCTTTGTTCGAAACAAGCTATAGCCCAATCGTTGATTCTCTTTTGTATCTCCCAACACAATGGACAATGGATCCACCATAGACCCCCGCAAAAATCTTCAACCACTATTTGACGATTCAACGATGAGAAAAAACAAAAATCAACGAAACTGAAAAAATTTAGTTTTGCTGATGGTTCTCGATATTGAAAATCAATGAAAAGGATAAAATATTTAGTGTCTCAGTCGCCATTTTATTTTTTTTTATTTTGATTTTATTTATTTATTTTTTCATTTTTTTTCCATTTCGCTATGGTTTTTCGATGCTATGGTTTTCTTCCTTGCAGGAATGGTAATTGATGTAATTAAATAGTTTATTTCCAGGTAAACCTTTTTGAGGCATTCACATGAGTCCCCCCTCCCACTGCACATATTGCCCCCCTTACGTAATATTATGTACATCGCCTTATTCCATTTTTCTTACAATTTTCATTGTTCTTTACTACCTCTTGTATTTCCTTCCTGATTCATCTTGGAAAATGAAAACTGTATGAAAAATAATCTTCTATCTTTTCCATTATTTCGCGAGAAATTTGTGAAATCCGTTTTGAAATTGAATAAATTTTTTTATGGATGAGAATTTTTTGGGAAATGGAGTCACCGATGCAGCGGGATGTTTTCTTCGAGATACGTGGACAACACGAATATTCATCGATGGGTCGGGCAGCTTCGAACGAATACGCCGAGAGAGGTTGATCGGAATGGGCCCGATTGTAATTCAAATCGTTGCTCGGTATGTTGGCGACCGTGTCGGGTACAGTCTGGGCCAAAAAAAGAAGAAAGATTCCGCCAATGATTATCGAAGTATTATTTTTTATTTATTTTATTTATTTTATTTATTTTATTTATTTTATTTATTTTATTTATTTTATTTATTTTATTTATTTTATTTATTTTATTTATTTTATTTATTTTATTTATTTTATTTATTTTATTTATTTTATTTATTTTATTTATTTTATTTATTTTATTTATTTTATTTATTTTATTTATTTTATTTATTTTATTTATTTTATTTATTCGTCGTAGTGTAAAATTATTAACGATCGTCGGATGAAGATGAGAGAATGTGAAAAAAAATTCCAAGCACAATGGTCGATCGAATGTGTGTGAAACTCGATTGATGGTTATTCGTCGAAAGGATCCCTGTTGTGCCGCGGAGGGTTTTATACGTCGTACGGTATAAACCCGTCTCGTGATATTATCAGCCAAGGATCGGCAAGGGCTCTGCATGACCCTTCCGTCCGCCCCGTGGCTTCCCTCGCGTCGCTAAGAAAGGTTTCCACATCCGCTCGTTTCAACGTACCTCGGTTGTTAAGGAATAAAACTATGGAAATTTATGACCGACAATTTTTTTTTCTTAACCAAGAATTCCCCATGCACGTGACATTGAAAATAAAAAAAGAAGAGAAAAAAAACAATCTTTTCGTCATTTCAGCTCAGAATATTATATTTTTTTTATTTTGGGGGGAGGGAGGGTAATTATATTTTTGTATTTGACCATTTGTGTTGTCGTAAATAAATAATTTACAATGATGATTGAATTCGTTCTTTATTTTTTTTTCAAACAAAAAACAAAATTTGCATTTTGTTAAATTTTGAAGAAACGACTGTTTCACCGGATAACCAAAAAAAAAGTGGAAATGTTGTTTCTATTTGTTGTTGTTTTTATGAAATCCTGATCGTGCGCTCATTCGAATATGAATAGAAGCAATTGCGGGTCGAAGCAGCACGAAAAAACTTTGGCGAATTCTGTCGGGGCGTCAGAATAGATCTCGAACAGGGTTGAAGGGTCACCGATGCATTATCAATGACGACGACCGATATGAAGCGCGCTCAAGCTTGTCGCAAATAAATTGAAATTTCGATAGCGGCAACGGGAAGCCACGCCGGAAGTGAAGGAAATGAGAATCGATGAAGATCCGACACGTTGAATCGACCTCGAGCGAGATGAATCTCGTTTCCTTCGAACAATTTTTTCCTAACGATTTCGGATCATCCGAATTTCGCCAAATATCAAACACTCGAAAAACGTTAAGCCGATGAAAATTTTAACGATTCAAGTTTATCAATCTTTTTTCAGTCGTTTGTGTGCTGCAAAAAAAATGTGTGCATTTTCTTGTTGGGGAGAAAAAAAATTGGAGCACGCGAAAAAAAAATCGATTTTCGAGTACTTAAGTGCGCAATGGAGCCGCGAAAAAAAATGCTTTCGTTGCATCAAACTGGTGTTTGAAGAACGTCGGAGATGAGAATTATATACACGAGGCGGAGACACGAACAATGGAATTGCCGGGTACTTGAATCCGAGACGAGACACCAGAGAGCTTGCTTTCTCTCTTTCGCTCTCTCTCTCTCTTTCTCTCTCTCTCTCTCTCTCCCTTTCTCTCTATCTTTCTCCCTTTTCGCGCGGACAACGGGGGACAAACAAATTTTCTAGCGAGCGAGCGAGAGAGAGAGAGAGAGAGAGAGAGAGAGAGAGAGAGAGAGAGAGAGAGAGAGAAAGCACAAGCGCGTCATCGCTTAAACACAGTATTGGCGACGAGCCAACAATTTCAACTCCGCAAACTCCACGGGGGGAAATTCAACACGTCCTATCCGACACGACTAACAACGAAATCCTATCTGATTAAAAAAAAAAAAATTTTTTTTTTAAAAGGGTCAACAAAAATTCGGTTGACAATAAACTTCTTAGCGAAATATTTCATAAATTAATCAACAAAATATATAAACAAAGTAAATCATAATTTAAGGTTTGATCAAATCATCATCGATAACATTGACACGAGTAACAGCGAAATCGTTCCTGATTAGAAAAACTAACGAAAAAGAAAAAAAAAGGGTCAAGAAAAATTTAGTTGAAAATAAACTTCTCAACGAAATATATTTCGGATATTAATCAACAAAATATTTTGAAAATTAATCAACAAATTATTTCAGAAAATAATCAACGAAATATTTCGTCAGCCAAGTAAATGATAATTCAAGTTTCAATCAAACGATCATCAACGCGATTGCACTTTTCGATTGCTGTCGAGCTCAAAAAAAAAAAAAAAAAAAAAACTGGCAACCATTTTTTTCAAGGACTTGAGTCATCACCTTAAATCGACACGGAAGCATGAAAAATTTTTAGAAAGGCTTGAAAATCGTGAAATGAAAAGCGATCACGAGATTCCGATATTTCTTCGAAGGAAAGAGAATGACTATCGGGTATGTAGTTTCGTCCAATGAGAGCGAGGATCTGATTCGCGAGCGAAGGAGGATCGGCGAAGACCGAGACTTACGGGTTCCAGCCAGACCGAGCCAGGGCTAGTTTGTCGGTGTGGTGTGGAGCCGTCGCCATCGTCTTCGTTGTTATTGTCGTCGTCGTCGTCGTCGTCGTCTCGTCCTCGAGCCGAATGAGCGCGCTTTGGTACGCCGGATATGGCTGCTTGGTAACCGGACGCGCGAAAAACGCTCGGCAACGTGTAGTCGCGATCGTCGCGCCACTCTTGCGACCCAAACGCGAAACCCCGCGGCTACGCGAGCTGTACGCTCTCAGCGTGATGTGATGCCCAACTGTTGACTACATTGTAGACCGCAAACGCGAGTGGGTTTGCTACGCAAGACTTAAGGGGGCTGAGTCACCTTAAAAATTGGATTTTTTTTAAATTTTTTTTTTTCGTGACATGATCGATCCAAATTCAAAATCCATTTTACCCTCATAAAATACATCTACTCAGTTATATTTTCAAATGTTTTCATAGCCGTATGAAGCATCTGAACGCTGTAAGATTTATCACAACATTTTTTCACTCGTCGCAGTTTTTCGACCATACGACTGAACGGATTTTCAATTCTGACGTCACATTTTCTTCGTAAGGTATTTTATGAGGGTTGAATCGATTTTCAATTCGGATTGATCATGTCACGGAAAAAAAACACGGCACTGGGGTCGAAAAGACCTCCGAAGAAAAATCGAACCTAATTCCAGACAATTCTTCTTCATTTCTCAGAGTAAAATAATATTCCGAAATATTCCGACAAATAAATCACTCCTTCATCCGACGTTCATAAAAAAGTTATTATCAATGATTTCAAACGTTTTACTGTAGCTATCTCCATCGAATGTGTGGTTTTCTCTTTAACGACTCGAGTTTTTTCGACGAGTCTAACGTCCCGCTGACGCCATATTCTTCTTTGGGTTGTAACGTTTCATCGTCGTGAGTAAACAGCGATTAAGCAATCGCACAGACGTGTTCGATGTGTTCAGTATTTCGTGCGTCAATTTTTAAATTTTTCGAAATATTATTATTATTTTTATTACCACGAGCAATGGTTTTTCGATGGAAAATCTTCATAAATTTTCGTGTTTTTAAATATCCCCAGTCGAATTTTCGGTCAACGGCATTTAAAACGATTCTAATGAAAAAAGAAGATATTTCGTCATCCGATGACCACAGCTTTCCATTTTTCGTTTTTTCAGTGTTGAAATCGTTTCCGAATCGTGGCTGTTACATTAATCCACGAATAATCGAACAATGATAGCAGCAACACAAGTAAATACTTCATTCGTACGAATAAATTTTAGCAAATACTTCAAAGTCCCTCCCACAATAACTCAATCACATTTAATTGAATCTACGGAATTTATTTCATCACGGAAATATCGTTGAAATAAAATTTCAAAAAAAAAAATCATTTTAAAAAAATTAAAAGAAACAATAAACTAAATCAATAATTATTTGTCCAATATTTATTTCTCAATCATATTCGCATAAAAATGTCAATTGTATTTATTTGTTTTCTTCATTTTACAATTTAATTCCAAGATTTACAAAATTGTCACACCACAAAAAAAAAATAAAAGAAACAATAAACTAAATCAACAATTATTTGTCCAATATTCATTTCTCAATCACATTCGCATAAAAATATCGGATTTTTTTTCCATTTTACAATTACGTTTCAAGATTCACAAAATTGTCACGCCACAAAAAAAAAACTTTTTATCGACCACGGACGTGAATTTCAATAACGATAACGATTCGAATCGAAACAGCAGCAACATGCCCACGCGTGCAACAGTGATAAGGGAGTGATAACGGTGAGCAAACGAGCGTGGCGAGTACGATCGATTGGACTGGGACAATCGATTCGTCGTAGGCCCGACCGAAGCTTTGCTGCGCCGACGATAACGGAAATGGGGCTCGACCGTACGAAAAGATTATCGGCCATGAATTTGGCGCGCGACATACGGGCTTTGCGAAAAAAAAACAAAAAAAAAACGATGACGTAACGCAAGAACGATTGATCGCACACGAGTTGATAACCACTGGGCGAGTGTGCGATAACGTTATGCGGGATGCGTCAGCGTTCTCGCGTCTTTTCTCGTTTATCTCGCGTGGTTGCCTCAGGTAACAGAATAACCGAGACTGATGGACGGTTCCGTCGTCTTAACTCGCACAATGAGCCTATCAATATCATTTTGTTATTATTATCATTTTCACTTTATGTGTATATATATATATATATATATATATATATATATATATATATATATATATATATATATATATATATATCTATGAGGAAACCTTAGTACAGTGTTTACCGTACATTATATCGATGTTTGACGTTTGTTCTAAGCCATCGTCAGTTATTAACACTCACGTCATTCACATCCTAGCCGGAAGTCCATTCATGGACTTCCGTTTCGAAAATGGTTGAATTATCATTATTATTTTTTTCTATTATTTTTTTTTTCTATTCCACGATTGAAGCGTGTTGGAGTAGTTGGTATAATTTATTGGATTCGTCATTAATTGTATTCCGTCGTAGGCACAATTGCGACCTCATCATTTAGCTTGGTCTGCTAAGTATCAGAAAAAAGAGAATTGTTCACAATTTAATCGAAATAAATTGATAGAAACGAATTATTATAAATACGACAAAAGTTTTCATTCGATTTTAACGATAATTCTATGCTCATGATTTTTTTGTCGTTGTTTTGATTGAAATTTCAGTTCAGTCTGAAACATTTGAAAGAATGACTTTTTTTTAAAGAACGGAATGACGATTACGAGTTGACGAATAGTCGAAGAGGTCACAACAAAGAGACGTTAAAAATATCACGGAGATAAAATAATGATTGACGACGAATAGAATGAATTTCCTCATGTGTTTCCAAACGACAATATGATTCTCGTGACTTTTTTTCGTCTCGCAAATCTTTTTTTCTTGTTGCTATATTTGAAATCTTCAAAAGAATGACGAGTGTTGATCTGATTTACGATTAAAAAAATATGAATATGAGTTGAAAAAAGAAAGAAAAAAAAAGCACGTAATGTAGATGATATTCTATTTGGGACCGAACGAAAATAGAATCGCGACGAGGATAAAAAATATGCGGTATGTGTGTTCAGTAATGCTCGACGTATTTACGAGTGTCGAAAACTTGTTTTTTTTTTTTTTTTTTTTTTTTTTTTTTTTTTTTTTAAATCCAGTATTTGTCGTCATCGATGTCTCTACGAATAAATCTCCAACGACGAGGTGCCCCAAAAATAAAAAAAAACCAATAACTAAATATAAAATAAAAAATAATAAATAAATAAAAAATGATTTTAAAAAATCAATGTAAAAAAAAAGAGGACTGGAAACGAAAGTGCGAAGAAGATGGGAAAACGATATGGGATTGATCGAAAGTGAATTTATTTCCAAGGTTCGTCGAGTCTGACCCAATCGCAGCGACATGAGAGGACGACACAGCAAATACGATATACCGCAAGTCGGTCGGTGAAGTCTTCGGATTGTCTCGAATTCTCGAATTCCACGAAGATGTAATTACGCTAATACGCTAGTCGGCGTTGCGTAATCAGGGCCGGCGGCGCTTCGACACGCAACATTACTCATGAATAACACGTTCTTACATTATTATTATTATTATTTTTTTTTTTTCGTTCTTTTCTTTTTCATCAAATTCTGGCGATGATGAAAATTAATAAATTATCGATGAGAGAGTTTCCCAGTTGGGGAATAATATAGCTCAATTTACGGAACGCGTGTCCCACAGTGGATTACATTGAACCTTTGAGGGTGCGCCAAAGAGAGGGTTGCACGTAAACCAAGTAAAAAAATTATGCAGAGGCTTTGCCATGTAAGCTATGTATGGGATTGGGCTTGCATAATCTATACGTAGACTATGCATAGACTATATATTGGGTTGGGCTTATACAGGGTGGGGCACTGACTGTTGCCACCTTAAATATCTCTGTATTTATCGACGTCACAAAAAAATGTTCAAATTGAAAAATGTACGATGCGAAAAGCTTTCATCGAATGTGACCTTTTATTTTCTTTTTTTTAGTGGAGTCGCTGACGGACAGTGAAGGTCACCTTCACTTTGTTTCAAATGGTACGGTACATTTTTTATTCAACCATCTTGTGGAGCATCGCAAACGACCTAAAAAAAACATTGGGTGATCAGAGCCGTTCAAGGTCATTTGTGATACAGAAACAGAAACATACTGATCCATTTTGAAAAATTGCGGTGACCTTCGAATGTCCAAAGTACACTCAATCACTCTTGTTAAAACTGATTTTCGTTGCTAAGATAATCTAATTTCTGTATTTATTGTTTTTATTAAAAATTGTTCTCTCTTTTTTTTTTAATTGAATTATACATGTTTCGATTAATTTTTTTATTGAAAATTGTTCACTTCTCTATATCGATCGAAATCAATTGAATCCACAAGAAATTCTTGAGCAATTTGGTCGCATCAAGATCGTTTGGACGAAATGATTGAGTTTCTCCAGATTACGCAAACAAAATGGCGAATATGCGAGATTGCAAATTGTGAATTGCGTTTTGTTCGCGGACAAAGTTGGAAACTCGGTTGCGGAAAATTAATTTTCTACGTGTGAACGAACAAAAGAAGTGAGACGCGGGCGCGCACGTGTTGGCCACAAAAGGCCACAAAATTTGTGTGCAAATGGCGGAGTGTCCGACGAACGTACACCTTGAGCAGGTGCGCGAGTACAGATGGGCCGAATTAACGAAAGACGTGTGAGTGTGTGTGTGTGTGTGGGTTTGTTGAAGTCAAGACGTTACGTCACGATACGAAAATCTCAAGCGTGTATCACATTATGGCGTTTGGTTGAGAAACATCTCGAGAAGCTCGAAATATAATTAACAATAATTTCCGTTCGCTGTGTCGTGCATGTAGGCTCGTGCTACGTTCAATAATGGCGTCATGCTCTCATATCGCGTTACTTTAATTGTAGCGATGAAATACTCGTGAACAAAGCAACATTGTTACAACTTCAATTCAGATTTTTTCGACCTAACTCAATTATTTTCATTCGAAAAAAAAAATTGAAAAGCGCGCTTAAAGATAATTTATGTTTTGAGTTTAACGCCTAAGACGACGATGAGCTTTCGATGTCTCAAGATTGCAGGGTAAAGATACTTGAATGTGGATTTTTTTTCCCTTTCTTTTTTTATTTTTGGGTTCACAGTTGTGACAGCTGGAACCGACCCAACATCGACGTTTAAAAAAAAAAAAAAAAAAAAAATCGATCCTCGAAAACGCCGAAGCGAAGATGTTCGGCATTTGCCGACAACCAGAGAGGACAGCTGCAAAATCTGAGACAGATCAAAGATCGTAGTTGAAAACCAAGCGAGCTTTTCAATGGCTGAGCAACGTTGTGGCTTACTATATTAACCACACACGAACACCCAGGACGTAAAAAAAAAAATAAAAATTTTTTTTTTTTTTAATAAAAAAAAAAGATTTACTCGTTTAACCCTTAGCTGGTACACCGGGGTCAAAAAGCTGCCCCCCCCCCCCGTCAAGCAAACTCAACACTCAACAATTTTTTTTCAAATATATATATATATATAACGCCTGAAAAGCCAAGTCGGCTATTTCATCGAATTCGCATATATATTTTCGGTTCCTTTTGCTTGTCACGTGACGTTGTTCCAAAAATGAATCTCGAATAATGACCAACTTCACGACGATGTTGGGACACAAGATGTCCCCACATTCGCGATACCCGGATTTTTTTTTCCCCCGTTGCTTTCACTCGGCGGTTTTGTACAAACAGGTTATTTGTTTCTTTCCTCATTGACACAGCTGTCCCGAACTTTTATTCCAAACGATTTCATCGGTGGGACCAGAAAAAAAAAGCGAACAAAAAAAATTTAATCGAATTTCGGTCGCGAATTTGAAGAGAATATTTTTAAAAAATATTTTTAAACAGTTCAAAATGAGTTTTCGGAAATTGTTAATTCAATTCAATGAATAAATCAAAATTTCAATATGACGTCCGAATGAATCCTGTTGAATTCTATAATCGTATATTCGCTCACGGTCGAGCGCGATAAAATAAAAACAACAAAAAAATATGTGATAAATTTACTTTTCCAATAATATTGAAAAAATATATATGTATATATATTCATCAACTTTTCGGATGAATTATTATACGATGGAAAAAATCGATGATATTGCAATCGTCGAGCATCGGCAGCGTTCATTATGATGAACGTTCATGGCCAACGAATTGTTAAATACGTTGCGTCAACACCAACATTTATCATTCAAGATGGCGGATGGTTCACGTAATTCCGAAGGCGTGTGCTAATGCGTGAACGAAAAAAAGGAGAAATAAAAACAAAATGGCGATCCACTCAATTAATGTCCCAATGATGTGGTCGAAAGATATTTAAAAAAAAAAAAAAAAAGCTGAACATGAGCCTGAAAAAATCGAAGCCGAAGAATGGACGTTAGGAGTAATACGTGAATTATCGTAAAAGTATCCCACAAACCGATAAAAATAGTAATACGTAAAAATATTTTCCGCAGCACGATACATTTGTCATATATAAATGTATATATATATGTACATATATTTCAAAAAGCCAATCATCATATATAATTTAATGTATCTTGCTCCATTCGACAAATTTTATGTGACCCTATATACTCGTGACTGTGACAGCAAATCGAAGGATGAGGTTTTTAGGTTTGCCATTTTTCTCGAGCCCGTTATTTCCGTCGGTCTTGACCATTGCCCGACATTTTATGGCCTTCGCCGTAATATTTATATTATATATAGTATTCCCGATACCTGAGGCAAAAAAAGAAAAGACAAGAAAAAAAATCGGACCCCGGAGTCAAATCGTTCATCTCCGAACGAATCGAAAGTTTTCGTTCCTCACTACTCCACGTAATAATAAATTTCCTCCGAACAATGAAAGTTCAATTCACAACAAAATAATAACTACGAGACTTTTTGAATATTTGTATTAATTTTATTTGTTCGATACAATCGATTTTCGATTTTAGAACGGATTTTGTCATCTTTTTGTTTTGTCTGAAATAATAATAATAATAATAATAATAATAATAATAATAATAATAATAATAATAATAATAATAATAATAATAATAATAATAATAATAATAATAATAATAATAATAATAATAATAATAATAATAATGATAATAATAATAATTCATTCATTAATGGGTACGTCAATGCGTACAGAAAATTATTAATCGTTGCACGTTGCCAACGTGAACGTAGTTTTGGATCGTTGTTCGTCGAAGCCTCCGGTCTCTCGGCTTATTTTGCCACGGATTCGCCGGGTTTCCGGTGCATCCGTGAATTGAGTTTACGAGCAATGCTCGAAAGACGAAAAGTGCAACGAGGCTGAGAATACATTGCGCTCAGCTCTCTCGTTGCTGTTAAACGTTAAAACGCGCGAATAACCCAGACACGATGAAGCAACTTCGGGCGAGCAAAGATGGTGTTCAGTAAAAAAAAAAACGTTCGTACGAAATTCAAGGACGCATTCGTGGACAATCTGCTAAAAACCGACAAATTTATTTCTTTTAATTATTTATCCATTCAATATACATCTATTATTATTATTATTATTATTATTATTATTATTATTATTATTATTATTGTTTTTGTTATTGTTGCTGTAATTCAGCAAACGAAAGATCATGAATCTCGTTATAATCCCACGACTCGTAATCCAGTCTGGTGTACACGATAATTTTCCCATGACTGAAAAACCGGTAGAATTCTATCGCACAGGTAGCACAGTGAGAACGCGAGCTTATCGAAGGTCTCCCTTCTTCGGCTTCCTCTCACAAACGACGTACTACAGTGAGTCAGTACCGACCCCCCCTCCCCCCTTCCTCCCGACCCACGCCAATGCAGGCACAAACGTGCGAGTAAGTTCGAGGCCGTGTGATCTTGAGAACGTTGCAACAGGCTATAGTAGCAAACATCGAGTAGCCTGGAGTCCATGATTTTTCGCATGATTTTTTTTTTTTTTTTTGCCAGCTCCGAAAAATAAAATAATTCAACGGAAAACATTTTTCCACGATTTTATTCCCAATTATTTTTTCAACGTGTTCAGAAAATAAATAAATAAACCCTATCGGTGTTATTTGTTTATTCATTAATTAATTTATTTTATAAGCCTAATCAGTGTATCGATTCGAGACGGGCAAAAATTTTAAAGTTCCTGCATTTTACAAGAGTTTTATTATTCGTTGTTATTTTTATGGTGAATGAATTACCGAAAATTTTATATTCAAAATAATTTCATCGTGAAGCAGAAACCCTGAGCTTCATTCGTAAATTTTTCCAAATTTTCAGGATATTTTTTTTTATGTGTTTTTTGTTTATTGAAATGGTGTTTTTGTTACTGTTGAACAGTCGATAATGAGAGAGTTACGAATGTATTATTTCAATTTACATGTTGGATAAAAATAGACTGTGAAGTTTATTTATTTATCTATCCATCGATCCATTATCTGTCGTTTGTTATTCTTGGCTACGATTGTTTTTTCTTTTATCGTTGAATTTTATAAAATTTTAATTCGCTTTCCTATAGTCCCGACTCTTGTGGTTGGTGAAATACTGTGCGACGAAAACCCCCCTCGTCGACTCGTGGAGGAGAATGAGCGTGGCGAGTTCCCTCGGGCATGCCAGACCCAGCGTGACGAGAGACTTTCATACGGTTTCTCACACAATGAAGTCAGGGCGAAATACGGTGCGACGAAGGTCGGGGAGCCGAATACGGATCATCATCGATATAACAAAACGATTACAAACAAAAAAACAATCCGAAACAATCCTATCCTGTGTATGCGTAAAAAATGCAAGAATAAATAAATATAAAAAATAAGTAAACAAGACAAAAAGAAATTATCACTAAATTAATAAGAAAAATATAAAAAAATTAATCATCACTCAATTTGTTTTTCAAATATAATCTTCTTATTTTTGCAATTTTTTCGACTCATTTTGTTTTTCTTTATTTGTTGAACGAAATAAAGAATGCAAAATAATATTTCACGTGAGTTTTTCACGATGCTGGTTGTTTTGTTTTGCTAACCGTGCGAAATACATCGAGCTGCCGAGGGTCACGAGACGAAAGGGGTGAAACTGACAGAGTACATGGCATCGTGTGCGTGTATATTTGGGGGTGTGTTTGTGTCCGTCTCTTCGAGTACACGCATAAATATATAGCACTTGCGAAACTTGTTGGTGTGGTATGACTGGCAAGGGTGAAAGCCGAAGGGTAGAATTTCGTCGTCGTCGGGGCGACGTTCTGCGTGACGTATAAAAAAAATATTTTAAAAAATTGAAGAAAAAAAAACAAATTTGCTCAACCGATCGATACTGCTCGTTCATATTTTTTTTGCAGCTTACCCCACTCTTCGTCAACCGTCGGGCCACCCTCTTTTTTCGCATTTCCGTCGATTGTATTACGATTTTTTTCTTATCAAGTGCTTCAAGGTCGTTAGAGGTCGAAATGACCCCACGCGCAACTTCAAGCCCAAGAAAGTGTTAATTGAGAATTAAAAATTCCAGAAATTGGAATTTGTAAAAAATATGATTTTTTTTATAAGTAAAAAAACGGTGTTTTTCACGCATTGACCACTTAATGATTTTTCCCCCGCTATTTTGAGAATTTTATAAACTTATTTTTCGTGATATTCTTATTCCAAAGTGTTCGAACTAATATCCGGAAATTTTACGAGTCGTTTGGAACGATATTGTTAACGCGACAATGGTTTGCACTTGGCTGGGGTCATTGTGACCCCGTGTGACCAGCGCGTTATCTCCAGAACGTGTGACCGAGAAGGGTTGAAAAACATATATATATGTATATTTTTTTTTCAACGGTGACTCAGCTTTCGACGAATTAGATCGCTTCACGTGATAAATATTTTTAATCCGAATAATTGTTTTGCTAGAAAATGACAAAAAAAACGATAATAATTCTCGTGATGTTCATAATTGGACGAGTGAATTGGGCAATAATTAATGAATCAATTAGTTTTAATAATCAATTATTGAAAATAATCTTAGCAAAAAAAATTATTACGACAAACTCTCCGACAAAATAATTTATCTTCGTTATTGAAACTATTGTTTGTTCTTTTTTTTTTTTTTTTGCTTCAAGGCTTTCAGTGTTAATTAAAATGAAATAGCCATTGCGTGTAAAAACATGGACGTTCGAGTTTGAAAATAAGCGAACCCGATAATAAGGACGATGGGGATGACAAAGGACGTATGGGGAAAGGACGATGGGAACGTGTGTGTGTGATAAAAGAATAAAAATATTGCATTGGGGAGAGGTAAAACGTGAGGGGTGTGACGTGGATTATATTGTTCGAATGGTTGTGCGCGCACGATTCTGCACAAAAGAATCGTGTGTATATGGGTGAGCTCGTTAGTTTTCGAGACGACGAACGACAAAGACGTCTCTCTGCGAGTACGCAGAGAGTATGGAAAGAAAGGCCGAGGATTTACGAAGCATCGTTGAGTGGAAAGAACCAACGAAGGTGATTTTTCACGTCCCAAAGATGGCGCCAACGTATTTCCATATGGCCGATCAAGGTTTTCTCTCAAATAGTCTGCAAACGTGAATTCGCATCGAGTATAACAACGTATACACTGTATCAGCAGAGCTTCTGCTCATCTGGGCCACGAGGGGCGCCAAAACCTTTTTCAAACATTATTTTTAATAATATAAGTTTTCAAAGAAACTCGAATTGCGGGGTAACAAAAAATTTAATGACACCGAATGAATTTCGAGGACGTTCTAGGACTTTTCAAGGTCAAGCGAAATTCAAGGACAGTTCCAGGACTCGAAGGACCACTGGACACCACGTTTCAGCAAATTTGTCGAAAAATCATTCTCGTAAATACATTTCATTTATTTTTTCTCGAACGATTCGGTTGTGAGTCTGGACTTCGAGTCGTTCGGCTCGAAGGTTGAAGAAAAAAAAGAAAGAAATAAAAAAAGAGGTAAAGAATTGTTGCGGTCAGAATTTAGAAAAATATAAAAATAGTATAAAAGGAAAAAGCGAGGGAGTGAGAGAAAGAGAACAAAATCGAGATAAAAAAAAGAAAGAGAAAGAAGTAAGAGAGAGAGAGAGAGAGAGAGAGAGAGAGAGAGAGAGAGAGAAAGAGCATAGAAAAAAGCGACGCAGAAGACGTGAAAACAAAAAAAAAAATCAACCGGTTATTCGAGTCGAGGAATCGGCCTGGAGGCGAAGTTGCGAGAAGAAGCCGGTTAGGTTTGGCGGGAGTTACGAATGTTGCCAAGTTTCGTTGGTGCGCGAACGGAAACGTCGTAGAAACGCCGGGCGGCGAGGGGGGAGGGTCACGTTTCGCGCGTCGCGTCTCTTTCACGTATGAACGCGCGATCGATAAACGCGTCTGGGTGTGTGTGCGTGTGTGTGTGTTGGTTGAACCGCCTAACGTCGAATGACAATGGCGTGTGCACCGGCAACCGGCGAGTTACCGCGTCGCGGCGACGATAACTGGTGAGTTTGCGATCTCGGACAATGCACAAGACGCGATAACAACGACAACAATAAAAAACGTGCGTTAAGTCATCTAC
This sequence comes from Diplazon laetatorius, assembly GCA_963662125.1. Taxonomy (NCBI): domain Eukaryota; kingdom Metazoa; phylum Arthropoda; class Insecta; order Hymenoptera; family Ichneumonidae; genus Diplazon; species Diplazon laetatorius. The sequence goes on along the minus strand of OY759158.1, from coordinate 7,555,077 downwards.
AAGATAGCAACGACGAGTTGCGTCGGATTCGTCCGAACACACGTGAGGCTAGAAAAGCCTATACGTGTTATCATCTTCCACTCCTGTTGCATTTTTGTAATCAAATTTCAGATCGATTTTATTTGAATAAAAATTTATAATATGTTTGAACTAAAAAAGAACTCAACAATTAACTGTTGAAATATTTTGGCACAAATAAAATAAAAATAATAATTTAAAAAACAAAATATAAGTACTCCGGAATATGGACTCCAATTTATTTACTCGATCATTCACGAATAAAAGACTCAGATTAATCAATTCAATAATTGTATACATTCTTCTTCTTTATTTGTTAATTTTTATATGTACATATACATTTTTCATATTTATGAATTTCATATTTATGAAAAAAAAAAAAAAAAAACATTTATGGCAATTATCTAATTGATTAATTTTACAGTCCACATGTATATTAAATAGCGTTGAATATTTATTTTCTTCATTTGTTGCTGAACAAAGGACTATTCAAGAGCTGAAACGATATCCTCTACTGATTTTCTAATAATCTTTTTATCGGTAATTCTTTTTTTCTTCTAAATATTCCACAACGTTGTTCCAATTCAAACAATGGACTGTACAAGAGTCGGGATTAAACACATCAACTGATTCTACATACGTTCTATCCCCCCCCTCTCCCATTTGCAAACAGGAAAGAGAAAGAGAACGAGAGAATTGTATGGAGGAAAACAAATAATGAAATAACGAAACGTGGCTCGGATGTTTTATCAAATTCGTCGAGTGATGAAAAAATAATAATTTAATTCAGTCGAAAGCATTCCGCGGGCACGGGTTCGTGTGCGAAACGATGGGAGGGGAAAAGGGGAGTGCGGGGCGAGAGAGGGGGGAGGCAGAGCGTACCCGGCGTCGAACCGTCACGCCATGCAAAAATGCCGGCGAGCACGAGGAAGAAAGAAACGAGACTCGGAATAGCTTTAGGTAGAATTTTCTCCCTCTCTCTCTAACTCTCTGTTTTTCTCCCTCTCTCTCTCTCACTCTCTGTTTTTCTCCCTCTCTCTCGTCTGAAAATAAAACCTTGGGGTCGTGTTTGTTCGTTCATTCCCGGCGCAGGGCAAGCCTGCGCGACCGAGTCCCACGAGACACGGCGGCTGCACCACGGGCAGAGTACAGTCACCATCAGAAACACATCTCGTAGACTGTACACTTGCTATTACGTGCGAACTAAAGTGTAATACGTAGTAAAACGTTGGAGAGGCGCGTACGTATATGTATGTATTTATGTATGTATGTATATGGGTATATATATATGGATATATATATATATGAGCGATTCCACGTGACTTCAGCCACTCAAAGAAAAAATTTTCCACAAATAATTTTAAAAAATTGAGCTATTTTTTTGCAATATATTCACCGAGTGCCGATTTTTTTTAAATTTTTTTGACGGTTTTATCGTTAATTAACGTTTTTTTGTATTTTTCCATTCAAATGGCTGTATCTTTGGCAGGATTTGACGTATTTACATTTGTAAAAAACGAAAATGTGCGTGTTTTTAAGGCCTTCCAGAAAAAAATTACTTTATATTCTATTGAGCAAGTTGCACGTCCGTTTTAGGGCAAAATATGCAAAAATATTTTTTTTCTCAAAAAATGCATTTTTAATTTTTTTTTTCAAAATTTCCCCAAATTCTGAATAGGAAAAAAGAATTTTTGGTATTTTTTATATCGTGGGACCGGCAATCGGTAATGCGTAATTTTACCGATTTCATTAATAATTTTTTTTCAGTTTGATTTTTTTTTTTTTTCATGTGCTCCAGTCGCTTTACGCGAGTTCAGAAGCTTCCTTGAAAGAGAAATTAATGATAATCAATGCTTAATGAATCGCGTAAAGCGAAAAAAATCGAACTGTAGAAAATTTATTAATGGAATCGGTAAAATTACGCATTACCGATTGCCGGTCCCACGATATAAAAAATACCGAAAATTCTTTTTTTGTATTCAGAATTTGGGGAAATTTTGAAAAAAAAAATTAAAAATGCATTTTTTGAGAAAAAAAATATTTTTGCATATTTTGCCCTAAAACGGACGTGCAACTTGCTCAATAGAATATAAAGTAATTTTTTTCTGGAAGGCCTTAAAAACACGCACATTTTCGTTTTTTACAAATGTAAATACGTCAAATCCTGCCAAAGATACAGCCATTTGAATGGAAAAATACAAAAAAACGTTAATTAACGATAAAACCGTCAAAAAAATTTTAAAAAAATCGGCACTCGGTGAATATATTGCAAAAAAATAGCTCAATTTTTTAAAATTATTTGTGGAAAATTTTTTTTTTGAGTGGCTGAAGTCACGTGGAATCGCTCATATATACCATCTACGGACGAAAACTAAGATCGCCGAAACACGCGGTGGATGCCGGTCGGTCGTGTTGTGTGTACAGTAATATATACATATAACCCACAAAGCCATAGCGAAAAAGACGCTACGCGGCCGCGCGCGCATGCGCCGACCACACGGAGGAGAGAGACGCGTCCTCTGAGGGACTCGCGGATGTGTGTAAATTTCAACGCTGCGCATGAGCGCGCCCTCACTCTCCCAAGCCAAACCGCGATTTCCTCATTGTCGACGCTTGGTTGCTACGCCGGGACAACCGAAATAGCTCGAAATAAAATTTGCAAATAATTAAAAAAAAACACAAAACAACAACATGTCAAACCGTTGAAAAAGGCGTTGAAAACTGCGTGCAATCTCGAGTCTACACAATTTTGAAAGCTCTATTCTTTCTTTGTTGATATATTTTTTTTTCACATTGCGCATCAGACGTGCGTCTCTCTCTCTCTCTCCCATTGTACGTTGTTCGTTTGACGAGCTTTGTCGCGAAACGACCGTTCAATGTCGGTAATGTAGAAATTTTCATCGCGAGAAATGAAATTGAAAAAGAAGAGAAGAATCGAGAACAAAAGACGAAACAAAAAAAAAGTATTTATTCGTACTGCGACGAAGCTACGTTGTAACACACAATGACAATATGTATGTACATATTCGTGTAAATTGCATCGATAATACAAGATGGCGATAAATTATAAAATTTAATTATTGTTCATCTTTCTTATTTTTTTTCGTTATTCTTTTTTTTTCGGACTTCGTTGCGAAGCAGAAAAAAAATAAACAACAAGGAATCGAAGCGACGACTCCGAAAGTTCGCGACGTGCCGGTCGGTTGTCGTTTCTGGCGTTGTTATCGTCAACCATTCGCGGCCAATCGACGCGCTCGCGGATGCGCGTGGCGCACGAATTATCATTGTTCGACGCGTGACGAACACGCGAATTGCGTTAATTGACAATCGTACGAAATATTGCCGAACACAGGGCTTGACCACGATGAGAAAACATTAATACCGATGAGTTTTGTCTAACTCCGGGTATTCAGTCCCAATATATAGATATATATAAGTGTGTCACATAACCTCAATCAAATGTACCGCGTCACCCGGCAAGTTCTCTGGTCCACGCCTCGCACGCGCTCATCGCATTTGAAATCTCCCCCCCTCCCTTTGCCAAATAACCGTTGCCATGACACAAGCATGCTCTCGACAACGGAGTAAGCGAGAAGAAAGGTCGTAATAATTCAAAACAGAAATTAAAAAAAAAACACGAAAAATAATACATTAATGAATAGATGTAGAAAAAAAGAAAAATGATTACTAACCAATTGGCTATAGATTTGTCGAAAGTAAGAAATATCTGTCCGAGTGAGATCCGTCGATGTCGTGATATCGTTGATACAATAAATTCTTTGTTTCCGAATCTGTGTTCTTTGTGAACAAAACAATATTATGTCAATGCGAATTATTGTTTGTTGTTTTATTTTTTATATATATCCGGTTCGGAGCGTTAAACGTTTCACTTATTTTTTTTATACGATAACACCGGGGGACGACCGACACGTGAATTGTTTCAAAAGGTGTACAGTCACACTCACGATTAACGGATAATTCCGTTGATTGAATGAGAAGAGAAATTAAAAAAATAACGAAACACGAACAAGAGAGAGAAAAAAAAACAAAAAGGCTTGGAGAACAAACAAGACAAATCAACGGACAAACACGACGGTACGTAATGACAATAATGTACGAAGATATTTCGAGTGAGACGATGAAAAAAAAAACAACCGCGGGTGCTCCGATTTGTTTGATACGTGGTTAGCGTTGCTAGACCTCGTGACGAACTGTCGGGATGCCGGGCCAGTGATGCCAGATTAGGGGAAGTGGCTCGAAAAATCTGCCCTCTCTCCGTGCCTGTTTCGAGCGGCGCTTGAGGAGAAGCGGGCTGGTGACACCGCCCACGGCATGGCATGCAGCGAATAGCGTGAACAAGCGCTATTCTAGCCGTCCGCCTATCGACTGGCTTGTTCCGATGCGCGCCAACTTTCAAAAATTTTAATTAAAATAGTAAATCTAAACTAACACACACTAACCCCAGCTGATCACCGTGCTCTCCACTGGGTTGACCACCCTGATCCGCCAGATTCATCGTCACTTTCACTTCAAATATCTTAATTGATTACGACAATCGAAATTACTTACTGAACAACGATCAAATCTTTGTTAACTTATTTTGCCCGCCCCAGCTGATTGAATCTATCACGCGATTTCTGTGTCAAAGTGACTGTCTCAAAAATATACTTACCATCCGGTTGTGGTATACATAACACATATAGAACAATTGACGATATGCTGTATGCATACTAACACCGATCGAGTTTCGCTACGCGGCCCAGTTGTACAGCAACAGATAAATCATATTTAACGATAAACCAGATTGCCTCAAGCGAAAATCTTACTCGAGCCGCAGTAATAATTGCAAATAATGAGGCTATAATTTGCAGTCTTTCCATGTTTGAATAATTAAAAATGATTTTGTGATAGCAGATCGTTAATTTGGTTAAACTTTCAATTCGATTTTTGGCGCCGATAAAGTCACCGATACTAGCGACGCCGTGTGCGCTGGCACGCAAGTAGCGGACCCGAGAGAGACATTTGATTGGCTCGTGTCGGCTTTAAAAGAAGATGGCGCCAAGGTAAACGATACGAGCGACGCCGTGTGTGCTTGCACGCAAGTAGCGAACCCGAGGCAAACGTTTGATTGGCTCGTCGCGCCAAAGTCACCGATACTAGCGACGCCGTGCGTTGAAAAAAGGTTCTTGGATGGGCGGGGACTGTTGGAGTAATCTTGCGCTCGCGCGAGCTGTGGGCCGGGCCGACATCTGCGAAAAGGAGCTGGAAGGGGAAGCAAATCGGGAAAAAATCCCGGCATCTGGCAAGACTGTGCCGGGCCGGTGTTTCTCAGACTCGCCGAAAGGACGAGGATCGCTCGCTCGCGCGCGCGCGTTGCCGCTGCTGCTGCCGCGTCGCGGTGGCGGTGAGAACGAGCGAAGCGCACGGCAGAGCCATCGCACGTACAAAGCCAGATGGACAAAGAGCGGAGTGGGGTTGGGTGAGGAAGACGCAGTTGCGAGAAACGTCGGTATGGCCGTAGGAAGCCGAGTTGTTGTGTTCGCCACGGCCATTTTGTCGTTTCGAGGTTATGAACGCCCCGCGCCACTACATACACACACACACCGGGTTTTTTTTTATTGTAGCGTGAAGCACGATGGCGGATCTCTTCCGCTGCGGAAAGAGACGCGCTGAGCGTCGTAGTCGATTTTTTTTACTTCTTCTCTTTGTTTTTCATACATACATACACATTTATATATGTGCTTCGCGCTACAAAGAAAAACCGGGTGTGCGTGTCGTGACGGAAGATGGCTACGACGTCGCGATACTAAAGTTTAATCGCAGACGGAGCGTAAAAATGATTTAGAAAAAAAAATAAAGATGAAAAAAAATTAGAAAAACAAGATTAAACAAACAAAGGCTTAAGTTCTAAGAACGTATGAAGAAGAAAAATAGAGAAAAAAAGCAGAGATAGGTACTTGCCGGCGTTTAACGTTGTGGGAACCAGAAAGTGCTTGAAAGTGGGAAAGAGTAGTTTTTTCGGATGTTTCCCGAACGGATTAGTTTGGAAAGCGGATGGCCGACGAGATGTTCAGGATCAGACGATGTGGTAGGTGCGCTCGGTGACGATGCGATAGTTCGATGAAGAAGAAGAAGAGAAGATTTCGAGATAACAACAAAAGTTTTATAAATGTTTTTTTTTTAGATGGGAAAAGATAGAAAGATAGAATCGCGAGATAGATTTTGGATTCACGTAATAAAGAAATTTAGGCAAGTTTTTTTTTTTTTTCTATGTTGTCAGAGCAGTAACGGTCGCAACGATGGACGACTGTGTAATGGACCGACGCTCAACGGTTGGAACGACGCGAGGGAGGACGACGACGACGACACCCGAACATTCGCGAGCGGGGCGGTGGTGGGGATGCGACGCGGCGACGAGATTGGCGGGTGGGAGCGCTCGCGCCGCCGGTGTTGCCGAGCAGCGGCCAGGCGGCGGGGGGGGGGGACGGTCGAGGTGACAGGGACGGACGTAGGAGAAGCGCGCGGGCGAGAGTGAGACATCCGATGGCGGATCGAAATAGAGAGACGATTCGGGAGAAAAGCGGCGCCTGCAGCGCACACCGCGCTTCGCGAAGAACATTCGCCGGTCGATCGGCTGTCTGTGGGGGCGGAAGAGGGTTGACGACCAAGAACCAAGAGAACGGCGGCAGTCGACCGTTTGACTGCCGCTGGAACGAGGGAGGGCTCGCGGAGGGGGCGGGGGAGTAAGGGCTATGTTTAGTCGCACAGCGATCCTTCGACAACGGAAAAAAAAAAAACGACTACGCACCCACGAAATTGATCGCGTGGAATCGTCTCTGTAGGTTATGATATTGTGACGCGCACGTTTCTACATTTGATGAATTTTATATTACGCGCGTTTGTGTCCGCTAATATATATTTATGTATCTATTAATATTATATATATATATATATATGTGGTATATGTGTTGATTTACGCATGACGCGCCACATTCGGGCAGAGTCGGCCCATATCGTCGCCCTCTTACTTCGACCCCCCCCCCCCTCCACCACGCAATATGCTCATGGCCGGAAGTCAGCTATTCGTTCAATCTCGGGTCAACGAGTTACTCATCGCTGGTATTATGTTATTTCGCCATCACGAAATAATGTTTTTCAACGGGAAAATAAAATATAATTTGATATTGACAAATGTGAGAGATTGATTATAAGATAAGTTTAAATAATGCGCTATAATTAACTTTCTTTCTTTAATTGCGATTAATGAGCGATACAATCTGTTAATTTGAGAAATGAGGATGAAAAATTTGTAATATTTTTAAAATTTCGCGAAGCGATCAATAGTGAAAATGGCGCGGATGGAATGTGGTATTTATCGTTAACATTCCGCTCCGAAAGGATGGAATTTTTCATATATGTGAATGCTGCAAATATTTGTCATAACACGAATAACATTTATTTTATTTAGGGAAAATATTCATGATAATAAAGGCACTATCTCAATGTTCAATGGCACTTGTTGAATTGTGCCTTTGACATTCAAGTGAGCGAAAATAAAAACAACAGAGGTCGGCAGGATCGATTCTGACATCGGCGCTTCTCGAACTTTCGCTCACCGACATTCGATTCGCATCATCCGTGTGATCTCGCAGCGCCATCTCGCGCGGTAATTTCAAACGTTGATGAGACCCGCGACTCGACAACGAGACCGTTTGTATCGACTAGGTCGTTTTATCTTTCTTCCTTTCTTCTTTCGTATTTCACTCTTCACTGTGGGCTCTTTCGAGCAAACACGACGATGTGCTCAATAAGTCAGCTGCAATTAGAAGAACGGTGAAGCCCTCGTAAAATTTATGACTCTATAACGAATACGAATGGAGAAGATAAAGAGTACGGTTTGATAGCTGATAAGAATCATTGTGAAGCGCGATTAAACGATAATACAAAAATAAACGAAGTATTGAAAAATATAATTTTTTGTGCTTGCTGATTGTGCGATTGAGTCCCAGTCCTGTGTAGTTCTAGTTGTATTCAGTTTCAGTCCTACTGATTTGAGTCCTATTCTCTGTCAGTTGTACTCAACTGAGCCCTACTCAGTGTCAATCCGACTCAACCGAGTATAACTGACACTGAGAAGGACTAGGACTGGGACCATTTCGTAGAAGTGATACCGTGCCAGCCCGATGACCTTGAATCCCGTTGGGACCGCCCTAGATTTTAGAACGAGAGCGTACTGGAAGAAACAAAAAGAATTAGGACTGAAGAAAGTGTCCACAGGTCCCCATAGAGGGACGAGACAAAACTAGGCTTAGAAAAAAGAAAAATAAATAAATAGCCAAAGGAGCTCGAAGCTCGTTCGACGCATGAACACAGCGCGACGAAGGTGAGTAGTCGTAAGTAGAGGTTCAGGATTTTAGATACCTTGTGAATCCCAGCGCTTTTCAAACGCCCAGCATAAAAAGTTCGCATCAGCGATAAGATTCCTTTTCTCGTCAACAACGTCACACATCGTCGTCGAGACGTACACAACGACCATAAAAAAAAAAAGAAAACAACGACGACGGAAAAACATTTCAGCTTCGTCATCTCCGTTGTTTGATCAAAGCTTTTCCCCGCTATTTTCACGTTTGTTTCTCAGTTCAGAATCCGCGTGGCGAGGTCGAGCGAACAATAATAACGCGAATGGTTTAATATCGAGGGTAATTGGATGAACGCGGGAATTGCAATCGTTGTATTTTGCCGCGGTTGTGAAAATAGTTTGCTCCGGGAATTCGGTGTCGTCGGGCGTCCCGGACCAGTCGTACAAACTCCATTTTTCATCGCTGCCGTACATAAAAATCCCGTTGGCGCGAAGAAATAAGAAGAAGGGAGAAAAAAAAACGTAACCACCGTCGGCCATTCGGATCTCGAACTAAAGGGCTTCTTTTTTTTTAAGGCACCCTTCGTTCGAAACGATTCGCGAATAATGTGGTTTTTATCGTTCGTTATTTTTACGGTTTTTTCGACCGCTAGTGATGCTCGCGATGCTCCTCTAGTGAAGACAAATTACGGCAGCGTTCGAGGCAAATGGCTGACGAGTGCGAGAAATGTTTCTGTAGCCGCTTATCTTGGAATTCCATATGCGGAACCACCGATCGATGAACTACGTTTTGAGGTAGTGATAATAGATTCGATATTTTGGTCTTTCTTTCTGGAAAATTGATGATGAATTGGAAAAAAATGTAATTCGTTAGTACGGCAATGGTCTTCTTCAATTTTTTTTAACCCTATCAGTGTATGTCGTGATGTCGATTCGACCCAGGCAAAAATTTCAAAATTCCCCCATTTTTCACGAGTTCATTTGTTTATTGCTATTTTTGTAATGAATAAATTCCGAAAATTTAATATCTTAAAATTGTTATAGTGAAGTAGAAACTCTGAGCTGCATTCGTGAATTTTCACAGATTTTTAGGATGACGTTTTCTATTTTTTTTAAAAATAGAATTTAATTTTTTCGTGCAATGCCGACAGAATTTCCTCGTGCTTCATCAAATCTCAATAATTCCGACAATTTTAATGAATACATCAACAATTTTCGAAAAGATTATTTTCATGATTATAAACTTCATGAAAATGCAAGAATTAAAAAATCTAAAAACAAAACTCGAAAAACAGGCAACCCTAGCCTACATTTCGTTTCATTTTGTAATATTTTTTTATCAGAGTCCACATCCGTGGAAGGAAGTTTGGACTGATATCCGAGACACGACTCAAGATGGAACCATGTGCGTTCAATCGGCAGCTGACGGTACCATCAAGGGTTCCGAAGATTGTCTATTTCTAAATATTTTCGTGCCTGTGGTAAATTTTTTCAATCAAATTTTTTTCAAAATATTTTCACGTTTTTTTTTTTTTCGTTTTTTTTTTCGTCGATCAATGAAACACGATTGTTGCATAACAATGGCCTCTTTGCGATGACATTTACGAGCTATTTTTGTGTCACACATGTCGGATCGTAACGAGAGCTTAATTATTCAACGAGGTTACGCCGTTTAATTGGCCGAACGAAGTCACAGGTTTCAATGAGTCGTCATCGCACCATCCATCATGTGTTTGTTATATTTTTTTTTATTATTTTTAATTTTCAATGTAACGATTAATCAAATCAAGGGTAGTTTTTGTAAACGTTCGAACTGAACATATCACAAAAGGCTCATACATCAATCGAAAAAACTATTTTGCCATTCCAAATTACGAATACACAAATTGCCTAATAAAACTTTATAAAAAAAAAAATCTGACAAAAATCAAATCGCATTCTACGCACAAAAATAAAATTAATTAAATAAATAAATAATTAATCAAATAAATAAATAAATAAATAATCAAATAAATAAATAAATAATTAATCAAATAAATGAATAAAAAAAAGGTATTGCCAAGACGAATTCTCCCAGTTTTGGTGTTCGTTCACGGTGGTGGTTTCATCAAGGGTAGCAACAACAGCACATACTTCGCTGCCGATTACCTTGCCGATCAAGAAATCATTTTAGTCACCGTCAACTATCGTCTCAGCATTTTTGGTAACCGCTGATTCTTCAAAAATATGCCTAAAAAAAAATGGAACACCAACGAAAATATAATTAACTAGATAAACAATGTTTTCATCGGGTAATTACACCGTTAAATAAATTGAATTGAAAGAATGATGGATCTCGCAGGATTTCTTTCAACCGCGACGGAAAATGTGCCGGGAAACGCTGGATTGAAAGATATTCGCGAAGCTCTGAAATGGGTGAAAAATAATATAATCGAATTCGGCGGTGACGCAAACTCCACGACAATCGTCGGTCAAAGTGCCGGAGCTGCAGCGGTACATCATCTCGCACTGTCACAAACCACCGATGGTCTTTTTGACAAATACGTGACTCACAGTGGTTCGGCCATTGCACCCTGGGCCATTCATTCGCCGTTTTTAATGCGAATGAAGTATCTCACGATAGCCAAGGAATTGGGCTGCACCACCGACTACGACACCCTCGATTTCGAACAATATTTGATAAACGGTTTTGACAACGGTCAGGACGAGATCGCTTACGACCGAGCGATTCACGAGGACACGGAAATTCTTCGTTGCTTGAGGGAAATTAATCCATCCAGGCTTGCTAACGCAGAAAATTTATTGGTACGATTGTACTTTTGTTTTTAGAATTTTGTGCAAAGTAATTTGCATCCAGAATTGCAACAAAAAAAATCCAAATGATTTTTAAAAAAATAATTGATACGATTATACAGTTTTTCTAAATTTAAGATTTCATGCAAGGGAATTTGCAACCAAAATTAAAGAAAAAAACACATGGACAGTTTTCTAAAATCCTCACGCGTACAAAAAAAAAAATCGAAAAAAAGAGAAAAAACGAAAGAATAAAATTTATTGGTATAATTTTGTATTTTTCAAAAATACGTATACGTATGCAAGAAAATGAAGAAAATGGAGAAAAGCTAAACGAATAGAAAATAATTGGATTGGTTCAATTTTATGCATTCTTACAAATCGTATTTAAAAAAATGGCCGAAAAAAAACACCTGAACTATTAAAATTTATAAAAAATAAAAATTTTCTTCAGCACGCGTGGAAAATGAATCCCTGGTGCAACTTTGGCCCGACGGTGGAGGTACTGAGCGACGACGCGATAATAACCAGACATCCTGTGAAAACGATCGAGCAACAAAAATTTCGTGATATTCCGTGGATAAACGGAGTCGTCGAAGACGAAGGTCTTCTCAAGTCTTCGAGTAAACATCTAAATGCTGCATACAAAAAAAAATAAATAAACAAAAAAAAATTCATTCGATTTCAATTTTGAAAAAATGTTAACTATAAATTTTTCTATTATTCCAGAATTATTTCTCAATCGTGATCTGATGGAAGAATTGTTGGAAAATTTTGACAAGCTAGGCACTCATTTTCTCGAGAGTGACGAAATTGTATCGAATTCAACTTTGTTCACCCAAGCTCTTAGGGAATTTTACTTTCCCGAAGGAATTGACACAGCACCGAATGAACTGGTGGATTACAATTTTACGATGGTAAGGATTTTCGTTTATCAGATACAGCTTATATCATTGGTGAGATTCGACGGTTGCGAATGGATGGAAAAAATTTAATGGACGTGAAAAATTACAGATGACCGGCGACGGTTTGATAACTTGGTCCAGTTATCGGGCTTCGAATCTACAATCAAAGTTGATGAACGCCAGCGTCTATTTCTACGTATTCTCGTACGAAGGCACATTTTCCAGTACCTACGTCGATGGAATTCCTCTTCGATACGGTAAGTTCAAGTAATTACCGGTTTGTTAAAACTTGAAAGTAATTACCGAATTGTTTGAACTTTTTTTGAAACTTGCCATACCACATAAGTATCGATAAGAAAAAGATTCAGTTAAACTTTCTATAATTGTGACCGTTCGAGACTTTGTCCGTTCGGCTCTATGGACTTTCGGAACCGTGCAAAGTCGGAACGTGAACTTCCGAAATTTTTGTCCATCGAAATATTGAAAATTCGAAACTTCGAAACCCCACCCAATTAAACAAATTAAATGAAAACATTATTTCTAATCGTTTTGAAAGTTTCTACATCCAAGTACGAACTTAGATCGATCATGACATCTGTATATCTTTGACTTGCTTTGACATTTGAACTATCTAAGATACTACTTTGAAAAATTGAAAAGAGAAGAGGAATTGGAGAATTTTTGATTGTCTTTAACATTGAATGGAACAAATGAAAAACAATATATATTTTTCATCGTTTCGAAAGGAGTGGCCCACACCGACGACTTGAATTATTTGTTTCCATGCCTGAACAACAAGTACGCGGATTTTCAGTTGCACAATACCGGAAACGATTGGACAATGGTGAACGTTATGACCGAGTTGTGGTCCAATTTCGCTAAAAACGGGTATTATTATTATTATTATTCAATATCTATGAATAAATGAACAGTTCAATGTCAATTGTGTTTCGCAAAATGATAATTCATGATTTTTTTCCCCGCAGAGTACCGAGTGCCAGACAAATAATCGATTGGGAATCTTTTCAAGCGAACGACAGTTTCGTGAGAATCGGTTCCGGAAGATCACCGGAAATCACTGTCGAACATGAATTTGCATTCGAGAGGATGCATTTTTGGGATTATCTGATGGCCAACGTGAGTCGACCGATTGAAGAATTATTTTTGGATGAAGATGCAGGGCCGAGTGAGATCGCGAAAGACGGATCGAGTCCAAATTTCAGCGCGTCTCAGTCTCATGTATTTAGCACAAGAAAAATTATTCTTATCACAATTGTTTGCACGGCATTGTGCTGGTATTGAAATGACAATTATAAATACATCATGACGCAGACGAAGCGAAGAAGCCTTCCCAAATAACAATCGAGGATGAATTCAAGATATTAATTGGCAGCATACCAATCCTGAATAATCAGGGGAAACAAAAAAAAAATAACGAACCAATAGTGCAATTTGCATCTAAACAATTTTTTTATTCAATCGATAAATAATTTTAGAAAATAACTCGTAAATAAGAAATAATTTATTTTCTCCAGTTGTTATTCACGGCGACGATGAATAATGAACCCTCTTTAGTTGCGCTTCAATAAAATTACGGTTTAGTCACACAGCATAAAACTTACCGCAGGAATTTTGAATTGTAATACAAAAATGTTGCAATCGAAAAAAATCCTTTGGAAAAAAAATTTCGAGCATAAGAGAAACCTTATTGTACAGTATTTCTATAACATTCAAAATGTGCACAATATGTGGTATCACGAAAGCGATTCAGAATACATTATGTCTCCTCTGCTCTCGTACGCACGTATGAACCCCCCTATGAGACCGCGAGCGAATAAACCTCGGGCAATCCGTCAACGTCACTGTCTACCAGTGACCCGAAGGATTGCAGTTGCATTCTCTTTAGAATTTCCGGTCCCATCTACTCTCGTCCCCCGCATGGTTAAATCCTACACACACACACGCACACGTGTGTTTTGTGTGTTAGAAACTAGCGAGATGACAACAGAAATTAACGCTTGGGGGTATGTTTCTACGTTATTCCTCCATTTTTTTTCGCAGACCATAAGTCGAGAATCTTTTGTGTTTCTCACTTGGAAAAAAAAAACAAAAAAAATCAAGCTGCACAACGACACGAGCATCACATTGCGTCCATCAAGATTCCTTCATTGTTTTTCCAAGCTGTCGATCGAACGATGAAAAACTGGTACGCTATATGACTTGCTGACCCATGAGGACCAGAGGTAAGGAGTATGACCGCAAGGCTAAAAAAACGTTTGAAAAAGTCTGTAAAATAAGCACCACTGAACGTCGAAGAGAACCGAGATGAAGTTAGCGTCATGTGGGGCTAGACCATTAAACTATGGAGACTACCAACTAATCGCTCACTTCACTTCGGTCATCCAGCAAAATTAGTTTCGACGTTTCTACGAACAGATTTCAACGGCGATTTCCACACTCTTTCGTACTACTTCCATCTGGTCTCAATGTTTTGAGGATTCGGATAGTTCCGATGGGCTCTAACAGTCATCAATCGATTGTGTGTATTTTTTTTACGTAATCGATTTTGCCACTTCGCAAACAGCTCACTTCACAGCGAGGACTCGAGCGACGAGAGCGACTCGAGTGGCGAAACCCAGAACCCCATCCAAGTACCTGCGATTATTCAAACATCAACGATGTTAGCATATCTCTCTCGTAATATCGTTTGTTCCTCCAATCATCATGGGCAATGAACGTGCGCGACGATGCACATATATTTTCGTCGGGCTTGGCAAACGCGATTTTCCCAATTTTCCAAACGGCTGGTTTCCAAATTTCCGTAGAATCGAGGATAGAGGACCAGTCTGCATAAGCGAGTGCATCCGTTTTATCAGAGCATTTCGTCGATAAACTCAAGCACCAGAAGTGTGCTCGGAGCTAGGGGCGGGAGTGGGGGGTACAACGTATGCATGTTTATTCATCAGGCTGTCTGTTCATTACCCACATGACAATATTGGTTGATGGGAATTGCTTGTATCCCGTGATACGCACCATTTGTTATGCGGGCGAGTCGGCACGCTCGCGTTGGTCACCTCGATTCTCTCGAGCGGGGGCGCTCTACACCCTCCTGCGTGTGTGTGTGTGTGTGTGTGTGGACGCTCGGCCCTCTGGCGTCATCGAGTTGCCATCGGCCATTGGGCCGAACGGTTTTGGAGTGCGAGACGGGTCAGCGAGAAACGCGAAAGCATCCGGATGATAATCATTATGCTTGTTTGCCAATGAAAATGGTATGCGGTGTGATTGCGGTTAGGAACTCGGTGCCGGGTTTCATACGGACGAACAACCATCGCGAAACTCATGCATGCGCGTAACCGCTCTCGCAGCGCCCTCTCTCTCTAACCTCTCCGCTTCTGTACAAAGCGCGTCGCTCGTAGAGGGTTTATTGCCGAGGTCGCGCACAACGATGCGAAATGAAGATGGACCGAATGCTTTCGCGATGGAACATAGACGAGGCAATCGTATGCAATCGTACGAAGTTCGACCATAACCTGTTTATGGTCGAACTTCGCGATAGGCCGAAATGTGGCGCCCCCTCGAGGAATATATCTTGCGACCAAATGCGGCAATTTAATATGTTTCTGAAAAATTCGAGCATTTATAAAATGCCCAATTCAGCAGTACTCGGATGTTTTTTTTCTCTAATTTTTAATAATTTTAGTTGAGGTAGATACAGATTCGAATAAAAGAATGAGATATTTAATTATATATTTGAAAGAGTTACGTAGTAGTAGTAGTAGTTTTATGTATTTCCAAGTATACGTCTTTAGGGTGTTTACATAGTTCCTCCCCTCTGCCCATGTACATATTTCACCCTTAGATCTACATCGCATTTTTTCAGTCCCTTTATTATTTCCAATTTCAATTTCCATTTTCCTCTATCGCTTTTATTTCGCTTACTTTTTGTTTATTCCTCTTCTTCGAGATTCATCCTGTTCGCCACTTTTTCGAATAATTTTACGTAATCATATGGTACCTGGATTTGTCGTAGTATTAACTGATCTTCTATTTTCCGTTTGACTTCTTGGTCTTTCGCATTACCCATCTAGTTTTCTAGCTTTTTAACTACTTATTTATCTATTACAGCTGTGGTGTAGCTTTATTTCGCTACACTCACAGATGTTATCCAGGCACTCCAATTTTTCTTTGAAACGATTATGCATATATTTTCAATGTGCTTACGCAGTTGGATTTTCTTGTACAGACAATCTGATACGTTGTCTAACGCGAGGAATTCGAATCCAGCATATTCTGTCTTTCGTGGATTTTCAATCTCTGAATAGTGCTTTTCCGCAATTTCGTGTTAATTTTTTTCGAGCAAACAAACGCGTCGACGATTGAAAAAACTTTGGAAAAATTAGGATGCTCGACATTTCAAACATCCCAAAAATAATTGATATAATCAATCGCGCCAGCTTGTTTCCAACTGTACAACTCAGCGACATCTCGTTATTACGCTCCTTACTCGCGTCAAGATTTGCGTCGGTGTAGTCTCTCACTTACCATACCGACAGTCGATAACTTACCTTCCGTAATATTGCTAATTTTTTTTTCGTAAAAAAAACTAAAAGCTAATTCGTTTTGTCACGATTGTATAATGTTCTCAACGATTTATCGGGACGGCTGCTGATTGACTTCCTTTAAAAATTACTGAACTTCCGCAAGAGGTGAAACCAAAATGGCGGCCATATCAGTCCCGCCATTTTTTTATCGGGGATCAGCATATTTTTCAAAGTGAAGTACTCATCTTTCCGATGAAGAATGCTTATTGAGCAATTTTTTCTTACGTTGATATTTTAGTTACGATAAATAAATTTGATCAACATTATATGGTATGTAATTTCAAAAACTTTAAATTCTACAGGCATGGGTAAATATTGAGATAGGTTGGGGGAACTTCGCCAAAATTTTTTAAAAATTATTTGGAACCTATGCGTGGGTTGATCCAGTTTTAATTGAAGAATGACTCTTGCTAAGGGCCACTCTAATATATATATAGTTATGTAAGTCGATGTATTTATGGCTCATCATTGATAGACGCCTTCCTTGCGAATATCATTCGCGCAGGAGCGTTATCGCGTCGCCCATGCAGCTGTCGCTGAAGGTGTTTCCTGTTCGCATCCGGCAAATGCAAATCGAGCCGGGGCGTCGATTACGTTCCGTCCTCGATGACGATGAAAACGAGCCCGCCATCGACGTTTCACGATACTCCCCGCTGTACAAGCGGAAAGCCGTACGCGACATCGATGCATCGCACACAATACGCTAATGTGCCATATTGTTCGGCTGTGAAAAAAAAAATCACCCTCGTTATTACGTAACTGACAATGGAAATAGTCGAACGCACAGCCTTCGACATTGCGCACACCTCGTTTCGACACCGTCCATATTTTACACAGGCAATTTCATCTCACATCGGTAATTTGTTAAAAAATATGCGTTTAAAAATGTTAAATATTAATCATATTGAAATTTTCCAAGTCTTTTTTTTTATGATAAAAGTCTATTGGCTGTGA
Organism: Diplazon laetatorius; assembly: GCA_963662125.1. Lineage (NCBI taxonomy): Eukaryota > Metazoa > Arthropoda > Insecta > Hymenoptera > Ichneumonidae > Diplazon > Diplazon laetatorius. Next base: position 7,537,447 of record OY759158.1, on the reverse strand, counting down.
AATAATTTCAAATTTTTCTCACTTTTCGTGACACAGGTGTCATTGATCCTTAAAGTGAGTTCGAAGGATGCAAAGCCAGTTGAGTGATCATTGACTTATTTTTTGTTATAATACAAGATTAAAAATGAGATTTAAAATCATTCTACGATAATTTTTTTTAATTTGTTCAGAATTTTTTCATTCGTTGCATCATAGATCGTCGAATATTTGGTAATATACATTTTTTTAAGAACTAATTTTCGAAGCAATGCCTTTTAGAATTCACAGATTTCTGAATTTTTTCAATTTTCTATTAAGTCGCTTTTAGTTCTACGTCATTATTATTTTTTTTGTTGGCCACGATATAATTGTCCGTGAAAAATTTTCAGATTTTTTCTCGATATTTTTGATACAGGTGTGATAAATTGTTAAACCGTGAGTTCGAAGGATTGTAAAGCCAGTCGAGGGTTGAGCAAGCCTCAGAAGGTGCACACAACCCCACACCGAACATTCCCAATCAGTCTCGCACCACTGAATTCTAAATGCGGAGACCCGTTGATCGGGAATGCAGAATCGTGGAAGAGGTCGTCCACAGGCCCTTGGGCCGAGAAACGCGGCCGAGCCCGAGCCGACGAACAAGCTCGCGTGGGACAAGAAGCCGTATTCCGGTGTCCTAATCCTGCTACCCTGGCCCCTGTCGTCGTTCTTCTTATTAATATGCTAATTTCATACAACTTTCCAGAACTCCGTCGCCCATATGAACTACACGAAGAATTCATTGAAATCCGTGAGACGATGCGTGTTGATTCAAGCTAATTGTAACAATTATATACTATCAAATATCCCAATGGGACATACTTACCCCCCATTGTGACCACGTGTAATACGATACACCATCGATCAGGATAACATGCCACGCTCGTCGTCGTCGACTTTGTCTTCGTCCAAACTTTCGGGTCTTCGTTCGAGGAACCCATTATTTTTTTTTTTTTTTTTTCAAATTGAACATTTTTTCCTCGTGTTTCGGAGTCGTCGACGATTTTTCGTAATGGGAAACCATGATTCCCATCGCCATTCGAACATCCGCTTCGTGCATTGTCACGTAATCGACGCTCGATCACATCGATCATGAAAACCAATTGAATGAGTCAATTTCATTGGTCGTCGGAGTTGGTGTCGACATTGCAACCCATCGAACTTAACTAGACATGATTTTTCACATTTTTTTGAGTATTATGCAGATCGTTTCATGATATTTCATCGAACAATTGGGATTAGAAAACAATTGGGGTGAGAAAATGCAAAAAACAAAAAGGTGAGACCTTTATGAGTGCCTAATAAGCCAAAGACCGTTAATCCCCCCGAAGGATGTCGAACCTTTTCGGCTCGATTAGGTTTAAAAGAAGTTTCGAGTTGGCGAAGATCAGGAGAACACGACGATCAGGAGAATCTTTTGGCCCCCCTGTCTCGTCGTCCAATCACGTTTGGCGACTCACCGCATTCGGTTCGATACGCGATGGCCTCGCATCGTTACCTTCCTCCATCCCTCAAATCGCCCACGGCCATCAAAATACACCATCAGTTACAACAACAACAACAACAACAAAACAAGTTTCCAAGCTTACTTCTTTGTTATCCCTAAAAAGAAAAAGCAAAACACGTACAAACAAACAATGAAAGAAAACTTTTACTCCAACGAAATAATATTAAGGGGATCCCGAAGGTTTAGCGTCCGCAACGAGTGCGAGTGCGATAGAGCCATCGGCGCTCGCGATGGAGCGAGAGAGAACGAACTCCAAACGTTCAGGATCCTCTTAAATGCAAATTCAGCACTTCACATATGACAACAAGTATTTCCGTCCATGTACACCTTCGTTCTCACATGTAACATACAAATATCCAAGATAATTCATATCTCCAAATTATTATTGACAAAACATTTCGTTAAACGATATTTTATTTTTTCCATTAGAATATGTTTATTTATTTAATTAATTTATAAAAAATTCAGGAGACAAGCACAACAATTTGTAATAATCATAGATTAATATAAACACGATTGATGATGGCTTGTCCAGGCAGCCTCGAGTCATCAATAAAGTTTCCAAATTTTCGATTATTCAACGATAAAAAATAACATAACCTATATTTCACGATTAATCAGCATACTGCATAAATAATTTTTTTACAAATGGTGGATAAATAAATTGTAAACAATAATTCTATTGATCGAAAGTTTGCAGCGTAGTTGATTCTGTGCGTCGTACGGATCCTCGGGCGTGGGGTGGGGGGCGCCAGTGGCGCCAACGTTGGGAGGGATGGCGGTTTAATATCAGGTGAAATCCATCGTGGCGTTTCCAATCAATCGGCTCCTTCCGGCGTAACCAGGGGAACATGAAACGTGCGGGAAAACCAAACTTTCCTATCGCTTTCTCTCTACCTCCATTTGTGGGCGTGATCGGGGTTCTCGGGCCGAGAAAAGGTGCGTGCGTCGGTGTGGCACAAACACACACACACACCAATGTCCCAGTCGCCCACCAACACACATAAACATATACGTGTCCCAAGCCGGTATCGAAAGATTCCCCGAAAGGTTCGTTCGATTTTTTCTTCTTCGACACTCCAAATTCCAACAGAGCTTCTTCGACGAACAATCATCACAACCCAAAGTCCTACGAACCACAAAAGAGGCACGTATGACGTCATACGTGTGTCTCGATACTCGCGAAAATTGTCTCGAAGAAGGCGAAGTTTTCTTGCTCAAGTGCTTCGGGCCACACATCGAAATCCGGAGGTCATAACCCACGAGAAGCTCTTCTAACATCGTCCCGAATATTTGTTGGGGGTTTTTTTTTTCACATTTCTCATTGGAGTTTACCTCTGCGATCTCTGGGACCCCCGAAAAAATGGGTTATTCATGCTCGCCGTCTCACGAATTCCAACGTTCATCATTGACGAATGGGCTATTGAATTTTTCGGACAATTTATTAGGAGCGAATGAGACCGATGAGTCGTGGGAGGATATTTGTGAGAAGGATGGATTTGTACGGATAACGAGAGGGTTTCGTGCGAGTGTTTGGCTTCGGACGAGTCAGATCGATGGCGTAATAGCTCGGCTGTGTATCAGGCGAGTAGCTTGCGAAGAAGGGTTCGAAGCTCCCTTTCCCCTTCCTGCCCCCCCTGCCCCCTTATAACCAGGAGACACGAATTCACAGATGTTCGAGGACCGGAAAGGTCGAACAGCCGGTTTCCCCCATCGATCCCCACCCCAGGGGCCAGGCTGGCATGCGTGACGAATCACAGGAGCAATGTGGGGGGGGGGACTCGTAGGACGTACGTGCATGTACTACGTTCCACCGACGACACACAGAGGGCCCTCGTGTTTATATATATTTATATATATATATATATATTAATACACATTTACCTATTTTATTGATATCGTTTTTTATTTTAGTTTAAACAATGAAATGTCATGATCGAGTAACATAATATAATTTATTTGAATTATTCGGTTTAGAAATTTCGAGGATTGAACGAATCGTGTGAAACGATTAAGTATTAGCTCTGCAATAATATATATACATATATAATATATAATATAATATATATATATTTATATATATGTATATCTAATTCTGTATATGCAATATACGGAACAGACAAAGGCTGTACACTCCAATACCGAGAATAAGTTAATCGCGTTGCCGTTGATAAAGGGTTGAATAAAATATATTCACATATTCGTAACAGGAGCGCATGTCGTGGAAGAAGGTGAAGCAGCGTGAAGCGGGATATTCTCGGAGACCGTGGTGGCTCCACCGTGGGAGAACGTTTCTTCACTCCCGGTATCGAGTTTCACGAATGGGGAGGCAAAAGAAATAATATATGTATATGTATATAATAAAATTCTTTCGAATTAATTTGATCGTAAATGCGAATGAGATTTGTCGACAATTTTAGTGAATAATATACATTTTTTTCGTTAGTATTGAATAAAATGTCGGAATTATTAATTTTAGGATCAAGTCGATTATATTGGACTGCGTGATCATTTACTTCTTTTTTGTAACAACATAAGATTAGAAAAAAGGTTTTGATGTCCTACTCTAATTTGTTTTTTAATTTGTTAGACATTTTTTTTTGTTCGTTGGATCATAGATCGTCGAATATTTGTAAATATAAATTTGTTTGAGTATTTTTTTCAGACAATGAATAACTAATTTTTAAAGTAATCCTTTCTAGAATCCATGTTCTGGAATTGTATCGATAACATTTTAGAATTTGTCATTTCTATATTAAATCGCTTATAGATCGGCGCTATCATTTTTTTTAATGATGATATAAGATTTAATACAGCATTTTATCCATTATCTATATTATATACATATATATATTTTTTGTTTGTTTGTCTATTTGAATTAATTTCAGTTGAATCATGAATCCTTGCATTGTTTTCAGACCGATATTCCGGACCATTTACTCCAAAATGAATATCCCCTTCAGCTGGCTCAGCTCCATACGAGTCATTGTCGAACAATCGTGTTGTTTATTTTGTCTTTTATCATCGTTCAGATTGGCCGATCAAAAGCTGTGAGAGTATAGCCAAAACTGTCTGTGGTGCAACGCGATGATGCACCGAGACACGCATTGCACACACCGTCGAGGGCTTTGTCGCGAGCGTGAACATCGGGAACTCGTGCAGGAGTACTTGCACGTACTAGGGTAACATCCGTGAAGAAAAGGATTCGGATGTGTTTGCTTCGCAAGTGCACCGAGTACGTGTAAAGTGTTCAATTCATAAAAATGAGTACTGCACAAAGCTTACGCAACAACTTCATCCTCATCAAAATTATATTAAAAAGTTAACAAAAAAAAACAAAAAAAAAAAACAAACAAAACAAAACAAAAATGTTTGAATAAATAGATCAATTTAATTAATGCACGAACATAAAAATGTTCAGGAGCAGATATTTTGTTTTCGCTCCTGATATCTGTCACTCTTAGCCCCCCCCCCCATTCCATCGTCTATGGGAACCAAGGGTTCGAAGGATCCAAACTCGGTTTCATCCACAGCTGCCAACAACCTCCTGAGTTCACATGTTCGCCTGACAATTGTCACCCATCGTTTGATTAATATTCATACGCAGAAGTCTAAAAACTGGTAATCACACAATTCACACCAATTTGGACATCATTGTCGAATTTTATACGCGCCAAGCTTTCACATTCCAGTATTAATTCTTGAGAGTATTTATTATTATTTTTCGTACGAGTTAACATTATTGAGTTGACCAATTGACCAACTTTTTCGTGCACTGCGTTTGTTCATCGACGTAACAAAAATGTCGATAAAATCTCATTGGCCCAGTCCCATCGGGCCGGGGGGGGGGGGGGGGGGGGCAGGACAACGCGTGCGAAACGAGTCCTTGATCCGGTTCGGGGCAGGTTGGTATCAGGAGCCCAGAAAACGTTTGGCTAAACTATTATTGGATGACATACAAAAGTGTCAGGGAAGCATAAATTGTTTCGGCGAATTCGGTGCGAATGGTGTTGGGATCTCGAGCGAATAGGTCGGATGGGCAGGATGAGAAATGCGAATGCGTCACGAATCATTTTGGGTAGTGTGCGTATGTGTTTGTGTTATAATAGGAGAACCGAAGACGGAACTCACGGTGACGTTGATCATGTGCGGGTATGGGGTTTGGGTGGCTTACACGAACGTTAGAACGTTGTTCTGGATAATGCAATGGTAAACAGCTGGATCAGGACCACATGGGAGACGGAGAGTTCGTTGGTCTCAGCTGGAGAGAGTTCCTTAGCCATCCCAAAATTGGGGACGATAAAATAGGGGTGTAGCACGTGTGCCACGCCACTACAGAGTTCAACGCCCAGCCCAGGGGGCGTTTCGATGCGGGCGTTTGATGTCCCGCAATTTTGGGGAACTAGATGTATATATATGTATATATAATTGATGCCTCTCAATCTCGAGGGTGTGTATACATATATTTAATTAACCCAAGTAAAAAAATTATATATAAACTTATGAGATTGGGCATATATAGTTTTTATATAGTCTATGTATATATAATTTTATTACTTCAGAATGCATCCCAATTTCGGAAGCATATGCATATACCTGTACATAGATTTATATGGCTCATTTTATTATTACGTTTCATCGATAATTTGATATATCAAGAAATAATATCAATATTCAAATCAATATAAAAATTGAATAATAATATTAATAATAATAATATTCAATGATAGTTATATATAGTCGATATATATAATTGTTTACTTCAGAATGCATCCTAATTTCAGAGGCTTATATATATATATAGATTGATACGGCTACTATTATTATTACGTTTAATTAATAATTCAATAAATTAAGAAATAATATTAACATTCAAATCAATATAAAAATTGAATAATAATATTAATAATATCAATATTTAATTCAATAATATTCAATGTCCATGAACAAAATAAAACATTCGTACACGATTTTTTTTTAAACTACCGGTAAATACCGGCGATTTGGTTCTAAATGTATTAATCAGAATTTTTGAAAGTGTTCAACTCAAATATTTGCAGTTCGAATGATTTATCGAAGAAAAAACATGAAACTTCGAATACCGATGAAATTTCAAACAGTTCGATGAATTGTCCCCTCAATTTGATGCTGATTCAAACCAGATATTCTCTTAGCGCTGTTCGTAAACGTTTAATCCCATTTTTCTTTTATTTTTTAAGGACACAATAACTTTCGAATATTTGTAAGCTGCAAAGATTTTTTTACTAATTACCAATTATCGAAGGGCCTAACGAGAATACGTGTATAATTGTTTTTTTTTTTTATTTTTAAATTTTTTAAATTTGTGTCTGTGTGAAAAGGAGACGCGCGGTGCCCTCATCGCGGTTTCCGAACCGCCTCTCGTCGTCAAGGTTCCGCCCCGCGAGTTTGACGCCCTGCCCTCCGCGGGTGCCGCCCCCGCTCATCGAACAGGAACACAGAAAACCGTAGGAACGTTCAAGGTTTTCGCGTGATCGTAGTACCGCGCCTATCCGACGGGTGCGGGTGAAAACCCGGAAGGACGAAAGTAAATGAAGGACGAAACGACGAAGAGCATTGATTCCATAGAAGACCTTCGTTATAATAATGTCAATAAAAATAATAGTATATTATGACACTAGTACGAAAAAAAATTTTCTGACGGGTGTGAGTTTGCAGAACGAGCCGAAGGCGAGAATTGCAATCACACGAGCCCAGAAAACGTTTTTCGTACGCGTGTCGTACGATTTTTTATGTCACAAGGTCCGTAAATGCGGTTTGAAGCGAACGCAGTGAGCGTAAAACCGCACTTTTACGGACAGCGTGACATAAAAATAATAGTATATTATGACACTAGTACGAAAATTTTTTTTCTGACGAGTGTGAGTTTGCAGAACGAGCCGAAGGCGAGTATTGCAATCACACGAGTCCAGAAAACGTTTTTCGTACGCGTGTCGTACGATTTTTTATGTCACAAGGTCCGTAAATGCGGTTTGAAGCGAACGCGGTGAGCGTAAAACCGCACTTTTACGGACAGCGTGACATAAATAAATTAATGAACATATATATATATACACACATTATTATTTCGAACCATATTGACCCCTGGAAGCTTCAAAATAAAATAAAAACCCAAAATAAGGGCTAACCTAATGTACATCTATATATTAGGGCGGCCCCTATTTTCGATTTTTTTTTATTCTGATGCTGTCGGAGAATAATATGGTTTGAGATCATTTAAAAATACTATTCTCAAAAATTCGGGCCCCTATCTTAAACCTTAATTCTGCCTAACTACATAACGAACTTCGAGAGGCTGGCGGCAGAATGAAGAATTCAGATGGGGATCTCAAATTTTAAAGATATTTTTTTAAAATTATTTCGAACCATATTATCTCCCGGAAATGCTGAAATAAAAATAAAAATCCAAAATAAGGACCACCCTGTATTATATTATATATACAGCGTGATCCTTAATTTGGATTCTTATCATTATTTTATTGCACGTGAAATTTCGAATTTCCGGCTCTCACACGGTCCCTCTTGATATTGCTCGGGGTCATTCGGACCCCAATGCGTCAAGAAAATGTTTGTTACTAAGACAAATGGATTCCCAACGATTCCGAATGGCGTTTCGGATATTCATTCACATCCCGCCAATTCACCTATGAAACACCCAAAACAACAATAATAACAATAATAATAACTGGAATGGGTCAGTGTATTAGACGACTTGTGTTAGACGACAAAAAAAAAAAAAAAAAAAAAAAAAAACAATATCAAGTTTGTAATATTCTGTGAGAGCACAAGTCTGTCACGTACGTATACGTGGGTCTCTCGATGTTCTCTCCGTCACTCTTTCGCTTCGACGTCTCCGTTCCTGGATGTGATAAATCGCCGACCATATCTCCTTGACCCCCCGCGCCCCAATATTTGCGTCTCGACGAGACAGAATTGAATCTCTTACGTCTGACCGACAACCCGGGTTGCGCCGTATCTACTGGACTCTTATCCACAGGCTAGTAAGGTCGTCGTTCAATATATATATATATATATATATATATATATATATATATATATATATATATATATATATATATATATATATATATATATAAATATATATATATATATATATATATATATGTATATATACATATATAAGCGGGACGAAAAAGATTCAAACGATCCGTTAGTGACGGGGCGCACCACGTAAACGCAGCAGCCAATTCTTGTCAGATTTTCAAAAATCGTCGCATCACTCGTGACACACAGTTTCATCTTGTCGTTCACCCTGGAAGCCTCTCGCGTCGGTGTAATAATCATCAAACTAATCCCCACCCACCTGTCCGAAAATTTAATAACGCCGATAATTTTCTAGTTCTTTTCTTTTTAATTTTATTTCTATGAAAAACGTGATTGAAAAAAAAAATTTAGATTCAAAGAGTGACAGAACAATTTGTTCATTTGTCGTTGTTGTTATTTTGTAGTTTTTTTTTTTTCATTTTCTATTTCCACGAAAAACGTGATTTTGAAAAAAAATTGAGATTCACAGAGTGAAAGAATCATTTGTTATTTTATTGTTATTTTGTGGTTCATGAAGTTGGGGTCGTTCGAGTGTGTGTGTGTGTGTGTGTTTGTGCGGGCGTGTTCAAGTTAATTCAACGCGTGGTGTTGTTGCAGATGGAATGCAGTATTACGATGATTAATCGTTAATGTTGAAAATAACGTTCTCATTATTTTTGTTGGCAATCGAAGGAGTGCGAGAGGGTGGGGAGGGGGAAGAGAGAGAGAGAGAGAGAGAGAGAGAGAGAGACTCCGCTCCCGCGAACCGTATTATCTCGAGACGCCGACTTGCGTCAATCGATTTTTCCTAGTACTCTTCTTTCTCTTTATCGCTCTCTCTCTCTCTCTCTTTCTCTCTTTTTCACTCCCCCTCTTTTTGAATCTCTGTCACTCACATATCGATAATCTATTCGCGGGGGCAACATCAGTACCGAGTCAGGATTCTGTGAATCAAGTTGTCGCGGATTTACAAAACGTTTGGGATCCAGCAATTGGATTTTTCAAAAGAAAAAAAAAACAAAAAAGAAAAAACTAAACATCAAAACGAACGATTTTTAAATTAATTAATTCAGTTTCGAGTCCGGAAAATAATCTTTCATTTTCTTCGTTAGTATAAAAAACAATATTCGGTTTTTTTTAAATAAAATGTGAAAGCATAGAAACGATTGAATTCTTTTTTTGTGGCAAATGATTTTTTACTCTTGGATAAAATGAGACAATGAAAATTTGTGAACAGGTTTGCAAATTGAAGTGCTAGAATTTTCTGTGGTTACGTGGCACGGTGCTGTTATCGTAACGGGTGTGTGAAGATAAATTGAGAAACATTGAAGTTTTATAATTGACGATGATGTTTCTGAACGATACTCTGCTGGTGCTGATGTACACCGCGAACATGATGGCGACACTGCCGAATAAAACGGACAGTCGGGGATCGACCGAGGTCGAGGTTGAACGTCAGAATGTCACGACCACGACCATGTCACCTGAAGAGGAAGCCAACAATTTTGACTTTGAAGACGGTATTTATTATTATTATTTTTCTTTCGATTTTCAAGTTTCGTCGGATGACAAAAATATATTTTCCTGTTCAAAAGCATAAAAATTCACGAAATGCTTCGTTATAATAATCATCAATGGAATAATTAAGTTACATCGATGTTTGATTGACGACACTGAACGTTACCAAAGAGAAAATTCAGAAAATTGCAGGTCGAAATATGATTTACAGAATTATTTCATGCCTTTCTATATTGAAAAAAAAAAAAATTTAAGCGATTTGAAAAAAATTAATTGAATATGTCACAATGACTCGTGTAATTGTGACGAATGGAATTGTTATTCGGTCTAATAGATATCTGTTGTGTCAACAATCATTTTGTATTTTCAATAACACCAATAAATTTAGTTTCCTCGATGCATGGCATATCGAAACAAATATGTTTTTGTGTTTGAATGCATCATTATGATGTGTTGTGCCAATTGCCATTTGATCGAACCGTGTTATTGACGGTGACTGTAGATTTTCGAAACAAGATCGATGTGCAATCGTTTCCGATAACCGTGCCGATGATTCAATAAAAATAATATCACGCAAATCGCTTTTTATTGAAACATCGACATTTTTCCTTATTTTTTCAATGTGGAAATCATGTGCGATTTCTCATTAATATCTTTCACTTTAGAAATATATCTTTCACTTTCAGAAACAATTTATTATTTTCCACTCAAAATAAATCACAGTCGAGAAATAAAACTTTTCTGCATCACGATGAGCCAATGTAATTGAATAAATAAAAAAACATTTTTTTTTACAAATGCAGAATGGTATATGTGGCGTTGCTACAGGCCGTACGGTTGTTTCTACATCGGTGCCCCTTGGTCGGGTGAGAATCGTCCGGTTTCGACGTTTCCGGGTCGTCCGGACGCCGTGGCTCCTCATTACATGTTGTACACGCGTAATCGTTCCGACAAACCCCACGAGTTGCTCATCGACGATTACGAAACCATTCGAAAATCATTTCTGAATAATTCCACCAACGTGTACTTCATCATACACGGTTATCTCGATAACGGCGATAAAACGTGGATCCTGGTGAGTGTTGTGGAACAAAAAAAAAAATAAAAAAAAAAAAAAACATTATGCAGTATGACGATTTTTCCAAATTCTATAATTTCCGAAATAGATTGTTTTTCGTTTGAAAGTGTATTACGGTTTCGAGTTCAATAATCAGCCAAGGAGGCAAGAAAACATGTTTGGAACTTTATTTTTCATTTCAAAAGCAAAATTAATATTCGTAACTGCGATCAAATTTTTTTTTTAAATGGATTACGAAATATAAAAAATACCACTATTTTTGGAGATATGTTATATTTTTCTTTTACATATATAACGATTTTTATAATTTAATATTCTTTCGATTTGAGAGATGTGGCAGAAGAAGAAAAAAAAATTAAATACTAGCACGCCTTTTTTATATGTAACCTATAAATATGCTCAATCTCATATATAGTTTATATATAGACTAAACATAATTTTTCAACTCGAGATACTGCATAATAATCGTAAATAGCGAGAAAAAAAATTGATCGTTATTATTATTATAAAAACGAATATTTTACAGCGAACAAAACGTGAATTGCTGATACGCGAGGATTGCAACGTGATCGTGGTGAATTGGATCGGCGGCGCCGGTCCCCCGTATCCCCAAGCAGTGGCGAACACGAGATTGGTCGGTGCAATGACTGCAAGATTGATTGCGCAATTAATCGAAATCGGTGGGGTGGCAATGCGGAAGATTCACGCTATCGGTCACAGCCTCGGAGCTCACACCTGTGGTTACGTCGGTTATCAACTCAGAGTTCAGTACGGTTACACGCTTGGACGAATAACTGGTAAAAAAAACAAAAAAAAAATAATGATAACAATAATATAAAATTTGATAAACTAAAAGTTCATTAAAAAAAAATATATTACTACATTTTCTAAATGGAGTCAAATCGGCTTGATCCTTTTCCATTATTTTTTGGTTCTTCTGACAAAATCAAGATGGTCAACAACAACAAAAATTGTTACGACATCAAAACATTTTCAATTCGATGAAATGAATTTTTGTGTTTTTTTTTTTCATTGTCCCAGGACTCGATCCAGCCGAGCCCCACTTCAGCAATACGTCACCGATGGTCCGACTCGATCCCACGGACGCTGACTTCGTGACTGCGATTCACACGGATTCGAGTCCGTTTATCAGTGGAGGTTTGGGTATCAGTCAGCCAGTGGGTCACATTGATTATTATCCGAATGGCGGTAGAAATCAACCGGGTTGCAACAATGGCGTTTTGAATTCTATAACTTTGGAACGTGGCAGTTTTTTTCGAGGCAAGTACAATCCTCCCCCCTCCTGAAATTTTAAGCAATCGAATCATACCTTCAACGAAATTACTTGATTTTCATTGTTCATCTTTTTCTTTCTCCCTCGCCCATCGAACAGGTATAAAAAGATTTCTCGGTTGCAATCACATTCGAAGCTACGATTATTTCATCGAGAGCATAAATTCGGCGTGTCCGTTCATCGCCGTGCCCTGTTCCAGTTGGACACGTTTTCGCGAAGGTGCCTGTTTCGACTGCGTCAATCAATATTGTCCGAGATTCGGATTCGACGCTCAGCCCGGAAACTATCACGCCTCGGTCTACCTGATGACCGCTTCGGAAAAACCATTTTGCAGTGAGTCATGTTCAATAGTAGTCAAAATTTCGAATGACGTTGTAGCGAATATACGATATTCCGACATTCGAGCTTTTCCACGCGTAAATTATCAAAGTTAGGTACATGCCGTCGCTGACATTTTTGTAGGAAATTCAATTATCTGCAACATTGTTTATGTGACATTTTGGTCTATATAGCCTTGTTTAGCCAGCGTTTGGACGGTAAGGTAAAACAATAACAAATCGATGGATTTTGAGTGCAGCAGGACGCCACCGTTAGAGGGCGTCGGCCGACCGCCGCGCGCTTATTGACCGCGAAAATTTGAAATTCCGATGTTTTTTTTTGTTTCTCATCGCACGTTCTCTCACGTCGCACGAATCATCCAGAGGGCCATTATCGGGTGACGATAAACATATCGAAGACCGACGAGAGCCTCGTTCACGGCGGTGAGGTCGGAATGTTCGTTATCCGTGTGATCGGATCGAATGGGAAAACAACGGAACGCATGGCGTTGAGCGGGAATTCGGAGTACTACGAGCCGGGTACCGTTCATAGAATCGTATTGCCCGGCGATGTGGTTGGCAATCCGGAAGCCGTGGAAATCACTTGGGAGTATCAAACTTCCATGTTCAATCCATTGACCTGGCGACTTCTTCACAAACCTAGAGCCTACATCGACTCGCTCGTCGTTGATAGCCTGGAATCCGGCCAAGGGTATGTTTCTCTCCCACATCCGCCATTTTGGTTCTGTCGTTCAACGATATTTTTTCATTCAATCCAAAATATGTACCGAGTGATACATGAATTATTATTGATGGTTTGTTAAAAATTGAAAAACAAAAAAAAAACAAAAAAAAAATACATACCAATATTGACGTTTCCGAATTTTTTAGAATTACAGTATGTACCGGCAGTTCGAAAGCTCTGATCGCAAACGAGGCGAGAACTCTGACGCCGGACGGTTGTCAACACGGTGATCTGGATCAAGTCTACACATTGGTAACATCGTAACGGAATAACGTTTTGTAGAAGATACAATGCAAATTCATTTTTATTATCAGCTTTGTTCGATATTTTGATTTGTCGATAAACCGTGTGTGTGTGTGTGTGTGTGTGTGTGTGTGTGTGTGTGTGTGTGTGTGTGTGTGTGTGTATGCACGCGTGTGAAAAATAAAAGTCTGGGGTGTAAAAAATGGCGGCCAACGAGCGGAGCTGAGATCGTGTTAATTGGTGGTTAACGATTTACCGTAACTTGAACCAGTGTTACTCTCGCTAGTCATTGGGAATCTCACAATAAACCCACGAAAAAGTGACCCGAGAGTTTTTCGTTCCATTATCACGAAATGGCGAGTCTGTGAAATCGACAATACACAACTCAATCTTCGATCATCATCGAATCATCAAAAACGAAAAAAATCGGATTTTGTAAATCGGCCTAGGCAACATTTTAACAATGCAATTTATCATTCGAGATTATACGAAGAAGTTTGTTCGCATAAAATATTTTAATAAATAACAAACAATAAAAAATAAAAATCCTTTTGCGATTATACTGACGCAACAAAAATTACGTTTACATGTATTTTTTTTTCGTGTTCATGGAGAATTGCTGATTCGAAGCAATCAGATCTGTCTCGATTCATTTTCATTGAATTTATAATTAAACGATGTATTAATTTTAAGTTAATGTTACATGATTATACCGAATCGTTTGATCTTGATCCGGTCATCTGGTAGCTGCTGCCCCCTGCTGGCTCTCGGCGAACGTTCCGTCGATAACCACGCGATCTGATTTTCGAAGGAAGAATGCTGTTTTGTGATTCCATTTCGACCTCCTTGGTCACGCTTACCGTCGGCAATGAAATGTCCCGAGTTATCCGACAGTTGCTCCGCACTATATCATGACGCAGTACGTAGCATCAACGAATTAAATTCAACTCGCCAGCTGGTGGCAATTTAATTATTTTCTTTTAAATCTTGCTCCTCGTTTTATCTGCAAACGGTGCTTTTTAATGAATTGATGGAACAAACTATAATCAATTGATGAATGGAATAACAACAAAAATCCGCTATCGCATAATATCAATAATGTACAATACTCTCCGACTCAGATCCCGAGTAGAATTAATAATCTCAAGAATAGTATCAATATTGGAAATAATACGATCCTTCGTTGCGAAAGTTTCAAATTAACCAAATTAAATCATCCCTAATATCGAAGATGTGAATTTCGCGTCTTGGGTATAATTTTTTTTTGTACGGTGGTAGATCTTTCGTTGTTTTTTTTTTTCGGTTTTTTTAAATTGCAACAATAGATGGAGATCAATAAGTTTAGCGAAGAAGCATTTGATGTGACGACGATGGTGAAACGTGACGAGAATCCGATGGTGATCAAATGTTCCGGTACACACGAGCGTATCTCCGGTGCACTCAGTCGGGCACCGGCCTCTTTGCTCTCCGGACGTAGTCTCTCTCGAACAGCTCTAGAACCCGTGTGGCACAAAACCCGGACAATAAAAGTACCAGTTGCTCGTCGTCACTTTCACACGACGAGGAGTCGGTCTCTAAAAAAAAAAAACAAAAAATTTCTTTGAATTTAAAAAACGCCCGAAGCCCTGAAACATCGACTTACCGATCGAATTTACGAATTCACAAAAACTTTGAAAATTCACGAATCTGAACGATTGGAAAAATTGGTGAAACACCCCCTCCCCAATCAAATTTTGATTGTTCGATTTTATCGTGTGTTGTTATTTCAACGATTTGTCAACAAATTCACCGAGTGCAAAAGTTTAACATTTTTTTAATTTTTTGGGCAAAACAGATTTTGAAAAATCTGTTGACCGATAGAACAATCGGCGGAGACGTCGTTGTTTCTTCATTTCTTCACGTTTTTTTATCCTTCAAATTTTCCAAACCAGTGCGTTGCATCTGTTGATTGGTAAATACCGGAAGTCGCCGTGAGGTCGTTGTGCCATGGCGGGTTAATGATGGAGGCAGGAAGAACGTTCTCCGACATGACAGAGTAAATTCTTAGAAAGTGAGTGTAAATTTCGTTCGTTCAATTGTAATTTCATTCGTTATTTATTATTTTTTTTTTTTCTTAAATGAATATTTTGTACGTTTTTTTGTTTGTCGATTTTACAGATCCTCCTAATTGCCATAATGATTTTTATTTTTTTCCAAAACTTTATCGAACTATAATGAATTAAAAAAATCGTGTTGAAAAATATTCGGTAAACTGAGTTGAAATGAAATTAACGCGAAATCAGCGCAAAAAATAGGAGAAAAAAAATCACTCTCCAAGGATCGTACTGCAATTATTCCATTCCCACCTGAACATCCAAATTCATCGATATCCAACTTATGTAATTCCAATGAATCGCAATAACATTGAGCAATCAACACTTCCCTTGCTATTATTTCATTGTTTCGTAAATTCACAAATTTTCAACAATGTAAAAATTTAACGTGTTTAATCATCCAACGATTTCATGTCGAACAATCAGCAAGCACGAAATTCGCGAATGAAGGCTCGCTCGAGTTATCGCGAAGCATGAAAAACGTGATCGCCACAAAAGATTTGAAAAGAGAAAAATGAAAAAAAATAAAATCACATTGAAATCGTGGCTCCTGGAAAGACCAGTCGAAGGTGCGCGCGTCGCACGAGTTTGAAGCAAGTCGTGATGCATATAGTAGTACGTAAAATGGTCACGGGCGCCAACGTGAGTTCGAACGTGCACCAACACATCGACTAATCCTAACGTTCGTACAAATCGTTCGACACGAAAACTACACACACAAACACACGCACACACACGTACACGCTTGTTCACGTGTGTGGGCGATCGTAAAGCGCAATGTACGAACGAACAAACGTGAAAGAAACACTCCAAGGCAACTCTGGCGCTTTCACCACGAGTAGATGTGTATAGAACCACTCCGGCTCGGATCTTCGAACAACGCGTCGAGCACATACGCCATCAACGTGTACGAAATTCTGTTGATCAACGATTCGCAATCCGGGATCGGCAGATTGATTCAATGAAAATGTATTTTTACGTACTTTTTCAAACAAAAAATTATCATTGATTATCGTGGAATAATTAATATTTTCACATTTAGGCCCTGTAATTGATGGTTCATTAACCATCGAAAATTCAGTCAAAAATTAACCATCGAAAATTCAGTCAAAAAGGTATTTCGAACAGATTTTTGACTATTTCTATATCACCCGTCCGCAACTGGCATCTATATATCTATAACAGCCTTGAATTCATAATAAGATAAGAAAATTATATTTTCTGATTTGTTTTTCAAATTTTAGGACCAATAATTTTGGAAATAAAGAGCGAACGTGGTCTATTTTAGCATATTATTGAGAATATCTTCTCAAATATTCTGTTGAAAATTATGAAAAAAATATTTTTGTATTCCACATGATAAGCCCATTCAAACGATACCCCACATGATACATGAAATTATTTTTTTTTCTTTCTTTGACACAAGCATTACTGTATCATCAAAATGCGCTCTTTCAACAAAACAAATGACAAGGACTAGGTCGCGTCCTGTAAATCTGTCTATAAGTGTAAAATTCGGAGCTGAAGTCATTCGGAGCAAGCCTGTGCGCAGGCGCTCCGTAGAAAAGGTGGGTCAGGTCACGGTTGAATAACCTATAGGGCATGGCATAGTTGAAACAGATCCGACTGTTAATAATGCTCGAGGTTTCTCCATTCGAATAACACCTGAGCCAAAAGACATCGACATAGGCACCAACCGTGATACTTATCGCGAACTACTGTCAATCACTCACGATGACTTTTCCAATACTCATAATGACGATGCAGTTGTGTTAAAACGTCGACACATACCAGTCTGATGTAGATAAAAAGAGTTATTCACCCGTTAAACAGTTTATAAATGTCTCACCTGACGTGTGTCAACATGCATATCAATTGACACGTTTCAAATGTATAATCAGTCTCAACAACAACGCAGGTATGATAGGATGGAAAAAAGTAGTCAAGTAGCTTGTTGGGCACGCACATGATAGGGTTCCGAAGTCATTCTGTCGTAGCCCATTGACGAAAGATGTTATCTCTAAAAAAACGTTAACGAAAACTTTTGTATTTATTTTTATAGTTTTCGTAAACCATTTTTGTTACGGTGTTCGTTATAATATTATATCGAATGTACTAATTAAAAGCTCAATTCTTGAATTTTTACAGATTTTTTGAATTGATAGTTTAGAAATTAGAGAGATGGGGGGGGGACACTCAGATGACGACTTTGAAAGCGAATATCTCGTGACTGAAGGGTTGAAATAAAAAGGTTTCGGGACATTTTGAATTGCATTTGAGGAGACCTATTGAAAGACACCTCACTCGATGGGGTGAGCAAAAAAAATGTTAAGTCCACTTTTTAATCCGTGGGGGGGGGGGGAGATCAATATTTTTTTTAAGCCAATCATTTCTGTTTTTGGGTCATCGATCTACGTGTCTGTGTGCCAAATTTCATCTCAATCGGTCCATAAATGAGAGAATGAGAGGACTGTGACATACATCCAGACGGACGGACAGACCGATCAAAACCATGAGGGTTCCCAGATTTCTAAAAAACCCTAAAATGACGCTGAACGCCGGTGTAAAATGAACCAACAGCTCGCCGATCGTCGACCTAGGATCTCAAATCAAAGACATCAGTGATTTATCATATCCCGAACAATTTCCAACATTGATTCGGTAGCTCGAAACAGAAAAAAATGTAAAAAAAAATCGACCGATCCTTACCGATTTATAACGATCTTCGTCGATTTTTCGTTGTCGTTGTTGTTGTTGTTACCAATATGCACCGGTTCGTACCGGTTATTTGCAAAATGATTTGTTATCGATGGTGGATCGTGACCCAAGGACATTCCCCGGCTCGTGATATCGGTGAAACGTATGAGCAAATCCAGTTTTGAGGCCCGCAGGCTCGAGAGAAGTTACAAATTCGCTCGTACACGCGAGTAACCGATCCACACACACACACACACACACACACACACACACGCACACTTACGTGAGTCGCGTGGTTCTCGAGATCGTGCAGAGTGAAATTTAGCGACGGTAGCCGTTCGGGCGAATTCGTGCAACCCGTGGACCGTCAACCTGGAGGGGACTCCGCCTTCGGCGTGACTCCGTGATCACCGACGTTGAATTGTGTAACTTATTTGCTCTCTTCGGGATGAAAACACGGAGAGAAAGGTACGGCGCGGGTTTATTGCGTCACCGTAAATAAAGTTCGGCCTCGAGTGTACATACTACATACGTATCGTCATACGCATGTGGCTTTCTCCGTCTTCATCTATCCCAACGAAGCTCCGAATTGTCCCGTCCTTTTTCATTCGGCGTGTGTGCCAGATCTTCGGGGTCCCGGTCGCGCCAAACCAACCGGCCAGACCCCGGGGGAACACGCAATTTTCCGTGAAGTTGACCACATGCGCATGAATCACGGAATGTGTACCACGATGAGGCAACGCGTCTTATTCTCTCTTGCGTTATTACAAAATTCCCGAAAAAACAAACAACAACAGAAGGACCATCGCATATTCATCAAGGCGTCAAGGACATTTGGAAAATTACGATCAAATTGTGTGAGTCGCTCGAAGAGTCAATTGACATGTGGGTCAAGTTGTGATTTGCGAAAAGTTTATCAATTCCAAGCTTCTGAATGTAAGCTAGGACAAGAAAATCTCGTGGGCTTGAAATACAGGTGTTACGTTTATGTTAAAATTCTACATGAAAGTGGAAAAAAATATGTAGGACAGATCAAGGACGATCATTGTGGTCTTCTGCCTACATTCTTCCCCAGCTCTCCAACGAAAAAAAAAATACACGATTGCTACTCAACAGCCCCTCACTCGTCCGAAATCGGTGTATGCAATCGCGTTTCACTTCCTCCTAATCCAAAGTACAACCCTCCTCTCGCCCCGGCCTCTCTCCTCTCTGCTTCACCCCACTCCGACGGGTGAAAGGATGAAAAACCAGAAAACATCGTGCAGCCGTGCTGTAACAAGACAAAACGTTTTCCACCATCGTCGAGAATTCAAACGTGGTGCGCGTGGAAAATAGTTATTGCAGCTGTGTACGATATATAAATATATATATATATATACATAAGAGCGTGTACGAGCGAACGCGATTCGGTTAGGCGATTTGCACCCGGGGCAAATCGTATTCGCGGTTCTGCTGGTGCACCGGGGTTCCATCGACTTCCTGTACAATTAGTCACGGCAGCGTAACGACACGCCATCGTCATTAATGCATACGGCCACGGTTACGAGCTGACACGAGTTTATTTTTGCGGTAGTCATCCGGCAAGAACGAGGGACAAACGCGAAGCGTCGAGCAGGATGGCGCACCATTAGAGGAAACGTTAGTCAGCGTTATCTCGAAGACCGAAATTTTTCTGGGTTCTGGTTAAAATCTGATCTTCCAAGGTTGAGTCTGCAACGCCATTGGCTTGGGGCAAGTTTGGGAGCCAGGCTGAATTCTGGTGATAGCGACCATGCAGGAGCTTGAAGAACTAGCTGGATCCTGATTCTTTGATCGCGTCCAATTTTTCAGCAAAGATCGTAAAACTTACTGGATGATAACTCAGGTCCAGCATCGGTGATTGTCCTTTGCCCATTAGCACAAGTGTTCTTAGCCCAATCAAGTTTGGGAATGATGGCCCGGTTGTTTCTTTAAAATTGAGGAGAGTCTGTCATTGACGACAGTGCCATCGTTGATCTCTCAGCCCACTCCGTGCACCCACCAAATAATCTTTGGTGACTAAATTTCACCATTGGGGAATAATAGTCACCTGCCAATCGTGATGCACAATCCATAGCCGAAACTTCGTGAGATGAATCCCATTGGAGCCATTTAGCAAGGACCTTAGAACTCCAAAATGATCATGTGCTGAGGTGCTTTCCCTCATCACTCGAATTCCTAGGTTTGCCTGAAAAATTTCTATCAGCTCGTCATTTTTAATCAACATTATTTGATGTTGGTTGATCAAGTTGCAAGAAGTCTCATCTTCTAGTTCGATCGTTTCCCTCCAGGGTAGTCGCTGCAATCCAACGTTTTCCATGCAACGTCCGCGTCTCCATCGTTCCATGCGGCGACCACGTGAAACATCTTCACCAACTAAATTCCCGGGCAACAAGATTATCCGTCACGGCAAAGTCAAAGATCGTTCGGGATCGCTCTTGTCGATTATGTCAACTACCTCAACGTGAAAACAAATAAATAGATAAATAAACAATTTCGAGGCAAAAATCGTGAACGACCAATCTCTCGAGCATTATTATGTTAACACGACTGTCGATCAAAAAGACGTCAGATGGGCCGTCTCACAGTCGAAAGCAGCCCACGGGAAAGCAATCGCGAGAACTCTCGAGACCCGATTGGATTTGAGAAAGACACTCAAAACCTTATGATTATCATCGGCTCTCTGGCGCCGACATTTCGACGTCGAACGTCTCTCTCTCTCTCCCTTTCTTTCTCTCTCTCTCCCTCTCTCTCTCTCGTTTGTATCTGAGGATCGACCGTTGAAACTGGTACCCCGATGATCCACTTTGGAACGAAAGTCCGTGACACACCGGAATTGCCACAAACGAACGAAATAGTTTGTCATGAAAATCAGTCACCGGAATCCCATTGGATCGTTTATCGAATCGTTCGTCGGTCATCGAACGTCATCACAGTTGTTCTCCGATCCTTGCTGATCGTTTCTAAAACGTTCGGACGATCGAATAAATTGAAAAAATTAATAAATAAAAACATTGAAAAAAAGAACTCGTGAATAATTCATGGGGTGATAATTTATTCGGTTGTGGCGCTTACAAAAATGGAAATAAAAAAAAAATTGAATTAAACTTTATGTCGACATGTGTCCGCCGATTGACGCAATACGAAATTTTTTCGAAAATTGGACTAGGCCAAAAAAAATGACGCAACATCGATAGTGCGATGTTTCGCTTCCGGATTGAATTACTCACGAATTTACGATATAGGTGCAAGAAAGAAAAATTATTGACAATTGTAACACAGAGTTTAACCGTATCAAATTCATGATCACAATAGCTGTGTGTGTGTGTGTGTAAATCGACCCAAAAAAATCAAAACGTCTATAACTCGAGAACGGTTCAAGGTACAGCCCTCAAATTTTGCACACCTAAAGTCCCTCATAAGTTCTATGTAATCTGTAATTTTTCAGACAATCCATGCATCCCCTCGGACTTCACAGCCTTTTTTTATTCTCCGTTCGTTTTGGTTGTACACGTGTTGTTGTTGCTTTGTCTTTTTTTTTTTTTTTTTTTTTCAATAAAATAAAAGTGTCCGATGTGACAATTGGCCAGGTCGGTGGGAAGTTGGGTTTGGGCATGGTACGAGTTTGTTGGGACCGCGAGTCCCCCCTCCCCGTCCCCCCCCTCCACTGCCGAGCTACCATTCTACATACCTACTATTACTTTCGCCTCTGTTCGTTCTGGTCGAGACTTTCTTCGATCTCGCACATTCGTGCATTCCCCGGTAGAGCGAGAAATAATCGTGTGCGAGTGAGTGGCCGGCCGGGGGTCGGGGGGTGGGGTGGGGGGGGGGGGGAACGAAGAAACCTGCGACGGAGAGTGCCAAACACGGCGAGAGGGAAAGGGAAAGTGACGTGACTCGATCATCGCTATGGTTGTGTGGAAAAAACTTTGTAACGTGTTGTGTGTGTGTGTGTGTGTGGCGCACGGTTTACCTGGGCTTAATTACACGTCAAGCACAGGAAGTGCCGCAGCATTGCCGGAGGGAAGGACGCCGAATCTGGGCCACTAACTCGTCAACACTGCTGCCCCCCCCCCCCCCTCCACCCTTCGGCCCCCGGCGCCTGTGGCCGATCTCGAAGTCTCCGGTGGTACCACAGAATCTCGTACCTATCGTGCGTTTCGTCTCAAATTTTTCGCGACGACGAAAAAAAAAACTTTCCCAACGATAATTAATTGTCATCGATCTGTCGAATCGCAATTTTCGATTATTATTATTTTTATTTTTTTTTCGTTTTATTCGTCATACGATAAGCAGATATATGTATTTTTTGAATTATCTTCTCTGTACAAATGAATTTTGATGCAATAATGATGATTCTGCGGAACTGATGAATTTTTTTTTCATGTACATTGGTAGACGGAAAATAATATTGTGGCTTGATTTTTGTGTGATGAGAAATATACACCGTAATGGGATGGAGATTTTGGTACGATTGACGATTTTTTGCGGTATTTGAGAATTATTTTTCATGGAATGGAATACGGAAAATAAATGAATGACGTATCGAATCTCGAAGCCAAATTACTGATAAAAAAAAGATAGTTAAATATGTTAATCAATGATGATTTTGCGTTATTGAAGAATTATTATTCGAGGACTTGGGATAGAGGAAAAAAATTATCCACTGAATTTCCAAGCCCAATTCGAGTCATGATAAAAACTTGGTATTTCAATATTTCGATAACCATTGATTTCACGTTAAAGGACATATTTTCAAAGCACCGGGATACAAAAAAAAAAAATAAACAATCACTCAATCTCGAAGGTCAATTATTGAGACGAAAAAATTAATAGTTCGATGTTTCGATAATGAATAATTTTTCATGGAACAAAAATTCTGGAACAGGAAAAAATAAAGAATTAATAAATCACGAGGCACAAATTATTCATTTATATATTAACGTTATATACATATATATTTATCTTTCGTATATAAATATTTATATGTAAACGTTAATATTATGATTTATTATTAATGCCAATATATTAATGACGCGATTGGAAATAATGAAAAAAATTGACAAAGCGACACACACACACACACAGAATGGCACCCGGGGTATTGGTAATTGCCGGGACTAATGATTCACGTATGTGAATATAAGACCCACAGAATATAATGGCTCATATAAGCTGTTTGAGATGGGTTCCAATAAAACTATCGATCGTGAGGTTCAATTATAGATAATGAGAGGAGAAAATACTACGTTGGAGCCTAGAGCGAGAAATTTCTCCTACGCGGGGTGAAGCTGGTTTTGAGGGGGAGGGGCACTCTGATGGAAATTACCGGTTCGATCGTCAAGTCGTCGGTCGTTTTCTGCACGACAGGACCTTTGGGTCATGTCGAGACACGAGAAAAGCTCGATCATAATTTAAAAAAAAAAATTTTATTGTGCCTCCAAACAATGTTGCAATATTTATCATCGATGATGATAATATATTTTCATCGACTATATTATAAAAACAATGCATTACCAACGAAAACGTGACGATCGGTCTGCAACCTTGGGACGATAAATGGGACGTACCTGGCGAGACTGCGAAACTCGTATCACAATTATTTAGTCGTCACTATGCTCGTACGTTATCGTGAGAATTTCGTACAAGGAATGCTTGCCCCTTCCCCCCCCCCCTCCTCCGACCATTGAGCAATGGACCTCGCTGTATCGTAAACGAACATCAGTTGCGATATTCACTCGCTATATGCGATTCACCACGAGACAGTGAAGCGTAAGTTTCGCCAGAATCACCAAAGGCCAATCAAGAAATTTGGCAAAAAAGAAAAAAAAAATTATTATTTCAGGCAGAAACGAAATTGTGAAAAAAAAAAACACACACACACAGAAGAAGAAAAAAAAACTACTTGGTTATTAATTAAATTTATTGCTACCGTGGCTTTCACCATAAAAATTTATTAACGCCGATGGCCTCGAAACTTTACTCCGTGGAAATGTGTCGAGCCATTTGCAATTTATATTTTTGCAGGATTTGCAATTTTTTGTTGTTGTTGTTTTTTTTTTTTTCATCATTTATATTTTTTTTCTCTTGCTTAACGTTGAGCATATCGACGCATATCGCGCGTATGTGATTATGTGAAAAAAAATTGTGAAAAAAAAGAACAGAAGAAAAAAAATGAAAAAAAAATAAATAAATAAATAAAGTCTCGGAAATTGTGTCATTGCTGTCAATCGATACTTAAGTGCGTTGCGTGAGAGTACAGTGCGCGAAAAACGTGTGGCAAACCGCAGGTGCACGAGTGTGAAAAATAACACACTTGTCCGTCGAGTGTGCGTGTGTGTGTGTGTGTGTGTGTCACATGACCCCGGATAACCGTTCGAACGTGAAAATTTCTTCGACCGGTTGAATAAATATTGCGCAATACGACGAAATACGTATATATGTATTTAACTCGAAGTCGGTATCAAAGATTTACGAGCGATGATCAGTGATTATTTTTCCAACTTCCGGGTAAAATCCGTCGTTGATTTTCCCTCGTCGTATTATAACGGACAACCGGATAACTCAATCTCATCGTGCAACGACGAGGATCAATGACCTTTTGCACTTTGCGTGTAATACGACACTCATACGAATTGACGATTTATGGTGATCGGACTACTGGAATTATGTGGCAACTGAATATTCGATTATCGAGCAATTTTTCGCGACTTGACATTTTTTATTTTTTTCTGTCCTTATTTTTGTCAATCTGGATATTCGCCAAAAATATAAACTATATATTCCGTTAACTATATTTTCCGTAATAGAAAGACAATAAATTTACGTATTGATGCGACCGGTTGTGGAAAAAAAAATTGATACCATTTTTTTAACGAGTTGAAAATTCGATTTTCGTTATAGATACTTTTTTTTTTTTTTCAAATTTCGAACACTTTGGGTCAAAGATTGATCAGTCCATGTGAAATTCCTTGATAATTAAAATCGTAAATACTGGTCAAATCAACGTAGCCACTTTTCTTAAAAATCAAGAATTCAACACCTCCGATTCATTCATAATTGTCACAAATATCATAAAATCTAATTGACTTTTCAAAACCCCACGATTCGTATAAAAAATGTTTAACTCTCGGTATTTGAACTCTCAGTTTCACCACATCTCATTAAGTTTACCGAATTATTTCTATGTCGAACGAATATGTAAGGTCCGAACGTTCAAGAACGTAAAACCACGTACACTAAAACGTCCAAAAATCATTGTCAAACAAAAATTTATTCCAAAAACTTAAACACATATATTTAATGACCCCCAAAAAAACAAAAAAAAAAAAAAAAATAGAATGAATGGCAATGTAATTTGTTCGAGTGTCAAATTTTCGAAAATTCATAACCTTGTCCGAGTATTCGTATAAAAAAAACTAACAACGTCCCTGACAAATTGACAATTCGTCTCTTTTCGAAAATGCAATACGCACCACAAAGACGTAACATTTTTTCAAGTGGTCATCGGTATTACGCGATATCGTGGTGCAAAAAATGTACGAGTGAAGTAACAACGAAGACCCCGATCGGTGGCAAATTTAAAAAATCGAAGGTCGTGATTGCAAAATGCTTGTGCCCCCACCGGTCCATCGTCTCGGATGTCGCGGTGGTTGTCTCGGACATCGTGGCGGTCTTGCGGTGATAGACCAATGTGCTCGGGCACATTGCCGACCACACCGACTCTCTCAAATTCTTCGTTGGGCTATCCGTGCTTTCGAGTATTCAGTCACGACTCGTGGTTCGTTCGCGTACGAACGTTTTCCATCCGCGCTTGTCCACACACACACACACACACACACATTTGACACCCGTTACATGTGACGGCATTCACTACGAGCAACAAAAGTCACGTTCTCGATTACAAATCACATTTGTCCCATTGTTCGTATGAATTCCAACGAATTATAATTATTATTTCCGAAAACAAAAGAAAAAAAAAGGAATTTGGGTCATAAACTTGTCGCGTAAAATATTACCCAAAAGTTGATTTTGTGTGGATCAATTTTATCGAATTTTATCGTGATTGATGATAATAAAATAATGAATAAACAAATGTACGTGTGTTGATTTTGGTGATTCTGGTCCATTTCCAGAGCCTGGTGATTTTGGTGGTTGTTGTTGTTGTTTTTTTTTTTTTTTTTTTTAATTTTTTTATACGATAATGATATTGAAACAATGTGTTTGTGTGTTGACCGAAGGATGAGGCGGAGCGTCACGAGTAAAGAGCGATTATTCGAAGTCGAGGGTGCCCTGATCCTGCTCATCGTCGTTTTCGCTCCAGTTATTTGCTCCGCGGGAATTCTCGATCCGTGGGGATGGGCTCGAAGCGATCAGATCAGACTCATCATTCCCTGGCTAATACGTAATTATCGTTTATCATTTTCTATTTTATCACTCAATCCTTATATCGAATTTACTATTATCAATTATGTTCATTCATTGAATAATTTTTTTATTTCATCTATCATAGACTTATTTGATTTTTTCGTCCTTCTGATCTGGGATCTTTTAGAATTGGTTCATTTTCCATTCTTATGTGACAATTTGGCTCACAAAAAAGTAATGGTAGTAATAGATATAATTTAGGTACATCGAAACATTTTCATCAAATAGATTTGGTGGTAAACATTTTAATGGAAGAAAATGCATTTTACATTATTTCGTAGATTTATGATTAAAGTCGATGATTTTTGATTTTCGAGACATTTTTATTCTCGAAGATTCGTGACCCAAAGATTTTGGGGGATAGATATAATTGAATGAGTTGTTTCGTTACACAGCCGAAAACGAGACCCGTTGCTACGACGATTTGGGCTGTTTGAACATAACGAGCAGTTGGACGCACATGTTCAACAGGCCCTTCAACGTATTTCCGTTACCACGTGAAGTCATCAATACCCGATTCATACTGTACACGAGTGTCGATCAGTCGGAAGTGAGTTTCTCCGTCGTTCAAACGTAAATCTCATGCATTTCGTAGTACAACGTTGCTCGACGTGATTTTGCAAATGTGCGAAATAAATTGTTGCTACGAATAACGTTTGATTTTAATTCGACGTTGTAAGAGTTCGATGGTCCGATTGTAAGCAGGAAGAATACTTTCTTTCGGAGCTACGATACATTGCTCGAGGCGTCTTATCGACATTATCAATCATTCTGCTTGTGAAACAATATTTTTTTCATTAATTCCAACGAGCAACATCTAATCGCATCGGAACTCATGCACCATCATCAGGACACGAGTACTCGATCTTAACAGCGTGCTCGCCTGGGTTATCCAATTTTTCATTCATTATTACTCTTGTTTCATATTTAAAAAAGAAAACAAAAATTTATCACATCAATCGCAATTAAATTTTTTGGAAAATTAATTGTGTTTTACCAATATGGCAAATAAAAAATCGCGATGGTTGTTAATGATTGTTCACGACCTCTCAGGGCCAGATTCTCGTAGTGGCGAAGGACAAGTCGATAAAACGTTCCAACTTCGATCCCAAAAGGCCGACAAAATTCATAATCCACGGTTTCATCGACACCCCACTCAGCAACTGGGTAAAGGTTGGTACCCCATTATTGTTTACCTGCAATTACATCGTACGTGTAAACAATTGTCCACAGAGCCTGAAAGAGAATGTTTTTAATTAAAAAAAAATTCAAACACATTAATACATTACAATATGGTTTCTCATTATCAGCTTCGTCTGTACGATGATTAATTTGAATCTGATTGATTATGGAACGTAATAACGATCTGTCGTGTGTCACACAGGAAATGAGAAACGAGTTGCTCAGACACGGAGACTACAACGTGATCGTCGTAGATTGGGCGGGAGGAAGCCTTCCTCTGTACACCCAAGCGACGGCAAATACAAGGCTGGTCGGTCTGGAGATAGCCCATTTGATAAAACATCTGCAGGTATTGATTCAAAATCCGAACCGTTTGGACTATCCTCACCAAATGTCATGCTGTCGGACATTTTATAGACGTGTGATTTTTGGATGTTTCCAACACATGTTTTGAACACGTTCACAACGAAATCTCGACAACCTTTTTTGTGTTTTTTTCAACTGTGATGAAGCAATAAGCAAATTTTCTACCGGAAATCGAAATTCGTGACATCTTGTTGCATGAACAATTCAGAATCGTGTCGAATATGCAATGCGGAATAGTTCTAATCCGAAGCTGACGAATGAAAAAAAAAATGTTGACAGACGAATTACGGGTTGGACGTCAAGGACGTTCATCTGATCGGACACAGTCTCGGTGCTCATACAGCCGGATATGCCGGAGAAAAGCTCGGCGGTAGTATCGGAAGAATCACCGGTCTCGATCCTGCCGAACCGTACTTCGAGAATATGCCCAGTCATCTTCGTTTGGATCCGACAGATGCGGAACTCGTCGATGTCATTCACACGGACGGACGAAGCATTTCATTTCCCGGTGAGCTATCAAATATTTTCACGTCGCCAATCACCGTGAACAATTTCTTTTATCTATCTCAATGTATTGGTGGATAATCAATTTATCACTTGTCTTGTACGTCATCATCGGAATTTATCATTTTATGATAAATTTTGAAATTTCATTGAAACAACGATAATAACTGACGATCTAGGATTTGCAGGTCTTCCGGCACTTCCGGTGCTCTCGGGATACGGCATGAGTCAGCCATGCGGACATTTGGATTTTTATCCGAACGACGGAAAGGCACAACCGGGTTGCACGGATTTGAGCGAAACCACACCGTCATTGCCTCTGACGTTGATTCGGGACGGTCTCGAGGAAGCATCGAGAGTCCTGGTGGCTTGCAATCACGTCAGAGCGATAAAATTATTTATCGAGAGCATAAATTCGAAATGTCAATACGTCGCTCACGAGTGCAGCAATTACGACAGTTTTCTTCGTGGCGAGTGTTTTTCGTGCAAGAGCAAGAACAGTCTGAGTTGCGGGGTGATGGGTTATCACGCGGACACGAGCCCGGCGTTGAACAAACGTCAATCGATGGGACGGGACGGCACGTCCCGTTTTGGCTCGAAATTCTTTTTTTCCACGGGCAAGGAAGATCCTTACTGCAGTCAGTGGCCATTTTATTTTATAAATTTCATCGTTATTTACGAATCAAACACTATACAGTATGAAAATAAAATTCGGTCAAGAGTGTGTTGAGCACGTACATGATAGGATTCCGTAGCCATTCACATTAAAGTTCCACTCAACTTTTTTCCAGTTGGCTACGGAACCCTGAAAAAAAAAACAACGAAATATACGAGTGAATTATGAAATTTAAAAACCGATGGAACAATTATAATTATTTTCAAACGTTTCAATGCAGGACGTCACTACAGACTCACCATAAACCTTGCAAGACCACCGACTGCAAAAAGCTGGGTTCAAGGTTCGATGAATGTGACTCTGCACGCGGATAACGGAGTCATTCGTGACATGGGCCTCACACCGAGGTCAGTATAAGCTGAATAATCGTTCGAAACTGTTTGCCCAATCAATTCGAAACGTCCCAGACAATTTGGGGGGATGAGGGTCTCGTTCCATCGTTGTTCAACTCTTCGTTCGTTCGTTTGTTTGTTGAATCGATGCAGCGGTTACATGAGGCTCAGACATGGCAACACGACGAGGATCGTTGTGCCACACGCCGCTGGTGCGACTGGAAATCTCGGAAAAATCAGAAGAGTGGAATTGTCGTGGAACGATATGGGAGTGTTGCCTCTGAGATCGTTGTGTTTTCTCGCGTGCAACGACAGGCTCTACGTCGACAGCATTGTCGTTGATATCATGGAGCTACCTGGACGAGGGTAAGTCATCATGTTTCGATTGTAGAATTTTTTTTTTTCTAATGTATCGCTCTTACATCTTAAAATCTTTGGACTGAGCATTTTGTAATTTTTTTATTTCGTTTATTTTTTCATTGATCTCTTTCATTTTTTTTCGCAGGAAGAGGGAAACCGATTTTTCGAGCAAATTGTGTTCAGCGAGTAGACAAGAATATGCGGAAATTGCTAGCGGTTCCACAGCTTCGTTCGTCGACAACTGTTGATCGAAATTCTTGCCACTTTTCGTTGGACCAATTGCATCGTGGTCGATGAACCCGCAACGGACTATCGTCATAAACTCGAAAAATTTGATTGAAGTGATCGAAGAAAGCGACGCTCGAAGGAAAAGTTTTGTCGTCGCGAGGTCCGGCTGCGAATCGGAAAAATCGACGAATTGTATCATAACACACGTTTGATAATAATTGTGTAAATTATTGTATATACATATAATA
Organism: Diplazon laetatorius; assembly: GCA_963662125.1. NCBI lineage: Eukaryota > Metazoa > Arthropoda > Insecta > Hymenoptera > Ichneumonidae > Diplazon > Diplazon laetatorius. The sequence goes on along the minus strand of OY759158.1, from coordinate 7,506,516 downwards.
TATGTACGAAGTAGTGTAAAACGCGCTTTAGTTAGACTAAAAATAATATACCCGATTCGGATGAGAAATTAGAATTTGTGAAAAAAATCCCGATAACATTGAGACGTCGAGTATTGAAAAATGAATTTGAAAAATGCATTTTTCTATTTTCAAGCCAGATGCCACCGCTGCTCTCGGTCTCTCGATTATTCCCTCGAGAATTGTAACGAGGATTTTCGAATTTCGGTTTTTTTGTTGTTTCATTTTTTTTTTTTTCAAACTGCGTGACGTTGAACGAACGTTTAAATAACGACGATGAATAACGTGTGCTCGACAAAAATGTTCAATACGCTTATGTGTGATGTTAATTTTCATAACGACTGTAATATTTGTTGTTGTTTTTTTTTTTTGCATTATTTGCCGTAGCTGTAGACCGATTTACTTATTATTGTTATAAGTTATAACGCAAAACTTTGTGATATTTACATTTGTTACACTCATCGAATGACGCATTATGCAAGACACTGGGTCTGACAATCTCACGGATATGCATATGTGACATTTCATCGTACTTTGGTACAAATAAAAAAAAAACCATTCTTTTTCTCTTGTACGTTCAATCGAGTGGAAGGAATTTGTTATTTCAGTCGATTTTTCAGAAGCCTCATCAGCGAAGCCGAAAATAATTTTAAGTTGGTCCAACTTTGGGGCCTTATCTTTTGATGGCACATTAGAACCCTTCGTGAGATCGGATATCGATACCCATGGAAAAAAAAAATTATTTCACGATTCTGACCAACTGTCGGTATATTAGAAATCTTCGTAACGTGATAATAATATATTTTTTTCTCATTCATGTCCCATTGTAGAATCGCGAATGATCGTCAACTCGTGGGATTCTGACAAGTGGAAATGTTTTAAATCCAAATTGAACCCGCTTGAAAATCAATAAATAAACTTGACACTTTTTTTCGACACATGCACTGTGTCGAAAAAAAATATAATGACGCTACGTGAAAAATAATGCAGCTGAGACGATTGTGTAGAAACTGTAATTTTTCCTACCTCATCGCTTATCTCTTGCAGCTCGTCAATACCGGGACTCATTTCAAGCCTTTCGTGAATACTCAAAAGTGACAATATTTATTACTACCGCAAAAACAGTTCAGTTTTTCATTTTCTGATTATTATCCGAAGATAACCGGAATGATTTTTACCGAGGAAATTGAGTTGGATATATTTCTGACAAAATATTTGAATTTTATATGATCTCACATCTCTAGAATTTGTATCTATGAATCTAATTTTCGAAGAACAAAATTTTGGAATGCAACTGAAAAATAATGTTGCTTTATATTCGGTTAGATGAAGTCGGTTGCATCGTAAAAAGGTATAGTTTATTACCATAAAGTGAATCGAAATTCAAACATTGTTGTTCAAGGTCGAGTATGGGAAAATGATAAATTCATCGTTATAGTCTCGGAGTGATAGACTCGACACATAGCCAAGTTCGACTGTCTAAAATTCGTTGGGCTATACGGTCCTCGACCGTCCTTTCGGTTATTCAGTCACGACTCGTCGCCCGACTGCGTATCAACGTTTCCTCCGCATCTGTGCACACATTTGACACGCGTCACACGTGGCTGCATCAGTTTCGAGCCGCAGAAGAAACGGCCTTTATAACAAATCGCATTTGTCCTATTATTCAAACTAATTCCAACCGATTATATTATTATTCCGAAAAAAGAAAAACAACATTTTTTAAAAATTTGTCACGTAAGATATTACCCAAAAGTTAATTTTGTGTGGATTAATTTTATCGAGTTCTATCGTGATTGATGATAATGAAATAATAAATAAACTAATGTACGTGTGTTGATTTTGGTGATTCTGGTCCATTACCAGAGCCTGGTGATTTTTGTTGTTGTTGATGTTGTTTTTTTTTTTTATTTTTTTATTTTACGATAATGATATTGAAACAATGTGTTTGTGTGTTGACCGAAGGATGAGGCGGAGCGTCACGAGTAAAGAGCGATTATTGGAGGTCGAAGGTGCCCTGATCCTGCTTATCGTCGTTTTCGCTCCAGTTATTTCCTCAGCGGGAATCCTAGAACCGTGGGGATGGAAGATTCCCTCACTTATGCGTAATTATTATTTTATTTTTGCTATATGGTTTCATTGCTTACTCGAATTTCCGTTAATCAATGATTTTTATTCATCGAAACCTTTTTTCCGTCAATAAACCATCATATTGGAAAGTATATCGAAATATTTTTGTCGAACAGATTTGTCGATTTTTTTGTAAGCATTTGTGTAAAAAAAATTGAAAGTTTCACGTCGATGATTTTCGAATTTCGAGACATTTTTCGTTCGAAAATTTGTGATCCGACGAATTTTGGGACAAGATATTATCGAGTAAGTTGTTTCGTTACACAGCCGAAGAAGAGACCCGTTGCTACGACCATTTGGGCTGTTTAAACATAACGAGCAGTTGGACGAAGGTGTTCGACAGGCCCGTCAATGTATTTCCGTTATCGCCTAAAGTCATCGATACCCGATTCTTACTGTACACGAGTGTCAATCAGTTGGAAGTGAGTTACTCAGTCAGTCAAACGTAAATCTCATACATTTCGTTATTTAACGTTGCTCGAATTGATTTTGCAAATGTGCGAAATAAATTGTTGCTACGAATAACGTTAGATGTTAATTCAACGTTGTAAGAGTTCGATGGTCTGATTGTAAGCAGGAAGAATAATTTCTTTCGGAGCTACGATACATTGCTCGAGGCGTCTTATCGACATTATCAATCATTCTGCTTGTTAAACAATATTTTTTTCATTAATTCCAACGAGCAACATTTAATCGCATCGGAACTCATGCACCATCATTAGGACACGAGTACTCGATCTTAACAGCGTGCTCACCTGGGTTATCCAATTTTTCGTTCATTATTACTCTTGTTTCATATTAAAAAAAAAAAAAATTATCACATCAATCGCAATCAAATTTTTTGAAAAATCAATTGTGTTTCATCAATATGGCAAATAAAAAATCGCGATGGTTGTTAACGATTGTTCATGACCCCTTAGGACCAGATTCTCGTAGTGGTAAACGACAAGTTGATAAAACCTTTCAACTTGGATACCAAAAAGCCGACGAAATTTATAATCCACGGTTTTGTCGACACCGCACTCAGCAAATGGGTAAAGGTTGGTATCCTTTATTGTTTACCTGCAATTACATCGTACTTTATATTTTGAGGATTCGACATTAAGTCGCAGCCAATCAATTGGCCACAGACTCTGAAAATTAATGTTTTTGATTGAAAACAAAATTCAAACACATTAATATATTATAATATGGTTTCTCATTATCAGCTTCGTCTGTACGATGATTAATTTAAATCTAATTGATTATTCAACGAAATAACGATTAATCGTGTGTCACACAGAAAATGAGAAACGAGCTGCTCAAGCACGGAGACTACAACGTGATCGTCGTAGATTGGGCGGGAGGAAGCCGCCATCTGTATACCCAAGCGACGGCAAATACAAGGCTGGTCGGTCTGGAGATAGCTCATTTGATCAAACTTCTGCAGGTATTGATATTCCACACTTGTGGAGAATTTCGTTTGGAAATTCGAAAATCGAAATTCGTGACATCTTGTTGCACGAATAACTTAGAATCGGGTCAAATATGCAATGCGAAATAGTTCTAATCCGAAGCTGACAAATGAAAAAAAAAATCTTGACAGACGAATTACGGGTTGGACGTCAAGGACGTTCATCTGATCGGACACAGTCTCGGTGCTCATGTAGCCGGATATGCCGGAGAAAAGCTCGGCGGTAGTATCGGAAGAATCACCGGTCTCGATCCTGCCAAACCGAACTTCGAATATATGCCCAGTTATGTTCGTTTGGATCCGACGGATGCGAAACTCGTCGATGTCATTCACACGGACAGACCAAGCATTTCATTTGCCGGTAAGCTGTCAAAGATCTTCACGACAGCAATCACCGTGAACAACATTTTTTTCACCTCAATGTATTCGTGAATAATTCATTTATAGTGTTTTATTGGTCATAAATTTTGTCCCAATTTTGAACAACTGACGCTTCAGGATTTGGGGGACTTCCGGGGCTTCCGATGATCTCGGGATTGGGCATGAGTGAGCCATGCGGTCATTTGGATTTTTATCCGAACGACGGGAAGTCACAACCGGGTTGCGAGGATTTGAGCGAAGCCACAATGTCATGGCCTTCAACGTTCATGCGCGACGGTCTCGAGGAAGCAACGAGAGTCCTGATGGTTTGCAATCACAACAGAGCGATTGAATTATTCATCTCGAGCATAAATGCTGATTGTCAATACGTCGCTCACGAGTGCAGCAATTACGACAGTTTTCTTCGGGGCGAATGTTTTTCGTGCAAGAGCAACGACAGTCTGAGTTGCGGGGTGATGGGTTATCACGCGGATACGAGTCCGGCGTTGAAGAAACGTCAATCGATGGAACGGGACGGCACGTCCCGTTTTGGCTCGAAATTCTTTTTTTCCACGGGCGAGAAAGATCCTTACTGCAGTCAGTGGCCATTTTATTTTATAAATTCCATCGTTATTCACGAATCAAACACTATACAGTATGAAAATAAAATTCGGTCAAGAGTGTGTTGAGCACGTACATGATAGGATTCCGTAGCCATTCTCATTAAGGTTCCACTCAACTTTTTTCCAGTTGGCTACGGAACCCTGAAAAAAAAACAACGAAATATACGAGTGAATTATGAAATTTAAAAACCGATGGAACAATTATAATTATTTTCAAACGTTTCAATGCAGGACGTCACTACAGACTCACCATAAACCTTGCAAGGCCACCGACTGCAAAAAGCTGGGTTCAAGGTTCGATGAATGTGACTCTCCACGCGGATAACGGAGTCATTCGTGACATGGGCCTCACACCGAGGTTAGTATACGCTGAATTATCGTTCGAAACTGTTTGCCCAACCAATTTGAAACGTCCCAGACAATTTGGGGGGATGAGGGTCTCGTTCCATCGTTGTTCAACTTTTCGTTCGTTCGTTTGTTTGTTGAATCGACGCAGCGGTTACATGAGGCTCAGGCATGGCGACACGACGAAGATCGTTGTGCCACACGCCGCTGGTTCGACTGGAAATCTCGGAAAAATCAGAATGGTGGAATTGTCATGGAACGCTGTGGAAGTCGTGCCTGAGGGATCGCTCGGTTTTTCTCTCGCGTCCAACGACAGGCTCTACGTGGATAGCATTGTCGTTGATACAATGGAGCTACCTGGGCAAAAGTATGTCATCTTGTTTCGATTGTAGAATTTTCTTTTGAAAAAAAAAAATGTATCGCTCTTACATCTCAAATTCTTTGGACCGAGAATTTTGAGAATTTTCTAAATTTTGTCGATTTTTCATTAATTTCTTCTTTTTTTTGCAGGACGGACACCGATTTTTCGAGCAAATTTTGTACAGCGATACCACAAGAATATACGGAAATCGCGAGCAATTCCACAGCTTCGTTTGTCGACAATTGCTGATCGAAATTCTCGCCCTTTTTTTTAAGCATCTTAGTTAAACTTGGAGCAGTTTCGTGCTTCAATTTCATGTAATGCAACTATTTTCATGTGGACAAATAAAATTCGGATATTTAATAATCAATCGCAGCAAATGGTACAAATTAAAAAACTGACATTGCAAATTAAACTATGTTGAAAAATGAAATAAAGCGTTTGTGGTAAACGCGACTTCCTGCGGATGGTCGCAGGAAAGTACTTTACTCGATGACTCGGCATATGTGACATTTCATCGTACTTTGGTACAAATAAAAAAAAAAGATTCTCTGTCACGTTCAATTAAGTGTAACGAATTTGTTATTTCAGCCGGTTTTTCAGAAGCCTGATTAGCTTAGCCGAAGATAATTTTAAGCCGGTCCAACTTTGGGGATTTATCTTTTGATGGCATATTAGAACCCTTCGTGACATCGGATATCGATACCCATAGAGAGAAAAAATTATTAGACCAACCGTCGGTATATTAGAAATCTTCGTGAAGTGATAATAATATTTATTTTTTAAAATTCATATTTCATTATAGAATCGCAAATAAACGCAGATTGGATGGATTCAGAGGAGGAAAATTTTTCAAAATGCTGAAAAAAAATATTGAAGCGCGTATCGCAAAACAAAGTGGATGAAATGTTTGCGTATAAAAAACTGTCGGCTACTCCATCTTATCGCTTTGTCGCAACGCGTCAGTGCCACGAAATAGCTCATTTTTAATTCTTTTCGTGAGTACCCAAGGATGATAATTTTGATTACCGCCTCGCGAACAGACCAGTCTAGCTTTTCGCTGCGACACGGACAATACAGTTGAAAAGAGGTTCTCAATATAGCAGAAAATCGTATCATTCGATCATTGAAGAATGAAACGGAGGGGCTCGATTGGAGCTCGATTTTTCGTTACCAAAGGGTTGTTCATCCTACTGCTCGTCCAGTTGACTCCCGAAACTTACGCCGGAGTTCTGACAAAATTGCGTCGGATCCAGCTGCTCAGACTCGCTTTTCCATCGATAATCCGTAATTATCGCTTTAATGTTTCATTACTCCATCGCTTTTTGTGATTTGAAGGACTATCATTATTCATTCATTCTTTTGAAAAGTTTATCTAAATAATAGCCTGATATTAAATTATGATAATTGTTTCCGAGATCATCGCAATAATTTTTTCGATGATCTTCGGTTGGATCTACTTCTGGAAAAATATTTGAATTTTATACGATATCACATGTCTATAATTCCTATCTATAAATATAGTTTTCAAAGCGCAAAACTTTGGGATGCGATTAAAAATAATGCTACATTATTTACAGCCTGGAACGAGACGCGATGCTACGGGGAACTTGGCTGTCTCACCATCGACGAAAGTTTTCGCAATTCTTCCAATGAGGCGACCAACCTGTTACCTAAATCACGCAAATCCGTTAATACCAAATTCATCCTGTACAACCGTGTGCACCGGAAAAAAGTAAGTTTCTCGTGAATTGAATCGTAATTCATACATCATTATTCGAAACTGCGCAATATGATTGCCAGAATGTGGATTGAATTATTATGATTGAGTGCTGAAAGTCGATGGTCTTATGTCATGTTGAAAATAAAAGCAGAACGCCAATTTGATTCTACGGACTTAGATTGTACATTGTGCAGAATGCGGAATATATATAGCGTCATTGCTATCATCGGCATGAAGAGTTGCTCGGCTTGTAAAACAATATTGTCGAGTTTCCTCTATGGAAGGAGGAGCCAATTGCATCAAACAAATGGACCGTTATGACAGGTCGTCCTCTCGCCCTTATTGTGGATCGTGCAACGATGAAATTATCATTATTATTTTTAATTTAAAAGGCAACGAAGTAATTATTATTGTTACGATAGAGGACGCGAAAGTTTATTCCAAAAATGTTCTGTATCTTTAATGAACAATGCGATGGTTATACATTTGTCCACGAACACCAGGGCAAGATCATCGGAGTGGCAGATTCGAGGTCGATAAACCGTACCAGAAGCAATTTTGAAATACCGATAAAATTTATCATCCATGGTTTTACATCTTCGTCACGGACCAAATGGGTCAAGGTTGGTAGCCTCGGATGTATGTCAGCAAGACAAATTCTAAATGTATAATAAGCAACGAACATATGATTATAAGTACAAAATTGGCATCGAACTTTGATGGAAAATAAATCAAATTCATTTTCGACTCATAAGTTTGGGTTTACGATTACATGTGTGATTTTGCGCGGGTTTAATAGTGATTGATATTTTTTACACAGAAAATGAAGAACGAGTTGCTTAAGCACGAAAATTGTAACGTAATCATCGTTGATTGGAAAAATGGTGCGGATGAAATGTACCCTCAATCAGCGGCCAATACGAAGCTGGTCGGTTTGGAGATAGCATATTTGATAAAACATCTACGGGTAAACAGTTTTTCAATATTGCTTTCGCGTTAATGATGCACCTTTATGAAAAGTAATTTTGGCAATGACGTCAAGATTTTGAAAATGGTATTGAACATCGAGTAAAGCAGCTTAGGACTTTGGATTATGTAGGATTTTGAAATTTTCCAAATAAATAACTGTAACGCTGTGACTCATTTACTACAACCATCTGAAGTTGTTTTATCAACGAAAACGAGACTCAGACTAATCGAGGCTGGATATTTAATTTGCTCGAGTCAGTTGGGAACATGCAGACTTTATAAAAATCGGAGTTTTTCAAGTTTCAACTTCTTCGACTTTCTAACAAGTGCGTCAATCGGTATTCGTCGGCTTCCATTTTACTTTCCGAAATTTAGCACTTGAAGTAATAGGATTTATAAAAAATTGCCCACCAGGCGAAAAGAAATCCGGAATTGTATTTACGAATTCTTTCATCGAACTAAAAATACTGCACGCTCTATAGAAAGTGTGAACCAAGCAACGCTGCGTCACGTAACAAACGATCCTTGTATCGCCTACTACAAATATGAAGGAATATGGACAATTTAGCCGATGCAGCGTTTAATTGATCTCACAAATGCAGATTGATAGCATGTGAATTTTAAGGTCAACGATTCGCAACCATTGAATTATCAAATACGAATATATCTAATTCAAAACCAACTGAATATCCTGACAGACAAACCACCGGCTGAAGCTCGAGGATGTTCATCTGATCGGGCACAGTCTCGGTGCGCATACGGCGGGATTCGCCGGAGAGGAACTAAAGGGTGAAATTGGAAGAATCACCGGAATGGATCCAGCAAAACCGTATTTCGAATCAATGCCGGTAAACCATCGTCTGGATCCGAACGATGCGAGATTCGTCGACATTATTCACACGTCTACGAAGGGGCTCCACATTCCCGGTGAGTTCTCTTATACGTAATCGTACCTTAGAGCATAAAAATTCGACGATCCCAAGATTCGGAGATGACAATAACGAATCTTTCGTAACGGTTCAAAGGGCTTCGAAAATTTGGAAGAAGGATGGCACTGGGTATACAGGGAACCTGCGGACATCTGGATTTCTATCCGAACGGCGGACAAACCCAACCAGGCTGCTCGCCGGAAAGCACAAGCAATTTTTTCTCTAAAATAAAAAATCAAATTTCCAAAGTCATGAGATGCAACCACGGAAGAGCGGTTGACTTTTTCATCGATAGCATAAATTCCAAGTGTCAATTCTTGGCTATATCGTGCCGAAATTATTCTAGTTTTAGTCGGGGTGAATGTTTCGGTTGTTCGGGAGATGATTTCGACAACTGTGCGATAATGGGCTATCACGTTGACACGAGTCCGGCATTGAAATCGTTGATGGACAACGAACGAAATGCCACGGCTCTTATCGACAAGAAATTTTTCTTGTCCACCAGCGGTGAAACTCCTTTCTGCAGTGAGTCTATTGTACCAGCTTCATATTCCATTTCAAAAAATTCAAAAGCTTCGAGGCAAGAAAAAAAAATAAAACAATGAAAAATTATTCAATTGTTTTCGTGAGCGATATAATTAATTCGATCACTATTCCAATTCAGGACGAGTCCTTAGATTCACCTTGATGCTTCGTCAGCCCTCGATCATAGAAAAGAGGGTAAACGGTTCTATGACTGTGACTGTACACGAGCAAGGAGGAATCGTTCGTAGCCTCATTTTTGCGACGAGGTGAGTGTACGATATTCGTATCCAACGGGACGGTGGCAAGTCTGTTTTCTCCATCTCGCCCCGGTGCCATCTCGGCGTCGCCGAGTCGACTGGTGGGGACTCGGCACAATGCCAAGTCGACACCGACCCAACTCGGCTCGGCTACATCTCGTGCCGTTCGGGCGACCCAGCTCGCTGCAGTGTCAACTCGGCTCAGGCGTGACTCGGATCCCCGAACGGCACGGCGCTCGCCCCGAACAGTGTCTCTCAAAGTCTTGGGGGCTCCCCATCCGTGCTCCGCGCCCGGAAATAATAATTGGCCGTTTTTATACTTTTATCTTGATTTTTTATTTTTTTCATTTTTAAAAAAATTTGTTTGATTTTTTTTTTTTTGCAACGACAATAAATTGTATAATAGTGACATTGCAAAGTAAAAACAATATTTTTTTTTGCTAATTTTTGATTTTTTTTATCACCAAGTGTTTCAACTGATTATTTCTAATTACAATTCCGTCAAAAATGCTTGGACCCATTGATGCTCCACGAGCTCATCCTCGATTCTGGCCAGTGAAATCTCACCGGGCTGTTGTCCAGACGATGACTGCTCAGCAGCCCGGTGAGATTGCGTCTCCGAGGGCTGGATATGTCCATGTTCCTCAACGTCGATGTTTTCACTGCGATCGGCTACAGTATTATAAAAAATATTAATTACAGGAAAACAAGCAAATCATATTATCATGACTATCATTTATGTTTTGTGATTTGCCTTTTTCCTGAACAACATCGTCCTTACCGATTCATACTCCAATTGAGATGCAGCAGCAGCAAATCTGTTTTAAACAAAATCATATTATATGGCAGAAAAATACCAATTACATAATATTATCTTATAGCGATTTTTTCGCGTAATTTCCACACCGTGGATCGATTGACACTTGGTCAAACATTTTTTTCGGTGTCATGTGCGTTTCTCGAGCTAGCCGACGCATTGCCTCCTGCATCCTGATGCGAACGTTTTCGACGGTGTTACCCAAGTGATTGTGCGTACGCATATACGTAACGTCGCCGGTCGGTGATTCCCTTACGCGCCCTGGGCATCCTAGAACAATACCACTGCGACTCGCGCATCGAAGGATGTTCGAATCGCGGACTCGATGGTATAAAAATCCGGCATAAAAAAATGTCCCGGGAAACGTTCCATCTATAATAGCAATAAAATGTTTAAAACGCTTACTCACATATGTCGGATGTAATTATCGTATCCGATTACCAATAAAAAAAGTCGGTCATTACATCTTACCCGTCTTGTATATATGAGCTTATGACGATTAATCGTTGTTTTTAATCTCAATTTAACAATAACACTACTTCAACGATAAATATTAATACGAATTATATAAACTAAAAACAGTACGTTGATACGAATGAAAAAATGTGAAGGAAACGTATTCGAAATGGAATTATTGCAGCTCGCTACGGTGAAAAATATATTGCTAACGACTCGATGAGTGTTTTCGCAAAAGTGAAGAGATCCCGCGAAAAACAAACACTGCCGCGGCTGCTCGCGTCGTGTCTACAAACTAGTAGACGATTCGACGATGCTTTGTTTTGACGCTATCCTAGCAGAGGACGCGACAGACAAAGAACAAAACACTGTCGAATAAGACGTTTTGACAGTTTTTTCTGCTATCCCAAAAGAAAACACGACGCGAGCAGCCGCGGCAGTGTTTTTTAGCGAGCTGCAATAATTCCATTCCGAATACGTTTCCTTCACATTTTTTCATTCGTATCAACGTACTGTTTTTAGTTTATATAATTCGTATTAATATTTATCGTTGAAGTAGTGTTATTGTTAAATTGAGATTAAAAACAACGATTAATCGTCATAAGCTCATATATACAAGACGGGTAAGATGTAATGACCGACTTTTTTTATTGGTAATCGGATACGATAATTACATCCGACATATGTGAGTAAGCGTTTTAAACATTTTATTGCTATTATAGATGGAACGTTTCCCGGGACATTTTTTTAAGCCGGATTTTTATACCATCGAGTCCGCGATTCGAACATCCTTCGATGCGCGAGTCGCAGTGGTATTGTTCTAGGATGCCCAGGGCGCGTAAGGGAATCACCGACCGGCGACGTTACGTATATGCGTACGCACAATCACTTGGGTAACACCGTCGAAAACGTTCGCATCAGGATGCAGGAGGCAATGCGTCGGCTAGCTCGAGAAACGCACATGACACCGAAAAAAATGTTTGACCAAGTGTCAATCGATCCACGGTGTGGAAATTACGCGAAAAAATCGCTATAAGATAATATTATGTAATTGGTATTTTTCTGCCATATAATGTGATTTTGTTTAAAACAGATTTGCTGCTGCTGCATCTCAATTGGAGTATGAATCGGTAAGGACGATGTTGTTCAGGAAAAAGGCAAATCACAAAACATAAATGATAGTCATGATAATATGATTTGCTTGTTTTCCTGTAATTAATATTTTTTATAATACTGTAGCCGATCGCAGTGAAAACATCGACGTTGAGGAACATGGACATATCCAGCCCTCGGAGACGCAATCTCACCGGGCTGCTGAGCAGTCATCGTCTGGACAACAGCCCGGTGAGATTTCACTGGCCAGAATCGAGGATGAGCTCGTGGAGCATCAATGGATCCAAGCATTTTTGACGGAATTGTAATTAGAAATAATCAGTTGAAACACTTGGTGATAAAAAAAATCAAAAATTAGCAAAAAAAATATTGTTTTTACTTTGCAATGTCACTATTATACAATTTATTGTCGTTGCAAAAAAAAAAAAAATCAAACAAATTTTTTTAAAAATGAAAAAAATAAAAAATCTAGATAAAAGTATAAAAACGGCCAATTATTATTTCCGGGCGCGGAGCACGGATGGGGAGCCCCCAAGACTTTGAGAGATACTGTTCGGGGCGAGCACCGTGCCGTTCGGGGATCCGAGTCACGCCTGAGCCGAGTTGACACTGCAGCGAGCTGGGTCGCCCGAACGGCACGAGATGTAGCCGAGCCGAGTTGGGTCGGTGTCGACTTGGCATTGTGCCGAGTCCCCACCAGTCGACTCGGCGACGCCGAGATGGCACCGGGGCGAGATGGAGAAAACAGACTTGCCACCGTCCCGTATCCAACAGCTTGAGGAGCACTTTCAAATACTTCTGAAAAACCTTTCGCACTAGTTCAATGGCCTCTTAACGTTTCCTTGTTTAATTTAAGGATTTTGTATGTTTGTTTTTTTTTTCAATATTCCTGTAGCGAGTTGGGAATTCGTAAGGGGTTAGGGATAACCTTTATCATGCAACATGCAACGGACGAACATGAAAATCTTGATTTCATAGAAAAAATAGGCTTGTCCTGGAACAGTACCGCAAAACGAGTTCGCAAGCTTCATGTGGCTAATGTTGTCATCGAAGCTACGAAACTTCCGGATGAACGGTTAGTTTCGACTACGTATTGCCCAACTTCATTCCATTTTGTTTTTCTGTTCTATTTCATTTCTATTTTGTTGGTTTTCTCTTCATTTATTGTCTGCAATAATTTTCCAATAATCCATGTTCGATGCAGAAATAGCGGTTTTTCCATCACGCTCTGTCCAAAAAGTGAACGGAAATATGAAGAACTGAGAAGCAACAACAGGACTCTCTTCACGGCCTGCTAATCAATGTGCTAGCGTTATGGCTGCAAACACATACCACCATGGATGAAGTGGATCAGTCGATTGTTCTTTTTTCGGCGAATACACAGCCAAAAAAATTGTTTGGTAGAATCAACGAAAATGAGGTTTCTAGAATGTATATTGTAGCGGTATAATAAAAATTGTCCTGGTAGCGGAAATTGACAGATTTATTCTGGTAACTTTGATGTTTCCAGGTTTTGCCTTTCGTCCATGTTCCATAGATCCCGATCTTGAAACTACCTTTTTTTTGTCTGCAATTGTTATGTCTTATTATTGAATGACGAATGATCCCGGACCGGTGAAATTTCGAAAAGTGGGAATGTTTAAAATTCGAATTCCAGTTGTTTCGACAATAATGTATAATCATGGCAAGCCACTGTGTTGAAATAAAATATTACAGAGCTACTCGAAAAACAAAGTAGAGGAAATGTTTGTGTAACAAAACTGTTGGTTTCTTTACCTTATCACTTTGTCGCAACGCGGCAAATAGCTCATTTTCATGGCTTTTCGTGAGTACGCAAGAGTGATAATTTTAATTACTGCCACGAGAACAGACCAGTTCAGATTTTCGCTGCGACAAGGGAGAATATCGTCCAGAAGGATTTCAATATAGCGCAAATTCGTATTATTCGCTCGTTGAAAAATGAGACGAAGGGGCTTAATTAGAGCTCAATTAGCCGTTATCAAAGGATTGTTAATCCTATTGCTCGTCCAGTTGACTCAGGGTACTTACGCCCAATGGGGACTCTCCCGGACGTTGGCTCGAATAAAGCTCGCCAGACTCGCTTGTCCTTCGATAATTCGTAATTATCGCTTTAATATCTCATTACTCCATCGCTTTTTGTGATTCAAAGAACTATTATTTTTTATTCATTCTTTTGACAAGTTTATCTAAATAATAGCCTGATTTTAAATTATGATAATTGTTTCCGAGATCATCGCAATAATTTTTTCGATGATCTTCGGTTGGATCTACTTCTGGAAAAATATTTAAATTTTATATGATATCACATGTCTATAATTTTTATCTATAAATATAGTATCAAAGCGCAAAACTTTGGGATGCGATTAAAAATGATGCTACATTATTTACAGCCCCGAACGAGACGCGATGCTACGGGGAACTCGGCTGTCTCACCATCGACGCTCGTTTTCGCAATTCTTCCAATGAGGCGACCAACCTGTTACCTAAATCACGGAAATCTGTCAACACCACATTCGTCCTGTACAACCGCGTGCACTGGAAAAAAGTAAGTTTCTCGTGAATTGAATCGATATTCATACATCGTTGTTCAAAACTGCGTAATATTATTGCCAGAATGTGGATTGAATTATATCGAAATAATGATTGAGTGCTGAAAGTCGATGCTCTTATGTCATGATGAAAAAAACAAGCAGAACGCCAATTTGATTCTACGAACTTAGATTGTACATTGTGCAGAATGCGGAATTGCTATCATCGGCATAAAGAGTTGCTCGGCTTGTAAAACAATATTGTCGAGTTTCCTCTATGGAAGAAGGAGCCAATCGCATCAAACAAATTGACCGTTATGACACGGTTCCCTGGTCCTTATTGTGGATCGTGCAATGATGAAATTATCATTCTTATTCTCAATTTAGAAAGCAACAAAGTAATCATTCTTGTTACGATGGAAGACGCGAAAGTTTATTCCAAAAATTCTCTGTATTTTTATTGAAAAATGCTATGGTTATCCATTTGTCCATGATCACCAGGGCATGATCATCGCAGTGGAAGATCCGATGTCGATGGAACGCACCGGATGTGATTTCAATAAGCCGACAAAATTTATTATTCACGGTTTTGATAGTTCACCGCGAAACAGTTGGATGGGGGTAAGTGTCCTCGTGTAAATAACAGACGAAAAGGCGGTTTCGACGTTGGATATTGATTGATTTTCATTATACAGAAAATGATCAACGAGTTGCTGGTTCACGGAGATTACAGCGTCATCGTCGTGGATTGGGAAAAGGGTGCCAGTTACTTATATCCTCAATCGGCAGCTAATTCACGGCTGATCGGTCTCGAGATAGCTCATTTGATAAACCATCTACGGGTAATGCATTTCGTAATATAAAGTGGCACAGGACTTACTATATATAGAACACCATGTGAATTTTAGGGTCAATGATTCGGAAGCATTGAATTATAAACATGAATATATCTAATTCGAAACCAACTGAATATCCTGACACAAACTACCGGCTGAAGCTCAAGGATGTTCATCTGATCGGGCACAGTCTCGGGGCTCATGCGGCGGGATTCGCCGGAGCAAAACTAGAGGGTAGAATTGGAAGAATAACCGGATTGGATCCAGCAAGGCCGTATTTTGAATCCATGCCGATAGACCTCCGTTTGGATCCGACCGATGCGAGATTCGTCGACGTTATTCACACGGCTACGAAGGAATTGGAAATTCCCGGTTAGTTCCGGATATGCGCAATAATTCGATCCCACACGAGTGGAAAAAAAATATATAAACAATTGATAGATTATATATAGAAGTGGGCATATGTTTTTTTATATGCAAACTATACATAATCTGCATAGATACCATAGGTAGTTATGGTATCTACGCAGATTGTGTATAGTGTGCATATAAAAAACATATGCCCAGTCCTGAATATAATCTATCAATTGTTTATATCTTTTTTTTTCCACTTGGGTTAAGTATGAAATTGGCACGTAGGAACCTAGGAGCTTCCCGATTACGAATTTCATGTCAAAGTTTTGTAATTTTCAAATTCATTTAACTCGTTGAGAACAAACTAACTTGTAATATTAAACAAAAATAATGTTGGTCGAGAGTCTCATCCGATACCACAGTTTTTTTTTCAATCATCAAAACGGTTCTAAGGGATTCCAAGGTCATTCAAACGGCTGGCATTTGGTATGAACATGACCTGCGGACATCTGGATTTCTATCCGAATGGCGGAGACGTTCAGCCGGGCTGCGAAAGCTCCGAAAAATCACGTTTTCACGAGCAGATACAGGACTACATTCGCGACATCGTACTGTGCAGTCACCGAAGAGCGGCCGAGCTGTTTATCGAGAGCATAAACTCAAGGTCCGAATACGCGGCTGTGTCCTGTCGCGATTATGACAGTTTTCGTCGGGGCGAATGTTTCGATTGTTCGGGAAATAATTTCGCCAATTGTGCGATAATGGGTTATCACGCGGACACCAATCGAGCATTGAAATTGGCACGAGCAAACGGACGAGATGTCTCGAATCTTATTGGCAAGAGATTTTATTTACTCACGAGCGGTGAAATTCCCTACTGCAGTGAGTTATCGTAGAATTTAATATTCGATTTTGAGGGAAAATGTTATCCCACAAAACTTTTGTGGAAAAAAATGGGTTCTCATGGGATGATACTTTTTTTGACTTGTATAAAATGTTTATGAATTTTTGGATTCAGGACTACTCCGCAGATTGTCGGTGAAACTTCTGAGCCCTTTGAATATGGAAAACAGGGTCCAAGGTTATCTGAATGTCAATCTACATCAGCGGAGACTCACTCGTAGTATTCGTCTCGTCATAGAGTAAGTGCAATTTATTTCGTTATTTCTTATTGAATTTGTGGAACAAAGTATAATCGATATGAATTGTTTCTATCATAAATTGAAGTAAAAATATTTGGTATTCAGTTGCATCAATGATGTAGAACTCTCTGGAACACGAACCAAGAGTTGGCCTTTTTTTTACCGTCACGCAGCTTCGCACATGAGAAAGCAATAAAGTTATTACTTTGATTCTGTACATCCTTGCAGGAAGTTTGCGATCCGAAATAGGTTGGCGATAAGCGTCCTCATGCCACCTACAGCAAGCGAGATCTTGAATATGAAATCTATACAATCAATACACTTATTCGGGAACCGTGGTGACGGACTGGGATATGGTCACGGGCTTCAAGTGACCTCTGTCATCGTCGAAACTATGGATAGTCTGGATGGGCGGTTAGTTTGGTCGATTGATTGCCTAACTTAACTGAATTTTTATTTGCCTTGTTTTCTTCTTTTCTTTCTTTTTCTTTCTTTGTTCCTCGTTATAACCGGTTCGCAATCTGTTTCCATGAATCTGTGTTCAATGTAGAAAACGCGTAACCGATGGCTTCATGGCGTACTGTCCAGCGAGTAAACGGAAATATGAAGAACTGAGAAGCAACGAGAAGCATCTCTTCACGCCCTGCTAATCAGTGTGCCAGCGTTATGGCTGCAAACGCTTACCACGATGGATAAAGTGGATCAGTCGATTATTTATTTTTTCGGCGAATAGGCAGCCAAAAAAAAAATTATTTGGTAGAATCAACGAAAAAAGGAGTTCTAGAATGTATCTTGTGGAGGTATAATAAACGTTGTCCTGGTAGCGGAAATTGACGGATTTATTCCGGTAACCTTGATGTTTCCAGGTTTTGCCTTTCATCCATGTTCCACAGATCCCGATCTTGAAACTACCTTTTTTTTTCTGCAATTGTAATTTGTCATCGGAAAAATCGTCTTATTCGGAATCTTATCAACCGTCGGTAATTCAGTAACCGTGGCTAGGCAATGATAATTATTTATCGTCTCATTCTTTATTTTTTTGAACTATCATTAATGATGTCTCATTATTGATATATCTTATAATTGAATGACAAGCGATCGCAGGCCGGTGGGATTTCGAAAAGTAGAAATGTTTGAAATTCGAATTTCGGTTGTTTCGACAATAATGTATAATTATAGCAAGCCACTGTGTCGAAATAAAATATTACAGAGCTACTCGAAAAACAAAGTAGACGAAATGTTTGTGTAACAAAAATGTCGGTTTCTTTACCTTATCACTTTGTCGCAACGCGACAATTAGCTCATTTTTAAGACTTTTCGTGAGTACGCAAGAGTGATAATTTTCATTACTGCCACGAAAACGGACCAGTTCAGTTTTTCGATGCGATAACGGAGAATATAGTTCAGAAGGATTAGTAGAGCGGAAATTTGTATTATTCGCTCATTGAACAATCAGTCAAAACATAGACACAAAAAAAATCGAATTGAGAATCTCCTTTTTTTAAATTCAATTAAAGATGAAACGGAGGGGCTCAATTGAAGGTTGGATCGCCGTTACCATATGGTTTTTCGTCGTCCTGCTCGTCCAGTTGACTCCCGTCACTTCCGTCACAATTCCAGGCTCGTCGACGTTGGCTCGGCTAAATATCGCCAGACTCGCTTTTCCTTCGATAATCCGTAATTATCGCTTCAATAATCGCTTCATTTAAACGAATATTCTTTTTTATTCATCCTTTTGAGAAGTTTATCGGATCAACAGGCTGGCATTAAATGATAATTATGATTTCGGATATCATCGTAATAGTTTTACCGATGTAATTGAGTTGGATATATTTCTGGCAAAATATTTTTATTTTATATGAGCTGATTTGAGTATAATTCATATCCATACAATCTAGTTTTTGAAGCACAAAACTTTGGGATGCAACTGAAAAATGATGCTACTTTATTTACAGCAAAGAACGATACACGATGCTACGGGGAACTTGGCTGTCTCACCGTCGACGCGCGATTTCGAAAATCCTTCAATCAGGTGACTAACTTGTTACCTTCAATTCGCCAATCGATCGGCACCAAATTCATCCTCTACAACCGCGTGCACTGGAAGAAAGTAAGTTTCTCATGAATTGAATCGACAATCATACATTGTTACTCGAAACTGCCTTAATATGATTGCCAGAATGTGGAGTGAATTATATTGATATTATGATTGAGCGCTAAAAGTCGATGCTCTTATGTCATGTTGAAAAAAACAAGCAGAACGCTCATTTGATTCTACGGACTTAGATTGTACATCGTACGTAACGCGGAATATATATTGCTTCATGGCTCTCATTGGTATACGAATTGCTCGGCTTGTTAAACAGTATTATCGAATTTCCTCTATGGAAGGAAAAGCCAATTGCATCAAACAAACAGACCGTTACGACACGGTGCCTGTGTTCTTATTGTGGAACGTGCAATAATGAAATTATCATTATTATTTCTTATTCAAAAAGCAACGTAGTAATTATTATATATATAATATAATGCGATGGTTCAATCATTGTCCATGATCACCAGGGCCTAGGTATCAAAGTGGCAAATCCGATGTCGATAAAACGAACCCGATGTGATTTCCATGAGCCGACGAAATTTATTATTCACGGCTATAAGAGTGCGCCTACGAGAAGTTGGATAGCAGTGAGTGTTGCCGTGTGTATGACAGAAAAAAAGGATCATAATAAAAAATCAAGCATCGATGATATGATTTCAAGTACGCTGTTGACATCGAGCTCGGAGGGAAAACCAATCGAAATTCATTATTTACTCATAAGTTTGGATTTGCTTAGTGTTGACTCTAGATATTAATAGATTTCTTCACGAACAGGAAATTATTACAGAGTTACTGGCTCACAAAAATTATAACGTCGTCGTCGTGAGTTGGGAAAAAGGGGCCAGTGATTTATACCCTCAATCGGCGGCTAATACACGACTGGTCGGTCTCGAGATAGCTCATTTGATAAACCATCTACGGGTAATGAATATCACTTTATTACTATATAATATTACTACAATATTACTTTATCGTTAATGATGCTCCATTGTAAACAAAAAAGCAATTCCAGTTATGACGTCAGAATGTTGAAAACGGTATTGAACGACGGATTTTGTTTATTTTAAAAATAAATTACTGTATCGCTGTGCCTAATGCTTACTACGACTATCTTAAGTTGTTCTGTCAACGAAAACGAGACTCAGACTAATCGAGGCTGGATATTTAATTTGCTCGAGTCAGTTGGGAACATGCAGACTTTATAAAAATCGGAGTTTTTCAAGTTTCAACTTCTTCGACTTTCTAACAAGTGCGTCAATCGGTATTCGTCGGCTTCCATTTTACTTTCCGAAATTTAGCACTTGAAGTAATAGGATTTATAAAAAATTGCCCACCAGGCGAAAAGAAATCCGGAATTGTATTTACGAATTCTTTCATCGAATTAAAAATACTGCACACTCTATGGAAAGTGTGAACCAAGCAACGCTGCGTCACGTAACGAACGATTCTTGTATTGCCTACTACAAATACGAAGGAATATGGACGATTTAGCCGATGCAGCGTTTAATTGATCTCACGAATGCAGATTGATAGCATGTGAATTTTAGGGTCAACGACTCGGAACCATTGTATTATCAAATACGAATATATCTAATTCGAAACCAACTGAATATCCTGACAGACAAACTACCGGCTGAAGCTCGAGGATGTTCATCTGATCGGGCACAGTCTCGGGGCTCATGCGGCGGGATTCGCCGGAGCAAAACTAGAGGGTAGAATTGGAAGAATAACCGGACTCGATCCAGCAAAACCATATTTTGAATCCGCGCCGATAGACCTACGTTTGGATCCGAGCGATGCGATGTTTGTGGACGTTATTCACACGTCTACGAAGGGACCTAAATTTCCCGGTGAGTTGCGGTTTCACTCGAACTTGACTCGTCGGTATTTCGATTTTGTTTAGAATCTTTTTCGAAGTTTTAGAATCGAATTCGTGATCGAAATATCATAAAACTCGTCCAAAGTCCAATTTTCATAGGCAATTTGGTAATTTGTGTCGAATTGTGTAATTCAACAGGATTGCTCACGATTGATTAAAAAATAATCTGTTTTTGAATGTAAAGTTGACAAGCAATAATCATAAAGATCCCTGATCACGAATTCCATGTCAGAGTTAGGTAGCTTTTAACGTCATTCGACACATTGGCAAAGAAACTTGTTATGTTGAATGAGAATTATGAGATATACGGAAATAAAAAAACTTTTCTTAACGGTTTCAAGTTCTTCAAAAGCCTTTGAAAAGGATAGCGTTGGGCATGAACAGGACCTGTGGGCATCTGGATTTCTATCCGAACGGCGGAAGTGCGCAGCCAAACTGCAAAATCTCACGCAAAGGCAATATTATTGGAAAAGTGAAGGATGTATTTTCCAAAGTCATGGTATGCAGTCATCAAAGATCGATTCACCTGTTTATCGAGAGCATAAATTCAAGGTGCAGTTATTTATCTGTGCCGTGCCGCGATTATCATAGTTTTCGTCGGGGTGAATGTTTCGATTGCTCGAGAAACAAGTGTGCGATAATGGGTTATCACGCCGACACCAGTCCAACATTGGAAAAGACGAAAGGGGAGGGACGAAACGTTTTTGATGTTGTTGGCAAGAAGTTTTATTTGATCTCTAGTGGTGAATCTCCATACTGCAGTGAGTTATCGTAGAATTTCATATTCGGTGAAAAAAAAATGTAATCCCACAAAACTTGATGGAAAAAAATGGACCCTCATCCGATGGTACACGTTTTTTTCATGACTGACACAACATTTTTACGAATGTTTCGATCCAGGACCAGTCCTCAGGGTCACCGTGAACCTTCGAAGCCCTTTGAAGATGAGAGACGGGATCCGAGGTTATCTGAATGTCACTGTACGGGACGAGAAAATGTATCATAATTTTGCTATCAACTTGGAGTAAGTGTCCGGCGACTATATCGTAACGAAAAGATATAACATCGGTAACAACTCGAACCGAATGTTGACCACACAAGTGTGAAGAATGTAGCAATGAAAATTCGTTCGTTATCGCAAAAGCTTAAGAACGGAATGAACAATAAGTTATATATTTCTCATTCACTTGGATTCTTGCAGGAAGATTGGGATCCCCAATGGACTCGTGATAAAGTTCATCCCGGAACCTACAGCACGCGAGATCGTAAATGTTGAGTCCTTACGAGCAACGGGCGTCTTCTGGGGCGGTATTCCAATTTTCAAGAATAATCAAACGAGTCAAGTGAAAAACATTCATATTGATGTTTTAAACCTTCTGTATGAGACGTTAGTTTCGTCTATCCATTGCCTAACTTTATTCAATTGTTTTTCATCTTTTTGCTTCCTCATAGAGGAAGCTTTGTTTTTCTTCTTCTATTTATTTCTCGTCATTCACAGCCTGCAATTCGATTTTTTATTGATTCGTGTTCCACGCAGAAAATTCGTAAAAGAGGCCTCGGACCGCGTTCTGTTCAGCGAGTGGACGGAAAAATAAAGAATAAAGCAACGAGGGAGCTTACTTCACGGTCTGCCAATCAATGTGTTTGAGTTATGGCTGCCAAGGCTCACTGCGGTGGATCAAGTGGATCTCAGTCGATTACCCGAACTTTATTTTGCCGCCAACGACCAGCCAAGAAAATTGTTTGATAGTATCAACAACAAGAAAAAGAGTTTTTCCAAATTTATTGTGTCGCGGAATAATAAAAAATGTCTTCATAGCGGGAATTCGGGGATTTGCTGTACTCATTTTCATGTTCCCAGGATTTTTATTGTTTCACGGTAATTTTAACAGTCTGATAATTTAGAGTCTTTGTGCTATGAGACCTTCCGTCGTACCAAATTTCAAGATTCCAAATCAACGGGAACTACCCTATAAGTCTTGATATGATAAGCGAGTTGATGGACGGACAACAAAGTGCTCTTATAAGGGTTTCGGTTTTTTTCCACTCATTCAGAGGTGCGGGAACCCTAAAAATTAACAAGCACATGGCATTCTCCGAAAATCCAATTGAGGAAACGAAATTTTCTTTTTATATAAGGGTACCTTTATCTCAAAAATCAAAGATGTTGGGAATGGAAAAAAGCTGACATCTAAAATATTGATTGTAAAGTCAATTTACGTTATAATTTTCGTGCTGCTATAACTCACAACTCTACTAAATTCAAAAACGAACAGTCGATACATTTCATACAATCGTAAGCCAGAAAAATGGCGACAAAATCTTTGGAATCAAAATTCGAGTTATTTAAATATATATGTATATATATATATATGTGTGTGTGTATATAATCATGCTGAGGCGTTGCATCGAAAAAAATGTTGCCAAGCAGAACAAAAACCAAGTAGCTAAAACGTTTGTGTAAGAAATCACAGTTTTTTCGTGTCTTATCACTCGACCGCAGTATTAACATACGAAAAAATGGCTGAGTTTAGAACATTCGTGATTCTTGTCAGGTGATTATTTTTATTTTCGTCACGAGAACACAGTCGACGAGGTTCTTTTTTCGCGTCACATGGAACATTCTGGAAATAGTTTCGAATAGAAAAAAAAACGTTTCGCATTGTGTGTTGATGGAATATTATAACGGTGAAGCGCAATGAAAATACGCTTCACTGATATCAAAGGAAGAGCGATGATCCTACCGATCGTCGCTTTGATTCTTATGATTGGCTCCGAAAAATCCGAGGCGTCCCTGATTTCGAGACTGTGGGCTCATCGCGATTTGCTTAGACTCTTCATTCCTTGGCTGACCCGTAATTATTGCTTAATTTGCTTCTCGCTTGATCGTTTTCGTTCTACTTTGCAATATATATATATATATATATATATATATATATATATTCATCATTCATTACTCTTGATCATTTTACGAAATAACAGATTAATTACACTTAATGAAAACACTTAATTATTTATAGCCACAATTTTAAATAACATCGTAATATAATTTCCGAAGAGTTCGAGTTGGTCTTTCAAAGCTACATGTTTTTATTTTTCTACCTTAAAACGCGGGAATGGGATACGAACGGACCCCACGCTTTTTTTGATCATATAACCTGTCCTATGCAGATAAACAGATTTTCTCATACTGGTTTTCCTTCGTTTTTTCATAAGAAAGAGGATCGTGTGCGAAAAATTTGATTTCATTATTATTGAGTTGATAAAAAAACCCATTTGAAGATCATAATACGTAACGAATCAGCAAAAAGCTCATTTTTCAGTTTTCACTGATCATTTGGGGTGCATTCGGACCCCAGTGGTGGGGTCCGAATGCACCCCTTCTAGGGTTAATTACGAACACTCAAATTGCGTTCTGTTTTCATTAAGAAATAATTACAATTTAATGTTCAACACACAACATTAAATTGGAACATTTGGAAAATAAGAAAAATATATATATATATATTGAAAAACGATGTTTCGCCACGTAGCCAGGAACGAGACGCGATGCTTCGATGACCTGGGTTGCATAAGCATCGACAACAGTTTGCGAACACGGTTTCACAAACTCACCAACGTGTTACCATTGCCACGTAACATGATGGCGACAAGATTTTTACTCTACACGAGTGTAAATCAAACTGAAGTAAGTTCATGGCAGAAATCACAATTCGTTTTTCGATGCATGATTAACGTGTGATCATCTCGTTGATGTAAAAGTGAAAACTACATGGTACTATCATTATATATTTCATTGTGTGTTGAGTAGAATCGACGTTCTCGTTGCATCTTGACGAAAAAATTTAATTCTGACTTACGATGGTTTTTAAGATTGTATGTTTTGAATTACGGTGGAATCGAATTTTTAAATGTCTCCAACGAGCACAATTCAATGGTATCAAGGTGAATGAGCCACTGGGACACCCATACTTGTTTATCGAAGCTGCATCTTGCAATGCTGCAATCACTGTTATCGTTTTATATTTCAAAAATAAAAAATGTATTATGCTTGTTATGATGCAAGACTTGAAATTTTTCTTCGTGTACAATTATTTGATCATGTGATAATGTGATAATTCGGAGATACAATGATTTTCAACTGTTGTCCATTGCCACCAGGGTCAGTTGCTCGCACTGAGAAATAATTCCATTGAACTTTCCACATTCGATGCTCGAAAACAAACGAAATTTATTTTTCACGGTTGGAACGAAGTACGACATTTCAACTGGATACAGGTTTGCAACCTTTAGCGTATCTATATTGTAATTGAGAAGCCCAAATTTTCAAAAATGAAAATCGCCATATTTGACCTCTTAAATGAACTCTCAAAAAACTGCTGAATTTTACGACTCCGAGGATTTCATTATTGTATTTTATTTGTGACATTAATCGTTGCCAAAAATAATACTAAAACCTAATTATTGCAATTATATTATTATCTTTATTACTCGCTTAACCACATCACATTTTAACAATATTTTTTCACCGACAAATAAAATGTCAAAATCACAAGACTCTAAAAAAAATTTTTTTTCAAATGTTCAATATTGTATCATGGTTGTAAGTTTGTGATGATATACTATGTTAGGATCTGAATTATTTTGATATCATACATTGATTGATTTTATATCACACAGAAAATGAAAATGGAATTGCTGAAGCGAGATTCTTACAACGTGATAGTTGTTGATTGGGCGGAAGGCAGTCGTGGTCTGTATCTTCAGGCGGCGGCCAATACGAGACTGGCAGCTCTGGAAACAGCCAACTTCATAAAACACTTGAAGGTAACAAATTTTCAGAATATCACTACTACCCCAAAACTATAAAATTTATAATATGTCTGTATATAAACTATACAGGGTGTTCCAATAACTATTAGGGACTCAGATATCTTCGAAACTACTAGGTTCACAGAACTATTTGCTGAATCAAAGTTGCACAGCACGAAGGGGGCCATCCAATGATACCAAAGTGCCTACTCCCACCCCCACCCCCAGCCCAGGGGGTGGGGGACCTTCAAAATCTTAAATGGGAACCCCTATTTTTTATTGCAGATTCGGATTCCCCATAAAAAAATACGTAACTTTTATTTAAAATTTTTTTTTCCGATTCGTGATAGATGGCGCTGTAATCGCAAAAAATCCCCGAAAGTACAGAAAGGCGATAATACTTACAGTTTCGGTGGTAAATCAAATTACTACGTTTATAGTAAACACAGTAGCACGGTAGTGTGTATTTATGTACACACTCCTTCGACAGGTACAGAAAGTACAGAAAGATGATAATACGTACGGCTTCCTTCACTGAAAATAAACACTGTTTCAAGGACACTTTAAATAGTTTGCATGATAAGATAAACATGATACGATTAGTATCGATAAATCGGCCAATCGAGTACAATGTATCCGTTTGAAGAGCAAGTCGATATGCTTCTCATTTATGGCGAATGCCAACAAAATTCTGTAAGGGCAAGAACCTTGTATTGTGAACGATATCCGAGTCGGTCTCAGCCTTCGTGTCAAACATTTAAAAATGTGTGTGATAAACTTAGGCAAACCGGTAGCTTAAGTGTCCGAAGTAGTGTACGCCAGAAACCTGTAACGAATGAAGAAATGGAAATCGGTGTGCTCGCAAGTGTGTTTCGAGATCCTCACATTAGTTTGCGACAAATTCAAAAAGAATCTGGCATTTCCACGACCAGCGTACACCGCATTTTGCACCGTCACAAATATCACCCGTACCATGTTAGTCTTCACCAAGAATTGCATGGGAACGACTTCATGAATCGCGTAGAGTTTTGTCGAACTGTTCAACGTCAGATTCAACACAATGAGTCATTTCTTAATACCGTTTTATTTACTGATGAGGCAACATTCACAAATCATGGGAACGTTAATTTGCATAACATGCATTTCTGGGCAACGGAAAATCCACATTGGCTGCGGCAGGTTGAACACCAGAGGCAATGGTCTGTGAACGTATGGTGCGGAATCATAGGTGCTTAAATTATTGGTCCTTTTTTTATCAATGGAAATTTGAATCGCAACACCTACAGTAATTTTATCAAAGATACATTGGGACCTTTGCTAGAAGAGGTGCCTTTATTTACACTACAAGCCATGTGGTATCAACATGATGGATGTCCAGCACATTATTCATTGGTTGCACGAAGGCAACTAGAAATGAAATTTCGAAATCGTTGGATTGGACGCGGCGGTCCAATATCGTGGCCAGCTCGTTCCCCAGACTTAACGCCGTTAGACTTCTTTTTATGGGGAACATTAAAAGATAACGTTTACAAGGAAGTACCAACTACACGTGAAGATATGCAACAAAGAATAATTACAGCCTGTGCATCAATAAGTTCCGACGCTGTAAAACTTGCAGGTCAATCAATCGAAAAAAGAATTCAATGTTGCATTGATACTAATGGTCGTCATTTCGAACACTTACTATGAACGTAGTGATTCGATTCACCAC
Source organism: Diplazon laetatorius (assembly GCA_963662125.1). Classification (NCBI taxonomy): domain Eukaryota; kingdom Metazoa; phylum Arthropoda; class Insecta; order Hymenoptera; family Ichneumonidae; genus Diplazon; species Diplazon laetatorius. The sequence continues at coordinate 7,479,059 of OY759158.1, read as the reverse complement.
CGAAACTGTAAGTATTATCGCCTTTCTGTACTTTCGGGGATTTTTTGCGATTACAGCGCCATCTATCACGAATCGAAAAAAAAATTTCAAATAAAAGTTACGTATTTTTTTATGGGGAATCCGAATCTGCAATAAAAAATAGGGGTTCCCATTTAAGATTTTGAAGTTGCCCCACCCCCTGGGCTGGGGGTGGGGGTGGGAGTAGGCACTTTGGTATCATTGGATGGCCCCCTTCGTGCTGTGCAACTTTGATTCAGCAAATAGTTCTGTGAACCTAGTAGTTACGAAGATATCTGAGGTCCTAATAGTTATTGGAACACCCTGTATATAGGATTGGGCGTACATAAACTACACGCAGACTATATATAGACTATAGAAGCCCACATATATCTTACATATAATTTTTCTACTTGGGACATTAAACCATCGATCCAAACAAGTAGATCTACTTTGAAAATTAAAAAAAAAACAAACAATTTTTTGCGCCAGACATATTCGGGCGTGGATCTCAATGATGTACATCTGATCGGACACAGTCTGGGTGCTCATGTTGCCGGACATGTCGGAAAGTTTCTCAAAGGTCGCATCGGAAGGATCACCGGATTAGATCCGGCAAAACCGTACTTTGAAACTTTGCCGGGTCGTCATCGTTTGATCGCATCCGATGCTAAACTCGTCGACGTTATTCACACGGATACCAAAAGCTTCGTTTTTGGTGAGCGATCGATGATAATTCTAACGAAAAAACGTCCAATTACTTTTTCAATTACTTTTTCAATTACATTTTCAGTTGCATTTTCAATTTAATTTTCAGTTGCATTTTCAATTATATTTTTAATCAAATTTTCAATTAAATTTTCAGTTACATTTCCAATTAAATTTTCAGTTAGATTTTGAATTACACTTTCAATTAAACTTTCAATTAAATTTTCAATCACCTTTTCACTTATATTTTCAATTACTTTTTCAATTATCACATTTCAATTATATTTTCAATTACTACATTTCAATTACACTTTTATTGAACAGCCCATCGCTGTTCATCTCGCGATATCGAAACGATTTTTTTCCGCTTCTGCAATTTCGAAAATTCGACCGGTCAAATGTTCGTTTGAAATAACAAGTCTGACACAATGAATCAACGAATTCCCCAGGTTTGCCAATAGCCTCGGGATACGGAATAACTCAACCCTGCGGACATTTGGATTTTTATCCAAACAACGGACATTCACAGCCCGGCTGCATCGGTCTATCCCAATGGCTGGAATCCGCTATACCCGTGATTTACCGCGAAGGTTTTATGAATCTTCGTGCATCGTGCAGTCACGGAAGATCGGTGGCGTTTTTTACCGAGAGCATAAATTCGAATTGTCAATTCTTAGCGTCCAAATGCAGCGATCACGAGAAATTCCTGCGTGGCGAATGTTTCGCGTGTGTGGAAAAAGATCGTGACGATTGCGCGGTGATGGGTTATCACGCGAACATCAGTCCGGCATTGACGAAACTCAAAACCAAAGATGGCAAATTTTCGACCCTTGTTGAGTCGACATTTTTTTTATCCACGAATCATCAAAGTCCTTATTGCAGTGAGTTTTTTTTTCAATGTTATTATTTCTGTTTTTGGGTCATCGATCCACGCCTGTGCACGAAATCTAGGAACCGTAAGGGTTCCTAGATTTATACGGAACCCTAAAAACACATCTGGCATCCAAATAATGCTCGAACGAAAAACTCGACAAAGCTCTTAAACTTCGTTCAAACATTAATACAACAATTCTGTTTTTGAATGTTTTAATTCAGCCCAGATGTTTAGATTGACCGTACAGCTCCGAAGATATTATGCCAGAAGGAATATCGAAGGTCACATGAATGTCACCATGCATGAGAGTCACGGAAAGAGTTTTGCCATGAATTTTACCAGAGGGTCAGTCCATGCTGAATATCAAATGAAAAAAAAAGATACATATATATATATATATATTTTTTTTTTAATCCTTCAAACTCGTCGGAAAAAAAACTTTGAGATTCTTTCGATAGTTGTGCAAAGTTTTTTTTCTATCGGATTTTATTCTATAATTTTTTTTTTTTTTTTCCAATTTTGACGCAGTAACGGATTGAAGCTGGGACGTAGCGCCACGATGAGTTTCATGTTGCCTTGTTCGGTGAATGCGACCGTTGATTATCGGAACGTCAGAAAGATGTCAGTATCTTGGAACAGTACGAGGACGGGAATCATTGGTCGCAACCTTCGTATTGTTAACGTTGCCATTGAGAGAATGGAACTTCCAACCAAGAAGTGAGCTCGATCTGAATAAACAATTATTCCAATTAATTCGATGAATTTTCTATTCTAATTGTAAGCTTATCATCGACCCATTGGTCACAAATTATTTAATAAAAAAAATTATCCTTGTTGCAGGCAAGGGACATCCGAATTTCCCGTCAAATTGTGTCCTACGACCAACGAGAATTTTGCGAAAATCGGAAACGGCGAGACGGCCCGTTTCGAAGCCAATTGCTGAGCGAAGAGTTGTTTCTATCAGCATTCTAGAAGAAGCTGCATTGTAGTCAATCGACCATTAAATCTTGAGGACACTGTCCTGGAAATCTCTGCTCAGAGGAGAAAACAACGAAAATAATTTTTCGTCTAAAAAATAAATATATATAAGAGAATATTTCGGAAATGTATCGTGCAATGGTATATTAGAAACTTTTCTGCGGATAAATGACGTCTCTACATGTTTTTTATTTCATCGACCGTTGGTATTTTCCCAATATTATAATGCAATAAGCTTCCCTCCTGAGCTACCGCGGTTATGTTGTACTGCTCGGTCGGTAACGAAAACTGTAAACCGTTGTTCACGGCCATTATCGCTATTCGATTGAAAAACGTGAAAGATTGGCTGCATTTTAAAACTCTGCGATCAAGCGTTCTTGCTTTTTACCCGGGAGACAATGGCACAAAAATAAAACAAAAAAAACATTTTGATAGAGACCTAACATTTTGAGGATATTTTTTTTCAAATTTATTCCGACCCATATTATCCTCCGAAAGCGCCGAAATAAAATAAAAATTCAAAAAAGGGACTACTCTGTAGACGATCCATTCGAAAGTTTTTAAAATCATTTATGTTTTTTTTACGAAAAAGGTCGGGAAAAGAAATCTGAAAAAATGTATATTGTAAAAAATTATACCACAAAAATACAAAAAAAATTTGGCACCTTTCCGAGGAACATAACCTAAAAAATAAAAATGAATAGACTTCTACCTTTATTTTTAGTCTTTTTTTTTGAGTTTGCCAACATTTTTTTGGTGTTTTTGTGGTATAGTTTATTACAATACACATTTTTTCCCGATTATTTTTTGTTTCGCCACTGTTTATGTATTAAACTCGGAAATATGACACGAATGATTTTTAAAACTTTCAAATGAATTCGGGCAATGCAGACGGTGAATTTAAAAATCGGAAAAAATATAAAAATTCATTTTTCATGATCTAGAATCATTTGGAAGGTGAGTATAGAGATATTTTTTTAGGCCTAGAAAGAACCACCCTGATACATTTTATTATATATAATATATATATATACTTGTAGATAACTCAAATGAGAATCTTCATGCGTTGGTCCCGAACAACCGGTTCGTCGATTCGAAGATTCGCAACGGCTCGCGCGCTATACGCGCCATTGTGTCCTCAGTTGACAACCCCGGGTCCACCAAAGTTGAATAAAATATTCGGCATATACACACGGGCTTACGCAACTTCTTACGATTCGTGGCTCGTCGGTGAAAGAGACGCGGGATGTTCGAGGAACGGAATCGTGCCTCAGGCGCGCAGACGCAGTAGGCCTTGACATTTCAAACGACTCGTCTCACTCTGTTGTCCATATTCCGCGGATAATGTTACGGACTTTTTTCCAACGGATCAAACAGCGTTTCCTCGATACGTCTATTGGATCGTCGTGTGCGGGGTAGATTTGACATGCGCAATGCGATCGAACGATTTTGGGATCGGCACAAGAAGATGGCCGCGTCGTGATTTTGGCCATCCGACTCAACGGATTTTGTGCCAAAAATTCAAAAGCTTATGACGTGTGAAAAATATGTTATGATAAAATCCCACAGGCTTCCGATGCTTTATATGTCTGTGAAAAAATTTGAAATGATTGCTGTTTGGAATTTTTAATTAGAAGAAATTAGAATTTTTTTTCGCATATCGCGAAAAAAAATTCTAATTTCTTAGGTGACTCAGCCCCCTCAAAAATTGTGATCATCGTCCCTAAAAAACCAAAACGAAAACGCGAAAAAGAAAAAAACGATCTCGCGAACTTTCTCCCAAGCCGAAAGTTTTCCACAGATTCAAACAGGATACGCGGATAGTCCACGAACTACGTCGTTTCCTTCAAATTCCCAAAGTTGAAATTTACATTTCAAAAAAATGATTTCATCCTCACGTCGCTTCGATTGCGTTATCGCGATCCATAGCGTCGCGATCGACGTTTCATCGGTGTTCATTCGATGCGCGCATGCGCAATATACGTGATATTTCGTGAACGGTATAATCGATTTTCGAAAATCGTGAGAAAAACCGTGAAAAATTAGAATTTCGTAATCGCTTTTACTTTCGTTTGAAATTCAAACTTTAACGCGGTTCAATATTTCCAATCATACACGCACGGCGCATCATCGTCTCTCACCTTCCACCTCGCGTGTGCGTTCATCCTCGTTTTACTCCCTCTTCGCCGCGTGATGGCGAAGAGACGCTGGTACTCGAGAATAATACTCTCACTCGCCATGGCCGAGGTGATAAAAGGCCCGAAAGAATCTCAAACCGTGCATAGTCGGTTGATTGGTAGTTTTCGATTCGTACGGAATAGTCGCGGTGACGCTTTAACATTATTGTGCTCGATTGATAATCGATTGTTTCATTGATCATTGAATTATATTTAATAATTTGTTGTCGTTTGTTTTTTTTTTTTTCGTTTTTGTTTTTTTTTCATCGTCGATCGAGATGAGACGTTACGCACTCTCGTCTATGGTACTGGCAATTGTGCTTTTCGCTGGAAACACATGTGAGTAATTGGTTCAATGATTTTTTTTTTATTTCATGGGAATAGCAAATTTGACAAGGATGAAGGATGATCGATCGAGAATCATTTTGATATTATTGTTCAATTAAAGTATAATAAGTATAATAATACTAATAATAATAATAACAATAATCATAATAATCATAATAATAATATATTATTATGTCACTTTTCTCAAAAAATATCTCGACATGTGGGTTAGTAGTTAGTTGATATTATTATTATTATTATTATTATTATTATTATTATTATTATTATTATTATTATTATTATTATTATACTTTATAGTCAAGGAATAATAATATAATATAATATAATATTATTATCACACTTTACTCAAAAAATATCTCGTCTGTCGGATTAGTAATTGGTTGGTTATTATTACTATTATTATTATTCATTGCTTCGTTAAATCGAAACACGTCGATTTCGAATCTCTTCAAGGTCAAACCATGGTGGATTTTTTTTTCGCAAATAGCGTGGTGAATTAAAAATGTTGAAGCAGCGTGTGCGGTATCACACTTCATAGACGTTTGATCGAATCATCGAATTGGTAACAATCAGACAATTTGGGCAATAATCATTCGAACGCATAGGAGTATTATTAAATGGTCGGCCAACGTGATTTCGAGGTAACGTTCTCGTGTCTGGTCCGTATCTCATCATCATCAATGTTCGGTCTTCGGTCTTCGATTGCGCAATATCTCGGCAATGCTAATTTATTCGATGGCTCGTCGGAGGCCAGTCATCATCTCTCGGTCGAGCCGAGAGTCTATTCGACTTTCCCCTCGCGGGTCAGCTTCACGACGAGCCGCCGAAAGAAGAAGAACAGGATTCGTTCGACCCATACTATATATGTGTGTGTATATATATATATATATATATATATATATATATATATATATATATATATATATATATATATATATATATATATATATGTACACGTGTATGCAAATTTTCGTGGGACGATTATATCACCTAGACACTCGTGATGTTCCAAAGAACACCTTTACAAAATTGCGTGAAAACGAAATTTAATGTTTTTTTTAACGACGCCGTTGTCTCGTCCTTATCACCATTGTGAAAGATTCCTCATTTTCTCAAAATGCCAAAAGTTTCATTGAGAGAAGAAAAAAAAAGAATAGAAGAAATAAATTAATCGATAATACGGTCACTCGTTGCCACCATTTTTGTGTTAGCTGATATTTTTCATTTTGGCAATTCCACAAATGGGGTGAGTGTCAATAGAAAGAAGCTTTTACACATTTTTACACTGACGTTAACGAGTTTTCCGAACAATTCGAATCACCAATGTCGGTAAAACAGATTCACGCGAATACCCACGAATAATGGTTAAATGAACAATTCAATCAATCTCGACACGATAAATGTGAAAAATTATAATTTTTTTTAACATTTTGAAATAAATGTGAATGAAATGATACAAGATTTATAATTTTGTAAAAATAATCGTGGGAAATAAATATGAATAAAATATTACGAAATTATAATTTTGTATAAAAATAAGCGTGAAATAAGAAATTATTAATAATAAAATAAATTTTTACATTTGAAAATGAGAAATAAATGTGGATGAAATATTTAATAAAAAATCAAATTTCGATTAAATGATCGCACTTGTCTAATTTTATTTTGTTTTCGTTTTTTTTTTCGGCGGAAAATGTTTCGAACCAAGGTTTCGGACAGTACGACAATCAATATAGAAGACAGACTAAACAGTATGCGCAGTCGGTTGATAATCGTGAGCAACGTTCATCATTGCCGCCCTCGTCCGTTGCTTGTCCGGAACGAAACGGACGTTTTCCAGTGGCGTCACAGTGTGACGCGTACATCGAGTGCATCGACGGTACGGGCGAGGAGAAATTGTGTCCGGAAGGGCTTCTCTTCAATCCGGACGAACGTTTCAACTATCCGTGCGGATACCCAATCGACGTTGATTGCGGCTCACGCACCAGACTCCGTGAGTAAATAAAATTTAACGAGGGTCACGAAAAATTATCAACAATCGTCGTCAGTTCTCCGTTCGGCCATTTGCAATCATCTTTTTTTTCCTTCGAAAGATAAATTTGAAAACGATGCAATAAAAGTGCATTGCATTATTCAAGGGGAGAGTAAGGTTCATTCGATTAAAAAAAAAAACATGTTCGATAATTTTTTTTTAACTCACACTAAATATATATTTATTTCTATAATTGGTACATGATGAAGTAACATTTGAAGAATATTCCACGAATTTTTGCATTAATTTTTATGACGAAATAAGCCATTGGACCAAAAAAGTCTAAAAAAAAACTCATTACTGGATCATCTGAAATCGAAAAACCAAAATGATTTTATCAGTCGATAAGTTTCTGCAGGTCGATAAAATCATTTTGGTTTATCGAGTTTTTTTATATCGATTTTTCAATTTTTTACAGGACTTGGAAATCGAAATACTGAAAAACTATTTTGATTAAAAATCAGTATTTTGTCTTCCAAGTGCTGTAAAAAATTGAAAAATCAATTTTAAAAAAAACTCGACGTCGTTACTTGCCGAAACTTGTCAACTAATAAAATAATTATGGTTTTTCGATTGAATAAAGTTTCCATCACTGCTCCACAAAATTGACTCGATAATTGAATAACCGATGACTCCTGGAAAATAAAAACGAAATAATTGAAAAGTCTCTGTTAATTTAAAAAAAAAATGTTTTCACAGAACCCGCACAACCGACGGAAATTTGTCCACATCAATATGGCTATTTCAAAATTGGCGATCGTTCGAATTGCGGAAAATTTGTGAATTGCGCCGACGGAATTGGTTACGAATTCGATTGTCCCGAGGGTTTGGCTTTCAATCAACATTCGTATCGTTGCGATTGGCCCGATCAGGTCGAAGACTGCGACGCCGAAGGTGCACATGATCGACAAAATACTTATTGAATGATATTTATGTTGCGGTCGTAAAAAAATAATTAATTAAGATGGAGTCTCGACGTTTCACAATTTTTTCAAAATGCCAAAACTATCTAAATTTGGAAAATGAAATAAAACTCGATAATCCAATATGGCGGATTTCCCTTATGGAATCATTTTTAATTCGTATCATTTTTATTGTTAACGATATTAATTTTTATCTTTTTTCCACAGCTTTTCTGGGTTTCAAATGTTCCGCCGTTGAGAACAACAGCATATATTTCGGTGGCGAAACTAAACTTTATCGCAGTCCCACGGATTGTCAACGATTCTTCGCTTGCGTAAACGGTCGTCCGCGTTTGCAAAACTGCGGAACTGGAAACGCTTTCAACGAGCTTACCAATGCTTGCGATGCCGCGGAAAACGTTACCGGATGGTCAGTCGATTAGTCAATTAGTACAGAAAAAAAAAAGAGTGTTAAACACGCACGTTGTAGAATTTCGTAGCCATTTTCACTAAAACGTTGTATTCAACTTTATTCTTAAAAATACGTATTTTAAACAATTCTTTAATTTTATAAATTTATCAATTTTTGTTAATTTATTGATTTATTGAATTTATTAATTTTTGTAAATTTATTGATTTTCCGAATTCATTAATTTTTGTAAATTTATTAATTTTACAACAAAAAAATTATCGTTCCTCAAATCTAATCGTTTCCGTTTTTGGATCATCAATCTACGCCCGTATACCAAATTTCAACTTGATCGATATATGAATGTGAGAATTGAGGGGCTGTGACATGGGGACAGATGGACAGACCCAAACCATAAGGATTCCTAGTTGACCACGAAACCCTAAAAATTTACCAAACCCTATTTAGGCTACAATTTGTTCAAATACAAAAATATATATATATATATATTTCTCTTCTTTTCGTTCCAGCGAACCTGAATTTTCACCCGAGGAACCGACCGGAAGGGCCGCAGTAGCAGCTGGCAGACAAACGAGGCTCTTCTGAATCTGAATACCTCATAAAATATTTTAAGCAAATAAAAATTGAAAAAAAAAACAATAATTAATCAATTATTAAGCAACGAACAAAAAAGTCTTTTTCGAATGCTCCACGAATCTTTTGGTACTTGTAAATAAAACAGCAACGAAATTTTTCAAAGATTTTCTATCGTCTTGTTCTTTTTCTTCTGTAGTTTTTGAATTTTTTAAAATTTTATTTATTTTGAAAAAAAAAAAGAAGAAATCTGAGTGGATATAATTTATCATTTTTTTAATATACGGTGTACAATGTACAAATCGTTATGTGTCGATGAATGCCTTGGAGATTCAATATTTCGGCCAATTGACCCTCATCAAGATTATCTTTGGTACAGTCAAACCGGGGGTAGGAGGGGTGCGTCGTTGTCTGTCGTGACGATCGAGTCAAGAAAATTCGACCAAACCGAAGCTCATATCCTCGAGAAACGAATTTTTTTTTCCTCCCATGCAAGAATCTTTTCCATTCCGAAATCTCAAATTTCTATTATCATTATATCAACAAATTCTCACTTGTCGAAAAATAAAAATAAAAATCATTTATTCCCAACGAAAAACAAGTTAATTGGAGAATAAATATTGAACTTTCATTGATCCAGAACTGAGGCTACATTGTATTACGCGCACGAGATAACTCATCAAAATTATTCAAAAATATTTTTCCACGTAAATTAATCAATAAAACAAAAATCAACAAACAAACAAAACAAAAACAAATCATCATTATCACCATTATCATCGGCCAATCGATAATTTCCAGAATCAAGAATCGTTCATTTCCAACCCAAAATAATAATATCGAAAAAAAAAAAAAAAAAACACATCCACCAAACGGTGGTTGCATCGATCCATCACTGAGGCTGCGCTGTAGCATTTCGCACACGACATACCCCCGTTCTATCTATATGTAGATGGGCACGAAAAAATGTTTTTTTTTTTTTAATTATAAAAAATGTGCAAGAAGACAAAATTGAATGACCCATTGACTCGAGATATGACAAACGCATTATTTTAAATTTATTTATGTTAAAAAATTATAATCGGAATAAAGCGACGATGCGTTTATTCGGGTGGAGCCAGGAGGAGGGCGAGGGGTGGGGGGGTGGTGCGACATACCCAAACGGCAAGAGCTTACCAGTAAGTACAGAAGCAGTAGCATTGGACGTTAGCTGAGTGCCGATGTGCACAGCTGTGGGATTTACGATAATATCCCAGACTGAACGTGGTGCGGGTTCGACATACGAGCCGAACTCCTGGCTCGCCCATTGTCCCCAGTTGCGTTCCCCCATGTACACGCGTACACACACACACATATATATATATATATATATACATATACGGACAACGTAAAATGCGTTAGATACCCCACCGATGCGCCAGTATTGGTCGAGTGACTCTCCGACTGTTCGCACGCATAAAGGGGCGAGCCGACCCGACCTCCAAAAACCATCCTAATTCGTTCATTACTGTAATCCAAGACTGAACAAATATATAAAATAACAAAAGTTTAAAAATAAATAAAAAAATCACGGTGTGAAAAAAAAAATAATAATTTAAATCGGTAAATAAATAAATATAATCAACGATGGAAGTGTCGCCGATGATTAATTGGCCGATTATCGTGACCGTGCTCGCCCCCGCCCTTTTGATTTTTTCGTGTCTGTTCGAGAGTCGCGATCCCATAAGATATTACACCAAATACTTTCTCTACTCCGTTTACAGTTCGATAATCGCGATTTTAATGATACCGTACGTGATTATGTCGCCGAAGAACGTGAAGAATTCCGCGTGAGTATATTTATATTATCACACGATTGAGTATATATATACACACGCATGTTTGTGGGTTTGTGTGTTCGTGTGTGTTGTTAATTTCGCTCGCTGTTATCGATAATCGTGTAATTTCATTTTTCACATTTCTTCGATTTTTTTTTAGAATTAATTTATTTTTTGCGAATATTTTTAGTGATGTAAAATAATTCAGTGGTGGAAGAAAAAAAAAGAGTTTTTGAGACATTTTGTTATGTGTAGTTGTCACTGTTATCAATACTCGGGTAATTTTATTTTCAATTTTGTGATTTTTTTGTTTGTTTGCTATATTTTTTTGCGAATTTTTTTAGTGATGTAAAATAATTCAGTGGCGGTAGAATTAAAGAAGAGGCTTTTTAAGACATTGTGTTCTCGTTTCACGCTTACGAATGTGTCTGTTCGCGTGTGTATGTAGTTGTCGCTGTTATCAGTACTCAGGTTATTTTATTTTTATTTTTATGATTTTTTTTTCTTTCTTTTTTGCGAAACCTTCGAGCGATGTGAAATAGTGGAGCAGAGGAAAGAAAAATATAATGAAGATATTTTACAAAATTGTGTTTATCGATCCACGTTTCATTGAGAATTTTTTCATTTGTTTATTAAATATAATATATATTCCGAATATTAAACGCCTTGAGATATATTCTTTAAAAAAAGTGAAGAATTTCGTACGTTATTCTTATCACACAAGTTTAACTATCTACGTGTATAAGTATCATTTGACGTTGTTCTCAATACTCGATTAATTAAAAAAATATATTTTTTTGGAAGATTTTTTATTAATGTTTTTAGTAGCAAAAAATAAAAGTTTGAAGGAATTTGTGTGTGGGTATTTAATATAACACATTGAATATATAAAATTAATTGACTTAGAACGCAGTCCGTGTTAACTCTCAAAGCTAAAATATTTACAATCGAAGAAATTTGAATATTTTATTTGTTCGTTATCTATTTGTTGAAAAAAAACGAAAAGAAATGTTATTCAATAATTGGCTGTGTAATGGCACGTAATGATTGATGATAATTAATCTCGCAGCTCCGCAGCGATATTTCTGCGTTATTACACGAAATTGCTCGGCATCGAGTGGGACCTGAGGGGTACCGAGGAACTGGGCAAGGAGCGAGGCTGCGTTATCGTCGCTAATCATCAGAGCGTACTCGACATTCTCGGTAATTTTCAATTTCGTTGATGATAAATCGAGACACAAATGAAAAATTCTTCATAAATTCTCACGATGAGAAAATCGTTGTGAATCGTTTGAAACTGTTCAGCAAGTTATCAAAATAAAACATTGTTCAATGAAATTCATGGTTCTTCAACTTATGACACATAACGATTAATTTGAAAACGAAAAATGTTCCAATCAATCGAGAGACAAATAAAAAATTGTTCGTAAATTCTCACGATGAGAAAATTGTTGTGAACACTTTGGAACTGTTCAGCGAGTTATTGAAATTTAATATTGTCCAATGAAATTCGTGTATGTTCAACTTCTGGCACATAACGATCAATTTGAAAACGAAAAACGTTGGAATCAATCGAGAGACAAATAAAAAATTGTTCGTTAATTCTTACGATGGGAAAAATTGTTGTGAATTGTTTGAACTATTCTGCAAGTTTAAAAAATTTAACATTGTCCAATGAAATTCATTCAGGTATGTTCAACATGTGGCACATAATGGGAAAATGTGCAGCGGTTGCGCGAAACGAAGTATTCTACGTATTTCCATTCGGTCCGATAGCTTGGCTTGCCGGTGTAATTTTCATCAGCAGAAACAATGGAAAAGCGTCGATGAAGAAATTGAGCGAAACCGGTGATCTCGTTAAAAATTGTGCGGTATGTAATTTACGACATGTTACGATAGTATCGCATTCCACATTACCGATTATTCGATCAATGTTTCACACAATCGACGTCGTTCACGTTTCAATCGTTACCACAGTTCTAGTGAAAATTCCTTATCGGTCTTATCAGTCGTTACGATGTGATTATTTAAACTTTCGAGACGGTCAGTCAACACAGGTTTAAGCTTCGCGTGGCAAAACTATGTCCAAGTTGATAGAAATCTAAATAAATTTAGTTAATTCAACGAAAAACTTTAGCCATGTTTTTTCCTTTCTTGTAAAAAAAAATTTGATTGAAAAAAAAAATGGATTCTGTCTTTTCGACGAATATTATTGAACCAGCTTTGAATTGCATTTAATCGTCAGTGATTAATTTAAGCCGGATTAATTAATATGATAAAATATATAAAATAAATTAAAAAATAAAATAATTTTATTATACTAAAGTAATAGTACAAAGAAGGCAATGTGAATCGCAAGTGTTAACCTAGGACGAATGCTCGAGGTAGACGAAAATCTTCATCTTTCCGGAGGGAACGAGGAACAAGAATATACTGGGAAACGGTTTGCAAACGTTCAAGAAAGGTGCGTTCAGAATAGCGATTGAAAATCAGGTTCCGATACTGCCGATCGTCTACTCGCCGTACTATTTCATCGAGGGAAATAGTCACTTTTTTGGACACGGTGAGAATTACAAAATTATTTGCAAAATTTTTTTTTATCTTCAAAACAAATTATTCGAACAATCGATTTTACCTATTGAGAATACGAAAATAACAGAATTTGGTACAAGTTGATGCTAATTTTTTTAATCATACGCGTTTTTTTTTAATTTTTGAAGGAAAAATTATAATCAAGACGTTGGAAGCAATTTCCACGAAGGGATTGGAAATGAAGGACTTGGATGCCCTGATCGAAAAAACGAGAAGTCTGATGCAACGTGAATTCGTGAATCTGGCTCGCGAGATTCTCGCCACATTGCCGAATAATTATCCGGTCAATGTGAAACAGCGCGAACAATTTGCAAAAATTCATCAGAGTTAACGATAATAATTTCCGATCAAACGTTGGACAAAGCAATAAACGAGGCGGAAATGATTTTATTTGAACGTCGATCAATTTGTCAATTGCATCGACGAACGAAAATAATAATGTCATTAATGAACCAAATAATCGTTCGAAACCAAAATATCAAGAAGCAAAACGATAATTGTCAACATCAAATATCATTTGTCTTTCCAACACCAAAGTTCAATCGATTGTACATTTTTTATATTGTGTTTTTTAATTAATTTATTTTTCTTTCGTGGTAAATTAAATGAAGCGAGAGTTTAAGTTGGTGATTTTTTACAACCAATTAAAATGTCGATAAGTACGACAAAACGCAACGCGAGAATTGTAAAAAAAAAACAAAAAAGAGAATAATATTTAACTGGACCAATTTCGGATTTTTCTTTTGAAAAATTACAAACCGACTGTATGAAAAATTCACGAATAAATTGATATTGTTTATAGTTTGTTTGTATTTTTAAATTTTGTAATGTACAAACGTGTGGTAGAAAAAATTCGAGTTAAACGTCAGCCTATGCACGTTTATAAATTTTGTCACGTTGCGTCAATTATTTTTGAATTTGCAGAGTTTGGAACTTCAACATTTCAAATTGCTCTAAAACTTGATCCGTTCGGACGATCTCCGCCAATTGAAATACATATCACGGCTGAATGATGTTCCACACTTTTAAAAACTTTAAGTTCGATCGATCGAAGTTCACGGAATTTATATTGAAAAATCGGATTTTTCGAAAAATTCAAAATATCATAAAATCAAAACTTCTCGATGAATTCGGCCCAGATGCAATACGAACCAACCTCGGGTAAAAAATCTATTCACGAAGAACTATTTGGTACGAATATCTCAAAATTTGCGATCGCTATTGTGATAACGTATTTTTTTTTTTTTTTTTTTTTCAAATTTAAAAACGACATAAAATTCGAGAAGCATTTTGAATCATGACGAAAATTATAGTCAATAAAGGGATCATAGAGCTGCAAATGCCAGAAAAATTTGGGGGCTGTAGCTAAAACCGTTTTGGAGTTATACACGTTTGAATTTTGGGAGGCCATTACACACACACACACACACACGCATACATCTGGACATTTTCTCCAAATGTGATTTCTCAACGTTTTGGCACATTCTGAACGTGGTGACACGGAGATCTCGAAAAAAAAATTTTCACAAAGCTGATTTTATGAGTAATCAAAATGTCACAAGAGTCTGAACTGGCTGCGACGAGTGACGTTGAGTTTGCTCGAACGATCTTCGACGACTACGAACAACTACGAACGAAGTCTTCACACAGCCGTTCATGGTAATACACACACACACACACACACATCGACGTGAAAAACCGGTTTGTCCTGGTTGTGCGCGACTGGCTCCTCGCACCTAGCTTTCAACCCATAACCGTATGGCTACCTGCTGTGCCATGCTATCCTGATATTGCTGTCTAGGAGCAGGAGCTAGGAGATCGGTAGCAGGATCGGGTACACCGCCGTTCTCCGATTACCGATTCCCCCTCGACGCTCTCCGCAAGTACACCGACCTGTGTACACGTTCTACAACAAACGGTAGCGCGCGAAAGCACCTTCATTTAATTATTATTCCTTTTGAAAACGTGAAATATATTTGGAAATATTTTTTTTTAACATGAATTTATCATTAATATTGTTGAATTAGATGGGATAGATTAAATGGGAGTGAATAAGCAATAATTAGAACGATGCAGATGGATTATGTGATGATGGAACAGATTGGGATTTAAGGGGAGATTTGCCTGTTTTCCAAACATCTTTGGATGAATTTTCAAGTTTTTTTTTCTAAAGAACTGTTTTAGGTTTAGTGCGATTAAAGTTGGTGATTTTTTTTATCAATACTATTGGATGCTGCGGCAATTTTTTTGTCACGAAATGTTAACTCTTAAGGGAATGCAAGACTGCAAGACTGCTGTGCGTCTGAACTACGATCAGATTTAAAAAAAAACAATTCGAAAAAATGGTTCAACTATTTCGAAAATAAAACTCGAGGATATTCAAAAAAGTTTTACCATTTGGTCCAAATTTTTTCGTACAGGATGCTGACTTCTCTAGGGTTGACTAAACGGTAAGTCTTTTATCGATTGTTTTTATTGAAATGTAGAAATAAAAAATATTTATATATAAATGTATTTGTGCTTAATCGACTTGAGCACAGATCCATCAATGCTCCGTCAGGACGCCATTGC
The DNA here is from genome assembly GCA_963662125.1 of Diplazon laetatorius. Taxonomy (NCBI): domain Eukaryota; kingdom Metazoa; phylum Arthropoda; class Insecta; order Hymenoptera; family Ichneumonidae; genus Diplazon; species Diplazon laetatorius. The sequence goes on along the minus strand of OY759158.1, from coordinate 7,463,060 downwards.
AGCCTTTTCTGTACCTGAAGACACTGCCCTTAGGTCTCTCGGTCCAGGCTTTGGTTTCGGTCTTTGCAAGAATCCACTCGCCGTCCACAGCGACGTCTCGGCATCTCGCGACGTTGGAGGCTTCGTTGCCTTTGGAATAAATCCAGGATTTCGCAGGCCGCTTCGACCGCTCTTCGTTCGGCGTCTCCACATCGACGATTCTGTCGTTCGACGAACTCAACAGCTTTATACCAGTTTCGGAACTCAATCGCCGTTTCTTTTTTCTCTTCTTCTTTTCTTTGGAAGGTTCATCTTGGCTCATACTTTCATAATGTAATTCGATATTTCTGGAAAAAAATTCTCGATAGTTGAGACAACGATGACGGAACAACATTTTACATCTTCTTTGCAAAATCATTCTGCAACTAGTATCGTCAGACCAAAATACCTTTCTAACTTATCGTCGAGCTTCTTGGCGACGTAATCCTTGAAACTCTGCGAAACACCAAAATTTTCAAACACATCGCATCCGTCTGTGATTCTCAGCGATGGCTTTGGAGCTTCGTTGATTTCGGACTTACTATCGTCTATAGAAAAAAAAACACACGTTATAGAGAAAACAAAGAAAAAACAAACGCATAGGAATCTGTAATTTGTGATAAGCCAAAAGTGAGGTTATGTCTGTGATCGAACTGTCGGAAAAAATTGTATTACGAGATAAGACGATGGACGAATCCTCGTGGGAAAACAGTGATTCGGGCAAAAACTTTTCATCGCAAGCTTCCCGCAGAGCAGCGGCGTTAATTTCGTCCTCCGAACTCGACGAAGCATCCTCGTTCTGCAACATAACCCGGTGAAACGTATGGCACGCACGCTATCTCTGTCGCTCTGCCGCGAGCGCCCATAGTGCTATCTCGTTCGCACTCATGGTGACCGCCAAATGTTTCGGAGTAGTCCCATCGCTTTTTCCATTCATTCAAAAGCCGTCAGTACATCGATAAAAACGATGTGCGGATTTAATTACCGACCGAGTAGCATTCACGTATTTCTTCGAATTCTACATGATCGTTATGAGATAACGAGGAAAATTCTAACCCTAATGTGTATGTCCAGTCGTGGTAAAACAATCGGCAAGCGTTATACGTTAAATGGTCAAATAATCCTCGTGTATCTTTCAATTGTCGTTTACAATGGCAATCAAACTTAACCAGCAATGTGCAATTAATATGTGAAAGTAATTTAAACATTGTTCTTGTCGATTTTTAAATAATTAGGCGGCAGTTCGTCGAAATGGTTTTTCTTTGCAACGTTTTAGGTTATGCCGTCAAAAAGGTATTCTGTTATAACAATTGCATTTGCTATTTGATGTATTTGATCTGTAAAAGTGTCGTTCCATGAAAAAAATTGCTGATAATGCGACGATTGTCACAGGCGCCACGTAAATATCTTCGCAGCGGTTTCATGGATTCTCTGAGAATCCATGTTAAGGCGGGTACGGGAGGAACGGGTCTACCTCGCTTCGGAGGAATCGGAGGCAGAGGCGGCCACATTTACGTACACACCGAAGAAGGATGCACACTGTCGGCGGTAATTTCCAAAACGAAAAACAAAAAATTGACGGCAGGGGTGGGAGGCAACAGTTCGCCGAAGTGTCTGATCGGCGAACGGGGCAAGGATTTGACTATAAAGGTTCCTCCCGGTATTTCCGTTTATGGCGAAACTGGAGCGCTAATAGGTAAACGTCGGGAACCAGCGAATGTACGATTCGAAACAACTCACGAATGAAAAAATCAAAGACCTTTCGATTTGAAACAGGCGATCTGAATAGGCCGGACGCAAAGTTAAAAGTTGCCGCGGGCGGTATAGGCGGCTGTCCGGAAACGGGTTTCAGCGGACAGAGGGGCCAAGCTCATGCCATAACTCTGGATTTGAAACTGATCGCCGATGTGGGGCTGGTTGGATTTCCAAACGCCGGAAAGAGCACGCTGCTCAGAACTGTTTCTCAAGCAAAGCCGAAGGTCGCTGCATATCCGTGTAAGATCTATTGATAATTTGGTACTTCATGATCTTTTTTTTTTTTTTGGCTTACGTGCCTATTTAACATTTACACAACACAGACCCATACAATACAAACCCAGTCAATATTGATTACTGACGAACAAAAAAAACTCAAAAGAACCCAAAGAACTGAAAATTCTTTGAGATAGATAATGTTGAAATAATTGAAGTTGGAAATGATTATGTTGAAAGGAAAAATGTTGAGTTTTACGTTGATTTGACGGAATGTCAACATTTACAAATGTTAAAAAGACTGGTTTTCCTTTTTTTTTTGTTCAAAATATAATATTTATGGATATTTTCTATAATTTTATTCGAATATATTGTTTTAATTTGAACGTAATAATTTGTTCGTCGATTATTATTTCAGTCACGACCATAAGGCCACATTTGGGCGTAATACATTTCGACGATCTCCGAACAATTTCCATAGCAGATTTGCCCGGTTTGATAGAAGGAGCCCACGCAAACGTTGGAATGGGACACAAATTTCTCAAGCATCTCGATCGAACGAAGCTACTAGTTTTTGTGATCGACATTCAAGGATTTCAATTGTCCCCGAAGCACAATCGGCGAACGTGTTTGGAAACAATAATTTTGCTCAACAAAGAAGTCGAACTTTACAAATCCGATTTGCTAGACATGCCGGCAATTCTCATAGTCAATAAAATGGACACGGAAAATGCGAATTTCACATTTCGAGAAATCGAACCGTCTCTCAGGAATTTGGAAAACGTAATCAACGATTATCCGGAAGAAATGAGACCCGAAAAAACACTCAAATTCGACGAGATACTCACGACTTCGCTCGTTCTCAAAAAACCCGAAGAGGTGCAAAAAGTAAAAATGACCATTCGCAAAGTTCTCGACAAACATTACGAGCAAGTACTTCGAAAAGATTCCGAATTGCCGGAAATTGAATTGCTCGAGAAAATAAAACGCGAGCGTCGACAACAAGCACCGACTCTCGTGTGATTCGTAAATCGAACGATCAACTATATATATATATATATTTATACTTCTATGTACATAAGCGTGACGTAAGAATGAATACCAATCGTATTGTTTCATATGACAACTGTTCTTTTTTAAATTTATTTATTTACACTCTCAAGCAGACACAAAAAATTCAATATCTCGAAACCTGAGCAAGATATCGAAATTTTTCATACCTGCTTTTATGCTCAGCACGTCGAAATCTATCGAAATCGATCATCGCATAGTGACGCCACGGGAATCGTACGAAAACCCAAAAAAAAAAAAAAAATCGATATCTGGAAAACTAATCGATGTATCGAAATTCGTTCGATATATCGTTTATTCTTTCATGAAGCGTACAGTTGTCGAGTTTTTATCGCTTTGCACGGTATTTTCATGTCTGCGACTTTTTCCGTCCAATCTTCCCCCAACGGAGCTCTATGTTCAGTATCCACTTTTTCTATTTCCTCGGGATCACGAATGACTCCTTCGTCGGCGATCCATCGTTCGACACCGTTCCAAGCAATCATTATTCCGTTATCCGTGCACAACTGGGGCGGAGGCCTCACCAGTCTGTAGTCCATCTCGTTGCAAACAATTTCCAATGCTTTCGCGATGAAATTGTTGCAAGCGACTCCGCCCGATACGACCTGAAAAAATAATCGTGATTATGTTCATTCCATCCGATTGATTTCGATTCAATTATTATGCCAATTCAATCCCCCGATTATACACCCTATTTTACCCATTATCGAGTACACTAAGGGTCAAAATGACCCTGATCGACTCTAATGGGTTACCATTGTAAATTTACGAGTCCAATTGATCTGGAAAAATTCAAGAATATACTCTTACTATCTTAGAACTTGATGATGTAGTTTAGAAGTGTAAATATTATCACAGACTTGAAAGATAAATTCTGCAAAAAAAACAATTTGTTTTCGAAAAAATGTTGTCCGATCCAAAGTCGAGGCGTGGGTCAAATAGACCCAGTGTATACTCGACAGGTTCATCGAAGATTTATAAAATTTTGTTGCATTGTCATAGTTCGTCTACTTTACCAGTGTCTGCTTTTCGAACGGTATAATATTCGTATTTATGCAAAATTCCATAGCTCGTCTAGTTCTGTGACAAAGGTGTCTTGCCACTCCCAATTGAAATCCAGCGCACAGATTGTTGAGATCGGGAATTATCGCGTCTCCCTTGATACCGTGTAACCTCTCTTGTTTCTCCGTAAATTTGTTAACCGTATTTTTCAATCCGGAAAAACTGAAATTGCAATTACGATATTGCGGCATTTGTAGCTCAAACTCGAATTGCAAAGGATTGGTCGCTTTCGAGGCAGCCTTTTCTATCGCACTTCCGCCATTCATTTTGCTGTACTCGGGAATATTTATCATCTTCAATCTTCGTGCTGCCTGATTGCAGATACATTAAAATTCATGAATTTGCATCGAGTGTAACGAGACCAGGTGTGAGATTTGCAAAAAAAAAAGACAAATGACAATGCAGAAAAGTTAGAAAAAGAATTAAAAAATTGCTGTTAAGTTCAATAAAATAGAACGAGTAAAAAAATATGAGTCAAATTCGTTGATATTTTTTACGTACTTTGTCAAAGGCTTCGCCCGGCGCATCATTTACAGTTTTCCCAAGTAGATAAAAAGATGCTACATCCTTGGCGACAGCTAACAGACAGTGACCTCCGGATATGAGTAGCACCAGAAAGGGAAAATCCACCTATCCTGGCAGTAATATTTGTCATTGATACCACGGCGTCGAACAATAAATTTTGTTTCTACAACGCACATTTGTAGGACAAGTATTCTAACCTTCTCCACCATTCTTGCGGTGAGAGCGTGAGCCTCCATGTGATGAATGGGTATGAATGGCTTGTTACCAACTTTGGACAAATACTTTCCGAAATTCGTGCCTATCATCAGTGACAGCGGCATGCCCGGTTTGACGGTTGCCGCAATAGCATCTACGTCTCTCAACCTGAGATTGGCAGATCTTAAAGCTGTCTCGCACACATCCGTTATATGAGTTCTGTGCATGTCTTGAGCTATGGGCGGGACGATACCTCCGTTGCTGGATAAAAATGTTTTTATTTTCAATAATTAAACCTGAAATGGAGTAACGACAATTGTTGTTAATTTTATATAGGTAATTTACAATTACTTCAAGTGTGTCAACTGTTGAGAATTAAGCGCGTCGCCCAAGACATTCCCCGTAGTGTCGACCAGCGCGACGCCTGTGTCGTCGCAACTTGTTTCAATTCCAAGAATGATAGCCGGCTTTGCATTTTTGGATTTGATCGTTCTCGTTGTTAATATTTCTCCAAAACGTTTTAGTCCCACGTTAATCACTCGACTTTTGCAAAGCATGAGATCCATACTCGTGGATTTGTCCAAATGTTAGCATAGATAATACAAAAAGTAAGGTTAACTTCTATAACTTTTGAGTAGAACAGTTCTCAATCTGCATTGGTGTGTGATGGAAAAATGAATTTAATTTCTATGTAATCCATTTTTTTAGAATTCAGATTTCTTTTTAATCCGACAATTTGGAAAAATTTTGATTCCAAATTTATTCGCCCTCTGACGGATCGTTCGAAGTACGTCTTACACCGGTGAAAATCACAATCCTTTTTCGGATCACCAAACTCATAAGATTTTCAATATAGTTAATAGGATGTGAGTGGAAAATGTTTATAAGAATTTTTTGTGATGTTCGATATGACGGTTGAAATGAGGTGAATATATTATTTATTGGTCCTGTAATCAATATATAGAAGGACAATAACATTTTCCTAAGTCACAAGGGTTTTGATTCCTTGGGTACGGTCCTGGATCGAACAGAGATGGACAGGTCAGAGATTAGTTGGGAAATGTATATTGACACCCCAACTACAAGTAGTTGGGATGTCAAGTACTTGGGGTACCCCTAGTACTTTGGGTGTCAAGTACTTGGGGTACCCCAAGCAGAGATGGGTTGGTCTTTGATTCAATCTTTGACATGGTCAACCATATTTGTTATACCAGCCGAGTATTTTTAAGACGACCCCGCACCTCGACTTACCATGGTGTACCACTGCCCGGTCGGTAACCGAAAACTGTAAGCCATTGTTCTCGGCCACGATTGACGCATTCAACCAAAAACAAGAACCATCAACTGCGTCCAACAATTCCTCAGTCAACCGTTCTCGTATCTCATCGAAAATCAAAGCTAGTGAAGAAGTGAAGCTAGTCAAAGCTAGTGAAGAAAACGCTTTCCAAAGATTCATCTGTCTCTCTCGCACCCGTATCAATCGAACATCCACAAGCCATACGAAACACAATTATATTCATGTGAAACATGAATCTCCCAATTCGGCTTACCCCCTTCAAGATCCCCTCTACAATCATAAATAATAACATTAACGATAATAATGATGGAAACAAGAAAATTACAATTGTTAAATGCAATTTATAGTCATGCCCACGAGCCCACGACGCTGCTGCTACTGCGGCGATGATCCTAACCTTCGTATGACAAGAAAAAAAAATGACGAAACATTTATTTGTCGCCGTGATATCGAATACCGACAATTATTCACGATAATCAACAATTGCCAGTATCTGTTTGTGAAATTTATAACTCTTGGATATCCGAATTATCATTGTTATCATTGTGATTATTATTACTGCAGGACATTGGATGGTCGAGAGTGAGAACGATTTTTCTGCAGTGCACGTCTGCTCCGACAGTCGCAGACCCATTGGTCCCGGTCTTTTTTTTTGTTTTTGTTACGTGTATAAAAAAAATGTATCACAAGCGTTTGGAAATATTGTGAAAGAAAAAATAAACTTCCAATTGACTGTGTTCACCGGTTGACGGTTCGTGTTGTTGGTTAGTTCCTAGTCGTGAATTTAGTTTTTTTTTTTTTTCATCAATCGGAATTTCCGGCAGTAATCGGGCCCAGCGATTTCAAGTCAATTGTTTATTCGCGTGGACGCGAGTTTCGGGGTGCTTGTTCAATAACAGACAGTCCATAACAATTGATAACAATGGATAAGTTGCAGGCACAGGGCTGGTGAGTTTTTTAAATATATTTTCTTTTAAATTGATTTATTTTCATTTTTCGTTTCAATGGATCTGGTTGCGAAAGTCGATTTCATTGTTTGGCTATTGTTTTTTGTTGTTGTAGTTTGGTTATTGGTTGTTATTGAATCGTTTGTTGTTTGCGAAATGTTTTTGTTATTCGCATTGACGCAGGTACCTCACCGAGCAGGGATGGAATATCGTAAGCGACTCGGAATCTATAGTCGACTTGCAAAAGCTCGCAAAGAGAGCTTGCGACGTGAGTAGCATAAGTCTTCATTCGCATAGATTTCTGAGAGCAAATATACTGTGTCTGTATACATGTAAATATACATCAAATTTGCATTTATTTCCCATTTGTCGACATACGTTTGTAACGTTCGACTTCGAAACAATTCGATCATTAAATCACGAACAACATTTTTTATTGGAATTTCCTTTTTCACGTTTCTTTCAGATCGATCTCAGAGAAATTGGTAGCGGACAGGGCGACGTAACAGGTGGCAATGTAGTTTTGCAGATACAAAAATTGAAGAACATAGCCGCGCCGAAGGGCAACGAAGAATCTCGATCGGCTCCTCGAATGCTCAAACTTTCGCTCACCGATGGTAAAAATAATTATCAGGCTGTCGAGATTGAGAAAATAACGGGCTTGAGGTAAATTGTTTTAGATTTTTTTTTTTTTTTTCATGGTTTTTTGAAAATAATGATTCAAATTTCGAAAAAATTTGATAATGATTTTAAAAAAAAAAATTTTACTTCGATCGCAGTCTGGACACTCCTCCTGGAACCAAGATACTGTTAAAATCCGGCGAAATTATCATCATTCACGGTATCGTGTTATTGGGTCCTTCCAACATTGCCAAGGTGCTCGGAGGAAAAGTCACGAATCTCGTGGAAAAATGGGAGTTGAATCGAGTGAGTCCGGTCAATGGCGATTAGGAAAAAATTCCAATTCAATTGTCGCGAGAGTGGGCAATTTTCAAAAACTATTAAACTACTTATTTCTATTTTATTTATTTTTCTTTGGTTATTATTTTTTTCTTTTTTTTTTTTTCAAACAGAAATTGGCAACGCATTCGCGTTTACGATCGGTCGATGAGGGCGGTCCACCGCCGTGGATTCCGTTTGGCAAGAAAATAATGAAGGGCGGTGTCGAGGGTGATAAAAATTTCAAGGCCCTCGGAGTCGGCAAAGACGCAGCGACGGATAAAGAGGCTACGGAATTTGAAGCTCAGCGACAGGACGCGATTGCGGAGGCTGCGAGGCTCGGCGGTAAAAAAGTATTTGGCGGGGGAAACAAGCAGGTGCGTTTAATATAGTTAGAAATAGTTATTGAGGAAATGGTTGCCGACTGTTCCGACATTTTCAGATTTTTTTTTTTTTTTTTCGAGAAAATTGTTGAGTTTCCTGCGATGAAACTTGGTAATTATTTTTATCGATACTATTGGATGATGCGGAAAATTTTTTAGACATGAAATATTGAAAATTTTCGAGTCTTCATTTTCGAAATAGTTCATAAAAAATATTCGTATTTGTATTGATAAAAATAGTCACAAAGTTTCATTCTATCAAACACAAACAAATTTCTCAAAAAAAAAAAAAAAAAAAAATCACGAAAATGCCCGAACAACAGGCAAACTCTGCATCTCAAACAAAATTGCAAATAATCGTTAAAATTGGATGATATTTGATTGTTTTCTCGCCGAAGTTATTGGATCACAGCGTAAAAAAAATCGTCGATCAAGGATTTTCCGTGGAACAGGCGGAATTCGCGTTGAAGATGAATCGCAACAATGTCGACCGTGCTCTGAAATCTTTGCAACGCACGAGCGACAATCGTTCGGCCGGGCCGCGCGAGCCTCGCGAGTCTCGCGAATTACGTCCGAAGAGATTCGAAAAGAAACCGGAAGAGACCAAACCGAGCAGCGGCAAAGTTTCGCTGTTTGATTTTCTCGAGGACAAGCTACCGGCTCAGAACGAAACGTCGGAAAATTCACAACAACAGTCGCAACAATTTCATCAATACAATCAGCATCATCATCAGCCGCAGCAGCAGCAGCAGCAACATCATCGGTCGAACGAGAATTCCGGAAATTTTCGATTGGAAAATCATTTCGAAAGATTGGAGATGCGAGGCTCGGAATATTCGCAAGCTGGCAAGGGCGGAAGGTACGCAACATTTTTTTCGTTATTTTTGTTTGTCGTTTCTTTTTTTTTAATCAGCATTTTCATTTTTTTTTAAATTGTGATGAATAAAAATGAAAAAAAAATAAAAAAGCGTTTTCGGATGACATAAAAATAAGAAAACTGGGGCAAATTACACGTGGGACCACCTACGGGACTTTTATCGCATTATCTCAGTCGATCGCGAATGAAATGATGAATTTGTAAAATAAAAATAATTTCTAGAAATCTATGAGATTTAGAATTTTAGTTATAATTTTACGGTAAACTTTGAGCGAGGCATTGTATTACCTGATTTTTTTCAAAATTTTAGGTCCACTAGTTTTGAAAATAGGAGGGGGTGAATGCTCTATTTTCGCATATTTTTCAGAATATCTTTTTGAATATGCTATTCAAAATTATGAAAAAAACGGTTTGTATTCCACATAACAACCCCGTTCAAATAATACCTCACACGATATATAAAATTCGAAAAAACAAAAATTTCGAGTACCTAATTTGCTCTCTCTTCGATTGTTATAAGATAAATATTTACAAGTGTCAACTATCGCAAAATATGTGGGTTCGTAAGATGTATTACCATGCTCGAATTTCAAGTTTCCACGTCTCGAGGTTCCTGAGAAAAATTCGTTGTGACTACGTTAAAAAAATTGTTTAAATCTTGACAACATAAAAACGAAAATGTTAAATTAAATATTTTTTTTGTATTTTTTCACTTAAGAGCTCAGAAGGGCGGACGAGGACATCAACCCTCGGCCAGACAGGCCAGTTACGACACGAAATTTTCAAAACGTTCGACCACCGAAGTTTACAATCCGTTCGCGACGAGCAACACGACATTTGCCGGTGCAAATCAATCGAAAGCTCCGAGATTCCAGCGAAATCACGAACCTTCGTCGAACAGTCATCAGGACAACGTGTTCAAGGGAAATTACGGAAAATCGTCGCTGACGAACGACCGTAAGATCCCCAACGCGCATTTCGGTCAGTCGCGAAACGAAATTGTTTCCACGAGCGTCGAATCGTCGATCAACAATCACGCCAACAAGAACAACAGAGACGACAATCGTTCTTCGGCCATCAAGAACAATCAAAACGTCGACAAATTTCAAACTCAACAAGCGGACAGCGATCAAAAATCGAAACACGGTTCGGTTCACGAAGCCGCCGGACACGTCAGACACAATCGTATCCAACAGGACGCGATTCCGCATCAAAGAACTCAAGCTACCGCGAATTTCCATTTCGACAATAAAAACAATCGCAATGAAAACAACAGGCCGTCGCAACAATCGAGCGCCACGAACAATCGTGAGACGAACAATTTTGGCAACAATCGTAATCTGGAAAATGACATTGCGGGTGGTAATTGGTCGTGGAAAGCGGGAGACGATTGCATGGCCAAATATTGGGAGGACAACAGAGTGAGTCATCCATTTCGAATTATCATTAAATAAAATATTTCGTATGGAATTTATTTCATTGATTATCATGAAAATAATAAAATGTGGTCGGGGATTTTTTTTTTGTATCTTTTAGATCCTACGACATCACTGCCTCATTTTTAGATTTTTTCGACCCCCTTCTACCGAGCTGAGAAAAATAATTTAAAGAATTGATTTTCCATTGATTGTTTCTAATTTAATTTGCCTTCTTTTTATCATTGCTCTACAACAATTTTTCGCCAAGTTACAGCCTTCTGAGAATCATCTAAAGATGTACTATGTTTTTTTTTTTAGAATTATATTCTTTAATTGTTGCATCTGGTGTATGTTGTACGATTATTTCAGTACTACAACGCTCAGGTCACTGCCGTATCCGCGAGAACTTGCGTCGTGCTATTCAAAGACTTTCACAATTACGAGGAGGTGCTCAAAGCTGACTGCATACCCATAACCGACGTAAGTCCCTTCATTAGTTTATTATTATTATTATCATTATTTTGATTTCTTGCACTTTCTCAGCTGCATGAAGAAAATGTTGAACAAATTTCAACGATCCTCTGATTTGACTCATGGACTTTGATGGACAGAAAGTTTACCCTATCTAAAAAAAAACAAATTTCATTTAAAGATTATTATTATTATTATTATTATTATTAAAAAATCGAAAAGAAACTCGTTAATCATGAAAAAAAAGTTGCCAATACCATTATTTATATTATTTCAATGAATTAACAACCGTTCGAGTGTAAAAAAAGTAAGGAATGATAAAATGTTGTTTTATTTAGAAATTCGATGAAGTCGCGGGAACAGTGCAGTCGGAAACGAGGCGCGTCGGCGAACGTGGTTACGCTGGGCGACCTACTCGCTACGATCAGAGTGATAATCATATATCCGGTAAGCGTGTGCATTTCTATAGAAATTTGGAAAAATAATAAATACAAATATTTTTAAAAAATGTTTGAATAAAGAATATTTTTAAAAAAATTTAAATCATTCTCGTGACGTTGATTATTAACAGCAGGCATGGAATTTCGACGAGGTGGCGGTGGCGGCGGTGTCAGCGGCGTCGTCGGCGGCGTCGGAAACGTCGGTTCGAAGGGTTACAACCGAAAACGTGGACAGCAAAGAAGCGCTCAGGCAATTTACCAGCCCCCGGCTCAGCGCGGACACTCGTCCGCAACCTGGACACCCAGAAACAATCCCACGCTCTAGTGTCGTCAATTTTCGCAATTTCATCTATAATATCAAACATCGTCAGGAATTGTAATACGCGAAAAGAATTGAATAAATAAAAAAAAAAAATAGACGTGAATAATCGTCTTCAGGCAACGGTAGATTAATATTCGAAAAAAATTCGAAACTTTGTTCGCGGGTCTGTCGAGGACTCTGAGCCGACGAGCGACGATCTTCATCGCGAAGCAAACGAGCCAATACGAAATGAACTTGTGACAAAGTTGCAAAGTGATTATCGAGTCGTTTAGACAATATACTCAGGTTTTTTCCCCCACGCACTTTGTTTTCTCAAATGAGCCGACTTTTGTGTGTTCATTAATTATTTTTTTTCTCTTTTTCGTAGCGCAAATAAAAAAAAAAGAAAAAAAACTGAAACACGTACCGCTGAGCTTATTGCTTGGTAGCTCGTTCATTTTAGCACAGCGTATACGGTACCAATCTTATGTATTATTCGTTGTCATCAGTGTCTCGATTATACTGCCCAAATACTCGTAGCATGTGTACCATAAATATTGCTACAGAAAAAAGAAAAAAAAAACTATTAACGAGTACTCCGATTTTTAAGTCACGTTCGTATATACATATATCTGTCTGCCAATATTTGGCGTCGTAATTTACAGTTACACAGTCGTGGCACGTCCCTCGATGAGAACAGTAAAATTGAATAAACTTTGTTATAATGACAAATATATGTTAATGTTATCATTTCTTTTTGTTCTTTTTTTTTCTCTATAAGTATCTACGGAAGAAAATTCGCGAGAATCTTAGTTCAAAGTTAAGATAGCGCCATCTCTCTCGCACTCGTTGCGGACGCGAGAGGTTTTTGATCCCTTTTCCCTTTGAGACGCTGGACATTTAACTATCGCCGTCTCTCTCGCTCCGCAGCGAGCGCCGATAGTACTGTCTCTCTCGCACTCGCAGATGTCGTCCATCGACTTTTATTGCTATCTCTCTTAGCAAGCGAATCGGGCAGCTCTCATCCTCTGATCGCAATGTTGCGACATCACGATCACATTGGCTTTCACACCACTGATCACGATCACAACTGATTTCACGTATCGACGTTATGTGCGTGCGATCGTGTGCCGTGTGCGTGACGTCATCATCGTTAGTCGAAACTTGACTGTCGCCGATGCAGGGCATTTTGGAGCGCAAACGATCCAAAATACCGCTGTTTCCCGCGAATAATTCGAATATTGATTCGGCAATTATCGGTTTCAGAGTTATTGATCGAAGCTATCTCAACACGTTACCATTAGAATGTCCGAATCCGCGGAGTTGCGACACCTAACCTATTCCAAAACAATGTTTACGTTCGAATTTGAAGGTTAAACCCGTAGGTATCAATGGACTCTACAGCTCTGTGAGAAATTCAAAGAAAGACAATCACAGAATTGTGCAATGTGTTTTTTTTCTTTGCAGAATCGATGATCGGATAATAATCCGTTGGACGAATAATCAACACGATGGAACGGGGCAAAACGGGCAGCAGCCGAGGGGCCAAGAGCAAAATAGCTCAACATCCGGCGGACTTGTTCGCTCTTGGCACCAAGAGTTCGCGAGGCGAGAGCTCCGAATCCAAGAGACCCGGCGTTATCCATGGTAAACCCAGCGTCTCTTCTTCCTCAACGTCAGGTGGAAATTGTCTGCTTCGACAGAAAAAAAAAAAATACTAAGCCAAAACTCTGAAATACATTTTTGCCGATATAACGATGAAAATATGATCACAGGCTCCGATCGAAAGAAAGAATCGCCATCGGGATCGTTGCAGTCGATGATACCGCAGAAGAAACCAAAACTCGCGACTCCGCACGTTCGGCCGCCTTCTAGCGCCGAAGCGTGGGAAGTGGTGGCGATAGATTGCGATCCCGCTGATCTGGTGCCGATGGTTCTGGAGGCCAGCGACAACGACGAGGGCGACAAGATAGTCGGAGTCATTTGCGGCGCTGTCAGAACGCTGAAGAATCAAAGATGGAAGCCGGAAACGCTTATTTACATGGGACTGATGTATCTGGCTAAGATTCGTCCTTCTATATTTTCCAACGACTGCATACTACACGCTCTGTCTTCGTTGTTGAAACGCGATCAGGCTCATAATTTCAAGAGCAAGGGAAATCCTCTCGTTCCCGTGCTCGCGGCCAATTTGCTGATGCGTGGATTTCACGACAAGAAAAATTGGCCCGAAGTTTTTGTCAAGGTAACGCTTACGCTCCGTTGTCCATTCGATTGTACAAAACTTTTTTTTCGACAATATTTTTTCTTTGCTTTCCTTATGGAGAAATCTTTTTTTTCATTGAAACAAAATCTGGGTTACATTTTTTTCAACAACTCGAAGATTTGCTGAAGTTTTTTTTGTTGCATTTGTAAAAAAAAAAAAAAAATGCACCTTCAAAATTTTACAATACTTTATCCATTTATCTCAATGTTTCTTCATAACAATGAAATATTTAAGGACGAACTGTGTAGAACGTGAGCTGGAATCCACAAAAAAAATTTCAACCGTATTAAATTTCGAAAGATTCATATTTCGTTGCATTCCAATAATTTTCAATCTTCTCAACAGCTATACATCGAAGACGCGTTGGGCGAGCGCGTGTGGGTCGATCACGAAGAGTGCAAAGGTTTCACGGATAACATATTAACGGGTTTCAACACGAGACATCCACCGAAGAGCGTGCTTCAACCCGAATTGTCGGTACTAACACCCCGAGATTGTCACAGTCCGTCGGTAATGGAGGACGAAGATTCCGGCACATCGACGATACAATTTATCGGCGATAAGGACAAATCCGAATTCACAGTCTCACCGCGTTACTCGCATTGTCTCGATAACGTCGAGCACATAGTAATCGAAGCGATAAAGGAACAATTGAATCGTCGTCAACCCGAATCGATAACGCGAAATTTTTTGCGTCTTCTATCGTCGACTTGCGGTTTCGTTGAAATACGCAATCTCGCGGTTCCACGATTGGAAATGTGGCTGCACAATCCAAAACTCATGAAACCCACGCAAGAATTATTGTGTTACATATGTTACAATTGCACGTCGCACACGCAACGCGATGTCGAAGTTATAAGTCAATTGGTGAAAATACGATTGAAAACAAAATCCGTGATAAATCTTTATTTGAACGGTGTTAAAGAATTGATCGGTCTACATCCGGAAAATTTGTCAACCATTCTCAAACACACGATTTACAACGAATTGTCGAACGCGAGAAATCCAAACAACATGCCGATGCTCGCGGTTATGTTTCAAAATTCACCGGAACTCGCGGCAAAATTGTTGGCCGAAATATTTCAAGATCTTTTGATGAATCGGGAAGATTATTTGCGACCTTTGCGAGCATTGTTGCGTGAAATCGTTCGAGTCTGTCGTCACGATATCAATTTGACGACACTCGCGAGAACTCTGATGACCGAACGTGCGGAAATAACTCAACAGTTGATCGGTTACGAATTCAAAGAACGTGTTTTCATGTCGGTCGCCGATCTTTTGTGTCTGTGCATGTTTTTGGGAATAAGTCCGGTGGTAAAGGAAACCGCGATGATGATTCAACGGGGCGAGAAGAAGGACGTTTGGGTGTTGCAACAATTTCAAAATTTGGTATCGACGATACAGTACGAAGCTATATCGTGGTTGCAAACTTCGGCGTCGCAGATTTACGGCGTTGGAAAGAACGAGTTGCTTCACGCTCTTCACAAAATCATGCTCATCGAATCGGCCGAACAATATTACAAATTGGACAATTGGCCGGCCGAATCGGACAGAGCTTTTTACATGCGTTTGGTCACCGAAGTGCCTCTGTTGCAAACAACTTTGCTGCGATTGCTTCTCATTGGATTCGCGAAGGTATGTTTCACGTGTCAAAATGTGAAGATAATGAAAAATTGATCAAGACTTTAATTTTTCAAAAAATTAAAATAAATTTTTTTGGAGTACTCTTCAATTCAAGAAATTTTTTTTTTTTTTAATCTAATTATTTTGGTTTTTGGGTGATGAATGCGTATGTAGAATTCAATCTCAATAGGTCTATAAATGAGCGAATGTGAGAGACCGAAACTACAAAAGTTCCCAGATTGCTACGAAATCCTAAAAAAAATGTAACAACCTTTCGAAACATTATTCATTCATTCATATCTCACTGTTACGCAGGAAAACGGTATAACGCATTCGGAAACGTTGGACGTTGTCGATCAGTTGATACGAAGAGCAGCTGTGAATTCGACGGAATCGTTTCCAACTTTGCAAGCTGACAAAATGGATCTGATCGAGTTGATATTCAATTTGTCGGTTTATCAACCTCCCGGTTCTATAAATATTCCCGCGGAGTATGTATTTGCGTTATTTACTATTTTTTAAAAATTGAAATTCGATGCATCGATGAAAGAAGAACGAAAGATCCTAGAAACATCGACTTAAAAAAAAAATTTTTTAGTTACGTTCCACCGACTTTGGCGATATCAAATCTGTACTGGAAAGGATGGATAATGCTGCTCACACTGGCGGCCCACAATCCTTCGACCATCGGAGCTCACGCTTGGACGAGATATCCAATTTTGAGAACGCTCATGGAAATGTGCATAACAAAGTGCGTAAACCACACAAAAGTCCAAAAAAAAATGTAACGATCCAACGATTAGAAAAAAAAAGTTAATTGTACAATTCCACAGCCATTTTTCTTATCCACCGCCGACGATGGCCGTGCCGGAAGCCATAGAGGAAGAACGCGCCAAGGAAATGCAAATCGAAGCGCTCGAGAAGCAAGAAATTTTGGAGTACGAGTCGCATTTGGCCGCGGCATCCACGAAAATGCAAATATCCGAACAAAACAGTCTTTTGTTGTCACAATTGATAACCATGGATCCCACGGGAATAGCTCGACGACCACCGCCCGCCGTGCTCGAACAAATACAATCGCTCAATTCGTCCCACAGACTCGGACATTTGTTGTGCCGTTCGCGAAAACCCGATTTTTTATTGGACATAATACAGAGACAGCAACAGAGCTCGTCGCAGAGCATGCCTTGGTTGGCCGATCTCGTGCAAAACAGCGAAGGATCGTTGAGCCTGTTGCCCGTTCAGTGTTTGTGCGAATTTTTGTTATCCGCGACTTCACAACCGGTCGACAAACAACCCAGACAACAACAGTTGCTCGCGCATTTGCAAACTTTGCTCACCGATCCGGATGAGGATCAGCAACACGCCTACGAAGTTTTGGAATATTTTTTACGAAGATTGAGCAGCCAACAGAGCACCAGTCGATTGCAAGCTATAACGGGGTTGAAACTTGTTCTCGGTTCGATTCCGTTGGAATACGATGCCATGGAGGTTGACGGTGATAACGATAAGTGAGTGGTTGACGATTTTCATTTGCATTTTTTAAATTAAAATTTTTTTTTTTTTAATTTTTTTTGTCACGAGCATTCGAGGTGACGTGCTACATCGATTGGGACACCATCAGGGTCGTTGAAACGCTTTTTCTTTTTGCATCTACACTACCGCTCCGCAGTATCAGACCACTTACCGCGCGCCCAACTAAAAACTGGTCGTGACTTTGAAAGATGGTAGCTCCGTCAAAAATAAAGCCACAGATTTTTTATGCAGACCATCGCAAAGCTTACTCAATTGTGCGTCGAATGAACCCTAGCCAAGTGGATCCGGACTTCTGTATGTCGATAAATCATGTGAGGAAGACAAAAAAATAATTCCGATTTCGACAGAATTTCCTGCCCCAACTTCGACCCAACCCCGATTCTCGGAAATTTTTTTTAAAAATCTGGGAAAATTCCAGAAGCACCGTTAAGACTTCAGCTCTCGATCCGTCGAAAAAAAATCAAAAAATCTCAACGGGTTCTTGAGATATGAGATTATATGTGTGAGCGTGCAGAATCATCATCACGACCGTCGATAGCCCGACTCGAGGTCTTCGCGAGCGCTTCGGCTGTCACGCCAGGGCCGAATATCAAGTAGGGGCTCGCGTGGGCTACTATTACTCCACTCAAAGTTTTTCTTTTCGATTAATTTTTAGAATATTCGCCAAATTATCTTGTGAGAATTATGAACGCTAGTAAACGAATATATTTATCAAGGAGTGTACTGTATAATTGACTGATAATTAAAAGAAAAACTTCTCAAGAGGGAATCTTTCGGATCATTATTCGTCAATTATTCATTGAATAGAAATCGAATTTTAATTAAGAAATCAGAAGTATTGAATGCAACAAATTAACGAGCGGTATATTATTTATTATATGTATATGGGGTGTTCCACGCGGAACGCGACCGATTTAGAAAAATTCTTCGAAAAATGGACGAAAAATTCTAAGACACGCGAGCCCCTACTTGATATTCGGCCCTGGCGTGACAGCCGAAGCGCTCGCGGAGACCTCGAGTCGGGCTATCGACGGTCGTATTGATGATTCTGCACGCTCACACATATAATCTCATATCTCAAGAACCCGTTGAGATTTTTTGATTTTTTTTCGACGGATCGAGAGCTGAAGTCTTAACGGTGCTTCTGGAATTTTCCCATATTTTTAAAAAAAATTTCCTAGAATCGGGGTTGGGTCGAAGTTGGGGCAGGAAATTCTGTCGAAATCGGAATTATTTTTTTGTCTTCCTCACATGATTTATCGACATACAGAAGTCGGGATCCACTTGGCTAGGGTTCATTCGACGCACAATTGAATAAGCTTTGCGATGGTCTGCATAAAAAATCTGTGGCTTCATTTTTGACGGAGCTACCATCTTTCAAAGTCGCGACCAGTTTTTGGTTGGGCGCGTGGTAAGTGGTCTGATACTGCGGAGCGGTAGTGTAGTTCCTGAAAACGCGCGTCAGATTCGACCGTGCCTTAAAAACTTCTATAGTTAATATATTAAATATAATTTTTTCGTGATTATCAACTTAGAACATTTTTTTAACGTTTCCTTAGGCGTTTGTGGCAAACATTTCGAGAGTGATTAAATTCACGCGGTTGGTGAGCACCGTAATGACAATTACAATTTCACATGGAAGATTATTTTCTATATATATATATATATATATATATATAATATTATAATATTATATATGTATATATTTCTATTCGAAAAATTCCAATTCGAATAGAAGATTATTTTCTTTTTGAACAATTCGAATCGTCATTACGGTGTCACCAATTGCACAAATTTAAAGTCAATCGGTTGGTACCTGAGATAACTTGGGCTCTGAGTCGCAAGAAGGTAGTTTCGTGAAAAAATCGTCTAGTTTTTCCCGCAATCTTAACAACCATCGCTCGTGCTTCCATAAAATCTAGATAACTCCGACAATTTTTCGAACACGATCATTCTTCGATAGATTATTTTCGAAACTATATTAAAAATGCAAAAATTGAAAAATGACAAAAAATCATACGTATATATATATAAAAAAGGCAATACTTCTTTCAATACGACATTTTTTCGTTACAAAATTGTGTTTAAAAATCAATATTTTCATGCATCACAATTTATCGGTGAGTCAACGAAAATGCAGAACGTCTGATTCGATTTTTACAATTGATTATAATTCCAACAATTATTTTTTCGTTGCAGCGAAGTATGGCTTTTGAAAAAATTGCCATCGATACCGCATTTCATGGCGATACGTTCGCTCGTGTCGACAGCATTGCGAAGCGCTTGTCAAGTGGAAAACAGTCCGGATCTCGTGCGCGGTTACATATCGTATCTGGCCGAACACACGCGCGACGACGATCTGACCGAACTCACGGATTTGGCCAACGAAATATCCCAATTGGTCGTCGAACGTAGCACGATAACGGCAGCGATACTTCCCGAACCGGACAACGATTCACCGCAATCCAAACAAACTTTGAACGCGTTTAAAATAATATTTTGCAATTATTTGGAAAAAGCTCGAGCACCGCGTGGCGAGGGTTATCAATGGTCGGAGAGTCAGGATCAGATACTCGTGCAATGGAGCACGGGACAAGATTGCACGATGCACATACTCGTGGTACACGCGATGATAATATTATTGACTTACGACGTGTCCGACGACGATGGTTTGTTCAACGAATTGTTGGAAACTTGGTTTCCGGAAATTGGCGAACCACCGAAAGCTTTTCTCGTGGACACGAGCGAGGAAGCTTTGCTCATACCCGATTGGTTGAAATTGCGAATGATAAGAAGCAACGTTCCACGTTTGGTCGATGCGGCATTGAAGGATCTCGAACCCCAACAATTGGTTTTGTTCATCCAAAGTTTTGGCATTCCGGTGTTGTCGATGAGCAAATTATTGCACACGCTCGACGTGGCCGTGCAGATCGATCCGAATTCCGTGGGCGGTGCGGTATTGGACAAAATTTACATGGCGCAATTGGTGAAGGTGCAACATCGTCGCGGAGCGACCGGTGGTTTAGTTTTCGTCGACGTTCTGCAATTGCTCGAGCCACAATTGCCCGACGAAACGGTTCAGGAGACTGTAAATCTGCAAGAACCGTTGCCGCAATGCGCAATGGTGCAGAAACAATCGGTGATACAGTGTCCGGTGAAAACGGACGTTCCGCATCTTATAAACAGACTGTTCATCGAGACCATACCGATGAATTTGAAAATCGATGCTTATCGAAGATTGCACAAAACATTGGCGAAAGATTTGCAAAAATCTGCTAAAGAAAGTGGGGCCGTAGTTTTGGCGATTCAACACATATGCAGCGTGTTGAGTTCGATGCAGGTGAAACAATTTCTCGCTTCGTTGGTTCACATGCCACAATTTTCTTGCACGCTCATGAGAGTGATTTTGTTGCCGTTGAAAAAATGCGGAACGACGGTGCAGGTAGTTGAATTGGCGCGCAGCATGTGTTTGAATCTGATGACGTTGATCGGTGACGTGAAGGCACCCGTGTTGTCGATACTTCGCGATTTCGCGAGTTCACGCGTGACGAAATCGTCGGGACGCAAAGAAATTACGGTGTTCGCGAAGAATCGCGAACCCGGATTGATATTGGAAAATACGGATCCGGTCAAGTTGGAAGGCGTTGGACGTATGTTGTTGGATGTTTGTCTGAAACAACAGAAGAACGATGTTTTGGTCGAAGCTATGGCGAAACTTTTGGTTTCGGACAGCAACGAGGGTGTGGTTAAACCGAGAACCGGATTACTGATCGATTGGTTGGCATCCGTTGAACCCGAATTGATCGGCATTTGTCCGAATCTTCAGATGAAATTGTTGTTTGGCAAAACGAGGGTACACGTGAAAATCGATGACAGCGTTGTCAATTCACACGCTTGCAGACCGTATTTGTTGACTCTACTCACGCATCGAGCGAGCTGGGCCACATTGCACAAGTGCGTCGGACACTTGTTGGACAAATGTGACGATGGGTGAGCGGAATTGAAAGTCATTGACGAATTATAATCATTGTTTATTTTTTGTTGAGGTTCTGGAAATTGCAAACGATTTTTTTTCAGATACATTGTTAAGGGGCTACTTGTAGTACTACCTCGAAAGAAACTATTTTTCTCGGGGTTTATTTTTTTGTTCATACGGGTTTCATTATTATGGGAAAAATGTTTTCCCTAATAATAAATGGATAGCGAATATATAGATGTTTTCCCTTTTCATTTTTTTTTTAAATAATTCATATTTATTATACTTTGTTCAATAAACCCATTGAGAGTTGGTGGAACAATGTACAAAAGTAACGATTTTCATTTTGTAGAAAATAAAATCTAAAGCTTCATAAAAGAATGAACATTAAAAATAGACAAAACGAATCACAATAAATCATAATACTAATTATCATTAAATATTTATCAATATCAAATCGAAGAAAAAAAAACATTATTTTTAAGAAAAACGCGAAAATTGACTTTTTCTGTTTGAGAATTTATAAAAACGTTTTTTTTTTTTCAATCTTTTTTTAAAATCTTGCAGGAGTACAAAATGCTAATTTTTGAGAGAATAGTAAATGCTCATTGTGGTTTTCCTAACTGGAGTCCTTGAATTCCTTTTGATGGTTGAAGCTCCGGTTCTTCAGTCCAACTTCACTCTTGACCTGACCTTCAGATTTTTCAACATTATTTCACGATTTAATTGTATTCAATCGTTCACAGATACGATCCTACGGCCGTGTTGGATTTTTTGTGGGCACTCACGTGCAATCCGAAACTCTGGCAGGGACGTGACAAATTCACTCCGAAACACTACGTGCCGGAAAACATATTGCTTCTGTCCGAGATGCAACTTTTGACCCTGGTGGCTTACGTGGTGGGCGAGGCGGTTATCGTGAAAGATCGTCAAGACAGAAACGCCGCACTCGCGCAAATGGAAACACGATTGGATTTGTTGTTGCACTGCGTTTCCACGGAACAAGATAGAACAGCCAGCGTCGTTGAATATCTTACCGAACGAATGATGAGCAACGACGATGCGTAATTACATGTTTTTTCTCATCACAATTTGTTAAAAAAAAAAAAAAAAAATCACGTCGCAAAAAAATTTTTTTTTTTTTTCAAATCGATAATCAACGAAATAATTTTTCAAGTTCGCAGAGCGACATGGCACATCAGTTTCTTCTGCATTTGTACATGAAGATTCCAAAGGTCATATGTTACCTCGATCAGTCGGAAACGAAGAAATTCGTGAGCGGCGCGAAGATAACCGATTGGATGGGTTCGACGTTGGATTGCATGAGTCACTCGCTTCTCACCGCTCTCGCGGCTACACCCCGACAAAAATCTTGGATCAACAAATCACAGGATTTCGAACTTTGCGCCCGTAAAATGGCAGCCGTGCATCCCATACTCGTGCTTCGACAACTTCCCATGCTCGCGTCCTCGCTCATGGGTCGTTCTTATCTGGAATTTTCGGATTTTCGTTCGGGAAATCATTTGAATCTTTTCATTCAAGTTATGGGACTGTTGGAACTTTTGCAACCGCATTTGTTCAACGAGGAACATCGAACGGCTCTCGAAGACACGTTGGCCAATTATTTTCAATGCTTTCGGGTGAGATAATGCTCGTGTGGAAAATTTAATTTTGGTTTTTTTTTTTTTTTTTTTTTTTTTTAATAATTATTTTGTAAAATTTAGTTTTTTTCGGCAAATCTTAATATTGAGTATTTTTTTGTGGTTTTTACCCCCAAAAATTTGATTTTGAAGTTTATTTTATTTCCAAACATTTTATTTCATTTTTTTCCAATTCTTCAATGAACAAATTTCGATATTACGAAGATGATTTTTGTTTTTTAGCATTATTCACCGGGCAAGGATTTGACGCCGTTACTGAACAGATTCGTAAATTTGTTGCAAGCTTATGTGTCTCACGATGCTCAACCAGCACTGAAATATCTGCACAAACACGTTAATGTTCTTCGGTATGGGATTTTTTTTTATTGCGATCTATTATAACGATATATTGTATGCACATCTTCAATGGGACATTGATGCAAAATTGCAGGGAGATACAGAGTCTATATCCAGGTATGACGAGCCTGCGAACACTGGTGGCCGGAATTCCCGGACCTCGAGAGGGCAACAACGGGGAAGAAATTTTCGTTACCGGTGCGCCTCCGGCTTCCTCGGAACCCGTGTTTCCCCAGCACTGGCCCTCGTTGATCACGACGCTCGGAAAAATTCAGGGTGAAGGTACATCGAGAATTATTCGTTGCCACTTTTTAATAGGATGGACCTCAATGGCGATGTTGACGAAGTTCGACAAGTGAACCCCCTAGATAGGTTCGAAATAAATAAATAAAAATACGCGCGAAACCCCAGCACTGTAGTCCAATAAGAAGACGTGGCTGTAAGCTCGTTTCGTTTCCTATTTGAATAACATGGGATTTTCGGACTGATTCGGGAATTATTTTTTCGAGTTGTCCCGAAGCACGCGGAAAATTCTTTATTCACACGAATCTATTGTTCATGGGTATAACTACTCGTACATTTTTTTACAAGACCTCACCTTTGTATTTTTGATAACGGCGAACCGATGAACGATGACAACAACTGATAAACGATTGCAACACAAATTGAAATTTATTTGTGTTTATGTCTTGTAAAAAAAATGTATGAGTAGTTATTCCCGTTAACAATAGATTTCGGTGAATAAAGCATTTTTTTGCGTGCTTAGGGACAACTCGAAAAAATAATTACCGAATTAGTCCGAAAATCCCATGTTATTCAAATGGGAAACAACACGAGATTACAGGGACGTATTCTTATTACACTGCAGTGCTGGGGTTTCGCACGTATTTTTATTTATTTATTTCGAACCTATCTGGGGGGTGCACTAGTCGAAATTCTTCGACACTACCATTAAGGTCCACCTTAGTGCACAGACGTAGATCGATAACCCTAAAAACATAAATAAATAAAGAGAAATAGTTGAAGAGAATAGCCAATGAGAATGGCTACGAAACCCTATTAACCCGGTTCCTTTTTTTTCAAACGATTCGTCGCGATAATTAATCGACGTTTAACGCGAAAAAAAACGAAAAAAATTGTTGCAGACGTTTACTCGGCTCTTCAGGAAATCGATCATCTGTCATCGCGAAAACCGTCGGTTTTGGAATTCGTGACAGACAGTATAGCCGAATTGTTGGTGTCTCCGCAGGGCAATGTGCGCAGTCTCGCTCACAATCTTCTCGCGAGAGCTCTAAAATATCGTCCAGCACCGAATTTGAATATTCTTTCGGCATTTCAAAGATGTTTGGACAGTCCGAGATCGGACGTGCTCATGTCTGCACTAGATAGATTGCCGGAAATACTTCTCTGTATGCAAGGTGAGTCTTTCAATCTTACGCGAAAGAAAAAAAATTGAATTTAAAAAAAAAGGAACGATGAATTTAGTTTTTAGCTTTAAAACATCAGAAAAAAAAATATAATTATACAGTTCCACGGATTTTTCTAATTATTTCATTTGGAAAATGTGTATATTGTCCTCGAGTTGAAGAATTAGATGGAGGAGGACAAGAAAATAATGTTAGAATATTTTTTGTTTCAAGTTTTTGAATTTTTTGTTCTCTTTTGAAATCATTAGAAAAAAAAAGATTCTTCTCGGTAATCTTTGTGTAATAAAAAATAATAACAACAACGTTATAAAAAATTTGTTTCAGAGCATGCATTGCCCCTGATGCAAAAGGTGTTCGAACTTGGTGTAAATTCTAACGTAAACACGATACCCCACATAAACAAGAGCATTGCGTTGCTCAACACGCAACAGGGTTGTTGACGTGTGATGATCGTCGTTTACGTACGACGAGGTGACCTTGTGTACAAAGCTTAATGTAAAGAGCATGAAAGAAAGTTAACATAAAAAAAAAAAAAAAAACTTTTATAAATAAAGACTATTTTCAACAGAATTACGTTTCAGTAAATTTGTCTAAAATAAAACAGAAAGAAATAAAAAAGTCTCTTAAAAAAACAAAAATTCACAAGAACTTTTGATTATGAAAAGTAATTTACGTACTCGAATGTATTTATTTCAATCCCACATCTTCGTAGATTATTTGTTCGTTGAATTTCCAAATTTAGTTCGAAGACGAAAAAAAAAAAAACGGTATTTACATCGAAGGTAGAAAAATGTGTAAACCCGTGTAATCGACTACCGGGTCGGCGATGATTCATCAAAAGCCTCGGGCGGCACGTCGTTCACTTTATACAATTTTACGAATTTGCTCAGGGCCGCGCGAATGTTCCAATCGGCTTCTTCCAAATAACGTCGACAATAATTCTCGTTCATGGTCGTGCGATCGTGAAGAAAATGAACAAGTTGATTTCTCTCCGATGGACTGAATATTTTGGGTTCGAGTTTCGGAGCGTTCCAATTTTCCAACGGTTTAGCACAATTTTCACCGCCTTTCATACCGGGTGTACGGCTTTGTATGTGATACTGATCGTTTATTATGCAATACTCATTGTCACCCGATTGCACGAGAACGAACGTACGATTGAAAAACAATGGATTTGTCGGAAATTCTTTGTAACAAAAGAATCCTTGTATAGCGATGACCACGTAAACATCGCCGTAATGCATTATATCGATGTTGAATTTTTTGTAATCGTGATAAGTCGGTGGTTGTCGTCTGATAGCGGCAATTATTTTTTCCGGACCTCGTAGAACGAATTCGTGACATTTCGCGTAATCGACGAATTTAAGAAGATTACGATTGCTGGCAAATGCTTTGGTCATTTGTCGATGATTGGGATTCAAAAGTGTTCCCAGAGTCGTGGAAAATAACGCATCGTGATCGTAAATACCGTTGAGAACAATTCGATCGTTTTGATCGTAAAATGTGAAATAATGAGTGATAAATTGTTTAACGAGATTAACGCGTGACGCATCGCCGATGAAATTATTTTGCATAACGGGGATGAATTTACGTTCGACGCCTATCATCACACCGTCGAGCCTCTGAACGTGAAGAAATATCGATTTCACGGATTTAATGTAATCGTCGGGTGTCGTGTATTGGGCGCACAATGGATTACCATCGAGCCAAAGTTCCGTTATCTTGAATTCCGAGAAATAACGCAAACTCATGATATCGTGGATCTTGTTGTGGCTTAGATCTAATTTCGTGAGATGATAGTTGAACAGTTTTTCCGCGTTTCCCATACCGATCAATCCATTTTTACTGAGATTGAGTTCGCGTATGGATAATTTTTCATCGCGACCGCGTCCCAACATTTTTTTGCAAAATCTCATGATGCTACTGAACGTCGCGGTCGACGACAGCGGACAATAAATGGAATTCAACGCTTTGTCGTTGTGAAAATTCGTTAGATTGAGAATTCTTTTTGCTCCGTCCCAACGACCGAGCACGGCTTGGGTTATGCACTTTTGCGGACACAAGTCGAGCTCGTTGGTGCTCAAAAATCCCAATACTATGTCCATGGGAAGTTCCTTGTTTCCCACCCGCAATCGCAGTCCTTGATTGATTAAACGCCACAATGCGGTAACTGGACAAGCCGCAATGAAAGTGGCTTTGTTAGGATGCTCGTTTCTGTAGAGAACTGGTATTATGATTTGTTGACCGAAGAACAGCAATATCGCGTCGAGGATGTCAATTTTGTCCATCTCGCCTACTCCGAATATGATGAACTTGTGGCACAGATCCTGTCTGGAAGCCAGCTGGACTTCTTCGTTGGTTAGGGTAGGCTTTAGGTGCGACAATCTCAAAGGTTGCCACGTTGCTTTCGACGATGCGAGTTCCCCCGTCGGCGTCGTTGTTGCCGCTGCGCTGCTATCCGGATTCATGATTGCGACAGAAATTATCAGGAAAATGCTAATTTCGTAGATTCATAAGCGTCAATGACGATTTGTGTTCATCCCAGTATCCCTGATGCGTTATGCACGTTGATGTGCATTTGGATATCAGACAGTGGCTATCCAGGCCCCGCGATAACCAATTGAAAAAGCAAACTCAATTGTGCAAAATTCTATCGTATTAATTATCCACAATGATTATTATTCCCTCCACGGCTTCGGAATTACTTCTTTCACTTGCGTCATTTGCCAAATTTGGCATTATAAATCTGGCTTCTTAGTCACGTCCTTGAACAAATGAAAATTTTGTAAAACTATTTGTTTTCTTTTTTTATTATTTTTTATTTCATATTGTAATCAAGAACTGAAACTTTGGAAAAAATAAATTGCACGCAATTGAGGTTAGAATTCGAGAGCTCACCGGTTCGTTATTTATGACATAATCACAGCAGTCTGTCGCGATTGTTTCAATAGCGCGATCTCATTTTGTTTGGATATTTGTAATTTCAAATCTTCAAAACCATGAGAGTAATTTGAGAATATTCATATCGCCGGTGGAAATGGAGGAAAACAAGTTTTGGTAAACAATTTTGTTTGTCAGTTAGGTTAGTTCGGCGCTCGAATCGTTTGTCGTCCATTGTTGGCCTCCGACATCCGCCATTTTGGATCACAACACCACAAACACACTTCTTGTACGTGAAACGAAATTTCTCGAAGTTTCTCGAAATTTCTCGAAGTTTTTCGAGATTTCTCGAAATTTCTCAAAATTTCTCGAAGTTTTTCGAAATTTCTCGAAGTTTCTCGAAGCCTCTTGAAGTTTGTCAAAATTTCTCGAAGTTTCTAGAAATTTCTCGGAGTTTCTAGAAATTTCTCGAAGTTCCTCGAAGTTTCTACCAGTTTCTAACAGTTTCTACCGTATCGGCGAAACACGTAGAATGTATATGTTATACCAGCAAATACGACGATCGATATGAGCGCGACCGGGATTATTCGAATCTTCGAGACTGTTCTCCAACAGAATGTACGGTTTTACCATAACGTTCCATGTCTATTTTCGAACCCGTGCCAAAAATTTCCCGCGAAAAAAATTGTCGTACGTGCATACGTCATTAATCTATTAATAACGATTGCACTCATCCACATTGATATTAATTTTGTCGATGGATACGAAAATTCTAAAATAAATATACGCGCGAATCGAACAAATTCTCGAAGCTTCTCCGACCTGCTCGAAAAACAAATGCAAATATTTAATCGTTTTTCTACAAAAAAACTAGTACAACGAATTATTGTAACACTACTTCGGGAAAAAACGATAATTTTATCAAACACATTATGATTCGAGCCAAAAAATTGCATTTGCTCGAACCACAATAGACCGATCCAGAAATTTCGACCGAGCGGCCGAGCGACTCGTTCGCCAGAACGTTCGAGTGAAATCCGGAAGGGGGCAGCCAGAGTATATAAGCAGCGCGGAGCGCTCAGATCGTCAGTACACAAACAGAAAGCAAACGATACACATCGTACAAAGCGAACAAAACAAAACTTTGTTCAAAATACAAACTTCTGCGAATAAAAATATTTCAAGTGATACTTGTAACATCGTTGAATACAACAAGAATAACAACAATACAAACAAAATGCCTGCAATTGGAATTGATTTGGGAACGACTTACTCCTGCGTGGGAGTCTGGCAACAAGGAAAAGTGGAGATAATCGCAAACGATCAGGGAAATCGAACAACACCGAGTTACGTAGCATTCACGGACAACGAACGTTTGATCGGCGATGCGGCGAAGAATCAAGTCGCGATGAATCCGTCGAACACGGTTTTCGACGCGAAAAGATTGATCGGCCGTAAATTCGACGATCCCAAGATTCAAAGTGACATGAAGCACTGGCCGTTCAAGGTCGTGTCGGAAGCGGGCAAGCCGAAGATCCAGGTGGAATTTCGCGGCGAGACCAAGAGATTCAATCCGGAAGAGATATCTTCGATGGTACTTACGAAGATGAAGGAAACCGCGGAGGCTTATCTGGGTGACAAAGTTAAAGACGCTGTCATAACCGTGCCGGCTTATTTCAACGATTCGCAACGTCAAGCGACGAAAGACGCCGGTGCGATAGCCGGTCTCAACGTTTTGCGAATAATCAACGAACCCACAGCCGCGGCTCTGGCCTACGGTTTGGACAAGAATCTCAAGGGTGAGAAGAACGTTTTGATCTTTGATCTGGGCGGTGGTACCTTCGACGTTTCCATTCTCACCATCGACGAAGGTTCGCTCTTTGAGGTTAAGTCAACCGCGGGCGATACCCATTTGGGAGGCGAAGATTTCGATTCGCGTCTCGTCGATCATTTGTGCAAAGAATTTGAACGTAAATTCCGTAAAAATGTGAAATCCAATCCAAGATCATTGAGACGTTTGAGAACAGCCGCTGAGAGAGCAAAACGCACTTTGTCGTCCAGCACCGAGGCCACCATAGAGATAGACGCGCTTTACGAGGGTATGGACTTTTACACCAAGATATCGAGAGCCAGATTTGAAGAACTGTGCGCCGATCTGTTCCGCGCTACCCTCGAACCCGTGGAGAAAGCTCTGGCCGACGCCAAATTGGACAAGAGATCAATTCACGACGTCGTTCTGGTCGGCGGTTCCACTCGCATACCCAAGGTCCAATCGATGTTGCAAAACTTCTTCTGCGGCAAACAGCTCAATCTGTCCATCAATCCGGACGAAGCGGTGGCTTACGGAGCCGCTGTACAAGCCGCCATTCTCACCGGCGAAGGCGACAAGAATTCCACTCTTCAGGACGTTCTTCTGGTGGACGTTGCTCCGCTGTCTTTGGGCATTGAAACCGCCGGCGGCGTCATGACCAAGATCATCGAACGCAACGCTCGTATTCCTTGCAAACAGTCGCAGACCTTCACCACCTACGCCGACAATCAACCTGGCGTCAGTATTCAAGTGTTCGAGGGTGAACGCGCCATGACCAAGGACAACAACATTCTCGGCAAATTCGAACTCAGCGGCATAGCTCCGGCGCCTCGAGGCGTACCCAAAATCGACGTCACCTTCGACATGGACGCCAATGGTATACTTCACGTTACCGCCAAGGACACGGCCAGCGGCAGAAGCAACGACGTGCGAATAACCAACGACAAGGGTAGATTGTCGCGCGAAGAGATCGACAGGATGCTGGCCGAAGCTGAGAAATATCGCGATCAGGATCAGGAACAGCGAGATAGGGTGGAAGCGCGCAATCAGGTCGAGTCGTATGTGTTTTCGGTGAAGCAAGCCGTTCAGGATTGCGGATCCAAATTGCAACAGTCCGACAAGGATCAAGTTGTGCGACTTTGCGACGACACCGTCAAGTGGCTCGACAACAATACCCTTGCCGACAAGGAAGAGTACAAACACAAACTCGAGGAATTGCAGAAACAATGTTCGCCGATTATGACAAAGATACATCAGGGCGGTAACGCCGGAGGCCCGCAGGATTGTGGAGCGCAGTTCAGACAAGGAGGCAACAATCACAGTGGTCCCACCGTCGAGGAAGTCGATTAAATTGATAATAACGATTTCTTCGTGTCTCATTTGTTATAATTGAATTTTTTTTTTTTTTGTTAAGTACCTTCCATGACTCGTTGAGCAAAACAATGAACATTGTTTGTCAATTTCACTAGTCCTTGAATTCTGAAGTCTGCGTAATTTTCAGAATTCTATTGTCGCCAGTATTTTTCTTTCTCAACTATTGTTGAATGTAGGTTTTCTATGTATCATGAAACTTATTTACTTAAATGTTTAAGACATGTATATTGGCAGAAAGATAAGTTAACTTATTGTACTTTTAAGAATTTGTTATACAAATAAATTATTTTTTTCATTCATGAAAAAAAAAAATAAATAAATAATTGTTTTTATTTTGAACCTTGTCCTCGATCAATATTATTTAACGATATTTAAACGAATCGAGAAAAAGATGAATCAATAAATTTCACGATTGGTTATCAAACTAAAAATATTTTCGACTATTGGCATTCCACCAACACTCAGGCTTGCGGATTGTCATCAGTTTGTTCCGTCTCTAAATATGAATAAAATACTTCTTTCAATGATAAGATCTTAACACAACAGGACAAATTAGGAGAACGAGAGATCTCGTAAATTAATAAAGAGTTAACGCTATTAGTAAATCATGATGTCGATTCGATCCAGGCAAAAATATCAAAGTTCTCGCATTTTCCAGGAGTTCTCATTTGTTTATCGTTATTTTTATAATGAATAAATTCCGGAAACTTCGTATTTCGAAATTTCATCGTAAAGTAAAAACCCTGAGCTTCGTTAATAAATTTTCGCCGATTTCTAGGATCATATTTTGTATTTTTTCAAATTCTCGGGTCGTTTCGACACCACGATGCACTTAAGTGGTGCGAAAAACACCGATACACCGACAGGATTAACGTCGAAGGTGAGGCAGATATTCGAAACGTAAAATAGTCTTCAACTCTTATTACAAATCAGAACGATAATACTGGCTTTAATTGGGATAGATGAACAATATTGTGATTTTTTTTCACTTATAGTTACAGTTTAATGAACATCACAAACTATGCGATAATAATCGGTTTAACAATTTTTTTCGACAAAGGGTCACGTCATTCATTCGTTTTTTTCCCCACCAAATATAATTCATATGATGTCGAAAAATTGGCAAAAAAACCATAGATTGCATGTTAAGTTGACATTCGATGCTGCAAGTGGATCGGAGATATCTCAATTGACATAAATTCCACTGATCGTAAAAAAAAATCACAAAAGTGATCGATTTTACGTTCAAACAAAAAAAAATATCTATATATGTATATATATATATATTTTTTTTTTTTTTTTCGCGAAATTTGAGACGCGTGCGTACGAAATAATTGTGCGTCGCAGTACAGCACAATTCACGTCGAAACAACGAGAATAAATAAAAAATAAATTATTGGATAATCGTTAATATTGCTTGAACAAATATGTTTCCACTTATAAGATCCGAATATGATATTCGTGAACAAATTTTGTACATGGAGGGAAGCGATGAGATTTTTAAGTACATCAGTCGAGCTTTCACGGACCAATTCGGACCAGGGACAATAATTTCCGCAATGGCAGCAACGAAGTTTTGACAAAAACATTTATGCGGGAATTGAAAAGAATTTTTTTTTTTTTTCAAAAAAATAATAATTAACGCAGCGTTGACCACGTTTCAATTTCAATTGTTTCAATATTCAAATTATTTCGCAAATTAAATACAACAAAATAATTTCAAATCGATAAAATTAACCGTTTTGTTATCGAAACACTCGGTCGATGCTGCGAAACTTTCAACATTGACTCGCCACACTCGTGCTTCAACCCTTCGGGATCACTGGGGGGGTCAAAATGACCCCAAGCGCGGCTTCGAGCAAAAAAAAATTGGTTAAAAAATTCAGAATTATAAAACATGATTTTTCTAAGTAAAAAATGGGATTTTTCTCGCATTGACCCCTCAATGATTTTTTTCGCTATTTTTAAAATCCGATGAAAAAGAATATTTTCGTCATATCCTCATTCTAAAGTGTTTAAACTGATATTCTGAATTTTTATGAATCGTTCGGAACGATATTGTTGAAACGCGACAATAGTTTACCGATAATAGTTTGAACGGTCAAATTGTCGCGACTGTCGCTGAAACCGCGACCGGTCCTTCAAAGACACTCTTATTATTTATTTGCATTTCAGTTTCTCTCAAAAAAGTATTTGATTATCGGGTTTCTCTGTGCGATATTGGCTAAACGGATGATGGACGAAGCCGGGTTTGTCAATTGCGTATCCCCTCGATAGCTCTCATGTGCAGATACAAATTATGACAATGCGAATACGAGTGTCTCTCACGATTTAACATTATAAATCATTTCACAGTGAATAAATTTATACTTTATTGCTCGATATTTTTAAGTCAATAAACGCGCACATTCTCGTCGCGAAAAAAAAATATATATATATGCATACAATAATTTAATTCAAGATTTCCTTCGATAATTCACCGATGATCGTAGAATGACCGCGACACAATCGTACGTAATAAAAGCGACATTCACTGTAGTCTAAGTATTTTTTGTGCTGTTTTTTTTTCGTTTCATACTGATTCGTTTTGTTATTATTATTTGCTGTACAACAATTTCGGCCGCGTTGTTGCGCGTCGGTATTCCAATTTCAACGAAAATCTATCTAACTATCCCTTCTCAGTGTAAAAAAAGAAAAAAAAAATGTTTCATAAATAATCGGTACGAGTATTGAAATAAAATTTTCAATTTAATTAATTTGTATAATCCACGTGATGTAATCGTCGCACATTGGCGATCGAACAATGCCGTAAAACCCACGAAAATTATGCAACGAATCGGGTTTGCATGATTTTTATCGACCATTAAAAAAAAAAAAAAAAAAAAAAAAAAAAAAAATCCAAATTTATAAACACCTCAAAATCGATGGAACGAACATATGATGTAGGGTGGTAAGCATTTTCATTTACCACGAATAGAAAAAGAAAAAAAAATACGATACTTCACACAAATTCGCAGTTTTGTCTTTTGGAATGCAAAAAAATTAATAATACTTGGATTTCATCGAAACACTTGTCTCTCTCTCTCCCGTTAAACGACACGACAATTAGATTCTTCGATTAAAACATGACGAGTTATATTGTGAAATATCTGCTTGCATTTTTTTTCCGTTTTTTTTTTTTTTTAACATTTCGAGTATTACTTAAATTACGATAACACCTGCTATATCGATTTCGATGTTCCACGGAATTTTCTATGTTATACAAATCAAACGGCTCAACGGTTATTCAAATTTAGGATGTTTTATTCGATTGTTATATTCGTCTATCGGAAACAAACAAGGTCTAACAAACGGTGCTTTTTTATAGATTGTTGTTTTCTTTTTTTTTTTTTCTATCTTCTTTTTCATGTATAAAATTGTATCAAAGCAGTCAAATGAATACCTCAGGGCATTGTGGAAGAATCGTTTTGCCCCTTCTTTTTTTCAACATGCACGCACACACACACGCACACACGCGCGCGCGCACACACACACACACACACACACACATGCAACGACTAACTCTCTATGGGAACGGTATTTTTTTTATTTTCGTTTCTACCAGGGAGCTACATTCGATTGATTACTTTCTCGTTTAATATCACCTGACGGCACGTTTCAATGCTTCAACCGTGATGAAAAATCCCCAACGATAATCTCGAAATTCACAACCGAATCCGGTGAACAAATCATGAACAAAAAAAAAAAAGAAAAAAAAACGCCAAATGGTCTCAATCAATTTAATTATATTCAAAGTTTCCTCGATTGTTATATTCATGGAATAATTTCAAATTATCTCGTACCCTCGTCTCGTCGGGTTCAACAACAATATAATAATATCCGTATGAACAAGAATTCATTTGAAAATCTACAATTGCATTCGTACAACCCGGAAAAAAAAAGAAAATACAGAACCGGGAGGGGGGGGGGGTAAAAGGACAAATAGCTTTTTCATTATTATTATTTTTGTTTTCTTCTTTTCTCTCTCTTTTTCTTTCTTTCTTCTTTTTTCTGTTGAATCTCCGTAGCCTTCGTACGCTTGAAATTAGTGCCTATTTAAAATAAACCTAAACTCATTATAGAGCTTCATTCATTTCACCGTTGGCAGATATTTTGTGCTTGGTTTGCTCCCTCATGTGGCTGTACATTGTCTGTAGTGGTACGTGAAGCAATTCCATTATTTGAATAAAATTAGGCTCTGCAAAGTAACGAATTATTCGATCATTATGAAATTTCGACGAGTCTGTGATGGATTATTACACTGGTTTACATGAAGAATGAAGCTGGTGCAAAAAGTGTTGTTCGGCCAAATTTGGGGTCGGTAAAAATGAAAATGATTTTATTTATTTTTCCAGAAAAGCGTTATTGAAAAATAATAATAATAATTAAATATACATAAATATTTTATCGTTATAATCTCAAAAGAGGAAATGGCGTAATTATCAAGAAAGCTTAAAAAATCAACTTATTTGAGATTTCAGGGTGGACGAAAAAAGTTTTCAAACAACATACATTTCAGGTGAGTTAGATCCATCGTTCTCAAGATTTCTGTCGATGACTAAAAAAAAAAGCCGAAAAAAAAAATGTTTTTCGCTACGATCTCGAAAACGCTTCTTTGGAAAAATGCTTGAGTGTCATTTTCTCCCTTAGCAACCCCTAATTAGTCTGCATAACACTTTTTTCATTGGGTAATCGCAGAAAAGGAGAAAAGTTGTAAATTTGTACTATTTTTTTTTGGGTTAAAAGAAAAATGACTAACCATTTTCCGCAGTTATGTAGCCGTGTCTGATGAGAAAATCAAGGGATACGGGAATAGACGTGGTTTTGAAATGAGGCGAGAGTACCCTCTCGAGACATTCGCTGACGGGTAACAATTCGAACTCCTCGACCTCGCCGTCGCTGTTGCTCGGAACGAAATCCGGTGGTAATTCGAGATCGTAAACGAATTCCGTATTTGGAAACAGTCCTCTCTCGCTCTCGAAGAAAAACGACACGCATCCCGCGCTTTTGAGCTTTCCCAAAAGATTGTCCGGAATGCTTCCCTCCTCGCCCGCTTCTTTTATCGCTGTCTCGTGAATTCCAAAACCAACGCTCAAACCGCCGCTCACCATGTTGTCCCAATAACCCGGCCATGTTTGTTTGTTCGGACTACGTTTTTGCAACCAAATCGACAAACCCTTTATCGGATCCATCACGTATCCATTTATGTCGACTCCGTACTTTCGAATTCCAAACAAACCTGATAACGTAGAATTTTAATAACGTTCGATTAATCAGACTGTCGAAATTATATCTTCTTCAACCAAGCGATTTTCAATTTAATCATCGAATTTATTTATTTTTCTCTTTCGTAGAAGTTTTTTTTTCAAACTTTCAAAGTCCATGAAAGTTCTATTTTTTAATCAAAAATATAATATCTCAAGAGTAAAACGGCGTAAGATTTTTTATCACATGACAAAAATTAAAATTTTCACGAATTTTTTTGTAAAAAAATTCAGACTTCGTGAATTTTCATGAAAGATTATTTGTTCATTAATGATAAATCCGGCATGTTATTATTTGAAGGTGCGACCTCAACGGGTTAAAACAATATTTATTTATTTATTTATTTTTAACTCTATCGGTTTGAAGAATGGTGTACACCGATAGGGTTAAATTATTCGTAGGTCGAAAATTTGAATATCGACATTGCAATAATTTCCTCGGATGATTACAATTTGAATGTACGAAGCTGCTAAAGTTCGAGCACCAATTTTGTGATCGAACGTTCAACTCGATATTATTTAACAGATCGACACCAGCTATCGATCACAACGAAAAATTTAATAATTATTATGTAACCGCAAGAAAAAAAAAAAGAAAACTTACAAGTCGCAGAGCGATCCATTTTGAACAAGGGCGGTGTGTTGAATTGTGCTCGTACTTCGTAACATTCTTCCCTCCAGCCTCTGAGAGTGATGAATTTACCGCCGGCTCTCCATTCCCTGAGAACTTCATCGACCCTGGCGCTTCGTTCGCCGTAACCTCTGAACGCCGGATTAAGTTGCACGTATTCGGGATGGACTTGAAAGACCTGATAAGACACCGTTAGTCGCGATAAATACCAATTACGCCTATGGCGATAAGAGCTCGTTAATGATAGCGCGCCGAACAAAGGTTTCGGTCAATACGGACGGACGCGCTTGTGCGGAAACCCATACCTGCGGATGATTCATCAGCTCCCTCATGACGTCGGGTCGCACAAGGCCGACTTGTTGGCCTTCGACGACAAATGCCCTGCAATCGCCCGCATGAAAGCCTGGAATACCATTTCAAACGCAATGTACATATCGTATCGTGTCCAACGCATTGTTAACCCATTTGCAAAAATGCAAGAATCAACTACACAGTGCCGAGCGCTAGTCGCTGCGTTACTCAGTGACAAACGAGTTTCTTCATTATCATGATTTTTTTTTTCTCTTTTGAAGAACCGACGATAACAGTTACTGTCAAGTTGAACGGCCAATGATTCATAATTATATAGTTCTGTGAACTCGTCGCTTGTTGCGCCGCTTGCAATGATCAGTGGGTCCACGTAGAAGCATGTCCATTGAAAATAATAATAATGATAATAATAACAACAAAAATCTTTTATGACAACTAAAAAAAAATATTTTTTAAAATTTTTTTTTGTTTTTTTTTCAATTATTCAGACATATTTCTTTGTGACATGCCAATATTTCTGGTTGATCGTACGATGACGCGCATATATTTTTTGAAATTATATATTTTGTTTTTTTTTTTTTGGTAAATTGCCAATGCATTGAGGCACCGAGTTTGCAAAATACTATTTTTACATTCGCCAGTCAACCTTGATGGTACTCCAATGGTACATCTGTCAGTGGCGGATATCAAGCTTCGCGATAATTTTTACGAGCACACAGAGGACACGAAGAAAATTTCGATAAATCGCGTGACCCATTTTTCTCCTTCCCTCCCACATTTACGTTGAAAAAAAAAATAAAATGTCGCACTATCCAGAAACAAAGAAAGATACACACACACACACACGAACGTACAACGACATGAAATAATACGCGTGAATAGAAAAAAATAAACAACAACAAAAAAATACATATCCCTACCATTCGCTTGTTTTCATACTACCCCCCCCCCCCCCCCCAACGTCGCTGTATACGTAAGCACACGACTCTATTCGCCTTTTGCGATCGAAAAAAAAGTATTAAAAAGATAAAAAAAAAGCCCTAACTCTTTTTTCTTCGTCTTCAACGAAACAATCGATCGACATTTTGGAAAAAATAAATAAATTTTCTTTGTCACGATGAGTCTCAACGACATATGTCGTACGTTTGACAGTTTTGAAAAATATTATATATTTTTTTAATTCGTTTCGTCGTGTGTTTTATCATTATTATCATCGTTATAATCGTTGTTATTATTATCATTATTATTTTCTTTCTTCTCCATCGTATTTTTTTTTTTTTCGTTCGTAGAGAAAGAGATACACAACACTCGAAATCAATATCTCGGCGGACTGACGGAAAAAAAAAAATAAAGACGCGGGTTTTCGCGACAACGTGTGAGAAACGTTTATTCGTTCGGGTCTCGCGACGCGGAGGGTTTGCGATTATCGTTGATCGAACGTAATTCGTAATTGGCATACCTGACAAGTAGAAGCAGTTGAATTTGTTAGCGATTTTCAGTAAACGTGACATCGGTTCGGTGTCCGTACCCGCCATGATGCTTGTCGCACCGTTCGCCAACTGCAATACAAATTTCTCGGCTAGGAGAGACACTAAAGCCGACGTCTGTGTGCGTGCGCGTGTGTGTGTGTGCGCGCGACTACCAACTACCACCGATGCACCACCACTACCATCACCACCGCTACTGCTTACTACACTAATACAAACAACACCAACTATTTCACGGGCGTGCGCATCAGCGATGTATACGTGTGGGAGAGAGCACAAACGCCGACGACGGTTTCTGCGCAAAGGTGTCCAACGCAGCTGTGTGGCCAATACAACGGGTTGAAAACCCGATGGAGATTGGCCGGAATCGGGGTTTTTCGCGGCCCATCAGCAATTGGATTTCCCGAGCTATCGAAAATCACGAAATTTGACGAAATAATTTTTTTTTTTTGCCCACCGATGACAATCGATAAACGTATTGGTATCGACGAAACAAAAATATAAAAAAACGAAATTGTACGAAATATTATTTTGGTGATATTTCTTATTCGCGAAATTTACGTGATATATGCATCGTACGACAAAATTTTGTTATTCATCGATAACAATCGATTGTCCTATTGCCATTGACGAAAAAAAAAAAAGAAATTTAGAAATTAATATCATGAAATCTATATCATTTCCGGTAATGAAAAATGTATTTGCGTGAATACGTTTGTTTTTTATAAATTTTGTTTTAGCATGCAGGGAAATGCGTATGTGTGCATAGCATTTTGTAGTTTTTAATGAGATCTTGGCGAAAATGTATGTTGAGGTCATGTTTGATTTTGGAAGCTGTGAGAATGTATTTACTCGCGATTTTTCCGTTGAATCTATCCAGTTAATAGTTTTCAGTGAATTTGTCAAATCAATGGATAATCGAGATGAGTGCCATAATTTTTTATAGGTTCAAGAAAATGCCGGTTGCGCGTGTTACGCGACGCCACCATTGGCGTGATGGGGCGCATGCGCGCGCGCACCCACACACACACACACACCTACGGACGTAGTCGCACGTCGCACGGTCGAGCAAGCGCAGTCGTTGAATCAGTTGGTCGTTGGTGTTTGTAGATTGAGTATTTGTTGCAGACGACGTATTTTTGCATGTTAGATCGTGCATTGAACACAACGAATCGTCGAGTGCTAGAATCTGCATAATTGAAATTATTTATTCGGCCAAGTTTGATCGATTAACCTGAAAATGTCCTCCGACGAGTCCGATTCCGAGTACAATTCTTCGGACGAAGAAGTAAGTCCCGATTTCTTGCCCCACGCCGGATTCCCAATGCTTAACCTCACTTTTCTCACGTGTTTGTTGTTTTTTTTTTTCAAATCGCAGCTGCAAGAAGCCTTTGCCAAAGGATTGCTCAAACCCGGACTGAACGCAGTTCTGGAAACTACGAAAAACCAAAGGAAGAACAATGTGGTGAGTCTTTTCTCGATCTATTACTTATAGTAGGCTTTGGCTTGATACGAATGTGTTTTGTTTTTCTGCCATTGATGTCCGATTTATTGACCATGCTCCTGTATATGACTGTGTCAGTCATTATGCTGCTTTCAAACTTATTTACATTGTTGAGCGGTGGTATTTTTTTCTTAACCTGAAAAACATGTCGGCGAGGATGATTCGGTTATTGTTGTAAAACACACAGTTGTGTTACGCACCATGGAACGAAGCATGATGGGACGCTTTATGTTCGATCACGAGGAGTAGAGTTTCAGCATGTTATTGTTTTCAACATTATTCAACATCTGTTCAGTACTTGTAAAAGTATCGCTGTCCCTGGATTGATGTTAAACATTCAATAGTCCGTATAATGGCATTAACAACGATCAGATAAATGTTTTTGAGCAATACTCATGAAAAATTGAATTTTTATTCATTTTTCCACTGTAAGTTGCTTTGCCATTGAATTGTGTTTTTTTGGAGCTCAGCGTCGACAAGGTGTCGGATGAAACGTAAATTACAATTGACCATGCATGAACGTTGAGCCATTGATGTCACAACCGATTAACCCTCAATGTTTTTTTTTTTGACAGGCCGTAATGAAACGAAAATTAAACGAGATGAAGTTGGATTTACCTTGGATCGAGCGATTAGACTTGGTTAGCTTACCCGCGCCATTAGCGCCGGAGCTGGCTCTGCAGATGCAGGAGCAAGAAACCAGACGCGCCAAGCAATTGAAGGGTAACAAAAAATTGCCGCAAGTATCGCCGGCGGAGGATCCGGTTCTCAACGATTTCAGGCGAGAGACCATGTTTCACAGACAGGCTCAGAGCGCGGTTATGGACGGAATAGCCAGGATAAAGAAATTGAACATTCCGACAATCAGGCCGGACGATTATTTCGCGGAAATGGCAAAGACCGACGAGCACATGCACAAAGTTCGAGAGAATCTGATGAAGAAGCAAGCATCAGCGCAGCGCAGCGAACGAGTCAGACAATTGAGACAACAGCGCAAGGTTGGAAAACAAATGCAAATCGAGGCGACCTTGAAAAAACACGAGGAAAAGAAAAAAATGTTGGACGAAGTGAAGAAATATAGAAAAGGAGTGCGCAAGGATCTGGATTTTTTGGACGACAAGAAGAAGCCTGGTGGACAAAAAAAATACGGTGACAGAAGAAGTCTCGCGAAGATGAGGATGAAAAATTCGAAATACGGATTCGGGGGTAAGAAGAAGGGTAGCAAGCAGAACACGAGAGACAGCGCCGCCGATGTTTCGGAATATCGAAAACCCGGTAAAATTGGCAGGGACGGAGGCAAGGGACGGGGTGGAAAAGTTGGCAGAGGTGGCAATGCCGGAAAGGGTGGCAACGCTGGAAGGGGTGGCAATTCCGGAAGAGGGGCCAATGCCGGTAAGGGCGAGAGATCGGGCATGGGTGGAAAGTCGGGAGGTAATCAAAGACTTGGCAAAGGTCGAAGGATGCAGATGAAGGCGAAGAGGAAGTAAAACGAATCGCATCCAACGATCGTTCAATATCCGTGAATCCCGAACAGGGGATTTTATAAACTGTACAAATTCTAAGAGCCGAAGTTATGTAACGTTCGTAACTTTGTTTAATAAATATTTTTTACAAAGTTATGAATTTTGTGCAATATTGTATTACCTTATTCACATTGATCTGTGTTTTTTTGTCATAATCAAACTTTGCGGTACTTCCGTCCATACTTGTCGATCGACAATGTATGAGACATAGAAAATAATAATAATAATATACACGACATTTTTTTTTTCATGTCCGAAATAATTTTCGAAATACTTTTCAAATTTTTAAAACCAAAAAAAGAAATAGGAAGACAAAAATATATTTGTTATGCATTAAGATCGGCAATGTAGGACTCACTCGAACTCGAATCAGGAGTTTTACGTAGAAGTACGTATGAACGTAGAAGTTTTAAGAATGTAGCTAAAAAGAATCGGTCGTAATCCCCAAACTTCAAGCACAAATAAAATATTTAGTGTATCGTAAAGTAGAATAGTTGTAATATATTTAAGTACTTTTGTAGAATTTTTGGCATACATTAAATAGCGAAAAAATTCAATGAACACGATTGACCTGTGCACGGTGATAGCGTATGTAAAAAATTACAACCTGGATCGGGCCGTTAAAATACAATTTTACAAAGTTTGGTACTATTATTTTACATTGAAGATATAAATAGTTCAGCACGTATGGTTAATAATCAGTGATCTCAAAGTTGATAGTATTTTATAAGAACTGCAAAAGTGCAAATCTTCATATCGTATAACTGGTTAAAATATACATATTTCCGCTTCGTCGGTATTATCTGGTACAGATGAGTTATCAATTGAACTGTACGCAGAACAGTAGTCAAAGTCCAGTAATAGTCATTTGCTGGAAAGTGGTGGAAGCCTTAAATAATCCCATCGAGCGGTAAGTAGTCCTGATACGTGGCTAGTCAGCCTCCGAACGAGTAGTGCAAATGCATTCCGTCCGACCTCCGTGCGCGCACGCGCACTGTCCTTTCCTACTCACAGTAGTTGAGGTCTGTATGCGGTCAGACAGTAGTCACGACTCCCTGCTTCGTCTGACAAACAGTAAACTTACAAAATTT
Source organism: Diplazon laetatorius (assembly GCA_963662125.1). Taxonomy (NCBI): domain Eukaryota; kingdom Metazoa; phylum Arthropoda; class Insecta; order Hymenoptera; family Ichneumonidae; genus Diplazon; species Diplazon laetatorius. Next base: position 7,420,411 of record OY759158.1, on the reverse strand, counting down.
TGCACAATAGGCATCACAAAGGACGACTTAAGAAATGCCAATTATTTGAATAAATAATACAATTGATGAAATAAATAATAATATATTTTTGAAACAATATTCGCTTGACATTCATTTAAAATGCAATAAATTTAAATGCCGTTTATCATCGAAGAATATGAACGAGCATTTGTTTAAGATTCACGTTGTTTGAAAATTGTTAAAAAATTCGTGATCGGAGATAATTGATTGACTTATTCACCCGTAATTTCAATCGAGCCAAAGAGCTCCGAATAATTGATGGACGAACTAGGCCTCTCTCTTGGGTAGAATTAGGGAAGGAACGAAGTAAATTTCTAATGGATCTCCTCTCCCTCTGTACGTACCTGCTATATCCAGTAAAGCTTCGAGCTGGCGTACAGAGCAATCCATTATAAAAGTCCAATTACCCAACGACTTCAAATTCAAATAATATTCGTATTCCTTGTAAAATTGTGAAGATATATTAAACGTTCGATCGACGTGCTTCAACAGTTTCCTTCGATCACACTAATTTACACGATAAATAAACCTCGTACGAAAAGTGTTTTTCAGCCTCATTCGCGGTCACTCAAAACGAAAATGACTGATTTATTCTTTCGAAGAAGCGTTATTGAGAAATAAATAATAAAATAATAATAATCATAAAAACAGTGTGAAAAAAAAAACAGTTTTTTTTAACTCAAAAGATCAAATAAACATTTATTTTCAAAAAAGCTTGAAAAATCCACTTTTTTCTAAAAAATTTTAGCAACTGCAATTTAAAGAATACCATCCTGGTTGACACAAAAAGTATATTGTTGTTAAGACAAAGAACATACCTTTCAAACAAAGTATGATTTCATTTTGGATTTAATTCAACATTAAATTCAAACAATATTTTAGGATCTATCGTTCTCGAGATTCCTGTTCACAACTAAAAAAAAAACACGTAAAAACACATTTTTTTCCTCAGATCTCGAAAACCGCTTCTCAAAAAACCAATTGACTATCATTTTTTTTCGCAGCGACTCCAAATCAGTCTGCACAACACTTTTCTTCCACTACGTTCTCGCATAAAAAGAAACATTAGCAAACCAGTCCCATCGGACAATCCTCTCTTCATCATGACAAACAATTTATAAATACCACGTAGGATTCAATGCACATAACCACAGAGACGCAAAATAAATAATGGAAGAATACAATAATAATAAAAAAAAATTGTTTTTTATAAATCGATGGAATTCAGAAGAGATTTGCCACAGGACCCAATTTCCATGCGTATTGTAAAACATGAATGCCGTACGGGTTATTGATATGAGGTTGGATGATGTGGACCATGCATATTCGACGAGAGATTCCACCGTCGCAAATATCGTTGTACATGGGGGTTTGTTTCCTGAACGATCGTTCCACACATTTTCCACCGCCTCGGGGAGGCCAAGAGGGGAGGGGGGGGAGCGGCTATCGTATTTGAATTGTTGCTACATACATGTATCAGTTGCTTGCCCATCCCCCTCCCCCTTCTCACCCCTGTGCCCGGCCTGCCACCGACAATAACGAGATACGGGGATAAAGTTCGAATCGGGGGTGTGAGAGAGACAGAGGGATAGGCAATGTGGAATAAGGTTCTGAGAATCTGGTGCCCGGCAACAGCTGCAGCCCACGGCTGGTGGATACCCCCATACCATGGACGTGCCACTATAGTCCCCCGACCCCCCTATCGCCCTCCCCCCCCCCCCCCCCATCTCCTCGTTCGCCCTCTACGTTCTTGTCGATCCTCCGCAATTACAAACGTGTCGGAGGCCAGCCTCGAACATATCCGTGTGGTGCAAGCTCGTCTCTCGTCTTATTCTGTCTGTCCGCGGGGGCAACTGCGTGTACAGCATCGGCGAATTGCTTCTCGGTGGTCGCACCTCCATCGTTCTCTAACCCCCAGACCCCCCCCCCCCCCTCCCGACCCCCGTCAAATTCCCCTTCGCACTACGTCCAAATAAAGATATCCGGGCGAAAAGAAAAAACCAACAACGGAATTAACCGTAGAAATGAGAAACGGTGAAAATGATGTGAAGGAAATAGGAGTTTTTTTTTATTCTTATTTATTTATTTTTTTTGGGCTTACCGTTGGATTTGTTTCACATTGGTGATGGTTCTATTGGTTGATGAAATTTAACGACGTTTGAGAAAGCCGAATAATTTGTTTTTTTTTTATTGATGTTGAGAAATGTTTATCGCTTGAGTTTTTTGGGGACAATGAATGAATTTACGATGATTTATTTTTATCACTGGGGATTGTGACATTTTCAATTGTCTCGAAAATTGATGGTTGAGGTGAGAAGCGGCGAAAGTAATGGTAAAGGAAATAAGGATTTTTTTTTTTTTTTTTTTTTTGGCTTACCGTTAGATTTGTTTCACATTGGTGATGATTTATTGGTTGATGAATTTTAAACGACGTTTGAGAAAGCCGAACAACTCATTTTCGATGACGTTGACAAATTTTCAATAGCTCGAATTTCGATAAAACAACAAAAATGGATTTCGCAACATTTTCAAATCTATCAAAAATAAATAATGCATTTATTTTGCCTTGAATATTTATAAATATATATTTTTCCATAATGTTATACAATGGAGCTTGCATGGTCGATGATCAACAACCGATACCGGTAATGGTAAAAATTTTGAAAAAAATCGTCGATGATCTGGTTGTCGGTGAATCTGCGAAATGTACGAAAATGCAAAAATTTACGAAAATTCACGTGGCATGGAAAATTCAATTAATCCAACGCCGCGTACCGAATGAAAAATAATAAAATTAAAATAGCCACGGTGGCGCGGTGGTGGGGGGGGGGAGGGTCGGGGTGGGAGGTTTGAAAAGAGAATCCGGCGAACGGACGCATAAATATCAGACTCGGTGAGCACAAATAAAATCTCGACAGCCATGACAAATGACTGGGTAACGCGGGGGGCGTGTATAAGTGAGGCGCGAGCCCGAGAAAATATAATGTAAAAGTGTGCGAGTCGGGAAAATCGCATGTACGTGTGGGGATGGGGGGTGGGGGGGCAACGTTATGCACAAATATGTGTATCGCATAAGCCAATGCTCGGGGTAAAATCGTGGCGAGGCCGAGCCGATATTACCATATGAAAAAAAAAGAAGCCCGGGCATCCCACGAGAGAACGAAAAATGCGTCTCACGCGGAAAAGTATGATTGACGTACGACTCTCTCTCACTCGGATCGTCTCGGACACTCCGCAACCCCGAGACGTCTTATTCTTCGTCTGCTTCTTATCTCACGACTCCACACACCACCGACAGATCTTGGCTCGGAATGAGGGAATCCGAAAAAAGCGAAAAAATAAATAAAAAGAAAATAGGAAAAATAAAGAGAAGCTTATAACTCTGATGTGTCGGTTGAAGTAAATTTTTATATTTATTTTTATTCTTTTTATTTTATTTTATTTCAGAAGCGAACGAAACATCAAGCAGTGTATATATTTTCAATATCGTGTCTTTCGGAATATTCGTCATGGTTGGTGAATTTTTTTTCACAACTTTCTCTTCTTCTTTGGTCGATGATTCGAAAATATTTCGTTCGAGTATGAAAATTTTGGGCTGAAGGAGCTCTCGGCCGATGGCCTGTTGGCAATATAAAATGTTATCTTTACTTGTAGTCAAAGGTTTGTAAAATGTGTTTAGAATTTTTTAAAATCATCATCATAATCGTTTTTTGCTTCTGGCCTCATAAAAAATTCATTTAAATTCTCGAAATCATCGAAAATTCCAAGAACAATATTGCAAAAAGCATTGAAAAATTCATGCTCTCGGAAATATAAATTTGTCATTTCTGCGAAAAGTAATTGTGTCCGCCGTCAAAGTGTTTTATCGATTCAGCAGGTTCTTACAATTATTACCGACATAACATTACGTTGGATAATGGCAGGACATTATCCAAATGTACGTTGTAGTGTCTTCGTGACGCAACGTATTTTCGAGAAACATTAAAGCTCGCTCATGAAATTTGTACATGCTCATATATATATGTATATATACATTTATATCGGGTGTCTCATTTTTATCGATAAACTTACAATTAGTTTCCACGAAAAATAAGGGTCCAATCGAAAGATAGTTCCAATAGAGTTTGGAGGATAAGGAGATGGACATCCGAAAAAAATAATACATTGAACAAAAAATTCAAAATGGCGGCGCTATGAAGACATGTCTTTTTTAAAAATAAAAACCATATTTTTAAAAAATCTCAAAAATTATTTCTCGTCAATACTAAGAACTTTTGTATAAAAAAAATTTCGATTGAATTGCTATTTTGTAAGATATTGGCTTCGATAGCGAGCCAAACATGGTATTTCAACCACGCGTATCTTCAAAAATATCAGTGTAATCGAAAAAATGTTTATACAAAAATGGTTAGTACCGATGAGAACGATTTTTCAAGATTTTCTAATAACATAGTTTCTATTAACAAAAAAACATGTCCGTCACAGAGCCGCCATTTTGAAATTTTTTCGGAGTGTATCATTTTTTTCGGATGTCCCCCTCCACACCCAACAAACTCTAGTGGAACTATTTTTCAATTGGACCCTTATACTTCCCGGAAATCCGAGTTATCGATTAAAAAATGGGACACCCGGTATATATTTGTACGTGCGTGTGTGTGTGCGTGAAGTCGAAGCGAGGAGACGGATAATAGCGTTTTGTCCAATACGGTGGAGTGGCACGCGTAGTTCTTTGCACGAGCGCGCCAGTCGACGAACGCGAGCTTTTTTTTTTTTTGTTTTTTTTTTACCCCGAGAAAGCGTTAAACTAACGGCCAAACCGGGCGGGGGAAAGTGCGGTCGGGGGCTTTCGTTGAACGTGTCTTTTATTTCGTCGCCTCTGTCGCCGGTCGCGTTACTTTGCTCGCGTGTCGCGAAAAAGCTCGATGCTGTGTCTGTCCTGTGAGAGCGTCGAGTGTCTCGAAAATACCGTCCGACTGCGTACGCGAGTGTGAAGCCTCGTGTGTATGGAGGAAGCAGAAAGGAAAGGAATGGAGAGAAGAAATGAGCATATAGACGAGCTTGCGAGAATAAGCTACAAAGCTTGCGGTACCGTCACCGCTCAAAACCCGTCGTCACTGTGACGCGGGTTATTTGAATCGAGTTGCCACCTCCTTTTGAAAAATTGTACGATCTTATGGCACTTAGTAACACAAATAACAACAATCGCATCGTTCATTCGTCTATCCATCTTGTCACATTCGTTCATCTATTATTATTGGAAAAAATAATTGATTAACTGGCTGGAAAAATCAAGGACTGATGAAAAAAAAAACCAATCGAAAACACAAAGACAAGGTTTACAATAAATTTCAACAATCAAACTTTTGCTCATTCCATGAATTCATAATAATATCAATTGAATTAGTAATAACATCGTTATTGCTAATTTAACCTCCACCGCGTAATAACATTTTGAAATTAGAGCTAATCGATCCGTGGATGAATTTTCGCATCATTGTGCGAGCTGTAACCAACGATCAAAAAATGTGCGAAAAAAATATTAAATTGTTGAAATATTATGCGAAATCATGAAAATGATGATTAGACGTTGAACAGAAGAAAATTTTTTTCCCCCAGCTTGCAAAACGATTGTTCCTCGTTGAATCATACATTTATTTTGATCATGAGAAAAAAAACAACAACAAAACTTACATTCAAATTATATAAAAACATAGAATTTAATCGTATAATGCGTGAAATGATTTTTGTTTTTTTTCAAATTATCATATTCAAATATAAGTCGATTGAAAAATGTAAAACTCGACCAGGGCCGGTAACACGTAGTTCATCGTCGTGAAAGAAAGAAGCGTCGTCAAAAATGACGCGCGCGCGACGCACGAATTTTTCTCGAGCTTTCGAGAAATTCGTGTCTTTCACGGAATTTCAAATTTTTCACTCGTACGTACAATTTTTGATCTGGCAATTTCACGGAGACAAACGCAATGGAAATATGCCGGCGTAGCGGGAACGATTGTCGAAGGGCGAGTGGAAACGGAAAAATAAAAATGAAAAAAACGTGTGCGAGGAGGGGTCGAGGGGCGAGGGGAGGGGGGCGGAGATGCAGCGTGGGTAGATATGGGAGACGAAGAAGAGAATTCGATCATTCGTGAGACACAGTTATACCGTTTTCCCACGGGGAGACAAACGTGATATCGGCCGTCTCGTGTGTACCTACGTTGTGGAAATTCCAATGAGGCGTATGATATTCGGCGATCGGCAGACGTCACCGACAAAAATGTGCATGTTCGGCCGAGAGTCTGGGGAGTGAATGCAGGAAACGTATGGGAGGGAGGGAGGGGGGGGGGAGGGTCGAGCATGCAACGACGTCGGATAAGGAAATTCTGTCTCAATGTTCGTCCAATAATATCGCAAAAACGCATCACATCGCGTAGTAACTTTATGTGGAATATGATTTTACAATATTTTCTTCACAAGATTTTGGGGGAGTTTGAAAAAAAAAAAAATAAATAAAATAAATAAAACACATTTTTTACCGGACCCGGTTTGAAAGGCGTCGTTTCGTGCCTGCGATGCGGGCGTAAAGTGACCGATTTCAGTCCAGAGCTTCGCATGCACGAAAAATGAGCGTTTTTAAGGGGGTCTTGTCGTGTGTACACTAGGGTGGACCACAATGGGGGTGTTGACGAATTTCGTCAAGTGCGCCCCCCAGATAGGTTCGAATTGAATAAATAGAAATATGTACGAAACCCCAGCACTGTGGTCCAATGAGAAGACGTGACTGTGAGCTCGTTTTGTTTCCCATTTGAATAACATAAGATTTTCGGACTAATTCGATAATTACTTTCACGAGTTGTTCCGAAGCAAGCGAAAAATTCTTCATTCGTACAAATCTATTGTTAATGAGTACGACTACTCGTGCATTTTTTTGCACGACCTCATCTGTATTTTAAATACTTTTAAAATACTCTTTTAAAAATTTTCGTTTATAAAGTATTTTCAATACTTTTGAAATAATTTTTAAAGCCCAGTCGTCGGGGCACTTTTGTTTCCGACAAACTCGCAATAACGCAATATACAAATAACAATGAAAACCAACAGAGACAACAACAAGAAAAAAATCGTTCATCCACATCGCGTTGCAACAAAGAAGTATACAATTTTTTTTCGTTCTCTCTCTTGTTCGGTCGTCAGTCGTCGTTGCAAACTCGAATTCGTTCGCGGTATATAACGTTTTAATAATCTCGCATTGATTGCTACGTGTTTTTTTTTCTTCTTTTTCATACATTCACTTATATTGTCTCTCGTGCAAATATTTGTGACGCGTTTACGAACGAAATTTCGCAATTCCGTTCGGTCCTCGTCGTCCTTCGTCATCGTCATGCTGTTCCGCCGGTGGCTGCGGCTCTCCCCTCGCCGCGTCGCGAAAGTTCATCCCGCACTTTCTTCATCGCTCGTCGTGCCCTTGCCCGTGCCTCTTTCCGCAAGCTACCCCGGCTCGATGTGGACCCCGTTATTTACAGACGGACCCGAAGAGCTTCGTGTTCGACGTGAAATTTTAATTATATGACTCTCGGATCCTTTTTTTTCTCCTTCCTATCCTTTTTTTGTCTCCCCTCTCCCCCCGCCCCTTCCGCCCTGGCCCCTCTCGTCGCCCATCCGCACGACCGACGATGTCGCCCGTAGGGGGCATCGAAAAGCTCGCCCGCCACGCTCGGGAGTACAATTCTTCTTCGTAAATTTTTCATGTCGGAAAAGGCTATTACTTTTTCGCTTCGTTTCTCATTCGTGCGTTTTTTGCCGTCTCAAATGAGTATTTTTCAAAGAGGAAAATTGTCAAACACGGCAAATATCCGGATATACGTCGAGCTGTGTAATTTTTTTTTTTTTTTTGGTTTTGCTTCCTCAAAGAGGAAGCTGTGTGACGGTGGGAAATGTTTTTTTTCCTTTTTTCGTGATCTTCATGTCACAGTGTGCAGACTGTGTCGAAACCTCGAGAAATCACATTTCGAGAAAACGATGTCCGGGTGTGTGACTGTTTCGGCAATCGTTTTCATAATGCAGCAATTGTGAAAACCGATTGGGACGGTTTTTCATTCGATTAATCTGACTGCACGAAAAAGATTTTTGTTTGAAAATGAAAAACAAAAATTAATAATAATTACTTTTGTCGTTTGCTTTATTGAAAAAGAATTAAAAAAAGAAAAAACAAAACCTACCGGATGTCTCTGAACGAATTTGTTGAACTCGAATTTCCCAGGATTTAAACGCAATTCGGGTTATTTTTTATTTGTTTTCTTTTTTTTTTTTTCATTCGCGAAACAAAAAAAAATTTCATTCGCAAAAATGTGTAAGCCACGAGCGGCTTGAGGCGCTTCGAGATTCGAGTAAACATTTTATTTGATTTTTTTTTTTTTTTTTTTTTTTTTCATTTTTTCTTGTTTTTCCCCCCGGAACAAGCTACGTGCGACTGAAAAATTGTGATTATAACTTTTATGGAATCACGTCGGATGCGCACTAAAAGCGTAACACGCGTTTTTCAAAGGTTTTTTCATTTTCAATTTTCGTCCGTGTGTTTGTGACTCTCTCTCTCTCTCTCTCTCTCTCTCTCTCTCTCTCACTTTTTTTTTTCGTTCAGAGTATGTAACTCGGTTGAGTGTAGCAAATAGATTTGTTGCGCTTTGGTCCAATTTGGCGAGGGTCTGCGAAACCTGGCTCTCTCTCTCTCTCTCTCTCTCTGTTACGAAGCTCGTTCGCGTATGTGTCTGTGCAATGCCCTCAACCCCCTCCCCCCGCCCCCCTCCGCCCCTACGACCCCCCACCCCGTTTGCCCCGAACCACGGATCCTACATCTGCACGACAGCTCGTCGTGATTGCGGCGCGCTCGAGATTGCCACTATTTTTGGCTCTGCCGGATTGCGGGGGGGGGGGGGGGGGGAGCGAAACGTAGTCTGGAAATGGCGTGTATATTTCGTGAAATACGCGCGCGCGTGTATTCGCGACTAGCCACCCCCCTCCCCTCGGGGGCCGTACGACCGGCACCGACCACCGCACCGTGATCTATTTACCGTGCGATATTACAACGAACCGGGGCCAAAAGTGTTGGTCGGACTCGTGTGTGACGTGGGGACTACGAGAGGATAGGGTTGAAGAGGGTGGAGAGAGGGGGGGGGGGTCGCATGCCCGTAAGTGATTACCCCAACCGAAAGATACCGAACTGTCATGTGCATCAACGTTTCTCTACGTTAGACTTAATAGTTTTGTTTTTTTCTTTGCGGTACTCCAAGTAGCGCAGTATAAAAAAAATGAAGACATAAAAAAAAAAAAAACAACAACGCTCGAAGGTTGCCAATAGCGAATTCAATCTTCATTGGGATATTTCTTGTGGTTACGAAAGTTTGATTATTTTACCAGATGTTGTTCGCAGCTTCGCTTGTAAAGATTCCGGAAATTGTTTTTTTTTTGTTTGTTTGTTAGTTTTTTTTTTTTGACAATTGTTTTTAACAGAAAACCGATTATCTGAGTCGTCGAAAAATCGGTTATTTTACTTTGGCTCGAATAATGGAGAAAAATATGACAAATTGGGAAAACAATAAGTAATCGTCGTAAAAACGTCGCTAAAGTAAGAACGAAATAATAGTGAATGATCGAAGTGTTCTCTTCAATCGAAGTTGTAATAAAAATTATGGGAGAGACACAACAAACGTGGTTAACGAGTGTGTCTGTTTATGGCGCGTTCGATGGTTTCGCACTGTCGCGCCGTTTGCGCGTGAGAAAATGGTTAAAAATAAAACTACAGTCGTATATATATATACATACACATATATATATTATGAGGGTGGTACTTATTTCATTCATGTCCGAATGTTGATTTTGCCGGAAGCTCAATCGATCCCGAAAAAAATCAAAAAAATTTCAAGCCTATCACGAATCTCCTAGTCCAATTCTAATGACCGCCAAAGACCGAGTGAAGTTTCCCATTCAAAATACATGCAATTTTTCTATACGTCGGTTATTCTATCGCCGGGACGACTAGTTATCGTTTGAAAAATCCAATGCTGCACGGAATTAATGGGTATGAAATCTACTTCCACGCAAAACAATAAGATACATATATGGGTCATCTCATGCCACACGTACATGTGGCATGTAACGACCCATATATGCATTCTATTTTTTTTTCCACGAAACTAAATTTCATACGCGTTAATTCCATAGAGTACTGGATTTTTCAGGCAATAATTAGTCGTCCCGCCGATATAATAACCGACGTCCAAAAAAATTGCATGTATTTTATATGGGAAACTTCACCCGGGCTTAGGCGGTGATTAGATTGAGACTAGGACGGTCGTGGTAGGCTCAAAATTTTTTATATTTTTTTCGGCATCCATCGAGCCTCCGGCAAAATCAACTTTCGGACATGACCCGAATAAGAACCACCCTAGTACACATATATATGGGGAAAAACGGCCCAAATCACCGGACTGAAACCCTTCTATCCTCCGATGTGGTCGCTGATTTTTTTCTAGTATCTTTGGGATCCCACGACCTCACTAATTTTTTTTTAGATTTTTTAGACCCCTCCTCCCCCTGCCCCCACCGCCCTTCATTTTTCTTATCAAGGGGTAACTGCTATTTCCCCCCTTTTTATTTTGATACATTTTTTTCCCCAGATACTTTATTGAAATTGAAGAACTTTTTTCATAAAATTGGAGTGGGTGTCGGATTGCTAATATTTTTTTTTCTTTTTTTTAATTTTGGAAAAATTCGAGTTTTTTCAAAATTTCAACATATGATAATGGATTCCTATCTCAAAAAAATAAAAGAAAAATGAAATCTGTCTTGCGAAAAATCGATATTTAGATTATTTTCGAAAGTAAATCGATTTTTTGAGTATAAATTGATTTGATTATGAAAAATATATTTTTTAATCGATTTTCTATCAAAAATAATCAAAATATCGATTTTTCGCAAGACAGATTTTATTTTTCTTTTATTTTTTTGAGATAGGAATCCATTATCATATGTTGAAATTTTGAAAAAACTCGATTTTTTCCAAAATGAAAAAAAAGAAAAAAAATATCAGCAATCTGACACCCACTCCAATTTTATGAAAAAAGTTCTTCAATTTCGATTAAGTATGAGGGAAAAAATTGTGGTGGAAGTAAAAAGGGGGGAAATTGCAGTTACCTCTTGATAAAAAAATTGAAAAAAAATAAATGAAATATTAGCAATCCGACACCCACTCCAATTTTATGAAAAAAGTTCTTCAATTTCGATTAAGTATGAGGGAAAAAATTGTGGTGGAAATGAAAAGGGGGGAAATTGCAGTTACCTCTTGATAAAAAAATTGAAAAAAAATAAATGAAATATTAGCAATCCGACACCCACTCCAATTTTATGAAAAAAGTTCTTCAATTTCGATTAAGTATGAGGGAAAAAATTGTGGTGGAAATGAAAAGGGGGAAAATTGCAGTTACCTCTTGATAAAAAAAAAGAAAAGGGGTCTAAAAAATCTGAAACAAAAAAATTAGCGATCTCGTCGAATCCAAACGATACAATAATATTCTTTAGATTTTTTAGACCCCTCCTCCCCCTTTCCCCGCCACTTTTTTTTTTTAATCAAGAGGTAACTGCTATTCTCCCTCTTTTCATTTGAATGACATTTTTTCTCCAGATACTTTAACGAAGTTGATGAACTTTTTTCATAAAATTGGAGTGGGTGTCAGATTGCTGATATTTTTTTTCTTTTTTTTAATTTTGGAAAAATTCGAGTTTTTTCAAAATTTCAACATATGATAATGGATTCCTATCTCATAAAAATGAAAGAAAAATGAAATCTGTCTTGCGAAAAATCGATATTTCGATTATTTTCGATAGAAAATCGATTAAAAAATATAATTTTCATAATCAAATCAATTTATACTCAAAAAATCGATTTACTTTCGAAAATAATCGAAATGTCGATTTTTCGTAAGACAGATTTCATTTTTCTTTTATTTTTTTGAGATAGGAATCCATTATCATTTGTTGAAATTTTGAAAAAACTCGAATTTTTCCAAAATTAAAAAAAAGAAAAAAAATATTAGCAATCCGACACCCACTCCAATTTTATGAAAAAAGTTCTTCAATTTCAATAAAGTATCTGGGAAAAAAAATGTATCAAAATAAAAAGGGGGGAAATAGCAGTTACCCCTTGATAAAAAAAATAAAGGGTGGTGGGGGCAGGGGGAGGAGGGGTCTAAAAAATCTAAAAAAAAATTAGTGAGGTCGTGGGATCCCGAAGATACTAGAAAAAAATCAGCGACCACATCGGAGGATAGAAGGGTTTCAGTCCGGTATTTTGGGCCGTTTTTCCCCATATGTATATGTATATGTATATATATATATATATCTGGGGGAAAATAAAACAGTAGTAAGGGAGAAGCCGAGCGGAGCTTTCGAGATCGTTTGAGGGGTCTCCGAAGCGGGGTTTATCGTCGCAAATGCGAGTCGTGCGAGTTTCATGCCGACTGGTTGAGCCATTGGTCGCCCCTCATACCCTTCGCGGCCCTTACCGCAAACTTTTCCATGATTACGAAGTGGCTTTTTCATGCCAATATTACCGTCGGGTGTTATGCAACCGAACGTAAGCACGGGGGCGTTGGTAGGTACAGCGACTCGCCCATTATGAAAGAACCTCGTTCTTCGCCATTCTGCACCCAGTGCGCATACGTAACGCTCTCCCATCGTACATGGAAAAACACTTTTCCACACGTTCCATCATTTCAGACGTTGAAATTGTACACGTGTGCGTCCCATTTCGACGAGCGAACCGGAAAACAAACGAAAGCCTCCGACTAATGTCCTCTTGATTCTCGATTATTACGATGATTACTATTATTTTGTTTTAATCACTAACACGGGCGACGTGCGAGGAATGTTTGGAAAAGCGTCCGAGTACGAGGAAAATTTTCGTTCCCGATCGGCCGTCGAACGAGTCCACTATATTTCATAGTCTTTCGTATTATCGATGCGTGTGGAATGATTAATGTCACAATGTGTTTTTTTTTTTTTGCGATGACATTTTACGGAGTAATGTGAAAAAATTGACAATACACGCAATTTTTTCATTAAAATGTTCTGTATTATTGTTATTATTAACAACGTTTTGTTCTATTGTTATCATTGCAATTTTTCAATTAAAAAGTTCAGTATTATTGTTATTATTAACAACGTTTTGTTCTATTGTTATCATTGCAATTTTTTAATTAAAATGTTCCGTATAATTGTTATTATTAACAAATTTTGTTCTATTGTTATTAACGTTATTATTGTTCCTATTGTTATTATTGTTATTATTCTTATTATTTCTGTTATTGCTCTTTGAATTGATAAATTGGATACACGAAGTGTTGAAAAAATAATTTTTCATTATTTGAATACGTCGTCAGATATTATTCTGCTTGATGTTCCGATTAAAAAGAAAAAAGAGACTTTTTTTTCACAACAGGATTCGATCTTTGTGTGGAAAGAGTAATAAATTCGGTTTTCGACCGAGTGTTTGTCGGATAAAGAGGCACATGCGTGATGCACATAATCAACGAATAAATAAGTAAAAATTCTCGGAATTGACGAATGAGAGTCATAAAACGGCGCGAAGAGTAAAAGCACACACGAATAATTGGATATTGTAACGACTTCATTCGATATTTCGTGAAAAATCTCGGGGTCCGATACTCTTTCGATGCAATTCAATGCGCGTGTTTTTTCTCCCCGCCCACGCCTCACCCCCTTATTTTTTTTATTAATTCGTCAGTTGTTCCACGAAGCGAGCTGGCGAATAGTCATTAAAATTGGATCATACCGCGCTTGTGCCACGTGTGACGTTGCATTCGTGAAAAACGGTGGAATTTTTTATTTTATTTTTTTTTTCGATCGAAAAATGGATTTCGATAACCGAAATATTACACAGAGCTATCGAAATTCATGGACGGTATAACAATGAATGGAAAAAAATTCACGTCAAAGGCAGCGAGAGAAAAGAAAAAAAATCACCACCATTGCTCGGATAATGATTTTGTGTGGTGATAGTAAAAATTTATGACATTCTGTGGTGATAGTAAAAATTTCGACATTCTCGGAGAATTTTTAGATACAGGAAGATCGAGCTCGTACACGAGCCACAAGCTTTTCAATGCAAATTCCATGACGATCTTATGGGTTTATGGTTACGGGATGTTTCGTTCGGGCCCAAGTAAAAAAATTATATATAGACTACATACGGGATTGGGCATATACAGTTTATAAATAGATTATATATGGATTATATATAGTCTATATATAATCTATATATAAACTATATATGCCCAATCCCGTATATAATTTATATATATATATATATTATATATAATGTTTCCACTTGGGGGAAGTACATTACAATTGTGAACGGAATTTCACATGTCGCTTTTGACGATAGATCGCTGTTCACGCTCTTCCTCCCCATCCTCTTCCTATCGAATTACACGTATTGGCGCATCGTTGCAGAATAAACAGAGCCACCCCATGATCAATAGCCGCGAACCCCTTCTGGATCAGATTTTTTTTTTTTCGTTTTTTTCCCATTTCGATTATTTTCTACAGATCCCAAATATTATTACGATCCAAAAATTTGTTCAATTGCCTTCGAATGCAATTGACAAAAATATATATATATATCGATATATAAATACATTGATATTTTAATTTAATTATTATTTTTTTTTTTGGGTGAAAGTAATGAAGTGTCAATTACCCAGACGAATGATCGAACTAACTTTGCGAAAATTTTGCGATTGCGGTATTATTGTGAAATATGATAAATGTTTGTGGCAACGGATGATGGATCGTCGGTTGTAAAGTTTTGTCAGTTGATGGGGGGCGGGGGAGGGGGGGGCATCGTGTGTATCAGTTGTGTGAGGTGAGTTGGGGGTGGCATTCCGCGGTTCGTTGCAGCCGGGCAAATTAATTCAGAGCTTTGACGTTGCGGCGAACGAGTTTTCGACGCATTTGAAAGCCCCAGCAATATTCGATGCAACCCGGAAAAAAGTCCGAAGGGCCCGTTATACCCCGTTCAAGGGTTTGAGAGTTATTCGAGACATTTCGATTCGATCAATTGACCGGTCGGACCTTTGACCGTTCGAGTTTTGAAAATTTTGATGCATTATTCGGTCGGAACCGAAAAAATGCCGACATTTTGATTTTCGAGAAAATATTTAATTCGAATAACATTTTTTTTTCCCGAATGTTGAGCCGTCGAGCCATTGAACATTCGGAACTTGTATCCGCACCACGGTTAAAAGTCGTGTCAGGCGTTGAATCCCATTTGCGTAACTTCATCAAACACGCGTGAGCCATGTACTACGTTGCCCCGGGTTGAGAATAGTCGCTGAAACTTCTGTTCAAGACAAAATTTTGATGCGAACCCAAGTGGAAAAAAAAATATATAAACAATTGATAGATTATATTCAGAACTGAGCATATGTTTTTTGTATGCAAACTATACATAATCTGCATAGATACCATAAGTATCTATCGTATCTATGCAGATAATGTATAGTTTGCATATAAAAAAACATATGCCCAGTTCTATATATAATCTATCTATTTTTTTTATATATTTTTTTCCGCTTAGGAACGGTTGACATTTTACGTTTTTTTTTTTGTTTTTTGGTCCACGGTGACGGTTTTGCTATTGAGGTTAGGTTTTCATGAAACTTGGCATACTTCTAGGTATTGATAAGAAAAAGGTTTAGTTAAATTTTTATGGCTTTCCGGAGCGCGAGAAAAAAGATATCAATCTCTCTTCGATTAAAACTCTTTTATTTTCACACGTTTAACATGAAGCCTTATGGAGAATCACGCTCAATTTGATATAATACAAAAAGTCCTCGTCAGATTTTAATGAAAACACTCAAGCTGCAAGTTGAATATTCGGAGAACGTTTTGGGCACTTGACAGTAGAGATCAGGAGACTGTGATGATAATAATAAGCAAATAATCATCGGGAAAATACAGTTTATATGAGGAGTTGGTCGCGATCCATTAGACATGACAACGTTGGGCGTTTATTTCCCATCTTCTCTCTCTCTCTCTCTCTCTCTCTCTCTCTCTCTCTCTCTCTCTCTCTCTCTCTCTCTCTCTCTCTCTCTCTCTCTCTCTCTCTCTCTCTCTCTCTCTCTCTCTCTCTCTCTCTCTCTCTCTCTCTCTCTCTCTCTCTCTATCTTACTAATCGACATCATAATACGCGAGGTTGTCTCATCAAAGTACTTTGTACCTCAATCAGGAGATGGTATATCTTAAGGCTTGCTTTGACTCTTACAGTTTGTGGGATACTACCTTAAATTACGCGAAAGCTTGCCCATCGGAAAACCCATTGCGTAGAGAATTATGTACGAGTGGAAATCAGTCGTGGATGGAAAACAAGATGATTGTCAATGTTGTTGATCGGTGAAAAAAACATGATTGAAACTGATTTTTCATCTTGGTTTTACTGAAAATCCCTGTCGATGTTTCAGTCCAAGCGATTCTGTGTGCAATTTCGTTGTTTTATTATTTACGTTCTACGGGCGATTGAAACACAATAATTCACGTTATAACACGTAAATCATTCACCGGTAAGCCGTGATCAAACTTACGGAGTTGTAACTAACCATTCTCAATGTAATCCCGACGAATCGCTCGTATTGCAGGTTGTGTTGGTAATAGTTCTGACACAAAGTCGCAAATACAATATACATTAGAGTGGTCCTTACAAAGGTCGCTTTTTAATTTTCATTTTGACGCCCCCCATATAGGTTTCAAATGATTTTTCACAAATCTTAGCGAAGTCTCGAAAACCTATTTCAATATTAACACGTGCCTAGGGAATTTAAATTTTTTGTAATTCAACAACACGTGATGTCCATCGTGTTAAGTAATTATAGCTAAAATATGGACTGAAGAAAAATTTGCCCATTATGCTTTCGTGATAAAAAAAATCATGTACTTAAAAAAAAATAATGTTTATCCCCAAGAACAACACGATGGAACTAATACATAAAAAAAAACTTCATAAATTTAGTTTAGAGTGTTTTCGTATAATCTTTTAATTTCGATTTTCATAAACTTGTAAACTTTTAATTTTACGATAGAATATAAGTTTTTGTATTTTATATCGTTATACTAGTTCCACTTCAGCGAAAAACAATGTTTTCATTTCATTTTCAAACATTTTTCGGTGCAGTACTGCAATCATAATCATAAAGAAACAATTTTTTTCATAATCTACAGCATCACCCACAGTGCGGAACTTCAGTCGATAGAAATCTCAAAATACCGAGAAAATTTTTCAAAAATTTTTTTCAAAAAATATTATTCTGTTATCGCGTCAAAATAAAAGCCGACCCGCAATAAGGACCACCCTCCTATATGAAATTTATCCATCTCCATTGATTGAAACACCAAAATCTGGTGAACGATTTAATATCGCCATAAAGAAGAGGGGCCAGGGGGTGTCTTTGGCCTGGGTGAAATGGTTGAGAAAAAAACCCCAGCCATTGGCACCCCAAGCATGGTTCCCCATAACCGACTCTCCCCACTAGCCAATAACCGTGCGAACTTGTTCGAAAACCCAGCAGCTTCGAAAACGACATTCACACCGTCTTCCCGCATAAATCTGATGCACGTTGCAGTTGTATAACCCGTTACACCCAAGCCCTTCGAGATTCCCCGTTCCTCCGTTCCGTTTTCCACGGGGGTTCCTGCTAATATCCTGTCGAAGCGAAGAACGTTGCCGCAGGTGGTCCTCGAAGGTCGGAAGGTGGAAAAGCACGAAAGAAGCGTGGTCGCAGTGGGTGAGGGTGGGATAATGGCGACGAGAAATACTGAACACCCGGACTCTGGGGTATCGAATGTATAAGAAACAACAATACCGAGTTGGTCCTGTTTCTGATGCTGTACGAACCTACAGTCCGGATATACACTGTGTTGTTACCTTTCCGAGCCATGTCGGTCCCCAAAGTCCTTCACCCGTTCGACGTTGCTCTCATATCGGACAACTTTAAAGCCACCAACCGTTGTAAACTTCCTACCTTCGTCGTACCTTCTTGTGCATTAGTGTGTGTGTGTGTGTGTGTGTGTATTTACATATATATATATATAGATATGGTTGAGCTTTCCGACCAAAGGCGTGTATCGCTTGGCAAAAGGGCCGTCCCGGATCCCCAACGTTACATCCAACATCCACTACACCGTGATCACCAATGACCTTCGGACGACGACCCCATCACAATCCCTTCGTCCTCCCTTCGCTCGAAATTCTCCCCCCACCCGATCGCTCTCCACCTCTTGTGTAATCGTAAACCTAACTTTACGTTCGACCGGACCGTCAAAAGGGATTATTAATTTTCCCCGAACGTTGTGCCGAGGCTTACCTACCCACGGGCCTCATAATCCTTTATATATTCCACCGTCCGGCCGAATCATAATCCGAATAAATAACTCTTTTGTTATTCTCTATCTCTTCCGTTTTTCACCGGATCTATCTCGTGATCGTGGAATATCACGTGGAAATCTGATTAAATGCTTTTGAGAAAAACTCGTGGATATACGCTTGATGATCATGATTCAATTTTTTTTTTTTCAACTTCGTGTTTCATGAGGGTTATGAAAATATCATTTTTCAGAGACATCGGAGATTTAAGTGAAATTTTTTTCCGTTGAGAATAATATGTTATTTGTCGGTGGAATAAAAGAGCGGGATAGAATGGCGAAGAGGGTGCGGTCGGTAAGAGCGGTCCAAATGGTCACCCCGTGACGCGGGAGGTCGAGGAGGGGGGGGGAGTGCTACGTATGGGGATACTTTCAGTGAGGATTTCAGTGTGTGAACGACCGATGGATATCGCGTTTCGCCACCAAATTTCACAACGGATTTACGGTTTATATGCCGCCAGTGTATATCAGTCCAGATTTGAAAGTGCGTGGGTCTGGGTGGCTGGGGGGGGGGGGGGGCGGTCGCTCGGGGTATATCGCTGTTTTCGACTCGGATTCTGACTATTCTGAGTTCTCGCATGTGTGTTTGCACACGAGAGCCCGGATTCCCGGGTGGTGCGCGTACACCTGTCCAACGCTGCAACCCCCCCCCCTCCCCCCGCCCCTCCCCCGTGACCCTTCATCCATGCCTGTATCACGCTGGGTTTCTCGTTCCTTTGACAATCGCTATCCCTCTTTGATATTGGAAACTTTCCTCGAAATCCAAGTCTTCTCGGTGAGGGGTGGGAAGGGGGGGGAGGAGGGAGGGCTGGTGGATTCTCGTTGGGCAGCGTATGCTCGACAGACAGAATGGACCGTTGTGCATGCGTGGTATGCATGCGCAAGAGAGAGAGAGAGAGAGAGAGAGAGAGTGAGGGAGGGAGATAAAATGGTTACGCAAAGGCTAACAAAGAGATACCCGAGAAGGACAGGATGTTCAAAAATATGTATGAGAGGTAAAATCACAAACGTGTATATTATTTAATATATTATTATTATTAATATACTGTTGAATATATATTTTTTTTTTATAGAGCGATGGTGGAAACGTGAATTATTATTATTATGATTATTATGAATTTATTATATTGCGTATTTCAGTGCCACCGTATACTGAATTATATTTTATTAGAGAAAATAATCGTCTGAATTGTGAGTGATAACGCAATACGACTGAGCATCCTTCCTCGTATTATCGTGTAGCATCGCTCTCGGGGTTCATCACGCACAGGAGAACCCCATCGTCGTCTGTGAAAAGGTCAGGTTGGGTTAGGCCGGGCTTGATCTGTGACTCGAGATCAATTATTGTATTCATTCGTATTCTCATTCATTCATCAATTCACATATTTATTTCACGACCATAATGCGAGAGCGATAATTCCGCAAAGATCAAGTACACAATGCGCATGAGCGGGATGTACCTGCAGCCGGCTGATAAGAAATAATAATGAGCGTGTACGTGTGTGACTAATGGAAAATTCGGCGGAAAATCATAAATGCTAGTGAAAGAAAAAAAATACGGCTATTATGAAAATGAATCATTTAGGGATATTAAAATGCGTGAATGGTTGAACAAAAAAAAATAATTACAAAAATGTCAACAAGTTCCTTTCGATGGTCCACGGTTGACAATAGGAATTTCGACGAAGACCGAATGTGGCATACGGCGATAAAAATTATAGATTGAGAGACAAACCGTGCTGGTAGTTTGGATGTGGGCTCGAAATTCTTCGATTCGACGTTTGAGCTTTCCCCACGCGTTGATTATCAAAGTCACATACATGCCGTCGTTGACTTTTATATAGGAAATTCAATTCTCCGTAACATTGTTTATGTGAACTTTTGGTCTATATAGCGTTGTTTATCCGGCGTTTGAACGGCAAGGTAACAACAATAATAAGATCAATGCATTTTCACCGTCCCGTCCAAATGCCGGATAAACAACGTTTTTTGTTTCTTCGGAGGTTCGGTAACCCTGAAAAGGGTAGACTAATGCGAAATAATACGAGCACTTCGAGTTCATCGAACCAAATCGGGTCTCGGGATTGCTGCATAACGGTCAAAACGATCGTGCCTGATTTCAGAGCTTCATTCGTTTACTCCATCGACGAGTAATATCAAAATTTTGCCTCATGCTGCGGTGAAACGGCGGACTCGTGGGACCCGCCGTAATTGAAAGTTTCGACAATTCGAAAAATATATATATGTACGTGAACAAATATCGAATCCGGGGGCTGCATATATACGCAAGTTCGGAGAGCAATCGGTCGGCGCGATTAAAATCAGTCGCGGTGGAGTCATACAGATATATATATGTATATGTATATATATATTTCGTTCCAGCGTGAGCGCATATATGCGTATATACGTATATAATGTTGGGTTTGGTCGAGTAATCGTGGGTAACGTTGATCGTTCGAAAGCGTCGAATTATTAAGCGAGATTGAATCGCATACATAGAAATACATAGTTAACGCGCTGAATAATAAATGCAATGGAACCCCGGAATGACTGTGCGGTAGGTACACGCACGTCACTACCGCCCATGATTGTGTATCCGTTGAATATGGCGTTCGATATGCCGACTGGCCAGAATTACCTGTGACGATTTGAACGGAAATACAAAAAAAAAAATTTTTTTTAAATAAAAATACCCAACCAAGGTGGTATTTACTCGTGTTATCTGGTGCCTACGCTAGCGAAGGAAGCTTCAGTAGGGGCGACCGGGGCCAGTTGTAACATTTTTCGCAAGAATCTGAATAGCTTGCGATTCACCCGGATAACTACTAGCTTCTTGCGGCATATTGTTTATTCCCTATTGGACCATCGTTTTTACTGGACATCTTTTTTATAGAGAATTGAATCGTCTCTCAAATTTCCTAAATTTTTCTCCAAGAACAAACGTTTAACAAAAGTTTAGCTGTGAAACTGTTTTGAAGGTCAAATTTCGGGAAAAATCGGTTTGAAATTCCTGTATGACTTGGAGATAAAACTTGTTTTCGATTTGGAGCTCACATAAGTTTTGACGGAAATTCGATTCCCTAGATAATGATATCCGGGTGGATTTAGTTTCCAATCTTTTTCATCGGTTTGCGTAATTAACGAAGCAAAAAGCATATTTTCAAACGGAAATATTTTTGAACCATGTTATTTAAACGGAAAAGGGGGGGTTCCCCTTGCGACGGATCAAAAATTATAATTTTCGAGTGTACTCATCGGGAGAATTTTTTTCAGACCAAACTACTAATTTTCAAGACCACCAGACCCAAGAATTTTTTTTTTTAACATAATCTAGTATTCATCCATGTAATCTGTCACGATTTGCACGTAATCTTTTTCATTGGGATGTAATCGATCGACGATCACAAGTAATCCGCGAAAAAAAAACGTAATCTCGTGTAATCGTGTGTAATCTTTGGGGCCAATGTAATCTGGGGTACACCATGTTTTTTCTCGACGGAATACGATGTGTATTTACATCCACATGTCGTACATACATACAGAGGCAGGATTATTTGAGTTCATGAATTTCGACGTAAATGTATCGTGCTTCTATTTCCGCTTTCTTTCTTTTTTTTTTACAGTCTCTCGAATTTTTTCAAATATTTTTTTCCAAAAATCTGTGGCTCACGAATAATAAAATTTTGCGTTCTCGGCCGTCACGTCGCTCGTTCACGTGTTATACACGGTGAAAATTTTATCGAGTCGTTCAATAGATTGTAATGAAAAGGGAAGATTGACGTGTGTGTGGGGGCTGATCGATCGTTCTTGAATGGCAACAAAAAAAAAAGAATGAATAAAAATTGGTAATCCTTCGTGCAAAGCTGTATCGAATGCGTCGACGACACACGAGTACACGCAGAGAGAGAACGAAAAAGAGGGAAGAGAGAAAGAGAGAGAGAGAGAGAGAGAGAGAGAGAGAGAGAGAGAGCCAGCGAGAAAGAAAAAAAAATTGTCCGGATTTTGGGGACAAAAACGTTGGATTACAAATCCCCGGATTTCATTCTCTCTTCATTTTCGTCTGCTCGAAAAATCATTTATGCGAATACGAGATATCGTTGCGGTTGAAAAAAAACAAAAAAAAATCGTCCAACCCGTTTTCGTAGTCGTACTATTTGGTTATTCAAAATCCCGCCTCTCCCCCCCCCCCCAATATAAACATCGCGATATTGCGAATTGAAGTTTGTCCCGAGGTGTCGACGATTCCGTCCGGATATTTAGCATTTCCAGGATATAACCTAGGGTGCGAAGGGTGTAAATATATATATATATATATTTGTTGGTTACGCCAGTTTGTCGGTCTCAATCCTCGAGTCGCAATGATCTTGACGACTTCGGTCACGTAGGTCGTGTTTCTCGCGTTATCTGAAGATTTCAGTGGTGGCCCAGCTCGGAAAAGACGGAGACAAAGATAGAGACAGATAAAGACAGAGACCGAGAGAAAGAGAAACACATAGCGAGAGAGGTAGAGAGAGCGAGAGTGAGAGAGACAGAGAGAGAGACAGAGCGAGAGAGGGGTCGACAGATATCGCAGCGAAGCCCCGAAATTGTGGATATCCCAGTAAGGGACGCATACACGAAGTAATGGTAGCGGGGCGGGCGGGTGGCAAGGGCAAAGGGTGAAGATAGTTTGAATCGCATTGGGCCATGCAGAAACTAGCTGGTTGCACTTCTCCAAACCTTCGTACCGTGTATACCGTCAGCGGGGGATAGGACGGCGCAGAGGGTTGTGGGGGGGATGCGGGGGTGAGGGTTAGTGAGGTTCGCACACGCCGCACACAGTTTCCAGTCGTCGTCCTTCCTTTCCGGGCGAAGCTTGCGGCTTGGACGTGTTTCTTGAATCGACTCTGTTCACCTCTCTCTGTCTCTCTCTCTCTCTCTCTCTCTCTCACTCGTGACGGGTTTCTGATGCGGAGATGAGTGTACGTGGGATGCATAAGATAGGGTCTCACTTCGGCAAATCTGCACGTGACCCTAATACCCGGACGAGCTGTGTGCATCCACGCCTTCCCCCCCCCCCCCTCCCCCTTCCTCCTTTCCCCGGTCGCCTTCGCCACGCTGCGCCTCTCTTGAGTCTTTGACGGTGTTGGCAAAGCAGACAGCGGCAATGACTGCTCGCCGGGGGGTGGGATGAGGACGGTGGTGGTGGCAACGTTAGCCTCATCCGGATTCTCACGTTTCAACCCGCGTTCCGCGCGTCAGACCAAAGTCTAAACACTCGGTATACAACTCTCGGGGATTTGGCGGTTGGCGGGGCGGAGGGGGAGGGGGGGTTGTATGTGTATACTAGGCTAAGGCTATGGAGGCTATACAGGCTGTGGAGGCTGTATGGGCGAATGCGGTGTATCTGTGTGTAGCGAAGCTTGGAAGAGTGAGAGAGAGAGATGGGCTTGTATGGGTGAGCTTGCGGAAGGGGCGACATGGGGGGCGGGCGGTGCAGGGGCTAGGGGCTAGGAAAGGCAAGCACGGACCAAGCTGGGCGATGTCGCTGCATGGTCTCGACCGTTCTTCCACTGGCTGTCGTTGGGCGCGAGCGAGGGCGGCGGAGGGACGAATGGGAGGGGGGGGGGCTAGGGGGAGGGGGGCGGTTATCTTTCGCATGCATTTCGCGTTTGTGTATGCAACCACGTAGTGCAAGATCCGACCGTGTCTCTCGCTCGCATTTTCACGATCAATTTCCCTCCGTGTCCGACTTCCCTCTTCCAGGATATATCTCTCAAGCTTCCATCCCGAACTCGTCTTTCTTATTCTCACGACTTTCGGAATCTTTATGGTATAACGTGGTAACTCGCCCTTTCTCTCTCTCTCTCTCGCGTTTCGTATCATTCGTTTTTTTTTCAACAAACCACTGCCCACACACTTGCTATCGTTGCCTCTCCATCTTCATCTCGGAGTCCATTTTTATTTATCTTGAATTATTATATTTTTTTTGTTGTTGTTGTTGCTTTTTTTTTTAAAGTTTTTTTTTCTGGGTCGGTTGGTTCTAATTTTTTTCAATCTTTTAGGTTTTCCGGACTCTTTTTTTTTTTTTGGTTCTTACGACCATTTTTGTCGAGATCGTACTCTTTTATTCCGTTCTATTTGCCGTAACCGTTGAGGGACTATATATCCGTAAGAGTGAGCCGAAAAAGTTTTGCCATGAAAATGTACGAATTTTTGGTTGGCCGACTACGTGATCCGACTTGTGTGTGGATACCGGAGCACGACATGGGACACGACACGCGTGTTACACGGTCTAACTGAACCAACCCGCCCAATTCGTTTTTCGTCGTCTCAGTGTCTCCGCAATGGCACGTGGCTCTCTTTTTCTCGGACTCGAAAAGTATTTTTACATATCTCTCGGTGTATTACCCCCCCGGACGAAACTTTTCGCGTAAATAGCCGGCTGATGTTTTACATTCAAAGCGACGTTGGAGATTTGTCGGGAGATTTTTTTTTTTTTTTTTTTGTCTTCTTCTTCGTAAATTATATTTTTTTTTATTCGGGTCAACTGTTTCGTAACCTTTGATGGCGTAATGTTCGATGCTTGACATTTTTATTGTTTCACAACGGGAGTATGTTATTTTTTTTTCGTATCAATGGCAATAATGTTGATTGGGTCTATTCACTCGGATTTTCAATATTTCGAAACGGTGGACAAATTTTGTTTCCAGGATTTTGTCCGAGGGATATGTTTCGGAGTTCATGTACGAACGTTGATTGAATTGATTCATCGCAGTCGATCGTAAATAAAATGATAAGTTTGTAAAGTTATATTTCTAGAAATCTATTTGATCTTAGAACGTTTGTTGTTTCGATGAGCTTCAAGCCAAGGCTTTATATTGCCGAATTTTTTTAAATTCAAGGTCCATCAGTTTCGGAAATGAGGGGCAGGGGGAATGATCTATTTGTCCAACTTTTTTAGAATAACTTTCTAAATATTTGTTCGAAATTGATAAAACAAAAAATATTTTTATATTTCACACAACAAACCTTTTTAATGGATACCCCCCACATGATACATAAAATTCGAAAAAAGTACCTCATTGGCCTCCTCTTAAATTCTCATATGAATATTTAAAATCGTCACCCTAGTGCAAAATATGTGTTTCAATGAGATCTATTGCCACGCCAAATTTCAAGTTTCTACGAGAAAATCGGCTGTGACAGTCTGACAGACGGACAGACAAGCGAGTGATCGTATAAAAGTCTCGTTTTTTCTTTTCTTTTGAAAATACGAAACTCCAAAAATGTATTCCTAATTTAACGAACGTTACAATCAGATATCAAAGACTCGAGTAGATTGTTTTCGTTTTTTTTTTTTTTCAATTTTATTTAACGAACCTTTGAATCAGATATCAAAGACTCGAGTAGATTGTTTTTTTTTTATTTTTTATTTTTTTCCCCAATCCTCGGAATATTTATTTCCACATGATTCAAGGTTTTCGGGAGACGTCACAGGTCCAAATGTCCGTGGCCGACACGAGCGACTCTCACCCTCCTCGGCTGTCTCCCTGTCGACGGGGAGACGGACGGACGAAGCGGCGATGGGGTTGATGGCCGTGTTTGTAAGTTGTATAACCAAGAGATCGAACGGACGGTGGTCAAACGGTCAGACGGAATGCGAACCGAGGGTGCAGCTGTATTGTACTGCGATACCAGGAGAATGCAGTCGAGCTCGTGTTACTACATGCATACATGTATGTGTTTATGCAGTGTGTATATATATGCAGTACGGAAATTGTATGCCTATATAGATAACAGGACCCCCCTCCGCCCCCCCCCCCCCTACGCCCCTGTCTCGAACGTTTTGATATATATTCCTGCGAGTCTGGTATTGCAAAAGGTTTTTTGGTGAATCTACCTATCTGTTACACAGAGATCATCACAGAACCCCGTCAGGGCAATGGTGAAGTTGATGGACATGTGCATCTCGAGCATCGATGTTTCTTTCTGCTCTTATTCGCTTCTCTCTCTCTCTCTCTCTTTCTCTCTCTCCCTCTCTTTTTCTATCTTTCCTCTCTCTCTCTCTCTTTCTCGCTCTCTCATTCAAACTATTTTTCGAATGCACTTTAACGTAATTGTACATGGCGTACATACGAGTCCAAATTGACTTTCGAACTGATGTTTATTGAACGAAATTTATCCATGATTTCGAAAATCAATGAATAATCGAACAAAATGGAACACGATGAGATTTTTGACAGTTGGATCGATGATGCAAGTACACGAAAAAGTAAATCTCGTGGAAAAAGTATTTTTCAGTGTAATTTAAGGTCGCTAAACACGAAAATGGCTCTCATTCATTTTTTCGGAAAAAACCTTATTTAGAAATAAATGACGATTATGGGATCAATTCATATTGTTTTAAGCATATACCTTTCAGACAATATGCATTTTGAGTGAACTAGATCCATCGTAATCGAGATTCCTGTCAATAACTAAAAAAAGGTCGAAAAACCTGTTTTTCGCTGAGATCTCGAAAATGCTTTTTTGGAAAAATGATTGACTGCCATTTTCTCTCTCAGCGACCGCAAATTAGTGTCTCACGTCACTTTTTCCATTGGGTTCTCGCAGGAATGGAAAACATTTGTGAACCAGTGTAATTATCGTCGAGACAAAAACGTTCGAACCACGACCTATCGGATATTTCACATATCACGGACATTGGTTGTTACCGAAATCGAGGCGGTCGATGGATGCATCCGAAACCCAATACACGTTGGGTTTCGGGTTGTAAACGCATCGCGAGACGATGTACGGTATGCGGGCAACGTGATACCCTGTAACGTCGATATCCATTGCACAATACGTACGTGAATTTTGAGACATCTGCATACATCAGTCTATACGTCCTGTATGGCATATGTTTACTGGTAATCCACGAATCGCTGGTACGTTGGATGTTCGGTAATTATTTTGAGGCTTGCTTTTCCATTGAAAATCGTTCGAACGTGTACAGACTGAATTACATTTGTTTGAGTTCAATTCAATAAATGCAAACACACATATCGATGGGATTCCTCAGTTGTCGTTGTGCGGTCTTCGCGCCAGTCAGAGGTAAATTGTCATTTGACACGAATGTCGCGAGGTAAATGAAAAAAAAAAATAACTTGCTTGCTAATATTCGCCAAGTTGTAATTGGAAGTTTGTTCACCTTCACTTTGAAATCCATTGACTTCGATAGTAAGCTATTTTCATTTATTTAGGATGTTTTATTTACATAGGACTCTCCAATTAAACGGTACAGCGAAGCACTGAGTGTTTCATCTCTCCTGTAAATTCAATTTTGATATGATTACTTTGGCCCTATAAAAAATCGTGTGCCAGCTCCAATCACAACGATGTTACAATCATGATTTCAATCATTTATGAGCATCCTTCGTGCTCTGACCAATCCAAACGGGACAATTCATCGAATAAAAATTTGTAATCGAAAAATAACATCAACTGACGAATTTTATCCTCAAAGACAATCGGAATTGTCCCATATTTTCCATAATTATGACACGATTTGAATAAAACAATTATTTTCAAAAATATAAATTTACCAAAAAAAAAAATGATCCTCAAAAATTCATAAAAATTAATGAAGAACGAAAATATTTTTAAATTACGTACGAAACGTGTTAATGTATTTACACGATGAGCATCCTTCGTGCTTTGGCCGACCCAAACGGGACGATTCATTAAATAAAAATTTGTAATTCAAAACTAGAATTAACCGACCAATATCATCTCCACGAAAATCAAAATTACCCCATCTTTTCCATAATCATGACACAATATGAATAAAACAATTATTTCCAAAAATATAAATTTTCTAAAAAAATCATCTCAAAAAATTCATAAAAATTAATGATGAACGAAAATATTTAAAAATTAAATTTTCATCGAATAAAACATCGATCCTTGTCCGGCCAATGTAGTCGCATCTCTCGTGGAGGTTAGATATTGTAGGGGTCGAATTTCGGTCGTCAATGTCGTAGAAACGTGTTAATGCGTTCACATGGCGTGCACGATGGCAATGGGTTCTCATGGTCGGGTGGGCGGTGGTGGGGAGAGAGGAAGAGAGAGAGAGAGCGAGAGCAGGAGGGGTGAGTGGTTGTTTCAAGAAGCATCATCTCCGACGCCCAGGGCTATCAAGGAATATCCATATTTCTGAGGGTCTGCCATATCGGATCGTACGCCGGAACGTCGTTTAATGTATGGATCGGCAGAGCCATAACGACGACGACAACGACGACGACGATGACGATGACGACGAGCGATCGATCCAACGTACAACGTCGGGGCGGTCGTGCATGGGGTGTCGGGTCCTATCCGCCACCACGGATAGTTCCCTTTGAATTAAGCCATCTGTACAGTTCATCACACGTTATACGGAAACCCAGCACGCATTGCGCACATGGCTGTAACCGTACATGGACTGTATAATTGATAGACATACGATCATCCGACTACGATGCTCTCCAAACATCTCACCCGGCTCCTCGTTGGAAATGCGGCATACACGAAACTGGGCTGTGCACATGGGCCACCCCATTGCCGGGTCGGCAACACCTTCATGCACCACCTAACCCCCGCTTCTGGCCGCACACCGCTTTACGTGCGATCGTTGTCACACGTCACACGTTTGTATTCCCCCCCACATTCGAACAGACGTTATGCATGTCACATATGGGGAGGTTAATGTCGAAACGGGGCAACTCCCGGTGCTTCTGGTTGTAATCGCTCGAGAATTGTGTGATTCTACGGTTGTGTACCCACTTAAGAATGGGCAAATTGGACTTGAGATGATCATCGTGAGATAATTCAACTATGGGAGAAAAGAGGTTACATACATCCTACCATTTTTAAGGTAGTACTCTACATAAGAGAGTTCCTCGTCAGATTTTTATGAAACTTGGCATACTTATGGGCATTGATAAGAAAAAGGTTCAGCTAAATTTGTATGGCTATCCGGAGCGCGAGAAAAAAGATATCAACACTTTTATTTTCACACGTTTAACATGGAGCCTTATGGAACATCACGCTCAATTTGATATAATAGAAAAAGTCCTACTCAGATTTTAATGAAAAAATCTTGAGCTGCAAGTTGAATATTCGGAAAACATTTTGAGCGCTTGACAGTAGACATCAGGAGACTGTGATGATAATAATAAGCAAATAAACATCAGGATAATACAGTTTATATGAGGAGTTGGTCGTGATCCAGTAGACATGGCAACGTTGCGCGTTTGTTTCCCATCTCCTCTCTCTCTCTCTCTCTCTCTCTCACTAATCGACATCATAACACGCGACGTTGTCACATCAAAGTACTACGTACCTCAATCAGGAGATCGTATATCTTAGGCTTGCTTTGACTCTTACAGTTTGTGGGATACTATACCTTTACCGCCTTCAAAAAAGGAGGAGGTTCTTAATTCGACATGTATGTTTTTTTTTTGTGTGTATGTTACACGATATCATTGCCAATTATGGACCGTTTTTATTTCTATCAAGGTTGCTATCCGTTCATTTACTCGTTTATACACCTTCTGACATGAAATTTGGCACGAGGACGTAGATCGATGACCCAAAAACAGATATGATGAGATTTTTTTTTTTTTTAATAATTTCTTTTAACCCCTCCCTTATAGAGTGAAAAGTGTATTCAACATTTTTGTCCCACACTCGTCTCATTGAGTGGGGTGTCTTTGAAATGGACATTTAAATTTTTTTAGGTGCTTTGCATGTCGGTAAAAATCATGGGAAAAATATATATCGTAGCACGACATCCCAAAAAGTTACTGGAACAAATTGACAACTGTACGGCAAACATAATCTTCAAAAAAAAAATAAATAGAAAAGGTAATTTGCATTTTTTTTTGTGTCACGCAGGTCGAAACTATATACGGAAAGAATAAATGTCGTGTGAAATTATGCCAGAAAGTAATTGAGAAAAATTTGTAATTGTAATGAATTTCGGAGGTAGCGGAAAATATTTTTGATGAAACGAACAATTCTTTTTTCTCACGTTATATCCAATTTTACAGGTTCATCGATTGTTTTTTTCGATCAACCACCTCAGTGACATCTGTGACACATAAAATTTACATTCCCAACGGTTGACTCATTGAAAAGTTACAAATTTGTGTTCTAAATTTTCTTCGAATTAATTCCCCACCCCTTAAGGGTTACTTATCGAGGACCGAAACTTGTTCAAATTTTAACTTGTGTCGATATAGTAACTGCGAAAAAAATGTAACGGCAATGTTTGTCCCGGGGGCACCTTAATCGTACTTATCTATCTATAGCCTCTTCATCGAACAAACGTCCATAACCCTATCCGTGATTCAATATATGTATATTACATACATGCATACATGTATATATATATATATATGTATATACACATATATATGTAGAGGCGACGTGCCTCTTCGCAATATTTGTGCGGTATTTGTCATTTCGCGGCGGTAGTGAGGCGCGTGTGGAGGCGTCGTCGCCGGTTATTGCTTTCTCGTTGTCGCTGTCGTTCGCGGTGTAAGCACGATAACGCGTAATATGCTGAACAAAGAGACAGCCGGGGATCGGGGGTGGAAAGACGAGCGTCGGAGGAGGAGGGTCGGGGGGTGGCGGAAGGGTGTAAGCGAACGGGAGACCGTAAGAGCGTAACTCACAGACGAGAAAGCTGGCTGCTGTGGAGGTCTCGAGCTTCGAGAGAGCTTGCTCGGTCCTCTCTCGTACAACCCGAACAGCATTTCGTTAGGGACATACGTGTGTATATGCGCAAACCGTGTGAGCAACATATATATATATATAACTCCCGTCGGTCGTACGAGGTGGATGGAGGGGGGGGGGGCAGGTAAGAGGCGCGAATTTCGAGCGTAATATTCCAGATTATTATCCCAGAGCAAACACACACGTCGTCGCATGGATCCGGTATAAATATTAAGCCGCGAATGTCATCGGTGCACCACCGCTGCACCGCAGCTGCACTCGGCGGCTTAAGTCGCGTATATGTGCTAACACGGTGCAATAGATAGGGATCTGCGTGCTTCAATCCCGAAATTCATCCCTTCCCTGAGATAAGCGAAAATATTTCGGTTCGTAAGGTTCATTGTTTTTTTTTTTGTTCTTTTCAATTTTTTTTGCAAACGAAAAAAAAAACGTTTTGGATGATGATTATTTTTATGATTTCGGGTACTGTGGAGATTTGTTATTCGCGTGGTGGTGTGTGTGTGTGTGTGGTTATTGAATATTTGTCGTGGGCTTGGGGATGGAAAGGGGCGGAAGAGGGTGATTTGGCGGGGTGCGTCTCGGAGTTGCGAATTTTCGTTAATAATCGAAACAGCGTTTAATTTAAACAATAAGAAGATCAATGCGTTTTTACCTCCGCGTCCAAATACTGAATTATGTGATGTGATGTGATTCTGTCGTTTGGATGCCTACTGGATCACGAACAACTCCTGATATAAACTGTATTTTCCCGATGTTTATTTGCTTATTATTATCATCACAGTCTCCTGATCTCTACCGTCAATCGCCCAAAATGTTCTCCGAATATTCAACTTGCAGCTCAAGTGTTTTCATTAAAATCTGACGAGAACTTTTTGTGTAATATCAGATTGAGCGTAATTCTCCATAAGGCTCCATGTTAAACGTGTGAAAATAAAAGTGTTGATATATTTTTTCTCGCTCTCCGGATCGCCATAAAAATTTAACTGAACCTTTTTCTTATCAATACCTATAAGTATGCCAAGTTTCATGAAAATCTGACGAGGAACTCTGTTATGGAGAGTACTTAATCAAGTTGCAGCTGGAGCAAATTGACTGAGGGAGAAATTAAAATTTTGTTTTTAGCGAGCCAAAACAGTTAGGAAAATGTGACATTGATGAAAAGAGGTGGTGGATACGTGTGTGGGGGAAGGAGGGGGAAGGGGGGGCGGCAGAGAGGGTGGGTGAATTTTATCCGTCTGGAATTGGAATTACCGTTGCTACCCTAAATCCAACGTTGGATTTGTTAATCGCGAAAGTTGGCGGGAGCATCAATCGACGAAGAGGCTGCTGACCATCCCCATATACAAACGAAAGCTCGCGCGCAAATCGTTCCCGCCCTTCGTCCTTCTTGCCATCTCCCTCCCTCTCTCTCTCTCTCTCTCTCTCTCTCTCTCTCATACTTTCGTCGGGTTCCAGTGTCGAGTTGGGCTCGCGCTCCGTTCACGACCACAGACAAAGCTCAAGGATCGATCCAAATGTTCTCCACCACCGCCCCGAGTCTTTCGCGTGGCGCCGGGCGCGCATGCGCCCCCGACCCTCCGAACTCGTGCGCGACGTTCCATTGGTACATGTTTTATGAACGTACACCGGTGTTGCCGGTGAACCAGACCTCGGGTCCGATGTCCTTTTCCGCGACGTTATGCTTGTCGGAAATTCCGTTAACTCGCCCCGACTACGAACTACCTGCGATGCATATCCACCCCCCCCCCCCGCCCACCCTCCTACCCGCGCCTCTTCGAAGTTTCAAATATGATCAAGAAAAGCTCAACCTACCAAACCTCCACCCTTGCGTTCGTACCTTGAGAAACTTAAACCTCGCTGAGTTTAAGGGGTCCTTGTACAATTTTCGTTGTCATGAATTCCGATATTAATGATGGGATTTTTTTTGTTTTCGTTTTTTCTTTCACCTTTTCGACGTTTGTTCGATACAACATCTTGAGGAATATGTTTAAAATAGTTTTTTAAATTATTGTCAAAAAAATTTACGATATTTTCACGCATAAATTTACAATTATTTGCAATTCTGCAGTTCTTTTTAATAAAAAAACAATTTCATGATAATAAATAATAATTTGTATATAATAATTCTGTTTTATTCGATTAGTTGCCGAAGTAATATCTTGGAGAATATATTGGAAATTATCTTTCACTCATTATCGAAAAAAATTGACGATATTTTCAGGCATAAATTTACAATTATTTGCAAATTTTCGATTTTTCTTTCTTTTTTTAAATTCGAAGTAATTAAAAAATGGTTCTAAACAATTTGTATATAAATAATTTTTAATGGTAGCCGTCAATTGATTGCGAAAAAAAATCATTCGAATGACGATGAAAATTCATTGCCAATCATTGTGGAATAACGTGAAAACAGCCTTTTTTTCAAAAGTAGGAATATATCAGTTTTTATTTTTCTAAATATTAGCGCGAGAATTTATTTTTCTTCTTTCAAACATATCCGTAATACTTTCGTTCGATGAGATACTCGAGATTGCGATGAGGGAGCTTAGCAAGTGTTTTCTTCGCGTGTATTACATCTGTTGACGTGTTTCGCTTGCGGTTATTTATTATTATTATTATTATTATTATTATTATTATTATTATTTATTTTTTCCGTTCCCATCCGCGTATCTCCGTAGCTTCGGTTTTCCCTTGAGAAATATCGTTCGAAGGTTTTTCCTCGCAACTGTCGATAATCTCTCGCGGACGTGCGAGTAATTAGGTTCTTAGAACCGTATTTCGCGGGGTTGCGGGTCTGTGAAAGCCGGTTCAGGCTTTTTCCCGTGGGGCACGATGTGTATAGATAACGTTGGTCGAAAAATAATGAAAAAAATGAAAAAAATAGAAAAAATAGAAAAAATACGCATCTTCGATGCTGCTGTATCGGATGTCGAAGATCGTTATTCGGTTAATGAATCTAAGGCCCGCAGGCGTATATATATATGCTACGTGTTTGTCGCTTTGATCGTATCGCGACGATATAAAACTTTCGGACTTCCATTTAACCTACCATATCGATGTTACGATTTATCGATAACGACCTTTCGGCTAAATTAAATAAAAAATACAATTATTAAAAAAAAAGTGACACGAAGAATGTGGACGCGATCATTCTTGGTTGGATGGGGGGTGATGTTAATTAAATTAAAGTATCATAGTGATAATCATTTTGGTTTTGTTTAAATAGTTTTGTCCTGAAAATTTTTCGATTCGAAATGTCAATCCTAAAATTCAAAATATTGATCTTGAAAACCACCTTGGTCATTCCGACTCAATTTGTTACTTTTTTCTCTTCTTTTATTCGGAAACTAAAAAAAGAACGAAAGAAAGAAAAAAAAACACACAGACAAATTGAGTCGCAACGACCAACATGGCTTTGAAGATCAGTATTTTGAATGTTGGGCTTGATATTTCAAATGAAATTAATGGTATAACGAAAATACACGTCTTTAGTCATTGTAAAGTTGTACGTTTCGTCCGGCGTCAACTTCACTCGATCTAGCCCTCGTCGTTATTGCATCTCGGTGCGCTCGTGTTGCAGCTACGCGAAAACGAAATTTTACACTCGGTTCTTTGCAACCGTTTCAAAGAACCGTTGCGCTTACTTCTCACGAAAAAAAAAAATATGTATATATATATTTCAAAAATATAAAAGAATTAAAACAAAAGGAACGAAAAACATATAAAAACCTATATACCGGAACGACTTACACCCCACGGCATTTTGAATGCGAGTGTTCAACCGTCAGTAACGTTCCATGTGAAATCGTGTTTTAACGTGAAACTGATCGAATGATTTTCATAGACCGTCGGTTCGTTTGATCAAATCGCTTTTGTGGTTATAATCACGGGTTCTGATATACCCTTGAGACTCGATGGCAAACTGACGTCGACACAAAGATGTCGGATATCCCATTAACCGTTTTGGTAAAGCAAGGTTATAATTATTATCGATTCAATTAGGCTCGCTATCGGACGTTGTATGACTCAATGATTGATATGTGTTTCGAATATATATTATATATAATACCCACACACTAGGGTGGCTCTTATTTGGGTCATGTCCGAATGATAATTGATATTCAAGTATTTCGAATGCATTTTTATTAAATCATTCGGTCACCCGTGGTCTTCCATGAATCAATTTTTAACGTTGAAAATTTGACGTTGAAAATTTGACAATGCCAATGTATTCGAATACCTTATTTATTCCTACGATTATTTAAATTGTAATTCAAATTATCGAATATTCAATTCATTTCGAATCACATTTTTTCATAGAACTAATGGATGGGAAATCTATTTCACGATAGTATGGCAGAAAAATTCGATGGTCCAAATAAGAAACACAGTCGACGATGAAAAGTCCCATTGGCTACTCATCGATAAACAATTGGGTTGAAATAATATACATGTATATATTCTCGTCAGTTCATTGGATTTTTGTTTCGTTCGTCGGTCATGTATCCGGGTGAGCGATCGTGAAAAAAAAAAGAAAAAAAAAAAGAAACCAAAGAAGTTAAACGTATTTCAGCGTCAGTTTGTTCAAGAGAGAGTGAGAAAGAGTACGAAAGCAAGTATTGTCTCTTCTCTCTCTTTTTCTCTCTGTCGCGGAGTGAGGCCAGCTCCCTCTGCTGCGAGTTTTTACCACAGCCTTATACTATTAGCTTTATCGAGAAAGCTGATGGTCTTTTTGCACCATCCCCCCCGCACCCCCCCCCCCCGGCTTCGCCTCTCGTCCCCCTTCGCGAACGGGGTGCCCTTGTTTGCCACGATCGTTTCAATATTCGTGAGAAATACCCGCAGGAAAAGGGAGAATAAAATGGGCGCTCGGCTCGTTCAGCGCGAGGATGAAAAACGACGATATTGTTTTTTCTTTCTTTCTTTCTTTCTTTTTTTTTTCTGTGTGCAACGTTAATCGAACGGACTGGAGATGGGACGGTGCTTAACCCGATTCCAAACTGAGAACCGGAGTTTCGAGTTGAATCATCAGCGGCGAACGAGTTTGCGACGACGTATATATCTATATATGTATACGTATATACTCACGGAATAACCATATTCCAGAATTTATATCTCGATTGCACTCAAACTTGCATTTACATTACGGTTTGTTGAAAAAAAAAAAGCGATCTTTTTTCGATTCTCGTGGCAACTCCTGCACTCGAAGTAGATACAATAGGGAGACAGGTGTCAAATTTTCAACCCAATCGGACAATATTCAGAGGTTCCGCTTTCACGAATTCGATTTTGCTTATGATTAACACGAAAACAATTTTTTTCGTCAGTTGCAATTAATTTTCCAGATGAACGAAGAATTCTGGGAATGGATAGTAAGTCCGATACATAGCATCAATGTCCATTGAAATTGAAACAAGTTTTATTCACGGAGAACAAAAAAAAATAATAATAATAAATAAATCGGTCACCAACAAAACCCCGGAAATTCGTACGATTTGGTGCGGAAATTTTGGTCATACGGATAACGTCGAATGCATAAATTCGGGTTATTATCGATAAAACGTGAAACATATACTTATATTATGTGCGTGAATAAATTCAACCCTCCGCCCAAAGTGTACCAGCCCCTTTTCGGGGGGAGGTGGGGCCGGGGGGGTGGTTTCATTCTTTCGATTCACCTGGTGCAGCAGGTACCGCATTGGTGCGGCTATGCGCTACGTTCGTTCGCCACGTAAACATACCATATCCGGTCTCACCTCCAGATGCACTACATTTCGTTATCTATTCTCCTCCCCCCTCCACGCCCCTCGCCAACCATAGTTCGAGTGATCGCGAACACAAACTCACCTGCACGAAGCGCTTCTGCAAAGACTCGTATCACGTTCACCTCCGCGCACACACACACACACACACTTACACTTTCACACACACGACAAGAATATTCTAGTACGAAGGCGGTGAGTACGAAAATCCCACGATGGTCACGATGGTCCATCGGGAATGGGAAATCCACACGAAAAGCACCCGCCAGGAATCTTTCGGTAAGCACCTCGGTGACCCGGCCGACACTATCCGTGATCGCTACTTATTACCAGACACGATCTACCCGGCTCTTACATTTTTCTTCGTTGATATAACTGGCGCCGAAACCGATCGTCGTCATCACACTATGGTCGGGATAAAGTTTTGGGTTTATATTTTTCTTTTTCATTTTTTCGTCGTCTTTTGTTATCGATTTTTATATTCGGATAATTTTGTTTTTTTGTTTCCTCATAGAGGAAGCTGTGCGTCGGTGAAAACATTTTTTTTTCTCGAGATCTTCGTGTAGTCATGTATTCAAAATGTGTGTTGAAACGTTTTTTTTTTTTTTTGAGATTCTCGTGTAGTCATGTATTCAAAATGTGTTGGAACGTTTTTTTTTTTTTCCAATTCAGTTTTTCGATTTTGAGCCTCTGCCAATTCGAAAATATTTGACTTGCCATGCTCAGTGTCATGGGCTTGCATGAATTAACGTTCAGGGCTGCTTTCTATCAAATTTCGTGGAAATCCACCTCCACGTTTGAATCCGAGGAAATATTGAAAATTCTATATACTCACTGATAAAGATTCAAACATCAATAACAAGGTGCAAGTCAAAAATTGCGATTTGCCCGAATCCTAGATTATCAACGTCAGATTCACATACATTGAACAATCCAAAGAACAAAAAAAAAAAAAACGATTTCCCAATTCCGACTCAAAACTCGACTTTCATCCTCGTAAAAAAAAAACCAAAAAAAAAAAAAAAACCAAAAAACCAGCTAAATCCGAGTGCAATTCATTTCTGAAGAAATTGTAGCCCGTATTGAAAATCTTCAGCCTTTCCGAATTTCAACAAAAGAAATCGAAACCCGTTTTCTATCGTAACCGGTGTAGGCAGCATTGAAACTTTATTTACCCCCCACCCCTCCTCCCTTCCCTTCCCGGGGTTCCTCACGATCCTTCGAAACTCACTCACCGCCGAATCGTTTACCGCGGCCCCATCAACGCGTGCGCACACTGCCGCCCGGTAATCGAAGAACCACTTGAATTTTGGATACAACCGTTAGGTAAATTAAACGGAAGAAGTGTCGGCTGGTATCCTGTGGGTTTCCTCCCCTTTCCCCGTCCGTCCTGTTTCCACCCTCGTGGCTCGTGGTTTGCGTGCACGAGGATAGTAGATTCTCGAGAATCCCCTTCTTTTCTCATCCCCATGGGCACACTCACCCTCTCTCTCTCTCTCTCTCCCCCCCCCCCCTCTCTCTCTCTCTCTCTCTCCAACTCTGGTCTTCGTTCGAATCCATCCTCGTTTGCGCTCTCTTTAAATTCTCTTATTCACGGCGGGCCGTCTTGCTCACGGTCCGCTCTTTTCATCGAACTCGCCTTGATCCTCCGGTCGTCCTCTCGAAACGTCCGGACGGTGAGGCATCGACGTTGCGGGGCAGGACGCAGGGCCGGGAAGGAAGAAGGAAGAAGGAAGGAGACCCGGTGGCAAGAGTGGAAGAGTTGAAGTAGGAAGAAGAGATGCTGGATAAGGCGAAAGAGTGATAGAGGCAGAAATAGAGAGAGAGGAGGAGGACGCGAAATCCTCTCTGACGGCGGTGTCGGGGCGGCGAGGGTGGTGGTTGTGGCTGCGAAGGACGTGGGGGGGGGGGAGGTTCGATGGTGTACACACGTATATATATATATATATATATATATATATATATATATATATATATATATACACCGCCTTCGTGTCCTTATTCACCCAGATAACCAAGTGGCTCCGTGAACATTCACAAACGGGGGTTGGTGATGGTGCCCGGTCGCCGTGCGCAAGCGTTTCGGGATGGAGGGAGTTGGGGGTTGAAGGGGGAGGGGGTGGTTGTGCGGCGGCGACGGGCGGATGGCCGAACAGTGGCAGTGGCAGTCACCGGTGAGCCGCGATCCCACCCCCAACGTCTAACGCGTAGCCTGTTTCACCCTCTGCTGTTACTGCTGCTGCTGCTGCAACCCCCGAGGCTAAGACAACCCTCAACCGTGGGTTTTCAGTCGCTACCCCATCGGACCACCCGCAACCGTGGTCAGACGATCAAAAATTTCACCTCAAGCGAGAGGAAAAATAATCAAAATAAAGAATATCTCCCCAATCGGGTGCTGAACAAAACGGATTTTGGGAACGTGGAACACACGAGATTAGAAAATACTTCGATCACTATTTTGTTCGTTTGTTTCTGTTTGTTGTTTCATCGTCGATTTGAGTTTTTTTGTTTGTTTTCGATTGATCAGGTTGGGTATCTCGGTCAGGGGTTTTTTTTTATTGTCTGCTTTTGTTTTGTTTTGTTTTTTTTTTGTTGGTCTCAACGTGGCGGGAAAGTTTGATGACATTTTGTTTGGGGAAGGTGGTTATGGTGAAGGTTGTTTCGTGAGAGACTTCGACAGGTGATTCAATCGTCGTTTTGGGGGAAAGCTGTAGCCGGTGGGTTTATCGAAGACAACGTTATCGCTGTCATCGGTCGAACTAAACGCGGATGGTGTTTTCGTCATGGTATCGCGGTTGAAGATCATCGCATCACGGATTCACCCGCACGTACATGAACATTTGTTTCTCGGATCACCGACGTGGTGAACAGTAAAAAAAAAGAGGTGTATACACATATATAAATATATCGTACGCGTTGCTTTACTCGTGTGCGGGATACGAAGGACACGAAAACGAGGAGAAAAAACTGAAAGAAGGCAAAAGGAATAAAGACCGGACGATACGGCTTCGTGCACGGAATTCACGAACAATTCTCGACGACGCATTTCCGAGAGAGAATCCGAGATTTCGCTCGCATTTTTGTCGTGCATTTTGTTTTTTTTTCTTCTATTCATTCATCGTGTGCTCTCGAAGCGGCAACCGGGAGAACGTGGAGAAGTTTGTCCGAAAAAAGACGGTTTCGTTTGGATGGTCTTCGAGTTTTTGACGTAATTTTTTTTTTTTTTTGTTGGTACTGCGAAATTTTTTTTCGTTTCGTTTCGTTTTTTTTCGGATTTTCGGATTGAAATTTGAAACGTGCTCATGAATATATAAATATCGTTATATATTTTACATGTTTATTTGTGTATAATCGTTGTTATCAGTTGTGAAAATTCGACGTGAGAGGGAGAGAGAAAGAGAGAGAGAGACGAGTGTTGAACTGCATCGCACCGATGTTCGTTTAGGGGTGACTGACGAATTCCACGATTTCCCTCTTGCGCACCGGCTTTTGCAGGAGCGACCCCCGTGAGTGAGGTAAGCCGTACGCATTTGTGATTTTCTTTGATGCGTTGTGATTGTTGTTTTTGGCGGGCGCGGGGGAGGTGAGGGGGGGGGGGGGGTAAGGAAATTCCGTGGCGTCACGACGATGGAAATAGGATTTCAATGGGACATCACTGACAATGGGCGTCGGTGAGGAACGAATGTTGTTTGATACTGGAATGCGAATTCCTCTGCACGGGTTGTACGAGGGTGGGGGGAGGATGGGGTGGAATTCGAATCAATAGCGGAATTAAAAGTAGGAATATTATATGAATGGTTTTGTCTATTGATGAAATTTTTTTTTTATCCTCGGAAACAATTTTTTTTTGGAATTTCGTTTCATCGAAAATTCAATTGATTGTGTTGTGTTAGATCTTTTTTTTATTTTTGTTGGTTGTGAAGAATCGTATTTGGAGATTCGATAAAAATGTCCAAATCCGAGTTTGTCATTTTCATAAGTTTGCTTGTGGGGAAAAAATAATGAAATAATGACGAATGTCGAGATTAATTAGTTTGTGTGTGTGCGTGTGTGATTAATTAAACGGAGATGTTGCAGAACGTACATACGGTTTTGTGTTTCACGGTCGAAACCACCGACAAAGCGACGCCTCGATATTCGAGTCGTTCGAAATGTACGTGGTTGTTCGAATTGGGTCGTAAAATTAATTAACGTGCATCAGAGAGAGAGAGAGAAATAGAGAGAGAGAGAGAACGCAAAGCTTGCCATCCACATTATCGGTTGTCATTGCGTGTATGTACCTCGTTCACGTACGCTGAAATTAAACAACGGGGACTGACTCATTTTTAACATTTTTCTCACCACAAAGAGTGTCAGAAGATAAATAATTACTCTTAATAACTTCTAAATAAAAAAAAATGAATTATCATTATTATGATACGACGTTGGGTGAATTTTTTCCTCTCCATGTTCCAATTGTTTGTCACGTAAAAATAATGATTTGTACCTGAAAAAAAAAGTGAATCAATTGCGATAATGTAAGTAAGATATATTCTCACTCGTTACCACAAACTCTCCTACGTGTCTCTCGACCGTTTTAATCGCCGCCCACCGAGGAAAAAAAAATATCTACGAGTGAAAACTGTTGCCGAAAAACAGATTGAAAAAAATTTCAGACACGGGACAGCGGCCAAGAAACAGGTTTATCAGTTTCAAGTTCGTTTTTAACAGATTTTAAAAATCCGGAATGAAAAACTGATATCTTTTTCAAAAAACTCAGACAATTTCATGTCCAAGATAGATTTTTAATACATTTTTTTATCAGCCCAAGTATGTGCACAAAATACTAAAAAAAAAAAAATTTGAAAAA
Organism: Diplazon laetatorius; assembly: GCA_963662125.1. Lineage (NCBI taxonomy): Eukaryota > Metazoa > Arthropoda > Insecta > Hymenoptera > Ichneumonidae > Diplazon > Diplazon laetatorius. The sequence goes on along the minus strand of OY759158.1, from coordinate 7,378,549 downwards.
AAATGAAATACGTTATTTGACATCTGCCAAAATAATGGACAAAAAAATCTGAAAAAAATTGGATATTCGTTTTTCAGCCTACTCTTGAAGCTGCGTGAATTCCGTGAAGATGCCGGATGTCGATCACCAAAATTGTCCGATAATTGGCGTTTTGGCTCGTATTTATATAGTCCACCTTAAATTATTCGTCATCGAGTTTCATTGACATTATTACATCTTCGGCTACACGGAATTTCATGTATCTGGCTCTTCGGTATCATCGTTGTCTTCGTAAACGAATAACCGCGTCGAGGCTGCGAATTTGTATTCCGATACGGTTGACAAGCGAGTGGAGCACGGCAATGATATTGAAATTCCGTTTTTCACGTCGAAGCATCGACGACGACGAGATCTTGAGGAGGGAGGTGCAGGGGGTGGGATGTAGCCGAGGATAGAGCGAGAGAGAGAGAGAGAGAGAGAGAGAGAGAGAGAGAGAGAGAAAGATTGGAAGCGCGAGGGCGGCATCGCGAATCATCTTCCGCCTCCGACCCGCCCAAGGTTTATCTTTAATGCCGTTTCGTAAGTCATGCCGAGTTACGACAGCCCGGCCCGCGTTATATTGTTATCGCTGAATGGAAACTCAACGGGATTCCATAACGTTATAAAGCCTGTAACCTCTTCTCCATCGTGCATCGAAACTCCCCACGTTTATCCCCGAACCGTGCGAAGAATTTTCATCCGGCGTTACGTCGAGATTCGTCAATGTGAATTTATCGACGAAAAAAAAAAAAATTCGATAAAAATGATACACAACGACGTTGTTCCACAAACGGGAAAAGGGAGATTGTTTTTTTTTTCTTCTTTTTTGCATTTTGCAGGATATTATTTTATTTTTCAGGGTTTCGTACCTTCGAGGGCGAAAAAAAAGGGAATCCTTATAAGATAACTCGCGAGTTTGTCTGTCTGTCTGCCTGTCGGTCTATCACACCCTTATTTTTTCAACAAATTTACGACGGAAAAACTTAAAAAAATTCGGCATAATAATACATCCCATTGACCCACATACTTTGATTCAGTTAATATTTGAAAATATTCGCATGAGACTTAAAGCGGAGGCGAATCAGGTGGTTGAAAAAAAAATGATTCAACTTCATGTGTCATGTGGGGTATCATTTGAAAGGGCTCGTTATGCGGAATGCGAAAATATTATTTTTATAATTTTAAATGGTATGAATGAATAGATATTCTGAAAAACATGCGAAAATAAAGCCCAGGTCTTCTATCCACCCCCGGCTTTTATTTCTGAAACCCACGGTCCGAAAATTTTCAGTAAATCAGGGAACATAATATATTAATTGAAGCTTGAAAAAATAATGGATTGACTTTGACCAGCTTGCCAATCACGTGCTCCCAAAGAAATATGGTAAAAGAAATATCTGTTTTAATCTGCCATAAAAAAAAGACTTTTGAAATTATACAATATTGTAGGTAAAATAGAAAGGTGGCGAAATGAAAGTTTCATAAGTTTTTTTTTCTCGTTTTTTTCAACAAAGATTACACGGCAGGATAATCTAATCAGGATTTTAGTGATTTACCGATCTTATCACCATCGTAGAAGCGAGGATTGCTATCTCGAATTTTTTCTTCACTCTTCTTCGGAGCTGTCTGGCAAAAAAAGTCCAATTAAGTCGACTCCGTCTATGGATATACATTTGTGTGTGTGTGTGTGTGTATAGTAAGAGCCGCCGTAGTTTCCTCATTTCCACGGGGCGCGTGCACGTCTATTCTTTTACGATGCTTCTCGACGCGGGTTTCCGCTTACGGTCGACACCCTTACGACTCTGAAGCGGCAGCGAAGCGCTGCTGCAACGTCTCCCCTCTGACATCCGGTCAGTAACACATCCAATAGTAAAGAGAAACGTGTGAACGCCGCAACAGGACTATACACGAGAATCGTTCATGTACAATTTATGACTCATGACTTTACTGAAAAATTTCACAAACAATCTTTAGAAGCCTTATTTTCTCAATATTAAGGTAGTACCCTCCATAAGAGAGTTCCTCGTCAGATTTTCATGAAACTTGGCATACTTATAGGTATTGATAAGAAAACGTTCAGTTACATTTTTATGGCTTTCCGGAGCGCGAGAAAAAATATATCAACACTTCTTTTTTTACACGTTTAACACGGAGCCTTATAAAGAATCACGCTCAATTTGATATAATGCAAAAAGTTCTCGTCAGATTTTAATGAAAACACTTTAGCTGCAAGTTGAATATTCGGAGAACATTTTGGGCACTCGACAGTAGAGATCAGGAGACTGTGATGATAATAATAAGCAAATAAACATCAGGAAAATACAGTTTATATCAGAAGTTGGTCGTGATCCAGTAGACATGGCAACGTTGCGCGTTTGTTTCCCATCTTCTCTCTTTCTCACTAATCGAACATTTTTTCCAAGGTTCCAACGCGATGCGTCTTCACTCAGATTGAATGCATCAAGACTAAGGTCCCTGAAAAATCCATCTCCGAGTTCATCAACTGTGTTGCCTGTTTCAAATGCCAATTGGCGCGATTAAAAAAAATAGTGGTCGTCTGATCAATCATGTCCTCCCCATTTCTTTCCGCGTCCTCGCCAATCGCCGCCATGCCATAAAATCCTCTGAAACTTCCACCCCTTTCCGGCTCTCCCTTTTCACCCTGCTTACCCCAGACGAGACTACTTTTGCACCCTAAATTACCCTCGGAAGCGTTTCAACGTCGGGTGTCTCGGTATCCGGGAGCCGGGGCGAAGGGGGGGGGGGGGCGGTCGGTTCGTAACCGACAGTAACCATCATTAACGTTTCTAATGAAAGAGGGGTGAATCGCTAAATGCGATATGCCCGAGCGCGAAACTCGTCCACTGTCTTCGATGGTTTCTCGCCAAGACTCGTGACCGTGAGAAAGTGAACAAAGTACGACAAAGACGGAACATCCGACGCTCGAGGCAATGGAAAAAAAAGGGTTCTTACCCCGGAAACGTTGTGCAAAGATGATGAAGAAGAAGCACATCGAAAAAAAATGCGTTAGCGTCGTTTCGTGTGCGAGAGAAATAGATAAAGAGAGAGAGAAAGAGAGAGCGAGAGAGAGAGAGTCAAAGAGAGACGGAGATAGGAAGCGAGATGCCAAGCACGAAAAACCGACAGACGAATTGGGAAAGCGAGGAAGAAACGATGAAAAAGATGGAAAAGAAAGATCAGAGCGGGCATACAGCCGAACGAAGAGTGTCGGAGACGCGGTGTGCAGGGTAGTGGAGTAGGACGGTGATGGTGTGCACAGAACGTTGGGCGCAAGGGCAAAATAGAGTGGAATTCGAGGGTTCGAGCCTCGTGGGCGAGGTATATGTTCAACGACCAGCGAAAGAGATAGAGAGAGGGAGAGAGAAAAGGACAAGAGAGAAAGAGAAAGATGGGGAGACTGAGACGATGATGGAGTGGACGGAGAAGAACGAGTGAGATGGATGAAACACGATGAGCGGAGGATCGAAGGGATGGGAAAAAAAGAGAGAGACGGATGGAGAATGTGAAACGGCGAAACGGTTGAGAGTGGGGCTGGGAACGAGAGGGATGGAAGATGGCAGAAGAGAAGAGAAAACGACGACTGCAAGAACATGTATATATATATATATATATATATATATATATATATATAGTATATATATATACATGTATACAGCTGGAAAGGGTTGGCGGAGGGATGCCGATGGTGGTTCGTGCTGCTACTGTGGGTGATGTTGGTGGTGGTGGTGCACTGCTGGGGGTAGACCGGTCCTCAGGCTTTTCCTCCGGTTCAGGCACTCACCTCGGCGCCTTACCTCGTCCCGGCTTGTCCCCCGCGAGCACCAGACCACCCCGAGAACGCACCCCGACTCACCCCCGCTCTCCAGTCGGTGGAGGGGTCAATGTCTGGCTGCGCCAACCTTGCTTCCCAGCGGCCTCTGTCTTTTTCCCTCTCTTTCTCTTTCCCATCCGCCAGCAACGGATTCTAAGACGCGGTAACCTGGCTATCCCGAGTCCAGCACACCAATCCGGCAATGTGTATACATGTGTGTGTATGCTAGCTGCTTCTGTCACGGTAACTTTGACTTGCGTCTTTAACAACCCCGGACTGTAATGTCCGTTGGCCCATTTGGATTCCATACGCAATCCAACCTTGGGATCACTTGGCAGTTTTCGGTTACCCCCATTTATACGTTGCATCGCGGATATGAACGATTGATGGACATTTGTGGGTGTAGCATTTTTTTTTACGTTGGGGTTGTGTGAAATGGAATTTTGACGGGTGGACAGTAGGACTTGGGGAATTACGACGGGCTTGAATGATGGTTCGGAATGGTTCGTTCGTTCTTCGTATTGTTGTTTTCGTTTTCTTTGTAAAATCCGCTGCCATGAAATATGAGATATGGTTGTTTTTTTTTTTCATGGGGGATGTTTTTTTTTTTTGAAGGTTGAAAAATAACTGAGAAGCCGTTGTTGTTGTTTTTTTTTCATCGTTGACATTTCGTCCGAAATAGTCTGTGGAATGTCTCGTTTTACGATTTTTATGTAGCACGTGACATAATTTTTTTTTTTTTCGGTCACTGCGAGCTCTCGTGTCATTAATCTTCTTCCGCTACATTTGTCGGTCTATTTACCTCGCCCGATCTCCATTACTGTCTTTTCCGTCTCTTGTGTCAAGTAAGCTTTGTCGGTTTTTCATTGCTCTTTGTTTGATTTGTTTTTTTAGTCACCGATATTCGTAATAACAGCGAGCAACGAATTAATATTCACATTCCAAAAAAAAAAATCACCGTCTGCAGCCCTTCAGAACGATGAATGAAAATTGTCTTGTGAAAAATGTCACTCAAGGTTCAGATCAACTTCCAGATGAAACTTGAATTAAAAATCACGACCCTCGCATCAATTCCTCGATTATTCATCCCAATGCACAATTTCAATCACAAAAATCACTCAAAAGCCCAGTGTCTTCGTGCACAATGGCAATGATGATAAGTCGTGTCTGCGATGTGATAACCCAGACAATGTGAATCATCATGTAGGCCTAAAGGAACATAACTAGCCCACTTCGTATCGTACTTATCATTATGGGCAGACGCTCCGGTGCAACCCCATCACGTGTGCCGAGGGTTGAAAATGTCGGTGTTCGGATGGCGGCCGGGGATGAGAGCATGAGAGGGGGGGGGGGAAGGATGTCGGGTGGCAAAAGCAAACGGCTCGGCCCCCACGTTCTAAAAACATTACCGTTAACCCGCCGTTGATTCCGGAGATAGAATCTGTTAGCAGCCGAGACTGCGTAACGCCCACGTTTCTGCGTTGGCAAGTTTATCGACCTGATGCCGTTCGGCGTGCCCCCACCCCCCGCCCCTCCCTTGCCTCCCACTTCCACTTCCGACCAGAGAGAACGCGGAAGCCAAGTATTACGTGCCGGGTGCGACGAAAATTTCCCGAACGTGCCTATGAGCGTATACAGCGGTTTGGCCCGTTATCCCCCCCCCCCCCACCCCTTCGCCCCCTCCTTCGCCATCTCCTGGGGTTTTTTGTCTCGACCGTTCATATTCCACTCATCGTCGTAACGAAATGGAAATTTTCCCGACCATCGTCTTGTTATTCTCGCAGCTTGATTTTTCGTCCGGGCATTTTCATAATATTTTCGTCGGATTCAACGAAATTATGACAAAACCATAATGTCGAATAAATCTTTGGAATAATTGTAGATTGAAATAATTTCGTGTTTTCCTTTTTTTTTTCTTTTTCATTTCATGGCGAGGAATTTGTTAACCAAATATGGCGATGAAGGTTCCAAACGCGAATACAATAAATTCGAATCGTGGTGTAATTAATTTTTTGATTGGTCGTAATTTCGTATGTAATTTGATTGGTAAGAATTTAATAACGTTTAATTTTCCATTTTCAACGGTCAATGATGATGATGATCGTGAATTGATATTGACGAATGAATTGATCATTTTTCGACGGTTTCCGCGATTGATCATCGTGATTGCAATATTGCACAGGATTGTTGCAAATTGGAAAGACAGGGCAATGGTTTGGATAGCTGTTGCACGAGATTTTCGAAGCTGTGGCAGACATAAAAATATATTGAATTCAGTGTACTTGCATTAATTCGCCGAGTACACATTTGTTTTTCCGATCGTCGAGTACAATCGGGGTCAAAATAACCCAGCTTGACTTTGATGGGTTACCATTCTAAATATACGAGTCCAAATGACATGAAAAAATTCCAGGATATACTCTCACCATCACAGAATGTGATGACGTAGTAGTAAAACTGCAAATATCGACATAGACTCGACAAATAAATTGTACAAAAATAAATAAATCAGTTTTCGAAAATTTTGTTTCGATCAAAGTCGAGGTATGGGTCTAATTGACCCACTATGTACTCGGTGAATCAAGGATTCCTGAAAACTGCACAACGAACGACTCTCAACAACATTGACAATAATAATAATATTAATGACAATAATAATAATAATGTGACAAGAATTATATAACACGTAAACCGATGATTTCGAGACCGTGGACATTTACGTCTACAAAATTCTGCGACTGAGTTCATTATACCTTCAGTGCACAAGCTTGCCATTGGTTTATTATATTTTCAATAAACAAACGTACGTATGTACACAAATACATACACACATCAACGCGCAGTGGATTTACGGATGTGACGCAGCGAGTACGATCACGGAAGGCCGGGTTTGGTTTCGAATTTCGAAAATTCCGCGCGTCAGCCAGAGCGTTATGGGGGGGGGCGTTGGTTGGGATTCCCGGACCGCACTTGCACGCCGCTGATGCAGCATTGAAACCGCTCATCGCTGGTCGTTCGGTCGTTTGCGCGACCGAAATCATTCCGCGCGAGTATGTTGCGCGCGTCCCGCGCGCGCCCCCGAATCCTCGTCGTCGGCGATGGGGGAGACTGGGGCCAGTTGTAACATTTTTTGCAAAAATCTGAATATCCTGCGATCCACTCGGTATATTCACTAGTTTTTTTGCGGCATATTGTTTATTGGTTATTATACTATCATTGTGAATTATTCAAATTTTTAATGACCCGAAACTAGAAAGTTATTGAACTTTGTTTTGTCAAATGTGGAGTGTTGCATTTGACCCCGCCTCGGGGTCAAAAGTAACAGTGCTGGGGCAAGTTGGGACACGTCGTTATAAAGAGATCTCAATCGAAAAAATTGTATAATTATCAGTGATCAGATCACGGAAAACGTATTATAGTTTCGGACAATATGTTGATACATAGCTAAATCCACTAAATCGTATTTTTCTTCGCGCAGAAGAAAAAAAAATGTCGGTCAATCGGTGTTACTAATGTTTCGCGCCAATCTTGGAGTTCAATCATGTTTAACAACATCGAAAATGATAACTCTATTCTAAAATACCATGATAGGTTCTTCATTCCAAATTTCACGCCATGTTTACATGCTCTGAGGTCGATCTTCGCAGCGTCAAAGACTGTTACATACGTCTTACCCCAAGCGAGTGTTACTTTTGATCCCAAATATTTTATTTGAAAGTTTGTAAGAAAAAAATTAACAAACACGTAAATACATCGCCGAATCTACGAGAAGCCAGTATGTAGCTAGATGACAATTGACGAGAAGGCACGTGCGCAGTCCTACAACGAATGTTCTCGAACTCGAACCGTGCACTTCCTCATTTCGAGAAATATCGCACTGTTGAAACTTACCGCTGTGACATCTGACCCCGGTCTCCCCGACAAAACCGGGTTCCGTCGGGTTTATCGTGTTGGGTTTGCCGGTAGATACAACTGATTCTGTCCGGAGCTTGGGCCTCGGTGAATATAATACGGTACACCTATCAAGCGGTGGCTGGGAGTCCGGTGAACGACTCGGTGAACACGAGTGTTTGAACGCAAGGGTTAACGCGCGCGTCGCATGCCTTTGGAGCTTGGCCGTTGTGCGCAACACGGAAACGCGAATCGAAAGGGTGAGGGACACGGAAAGCGCTTGTCGGTGCGTGTGTGTGTGTATGTGCGGTGAGGGGCGTGGGGCGCGGGGGGGGGGGGCGCAAAACCGAGTCGAGAGAGCAAGATAGTTGAGTTCCGCACGAACCGCGCACATCCGCTACTAGTGCGTGGTAATCGACCAGCGGAAGCCAAACAATCGATGGCACGGTACGTGGCTGCCCATCAACCCAAGATTCAATATTTGTACCATAAAATTTTCCGATAGTTTGTTTGTTTGTTTGTTTTATTTTTTGTATTTTTTTTTGTTTTTTTTTTGTTGTCGGTCTATCCGGTGCTTGGGCTATTTGGCCCAGTCTGGATGTACAAACAAAAAAGACTGCCGGCGAAATAATTGGGGACAGGAATCTTCTTTGTTAAATTGTTAGAGGTTGGCGGGGTCATTAGCAGTCTAAATTCAGGTTTTCGACCTTCCAACGAAATCGCATTGATCGCCATCTTGAATTGGAGGGGGAGAATTCGTTTTGGTTAAATAAGTAGCTCGTTTTCGACTTTCTACTGATAATGTACATAACAAAAGTTTCGGCGGATTTCAAGCTCTACAACTTTTTATAGAATTCAATGGAATGTTGTTTTAATAACATTGAACTTTTATTTTCCGACGTAAGCGGATAAATATCGATCGTAGATGAATACTCGTAACGACAAAATTTGTAGAGAATTGAATTTTCTACAACTTTTGTAACTTGCATTTTTAGTAAAAAGTTGAAAATGAGCGTGTTATTCAATGAAAAAAAATTGAAAAAACATCATACAAAGAATTTACAAGAAAATAAATTTTTCTTGAATCAAAGATCGCGAGAATAAAAATTGCTTTTTTTATCGCAAAAAGTAACGTAGCCGGTGGATTATTATATGAAAATAAAAAAATAAAAATAAACCGTGATCTTCTTGGCAAGCTCGAGTTAGATCATGCCGTGGCGGTGTAAACACTGAGTAGGGGGTGAGCTTTCGGTTTCTGACTTTAACGCTTGGCTGGTTGACTCAACAGGGTTTAGGTCAAGCTTGGCTACTCGTGCGTCCACGACATAGTCGTTCACCCCCTTCCCCCACCCCCTGGCAGCATTGATTCGCTCCCCGGCTAGTGGCGACTCCTCCGAGCGTGCTATGCCTACCAAGAAACGAGAATCGACAACCCCCACTCACACGGCATGCATAGAACCCTCGGCGAAGATTTTATTACAACGGTTTTTTCCCGTTTTATCACAATTTCGACTTGAGCTAGTCGTACGTTAATGCGAACCTCGCGTACACAAATGACCATATATCCCACTGTTACAACTTACCACTGTTACATCTGACCCCGGTCTCCCCTATCTGCGCGAGATACGCGTCGAAAAAGTACTTTTCAGGGAAACTTAGCGCGGGCATAAACTACATATATTGTATACAAATACATATATATATATATATATATATATATATATATATATATATATATATATATATATTTATATAGCACAGGTGGCGTACGTACAACTTTTGATCCCCTCGACTCGACTCGAGCTTCAGGCCGGGACAACGTGGGTCCATACACCGGTTTTCCACTTCGTTCCCGGTAGCGGTCTCTCCACCAGCGAATAAAGAGAGGGTTGACGCCCTGATCTACCCCTTTGTCAAAAAATTAAAAGTGTGAAAATTTAAAATAGAAAAAATATAACGAGAAATGAATAAAACAACAAACAAGAAGACCGAAAGAAAAATAATAATAATAATAATAATAATAATAATAATAATAATAATAATAATAATAATAATAATAATAATAATAATACAACAACAAATAAATGAAACAACAAACGGTAAACAACTATTGCACGTGCATTAAATAACGTCGAGTTGAGATATATGTAAAATAACTGGCGCGCCCACCGCTGTATTACTTTGCCAGACGTTTGCACGATATACGGTTTATTATATACGTTGTTTTATGTTTTATTAATATATAACTGACGAAACAAAATCTGGGTGGGCTGACATGGGGGTGAGAGGGGAAGAGGGAAAAGGGCCGAGGGGGTTGGAGGGGGGGGGAGGTTCGCTCTCGCGTAGCTTCGTGAAAACTCTTTCGTACAGGGCGGTTTTTCTGGGGAGAGGGCGGGTGGGGGCAGGGCAGTACACACTGGCAATATGCCTCAACAACTTCTGAACTGGTTCGGGGCGGTGGCGGTGGGGGGGGGGGAGGGCACGAGTATATTGGCAGAATGAACGAGAAGTTGGGCTTCTAATGGACAAGCTCCAACGGTGAAACGAGACTAAATTGACGTGCAATCTAGACTTCCGCTTTCGATCTATGTACGTTGAGGTACACGTTTACATACACGCATACACGCATCCACACGTGCACACACACACACACACACACACATGAACACACACACACACGAACACGGACATGAACACAGACAGCTAGAGGCTTTCTCGTTATGCCGTCGATATCGAAAATTCCAGACTACGTTGTTGTTGGGCAATAATAATGTATAACGGACCCCGAGGGGTGCGGGGGGAGGGGTTTGAGCGCAAGGGTTAATATATAGTCCGCGCGAGCTGGACTCTGGCTACCACAGCCCGGCTCGTTCCAATAAATATGCTTCCTCCCTACATCGGAGTAATATACCATCCTTCCCATCGTCCTCGCACCATTGCACCCAAGTACGATACTATGTATTGGGTAAATAATGTATCCCCCACCCTCCCACCATGTTTACTTAGGCCGGTGTCTGCGAGAGGGGGTGGGGGAGGAATGGGGGGGGAGGAACGAAAGCAGCAGGGAAAAAGATCATCGATCGTGTGCAATCACGCGTGTCTTTAACTCATGGGAGTCATCGATCTTTGACGATGTCGTTCGACCAGCCCCCCTCCCCCCGGGTAAAATTTATTCGTCGTTGATGGGGTTGTAATTAATCACCGAAGCGTACTCGAGCGAGCTTTTGATTTTGAAAATTGAATCGTTTTACGGTGAAACGGTGACACGTGGTAATTCATCGTCGGTGGAAAACTTGAGATGATGTCGTTGATTATGATTTGTTTTTTGTTTGGAGATGTATGAGACTTTAGGGTGGTCCTTATTTTGGGTTTTTTTAATTTATTTTGTGCGCTTCCAGAGAATCATGCGAAATAGATTTTTGAAAATATCCTTGAAATTTGAGGTCACTATGGAAATGATTAACCCTGAACGGCTCCTCCTGGAGTTAAGGGGGCTGAGACACCTAAAAATTTGATTTTTTTTTCGTCACATGATCGATTTCAAATTCAAAATTGATTTTACCCTTATAAAATACTTATACTCAGCTATCATTTGTCATTCTCACTTGTCGTAGCTTTTGGACTATAGCACTCAACGGATTTTCAATTTTAAAGTCTTATTTTATACGAAAAAAATCCATTTTTTAGGTGATATCCTCCTTAGTAAAATACTTTTCTTTTGTCTCATATCTTACAGCTTTTTCATTGTGATTGAAGTACTGCACCAAAAAATATCAAACTCCGTAAGTTTCCTATCAACTATGATAGCAGTACCGATGATTCGTTATAGATCGTGAAAAATTATTTATTTCGCGTCAGTCAAAATCAAAAAAACTTATTTTTAGTGTAGAGTGACTCGAACATTTTTCTATTTTGGACAGCCTGACTTCAGATGATCCAAGACTGCAAAAATGGCGACTGTAAACTGCTGGCGAACCTTCCGAAGATGGTTCTTCGAGACGGCAAATTTTATTTTCACAAAAATCCCACCGACGTTGAATTCAATTTGCGATTCGTTCGATGTCGAATTGGTTCGTGTGACATTCAAATTTCAAAGCTATTGCACCGCATAATCCTTCACTTTTACGTACCTCACCCCCCCCCCCCCGCTCGACCAATCGCAGTTGCGCATCGTGAGTTACCGACGGAGTTAGCGTGAGCGAGGTATTTCAATGTCATCATTGATTGTGATTGATAGACGGGCGAAAATGGTCCGTGAAAAGTGTTGAATGAATTGATCGACGGAGTACCGAATGTGTTGCGCGGTCGGACGACAAAATTGTGTGTGTGTGTGTGTTCATCGTGAAATGATAATTCGCTAAATCACACACACAGACACACGAAAAAATGTCTACCATTTCTACTCTAAATAATCAATATGACGATGAACTGTCAATATTCATTCCGACAGCTTTTACGAAATATCGATCCAATTTTTTAACATTAACGTCTGTCACCGTGAGATTTGAATGTGTTATGTAAAACCGGTCGATTATCATGAGCGATCGCTATTGATGCCGTATAAACTTATCCGTATGATATATCAAAACAATAATGACAATGACAATAATAATAATCTGTATGCTATCAAATGAGAAACGAAGAAAATAATTAGAATGATAGTAAGAGTCATTATTATTATTATTATTATTATTATTATCTGTAAACCATTCGATGAGGAACAAAAGATATAATAATTATCATAATAATAATAATGATGATAATATTTTATCATTGTGCACAAAAATTAGGCGATGAATTGCCGAATAAATGTAACAATATTCATTGATTCAATTGAATCTCTGCGAAAGCTATGCAGTCGAAATGAAATGTTATTCGTCGTTTTATTAAAAAAAAAGGTTTTCATGTTTTTATTTTGATAACCATGCAGACGATTTATTTCGAAGGTTATCGTGACAGTACTGAATTTCATCTACATACAGACCATCAAAATTATCAGCACGAATAAGTAAAAATGCTTCATGTATGTGTGTGTGTGTGTGTGTGTGTGTGTGTGTGTGTGTGTACGTTGACGTAAACGTACACACATCGGCATTATCGAAAATAAATTTTATCGTACATTCGGCACGTATCGATATGTCTTAACAAGTCAAATTAAATATCTCCACGATCTTCCCGTGCGATATAACCGTATTTTCCCTCGTACACGTGTGCACAATGGACAAAATAAAAAGAAATGAGTTTATAGAAAAAATAAAATAAAATAAAAAGAATGCAAGAAAAGAAGAAAAAAGAAAATACAACGTATACTAGAATGCTGCTGCGCATACTGTCTGGTCCGGAATACCTGATATCCCGCTGAGCGCGCGAAAACTTTTTTATCGAATTCTTCGGAGTGTACGGGTTCGGGTAAAGGCCGCTCTTCGGGACTACTCTTCTCTCGAGCCGAACTACCGGAGCCACGAGGGTGTCTACAACAACCCGTTACCATCATTATTATCACCACTACCGACTGACGATGCTACCACTACAATTCGGTCTGATACCAGTCTACCAGCTATATATTCGCCAGTCGAGTGCGCTACCTATACGTTCTTTACTTTTTTCTTTTTTCTGTATTTTTTTTTTGAGCAAGTGTTCGCTATTTATCCGACGCGTAATAAACCAAAGCTTCGGGTAGCGGGTTTTATCTAATTCGAATGTGTCCGTGTGGCTCGTGATGTGCGTGTGGCGCGAGCGAAGTCATTTTGTTGTCCAATTCGAAATTACACACGCACACACGTGTACGTGGATGGAAAAAAAAAAGGTTTCGTAGGGCGAATGGCGCTACCGAGGTCACTTTTTTTTCTTCGCGCTCAATTAATCGGCTGCACGATTAATTGAAACAGGTTCAACCGGTCAATCGAAAGAGAGAGAACGAAACGATATTCGTAGGAATTTGAAAATGAATTTTCATTTGCATGACATCGAAGTTCGAATGTTCGATTGAAATTACGATTTTCATGTAATTTTTTATTTTATGCAATTCGAAACCAGATTTTTAAATATATTTTTTTTTATCAGCGTGAGTGTGTGAAAAAAATATACTTGAAAAAAAAAAAAAATAATAATAAGAATGGACAAAAAAAAGTAGTTTAAGTGACTGCTGCCAAAATAATAGGGTCAAAGGTTATTTCATTATTAAATTTTTCACAAACGCTTCATTGGAAAAATGATTGAGAGTCATTTACGTTTTTAGGGACCCCGAATTAGGCTGAAAAACCTTTTTTGCACGAGCTTTTTTTTCGTGTAAGCTAGTTCTTGTACATACATATATATGCATACACATATATTGATATATATTTGATATTTCCACAAAGCCGAGTCAGGCCGAGTTTGGCAAGCTACGAATCGAAATGAAATCCAGTCCCCGGTTCCCCAATATTCTTCAATACACATATAAATATATATATATATACATATAACCACACAACGTTGTTTCTAATTCTTTTTATTCATACTCTTCGTTTTTGTTTTCTTTTTCACTGTTGCGTGGAATACGAAAATATGTGTTTCGAAGCTTCAATCGGCGGCTTCGAAACTCCCTTCTCTCTCCCTCACTCTCTTCCTATCCAGCCTTCTCCCATTTCCGTTTTCATACTGCTCGATACCGCGCGATTTACATGAGAGAAGACAAAAAGTTTCACTCGACAGGCGAGGAATAGAGTGAGAGGCAGTGGCAAAGGACGATTGTGTACGGTATGGGGCGGGGGGGGGAGGTTTGGCCAGTCGGTCGGATAGCTCTGGCTCGCGCGAGAGAAAGCTCGCGAAAGCTTCCTTGCCCCCTCCCCCCTCCTCCCGGTGTTGCAATGCCTCGGGTACCTCAATGAGAATACAGCGAGAGACGAGTAGAGCGGCACACTGCATAGACCCCGGGAAAACCCGAGTGAAGGGCTGGCTCAGCGCGATCTCGCCTCCCCCTCCCGCCCCCCCCCCCCCCCTCAGTCCCGCACGGTGTTTTGCATTTTACAATGGCAAAGATATTATGTAAAACGAGCGCATACATATACATAAACCGAACCGAGTACCGAGGGTCTGCATACACCATATATACACATAGACGATTGTACATAAAACCGAGGAACCGGGTAAAACGGTTGAACTGTGAGAAAAAAATACAAAAGAGAAATTAGAAAAAAAAAAAAGATTAAAACAGAAAAAAAAATAACAGTGAAACAAAAAAAACAAAAAAACTGTCGTTGGTGGAGTTTGAAAGTCATATATTTGACGCTCGCTGGCCGATAATTGAATTTTTAATATTTGTCGAGAGCCTGTGGAAAATTGAAATTATTTGAAAGTCAAATGTATTTTTCGAATTTTCGGGGGAGCTGAAAAGAAAAACGTAAAACGAGAAAAAAAAACAAAATGGTTTGCAATATTTGTGACGAATTTTGGTACGCGAATGTATTTCGTTTATTGAAGGGTGGGGGGTTGTCGTAATGGTGCACCTTTAGAAATTTTTAATTACTCACTGGATAAAAATATTCTCCGGCTGTGACAAATTTACGAATAATTTCGTATGTCCGCGCGAGCATACTTGAGAGTCTCGAGAGTATACATCTGTGTGTGTGTGTGTGTGTGTGTGTGGGTCAGAAATTTCACTACACTCGTGCACGAATCCGCAACTTTGTCCGTAACGTTTTATTTCGTCATGATTCAACGACTGCGTTAATTTTTTTGCCAACTCTGAATCTTTGAGTGTCTCATTTAAAAAAAAACTATTGTCCTCATCTCAGTAGTTGTGATTATTTTTTTTTTGCTTTGGCCCTAATTAACGTTGATTTGATTCGACTGAAGAGAAACACGAGACGAACCAAACGTCCACGTCCACGTTTAACTCACTTCCGGTCGGTCAATTTCGAAATCATTTGTCAGTGAGCACCTGCTGTGTGACGCAAACCTCCATGCAAAGTTTGAACTCTCCATCTATTGTTGTTCCAGAGATACAGTTAGAATGGTTACAAATGCCCACGCCCCATTATACCCCATTAGATTTTGATTTTCGAAAAATCTTTTTTTAGTGCACCGCTACACTCTTTGAGGAATATATCTTCCAAATTTTATTATTTCATCTTCAGTGGTTTAGGCTGTGCGTTGTCTGCCAGTCAGTCAGTCATTCAGTCAGTCACGGAACAGTTTTATATACATGTATAGATATAGTTGTACATATTTACATTCTCGAATGCGAAGAAATTGAATGCAGCTCACGTAATATGAGCCCAAGGTTTTCATCCATACGAGCACATGTCAACCAAGAGAGAAAGAGCGTTGTCTTCATCACATAATCCACATAAACGTTCAATCTTTTCCTCATTTTCCACCTCCCATATTCTCGCATATCATTCTGCAACGTATCGTATTACTCGTGTAATATGCCGGAGGTTAACTAGATTTTTGTGCAGCGTTCCATGGTTCAATGAAAAAAAAATTAAAAAATGTTACTCAAAACGACGACGAAATTGAAGAATCTACGAACATTGCAATGGTTATATTCCTGCTGGAATTATATGATAATAATTTCCCAGATCAAAATCCACTACGTTTTGCGAACAAATTATTTTGTCATTGGCCGATGAAAGTCGTGTAAATACTATTGTCGATTCATCGACAATAGTCAAGTCGATGTCACATTTCGTCCGTCATCTCCAAATTCACATTGTGTACGTTGAGAAGGATGTTTGACAAACCGCAAACCCACTAATTTCGGGATAATGTTCATTTATGCTCGGTGTTTCAATTGAATACCAAAAATAAACGAAGAAATTTGCATAATCGACTTTGGTGCGCTGTGAGGTCCGAGATGTTGGTGGAACAATGGGCTCATCGCGACCAAGTTTCTGTACAATTCGCTCTCATTGCTCATTTTTTTTATTTTCTTTATTGTCTCGCTTACATACGGGACAGCGACCCAACTCAATCAGTAATTATATTAACCCAAGTGGGAAAAAAAGATGTAAACAATGGCTAGATTATATATAGAAGTATAGGGCATATGTTTTTAATATGAAAACTATACATAATCTGCATAGATTCCATAGATACTTATGTTATTTATGCTAATTTTGATACCATAGATACGTACGGTATCTACGCAGATTATGTATAGTTTGCATATAAAAAACATATGCCCAGTTTCAAATATAATCTATCAATTGCTTGTATATTTTTTTTTTCCACTTGGGAACGTTCAGTAGTAATACGTGTCGTAGGGTATGGGTTTATAATTAAAAAAAAAATTTGGATCGATTGATTGGCAAAATCAATATTCGGACATGACTCAAATAAGAACCACCTTGACATCACCAAGAAATATATATCTTGGTGAAATGTCTCACGCAACGTGACTTCTTGTATTAATACGGTCGAGGAGGACCAATGGCAGTCGTGGTTGTACGATGTCATAAACCGGGTAATCCCACTTCACCCGTCTCACATACCCACCCCCGTCGGGCTTCGTACAACGTCTTTTTCACGTCTCTTTTTCACCCTCCTTCGCAGCTTTACCCGAACCCAGGCAACCCACTCAAAGACATACACACGGCAAAAACTCAAACTCGTCCAATACCCGAGTTCAACGGGCTGTTTTTTTTTCTCTTGACCTCCGTTTTACTCTGTTCCCCGCCAAGCATTCACATATAATTGTATTTTATTGTTCACCCAGGATGAAAAACCCGCATTCAAGCCTCTTCCCACTTCTCTGGTTCATCCCTCGTTCCTACTATATCTCTTCCTTCATCTAGTCGGATTTCAGACCCAGTTAAAATGCGCCTTGAACTACCCCCCTCCCACCCCCTCCTTCTGCGCCATTCATTCGACGGTCATTTTCAGAACTGAAACTTCGACATTTCCACTTGGGTTTGTTAATATGCACGTAATCTAATTTCATACGGAGTACTTAGTTGGTGAGTATGCATGATGTTATATTGTTATCATTACTACTGTATGATATGCAAGAAGTAACGGTTTTATTTCTTTTGGGTATACTCGATATCGTGCGATACGATAGTAAACTTGGCACGATGGGGGGGGGGGGGGGGGAGTGGAGACTGGATGACATAATTTTATCATACGTGCGGTCATGGGCTATCAAAGCTTTTCACGCTTTCATGAATCGTGCGTTCACAATGCTGTCAGTGAGTGAGCTAGCAAGTGAGTAGCTAAATCAGTGAATGGGTGAGTAAGCGAGTAGGCGAATAGCTAAATGAGTGAGTGAGTGAGTGATTGGGTAAATGAGTAACTCAGTGAACTAGTAACTCAGCGAATGAGTAACTCAGTGAATGAGTAACTCAGTGGATGGGTAACTCAGCGAATGCTCAACTCACCGAAGGAGTAAATCAGTGGATGGGTAACGCAGCGAATGCTCAACTCACCGAATCAGTAAATCAGTGAATGCGTATCTCAGTGGATAAGTAACTCAGTGAATGGATAAGTCAGTTAGTGAGCGAGTGAGTTACTCGGTGAGTGAGTCATCATTTACATTAACGTTGATCGAGTAAGTAAGTGAGTCGGTGAGTGAGTGAATGAGTGAATGAGGGAATGAGTGAATGAGTGAATGAGTGAATGAGGGAATGAGTGAATGAGTGAATGAGTGAATGAGTGAATGAGTGAATGAGTCAATGAGTCAATGAGTCAATGAGTCAATGAGTCAATGAGTCAATGAGTCAATGAGTCAATGAGTCAATGAGTCAATGAGTCAATGAGTCAATGAGTCAATGAGTCAATGAGTCAATGAGTCAATGAGTCAATGAGTCAATGAGTCAATGAGTCAATGAGTCAATGAGTCAATGAGCCAGTGAGTCAATGAGTCAATGAGTGAATGAGTCAATGAGTCAATGAGTGAATGAGTGAATGAGTGAATGAGTCAATGAGTCAATGAGTCAATGAGTCAATGAGTCAATGAGTCAATGAGTCAATGAGTCAATGAGTCACTTAGTCAATGAGTCAATGATTCGTGAGTGAGTCAATAAGTTAATGAGTGAGTGAGTGAGTGAATCAATGAGTGAATCTGTGTAGCTGGAGTTAAGGTCGCGGTTTTTCTCTCGCCGTTTCGCGTGTTCTCTTTGCTTTTTCTTATTTCGCCCTCCATCAGGTCTCCCCACTGCTATACAGCGCACAGGGGTTGAGGGGCCCGGGGTAGAGGGTCTACAATGCCGCTACCCCACTGCACGGTTCAGCGTCACATGTTCCACAACCGGTTGTCCGTATGTACCATGAGATCTGTATACGCTCGAGAACGCCGGTGGTACGGTATAGCTACGCGCGAACCTGGGCCAAGCCATTAAGCAACATAAAAGCGCAACCGTTGCAAAGGGACGCACACATACTTTAATGCGTAACCGTGGTAGCTCGTGGGGTTACGTCGGAGACTTCCGCGTAGTGTTACAGAGCAGCTTCTGCCGGTTGGTGCTGGTGCTGGTGCTGGTGCTGCTGGTGCAGGGGCGAAAGTGCTTAGCTGGCCGTGTTACGGGCGTGACGAGAGCTTACCGGGATGGCGCGGGGTATATCGCACGAGCAAGCGACTGAGAGCCCCAACGCGTATAGGTACGAAGCTCACGTTACCGTTATACGACCAAAGCCCTTTTACGACATGGATGAAAGAAAAAAAATAAAAAAAAAAAAGGACGAAAGATCGGCACACCGATTTATATCGATCTCTCGAATTTCGTTCTTTTCATCTTGTTTTTTTTTCCCCACGGACGTTTCTCGACCTTTGGCTTCTCGACAGACCGTCACGAGCATGTGCAATGGGTCTCTTTACGATTTCAGGAGACTCGTTATCAAAGTTCGACGTTAACTTCGGTCACTGGATATATTTTTCGATCGTATGTTCGCGAATGACGTTTCACATGGAAAATGTACTCGGTGCGAGGATATTGTCCGGTGGTCGTGGATGATATGAGCGCCGAGCTGCGGTTCAGAAGGTAGTTTTTTTTTTTTCGAGTTAGACGTTTCATGGTGACACAAACATTGGGTCGACCGGTTTATTTACTTGTGTGATTTCTGTAACTTTGACGATTTTCCAGTCGAGCTGATTTTCCGATGGTTGGTTCAGAGTCGAAGATTTTTGAAGATTGAAAATTATTGACGAAAATTCGTTGGAGTTGGATGAATGGATTTCGGGGTTTGCGGTATTTCTGTCGTTTCCTGGGCAACCGTGAGGGCCGGTAACTTGACGCAAAAGTCCGCAGTGTCTGTCAGTGAACCATTGATGGTCGTGTTCGGTCAGCGGGGCTCGTGGTCGAGCTTACGATCTCTGATGAGTATACATATCGTCATATAGATTTATATGTATGTGTGTGTGTGTGTTTGTGTGTGTGTGTGTACGTGACGCACGCATTGCGCGATGCTCGCGGGGCCGTGTGCGCTTGTGCGCACTCCACTGCTGGATTTAATCTCCGCTGACGGGGTGAAGCTCATTAAACGCGATTAGTCTGCCAGCCGAAGTCTCGTTTACAGCTACTCTGGCTCACGGACCAACCGTACCCTCCCCAATGCACACACACACACATGCATGCACACACATGACATATTTTACATACACTCACGTTTGCCACATCGGTGCGGTGTTTGTGCCTCAACCGTGCACAAGTGCCACAGGAGACTGGGGTGCGATGGCACACGGCTGAATTGTTGTATCGTTTGGTATAATACTCGGGCTATCGAATAATTCATGCGAATTGTTGTGAAGGGACCGAAAAGTCTTATCGATGATTTTCAAACAGAACATTATATATTATTATCGATTGAAAAATAATTTTCACTTGAACCGCGGGATTTTGTTGTTGTTGTTGTTGTTGTTGTTGTTGTCTTGTACGTGTTTTGGCTTATTGTTTCAAATCTTATTCGAAATTGCCAGAACTAGTGGCATATATATATATTAGGGTGTCCGTTATTTCCCAAATTTCGAATTTCTTTTCTCACGCCTCCTAGAAAAAAAGTATACATTAAAAAAAGATTTTTGAGCCTACCCAGGCCATTTTAAAATGATATTTAGGCGTGCCCGAAGGGTTCTGAAGTTGTACATCCCGGTAGCGGGTTGTGCTATATTATCGGCCCCGAAAAATTGTCATAACTTCGTTCGTTCTGAACGGATTTGACTTTTCGACACGTTTTTGAAAAGTTAAGAGTTCGAGCTTCAAATTGGTGTACACATATGGTGGATTTGAAATATAATTATGGCTGGAAATCAAGTTTGAAAATTTAAACGCGTCTCGGCCAGTTGTGCGGACTCATAACCGGAGACCAAACTTGCCGGGTTGGGCCCAGGCGCTGCCTATACTCAATGCTAGCAATTTGAAGATCGAAACGCCATCGGTTGGCCGGGAATTGAACTAGACCCTCAATAATGATCATGATGGCTGACCGCGCGTTGCGTAAAAATATAGGACATAAATCCGTCGGGTAGCTAGTTCCGAGAATCGCCAATACGAGCGCTGAAACGGGTAGAGAAAGAAAACATTCGCCATGCCCTGAGTGGGGAGAACACGTGACCCACTCCAGGCACAGCGATTAGTCTAGCGGTTTTGGCGTTCGGATTGTCGACTTTCGAAACTCGACGGATTTTTGTCCCCTCATTTCGGACCTGGTGTCCTGTCTCCTGTTATCGCTCTTCGAGTGTTCTAATGACACATTGTCAGTGTCGTTATTTGTGACATCAAAATGGCATCACTTGACCATTTATGTGACGAGGTTTTATTGCTCGATGACTTGCAACCTCAGATTATAGGTAACAAGTTGCCAACAAAAAAGCAAGTTTTACAAGTTTTATTTTTCAATATGAGATATGCGAAATTGACGAAGCGCGAGAGTGCAAAACTTGTTGCGAAAGAAGTCCTCATTTTTTGGAAGAAAGGAAATATCCCAACTCAACAACCGTGCCGCTGTGAAAACAAAATCCTCAATTTGTGGAAACATCACAGAAATACTATACGACACTTCGGCGAAGATGCTAATAAATCAAAGGAAGAAGTTTTTTTGCAAAAGATCGAACAATTATTCGATATTGCGCATGGAAACACAGAAAATATGATCGATGACAAGAAAAAAGCGTTCCTACTTGATCAGCGAACTGAAAGAAATTGTTATATTGCCGAATTTGTTCCCAAGACATCCCGTCGTACTATAGAAGGTATGAAAAATCGGACAATTCTCATTCACTTATACCGATAATATTTGATTTTAGAGCTATATTTCTCATTCCAGACCTTCCGACAACTTCGCAACAAGACAGTGTTTCCAATATTTCTCAAGAAAGGACCCAAGATTCTACCGAACGAACAGATACTGACAAATGTAACAAGCCAGCGTCGTCTCCAGAACTTGAAGAAGAGGGAGATATTGCAGTAGTTCGTCAACTTTCCGGTAAAGTAACAAAATTCCTATCAATGAATCTGCATATACTAGAATGATAACGAAGAAATCTAAATAATGTTATCAATATTAATATTGATATTTTTTTTAATCAGATGATTTTCAACTATTGACATCAAGCGGAGGAGGCTCCTTCTGTCCCAGTTCTGAGTCTTGTTACAGTCTTTTTGGTCGAAATTACCAAAGAAAACAAAGAAGAGGGTCTGCCAATGTGATGACTGAAGATGTTGCAGTAGCCTTCGATGTCTGTAAAATCTCGTATCGCAATTCTGTTCGAATTATTGCACCAATAGCTGTAGCTTTGGGACATAACCTAAACGAACTTATTATGAATAAGTCATCGTTCAATTTCCATCGTCGAAAAATTCGTCAAGAATATGCCGAAAAAATTAAAGCGCTATTTGATGCATCAAATTTGGATGCTTTAATCGTACATTGGGATGGGAAAATAATCCCCGATGCAGTGCTATGTAAGAAAGTCGATAGATTACCCATAATTATTTCTAATGGTAGTTATGAGAAAATGCTGAGCGTACCAGCACTATTGAATGGACAAGGCAACTCTCAGGCTGAAGCAATTTACGAAGCTTTACATGATTGGGGCTTAATTGGAAAAGTTAAAGCGATTTTTTGTGATACGACAGCCTCGAATTTAGGATGTAGAAGTGGCGCAGCTCTGCTCTTGGAACAAAAGTTAGAGACTGATCTCCTATATTTGCCCTGTCGACATCACATATTCGAGATCATTTTAGCAGCTGTCTTTGAATGCAAATTACCTGGCACAAGTGGACCAAACGTCCTTTTGTTCAAACGTTTTCAAAGTTCATGGAACAATTTAGACAAAAGTAAATATCGTAATGGTTTAGAAAATCTTGATGAACAATTGGTTGATTCCTTGATAAACGTGGAACAGTTTATCAACGAAGTAGCCCGAGAAGTCCATCCTCGTGATGACTATAAAGAGTTATTGGAATTAAGTCGCATTTTTCTAGGTTTCACAGCTTCAGAAGCCATTCGATTCTGTAAGCCTGGTGCGCATCATCATGCTCGATGGATGGCTAAAGCCATCTATGCTCTCAAAATATACATTTTTCGAGAAAGTTTTAAATTAACAAAATCCGAAGAAAGAGGTCTGCTTGATG
Organism: Diplazon laetatorius; assembly: GCA_963662125.1. Lineage (NCBI taxonomy): Eukaryota > Metazoa > Arthropoda > Insecta > Hymenoptera > Ichneumonidae > Diplazon > Diplazon laetatorius. The sequence continues at coordinate 7,355,257 of OY759158.1, read as the reverse complement.
TTTGCAAGTTTGTCACTTTTGTTTATTTAAAAGCTTGGTATACAGCACCTTCTGCTTTGAAAGCACCGAACTGCGATTTACAACTGCTCAAAAATTTAGTGAGCTACCGACAAATTGATTCTATTGCAGCAGGTGCTGCTCTGAGAAAATTAATCAATCATTTGTGGTACTTAAATCCAGAAAGCACTGCAATAGCTTTTTTCGACGAGAAAGTTTCGATTGAGATAAAACAAAAAATGGTTCAATCCCTCGCCTTTACTTCAGACGAGAATACTGATTCTGTAAAAAGACATATTATCCATAAAGATAGTGGTGTTGAGCATTTGATGGACAAAGAATTGGATTACTTCATCGATCAGAAATCCTTAAAGTTTTTCGACAGATTTAAAATTAATCGAGAATTTCTCACGACGGATGTCGAAAAATGGTCCGAACAACAAGCGTTCCAAGAAGGCCGAGAAGTGGTAAAGAATTTGCGCGTTGTGAACGATATAGCCGAGAGAAACGTCAAGCTCACCGAAGAATACGTAAATGTATTGACGAAAGATGAAAATCAAAAACAATATTTATTACAAATAATTGCAGAATATTATAAAATGTTCTCGGATATTAACAAGAAAACGATTATTAAAAAGTTAAAAAAATAATTAAAAATCTTTTTTTTAATGTATGTTTAAAAAAATACATAAAAGCTTCGAATATTTCTCCTGGAAATGTTTCTTGAATTTTTTCTCCGCCAGAATCTACCATATGTGTACACCAATTTGAAGCTCGAACTCTTAACTTTTCAAAAACGTGTCGAAAAGTCAAATCCGTTCAGAACGAACGAAGTTATGACAATTTTTCGGGGCCGATAATATAGCACAACCCGCTACCGGGATGTACAACTTCAGAACCCTTCGGGCACGCCTAAATATCATTTTAAAATGGCCTGGATAGGCTCAAAAATCTTTTTTTAATGTATACTTTTTTTCTGGGAGGCGTGACAGAAGAAATTCGAAATTTGGGAAATAACGGACACCCTAATATATATATATATATATATATATATATATATATATATATGCCACTAGTTCTGGCAATTTCAAATAAGATTTGTAGTAAGATATATATATATATATAACAGAAATCATAATACTCATTGCTGTCAGCTCGAAAGCAAATTTTTTTTCCTTTCAATCGATGATATTTTTCTTGTCCCCTCGCAGTTATTAGATCCCGAAGGATCGACGATCGAAGAACCGTGGTAAAGAACTGTGGAAATTCACGAAATTTCGGAAAAAAAAACAAAATTCGATTATAAAAAGCACGTGTTCGATAATCTTGACATTTTGCGGATAAGAAATTAAGCACCATACGTGTTCGTTCGAAATTCTTGACGAAACTCAGCGTTTTCAACGATCGACGACGGACCGGTTTGGCAAAAGCAAAAGCAAAAAAAAAAAACGAAAAAAAAAAACATGTGTCACACGACCCCGGTGTCCCATTGTGTATGATACACAAGTATAGTGACGTTTGCGAAATCGCTGTTGTGTATGCCCATATCTCAGCATTTTCAACGACGAGCACGTATTAGCACGCAATGGCAATCGTCCAGAACCCACTCTCTCTCTCCCTCTCTTCTCTCTCTCTCGTTCTCCATCTTACACACACACGCGCGCTTGCGCACACACCCGCGCGCACATGCTCGCGAACAATGTCGACTCGCGTGCGGTGTATGTCATACGCGGCATAGCGAATGGGCTTTGTGCATCGACTGTTGTCGAGGGTAGGCTTTTCGACGCCGAAAACCGCGCTCGCAAATCCTCTCTTCTCTCTCTCTCTCTCTCTCTCTCTCTCGTCCGTGTGCCTAAAACTCCGGGCCGTCGGAATTCAAGTGGCCGAAGGACGGAGAACGAAGGGGAATGATGAGATGAATAGAGATGCGACCCGTCGTGATTTCGCGGGTACGCGCGTTAGACCGAGCCGCAGGGGCGGGGGCGGGGGTTAACTCCTTCTCCCCATGCCTCCCTCGTGGGAGTTCCGTACGAGCGCTCGTGATTTTCTCGTTCCTGTATTATCACTCTCTTTCTCACTCACACGCTTCAAACAATTATTTGCTCTCTTTCTCACTCACACGCTTCAAATAATCTTTTGCTCTCTTTCTCGAGCTTCATATCCTGAAGCTTCGACTCTCTCTCTCTCTCTCTCTCTCTCTCTCTCTCTCTCTCTCTCTCTCTCTCTCCTTGGCTAACACCTCGTCAGCGAAAAATCGTCGACAATGAATGCACTTTTAATAAATTGCCCTCAAGCTCGATTATCGCCGACGGCTTTGCGCTCCATCCCCTCCCCCCCCCCCCCTTCCCCACTTCCAGCCCACGACAAAGCTGGCCCTGCACCAGTCGTCCTGTGTCTCTGCCGCGTTTCGACCTTTGTTTCCAGCGCTTACACATTCATCCGGCCATCCTCTCGTACCCCCTTCTTCGGCTCTATCTCTACCACTCTCTATCGTGGGGACGGCACATTCCGATATCGTTCGCTGTATTAACGCGAGTCATACGTCGTATCACTCGTGATATGGAAATACCGGATTTATGAAAATTCGAACATGGAGCATTTTTTACTAATTATCTTTATTGCCTATATCTCGCGAGCTTTGGCCTCGGATTTTGTCGACGAATTGAAATTCAATGCGAAATATTGTCCGGAGGTGTTTGTGAATGTGAGAGTGCATTTGTAGATTGGAGATTTTAATATTGTATGACTGATGAATGTATGTTTTTTGTTGTTGTTATTGGTGCATGATTTAAAAAAAGAATAAATATTGACACGATTTTATTTTCTAAATGGACGATGAATGGATTTTAGGGTTTTTTTGAATCGCAAGGCTCATTCTTTTAGCCTTACAGTTTGTTAATCGAGAAATGAAAAAAAAAAATTGTTATGTTGTTGCTATGCGCACTATTTTTCATTTTATTTAATTAATTTATTTTCATATCGCGATTTTGGAGGACTTGGAGTTGATGCGACATTATTGAATTTGAAGTGCTCCAGTCCAGATAAATTAGACAATTCCGTAATAGAACAAAACAATTTGTCGTCTTTATTACTAGCTGAAATCACTAACTGCAATTTTCATTTTTCGATATCTCAGAATTTAAAAAACTAATTCACAAGTTTTAATTCATATTTCTTTCATCACTTTGGGTTTTCAATATCCGTGAGGCGCGTTCAAAGTTTAATTCTTCATGAGGGGTTTGCGTGCGGTAAATAGTTTGAGGAAAAAAAGTGTGTCAAGTGGTCTGCATCGCATTATGCCACGGCATCTACTTGTCTGCATTGTTTTTTTTCCAAATGTTCCAATTCTTAACCACCGCTTAATTGGATGTCAGTCAAGAGCCAAGTAATTGCACGGATGGCGCACAATTCTATTCGCCAATTACGTTCTTAATTATTTTCAACTGCACGTTATATCCGAAGTAGGCCATTGCAGAAAATTCAGTTTTTTTTCACCAAATAATATATTTTTCAGAAAAGTTCGACGGGTGAGGCTTTTTTTGTTGAGTTCATTGATTATGGGTCCTCCCATTCTCTCATTTATGTACCAATTAAGATAAAACGTGGTACCTAGACGTAATTCGATGACCCAAAAAGAAGAATGATGGGGTTAAATAAAAGAAAACAAATAAAAAATTGACCCCTCTCCCACAGATTAAAAAGTGAACTGGAAATTTTTCTCTGCTCACCCCCATCGAGTGACGTATCTATCAATAGGTCTCCTCAAATGCAATTCAAAATGTTTCGAGACTTTTTCATTTCAGCCCTTCAGTCACGAGATATTCGCTTTCAAAGTCTCCATCAGAGTGTCCCCCCTCTCTAATTCCTAAACCATCAATCTACGAAATTGGAAATAATTCCAGAATGTAGCTTTCAATTCGTACATTCGATCGAAACAGCAACCAACACCGTAGCAAAAATAGTTTACGAAAAGTATGAAAAATAAAAAGTTTCTATTAACGCTTTTTTTTTGTGGAGATTTCCATCTTTCGTCATTGGCTATTACAAATCTAATGACTACGAAATCCTATGATGTGCGTGTCCAACACGCTGTTTGGCTGGGTCATTTTTTTCAATCCGGGGAGGCAGCTTGCAACCATCTTAACGGATAATAAACGTGACACACATTATACACACCGACAATGAGTTCGGAACGTGCACACTTATTCGGAGACACACCGGTGTGCGAGCGGAGGTGGGGAATAAGCGAAAGTTGCGGGCAAGCGTTATATAAAATGCGACGTTCGTGGCTCGGGGCGATTAATCTTACCCGTGGAATTCCTTACATGCCGCACGATCCTGGTGGTCGTTGTTCGCGCTCGTTCGCTCCACTTTGCGCGGACGAAAATCTTCGTGGGTGTGAGACGCGCCATTGTGGCGTACCGTGAGGGTGAAAGGAGCGGAAAACAAAAAAGAATTCCGTAACAGTGCAATCCCTCGTAATTTTCGGAGCTTGCGAATACCAGCGGCAAATAACTTTTGCATTATCATTGGACTTGTCCTTTATGTCAACTACCACTTGATGTCTCGAAGCTACACAAAAATAAAAAAAATTCAACAAATAAATAAACTGGTCAAGTTATCCATATTTTTTCACGTTTTTTTATTCCTTAGATTGTTGCTTTGGCAGTATTATTTTATATTCTTTTTTCTTTGTATGATCTTTTAACGTGTTTTGGCAAAGGACGGTCTTGTTACAGTTGTAAATTCGTAAGATTATTTTCATCTCTTGGTTTTAGAGCGAGAACCCTAATTTACCAATGTTTTTTTTTTTTTTTTGGTTAGCTAATTTCGATATTATTATCGGGTTGGGCTCAAAACCCAGAACGAGCAACGTTCGAAAAGGCCGAAATTCGGGACGCGCAATGCTCGGGACGAAAATGCTTGGAACGGTCGAAAGTTAGAATATTATATATAGGTACAGTTGCGTACCTCGTCCGCCGGCCGCGAGACTACAGTGCTCGACTTTCGAGCTTCGATCATATCACGAAAATAAGAAAAATTCCAATTTTTCAGTTGACTCAACCCCCATTAGAAAAAATGTTTACTCCCAATCTGAGTCTTGAAAAAATATGGCAATTAGTGAAAATTGGCCTTGTGATTATGTCTGACAGTAAAAATATTATCGAGAAATGCGTAAATGAAGAAAATATGATTTGTTGAAGTGTCAAACTAAAATATTTTCATAAAACAATGGTTCAACGTTTACATAGCTGCCGTTGTTACGCAAAAATATGAAAAAAAATATGAAAAAAAGTGAAAAAAAATGGAAACCGCAAAAACTGTGTATGTGCAGCATATTCTTTTCGCTGTGTTAGTTCAGCTTTGGCCTCTCGCCCAGCTGCCGGTCATCCTGTCTGTGTCCGAGAGGCAGCAAAACATTCGAGCGTCCGACGTTGCAACTATTTCTTTCTTTTCGCGTGACAATCCGAATTACATTTCGTTTCGAGTTTCGTTCTCTTCGTACGTACGAACGTTGAAAGAACACGACACTCGTCAACCCCTTACGCTCAGACTTTTAGTCGACCCACTTTTCGTTGAATTGTAACGCTCGAACAGTCCTTCTTGTTTTTTTTTTCTTTCCAATGAGAAAGAAAAATCGTATTTGCTTTTTCCATTGGAAATTTCATTCGCGCTTCGTCACTCGCACTCTGAGTATTATTTTCATTTTATTTTATTTTTACTTCGAAAAATCGTGCCTCGAAAGCGTATAGAAAAAGCGGCGTTGAGTTCGACGAACGAATGGAATGGAAAACGTAGTGAGGAGCAGCGGGAAAAGTGCTGTAATGCCCTCGAACAACGAATTTTCGTTGCGACGTAAAAACTCGATCCACTCGTCGAACAAAATAGTTTTTTTTCAAATTCGTCAAATATTTTTTTTTCGAGCTAATGATCGATTTTTCGGTCTCACTGCAATCAACGTGCATTTTTCGAAATTTTGAGAATGTCGAAATGTCATTTTTACATTTCAACTCACGTTGAAATGTAAAAATGTAAATGTCTTCTTCGTGTCTTAATTTTTGAAACATCATTGTGATTTCGTCCATTCAAATGATACCAGAATCTTTTTTTTTTCATTTCCACGTTCCTTTCAGGTGTAATCGGCGCGAGAGCGAAAGAAGGAAACATCTTTGAACCGGGCGAGAAGACGAGATTCTCATTTACAGACCTCGGTAATTGAATGTTAAATTATTCTCTCAGTAAGCTCGTTCTTTTCTGTAACGGTAACGGATGCGGAGAATTGTGGAAGGGCGGGGGGAAAAACGCAGTTAGAAAAAGGTTTTTTTTTTTTCAAATAAATTGCTGAACGGTAATTTTCTTAGGTTTATGCGTCGAGGGTGAGGGTTTTATCATAACAAAAATGTATACATATGTACGGTAAGTACACGAAGTTGTGAGTTGAGCCGGAGCTACGCGTATACTTTATCGCGAAAAAAGGGGAAGTATGAGGGGTTACGAGCTACCCTACTTGTGTATTATTAACCAGGTGGGTAATCGTAAAAAAAAAAAAAAAAACGAAATAAACATTAACTAGTCTCCTCGCTGTGAAGTTGTGTACCCCGTAAATTGTTGCCACCTTCGAGACCTTCGGTACTCTCTCGTGGCAAACTTCACCACGAAGTTTTGCCATCGAAAGTTGGCAACTCAAACTCCGCAACGAATAAAATACAAAATTCTAAACACGAAAATCTGGGTTTGATTTTTCTAAGTGTTTGAAGTGTTGAAATAAAAAAAATGTCAATTGTCTCCACAGCCAGTTCACCCCTTTTGTTCGACGGTCTCTTCGTAAATAATTTGATAATCTTTTTACAATGTCAATGGAAATAATATTTGTTTGTAAAACGAAGAAAAAAATAATTACGTATGTTTTGTTAATTCATCGCTGATAAGAAAATTATCACTTGTGACGAGATTTACAATGTAATTTGGGTGATTATAATATAAATACATATAATATATATGATTCATAAATTTACAGGTATTATAACATAATTATAATCTATAAAACAATAAAGTTATAATAATATCAATAGTATCATTAGTGTGTTTTGATTATTCGTACACGTGTAGCTGTTCATCAGTTTAACGGCATAATTTTTATTTTTAAGTCATTCAAGTTAGTTTCGTTGATTAAAATTTTTTTTGTACCGAAAAAAAAAAAACAATTTTATCAAATTTTCACGATGTTCTTGCGATTACCGTGATAATCTCGAGAACTTGGACCAACACCGGAACCCAAGCGAGCGCAGAATCTTGTTCGTTCCGAGTATTTTTCGCGCGAACTCGTCGGTGAAGAGTCTTTGCATATATACCCGGTGCTCGTAATACACGAGTTCCGGCTTCTCTGTAGGCACAGTTTCCGCTCGGCTAATGACGAGAGCGTCTACCCTGTTTCCGCCAATTGTTTTACTTCGTCGTCGCGGCTTTTCTCGGTTCGACCTTATTCCTCCACCTCCATTATCCATTCTCGTCCAATTTCACATTCACTATTTCATCGCGTAATTGTTTCGTGTAAAATAAAGAAAATGAAGATTCTCATCGTAGTTCACGATCAACCATTGGGTTGGCCTCATAAATTTGGATATTCATGAATATATCGTGTGCATTATAGGCGCATGTTGTTGCATTATCAACACCGCAAATTTCCAGACACCCAACGGACTAATTATTCTCGCGAAACTATGTTGAAACTCCAACGACTCGCGGACTTAAGTGACAACGGTAATGCATTAGCGCGGAGACTTAGAGAACGGCCACGTGTGATGGTAAAGGAAATTTCAAAAGTTTTCAAGCCGTACAGGTTCGGTTGGCAATGAGGAGTCCGAGTGACAATGTGGCCAGATAATCTGCCTGGAATCTAGATAACAGTGTCCTTGACACAGATCGCATAGTCGAATGGAAGGCAATCGGAAGGTGATGATCGACGATTGTGAGAGTTATACAGGGTGTCCCAAAATTCGCGCACGTGAGATGTACCATCGGAATCCACGTACAATTTAAGAGAAATACGTACATCGTCAGTTTTTTTTCCGATAACGCTTGGTTTTAGAGATTTGAGGCTTGGCTATTGCAAGATACGAACCAATCAGGGGTGAGATGTAGACGTTAAGTTGGCTTCCGTTTCTACTTCGAAAAACGATGATACCAACGCAAAAGATGTGACGTCAGAATTGAAAATCTGTTGAGTCGTGTGATTCAAAAGCTACGACAAGTGCAAAATTTCGTGATAAATCTTATTATTAAAAAAATTGAATGACCACTGAATATAGGTATTTTATAAGGGTGAACTCGATTTTAAATTTGGATCGAACACGTCACGAAAAAAAAAAATCAAATTTTTTAGGTGTTTCTTACCTCTTAAGTCGGTATGGGCGTGTTTTCTGAATGTGGCGTGAGTTCAACCGAGTTCAGTAGTCCGAATAGGTGAAATAGTTGTATGGATGTCTATTTTGAGCTCCCGATTCTCGACGACCGTATCGACAAAATACATCATTTCACTCTCTTCCCAGAATCGCGATAGATCTCTCGGCAACAATTTTCTTGACCATGACTTGACCAACTTTGTGACAAGTTCAAGCCACGTCAATGGTAGAGGACCGGTCAGGAGGGGCAAGGGCGAATGGGGTCGTCCGAGCGAGATCAATCTCCGGATGGGGCAGTGACGGTGGAATCGGATAGAGGTTCCACGAAAAAGGCAAAGCAACCTCCGACCTCCACCATTCTTCGCTGTCCGTCTCCCGATAGTTGACCTACTCCTGATCTCTCACACCTTCGATTAACCCGTTGCGGTCACTCGGGGTCCACTGGACCCCAGGCCAACTTAATGGCGTCTATGCAATAAAAATACCATTCTTCAACATTATTTTTACCATTTAAACTTACATTTTTCGACATCGACCAAAAGTCTTGCGTTCAAACTTCAAAATAAATATATTTTTTTTCTTCCCATAAAAGCTCTATTTTTTCGCAAAAATATAATATCTCAAGAGTAGGAAGGCGCAAGTATTTTCACCATATGACAAAAATTAAATTTTTCACAATTTTTTTTTGTTTGTAAAAGAAGTCGAGTTTCGTGAATTTTTTTTCTCATCGTGTTTTGACCACTTTAAAATCAAACAGGAGCCAATGACCATTGGATTGTTTGGAAAACATGTCAAATCTAAGTTTGGTGCAAGATTTGAGTCGATACATTGAAAAGAACGCAGATGGGTTGGGTTGTTGTGAGTGGGATTCGTTGGACCCCATATGTGACCGATGTGTTATTATTTGGAGGTGTGACCCCACCGGGTCAAGTGAAATTCGTTGACCCAATGTCACGTGTTACCATTTGCCTCATCGTTGACCGTTGTCAACCTCTTGCCGTCGCAAAGACGCTTCTTCGCCATTTGCACCAAGACGGCACATTCGTTGACCTTCACTACTTCGTCTCTGCTCATTGCGAACGTTCGTGTGCTCGTAATCCGGATGAATGAAAAAAAATAAATAAATGAATGTGCGAGTGAAACTCGCGCTGGAGGCAGTCGAGAGAGAGAGAGAGAGAGAGAGTGAAGTTCCATCGAGTCTGAGTGGCGCATAGTGAAGTAGTCCTCGATTAAAACCGTGGAGAGTGCAGTGCGTGGCTAAGCCGTTGAGAATGGCGACGTGGTTCAAGCTGAAAAGTTCTTCGAGGGTGGCTTATTTCGGCGGAAAAGGGCTTTACAGAACGCATCGCGAGCTTGCGCGCGCCGTTGGGCTTCCAAGGATTTTTGCACTCGCGTTTTCGCACTTTTCCTGTCCCCTCGACAATTGGTTCCCCCGTTAAGCCGAACTCTGTAAACATGTTTTTTTTTCTTTCATCGTCCCCTTTTTTGTGGGTTTCGCTTGTTCGGTTGAATTACGTTTGCAATTTTCATCACACTGAAAAGAAAAAAAAAACAAATAAATCTTTCAAATGGTAACATATAATTTTCAGCACCTTTGAAAGGTAACACTGGGTCACGCGTTTCTGACGCTTTGAAAAGTCCGGTAAAGTGATGTACAAAAATTCTGCAAAATACATGAAATCTCTTTAACTATCCTGGTACAAGGATCAATCACAATATTGCTGATTGGATGATTTGTTCGAGCAATATAATCGAATGAACAAATAAAAATGTGAAGAACGTACCATTTGGACAAGTCACCAGTGACCCAGTTCCATTATTTAAGGGTTATTATTGATTCTTATAAAATTAATACGACGACGAAGGATGTCCAAAATAATACTTCACTGATTCCAACTGAAATTATGAGAAAATTTTTGAGCCTACTCGAAATATTAAAAAAATATTGTTTCTCGACAAGCTCGCGAATCAACTGTTTTCAAGTCGATGATTCATTTTTTCCAATTCACGCATATTCAATTGGTGGACCTCGCAAAACCGATCGAATGAATTACAATTATCGCGAATCGAAGCACCGACGAGTGACCCAAGTATTCCAATTTGTCGCAAATCACGTCTTTCGTCCAGGACGAGCAACGAGCTTTTAAAAGTCAAAGAAGTTATCAAGGGTCGACTAAGACGATCGAACGACGTCTCTTTCATCGAGCATTCGAGTTCTCGATCGAAACAGCTGAACTCCATCCCGCCCCCCCACCCTTAAATCAGGAACATGGTAATGCACACTCGAAGGGTTTGAGATTTTGCAAAAAGTTTGAACGAGGTGCTTGAAGAATTTTCGAGTTTGATCGAGGACCGAGTACCGATGACGCGGACACGTAAATCAAAGAGTAACCGCAACTCCGGGAGGAGGGAGCGTTAAGGGGGGGGGGGCGGGTTGGGTTCTTGCGTCGTTTACGTCGGTTTTCTTGGAAGATCCGAACTGCGTGGTCCGACAACACCACCCTCAACGTGCCAGGTTCGAACAAGAAAGACGGGACGAGTTCTTTGGCAAGAGGCTGGTGTGGTGACTGTAACCGCGTTTGGTATGCCCCTCCCCTCCCACCCTCCCCTCCACCCCTAAAACGAACTGCAACTCCGGCAGTGCTGGTGGTTAGTGCCAGTTCTTGGTTGTGCTACTTGTACGGCCAAGTTCCCTCGGCCCAAGCACGACCCGGAGCACTTCGTGGTGCCTTGTTAAGTTTCCATGGGGTTACGATGCGCCATGGCTACGAAGCTACTCCCCCCTCTCTCTCTCTCTCTTTCTCTCTCTCTCTCTCTCTCTCTCTCTCTCTCTCTCTCTCTCTCTCGCTCTTTCTCGAGAGCCCGAGCTAGCCGCGTTAGCAAGTTTTCGTCGAATAAGGGTTAAGGACTTTTAAAACTTTCCTCGTCGGCCTGCACATTCGCCACAGAGTACACTTTGCCACGGGTTTGGGAATTTGCGTAAACCATCGTGAACATTATATTTTGCGATCGCCCATGGCGTTTTTCAAAGTGGAAATAATATTTTGTTATTTTTTTTTGTTTTATTTTTTTTTTATTTTTTTTTTTACGTTTTTTTCATCAATTTTTTTTTCGAGATAACGAGTAGTTTCAGCGATGGAGGGGGCGGGGGGACAAACGGCCCCCACGATACATGGGATCGCGAAAACCGCATCGTCTTGTCGGTTACGAAGTGGCCGAACGGATTTAAGGAAATTCGCCCGGAGCACGCGGTGTGTTTCGCGAAAGTTTCGACCCTTGAAACTTGGAACGTTGGGGTTGGTTCAAAGCCTTTATGAACTGCCCTGTGTGTGAGGGAAGCTGAAGGTCTTATGTCTTGCGCATGAGCTTTTTGTCGCGTCGTATTTTTATCGTTGATGAATCAACGACTTTTCGTGACATTTACGTTTAATGGGTTTGCTTTTTGTTGTCTGTGTTAAAATCATTCGTTTAAAATATTTTTTGCTAGAGTGAATAATTTATTTTCATTTGTTGTTCATTCTTTCTAAACATATACATATATGTATATATATATTAGGGTATGTCCAGGAAATGCTAAGCTCTTCGATTTTTTCTTTAGTTTTGTCTGAATTTATTTCCCAAAACATCATCTCGAAAATGGGTAGAAACGTGAGAAGACTTCTTAAGGTGCTTCGTTCAAAAAGTACCGAGGTGCATCAAGGACGTAAAGCGGATCTTGTCTCCCGTGATTGCAGCCTTCACCTTGCTCGAGCAACAACTTCACACTCGCGAAAGTCGCCTTCCCCACTTCTTTGACACACAATACACCAATTTACAAGCAACCATTTTTTTTTTCACAAACCCAACACGCAATGCACGCGAGATACCATTATCAACACGACGTACACGTCACAGACCATCCGGTGTTTTCAAGAATATCCGTTTGCAACTCGGGAAGAGGCATAACAATGGAAAGTAAGTCGAAAAGGATGGGCAAGTCGTCGAGCGTGTGTGTATCGGTGTAAAAGTGTTGAGACCGAGAGTACAGGATTGTCGAGCTGGAGCGAGTGAGTTAGTTAGTGACTTTAGTTGCTCTTACGAAATAAGATTAAGGGCTTTGGAAAAGTTTTCTCATCGTCGTCGTCGTTGTCGTCGTCGTCGGGTTCTTGTTTCACCGTGTGGGGCATCCCGTATCGTCGACGTTCCCTTTGTGCGACCTTTACCATTTCATTCTACAAACTAATGTTTCGCATTAAATACCGTAGAACCGCGTGTTGGTTCGCCCGGCCCGACCGATACACGGAATACAATGAGCGTGTTAAGGGGGGTGGTAAAGGCTTCAGCATAAAAAAAGAACACTTTTTTGCAATTTTTTTTTATAAATGTGGATAGAGCAAATCCATTAAAACCTTTTGGATATTATTAAGTATCGTTTCGATAACGCTCTGTAATTTTTATGCGAAAATATCGACAAACAAGCCGGTGACAGATCTTTCCCAACAACGTCTTTGACAAAAAAAAAAAAAAAACGTTTTGCGGTGTTAACTGTATCTCACCTGGAAATTATCTGAAATCAAAGATCATTTCAATTTAGTCGAAGTATCATAAAATCCTCCCACCTGCGGTCTGAGATTATTGTGCTTTTTGTTTTTTTAATTTTCGGTGGTCTTTCGAAGTGAAAACTGCTATTTTTCACGAAAAATTTCGTCATTTTGTGAGTGAAAAACTCTCTAAATGTGAAAAAAAATATTCTGAAACACAACGGTGGGAGGAGGTATTTTATGTGTAGAAAGTGTGTACCGAGTTTCAAATGAATCGCTAATATCGTTTTCAAATGGCAGTTAAAACGGACTTTTGAAAAGTGGTTTTGAGAAAAAAGCGTTTGAAATTTTAAAAGCTAAAAAAGTGAAAAGAAAAAGTTTCGATGCCATCAGCCTTTATTTCCAAGCCCGAGCCTTATCCTGGTGCCCTGGTCAGCTGTTCACTGCCGTTCCGACTGCCCTCAGCTGTCGGAGCTACGGTGTCAGAGGAGAGGGGACTAACTATTCAATGACTTCTAGAGTTTTGGTCCGATTGACTTCAAATCTTGAGACTACATTCTTAAAATGTTCAACTATAAGAAAAAAAACAACTTTTCACCCCCCCCCCCTTAACGCGTGGACCATATCCGCAAAAGTGTTATACCGCACGAGTGAAAAAAAGCTCGGTCGACTATTGCGGCTGGTTTCTCAACTGCGCCGACCGCAAAGTGTGCTTGCGGTAGTCTCGAGAGTCGCGTGTGTATATAGGGCGATGGAAAAATGGTTTTGGAAGGTGGAAGAGCGGTGGGGTACGCTGTACGTGGTGACCCCCTCCCCCCTCCCGGCCCCGTGGCCGATAGCCACTCTCGTTGATAACGCTGTAATCGCGTTAACGGCCCTCTTCAGGGCCGTCGACTCAGCGTTCAAGACGACGACGATGACAACGATGGCGACCGGGGACTAACGTTCCTCGACGAGGAGTTTAAGTGGTGAACGACCGAGATGACGATGATTACCTTTGGCTTTTCCACGGCCACTTCGATGTATTCGCTTTATATATATATATATATATATATATATATATATATATATATATATATATATGATTGTGGATTTTCATGAGAACCACTTGGATCGCAAAATCGTTTCATTGTCGTAGACTCTTAATCTTCGAAAAGTAATTCGACGTCTTTATTTATTTTTTTTCGGCTTTTTTAAATCTTTTCTTTTTGGAAAATCATAAAATCGATTCAGCCATGGTTGGCATTTTTTTTTATTTCAACGTAGAGTAAGTTCTGGTGATAGATGTGTTCATCTCTTCCGGACAATTTGAACGACCTCGATCTTACGATTTTCCGCAAAACCGAAATCACGAGCTTTGTTAACAACATTTTTTGGAAAACATGTACGAAGACTCCGGCTATATTCTTGGTTTCATTAAATTCAATTTTTACATAATTACCGTGGCCATGTAGAAAAAAAAGAGTGCCAACTCACCCGTACTGACTTACTTTATCGTACGACGTCAACGAAATTGTGGATAAAAATCGGTCACAGTTTCTCAGCTCGAGACAACATTGCAACGCTTGGCCAAGCTTTTATTTCGATAAAGTGGGTCAAACCTATCAAGCACCGTTCATCAACGATCGTATCAATAACGTTGAACAATCACAGTTTGGACGCATCAAAGTAAAAGCCAAGCCACTCTACGCATCGTCGTGCGAAAAAAAAAAACAAGAAAAACTGTCCGATCGAGAACGTTGAACCAAAAAAAGTAGAAAAAAAAAAAACGAATAATGTTGACCGTCGCACGACCGAAGCTTCGCAAACAATGTTGCCCACTCTCGATCACGGGTATTCGACAATTTTGTCCGTCGAACAAATGTAAACGGGTCCTCGATTGAAGTTGTTTGTTTTTTTTTCTCGCTTGTCACGGATAACTAACGACTCTTAAAATCGTTCAATTGTGAAGTATACTCGTTGAGGATTTTTCGTACTGCGTCAAGTTTTGTTTAATTTCATTTATTCATTTTTTTTAAATGTATTTAATTTTTTTCCCCCACTCTGATGCTTTGCGTCAAGTTTTTGTTGTTTAAAAAAATTTTTTTTTATTCATTTAATTTTTTTTGCCGTCACTCTGATGGTTCACGTAGGCACACACTCGTGGTGTACTGGCACTCGTGGCAATGACGGTTGTCGCGACCCTCTGGGCTCTCGTTCTGTCTCTACGTATATATTATATCTCTACGTATATATATATGTATCTATATATATATATATATATACACCATTCGCACTAACGTACGTGTGGCACATGCGAGCAGTGTTGACCGGTTCGCCGACTAGCCACTGGCGACACCGAATCATTGCTTGTTTTGGTTAAATTTACGTTTCGTTTTTTTATTTTATTTTTTTCGTTCCAGATTTTTTTTTCTCCGTTTCACAATCGCCGGCAGGAAAATCGCGGGATTGGTTGCCGCGCGATTGATCAAGTGACCACAAAGCAATTCACCACCGATATTACGAGTGGGCGTTACTCTGGCTTCGCACACACACACACACACACACACACTTGTTATTTCGATTTGTCTCTACCGCGGACTATTCCGCACGTGGTTATCATTCTCGTATTTTCTGTGCAATGGGAGAAAAGGAGAGAGAGAGAGAGAGAGAGAGAGAGAGAGAGAGAGAGAGAGAGAGAGAGAGAGAGAGAGAGAGAGAGAGAGAGAGAGAGAGAGGAATAGAGAGAAAGAAAGAGAAAGAGAGAGGCACGTGACTGCCTCGACAAAGAATCGAGAGTCCACTCGCTGCTCATGGTACTCGATCTGTAATTCATTTTCCGGGCTCTTCGTCGATTGGAATGTGTTTCGCAGCTGTTACCATTATTATCCCATTCGTTCGGAAATATCGTTCGAAACGCGACGAAAGCTCGACGTTCCCGCGATTTTCCGAGACTTTCATATATATGTATATATATATATATGACCCGACCGCGATATACACTGGGGGCACTGTGGCAGATGTACGGTCACCTGCATGTGCAATTAAATAATTTTATAGGTATATACACACACACACACGGGGGGGTCGGTGTGATAACAGTAACGGACATTAGCATACCGTAATACGTGGGGCTGACATGCCTTGTGAAAATGAAAACCGAGAACACGATTGATCGCGAACAATTAGGATCGAACGAATATATGATATTGTATATGTGTACACAATACTCAAGCGGTTTTTAATTATTCGTGTTTGATTAATATTTGTTTTTCTCGTCGTATATAATGCCGTTGGTTGCTGTCAGGATGACTGCGATGAAGGGATTGATGGGGGGGGGGGGAGGTTTCAATTAATAATTGATAACCATTGAACTGTCAGAAGTACAAATACAGAATATATCAATTTTATTTTTTTTTTGGCTTTCCAGACCATGATATTATTTGTTTTTTTTTCTATCGACAGTGAATTGACGCGGAAATTTATTAATGTATTGATAGTGTTTGGAGAGGGGGGGGGTGTTTAGTGTGTAATTTCTGTCGTTACGTGAAATCGAGAATTTCAGAGTCTTCCATTGTTATCGACATATCAATATATCAATTTTGTTATCGAATCGTCAGAAATACAAATATAAAGTATAGAATCTACTGTTTTCTGTTTACTTTCAAGACCATGGAATATGTTTATTCAATTTTTTTGTTTCTGTATTATCGGCACTAAACGAACATGGAAATCAAAGAGTTAGCGCTGCTTTCATCCCCCGAAAGAAAAAAAAAACACTTTTTTTGGGGTTTTTTTTTCAAACGAGTTTTATTATCATGGGAAAAATGTTTTTCCATATGAAAAATCAATAACTAATTTATCGTTAGCTCGTGAAATTTTTTCGGTCATTCGTTTGTCGTATCGCGTGGCCATTGCTCGCGAGAGATGCTTCCGACGTGAGCTTTCGCGTGCAATCACCGTCACATCACCGAGATGACACACACACACACGCGCACACACTCGGCCGCGGGCAACGTCGGCGTGCACGCCAGCGTTAATTCTCGTCGTGTCCTGGATATTATTGTTGCTCCGTTTGCGGCACTCTCGCTTCTGTTTCTGATTGTCCGAGAGTCGGGCGCTGACTGTGCGAACGAATGATATGGAATTGTGTGGCACGGTCAAATTGTGCATGTGTATGTGTATGTGTATGTGTATGTGTGTGTGTGTGTGTTGTGAGTATTCGTGCGCAAGAAACCGGATATGGCGACGGTAAATTTTAATTATGCCGTATCATATCTGCGCCGCAGGTTGCTGCGTGAAATCCCGAGGCTATCCGCATTCTGATTACGACGCGGCAATAACGTCACGAAATGCTCGATATATATATATATATATGTATATATGAAGAAGGACATCCCAAATAACCGAATTGAAACCCTTCTATTTCCCGATGTGGTCGATGATTTTTTTTTTTAGTATCTTTTGGACCCTACGGTCTTACTAATTTTTTTTGAGATTTTTTGGATTCCCCCTTCTCCCTTCTCCTCATCGCACCCTTTTTTCATCAAGAGATAACTGCTATTTCGATCGTTTTTGATTGAATAATATTTTTTTTTTTAGATCAAAATTGAGGAACTTATTTTTTGTAAATTGGAGTGGGAATCACGTTCCTAATATTATTTTTATTATTTTTCTAAATTTTGAAGAATAAAAACATCGAGCTTCCTTTGAAATGTCAATACGGGATAATGATTTCTTATCTGAAAAAAAAGAGAAAAGTTAAATTGATCTTGCTGAAAATCGATATTTCGATTATTTTTCATGGAAGATCAATTTCGTTTTTATAAAAAAGAATCAAGAAATCATTAAAGATGAGTGCGGTTTTACGCTCTCTTCGTTCGCTTTAAACCGCATTTACACACCTTGAGATATAGAAATTCGTACGATACTTGTACGAAAAATGTTTTCTGGACTCGTGTGATTGCAACACTGGACTTCGGCTCGTTCTGCAAACTCACACTCGTCAGAAATTTTTGTTTTCGTACTAGTGTGATAATATGATATTTCATCAAAAGTAATGGTAATACCGATTTTTTTGCAGGATAAATTCTATTTTTCATTTTTTTTCTGTCTACATAGGAAACCAATATAACTGTACAACATATAAAAATTTCGTAAACACTCAATTTTCGTTTAAGTTGCAAAACTCGTTTGCGGGAAGGCGAGTCCAGCGCTGCGTCGGCCATCGAACGAACCAGACGGGGTACATATAACGCCCCCAAAAAAAGCGGCTCGGTTCCCACGGGGAACCGAGAGAAAACGCAACATCCGCTTGTCTCAGTCGGAGCTCGAAAAAAATGTAAAAGAAGAACGGGACGTGAAAAAAAAAAGATGGTTTCCCGAAAGTTGCGAAAAAGGTCGGAAGGCTGGAGGGGCTATTTAGAGCTTGCGAGTGTGGGCAGGTGGGCAGCTCCTCATGGCGAACGCGAGTACGGGGCCCCACGTTTTTCTTCCTTCTCCTGTGCGCTAACGTCCCCCGCTTCGGTTTTTGCGCGTATTTTTTTTTGTCCCGGCGCGCGCGCGCGCGCGGCGAGTACTCCGCTACAGCGAGGTACAGACGAGCGGATACGCAAGCTCGGGAGAGGGCTCGAGTGCGTTTCAACCCCTCGCCGTGGCGAACTCGGTCGGTCGGCCGAGAGACGCGGCGGGGGCGACGGGGAAAGCGGGTTTAATGGCGTTAATAGCCACTCGTTGCACCCTCTTGGCCTCTCCTTATCTCTCTGATAATTCGCTTTCGCTCTTCGTGTAATACCAGATGGAGTCCGGAAACCCCGTACTCGCGAATAAAAGTACAAAAGGGCGGAGTCGTCGGGAAACGTGGGAGAGGAAAGACGTGGAGATCGTAAATGGAAACAGAAATCTTATTACACTAATCCACTCTGACCTTTTTTTTTTAATTTTAATGGTTTAGTAGTTTTTTTTTTTCGTTTTTTTTGTTGGATTTCTCATCAAATTTATTTGTTTATTCATCTTCATTCGTAATGTCTGGATAATATTATTCGCGAGTTGTTAGCGATTAACCAAAATTGGGCGAATACGAATTTTTTGCTTTGAAATTGCAATCTGAATAATGTATTTGTGTGACCTCAAAACAGAAAAGTTTGTTTTTGATAATTTTTAAAATATTTAATACACCATGGTGCGCGATACACGTGGAAGTAAATTACAGAATGAAACACGAAATACAGGTCCATCCATAAAAATGGTATAAAACAAAATTTTTGCAAAACAGTCATTTAAAAAACATGCGATAATTTTGAAATTCATATAAATCGAGATTACTTATTGTAAAATATTTTATGAAATAGAAATAGATGAAATATATTTCTGAAGGGGCCCCGAATCATAAGGGCCTCTTCCTAAAAAAAACAACAAAAAAATATCCAGATCGTCCATTGCCAAAACGTTACCAAACATGGAATGTATTTATGAAGCAGGAGGAAAGAGGTTTGAAATTCATGTGTGTGTGAGGAGGAGGGGGGGAGGGGGGTTGGTGGGTTAGTGGTGGTTAGTCGATATGACCTATTGCTAATTCTAAGTGATGGAAACAAAAATGTTACCACACTGATCAACTTTTTTTGAAAAATAGTTATTCATAGTTATTTTTTTTTTTTTTCGATTTTCATAAAGTATTTCTCACCAATTTTTTTCCTTCATTTATCTCATTTTTTAATCCTTGAATAATATCATTCGTGTCCTTAGCGATTAGCCGAAATGAAGTAAATACGCATTTTTTAAATTCAAATTGTAATTCGAAGAATGTATTTATGGACCAGGAGAAAAATTGTTTGGAATTCTTGTGTGTGTGAGTGTGTGATGAGAAGGGGGAGGGAGAGGGCTGGTGGTGGTTTAGTCGGTATGACCTATTGCTAATTGTATGTATCGACGTAAATTTCGACGTGTGCCTCTACCGCCCCTCCCCTCTCCCCCCGCGATCCATCGACCAATTAGTCTCTGCACGTGCTCTCAACGTGGACTTTGTCGTTGCAGTTTCACGTCGCGTAATTTGAAAGGATTCCGTGCGAGAGAGAGAGAGAGAGAGAGAAAGAGAGAGAGAAAGAGAGAAAACCAAGCTAATTACGCTAGTCGGGTCATTAGTGTTGCAGCGCGTTACCGAACCCGTGCCGCGATATGACGATATGACAGAGAAATCGGTCAGTTCGTGGCGCGAGAGACCGAACAGCACGTTGACGGAAAATCGGTGTAGGTACACGTTCGACGAACGGTTACGACGTACATAAATATATATATATATGTGTGTATGGTGTACGTAACTAGTTTGCATGCGTGTCCGGAACTGGTAAATCCATCGAAATCCCGGTCGTTCAGAGTCGAACGCGGTCGTCGGTCGGGAATACTTTTGTAATGCAATCGAATTGGAATGTGTCATTACCATTGTTCGAGATAACTGCAATCCTGTGACAGTTGCATCGACAATTTCATTCGTGTGAGATTATTTATTTATTTATTTATTTATTTGCTATCACCTACAAGAACGATTTGATCACGCTTTACTCGTGGTCGTGTGGAAATTTGTGGAAAAAAAAAACGAAAATTGATTCGCAAAAAATTGAGACATTTTTTTGGATTGATATTGTTTGGACACATTGCGAAAAGCTTCGGTAATAATAATTTTGCAAATTTTTTTATTTAGATTTTGATAATATTTTGATTATTCATAAGAAAAAATAATAATCAAGAATCTGAAAATATTCGATGGACTATGTTTCGAATATTGCGAGAAGCTTCGGTGATAATAATCTTATAATCATGCGAATGAAATATCCCAATGGCAATCTTAATAAAAATTCAACAAAAATAATAATTAACATCAATATTAGAAACGCGAACTACAGGTATAATTAATTTTCGGTGGATCGGTCATTGAGTTTGCTTTTATTTCTAACTCGTCATCCATATGCTTCGTGGGCAACAGGTGAATGCGAGTAAATAAAAATTGAAACAAAAAAAAAAAATTTCGATAACCAAATTGACCATTGATCGTAGCAATTTGGATTTTCTCAAGAACGGAAGTGACTATCAAACTTTATTCCTCAACGTTTGAGAAAGCGATAGTCGTGAGTCCCTCTCTCGATCGTTTATGTATATATATATATATAGATGATCGTTGTACAGAACGATACCTATCAATCGGCCTTTGTGTCTGTCCTAACGGACGACCGACGTCTATCCTCCTCCCTCCTAAGTCTTCCTCTCTCGTACTCTCTTTTCGTTCGGGGGTCCTTTCCCGGATGTCAGATTGGTCGTTTTGACGGGACCAAGAGACCCCCCGAGCGACAACACGCTATACACCCGTATAAACGCGATAGTCACAGCCCGTTATACCGATCGACACGACAAACGGACAACCCAGACGTTTTTCGAGCCGTGCACTCACAAACACAACCCCCACCACAATAACCCGACTGACGATTGTTTCACCAATCAATCCATTCTTCGCGCTTCTGAGCTCGCTTGGCCCACCGGCTTCCCGATTTCCAACCCTTCGTGCCCGTTCTTCATCGTGTTTCCTCGATGGTTTGCCGGGTCTTTGTCCCTCCGGGGTGCTCTTCCGGGAAACATTTTCATGCTCCCATTCAGTTCTCTTCTTCCCAGTCTTTTCTTCCTACGTCCACGACGGACAAGGAAACCAAGTTTTTATCTTTCGCTCTGTCTCTCTCTCTCTCTCTCTCTCTCTCTCTCTCTCTCTCTCTCTCTCTCTCTCTTTCTCTCTCTCTCTCTTTACGTCCCTAGCAATTTTTCATCCTAACCCCCTCCCCCTGCCTTGCCATCCTTTATTTGTGTCACTTTTTCTCTTGATCTCCATCTTTTTTCTTTTTATTTCCTCGTTGAGCCATTGTCGGCCAATTGCAAAAGACCGAGGCGCGATCGCTCGTTCTCTCGTTTCTTCCTGTTCCACGTTCTCATTTGCTCGTTCGCGTTTAGTTTTCTTTTGCGCGTTTTCCCGGTCCCACTGCCGCGTCTTGGCGAGTTCTGAATGAAGGCGCGGGCGGGGGCAGGGGGTGTGGAAAGACGACCGGGGTTTCTTTGGCCGGGAGGACTCTTTCATCGTCGAATCGAAACGAGACGGATGAAACGCGTGATTCGGTGTGTGGAAGTTGGGAGTAGAAAGAGAGAACGCTCTGTGTGTGCGGGAGACTACGGTCGCACGAAGCGACGCGAAAGCCGATGTTTCACGTTGGCCTCGTTTGCGTTTGGAGCAATGCTTTGCCGCGGTGCTTCTTCGCTCTCCACGAATTCACTACGTTTCTCAATGTGACGTTCAATTTCATCTTCGAAAGCTCTTCGCTGTGTGTATGTGTGTTTTTTTAATGTTTTTTTTATCGTCCACTCGGCAGTTTCTTCGAGAATTTTTGTTCTTTTTTTTTTTTTTTTTTTCGTTGGTACCGTTTCACGTGCTGGCTCGCGTGCCTCTGGATTCGTGACAGAGCTTGTACTTTCTTCGTTCAATCTTGTGTCAACGACAATGTTTATCAGGTTTATGGTAGAGTGGTGTAAAATTGCCCGGGCGATAAGATTAGGCGCACATATTATTACATGACAACAAAATGAAGTTTCTTGATAAATTTAGTTGTGTTTTATTTGTCGACAAATTTTATATATGTACTCGAGGTGAAATGAAATTTTGATACGATTGAAAACGTGAAATCTAGGTATCCTTGGTTTATCTCGTCCATTTTTGTCCATTTTTTTGAAATTCTAGTTTCAAGTTCAGACGAGAAAGTTGAACTGTCTTATAAGCGATGGCCAGTAAAATCTCAGAATAATTATACGGAACAGTGTTTTGTTAGTAGTTGTTTGAAAAGTGCGTAATCTTACACCACCCTAGCCTGCCATCGTGTGACTCGTGGGCTTTGCCGTTGGCGCGTCAAGTTCCGGACGCTACTGCAACGCAGAACAAATTTCGAAGGAAATTCCCACAGGATTCGACCATCGTGTCGTTCTCATAAATTTCGACGCAGAATAGATTCAACCCCGGGCGGTTTCCAACCCCCCGTGGTTCGACCGAAATTCCACGAATTTCCGACAACTCGAGTTATGTCGGAACATTAATTTTTCGGATTACGCGGGAACTGAAATTTCACAAATTTCCGTGGTTACGCTCGTTGTGAAATCTACTGCGCCATTGAAACTCAATCTGATGCACGTATCGTTGGGTTCGCAAAATTTTGACCACCTATCCCGGTTGCTCCACTCTGTCTCTCTCTCTCTATCTCTCTCTCGCTCTTTCTCTATCCCTCCAGACATTCGCTGGATCAATGAGAATTAAAAAATTCAACGAAAACAAAAAAACCACAAAAACAAAAGGCGAAGATCGAATCACAAAATAATCGTTCGCGAATGTCGGTAAGGTGGGACTCCTGCTGAACTGATGTATACATGCAGAAAAACAAATTAATGTAAATACCAGCCTATCTCAATTTGTCATTGTGTCTAAAAATCGTGCTAATCAAACTAATGAAAATAATCAAAGTTACAGTCTTCGAAATCTCATTTTGAATAATAATGATGTAAGCAAATAAAAATAAATAAAAAAATTCATAGCTAAATAAATGCGATATATTCGATAGATCCGTGAGTTGTCAATACGACCAGCACCCTCAATCATCATTTACTCCCCTAACATATCAATTACCACGTAAACAAACACATTCCCAGTTAAAATTCCACATTCCAATTTTCGCGAAAATTCGCTTAATTATTCCAACCGACTAATTTAATAAACATACGACGGTGAAAATTGGTATTTGGTGAACCGCTATGGGCGGGGAGGGGGGGGGGGGTGGTTGAGATTCCGTTGGACCTCATGGGCGAGCGTATCGAAGGTAACCAGCGAGGACGCACACAAGGGTGGCAAAAGTTGATAGCCACAGTGAGATCGAAGGTAGTGTGTGCGTGTGTATGTGTGTGTGTGTGTTTGTGCGGGATACGTGGACTTGTGGGTGGTGTAAAGAGAAGTAGCGAAGTACGAAGCAAGCGTTAAGGGTCAGAGCGTTGCCATACGTCGAGGTTGGTGATGGTGGACGTACACATACGTACACCAACGGATACATGGGATGGTAAGTGCGCCCAGACCACACCCCGTTTCCAATAGTGGAATAGATGTAACTATAACCGGCAAGCCACTAACCCCTGTTCTAATTAAGCTCAGACTAAACCTGCAAGTTAGGATTATTACTCGGCGGCCAGTTGGGGTGAGGGGGGGGGGTCTAGCTGTATCCCATTGAGAAAGAAACTCCTTTGGCTGTCTCACTCGCTCTCCCGATCGAGTCCTGGAGGCTCTGGCAGGGCGCCAGTTAACCAGACTCGTTCCAGACCTTTCCGGGAACACCCAATCATGATTTTAACAGCCACTCTACATTCAACGTGTATGTACAGCCACTGCACTTAGATATCTTATCGTATATCCGCCCTACTTCTCTCCCCCCCCCCACCTCCCACACGGTGCTCAACCCAGATTATTAGAATTTGAATCTTCCATTGAACGCGTTAAATAGAAATGGAATCTACCTTCGAACGATATGAGTTTTCCCGTGACCTCAAACTGGTCTACCACTTTGAAAATCTAATACGATCACCCTCCCATACCCATCCTCACCCTTCTATGTTCGTCGCGTTACCCGATCCTGCGGTAGATTGTAGACGACAGCTTTCCCCCCCCCCCCCCTTTTTGTTTTTCCATCGACATCGTTGTGGGAAAAATATATGTATCGACGTTTGGTCGATCGAACCGCATCGGCCTGTCGATTATCCTCGTCGGTTATGTGCCGGATCGGACGATCCGTGATTGACGTTCGACGGAACGAAGTAACTCGGTTGGAAAAAAGTAGGTGCTTGAAAATAATTGTGGAAGTCGGGACGTAGGTCGACCCTCCGTGAGTGATCCAAAAGACGTCGATGAATGTCGAGAGCAAGGCGCGGATTCAACGAATACGGCAAATATTAACATTTCGAGTTATCATTGAATATATATAAGAAAAAAAAATATATATATATATATACAGTGTTTATTTTTCTGAACGTAAAACTGTTTTATTTTTTTTTCTTCAATTTTTTCCATTTTTCACGTTCTTATCATCTTTCCGTTATCCCAAACTGTCTTCTGCCGTCTGCACAATTTATACTTTTAGGTGATATACGCGTCATCCAATTACCCTCCACTTGTTTGGCGACGTTACTTTGAATTTTCTCGGCACCGCTGGCGTCGCTCTTCCATCCTCGACGTTTTACATTTACCAGTGGAAGACGGGAAGACGTTCATACATATATATATATATATATGTATACATCTGTATAACTATATGTATACACGGAGAAAGCGGAGTAACATCCAGAGTGTGTGCGGGACTTCATCGGCGAAAGTGGGGGGCTAATACGCGTTCGTTTTAAAGAGGGTGGAGAAGCGGTGGATGCAGTCGGGGGCTGTGCGACGAGTGAGCGCGTCGACGGGGGAGTTTCGCCGTCGGCTTTCGGTAAGATCGAAAACTGGAACGTCGGTGGGAGGAGAGACAGCGAGTGAGGAAAGAACGAGATGGAGTGGCTTGGGTTTGCTATGGAGCGAGTGAGTGAAAGAGAGAGAGGGGGGGGCGGGGGGGGGGGGGCGGTGGAATGGGAAAGAGAAAGATCTCGCCGCATGCGATCGTGCTGGAGAGGTAGGCGATAATACATCTTTCCTGTCACGTAGCACGCGATAGCATTATGATAATGCTGGCGCGGATAAGGAGGATTCGACTGAGGAGCAAGGAGGCGAGGGGACGAGGACTAAGGGGGGCAGGTGGGTTCTCGTTGATGGGCGGCGGAGGGGGGGGGGAGAGGACGTCGGCGCGTCGAAATGTGGACGATGAGTGAAGTTGCGCCGCAGACGAGTCTCTCTTTCAGCGAAGCCATGACACACGAGAGTTTGAGCGAGAGGCACTCTACCTTCCCACATTTACCTTCGCACAGATATATATATATGGATATATATAGCCTCTTTTTATTCTCAACGAATGACTGAAGCGACTGTTATTTTCACACGTCTCCACGCAAATCGCCTCCCACTTCGGCAACCTTCCGGCACATTCTGCACCAGCCCCACGAGAAACCTTTATCAAATCTCACGAGATGCTCGATAAAATTGGAAAATTCCAAAAGGAAGATGATAATAAGGCCAAATGTTTGGTTCGAAATCCTGAACAATCAACTGGGCTCACGTTTGAGATGTTTTTTTTTTGGTTTCGTTTCTTTTCTTCTTTTTTTTTTTTTCGTTTCTCAATCGTTATCCGGGTTTTGGTTCGTTTGGCTCGCTTCGCTCCTCCCCCCCCCCCCCCCACCTCCTTGCTCCACACGTTTTTCCTTACTTAGCATAATTCACGGGGGTCCTCGTTATACTGCGGGTTATTTGTTTTTGGGAAATAGAGGGGTAAATAGAAGTTGCGGAGGAATGGATGGTACTACAATGTCGCGATATCTGTTCTCTACATATATATATATCGATTTTTGTAGATACAATGTATGTATGTTGGGGTGGTTTTTAGAAAAAGTATAGCTACCCACCTTCCAAATGATTTTAGACCATGAACTAGGAATTTTCATATTTTCTTTCGATTTTTAAATTTACCCTCTGCATTGACTGAATTCATTTAAATGTTTTAAAAATCATTTATTTTATTATTTTTTTCACTAAAACGGTCGGAAAATGAAATCCGGAAAAAATAAAAATGATACCACAAAAACACCGGAAAATGTTGGCATCTAACCGGCAAACATAACCTAAAGAATAAAAATATATATATATATATTTTTTGTTAAAGTTATGTTTGTCGGATAACTACTAACATTTTTTGGTGTTTTTATGATATAGTAATATATAATATAAATTTTCTTGCATAAACTAGGAAATATGATATAAATGATTTTAAAAAACTTTCAAATTGATTCAGGCAATGCAGAGGATGAATTTAAAAATCGGAATAAAAATGAAAATTCCTTTTTCATGGTCTAAGAATCATTTGGAAGATGGGTAGCGTTATATTTGTTTTCTAGGCCAAATAAGAACCACCCTGATGTATATAGACGTAGCATCGATTGGAACCCTCGATTGGAATTTTTTTGCCGATTGCGGTTTACATGTCCACACGATGTATACCGGGGAATATCGTTTATCTCCGTTACGTGGGTACGAGATCGCGGGGTAGCAGTTTCATTTCTCTCGGTTCTACATTTTGTTCGTTTTTTTTCCCGTCTTTCTTCGTTTTTCAATTTTTTTTTGTGTCCCGTCGGTGTTGTTTTGCGCGTTTTTTCGTGTGTTCGCTGACCAACTTTCTACGAGCAGATATTTCAATTACGTGTATCCCAGGCCGTTGGATGAAAGCTTGGAAACAGGCCAGTGCTCGGATTCTGGGTTCGGAAATATCCGTTGTGGCATAATAGCCCGGAAGTCGGGTACGTCGGATACGCCGGACGTGGTATAGATTTTCGTACGTCTATATATATATATATATATATATATATATATGTACTCTTCGAACGAGTATCGGAACGCAAAATCGGCGAGTGGATTTAAAACGTGATTTGATGATCGGTGGAGAACGAGTTACGGACTTCGGAATATCGGAATGGTGTGTACCGGTCTCTGCGGATTCGCGGATTACTTATGGTATACATGAGGCGTTCTTCATCAACTGGGTCACTTTTTTTTTTCAACCTCTGCAATTTTTTTCCGAAAATCTGCCAGTTTGAAATATCAGTCAAAAGGAACCTCTGTGATTCCTTTTCTTTTGGATTTTTTTAGGCGCCCGTTCAGGTTTTTCAATTTTTCATTACGAATATTGTGTATCTCAAAAAACATTCGCAGAACAAAAAATTGAAAAAAAAAACATGACGATAAAAACTTTTTTATTCTCTTTTGCTTTATAACAAATAAAAATCGGAATAATGATTTTTCTGCAGTGAGGGAATTGAAATTTGGCAAAAAAAATGAGAATAACATTTTTTTTAATACCTAATAACACACTTGAGATTTTGTTACAAATTTCAATTGTCTCAATGCGAAAAAATTATGATTTTTTTTTTCATAAAGCGGAAAAAATGAAAAAAATGTATCGGCATGTTTTTTTTTTGTTCGATAAATATTTTTTGAGATACAGT
This sequence comes from Diplazon laetatorius, assembly GCA_963662125.1. Lineage (NCBI taxonomy): Eukaryota > Metazoa > Arthropoda > Insecta > Hymenoptera > Ichneumonidae > Diplazon > Diplazon laetatorius. The sequence goes on along the minus strand of OY759158.1, from coordinate 7,327,167 downwards.
GTTCGTGATGAAAAATTAAAAATCCTGAACGGACGCCTAAGAGAATCAACAAAACAATCACAGACGTTACTTTTGACTGATATATTAAACTGGCAGGTTTTGAAAAAACATTGAAAGTAAAAAAACAAAAAGGCCTAGTTGATGAAGAATGCCTCAATATGCATGTGTGTGTGTGCGTTTGTGTGGGTGTATTTATTAGGCACTCGATATGCGTTACTGACAATCATTATCCCGACCTCGTTTAGCGATTTCGCGAGAAGCTTTTTTTTTCTTTTTTCTCGCTGTTTGGCAAACAATTGAAACGTCAAGCGTTTGATAAGTTTTGACCGCACGATAACCGATTGCAACAGCGGTACCGGAAAAGCGTAATTATTGCGAATGCCATTTTCCGGATGATTTTTCGAAACAGCGAATTTTTATCGTCGTACCGTGTTTTTTTCTGACGACGTGAATGGACTTCGAAATCCGTTTATATTTACTCACAGTGATGTGTGTTGACGGTTAATGAAACATCGAGTGAAGGATTGGTTATTGGAAACGAATTTGGCTTCAAAATTCCACCAGTGACTTTGGGAATAGAAAAAAAAAATTGTCCAGGACAAAAGTATGAAGCACGATAATTTTTAAATTTATGTATCTAAACTACAAACGAAATCTCGGTTTCTACAATCATCTACATACGTATCTGTGTGTGAATCAACCGTTGGATTCGACTATAAACGTATCAGAGTGTGATTCAACCGTTGGATTCGATTTTTTTCAAATTTTAAGCCATAAAAATCGTCCAAAGCCCCATAAATTTTTTTCGGCTCCACCTCAAACGAAAACTCGTTCACTACAAACGTTTGCACACCCAAATATTGAAGAATGACGAAAAAAAAATATAAGGTATCCGATCACTGCAGTGCTCAATGTCTGGTTAGGTTCGAGAGAAACAAACATTTTTATCTGCGTAGATTGTTATTATCATTATTTTATTACAATTTTTCATTCTAATTTTTTTTTTCGTTTTCAGAAATTCAGATTTATTTGTTGATTAAAATGTTATACCATGTTTGTATTGGTTACAGCTATGTTTTTCCATGGATTCTGGACTAAGAACCGCCGCGAATCAGTCAACATCACATTGCAGTCTCGGTGAGTCTTGTGCATTTCAGAGATGCAACAATTTATCACAAAAACGTGATCCTCGGTACTTGAATATAAATTCGAGATTAAATTCAGTCGAGTCTCGGATTCATTTCACAATTCGACCGATTGAAAAATCATTGAGGGCATTGAATGATGAAATTAAATGATGTCGTTGATCCACAAGATCGATAAAATATCATTCAATACGGATGAAAAAAGCATTCTCACACATCAATAGCCATTAATCAACCGAATATTCGTTTCACATCCAATTTGTCATCGGGCCGGACAATCCATGTCAACTTCCATTTCCCGATCAACGAACTTCGTTCGAAATATTTTTTCACAAATTTATCGACTAAGTAAAAACGAAAAAAAAAATTCAATCGTCCTCGTATTAATTATAATCCATAGGTTATAACGAAAAGAATAAAAAAAAACGATGATGAAAAAATTACCCAGCCTTGGGGAATAGCCACACGAAGCTTCGTCCGAGTACGTGTATTAATAATTGAAGAATATTTTCAACGGATTCCCTGATGGATGGATTGTATAATCTGAACGGTTTCATAAATAGAACCCGACGGGTTTACAGCCAATTTCCGGTCGGGCAAATGATAAATCAATGAGATTACCAGATCCCGCCTCACCCCCCCCCCACTGTCCGGTACTATTTCCAATTTCAGTTACGTTCTCTCTGATTCGCCCTTTTCACCCTTCCCCCTCCCTCAACCCCCCAAACTGCGTATGTGCATCGTATGCCACAGTGAAATTATGGAGCTATGTTTTTAATTAAAAAGACCCAACTGATTGTTTTTTTTTGGTCATCGTTTGTTACGATGTTCCTTCGCTGGACCAGTGAAAAATGCATATTAATTGAATCAATGGTATTTCGGTGCTTCACAACGATAGTGATATATATATATATATATATATATATATATATATATATATATATGCATATATGTGCATTTTGAAAAAAATAAAGAAACAATTTTTTTTTAATAAAAAAAAAATTAAAATAAAAAATCCATGTCAATGAGAAAAGAAAAAATTGTGATGAACATTTCATAAGGGCAAATTTAGTGTATTACGAGGGGAAATATATATACTTATATAATCTATTTTAATGCCAATGCAAAGCGTTTCAATTTTCTTATGTTTTTTTTTTTTTTTTTTTTCATGATACATCATTATTTTCTTCAGTGAAGGAGTATCAAGTGAAGCAATTTATTTTATCAATTCTTTCCATTAAATAGACGTGTTTGGATGTTTGTGAGAGGTTCGTAAGATGGGTTTGGTTATGGATACGTGGCATGTGAATCGTGTGGAATAACTTGTGCACAAGTCGTTGGGGATTGGGTAATGGGCGAGGTTCGTGGAAAACCGATCGGTTATCCTGGCGGGTCACGTGTCGACCCTCGACGATCGTTCGAACTCCAGCTCTCATGGTAATCGTACGTTGGCACGGGGTTAAGTGCCGTTACCTATGGACCAATGTCGCCTCTCATTCTCCATTGCTAGCTGATCTTCGTCGTTTCTCGTCGTCGTCGTCGCAGTCGTAGTTGGGATCTCCATTAACCCTCCCCCCCCCTCCTCTCCTTCCCCGTGATTCAGAGCATGTGTTAAGAGTCTTAATGGCCGACCTCCGACCACATTTCGATTTGTCACCGGAACCCATTCACTTTTTCATCATTTCACACAAACGACTGGAAATAATCGCTAACGATTTTCCAAATTCTACAAATTTTGATTAACATTGGATCTCGTCGATACTTAAATTATCATCACATTCTCTTCGTTCATCGTTATCGGCATTGTCGATATATATATATATATCTGTATCGAATAACGAATTGTTCTCTGTAATTTACTTAATTCATATTATTAAATAATATATGAATTAGGTAAATCAGAAGAAACTCATAGAAACTCATCAAATTCATATCGAGATAACAAGAGATTTTCTTCGCTATAAAAAAAATAATAATAGTACAAATAATTACTTCAAACTGAATTGATGAGTGACAATAACTAAATAAATTATTTTAAATAATACAAATAATTTACCATTGCATATTCTCCAACCAACAAAATAATTACTAACACCAAATAGAGTTACACGAAAAATAATTCGAAAAAATGATGGGCATTGAAATAATCAATTTTAGCCCAATAAATAGTTTGACTGATAATAAAATTTCATTACACGTAACATTTTATTTAGTGGATTACAAAAGTTTATACAAACACGTAAAATATAAATCCGATATAATACGAAAATTATATGAATTATGGAAAAAAAAAAAAAAACAGAAGCGCGATAATCGATGGATGGGAAAATCGAATGAAATTCATCCCTCCCCCCAGGCTCCTCCCAAACCGGCCCTAAGGGCGTGGTACCCAATACGTATTCGTAGACTTAAAAATCGAAAGAAGCCTTTTTCCGTCCACGTTACCTTCCTTTCTACCGTTTCTTTTTCTCTTTCATACATATTACTATACGGTGGACTCGACGATGGTCCCCCGAGCGATCGAACTGATTCCCGAAAATCGTTTCCCTTCGACTCGTCGTCTATCGGCAGTACGCAGAGACAGAGCCGATGGAGTCGCGCGCACGGCGATCGTTCCACGAGGGTTGGAAAGGGGGTGGAAGCACGATTTCGCCTTTCATCCCCGAGCCAACACACCGAGCCACCGGTGGTATAGATGTCCCACGGGAGTCTCTTCGGAAGCTCGGCGAGAGGACTCGAAACCGGTTTTCCACCAAAAGCGAGGGCGGATGCTCTCTTGCTCTTCCGCAATACTTCAGGGGATGTCGCCCTGGCGGGACGGGGCGCGCGCTCTCTTACCTCTCCAGTCGCGGTTCTTCGTCGTCGAAACGTCGTCGATCCTCCCATCTCCCCCCCCCCCCCAGCCCCCCGCCGTCCCCTCCCTCTTTGTCCGCCATCCTTCTCCGTTGACGACGTCGAAGAAGAGCATCAACCCCCGGCGTTGCCGCCTTGCTCTTCGCCGTCGACCGTCCCGAACCCGTCGATATCCTTAAGGACCTCGTTGACCCCCTTTCGCCCGTTCTTGGCCCGAAGTACTTCTCCAACCCCCGGGGCCGGACCCATGTGCGATTCAATCTCGAAGGCTACGTCGAGATTCACGGGCATCCTCTTGCCTGAGAATTGTCTGCATCGCATTATATATATATATATAGATATATACCTGTGTGTGTGTGTATATGTGTTAGGGTGTCTCGAGATAGGAGTCTTCTTCAGGAGGCCTGAAAAAGCGTTTTTGGGGCGATCTTTTGTGTTTTTTTTTTTGGGACAGGAAAAAATTAGCAAGTCCAGCGAACTTTTTAGATTATTTTATTGCGTTTTTGAATATTCAATTGAACATTTTTTGAGCAAAAAATATTCAGACCCCGCAGATTTTTATGCACATTTCTGCAACGCCTTGAAATTGCAGTCTCCAATCGGCGGGAAAAACGAAGCTCGTAATTTTCGTCTGAAACCAAAGAACCAAAAAAAAAAATTATTTTTTATATAATTTTCTTCTGGATGAACTGAGCATAAATCCGAAGAATTGTGGGATTAACATTTTTTTTCTCAGCTTCCAAAAAAGGTTTGAAAAAAATGTGGTTTATGTAAAAAAAAAAAAATGATTTCAACTTGCTAAAAAAGTTGTTTACGAGAAAAAAAATGAGGCTCGAATGGCAACGAACGATGAAGATTAAGATTCAATGAGTACGTGGTGAAATTTCTGGGGGTCATCAGCACCCTCGACTACTATCTCACGTTTCGCAAAAGGTGGGTGTACACTCTTTTGCACCTTTTTTCGGTTGTTCGTTTGTCTCTACTTTTTTTTCTTTTCTTTTTCGACAGAATCCTCAATGGAAAATCTTAGGAAGCTCTCTCACGCTATTCGTGGTGCGCGCGCGCGCACACACACACACACATGAGCAACGAGATTCGAGGTTCAAATTCCTTCTTTGGCGTAGAATCACCGAGCGAGTTTTCTCTTATCTGGATCCTTTCTCGTCTCGCTTCGTTCCTTCGGATGGGAAAACTCACGGAACCCGATTTTCTCGTTGCCCACGAGCAACAGCTTTGTGCTTCGAATTCCAAGTTTTACGGTTTACGAAAAGACGAATTATTCACGTATCTCAATATGTTTTTCGGGAGTGTCGAAAAATATTTTACAACGAGCTTTGACGATCGTTACGTCGATGTGGTTAACGCGAGTGGGACACGTTCCTTCCTCTTGTGTCGGGAAAAAAAAATTCTTCGAGTGTTCAGAATGTTATATCTATGGTGATAAAACCGTCAAAATGAGAAGCGAATAGTTATCCAAAAAATTCGATCAATCGAAAGTTTAAACGTACCGAATAATTTCAATAACCAGAAATTAAAGTATCTTGAACAATTCAATTTGCAAGAAACGCAAGTTTCCAAAAAAAAAAATCGTATAACCAAAAATCCAATTAACTAAAAATTTTGAGTAACGAAAAAATTTATTTGATTGATAATCCAATTATCTGGAAAATGGAATTAACTAAAAATTGAAGGCCCCAAAAATTCGTATTAACCAAAAAAAATGTAATTAACGAATAATAAAACGAAAAGCATTCGAACGAAACATCCATTCGACAAAAAAAAAAAATGCATCCAACCAAAGAATCCAAATATAACCAAACCGTTTTTTTCCCCACACATTGTTCTTCGATGGGAATTGTCATGTCTCTAGTGAGTTACAAGTAAAACTCAGAAATATACACTTTGGCAATCCAATTCGAATATGACATGGGTATACGTTGAACGCCGTTCAGTATATTCATATATATATATATATGAATATCGTTGTGTAAGTCATATAAATAAACTCATCGGGGAATTTTTATTCGTGCACGATGATTGGAACGTTGCATGAATACTCGGGCGCTCGTATATTATGTAAACGTATAATTCATTGAAATTTGAGATACCATTGAATACGGGGGCACCGTGTATCGATCCATTTGAAATGGGCAATGACGGATATTGCCCGGACCAAATGGAATTAATATTCCCGGAGTTCTCCACGGAATTTCTCTCTATATCAATATCCACGATGATGCTGTATACGTCATCGTTGTCTATATATTTATATATATATATATATATATATATATATATATATATATTTATACGTGTGTATACGAATTAGATGCACATTTTTATTTCTTATTTTTTTATTTTTTTATTTTGAGATTTAATAAAGCACTCCCATTCGAACGGCGTAACGAGATTACGGCTATTTACGGCTCATATTGAGATGAAAAAAATATATAACAGACAAAAAATAAATAATACTTTGATAATCTCATCCATAACTTCACGAATAATCGATTACGGTGTGCCGGTGTCGGTAAATTACGACACATCGCATCGTACCAAGCCATGAAAAGTAATAATGAAAAAAATACAAAATAGAAGTTCAAGAAAATTCGATGATAATCAAGAAAAAAATTATTAACAAAGTTAAAAACAAAAAGGAAAAGGATTTTGAAAAAAAAAAAATCCTCGACCACTGTCACTCGCAAACGACGTGTATAGGTCGCAAGGTTGAATCAAGCGGAAACGCGAGGAGAGAATTCCACGGTCGAACGCACGAGAGGGTCGTTAGCTCGATAATTTAATCCGCAACCGTCGACTAGCGCTGCCCCCCCCCCCCCCCCGCCCCAACCCCGGTTCGTCGTCTATCGCAACGTTATTTACGACGTACAAGCGTGCGACTGTGATATCGTGTAACACGATTTTCGCGAAAATGATTTTACACGCGTGTGTAGTAAACCCCCCAATCGCGAGATTTTGTCGAACGAGATACACACAAAACGATGAATGTATAAAAGTAACGTGAATTACCCGTGTAACATTTGAAACGTGTAACTTCTGCATGTCATAACGATGTTGCGTTTGTGTTTGTGAGTGCGGTGAGGGGGCAGGAGGTGCACAATGGGTCAGAATAGGTGGTGGGAGGGCGGGGGAGGGGATGGGAGAGCAGCTACAAAATTCAACCGTCATTCGGGAGGAAGCACACGATCTCGTTTTCTCGGAATGGCTCGCAAGTGTGGACCATTTGTAGATCAACGTTGGTACAAATGGTTGAACAGAAGCGTGAGGGAAGGCATCGAACGAGAGAGGGAATTCAACTGGCACGAAGCTCAGCGGTTGGGGGGCGAGGGAGTGGGAGGGGGAGAAGGGGTGGGTTTTGTATATGGGGCTGCATGGGAACCGCTAGCCTGACGAGCGGTGGTTCCGCGCATTCTCGAAACGCCCCCTCACGGGCTCACACACACGCACACACACACACACACACGTCACAATGGACGTAATGCCCCAGAAACATTCGGTCAGCAATGGTTCGGGGATAGCCCTCGGACACACCGCAAAACGGCCATTGTTCCTGCCTCAGCGATAACCACACGACGACAATCCAACGAAAACAATGGGTTTTCTGGAGAGGGGGTTGCGGGAACGGGTGAGAGGGGGCCACGGGAAAGGGGGGGGCGGGGGCGGGGTGGTCGGTAAGAGATGCGAGGACATTGTGAAATCGCTTTTACCAGAAGCGAACCTCGTGCTTACTCGATTTCACGTGAGTTATTCGAGCGACGATGGAAAACCAGTCGACCCTGTAGAGAGCGGGGAATAAAGGGGGCGAAAGAGCGAAGGGGGCAATGCCATCTCGTGCAGAAACGAGTGACTCGGATGTCGGTAATGTAATCTGCAGAAAAAAATGGTAATTATGTGAAGAAACAAGGGAAATGTTGATTATGAAAAAATAATCAGAGTCACTGGGAAATGAAGACAGATCGAAAATGGCGGATGCTTTTCTGTAGCATTGAAGAAATTTGAGGGTCGGTTACGCGGGGGAGATAGGGGCGGGTGGTTTTGGGGGATTTGGGTCGGGTGCCACGAGGCAATGGACGAGAGTTACGCTTCTGGGTTGAGCCATTTAAGGTAACATGACACGGGGAAACAAAAAAAAAATAAATTGTTATTAAAAAGAAAAAAAATAAGTTGGTTGGAAATAAAAATAAGTTGTTATTGAAAAACGGAGCGCCGTATACAAAAAAATGGTTATCCGAGGTCGGAGGAAATACATAAAGGTCCACTCAAAATTTAAAATCAATCGAACGGTCAGTTTCCGTTTAAAAAGAAATCATCCGACTTGGAAAATATTGTTTCGAAAGAAATCGCAAATGAGCTGAAAGCTGAAATTAAATTTTCAAAATAATTAAAAAATCCCATTTTGTTATGACAAATCGTACGGTGTCACGGCCTCTTAAACCAAAATGCACGTGAACGCGTGTAATAGCTACGAGTATCGCGGGCACGAAACTAAATCGTAAACGTCATGTCGACGATCGTGTGTAACAGCACGAAGAGTTTTACTAGTAGTTGTTGTAGTTGCAGTAGCATGGTAATAGTAGTAGTAGTAGTAGTAGTAGCAGTAGAGCAATGGCGATCGCGAGAGGTGTTTGGTGTCGTGTGCCTGCTGCACAGGCTCGCAAGCTTCTCCTTGGCTAACGTGCCACATCACGGGTTTTCCGAAACCTAGTTTAGTTTTGTGGCTGACTAAACTCGACCGAGTCGGTCGATGGTTCTGGCGTGTTTGCGACGCCCCCTCCCCCTGAGCCACATAAATATCTCGCTAATTGTCTGCCCTGAAATAAATTCCCAACGCGGAAATGTTTAGCCAGGGCCCAGGAGCCCCCAACTACGTGTCGGTGTGCGTGGTTTTTTTTTCAAATTCTTCACATAAATTCTTTTTTTTATTTTTATTTTTTTAATGTGCAACCGCGACGACGCTCCACACTGTTGACCCGGACGTTAGGGTGGAATCGGATATTTGTACGGCCGAGGGCGCGGATCTATCGCAGCTGAACGACCCCACACGCCGTATACCCCCCCCCCCCCTCCATGCAAACCCATAACGTGCGAATCACACGTCGTACAAAATGTTTCGCGTCTCGGTTGCGACCCCAACTTTCGAATATTCAATGTTTCCATGGAACATAAGTTCGACATTTTTTTTTATTCAAATTGTAATTTTCGGAAATTCCAAGGTTCGATCCGCAGAAGAGTCGCGATGGAAATATGTGTTTTCGATGCAAAAAAAGCCGAACTTTCTTTCAAATACATAGAAAAAAAGTGTCGAAATTCCGAAAAAAAAAATTGAATAAACATTTTAATTCGTAATTTGTTTGTGAAATAATGTTTAAAAAAATTTCAACAGAAACAAATTCAACAGACGGAAGAATTGTAAAAACTTCTTTTAGCAAATCACTCGTCGATAGTCCTTGAAAAATTGTTCTTTCGTTAAATTGCATTTCGATTTTTTTTTTTCATTCTTCTTTCTAACCTATAAACCATTTGAGTTTTATGTCAGTTCACACTTTCAAAAATTTGCGGACTGTCGAAACATCGAAAGTACAAAGCTTCCAGACGCACGCTCTCGCGTGGCGTTCGTTTGTCGTTCGGGGCTTGAAATTAAAAAAAAAAATTACAAAAAATAATTTAAAAATATACAAAAAACGCATGCGAAGACACACGTGTTTCGAAATTGGAGATACAGAGTGCCGGACGATGGGTTCGCAAATGTGCCCGGGGGCGCCTCTGTCGCTGTTGTTTCGGGGCGGTCAGCGGCGTTTCGAACAAGGAAATTATTCCATGCAGCGAGTGACGCGGCGGGAGGGGTGGGGGTTGGGGGCGGATTGAAAACGAGGCATCATCTGCATCGAAAACCTCGCACAAAACCGGTTGCGAGCGGTTGTAATTCGACGGATTGAACGGAACGAAATGACGCGTTTCGTTGTGATGACGGAGGTCGAGTTGTGGGGGCGGAGGGGAGGGGGGAGGAACCGTGCCGCGGGCATAAAAGTGATGCGAGAGGGTCAAACGGACGGAACAGACGGGATTTCGAACGGTGGTTGTGCAATCTGGTTTTCGGTTTGTGACCGGATTGAAATTGCGGAGGGTGTATTAGTGCGATGGAGATAGACAGAGAGAGAGAGAGAGAGTGAGAGAGATAGATCGGGTGATGAAAGCTCGTGTGTAGATAAACGAAAAAAAATTCCAACACGATCGACCGTATGATTTCCTCGGCTATGAATTTATTCCACGTATGACGTACGGTGACGAGTTACGTGTACACAATTCTTCGCAATATATTATGATGATTTATCATTCGATGACCGCACTATTTCACTCTCGCTCCGTCTCGGACGACAGTGCGATTCGTCGATTTCGAACGACTGACAAATTTCACAATGATCCTTGATCGATGAATCACGTAATTACGATTCAAACCCATTTGTTTGTTCTTCTTTCGATTGAACGTTGTGTGTTTTAATTCAATTTGGAACTTTATGAATGAGGCACGGACTCCAAGAGGAAGAAAATTATGATGAATCAAGGATGAGATGTGATCGATGAGTTCAACGACTGAAACGTATAATCACAATTGATTCATATGCCTCTTTTGGCTCATCGTTAATTATCATTATCAAATTCGTCGAAAGAAGTGTTTTTAATTAATTTTTTTTTATGCTAATAACGAATATTTTTATTTCATTTTTGCGTGTCAGTGTGGATGAAGGTGGTCGTAGCGCGGGAAACGTGTATTACACGCGAAGCGAAATGCAGAAAGTCAGGCAAAAAAAAAACAAAAAGGAATGATAAAAGTTACGGAAACACAAAGAGCGACAGGACACGACGAGAAATAACAAGGTCGGAAAATTTGAAAGTGCGAAAAAAAAAAATAAAAAAAAAAGAAATAAGATTAATTCACTGTCCATCGTCTGGCAGAGTGTCGCGGGATGCTGCTCACGTGATATAGTTCTCTCGCTCGGCGTTATTGCCACGGCGTTAACATCACCCTCGTAATACAAACCGGCTAACCGGAGTTACGTATAAAAATAAAAGATTATCGTATTTCGCCATGTGGCCTCTCGACCGTTGTTGCAGCTGGAAATAACGTTTCAAAAGTTTCATCTCGTTAAGATTCTCCGTGGAGATGCGTATTTCGTTTGTGCGTTTGTGTGTGTGTGTGTGTGTGTGTGTGTGTGTCTGAGGACTTTTTTAAAGCCTCTGACATTCGAGTGTTGTACTTATATGGGGTATTACATGGCCGCGAGGTGTAGCAGAGAACCGTGTATTCATTCATGGATATCTGGGTTGTGGCACTCTCTTATCTCGAAATAAAATTTTCTCATGTAACGAGAGAACGACACGCGGGGCACAACGTCGGTTGACCGAGAGGGGAAGGGAGGGGCTGGAGGAAGGGGAGGGGGGGGGAGGGTAGTAGCAGAAGTAGGTACTTCAGCGCCATAACTAGGTGGATAAAATCGCTCACCTATGTGAACACATAACGTGTAGGTATTTGTACGTGTACGTGTATCTTGTGCTACGTTTTTGTTAAATTCGAAAAATATTTCACTGCAACGTGAGTTAACAAGTGTTCGAAATAATTTTCGAGATTATCAGACGGTGAGAATGAGGGCACATCAATAAATCGAAATTTATCTGGTCGATGTAAAAAAATAATCCCGATTCTGTGAATGATTGATTTTCCAATTTTTTTTTTCAGGCGTTTTATTTGAATTGGAATTATGAGAAATTTTGTACGTTGAATGGAGGGAAAAAGTTCGTTGCTGGGATCGAATAGAGGGTAGAAATTATTGGGAGGTTCGAAAAATCGTCCAGTATAAGTAATGGGAAGGAAAAAATGAAAATATAACGAAGGTGTCATAATGAAAAAAAAAGAAGAAGAAGGAGCTGTCATCAACGTTATTTGGTATCCTAATGAAAAAAAAAAATCAAAAAATCAAACCACGTGATCGAAACTTACCGATATTCATATTTTCGTCCGTTATATTTTGTATAAAAAATATGTATTCGAAAAATACATATACTTTTCACAATTTATAATTGAGACTTAGGATTCATCGCTTCAAATTGAAGAACCTTCGTGAATTTTTCCAGGTTTTTTGCAGCGCTTGAACATTTTAAATACGTCATGACCCCATGACGTTTCCAGGCCAAAGATGCCAAAAAAACGTTTCCAGACTAAAGCCTAAAAACGTCCAAGTTCCAAATATCCATCTAATGAACAAATTTAAACGAAGATTTAATGCAATTGAAATTCACAAAAAATGTAATTATCGTCCATCGGTTAATCCGACGAGTCTGAACATGAATTCGAATTCATGTTCAACGTGAACATGAATTTTCGAACGACTCCGTCCGAAATTTTCGTGTTACGAAAGACGGTATCCGACACTTCGATGGGGTGGATAACCAGGCCAGGGCTCTTACGACCCTTTCTCCGTTCTCTCAAACCGTCATTCACGTCGCTCGGGTCTTTCGGACGACGCATCGAGCACCCGACTCCTCCCCCCTACTTCACCGCATCTCGAGCCTGACACGGATACGCGGAAGAATGACGTCTCTCGCGTTTCACCTTCCTCGCATGTCGCCTCGCGGACGATGGCGAAGAAAAAAATTCTATAACTACTTGTGAAACGAAAAGGGGGATCAAATACAATGGGCCGGGACAAGTTACACCGAAGTGGCGGCTGAGCGTGCTCGAGAATATGTATAGGGTTGGGCGGGGGTGGGGGGAAGGGGAGGGGGATGAAGTATCGGTCTCGTATCGATGTACCGTGTAGTTGACGCGGAAGCTACGAACCAGAGTACACGCATACTGGAACGGCGTAGCACCTGAGAGTAAATCTATATATATATACGTGCACCGTATACATATATATGTATATAAAATAATATTAGGGTGTGTTGAAAGAAGACAAAGTTTTCCGATGCTAATGGCAATTGCTACTTTCGAAGTAGTTAGCACCAGGAGACATCTGTCAAAGTTTGGGCCCGAACGAACTGTATCTAGAGGTTCCGCTTTCACGAATGAAATTTCACGTTTGATCAACACGTAAACATTTCTTTGTTTTTCAGTCGCAATTAATTTATCAGGTGAAAGAAAAATTTCAGGGATGTGATGTAAGTGCGATACCTAGAATTGAGGTCACTTGAGATGGGAATATTTTTTGTTTTAAAATAATATAAGAATTGACAATTGTTTTTTCGTCAGTCTCAATTACTTTTGTTGAAATGAAAGGTGTTGATTTTTTTTTTCAGATTGTAAAATAAATAATATCCCCGTTTTGAGTGACCTTAAAACTATATGTTGCACTCACTTTGGGTACCCGGAGTTTTTCGATTACCTGAAAAATTAATAGTAACTAGAGGAAAAAAAATTGTTTACGTGTTAATCAAAGGCAAAATTGAATTTGTAAAAGCGGAACCTCTGAAAATAGTCGGATTGGGCTCAGATTTTAGGACATGTATCCCGATTGTATCTACTTCGAATCTAGAAACTGCCAGAAGAACCGAAAAACTTTTTATTTTTCCAACACACTCTCATATACAGATACGTGCTTGTAGATTTATATATTATCGGGTGGTCTCGAATCTCGGTCCTCGATGCCACACGGAAAAAGGCCATTGTGTCTTGACTCAAAGTTTTCCACGTTGCTCACCTTTCGCGCTTCAAATTGTGAAGCGCAACGCCATTGCTCCACTCGCTTCTTGCGCTATCGCAGCGCCCTCTCTCTCTCCCTCTCTTGCTCGAAGCTCCTCTTCGCCGGCCATACCCCATCCCTCTCGCGTTCTTTTCTTCGTAACTCGAAGACTTCTTCTCGTCGCATGAATGGCGAACCCAAGAGCTTCTTTGTCCCCCCCCGCCAAAGTTTGACGGATCAATCACCGAAGCCGTTCGGTTTACCTACTTTTTCGTGGAGTAGTTCGCGTGACACGTGCGGTGCACAACCGCAGTCGTTTTCCTCTCCCACTCCCCCCCCCTTCTCCTCTTCGTCGCGATGTTTGTGTGCAATCGTGCGGTTTGTCCGGGGATAGAGAAACTATTTTCACGCGTTTCGTCGATGTGGGAATGAGGTTGATCGATTTCACGAAGTTGTACAATTTTACAGTCCAAATGGTATAAGATTGATGAAACTTTTGAGAATTCATGGTCGTGAAAGTTTGAAACGAATTTATACGTTTTCGCTGGAAGTGAATTACTTTTATTTATATATATATATATGAGCGATTCCACGTGACTTCAGCCATTAAAAAAAAAGTTTTTCCACAAATAATTTTAAAAAATTGAGCTATTTTTTTGCAATATATTCATCGAGTGCCGATTTTTTAAAAATTTTTTTGACGGTTTTATCGTTAATTAAAGTTTTTTTGTATTTTTCTATTCAAATGGCTGTATCTTTGGCAGGGTTTGACGTATTTACATTTGTAAAAAACGAAAATGTGCGTCTTTTTAAGGCCTTCCAGAAAAAAATTACTTTAGATTCTATTGAGCAAGTTGCACGTCCGTTTCAGGGCAAAATATGCAAAAATATTTTTTTTCTCAAAAAATGCATTTTTAATTTTTTTTTTCAAAATTTCCCCAAATTCTGAATACGAAAAAAAAATTTTTGGTATTTTTTATATCGTGGGACCGGCAATCGGTAATGCGTAATTTTACCGATTTCATTAATAGATTTTTTACAGTTTGATTTTTTCGCTTCACGCGATTCAACGAGCATTGATTATCATTAATTTCTCTTCCAAGGAGGCTTCTGAACTCGCGTAAAGTGACTGGAGCCCATGAAAAAAAAAAAAAATCAAACTGAAAAAAATCTATTAATGAAATCGGTAAAATTACGCATTACCGATTGCCGGTCCCACGATATAAAAAATACCAAAAATTCTTTTTTCGTATTCAGAATTTGGGGAAATTTTGAAAAAAAAAATTAAAAATGCATTTTTTGAGAAAAAAAATATTTTTGCATATTTTGCCCTGAAACGGACGTGCAACTTGCTCAATAGAATCTAAAGTAATTTTTTTCTGGGAGGCCTTAAAAAGACGCACATTTTCGTTTTTTACAAATGTAAATACGTCAAACCCTGCCAAAGATACAGCCATTTGAATGGAAAAATACAAAAAAACTTTAATTAACGATAAAACCGTCAAAAAAATTTAAAAAAAATCGGCACTCGGTGAATATATTGCAAAAAAATAGCTCATTTTTTTAAAATTATTTGTGGAAAAATTTTTTTTTGAGTGGCTGAAGTCACGTGGAATCGCTCATATATATGTATATATATATATATATATATATATGTTAGGGTGGTTCTTATTTGGCTTAAAACATAAAAAGTATTGCTACCCACCTTCCAAATTATTCTGGACCATGAAAAAGGAATTTTCATATTTTTTTCCAATTTTTTAATTCACCCTCTGCATTGTGCAAATTCATTCGAAAGTTTTTAAAAACAAACCTCATTTCTCACATTCATACACACGTGAGCATCAACGCAAGACCCTTCAATACGCTCTCTCAATGTCATCCCACGACAACAACGAATAGGTACATCTCATTCATGTACACAAACAACAACGAAAAGCAGTCAAGTAGCGTCCTGGGCACTTTTGAAGCGAATATCTCGTGACCGAAGGGTTGAAATGAAAATGTCTCGTAACGTTTGAAATTGCATTCGAGGAGACCCATCAATGGACACCTCACTCGATGGGTCGAGCGAGCAAAAATGTCGAGTTCACTTTTCCATCCGTGGCAGGGTCAAAATTTTTCATTCCTTTTTTCAACCTTATCATTTCTGTTTTTCACAGACACACGGGTGCGAACGGACCGTTCGAAACCATAAGGGTTTCAAAACTTTATACGAAACCCTAAAAACCGAACGAAAAAAAAAACAAAAACAAAAACAAAGAAACAAACAGCCGGACGTTGAAAAATCGATGCGAAAAACGTGCAAATGTAACAAATCGTAGGAAAAAAACGTATCTGCCCAAATGATTTGTTTAGTTTATGCTTCCCTCCCTCCCCCGCCCCCTAACCCCTCCGTCTTCCGACAGCACGTGGAAAGTCCGTCGGATAAATGTTGTGGCTGTTGTGCGCCCGGGAGTCACCAACACACACACACACACACGCACACACGCACACACTTACACAAACACACAAACACCGACACACATGGTTTGTCGGTACCGCGAGCTATTCGTGGATTCGTATATAATCTGGGGTAGCATCCCCGGATGCGCGAAGCTATCCGCGGTCTGGCGTATCGCTGTACACGTTGGGTTACGGTACACACAGGTAGCAACGGAGCGAACGCGAATTTTCAACGACAGAACACACCCGTGTGTTACCCGGGTACACGGATTCGGGGGTGGGAGGATGCCGTTGGTTCACGCTGCGGATACTGACAACTTCTAGTCTATAGCTACACCCATATATATATATATATATATATATATATATATATATGTATATATATATATAGATTCCAAATGTATGTGTGGAAGTAAAACATAGATGGCTACATTGTACGTGCTGGGATAGCCGTCGTCGGGACTCTCTCCCTCATTCTGGCCATCCACCCGTCCCCCCGGCCTTCGCCCCCGCTCCCCGCGACCCCAGCGCGAAACTATTCCACCTCAGCGTTACTCATTCCACCGGGCTAGGCTCGGTTCTCGGGTTCGTTGTTCCATTATATTATTTTCCCGTAGCCTCTATACGTGCCACGCGAATTTAAACCATTTTTTTCTCGGTTTCCTATACATATATATTTTTTTTTGTCACCTAAGGAATATTCGTTCGAGTTGTTTGAGTTTTTTTTTATGATGTACAAATGGGTGTTTGGGGTGGTTTTTTTTTGTTGTCACCCTCGATTTGTGATCGGGGTGAATTTTTTTTTTTTTTTTAATTTAAAATAAAAATTTTCCGACTCTCCATTTTTGTGCAGAGGGTGATGGATTTGGTACATATTGCTCGATCTCTGTCGTATGGCCGGGAGCTCCGATGGCTTTATCTCTTTAGAACTCGTGGTTAATTGTCCGGTGTAGCACATCACCTTGATAATTATTCGTTTTTCAATCTTTTGTGATAAATTCGGAACGGACAATTTTCCATTCGACGGGAATGGCTAATGTCATTGTAATGGCTACACTACTAACGCGATAGGGACCTACTTACATTTCACGATAAATATTTTATATTCAATGATGCGAAATATTTCATTGTGAAAATTTATCGCATTTCTCTCGTTTCTCACGAATGCACGAAAATGTTTTATCGTTCGTAAAATAAATGGCGAATATACGATTGAACATTATTTCATGTCTTGCATGCGCCCGGGTTGAACGAAGATAGCCGGACTAGCGTTGTGGGACTTATCGATCGGTGGCCGGTATTTTTTTTTTTCAATTCTTCTTTTTCTTAACGTTATGAAGGAATTTTTTTTTTATTTCGAGTACGTTACTTTCTGACATCAGTTTTTCGGATATATATATATATATTTTTCTGGATTTTTTCGCTGGCTGTGTGACACCTAAAAAAAGTTCTATGTCGATTTCTATTTTTTTTTTGGTTATGTTTGCCGCGGACAGCTGCCAACATTTTTTCGTGTTTTTGTGGTGTTGTTTTTTGAAAATCTACATTTTTTCAGATTTTTTTTTCGCTACCGTTTTTGTATGTTAAAACTTTTGTATATCATATTTTTTCGTGCAACGCATATTTTGGTCGTACAAGAGGTACACACGTTACCACCTTGTATATCTCCCCTATTAGATTCAACTGGAGAGTTAAAATTTTAAGGAAAATTTATTTTAGACATAAGTTGATCTCCTGGCAGCTGTAGGGACAAAAAAAAATTTTTGCCAAAAATAATCTGTCTTGAATTTAAAAAAAGGAAAAAAAAATACAAAAGTCAATTGAGGGGGATCTGAAACTCAACCTGAAATTCTCATCTTTTGTCAGACATTTTTTTTTCTATCTAAACTAACTATTTCAGGTTGGGCCCGTTGGAAAATCGAAAAAAAAAAATTCTTTTTAAACACCCTAATATACATTATATATATGGGTGATGGCCATCGATTTGCCATTTGTCTCGCGCTCGCCAGGGGAACATTATTCGTCGGGGTCTTGCGCGGTCGTCCGCCGGCGGGACCGCGTTATAGTCGCGCGAGCTACATACACGTTACCCTGCAACACAGTGGATAGGGCGTTGTGAAAACCGCAATGTATTTACTACGTGTTTAGGTGCCGTTGACCGGGCACGCGGTGGTTTTTTGCGAAGGATCGAAAGGTGGAAAGAAAGGGGCGAAAAAAAAAAAACAGCGACATCGTCATCAGTGTCATACGGTCGTCACTGTTTTATTATTTTATTCCACGATGGTAAATTGTCAACCGTGTCAACATGTCCGACGGTTATGACCTTTTTTATTCCTCGGACTGATGGTCAGGTTCGGAAATATTGAGCGCGTGGAGTAATGGAAGTGAATGAAGAATCTGCGGATGGAAAGTGTGTGCGATACATACTATTGAGGTCACTTTAGGTGGGAATATATATTTTTTTACTGTAATAAAAAAAGGAACAATTTGTTTTCCCGTTTTCTTGACTTCTCGATAAAAATAATGCGCATGCGTGTTTGATAGTATGGAAACGTTGAGCCCCATTAAAATGTTGTATGGAACCGGGAACAAAAATTGTAACCTCTCACCGCGGTACCTCATAGTTTAATACGATTACGACGTATTGTGGAGTCGGACGGAGAAACCACGATTGCTCGGCGGAGCTTCGATTATACATACAGTACAACGGAATCCTCGGTACTATGGCTATATATATGTCTACTTACCGCTCGAGTACTCGTCGAGTGTACGGAATTATCGTAATAACACACCGGAGAACCGTTTTCTCATGATGTGAACCTATCATATTGAATAAGCTCATATATATATATGTGTGTGTGTATGTTTGTGTGTGTGTGTATCACTATAATCGTATTAATGATTGTTAGTATAACAGTGGGAGGTCTAAGCACATTCGTTTGTTCGAATGAAAATTGTTCAGCGGTGCAAATTTCTCTCGTAAGCTCGTTTTGTCTAAGCTTAACGTCATAGACCGATGACACTTCTCAAAACCACTTTTAAAAGATCGTTCCAACTGCCATTGAAAAACTACATTATCGTTTCGATTTAAACATTCAGAAAAACACTTTCTACATATAAAATAGCGCCCCCTCCCCCACGTACAAAAGTTGAGTTTCAGCATTTTTTTTCACATTAGTTTTCTACTCACAAAATGACGAAATTTTTCGTGATAGATAGCAGTTTTCACTCTAAATGACCAGCAAGAGTTTGAAAATTTAAAAAAATAATAATCAGAGTACGCAGGGTGGAGGATTTTAATGATACTACTCTGACTAAATTTTAATGATTCATGCATCATTATTCTAACGAGAATCATCATTCCTCAAATTTCCAATAATTTTCGATATTTTTCAATATCCATTCAGTAATGAATGGATCAACTTTCCCCGGCACGAGAATGGAAAACGAAAAAAAAAAAAAATCTATCAAACCGGGTGAAAAATTTACGTAGAAGCGATAAAATACGTTGTTGAATTCCTTTTTTTTTTTATTTTTTTTATTTCATTGCAACTCATAAATATGACATTCGTGGCAGTGCCGCGGTTCGAAATGGGCAACGCGTGCGGAAAGATGGTCAACCGAGTGACGGGGCGAGGGGGGGGGGGGGCTGAGGGATGGGGGGCAGTTATGGCTAACGGAGATTTCTCGGTGAAACGGAATCGCGGCATCATTCGGCATCCGTTTTCGTTGTGCGGCCGTGGCTTTTGACGATTCGACCGACTGATTTGGGCGTCCGCATGAAATCGTAAAACCCGGTCGTACAGCACATCGTAAAAGCGCTTCGGAAAACTCGTGGAACTGGGTGTGCGAACTCGTGAGAGCCGGAGGAACGAGACCCTGACGGGGCTCGTCGAGGGTGGGGGAGGAAGGGGGGAGGAGGGGAGAGGTTTCCGAACGTCGACCTCTCGACGCGCGCCAACGGAGGAAGAGGGCAATTACCGCAGTAGTTGCGGACGGGGTTCCGAGTGTGGGGAGGGTTCTGGAAACGCCTGCGGGGCTTGACGAGCCTGAAACTCCCGACCGGGAAAATCCGCGACCGACGTTTCCATTGCCTTCCCTTCCCGCCACTCTGCCCCCTATCCACGTTGCCCCTCCCCCCTGCACCCCTTGGCGTCCAATTGATCAACCAATATTCCAGAAAACTCAAATTGAAAAAGACCAAAACGATGAGGGGGGAAAATAAAATGACATGAAATAAAACAACGACCAAACGGTGAGAAGAAAGTGGTCGAGGAAGATTCGTTTACCGTGTTATCGGTGATGTAAATAACTGTTGAGAATTATTTGAATTTGAGCGCCATTGAGTGAGTTGAGAGAATTTTTTCGATTTTTATTTTATTTTTTGCGTTTTCTGGTTATGATCTTCATATCAGTTTCTATCATCGAATTTAAGTAGATAAATGTATAGCGTGACAGTCCTGAAATTCGATAATTTTTTCGTGACTAAACGAATAAAGATATTGACAATTACTTTTTTAAACGTTCAGTGCAATCATTAGAGAAGTTTCGATGAAATTTTCAAATAAAAATATCACAAAATGACGGAGTTATACTGGTTCTTCCACCAGCATTTTTTTTTGCAGTAGTCACGATATATTCCAAAATAAGGGTCTGAAATCAAAACGGGTGATTGCATATCGTTCCGGCAGAGTAAATCTTGAGAGTGAAGAACGGATTTTTTTTTTCTTGCGAATGGCAAATATTTGAACATTTTTTCGACATGAAAAAATAGAACATAAAATGCTTCGATAAGATTTTCGGGAAATAATTTTTAATAGTTCGTCTTTCCGAAAAAGCAAAAAAAAAAAAATAAATCGTTTTTTCCCTATATATATATGGCATGACGAACATAACCACAAAACGTAATTTCATGGGAGGTCAAAAACATAATCATCAACATACACACTCACAAAAGAAACAATATCAGAACATATTTTGATACAAAAATGATTTATGTAAATTAAAAAGAAATCTAAAGAGGTCCTAAATTTAGTGGGCGAAACGTAATTAGTGAAGGATATTGAAAATAACAAATAGTCGTTCGTCGTCAAAGCTACCCAACCAAAATAACTTTCATCATGTCGTTGACAATTTCACAAAAAGAAAGGAATGATGCGTTAAAAAAAAATGCAAGACTAGAAGAAGCACTCTGCAGCTGCACTTTCGTGGCATGGGTTGTATATAACCGCGAGGAACCGCATATTTTAGGAAACGTGTATCTCGGACTCTCGATGTCACCGTCGCACTTTACCCACCACTCAAGACCAAAATGTGCATACAAGTGCATTCACATTCGCCGAGGAAACGTGTAGAACGAACGAGGCTGTTAGCGAAGTGAAAAAAAAAATAGATAAAATAAATGAAAGCAGAAAGAAGAAAGAAAAAAAAATTACAGTACTTTGGTATACGAAAAAGAGGATCGAGAAAATAACGAAACGTGGAAAGCAGATAAGTGAGACAGGAGTAGTGAGTACCCCGTTCAGGATTTCCTTTATGGACGTTGTATTCGCAAACTTGGAGTCGTCGACTTGTCGTTCTCTATTTACTCCTCATTTCAGCTTCCTTTTATTTTTCGTCTTCTCCCTCTCTCGATCTCACTCCGGTACTTTCTCGTGAAGAATTTTTTTGTTTGTTTTTGTTCCTTTTTTTCACTCTCTTTATAATATGTTTGTATAGTCGTATCGTTTGCTCGTGCTCTTACGAACAAGCTCCATACGATATTAATGCAACGATGAATATATATATTTATATTCATTTTTATATATGCTGCTCTCTTTCACTGTAGCCAATGAACCATCGCAGCATACTTGGCACTTTGGTGCTGCAACATAAAAACCGAAGCAGAGACATCACTAGATGCAGATGCAGAACATCAACCCTCGTGCCTAATACTTTTATATTGAAATTATTATTTTATATATATTGTCTTATATGATTATATTATTTCATGCCCCTGGTCTCCCTACTTGAATGTATGTGAACAATAACACGTGGAATTTTCACCATCATGCCAGAAATCTTTTCATTAACTTAAGTACACATCTTGAAAATTTGCTTCTCGCGAAATTTCCGAAATACGACGATTCACCGGGTTTCCATTGTAGCCCGTAATCGCTTCTCTTTTGTATGACTTTGGTTTAAACGTTGAATACCGTTCGTGTTATTCGGATCCACGTTCTCGCGTATATACAAGCGCAAAACTGCGAGAGACAAGTGCCTATCTCTCGGATTTCAAAATAACAGCGTTACACAGTGGTAAAATTACAAATGAGACTTTCGAGTGTACACTACAAAGTACAAAGTGAAAATTACAAAAGCGCGAACATGATCCGAATTCCTTTGCAATTAAGAATCTCAGTTTATCGAGAGAGAGAAAAAGAGGGAGAGAGGGAGAAAGACCGACAGTGAGAGAGAGAGAGGCAGAGTGAGAGAGAGAAAGAAAAAATATCGTCGCTCCAGAATCTTCAAAGACGAAGTCTTGCATAATGAATTTCGCTACTCCAACCTCATTGTCGACTTTTGCTACTTCGTTATATCTCCATCGTCGTTCGGAAATGAGATTTTCTCGGCGTGAGTATTATTCTCTGGTCTCGGCGTCTTCATTCGTGTCTGTGAAAAAAAATTTCGTTGCACAAACGACTACCATTTTTCACTCGGTCGGTCGAGCGACTGTCTCTCTCCTCAATGTCAGTGTTTCCACAATCTGAAATTCATCCCCGAAAATTTTGATAATCCATCCATCGAATACACGATGTTTCCTGCTCAAAGGACAAACCCACGAACCAAAATGTTTTTATTTTTCTCGCCATTACTTTCCCATCCATATCCGTGAGTTCTTCGAAAGATTCGAGAACGCGTGTGATAACCACACGCTCACGACTTTACGTCGCTTTGACTGCCGCAGCCGCGAAGCCTGCCTGAGCCATTTCCGTTTGATTTTCCGGGGGGCGGGGGGGGGGGGGAGCTCAAAGCTCGCGTGCGCGTGAAAAACGCAATAAAGCCCCGAAGCTTTCGAAGTCGAGGGCTTTGCCACGTCGGATGACCGTGGAATCACGTGACGCGCAACCGAAGCAGCGAGACGACAGAGCCCCCCCCCTCCGACCGACCATCCGAGCCAACTGTACTCGGTTAAGCACCGCGAGTGCCGGTCGACTCGGTCGTATAAAAGTCGTTTTTTTCTTTTTTTTTTTTAAATGCCGACCCAGTTTCTGAATAAAAATATTTCCCCCGACGAGTTTGCCAGTCCCCGTGGGACAGTGCTTTTATAGCTGGGACAGCTCGAGCGTCATCGTCGGTTGGGTGACGCACCAAAGTGTCAGCGGGGGGTCGGATGAAGGGCCGTGGAACGAGAGACACGGTGGTGAAGGTGGTGGTGCGCGCACAAGCACTCGAGAGTTTTCAGCGAGATCCTCTCTGCCTATATCCTTTCTCTCTCTCTCTCTCTCTCTCTCTCTCTCTCTCTCTCTCTCTCTCTCTCTCTCTCTCTCTCTCTCTCTCTCTCTCTCTCTCTCTGTGTGTGTCCCTCTCCGTTTCTCTCTTTCTCACTCCATCCTGCTTTTATGACTTCGCTGGAACCCTCCGCGACTCACCTCGCATCCGAACCCTGAAGTAGTTTGTTATGTCGCGCGGTTTGCATTTTAAGTAAGCAATGACAGAAGTACCGACTAACGACTCTGCCATATCTTCGCGAATGGATGCAACGTGAAGTGCGTTGCACGGACGAAAAAGACAAGTAGAGACACTGTGTGCTGTATAGGCTCAACGTGAAAGCATCAGTCGTGTCGACGTGTACGTCATAATATATTTATGCATATATAACTGTATTACGTCGGATACGCTTAAATTTCCACGCTCCGACGAGTGCGTGCATGTTCTTTTAACGCTGCTAAACCGTAAAAGGACAGGTATACCAACGAAACGCGAAATTTTCCCAAGAGCTCTTGGCCTTCATTCACTCGCTCAATGTTAATTCAACTGCTATGAAATTTGAAATAATAATAATAATAATAATAACAATAATAATAATAATAATAATAATAATAATAATAGTAATAATAATAAACATACATATAACAATGAGTAAGAAGAAAGAAAAATGTATTTCATAATACTGTTCTATAACTGCCCGATGATGGCTGTTGACGCGGTTGAGCTGTTATTATTAATTTTTTTTCGTGACGCATTCCACATTCACGGTTATATCGAGTTTGAGAAATCTTAATTGCCAAAAGATTATTATTCAGGTTGAAGAAAAACAAGAAAAAAACATGAACGATGGGCCGAAAGTTCAATCTCGGACAATCCGGCAGTGTCGAAATGAGAATTTTCGCTCGATGAAGATCAAGTCCATGGAATCCACCGTGGACGCGAGGCGTTACGGAGTCCCGGGACCCGCCGCGAGATGTCGCACTCGCCCGCTCATTCGCGCGTACGAACGACTCCGCCCTAAAAGAATCAATATGACGATTCCTCGTGGAAAAAATCCCGACTCGACGTCACGCGCATTCCATCCGAGGTTGTACATCCGAATAACACCTGAAGTGGCAATAAAGCACGACCGACAGAGCCCCCTTCTCCCGCCCCCCTCGCCCACTAACCGTGTACAGACCGTTTGGAATTCGAATTCAACGAGTGGAAATGCAAAATCATTGGTTACAAACCGCCCCCCGGAGAAAAAACATCAACAGTCGAGTTTAATTCCAACCCCCTTCCCCCCCTCGCCCCTCGACATTGTTGTTCCGGTTAATGCTATTATGAAGCGCACGTGCGGCCGAGTGATACTCCAGACGATGGCCCGGAGAGTCGGCTAATACTCTCATGGACAATCGACAAACTTGATCAACCGAACGATCGAGCGATCGTGTGTGTGTGTGTGTGTGTGTGTGTGAGTGGGTGGGCAAGCGCACGTGCCCCCGCGCCAGGCACGACGAGCCAACTAAAGGGGTGGATTACTCTCGTGAGTGCAGCGCCCACCGCACGGTGCAACAGCCAGTGGTAACCTGCACGTAACTACTACGTATACAACGTTCCTAATAGCACTGCACTGTTTCCCTTCGCTCTGCCTCCCCCCTTCGCTCCTCTTTCCTCCCCCGGGCGTCGTACTGCCTACGGGGATGGCTTGCGTGAGTGCGTGCCTCTCTCAGTCGTGGCAGTCCGGGTTCTCTCTGTGCCTCCGCGTTTACTCGAATGGTATTACGAGGGCCCGAGGGCCACTAATGCTTTCCCGCTCTATACTCGAGAATCGTGTCCCACGCCAAAGAATAACATTATATATATATATATATATATGCGTGTGTGTGTGTGTGTGTGTGTGTGTGTGTGTGTGTGTGTGTGTGTGTGTGTGTGTGTGTGTGTGTGGGTGTGTTTCGGATGGACATTGCTTACCTTTCGCCGATGGCTCTTTCGTCGGTCGCCAATGGTGTCCGACTATTGTGCGTCTGTATCCCTTTTCGTCGACGACACACCGAGAGACAGACCGGAAGTGCTCCTCCAAAACCTATGGCACTACAAAGACTCCGTTATACATCGTATCCTACACGTATATATATATATATATATATATGGGTTGTGAAGCAGTAGAACACTAGTCAGGTGTACTCGTCGCCTTTCATTCTGTACCATAAAACTTGCAGTCGTGCAAGCTCTATTAGTTCTATCTTCCACGTATACTTCGTTCTGTCCCACTCTTTCTATCTCTTACTCTCTCTACCTCTCACTTTCTCTCTTCCTCTGTTCCTCTCTCTCTCTCTCTCTCTCTCTCTCTCTCTCTCTCTCTCTCTCTCTCTCTCTCTCTCTCTCTCTCTCTATCTCACTAGTTCTTTTTTCGTCCTTCTTTTTTTAGTCTGAACAATTACTGTAAAGTGGTTGATTCGATAAAACTCCAACAGAACCCTGGACTTGGGTTCGGTCTATCTCGTTTCAGGTGTGTGTGTGTGTATTTGTGTGTGTCTCTCTGGTCCTCTTCGCGTTTCTCACTTCTTTTTCAAGCTCGACTCCGGCAACGAAAAAAAAAGCTCGGCCACCGGCGAGTAAATAAACAGAAAAATGAAAAAATAATGAAGAAAAATAGAAGGCAAAAAAAAAAAATACGTTCTGAAATTGAATCTTTGGGCGCGGGTTCCGGTGTGCCTCACTGTGGTGTCTCGCTGCGTTTCTCCCGGTTTTACACAACGAAACCAAGCTCTCTCTCTCTCTCTACTTTCATCTCCGCTCATCTATTTTCGTCCGTACCCCGAAAACATACGCTCGCGCGCGTGTGTGTGTGTGTGTGTGTGTGTGTGGCATATCCACCACACGTTTTCGAAAAGCGCATTTCGCAAAAGTGGCTTGTTGTATGAACATACGTGGTCGGGGGGGTACGTTTTATACCCCTTTTCGTCTCGTTGCTTGATGCCCGAGCACGAAAACTCTTCACTCGTCCACGCGCCGTATGAGGTGCCATAAAACGTTGTTATCCGGAATAGACGAGGAACACTCGGACTTTCTTTTGGTGCTGCTGCCTCCAGGTGCATATATATATATACACAACACACACACACATACTCATACACGGATCGCCTTTGATGGCACAAAGCTAACGTATTTTCATTTGAGTCTTTACATTCACGCCGTCGAAAACGGGTGTGAATAATGGTCGGCATTAAGGCTCATCCGCTGTTCCATCGAAAAATTTACGGAAAAAAAATAAACAAAAAAAAAACAAACTTTTTCCAAACGACCGCATATTATTTGTCGACGAACGAATAATAAGCAGGTGTTTATATATACATTGAGTGTCATGATTGTTAAAAGATTCTTAGGACCTTCTCATTGATCGTCGAATCACACGAGTGTTCGAATTACAACGCTCTGTATGATCGATGCAACCGGACTGACTTGTGGATAATTGTAATTGCATCTATCAAATTTATTCACAATATACATAAAATGTTCGTCATCGAAAATATGAAATTCCAAATTGAGCCGCAAATTATCCAACTACACGTCTACCAACTCATAATCATAATTCATTCGACACACGTCGATCGACATTGTTATGATTATTATTGTTATTATTATTTTTTCGATAATGCAGATCACAAAAAAATCCATTTTCATTTGTCGAGACTAAAGAAAAACAATTAAAAAAAACTAAAAGTCTCCTCGAGCGAAAAAAAAAAAACTGCATTACATTCGACGTAAATAATCAAGTTCGCCATCATCGACCCGACAGCATTTATTGCTCGTATCCCGTGGATAATTTCTCCCTAATAGACACAAATGCCCTCTGGAATACATTTTTTCGTTTTTTGTTTTTTTTTTGTTCCCCCGGATAAACGACGAACGAAATGTTAACGGAAATGCCGGCTACATCGTGATTGAGGCAAAGTGAAATTTTAATCGAAATTTCCGGTTTCGAGCGTATGGCAAAAGCGGTGGAATTAATACCGCCCGAAGGTTTCTCTCGGTTTGCTTGCCTCGGTGAATATAACGAACGAAACGCTGCATAGCTCGCTGCATAGAGGGCGGCGATGGGAAGAGCCGGCAGGAGGGGGGGGGGGTGGAGCGGCGGCAGGGCAGGGAGGACGAACGTTCGGGATTGCACATCGTAAATGTATATACATATATAGATGGTGTGTAGCTTGCGTTCGTTGCGTCTATTCAATGTTCTCTCGGTGTTCACGATTGGCTGCACGAATATTATCGCGTTCGCCATTGTTTCATTCCGTTTACGTGAATAATCGCCATCTAATAATCTTCCGAACCCGAAACGATTGACCGACTGTGTTGGATCCCTTCCCTCCCCCTCCCTTTCTTCCCCCTCCGTGTTAATGGCACGGGTCAGTCGGTATTAGAGTTTGTCGAGATGCACTCGATGCATCGGCTGGTACTCGCTCGATGCATCTCGCCTGCCAGTTCCATATGAACTCATATGCACACACACACACGCATATATACATATATTCAGAGCCTACGGTTAATAACGTTATGACGTGCATACGTATCGGCCGCATTGTGTTTATTGTCCGACGATAATAACTCCTCCCGCAACACCAATTATCGTCTCGCTTTGGCTCCTATTCCTGCCTGACCGGAAGCTCGCTCGTGCTTCGACCGATATGTCGAATATATACATTGGGGTGGTCCTTAATGGGAGCGTTGACGAATTCCGACAAGTGCACCCCACAGACAGGTTCAAAATAAATGAATGGAATTATGTGCGAAACCCCAGCACTGTGGTCCAATGAGAAGACGTGCCTGTGAGCTCGTTCTGTTTCCCGTTTGAATAACACGGGATTTTCCGACTAATTCGGCAATTATTTTTTCGCGAGGTCTCTGAGCACGCGAAAAAAATCTTTATTTGCATAAATATATTGTTTATGGGTATAACTAGTCGTGCATTTTTTCACCAGACCTCACCTGTGTATTATCGATAACGGTGAACCGATGAACGATGATAAGTTGTTATCATCGTTCGTCAACAACCCCATTAAGGACCACCCTTATGTATATATATATATATATATAGAGAGATTTCATGCAAATATACGTTTTCACACGCGCTTATATAAATATGTATATATATATGTATGAAATTCGCAGGCGCAAGAGCTTCGACATGTGTACGAGAGTTTGGCACGGCACGGCTGTGCACTTAAAATTAAAGCCATTACGGTTATTAGCGCATATCGCTAACGTCGACATCTCGCTATGTCCTCAGACCGACCGATATATGGACATTACATTTTCCACCGCGAAAAGTTACTATCGCTGTTTGTTACACGCGTGACAACTAATGAGCACGCGAATGGACGAAGAAAAAAAGCAAAAAAAAAAACATTGTTCAATTGACACAGGTTCATTGACAACCTTAAATTTTCTATTAAGATTTTAAAAGAATACATATTTTTCGATGCATTTTGAAGCGCCTCAGCGTTTGAAGAATCCGCGTGGACCTTGTGGAGAAAAAAAAAGGATTTTTATTTTTAGTCGGCTAAAACAAATTGTTGATTGATTTTATTGTTGGATGACGAATTGACTATTATTATTTTACAATGAGAAGCGGTTTAATCGCGACGACCGACAATAATTGGCCTTATACTTTATTCATCAACAAATTTTGATTAAAAAAATAACTTTTTGTGTGAACATTTCGTTTGACCCATTTTGGTTGAGATTTTTTTTTTTTGTTAAAAATGTTTCGCGTGGAAAAACGAGCAATGAATGACCTCGCGCTTACCGGAAGAATAAAAAAAAAATTTCGGATGTGAATTTCTGTATGTATATATAACACCCAAATACACACATACATGCATACATGCCTATGAAGGTTCAGACGGGGTTTCGATGGCCGATGCGCAATGCGATCCCAGTTTCCAATACAAGAGAGCGGATAGCCGACCGAGAACAAAGCTCTATGTTTCCCCAATTAAATCCGGGACTGGCGTGCGTGTGCATAACAGTGTTTCACAGGAAACCCAAGATTGACGTACAACTCACCCTCTACCCCCCCCCCTCCCCTCCTCGTGTTTCTATCTACATCCGTCTTTCTCCATCGTCCGGCGAAGCTTCACATCCCTCCACTTTTATCCACCTTGTATCTATCTCCTTCTCTCTCTCTTCTCTGTCTCTCTCCTCTCTCTCTCTCTCTCTCTCTCTCTCTCTCTCTCTCTCTCTCTCTCTCTCTCTCTCTCTCTCTCTCTCTCTCTCTCTCTCTCTCTCTCTTTCAATCAGTTGCGGCTTCCTTTCGGTTCAATTTCAAGCTTTGTTCACCGCACGAAGCTCCACGTTCGCCGGATATTCCGATTCCACTCGTACCCAGAGTCCACGATGGACGAACGAATAACCGTTCGATGTATTTTCCGAATAAGCTTCGAGAAATAAGCATTCGAATTTTTTGTTTTGTTTTTTTTTTTTTTGTTCGGTCGATCTGTATTTATCTCAAGCTTCGCAATTCTCGGTGTTTACTTCACTTACTTGGAATACTCGTTACTTACATCAACGGCTTTTTTCAAGCTCGAGTGAAGATCGGGCCCGTTTAAACATAGCCCACGGTGATTATAAGTTCGGAATCCCTTTGACGTGTTTTTTAATAAACGAAGATAATCATTTTTCCGTTGCATCTAGAGACAATATTTTTTATACATTTATGGAAATGTTTTTTTTTTCCATTCTTTTTGATTTTCCTTGGACTGCTGTTGCGAAGACGGAGTTCTCTTTGATGTTTGGAGCAAGGTGGAAATGTTTTTTTTGCATTATTCAATGTCGATTGAAACACCGAGAACCGTACAACGATTTATAATGCCAGACATTTTCGATGGATTCTATTATCTAAGGGAGACCGGGGCGAGTTTACACACTTTTTGTCATGTGATTTTTATCTTTTCATACGTTGCATTGTTCGCTTTGTTTTTCATCCCTTGTCATTAGTTGAACTCTAAGCTACAGCGCGGAGCGTTTTATGCATCTTGGATTATCATATTTCCTATGTTTTACAATTTTTTCTGCGGTGATGACACCTGTGCAAACTTGCCCCGTAACCGGAATAAGTTTATACGATGCCTGGGGTACGTTTACACACCACTAAAAACTGTAAAATAAAGGCTTATTGCAAATAAATAAAATACAATTTTATTTCAAAATTACGTTAGTTTATTCGAAAAGGTCAAATCGATTGTTACAAAGTAGTTACGGTGAGTCGTTATCGGTTTCAAAGGCGATGTCACAATTTTCAAACCGTGTATATAATTGTATAGGAAATCAAATTTCCCATGAAAAAAAAAAAAAATATTCTCACAATTTTTTCCGAGAAATGTTCAACACAACATTATGACGAATCAACTACGATTATTATACAAATCAATCATTGTTCGAACAATCACACGGGTCATCTTCAACGTCAACCCCATAAAATTGCAACCGCGAATGAATCACAATAACCGCATTACGAATGTTCGTAACAACCGTCGCAGTCCCGTCGTAAATTTGTATGCAATTGTGTATTAAAATGTTTATATATTTTATTTTTTCCATCCACCCCATAAGCGTGATCGTTCGGCAATGGTGCAATTGCAGCAATTGCAGACCGTCGAGGGAGGGGGGTCGGGTTAGGGGGCAGCAAAAGTAGTTTATGTTTTACGATACGAGACGGTTTCATTGAAATGTTTGTACGCAAGTTTATCGTATATGTATATTCATGTATTTGTGTGTATGTGTCCGTGTGTGTGTTTCGGGAAATTACAAAGAGAGGGAATTGCAACGAGCGCGTGCACGTTGGGGTTCGTGACCGTGGATAATTATTTGTGGCACACGGTTGCCAATTAAGCATTGTTACGTACTTCCGGGTTGTGGAAATTACGCGGGGAATGGGAAAGAGAGAGAAGTGCATGGCCCAGGAGAGGTCGAAATACCTCCATATATATCTATGTATATATACATATACATATACGTACACACAAACACATACACACACGAGAAAAGCTTGGAGAAAAGCTTGGAGTGTTGGTCCCGACCGGAGAGCTTGCAGTGACGACAACAGCGTTATATATATATGTGTATGTATATACCTATATATACACACAGCTGAACGCCCAAGCAAGGAGTTTCTTCACCATTCGAGTTTGTCACGGGGGGTGTACGTGCGCCCAAGCTGTTTTCCCTTTCGAATATCCCAAGCCCCGGAGTCCGGACCATTGTGACGAGGACCAGCTTTCAACTTTCGCTCCCCTCTTCAACCCTCCCCCCCCCCCCCTCCCCACCCCCTGCTT
This sequence comes from Diplazon laetatorius, assembly GCA_963662125.1. Lineage (NCBI taxonomy): Eukaryota > Metazoa > Arthropoda > Insecta > Hymenoptera > Ichneumonidae > Diplazon > Diplazon laetatorius. The sequence goes on along the minus strand of OY759158.1, from coordinate 7,295,241 downwards.
TCCATCGCAGGCTCGTCGGCGAAACTTCGAAACCGCGGACCTGAGTTACCGGGAGCTTCGACCTACGCGACTGTATCGCGACGGTTTCGAAAACGGCCCGAGCTTCATCAATGTGCCTGGTGCCGTTACAGGTTTTGGCACAATGGGGGGCGGATCGGGGGGGGGGGAGGGGGGCAGGTGCGCCGGTCAAACACCGCAACCACCTGCGGGGATTTCCGGTCCCGGTTATGTTGAACACGACATTATATTCATATATATATATATATATGTATATGTGTGTGTATGAGCTTTCGCGTGCGCATAAACTCCACGAGGCGACAATTGTTCAGGTGAAAGGTGTGACGGAAAGTTTGCCGAACGTTGGAATGCGTTTTCATAACGCGGAACAATATTGACACGGCGCGTCGTACAAACCGCTCGTGGCATTGGTTCACTCTGTCTATATATATATATATATATATATATATATATATATATATATATATATATATATATATATCTCTTCCTCTCTCTCTCTCTCTCTCTCTCTCTCTCTCTCTTTCTCGGAGTTTCAAATTTCGTCTACGTGCGGCTGTGGAACAAAAGTTTCATTATACACGCACGAGCGTGAATTATGTTCGACGGTTTCGGACTTTATGCGGTGGACGTGTGAATGTTGTTTCCTTGCTAGGTACGCGGGGCGACCGTCGGTGGCGCTGACTCTGTCGCACCAGTGGTCACTCGTCCGATTTGCAGCGCATCATCTTGTCAACTTTTGCCGATTGTAGAATCAAATTTTACGTTGTTTTGCTTCCTCATAGAGGAAGCTTTGTTTTCGTGAAATTTTTTTTTTTCGAGATGTTCATGAAAACGTGTTCAGTATGTCTCAAAACACCTAAAGAACACATTTAGAAAAAATGTCCGGATGTATGTGTGTGTGTGTGTGTGTGTATGTGTGTAGTAATGGTTAACCGCTCACAACTTGAGAACGGCTCGAGATATCAAGCTGAAATTTGTCACACATGTGAAGGGTTTACGGCGCATAGCACAATTTAATTTTTGGAAAAATCTATCAAGTTATTTTGTTTTCACAGCATTTTTTCAAAATTCAAAAAATTATTTTTGGTCTCTAGCTCCCACAATTTTAGAGATATCAAGCCTAAATTCAGTATAATGTTGTACGAGTACAGGGAGATGCTCGATACCGAATTTGGAAAAAATCCACGCTTTGCTTTACTTTTAAAGCATTTTTTAATGTGAAAAAAACGATCTTTACACTCTAACTGGAGCAATTTTTGAGATATCGGACTTAAATTTGGTACGAAGTTGCGCAATTATCCCAAGAGAAACCCGATTGAATTTGGGCGAAATCCATCAAGCCATTCATATTTTATGGCGTTTTGAAATTTTTCCAAAAATCAATGTAACTGCTCCAGCTTCCATAATTTTCGAGATATCTGGCTGGAATTTAGTACGAAGTTGCACTGCCATTGAAAGAGGTTTCGTATTGAATTTGGACAAAATCCAACAAGACGTTCAGATTTTATGGCGTTTTGAAATTTTTCCAAAATTCAATGTAAGTGCTCTAGCTTCCATAATTTTCTAGATATCCGGCTGAAATTTAGTACGAAGTTGCACTATTATCCAAAGGGATTTCCTATTGAATTTGGATAAAATCTAACAAGGAGTTCAGATTTTATGCGAATTATAATTTTTCAAATTTCATATAAATTGCCCCATGTATATTAATTTCGACTCACATCACACTCACAAGGAGCCCTCAACGTCACGAAAGTGAACAAGGGTGCAAAGTAGAACCTTGCACATTGCTTCCTCATAGTTTTGTACCGTTTTTAAATTATTGAGATGTAAAGTAGAACCTTGCTTATGGCTTTCTTATCTTCTTAAACATTTGCCGAAGCTTCCTCTATGAGGAAGCCAAAATTGATCGACACATGGTTCCTTATAGAGGAAGCTTTGGCAAATGTGTAAGAAGATAAGGAAGCCATAAGCAAGGTTCTACTTTACATCTCAATAATTTAAAAACGGTACAAAACTATGAGGAAGCAATGTGCAAGGTTCTACTTTGCACCCTTGTTTTTCTTTGGACTTCAATTATTGGAATTCAATAAATTCAACTGAAGAATTAAAATTCTAAGAGAATCTTATTTGATGCACAAGCTTATCCCCTGGCAGCTGTGGGCACAAAACAATGTTTTCTTGCAAAAATCTTTCACCTCGATCGTCTTTAAATCGAAGGTGAATATATATATATATATATATATATATATATATTGATGCGCTTGTTACTCTCGTTTGTGCATTCCTAGACCCGGTGAAATCGAGTTGTCGATGATCACGTCACAGTGAATGTCTCATGCTAGCTATGTCCCCTTGGTTCAGAATTCCAGACGTTGTGTGTGAATCGTTTTCGCATTAATTTTCATTCTACAGCCGTTGCAGAAGCGAAGCTATTTGTTCACTAGCACATGGCGAGGTGGAGCTAGACAACAGCGAGTGATAAAAAGAGAGAGATAAAAAAAGACAGCCATATAGCGAGAGAGATGGCGAAAGAGTGACGTCGTCACGAACGACGAAATTAGTCGTTCAATTCGGTTCGATATACCAAACGGGGACAGACCATTATTGTCAATGGTTCTTCGCTTCTCGTCGTTCTACGGTGTCGGTTCGAACCGGACCACGCCGTGGCTATTGTAGCATGTAATGCGCGAGGGCCAAGAACGACGGGCACGGTATTTTCAATCGATGCCATTCACCTTCCACGTTTTTCCTTCCTGACAGTCCGTCCACTCCTCTCTCTCTCTCTCTCTCTCTCTCTCTCTCTCTCTCTCTCTCTCTCTCTCTCCCTCTCTCGCCCCTCGTCCTGTTTCCTCGCTCTCTTCGTCTCATTCTCACCGACACCCATCTCTCGTCCCAGTCGCCAACCCTTCACCCTTGTCTCTCACCCCAAACTGCCGGCTGCTCGTCCATCGTTTCTCCAAACGATTGGCACATTTGTTGCACCAAATTGCATTGTTCTCTCTGCACGCCCAAAGCTTCCTCCACAGCTCTTCTGCTTACCTCTTCCTCTCTCTCTCTCTTTATCTCTCTCCTTCTCACACCCTCACTTTCAACTCGTCGACAATAACCACTACCACTACCACTACCTGTGTGCCACTCGTTCAAGCCATCACCGACATCCCCACCTACCTTCCTCCTCCCTCCGTTCACTCGTTTATTCTGTTTTTTTCTGTTGCCTCCTCTTTTGCAACTCTTACACCTCCTCGTCCTCGTCGGTTCGACCATGCGTTCTGAAATTCCGCACGAGAATAGCAATTCTCCGTGTAACGTTTTACCCGGCACAGCCGACATCCCGAACTTCCGTTCCAACGTGGTTCTTTTTTTTATCCTGCCGGGGCATCCCCGCCAAACCCTCCTCATCCTATTTCTACTCCCCCATAACGACCATCACGGTGGACCGTTTCACTACAACCGGCGACTCGTGATACAGTTATGTGTTGCGCTCTTCTCGTTTTTATTTTTCCGCACCCCTTGTGTGTGTGTGTGTGTGTGTGTATGTGTGGCCTGCTGCTAGACGAGCGGACCCATCCAGTCGGCTTGCCGGCCATCTCGTATCCATGAATACGAGAGATCCGCTAGCGGATATATATCGACGTGGAGCATTCGGCTCAACGAGCATGACTGTGAAACAACAATACACGGCAACGGGCCACGATACACACCGTAATACGTTTGTACGTGTGTATATACATATAGGAAAGACCGGGGCGAGTTGTAACGTTTTTCGCAAAAATCTGAATACCTTGCTAGTCACTCGGTATATTCATTAGCTTCTTTCCGGATATTGTTTATTGGTTATTGGACCATCATTATGAATTTTTTAGATTCTTAATGACCAGAAACTTAAAATTTAGTGCAGTCAAAAAAGGATTTCATGAAAATCTACAATTACATCGTGCCTTTCAACGAAACGTTATTACAATGAAAGACAGTGTCCACGAGAAATATCGCACCGTCTCAATCTACCCCTGTTACGTCTGGCCCCGGTCTCCCCTATATATATATATACGTATATGGGAGCTGTGGTGCTGGAGACTACGATGGCACACGGGACCGAATCTGCGGGATCCGACTTTCTATCTCTTTCCATCTCATCCACTTGGTTATTTCAAGCTCGAGCGTTTGCGATCGCCATTGAAAGTTGCTGGCTCGAACGACATTGCTGCCGTTGGTTGTACGACGTTGCGCACAGCGCCTCTGGGGGGCGCTCCGGGGTCCTCTCGCGAGTGCACCGTTGCCGGATCGTACACCGACGACATCCCCAATTGCAAATGGAACGGCGCACACACCCAGGAGGATGGAATAACGCGGAATGATACACCATCGTAGACTAGAGGGGGGGGGGGAGGAATGGTAATTGTATTTATTATCGTTCGAGACACGGAGGTAATGGCGATTAGGCGAAAGCGCAGAGAGCCCGGGACAGTGAAATGGCGAATTTTTATGCAAGGAATCGCAGGCATCAGCACAGCATGACCGTCTTTGAGAGCAGTACGTATTATCCTAGATTCGTTTTCACTTGTAACTTTTGCGTTCTATCGATTAATACCTGGGAATTGTGTTTTACGATATTACAATCGTAAGTCGTAAGAATTTTATTCAATTTCATTGAAAAATTTTGATCAACGAAGCGAGACAGTAGACAGTCTTCCCAACTTCCATATTAAAGTCAGCTTAAAATGTATTTCAAAACTTTTAACTTGTTAGAAAAGAAAAAAATAATTTCTTAGGTATTTTTTTTTGTTCGAGGAGATTCTGGTCAAGCAAAAAAAAACTGTTTTCAATTAAAAAATGTTTGATTGTAATTCAAAGTAATTCGCTTGTATCCAGTCCCGTTGATAGTTCGTAGTTGTCGCAATATCGTGGTAACAGACAAAGGGCTCGGGTGACGTAGGTACACCTTACGTCGGTCGATGGCAATATGGGCAATCAATTATCGCAAGGAATATTGATTGCCGGTGGAAGCAACGAGGCTGAGGTTGAATGCGTGGTTGGGTATCCATTCTACGGGGCGTCTGATCGGTATGCGATGTAACTACTAGCAGCCGGGCTGGCGCCGGCCGGGTGGCCGTTGGAGCTTTTGAGGATCTCTCTCTCCCTCGCTCTGTCCCTCTCTATGATAGCATCTGACCTGCAATGTCTTGCCGATGGGATATTATTCAAGCAGCAGTGTAACGATGAGGGGCCTTCGGGCTGGCCAGTCTGGTTCAGGTCGAAACCGGGTGAACTCTCCAGTAGATGGACACTTCCTATGGTCGGACATGCGACCCGCTGGTCGTATTCCGTCAAGCGCGTGCATACTACTGCAATAAGCCCGACCAACTGTGGTACGCTTGTCTCTTCACGGGAACCCGAGTCCACAACCACTCGTCAGTCCACACTGATAACCTGTTTGACTGTTGAATGTCATTAAAACCCGGAGCAAAACGTCACACAGCAATCTCATTAATTTAAACTCACTGTTTGCTCTCACGTCGTCGGATTATTATTATTATTTTCATTATTATTATTATTGGATCGTTCTTGGTAGCTGTGGTTGGTCGTTAATATGCTTAAAATGAATAAATACTTGAGAATAGTGTTTAATTTGTCATCGGCTGATTCATACATAATTCTTGTTGCAAGCAAATCATCGTAACTTCCTCGTTCACACTAAAGAGAATTATTTTAATAATAATTTTTCGTTGTTTCAAAGAAACAATTGTGTTGAATGATCAATAGCGAATATTCTTCATTTTTTAATTCGGCTGGGTCTTTAAAATGGAACTTTCGAACAACGTCACGCTGGACAGTCGAACGACCGATTCTTTATAATTCCATTCTTGAGCGTTGCCAACATCGAAATCCTGCGGAGTCCCGGGACAACCCGAAAAGATACGCATCGATTAATCGAGGATGGGTTTGAAGGTGGAGGAGCCAGGGGACGAAGACGAGATGACTGGGAAGAGCAAGAGGAAACTCTGTCTGCCAGCCACTCGATCGTAATGCGGAACGAGTTAGGTTGCTGCATCAATTAAGTTATCACTCTTCCTCTCTCTCTCTCTCTCTTCCCCTCTCTCTCTCTCTTCCTCTCTCCCTCTCTCTCTCTCTCTCTCTCTCTCTCTCTCTCTCTCTCTCTGGCTTTTCCCAATCTCAAGGGGGTGGTAAGTAATATTGGCGTGACCGAAATGGCGGGCGTCTCTCCATACTCCGAACGACCCGGCTATCCAGCGTACACGCCTCGTTCCCTCCACCCTTCCTATTTCTTCCGACCCCTCACAACGGGGGTGATGCTTGCGCTATTAAGACGCCGGCTAACCTACCATCTCCCTCTTCCTCGCTAGTCTCTCCTGCTCTCCTCGTGGATTCTCGATCTGTCTGGCTTTCTTCCGTCTCCCCAGCCTGCTCAACCTTCCACCATCCTCCTACACTCGACGCGCCTTCTTCGCTCGTCTTCTCGATCTTCCACTTCTTCGGTCCCCTCGCTCCACGCGGCCTCTCGCCAACGTCCTGTACTCCACTTCTGGTCCGTCCAGGTCCGTCTCACAGCCTCCGCGATCTCTACATCTCCTTTCCTGCCACGATCGATCTTAACCTCCGCCACTTCGGTCCCTGTCGACACATCCAACCCTCCCCGCCTCCTTCTTCCCCTCCGCCCGGTTCCCCACCCCCCTCACAATCCTGCCGGCGAAACCCGCAACGCTGTCTCACACCATTTCGCCGCTTTCTCTTCTTCCATCGAGTCCACCACTTCTACCTTTTCCCGAACCTCGTTCCCTCGTTCCCTCGCCCAACTTTCCCGTGCTTTCCGCTCACATCCTCGTCGTCTGCCGCTTGGAAAGGAAGAAGCACTCTGTCTCTGTCGTCGCCGAAAGCGTCACGAGCCCGCGAGAAGTCAACGCCGGGACCGTGGCGAGCTTCGAACGCGGGAGACGTCGTTTTCGTCCTCGTCGTCGTCACGCGTTTAGACTACCTAAAATTCCGGAGGGTACACGGGCTCTCGGAAAGCATCTCATCCGACCAACCCTCCGCCCGCTCAACCCTCTTCCTCCGTCACTCCGAAACTTCGTAAAAGCGTTCGCGGTCACGAACGGTCCCTGAAAAATGATGACTACGCTTCACGACACCTGTCGTTTATGGGTTACGTCGTGAAACTTCATTTTTTCTATGTTGTTCTTTTTTTGTGGGTATGTATGTGTGTGTGTGTGTATTTGGTGCTGTCGGATAATCAAGTTTGATGAGTATCGAGTATGGAAAAATAAAGGACCAAAAAAAATATATAGGAAAGGAGATATTGTTTTCATTTATTCGTAAAATGCATAGATTTAATTGATCACCGTATTATCATTTCGGTAGAACGTTTTTTGATCAATTGGACGATGCTACGAGTGATAATGTAGGCTATGGTTAATTTATATTCACTCGCCAAATTATGTAAGGACAATAAGGCTGGACGTAATATTTTTTTTCGTCTCGTACTTTCGTATCGATATAAAAAACAATATATATATGAAGTACATCGATGACAAATGAATTATATTGTTTTTAGTAGAAAGCTTTCTTTCTAATTGTACGATGCTTCTAATAATAATTCTACGTGACGGTCATTGACATTCAGTCGCTGAATAATGGTAGCGACAATAATTCTCTACGCACAATTTCTTTGGGTCATACTCCATATCGATGTAAAAAAAAAATGTCAACGATATACGGCTCAACCGACGAAAATTGGTTTGCCCAATTTTGAGAAGGTGAAAAAGTAAAAAGGAAACGTCGGAAAAATGGAAGTGCCCGGAGGTCAATAAGTGGCAACAGTTGTCTCGGCATCCGGAAATAAAATGTGTATGACGCTTTGCCGAGAATCGGTGGTTTCACGGAAATAAGGCGGACGTTGACACGATATATATATATATATATATATATATATATATATATATATATATATATATATATATATCCAACGTGTAGGGTTCCGTCGTGGCTCGTCGCGTTGGACGATCGTAGGTGAAATGTGTATACGCCGCTTATCAGTGGTGAGCGTGTAGGCCAAGCGACCTCGCAGCCTTGGAATTTCGGTCACGTGCGAAAACGTTCCGTCTTTCATACGACGGTTGCCGATGTCGTGTATCGGCTGCAATGGTGACGACGACGTCGACGACGTTCGATCATGTACACCGACAATGAATCGGTAGTGGATTCCATCGATATTCTCTCTCCATTCATAAAAGTGAAACGAGTATACACATCAGAGTGGTCCTTACCGAAGGCCATTTTTTAATCAAAACTTTGTTTACTTTCACATAGGTTTCGGATAATTTTTTTTTTTTAACGTTCGCTAAGTTCCTTCAACCTCATTGGCGGAATTGATATGGCCGCCATTGTTAAAGTAAAGTACGCATCTTAACGATGGTAACAAAAATATCGAGCAAATTTGTCTTATGTTGATATTTTAGTTATGATAAATAAATTCGATAAACATTTCATGGTATGTAATGTTAAAAACGGGTTTTTTTTATTTGACTAATCTTCGACATTAAAAAAATGTGATTGCCATCCGAAAATAAAAAAATCAAAAAGAAAGAAAAAACGAAAAAAACCGATAAATTCAATTATAATGGCAAAGTGAGATTAAGGTACAAAATACTTTGACCCAATTGACGCATCTTGAGACGAAAATTGATGACAAATTGATTGAACATTTTTAAAAGCTTTTATCTCGGATTTTACCGTGAAACTTTGTAAAAGTTTTGTCGAATTTTGTAATCCAGAATTTTTCATTCTCTTCTTTTGCTCTTCCTATTTTTTTATTCTTTTTGCTATTCGTCCGTCGTTTCTTGCGCCAAGGGCTCATCCTTCCCGGGTATAATCCTGGAAGCGAGATCCCCCTCCCCTCCCCCCGCGGGCGTGGCATTTACCGGGCAAAGTTACAAGCCGCTCATGGGGACCAAAGAGAGGGGAGCGGGGGTGGGCAGGTTGAGAAATATAGTCAGTCACTAAACTTCTGTCCTAGCCATCAATTTTCACGGCTAAGAATCGTGAAAACGGACAATCCCACAGCTGGGGCTCACGTTTGCGACGTCACCATCCCCCCCCCCCCCGCCCCGGTGTTCACCGTCGCCTCTTTCGCCCCCGGGGCACCGATTTTTTGTCACCCGAGCGGATTTCCACTCGCGGTCCGTATTTTCCGGCAACCTTCGAACATCGTCCAAGTTCTCGCCAAGACCGAGCGGTGAAATATTTTTTTTCGTTTTTCTCCGCTGTTTCGCGAGACATCCGAACGGTCATCCATCCCTTCCTTCGAATTCATGCGGACGCCATTTTTTCCCCCTTACTGCATGTTATACCGCGTACGTGAGTAAAGAAGTTGCATACGTCTGGCAGCGCCAAAAAATTTAAAAAACAAAACATTTTTTTAAGCAGAGATAACAATAAAAATTAATAGAAAAAAAATAGTACACATTGCTTATTGGTATTTGAACTTAATAAAAAAATGTCATTTCAATTTATTCTTACAAAAATTACAATCACGTGATCGACAACACTAGTTTTCGAATACCTCATTTCACCCTCTCTTTCAGTCTCATATAAATGTTTTCAAGTGTTAACTTGTGCATAATACGTCGGTTAATCAAATAATCATTCACATTTAGATTTTCAAATCATATTCGAATTATATTATACAGTTTATTTTTTTTTTTATATATATTTTTGAATTGACGGGTTTATTCCTACAATGCTTAGTTATGTATATAAACATATCTATATAAACATATGTATACATAGGTATGCCACTTCAGTGCTACGTCTTCCACACCCTTCGCATTTTTTATTTTTTATTTTTTTCTTCATCCAACCCCTTGGGTTGTTGCATAGTAAAGAGGAAATACAGATCCAATTCTCGAGGAAAGTCTCGGTGCACGGTGCAAAACGTACAGCCGGAAATATATACACCGGGTTATGGTTCACGTAGCTGGTGGAAAATCCTGGAAATACGTAGATATTTATTCCCCGTGTCCCGATACGGAAATTGAAAGTACTTAAGCACACACAACGTACATCCCTTGTATATATATCTATAGATATATACATATATATATATCTATATGTGTGTATGTTGATACGCAATATCACTGGGATTTGAACACAAGCTTGGGTAACGACTCCAGCTATGCTTTGAATACATCAGACCGCACCGCAGGTCTGTTTGGTGTTTTACCACATGCACTCGATGATATTTTGGCAACCCCGGGTAATACGAAATTCGGTACACGGAAAATTCGCAATTCCTCTCCTAGTGAAACCCATACATACCGGATTAACATAAATCCCTTTGTTTTCTCCATGTATTTCCATTTCCGAGAAGACCTTTCACGTCAATATTACAAAATATCTATTTTTGTTTTTTTCTTTATTTCGAAAGAATAAACTTACATTTAGAATGCAATTAATATTATTGACGCAAATTTGTCAATTACAATTGAGTAATTTATGAAGAGACAAAATTATGCAACTTCTTCATTTTTAAATACATTGCAATATTATAGTGAATATTGGAGATGAAAATGATTGATGCTCAATAGATTGATCACATGAGGGATGAATGATTATTTGGAAACGTATGTTCCTGTACTTCATAACAACCCGTTAATAACTTATTCTAATGATTCGATAATTTGCTTGACAGGGAATAGAAGAAGAAAGATAACGATCATCTGGGAATAATTAATCCAAATCATTGGATAATTATTATTTAGTTAGTAAAATTAATTTTAGTACTCTGTTGATTATCAGACAATCATAAATTTGATTCTAACGAAATTAATCGATGAGGTATGGGTCAAATAATTATAATAGATGTCAATGCAGGTTGCCTCACCTTTGCCACCCTTGCTGTGATATTTCGTGGTCGAGTAGTTTCGTCTTCAGAACTTAATCATTTTTCTCTTCAACCTAAGGCCAACTTGGCGAAGAAGCAAAGTGAAATAAAAAAAATAATGAGTCGCTACTATCAACTCACCTTCAAAAAATTTTGTATCAGCAACGAAAAAGTTAATCAGTTGCTACTGATTAATTTATTTCGACAATTTTCTATGAGCAACGATAAAGTTAATTAGTCACTGCCATCAACTTGCTTCTAAAATGTTTTATTCGCAATAAGAGAGCCAATTCATGTCGTGTGAATTATAGGAATTAATTTCCAACTGCAATATCACGTAGCATTTTGAAAATTCGGTACAGCGAATGGAATATCCGGTACAACAGGTACGACAGATCGTCGGAGACCGAGAAATTACAAGCCGCAGGCTGTGTAAATCTCCAGATCTCGTGGAAAACTCGTGCGATACACGGGAAAAACATTTGTAAGATCACACAAACCGCGTACCACGATGAGAAATAAACCCGTGACGATTTCGCGACTCGAGCAACAGCCGGAAGGAAGAAAGGATGGGCTTGAGGAACAAGATGAAAGCAACATAATGCTCGTGCAACACTCGCGCACACGCGAACTCCACCATGTCTAACGTTGAAACGAAGTTAACGTTGAAAACCGTCTGTATTCAAGTACTCTTCGCTGGGTTTTGGTTGTGCTCGATACAACGGATTACCGGAGTTCGGGTCGCGGATTAATGGGAAACCCGGCGGGGTTTCCCCGGGTTACCTTTCACCATTTTCCATCCTATCCCCCCTCCGCCCTCCTCCCGGCCACACGTGTACTTAGTTTCGCTTTCTGGCTTTCCAAACATCAACTGTGGTTTTACATGCAACTCAGTGAGGGGGGCGGGAGGGGGTAGAGTTAGAGATAGAGTTAGAGGAAGCAAGAGAGAGAAAGAAAGAAAGAGAAGGGGATAGATGTATTTGTACATAAACCATAGTCTTTGATGTATGTACTTTGATGTATGTGTATGCATATATTATGACATATATGTATATAAATATTACATCGACCTCTATGGTTTATGTCGTTTCTTCCTCTATCTATTCGTATTTATGCCAGGAGAGAGAGAGAGAGAGAGAGAGAGAGAGAGAGAGAGAGAGAGGGATAAGCCATATACGTTCAAGTGGAATATCAAAAGGCAAGCTTTTTCGATTTTTATGGCGACTCTTACATTTGAAGTAGATACTATCACGAGACGTAGGTCAAAATTTCAGCTCAATCGAACCATATTCAGAGGTTTCGTTTTTACGAATCCTATTTTGTCTTCAATTTACACGTGAAAAAAGAATTCAGTTGCAATTAATTTATTCGGTAAATCAAAAAATTACGGGGATGGTAAGTAAATGCAAAAGTACGTGCAAAGCATGATCTGAAGTTCATTAGAGATGGGGTTATTTTTTAGTTTTACAATTCGACAAAAAAATTAACAACTTTCTATGCGACAAAAAAAATATTGAAAACCGACGGAAGAAAAATGGATAACATTTTTTCCATTGTAAAATAATATCCCTTTTTTCAGTGACCTCAATACTGTGTCTTCCACTTACTTTTCATCCCCGAAATTTTACATTCGGTGAGAAAATAAATTGCAACTGATAGAAATAATAGTTTACTTGTTAATTTAAGGCGGAATTGAATTCGTGAATGCTAAACAGCTAAAAATAGCCCAATTGGGTCAAATTTGACAGCTGTCTTATATCCATTTCAAACGTAGGAGTCACCATGAGAATCGAAAAACCTCGGCTTTTTTCGACGGACTTCTGTCCCTTTTCATTCATCTATACACACACACACACATACACACACACATAGAAAGAAAGAAAGACAAATATAGAGATACAAAGCACATACGTTGATGTGATACAGTACCAACGTTGATCTCTCTCGGCACACTTTGTTCAATCCAACGTTTCACAGTTTCTCATAGCATTTCTCCACCCGAAATGGCGTACCGCGTCTGGATCTGTAAAATCCTGACGTATGTGGAAGCCACGAAGTAAGAGACGGAAGGTAAATTTGTAGGATCTCTCATGGGGCCATGAAAATTCGTTGGTATACTTCAACGGAGAGAATTCAACGAAAGAGCTTGAATCCTCGGAGTTATACTCACTTTCACACGGGAGACAAATACGAGTCGGGGCTGTGTATGTTGCACTTTTTCATTGTATACTGTTTATGCGTGTGTGTGTGTGTGTGTGTATGGGCGGTTTTGTGTGCACGATGCACAAAGTGGATTTACTCGCGGCACGACAAGTGCGTGTTTAATCGATGTGCTCGGAAGTTCTGGCAGGTGTCTCCAGCCTTCGGGGGAAAGTAAATGCGTCGTTGTTTTCGTAAAAGGGTCGAGGGTAGAGGGCGCGAATCGCGGGTTGTCGAAGACGCGGAATGTCGAGAGTCATTGTCGGTGCCGCGCTATTAAACGCGTTACGCTTACTCGTCACCAACAGTGACGACACCAAAGGCACGCAGCTTGAAGAGAATCTTAATTAATTCGAGCAAACTATACGAACCCCCTTCCCCCGGCCCCGTCCTCACCGCCCGAACCCCCATCGTACGTCGTTCGTCGAGCGAGTAGAACGGTGTAGGCTTTTGGCAAATAATTTACTTCCTTCGTTGTGTCAATGTCGGCGAATGTTTGTCTTCCAAACACAAGTGTACCGGAAGGGCCTGACGTGTCGGTATCGGATTCGCCATTCCACCCTCCTCAATTCTCTCTCCATCTCTCTCCCTCTCTCTCTCTCTCTCTCTCTCTCCCTCTCACGGTGCAACTCCAAGGCTAATCAAATTTCGATTTAATATCACACTGAGTGGAAGGTGTGAGAAAACGATTGGATACGCCGAGAATTTTCGACTCTTTTAATTATCTTAAAAAAAACACACACACACACATTCTAAAATAGTAACGAACAAAATTTTGAACATTACTTTTTTGTCCCGTCCAACTGATTCTTTAACTCCAGAACTAAATGCATGAATATAATGCATACGTTGCATGACTTTTTTTTCAGACATTATAAAATTGGGTAGAGCCTGTGATGATGAATAATTACGATAAGTATTATCGAATGAAAAACAGTTCGTTTGCAAGACACTTGAAGTAATTTTTTTTCGTTTCCAACTATATTGATAATTTTTGAAATTTTTCATGAGATAAAACCAATCAGATATACCCTATCGTCGTTCTCATTAACTTAATTTCTTATGGAATTGGGAAAATTCTCGTTGATATCGATTAGCATTACACTTGAATTGATGGCATTTTTTTCTACCAGGTCACACAAGAACGATTTTTGAATCAACGATAATAATTTTTCGTATGAAACTATTGTCGATATTCAAAACTAAATAACGCTTAAATTTTCCAAGTGTTCGTCTCACAATTTCAAAAAATTACACCTGCATAATTAAACGATAACCTAACGTTCTTCTCATTTATTTCAAATTATCCACAAAAATGATAAACCAGAAAAGTTCCATAACCCCCTTCCCCCCCCCCCCCCCCCCAAGCGTCAAACTTCACCTACACCAATATTCAATCTCAATTCATGCAAAACATCCACCCCAAACGAACCGTGAAAAAAACAAAACAAGAAAAACATTGAAAATAAAATAACAAAAATTTTGTCAAAATGTCAGTAAGGTTGTTAATTTCCAACGGGGCTCACGCTGAAAGCCGCAACGCCGTTCGAGTCCTCATTTCTCTCATTCGCACGAGAGCCGGGTCGAATGAGAAGTTGAATGGCCGGAAAAGACTGGCTGCAACGTCGGACGAGGATCTCGCGAGAAAGTGAGGAAGCCATTGTGAGGCAGCGCGAGGTACGAACGGTGCGCCCGCGTTTCACCCGCCAAGTTCGTAGATTGTTTTAAATGCGACAACCTACTCGTTTTCAAGACCAATTAAAACTTTTCTACGCCCTTAGCCGTGTCTCTCTCTGTCTCGTGCTATCCGCCCTGTCCGCGCACACTGTCGCCTCTCGTCGCTGTTCCCCATTCCCTTCCCCCCTCCCCCGCATCTCTCCTCCACCCCTCACCTTATTTTCCCGACTCTCACTCTCGTTCTTTCCTCACCCCGAATTTCCTGCTTCCCCCTTTCCACTCTCTTCTCGTCCCTTCGTCCTCGTCCACACGTTTCTACATTTCCTGCTCTTCTCTCGTGCTCACAGCTCGTGTGATGTTTGTCACATTACCCGAGCCAAAGAGTTCACTTACCCCCCCCCCCCCCGCCCCCTCGGAGATGGACCGACTTTTCCCGAGCCTCTCGCTACTACACACCGCGTAAACTTTTATCCGACTTTGCGAAACCCAACTTTGCTATCTCTCTCTCTCTCCGACTGCTAACTTATTTTCGCAACTCCTTCGGTCTTCACCGTTCCGAGCCTCCCTTCCCCCACGATATGCATGTACGTGGCCCTCATCTTGTGTTACATGTTTGCCATTCGTATTTTTATCCACGCCGCGGTCGTCCTTCCAACCCTTATCTCTTCGCTAATGAATAACCTCGTTTGACGCCGGAGAACCTTCGAGTCGACGGCAAAAACTGGGGGAGAAGCTTCTTCGGATGTTAATTCACAGGCGTGAGTCCTGCGAGAGGATCTTTGACATCGTGACAAGCGTTAGGACAGTACATTGAGTGTTATGGTGGCAAAGTGAGGCTTTTGAGGTAGTACCCTCCATAAGAGAGTTCCTCGTCAGCTTTTCATGAAACTTGGGATACTTATAGGTATTGACAAGAAAAAGGTTCAGTTAAATTTTTATGGCTTTCCCGAGCGCGAGAAAAAATATATCAACACTTTTATTTTCACACGTTTAACGTGGAGCGTTATGGAGAATCACGCTCAATTTGATATAATACAAAAAGTCCTCGTCAGATTTTAATAAAAACACTTGAGCTGCAAGTTTAATATTCGGAGAACATTTTGGGTACTTGACAGCAGAGATCGGGAGCCTGTGATGATAATGATAAGCAAATAAACATCGTGAACATACCGTTTATATCAAGAGTTGTTCGTGATCCAGTAGACATGGCAACGTTGCGCGTTCGTTCCCCGTCTTATCTCTCTCTTACTAATCGACAATATAACACGCGACGTTGTCACATCAAAATACTAAGTACCTCAATCAGGAGATGGTATATCTTAGGCTTGCTTTTGACTCTTACAGTTTGTGGAAAACTACCTTGAGGGGGTCCTCTCATGTGTACACCTATTTTCGAAATTATTTTTTCGGAAATTAACCTCACAGTGTCAAAAACATATGGCGGTGAGAAATGCGCATGCACGAAGTACGTATTATGAGACCTTTACGTCCTAGAAGTTAAAAGTAGTCTTTTGCGTACTCTTCGCTACAAATCCGTCTCGACAGTCGATAAAATGCCTACTTACTATACACACGCACGGAAAAACCGAGAAAAACATGGTTGTGTTATACAAATAATATATTCGAAGTTCGTCACAAACGGACGGAATAATTAAGCGAAAAAGTGATAATCGCATGATAGGGTGAAATAACCGTTTTGATGGAATCGATTTTGAGCGTGCAATCTCGATCAAGCTTCATTCGTGAATTTTTATCAACTTTGATGATGGCTAACGAATAACGATAATTCTTCTCGAGTGTAATCAATCTTCCTCGTCGAGGTTTCCTGATATTACGTGGGGGGTCTTCAGCAATATTCGAGACGTCATTTCCGGCCAGACGCTCACCGGGCGATGTTCGCACAACTCTTGAGTGATGAATTTCAGACGATTGGAATCCCGGACTGACGGTATATATATATATATATATATATATATATATATATATATATAGCCAGGTTGATTTTCTCTCGAGCATTTTTTCGAAATTAATCCACGAACACATCAATTGGTTTTTCTACTTTTTTTCGTCTCAATCTTCATTACACACAAGCTTACGTATTAAAGACGAAGGTGCACACACATAGAACTTTTTTTTCACTTGATTTCGAATCGATAACAACAACAACAAAATCAAATCAATCATCAGTGTTGTTTTGTTGATAATTTTTGTTTGTCATCTCCGCGCTTGCCAATGGAACAATAATTAATCGTCAATATTTTTTTCTCCTATATTAAAAAAAAAAATCTTTTCAGGAATGAAAAAAAAACATTTTTCGAATATTAATTCTGAACGATTATATCGGGAATATACGCCAAACACGGCGTGATCACCGGAATTATCTTGATTCCTCGATGAAAATTTTGGAAATCGACGAAGAGATGATTAGATGTTGGTTTATTTTGGGTCCTTCTTTTGTTTGCAATTATTTCCGTTGAAAACTGCAATTGAGTGGAGGAGGCTCGATGGGTTTTCATACATAGTGTACGTCATCACGGTTTGAAACAGGTCAACTTCAATTGGCGATCAGGGGAGGTCGGGGTCTGCATCGCACGTTTATTCAACGCTATCCACCGGGACCCGGGGCTACCTCCGGGGCTTCCGCGACGTGACAATATAACAAGCACTCGGCGAATTACACTGCCAGCCCCCCCCCCCCTGCCCCTCCCCTCGTCCCTCGATGCTTGTGCGCGCTCGATAGTTGTGACAATAGGCCTCTTGTAATCTACCGGCGGAACGGGGTTTCGCCTTGCATGAAAGCAGCGCCCGAGCAACCTCGAAGCGGGGATGGCGAAACTGGCTGCTGCGTGTATGGGTGTGTGTGTATGTGTGTGTGTGCGTGTGCCTGGTGTGTGTGTGTGTGTTCCGACCGTGGCACAGTTACCGTTGGGCTCTTTGTGCCTACGTTTGAGCTTCGACAGTCAATTTGCGAACACGCGTATCCACTGTGCAGCCCACATACGCGTGTCCGACCAAACGCGGGTTTGTACTACTTGCCGTGTTTCGCACTGCGCGCCGAACGTTATTACGACGTTCCTGTTTTTTTCGCCGGCCATTGGGAAATTAAATTTCTCGTTTTTTTTTTTCAATGTAGTTTTGTTCGTTTTTTTCCCGAATATAGTTCTGTCTTCTGATAACGGGGGACAAATTGTGCGGGCGAAACTCCATGGAAATGGCCGTGGACGTACTACGACGTCAGGTCTTTTCGAAAGCGAAAAAAAATGGATAAATTGATTAATCATAGAAGATGAAATGAAGATGAATTATCGAGAAAAAATACAAAAATTAAAAGAGGAGGATAAATTGGATTTTGAAAAAATGCTCATATAAATAAACGTATAATGATAATAATATGAAATAGAATAGAATAGGTTATCGAATACGAAAAAAAAAAATCGAAAGAGGAGGATGAATTGATAATAAAAACGAATCAATGATACGAAATAAAATAAAATGATCAATCGAATAAAACAATAATCAAAAGAGGGAGATGAATTGAAAAGATGAAAATACTAACGATTATAAACAAAATTAATAATAATATAAAATAAAATAAAATAAAAAATCGAATACCAAAAAAGACAAATCGAAAGATGATGATAAATTAAAAATAAAAAAAATACTGATCCACACAAAATTAGTAATAAAATAAAATAAAATGAGCAATCGAATATCTAAAACGAAAATTAAAAAAGAAGGACAAATTAGTTTCAAAAAACCAAAATAAAAAATAAACAGCAATAAAAAAATGTGGGAGAGAGAGTTGAAAAAAAAAGGATTGAAATATTAGTCCGTCAAGCGTGTGTGTGTACCACTCGACGATTTTCATTCCTCGCGTTTAAGCACGTTACTACAAAATGCGAAAACAAGCCCCCACCGGACGTAACGGCAATTCACGTTAGCCACATCGATGCCCCACGTTGCAAGTACTCGCAACGGATTTATGCGGTAAGAAGTTGGTGGGGGGGGGGCAGGGCGAGAGGGAGGGGGAAGGGCATCGTGGCTTTTGTGCATTGCTCGTACACGTAGCGCGCGAGATCTCGTAAATTATTTATGGCTGGCGCCGGCGGCTGTTGGCGCTCGCAAACTTTCCAAAATGATCGCTCGGTTACTTTTTTTGTTCTTGTTTTTTCTTTCTTATTGTTCGGCCATTTTTCTTTTCCGGCTTACGCCACACAAATGGGAAGGTTGAGGCCAGGGTGTTCGACTGTACACAGACGAGGGCAACCGGTGTCGTGATGTTTCGCGGTCCGGGCTGTCGGGGGGCGGGGGGGGGATAGTCCGATGCTCGAGAAAATCGAGGCCGGGAACCATAATCGACGGAACAACCGGCGAACAACGTGAAACTGCCGCACCAGCCGGTTACCCATCGTTGCAAACTTCACAGTCAACTTTTTTACCAAAAAAAATAATAATAAGGAAATAAAAAAAAATTGTTTTTAACTTCGAGAGGCCTTAAAAACGTTTATTTCGCGGTGATCGTCATGTTTTTCGTGCCATCCGACGCGACGATCGGGCAATGAACGATGGCGAGAAAAATGTCGAAGGTCTAGAAAAGAGTAGGAAGGACGACGATTCCTGTAACCCGAAACAAAAAGAAGAAACATATAAATCCAAAAGAAACCACGAACGAGAAACAAGAAGTAACATCATTTCGCAAAACTGGTTACGACAAAAAAAAAAAAATAAACATTTCACGATGTCGCATTCGTCTTATCGTCGCTTTTCTCGTGTTCCATCACAATCTCAACTTTTTATACGTTACGACTCGTGTGACAAACCACGACGATGCAGACCGCAATATAGCTCAGCAATGAGAAAAAACAAAAATATTAATAATAATAATGAAGAAATGAAAAAATGTGAATAAAAAAAAATGAGTTGACGTTAAAATGAGATTCGCATAAAATCACGATAAAACGCCTGTTATCAAACACGTCGAGTTTCTCATTTATTTATTTTTTTTCTCATCGTTCTCCTTCTCTCTCTCTCTCTTTCTCTATTTTTTGTAAATTATTTATCCAACAAGCACGCGGCTGGACGAGATCGACGGTGCATCACAAAGTCCGAAGCGATTATCGTCGGTGCTCTCGGGCGAAGAGTCAGACAGAGGACCCTGTGGGCCGTGCGGAGGGGGGAAGGGGAGTCTGCGGGAAAGAGTAGGATGCCACGTTGGAAAGGTTCGGTCTTGGTTGG